>CM076995.1:203879575-205270778 GCA_039090855.1 Macrothele yani | reverse complement strand
TAAGACAAGAAAACATTATCGAGACGGTCATTTTATGAAGAGAATCTATCAACTATCATCGACACTGACACCTTTCGCAAAACAGGCGTTCTTGTAAAGACACAGATATATCGGTGGTTACATCCTTTTCATGCTCTCTGCACTAACACACAAGACCGACATTTTGGATTCTTATGTAGCACAATTTGCAAAAGTTTCTGACCACAAATCGGTAGTACACTTTACAAAGATCAACAGATATCTACTGGAGTATATCACTATCATCCGAATTTTTGGCTTGTGCATTAGTACAGTATAAGCTTTCCATAGCCAAAATCCAATAATTATGATCCTTTTACCATTCGCAGAAGAAAACGTGTGTGAATATGTAAACTTTTCTAATATCTTTTCGCCTAACAACTATCCCAAAGTATCCTCTAATTTGCGGCAGCTAACAATCCTTGTTTCATAGTAAAAGCTAACTAATAGTCAACTAAGAAGTGGTCCATGATTTATATCGATTACAAATCAGCTCAGGATGAACAGAGGCGTGAGAGGCTTCTTTTTTTTTTTTTTTTTTTTTGATTGTAGGTTCAACGACCACCGTGAGCAACTCAAAGGGCTATAAGCAGTCGCCCGTCCCTAATTTAGGGTCACTGGTTCCAGGGAAGGGAGAGAGCCAGTGCCGTAAGACAAACACAACGTCCATGCCTGACCGGGATTCGAACCCGGACCCCTTTCGGACGAATGATCAGAGGCCATCGCTTAGACCACTGCGCCACCGGGGCGGCAGTGAGAGGCTTCGGAGACAACCCTATGCAGTTCATTATAAACTGATATGTAGAACAGAAAAATCCACTCCTAAATGAAAAAGCATCGCACTGACAAGACTCTCATAAAATTGACTGTTCAATTTCTTAGCCTCGCTAATCATATTAAATTTGTTAAGCTTAAGTTGTATACCTCTCGTCCCTGCTAAACATAAGTCAATATAAGCTTTAATAATATGCCTCGCTAATCATATTAAATTTGTTAAGCTTATGTCCCAACTAAACATAAGTCAATAATAAGCTTTAAGAATGCCATTTGTTGAAGTTAGAAGATCACACACGTATAATCAGGCATTTATACTCCGCTAGAAACATTGTCCTTATTCATATTATCTCTAACTGAAAAAGATAAATTCGTCGTATTATATAAACACTGCGACGTACGACAGAGGGGGAAGCATGTGTCAAGACGACAAATCTGCAGCGAGATATTCTGTCCGCGTAGCTCAGTTGGGAGAGCAACTTACTCCGGAGTAAGGGGACCAGGCTTCGATTTCCGGCGCGGACAAACTTGCGTGTTCACAACATATATTTTCCATTCCTGGTGCTCCGTAGCGAAGGCGAGCCTTCTAGAAAAGATAATGTGTTCCTCCGACGCAAGCGCTCGCCAAACCAAGGAAGACAGAATCCACCAACTCCATCCAAAAATCATCGGTAAGTATATGAGTTTTATTGTACGTGCAATATACCCATATTGTATGAACTAAAGGCTTTACTTATCATGATACCGCCCAAGAACTTCTCTGACGAGAGAGTTCTGAATACTGCTATCCTACGCTGTTGTGGATTTGCCATTTAATTCACGTATTTCAGCCGTTTTATTAAAAACAGTGAATGATGCTTTTGTAAAGCAAACCGGTGTCGAATATCATAATACTTATCTGCATCAAGAAATCGTTTTAAAGAACACGAACTTGGTTCTGAAGAACGCATGAAGTACCTTTATGAAATACGCCTAAAAGATCTTTTGAAATTGCAACGTTTACAGAACTAAATTCCGATGATTCTGACAAGATTGTATAAAATACTTTATGAGATACAGGGTTGGAAAGAATAATGTGAACACCAATGAAAAGAAGGTTTTACGTACCTAGTAAGGTGTCGGACCACCTTTGGTATTCAAAACCGCCTGAATACTCCTTGGAATGGACGCATACAAATCTTGGATGGTTGTTAGTGGGATGTTACACTATTCTTCATGTTGAAACTGCTCCAGGTCATTGAGAGATTCAAGAGGAGGACAACGGGATCTTACTCTGTTTGCCAACAAAGCCCACAGTGGATCGATGATTTTTAAATCTGGTGATTGGGGAGGCCAAGGAAGGTGTGAAAGTTCGTCCTCATGTTCATCAAAGCATGATTGGACATTCCGAGCTCTGTGAATTGGGGCGTTATCACTTTGATAGATGGCATCCCCTGCAGGAAACAATGCCTGAGCCATTGGATGGACTTGGTCGGCCAAAATGGTTTCATACGCCCTGCCAGTCATCCGTCCTTTCAAGGTGATCAGGGGATCATCTTGATAGATGGCATACCCTGCAGGAAGCAATGACTGAGCCATTGGACGGACTTGGTCGACCAAAATGGTTTCATACGCCCTGCCAGTCATCCTTCCATTCAAGGTGATAAGGGGATCATCTTGATAGATGGCATACCCTGCAGGAAACAATGCCTGAGCCATTGGATGGACTTGGTCGACCAAAATGGTTTCATACGCCCTGCCAAGCATCCTTCCATTCAAGGTGATAAGGGGATCATCTTGATAGATGGCATCCCCTGCAGGAAACAATGCCTGAGCCATTGGATGGACTTGGTCGGCCAAAATGGTTTCATACGCCCTGCCAGTCATCCTTCCATTCAAGGTGATAAGGGGATCATCTTGATAGATGGCATCCCCTGCAGGAAACAATGCCTGAGCCATTGGATGGACTTGGTCGGCCAAAATGGTTTCATACGCCCTGCCAGGCATCCTTCCATTCAAGGTGATAAGGGGATCATCTTGATAGATGGCATCCCCTGCAGTAAACAATGCCTGAGCCATTGGATGGACTTGGTCTGCCAAAATGGTTTCATACGCCCTGCCAGGCATCCTTCCATTCAAGGTGATAAGGGGATCATCTTGATAGATGGCATCCACTGCAGGAAACAATGACTGAACCATTGGATGGACTTGGTCGGCCAAAATGGTTTCATACGCCCTTCCAGTCATCCTTCCTTTCAAGATGATCAGGGTACCTGCTGAAAGCCACGATATGACCGCCCAGAGCGTAAAAGAACCACCACCATGTTGCACTGTTGTGAGCAGACAGTCTGGGCTGTACACTTCTGACGGTGTTCTTCACATGTAAACACGTTCTGCGGCGGGCATTAGTGTAAATGTGGATTCATCCGACCACATTGCACGCTTCCATGCATCGGCAATCCACATTGTATACTCCTGGCACCAATGCCGTCGATGTTGTGCATTCACCCGGATCACCAGGGGGTTTGCAATAGCAGCTCTGCCATGAATATCTTGTTTATGCAGTTCTCTGCGCATAGTTTTCGTTGATACTGGGGTCTACAGATGCATATTGAGCTCCGCACTAATATTTGGCGCCGTAGTCTTCTTATTACGGGTAACAGTCCTCTATCAGGGTCGTTTTCTGGCCGTACCTGTGTTTCGCAGCTAGGTTTTCCCACGAACACGGTATGCTGTCATGACGTTAGACACAATAGCTCTCGATACCCCAACTACCCTGGCGACTGTTGTCACGGAGGCACCAACTAGCCGGCCACCAACAATTGGCCTTCTTTCGAAGTCCGTTAGGTCGCTTATTTCGTCGTCACCTTGAAAGAAATTTTGCAAGACACTTTAAATGGACTTAATCAGGACCTTGAGAATCTAAACAAAGCTACTGCAACCAAACAGTGGTGGATGCCTTTGCGTATTGTGACGTACGCACCGGCATTAAAAGTCACGTCTCTGAGAGTGGTGTTCACATTATTCTGTCCAACCCCTATATGTCTTGTAGAATTTTTGAAAGTTATAATAAACAAAGGTTCGTTTCGAAATTGATCTCTTGTTTCAGTTGAGCTAACAGCTTATCAAGAATTTTGTTTATTAGAAGGCATGTGTTCCGGCAGTGTGTAGTAAAACCTAGCAATGTTTATTTAATCTTTGCGTGGTAGCCACATTAGTTAAGTGAAAATGTTTTGACTAAAGGCAGAACATCAGCACAGCACAGGACGCAAAAATATTTTTTGGCACAGTGACCACCCAGTCTTTTAAGAACAGTGTCCACGTGCCTTCAAGCTTTTAAGTTGGCACCATTGCATTTTCACAGTTAAAAGTGACCAACTGATCTGGAAATTTGGCTACCAGAGGAGCAAATGGGCAAAGGTCACTTCCAGGGTATGACACCATAAGCACTGCTAAAAACTCTATATTTCAACATAAGGCTTGGCCCAAATGTCTGTCGAACTGCTTCTAGTCCTGAAAGGTCCTAAATTGATGCTGTGTTACTAAAGTGTCAGCACTTCAGTCAGAGAAAGGACTCCTAAAAAATTTTATTGTAAAAAACGTCACAGTTTCTTACTTTAGCCCATTCGTTATCAATTAACCTATCTACGTATGTGTTTCCAACCCTCAATAACGCTAATTATGTCTATTGATCATACCCTACCAGAGAAACTTCGGTTCGCATTACATTGGACAACGTTCATACCAATACTTCAAAAATCTGGGTAAAGCACTGAATAATCCACATGCATAGCATACCAATAAAAAAAACGCACGGACGAAAACATTCTTATGTAAAATGTTCATAACTGCTGAGCTTATACCCAAAATTTTTCATTTGCAGCACGCTTTTCAATCGTAGTTTGTGTGGCCCAAAATGTAGGCTACGATATCTATGAATACGGATATAGTTATGGGGTGACCAGTGCGAGTTAGATGTACTGTGCTTTCTATATCACGTAACCGTGATACGGAGTCCAATGCTGTGGTAGGGGACAGATATAATTTAACTGAGGTTACTGTTCTGCAGATACTCATGCCTTGGTTTGAACACTGTCTGCAATTCTCGTGCATCATAAGCATTTCTTATAATTATGCTTTTGTATACACGGACATGTCGGCTGATCGGAATAAAACTAACTAATAACAGTGGTCTGAATCTTCAGCTGAAGCACAAGCAACTGGCTTGAAGATAATAACAACTGGCAAGTAGGAAATGGTAAAAATTTGCATAACACACATTTTTACCATTTTCTACATTGTCCTGGATGGTGTGGACACCACTCAGGACAATGAAATCCAAATAACTAAGGTATTTAATCTGAAACGTTACGTCTATATTAATTATTCCATGTGTTTCCAACTTGATAAAGGGTTTCCCTGTTCCAGGTAGTTTCGTTCCTTTTGTGTTATGTAAATACTCGAGCGCAAATCGGGAGATGCGGGTTCGATTTCCGTTCCAGGACTATCAGATTTTCAAATTTCTGTGGTTACATTATATGGAAAGAACAGCTTGATTTATGTCTACATATGGAAACCCTTTATCTGCCACTGCATTGAAAGGTATTTTCATAACATTTTTTTTTACGTTTAAGAACCACCGTGAGCAACTCGATTGGCTATAGGCAGTCGTCCGTCCTAAATTTAGAGACACTGATTCCAGGGAAGGGAACAAGCCAGTGCTATAAGACAAACATAACATCCAAATCTCACCGGGATTCGAACCCAAACCCATCTCCGAATAATGGTCAAAAGCCATCACTTAAACCACTGCGCAACCGGGGAGCCCAATTTTTGCGTTTTTCACACATGATGGCCATTTTTTTTGACATTCAATGATGCACCATTGCGGCCTACTATCATTTTCGCTATGGTTAAAGGTGAGAAGATAATTGAACGGAGGAGATAATTGAATGACGTCATAAAATATATAGAAGGCTCACTCTGAGTCCGCAGATTGCATAACACATCCAGAGCAAGTAAGGAGGATTAGGAAGGTTATAGTGCCAGAGAGCGGAGACACAACGCTCGGACCATACCCTGCCAGCCCACGTCATCCACCGATTACAGTACACATATTGGTATGACTAAAACATTACCTCACAACGATACATTTGGCATTAGAAAGCGCAGCGCTCAATCGTTCTGAATTTTAATTTACATTCTACAAATCATAAACTTTTGGCATTAAAAAAATTAGGGAAACATAGTACGTTGGGTGTCAAATTAAATTCTAAAGATGAGGGGACGGCCCCTGCTTAAAAAAACGTTGAGAGGAAATTTCCCCCAGTCTCCATACGATTCTACGCCCAGGGTTGTGAGAGTAGCAACTGTGACACTGAACGCAGCATAAAGGCTGAGCAAGGAAAATGGAACACAAGGAAGAGATGTAGCACAATGAAGCAGTTGACAACAATATAGCTAGTAATTCCAGTAAAGTACGTTCTGGAATACCTGACTCTGAGGCTAAAAAGGGAAAGAGGCGATATTTTTATACGATGTTAAAAAAAAGGGCCTTTTTTTTCTTGAACTCACTAGGATAAGGAATATTTTCTCTGAATGGGGGTTAGTAAAAACAGCTTTTCTACTTTCAGTGAGCCAAACAGAGAGTTAATACTTTTATGTTCTTACGAATTAATTAGAAAGTAGTCTTAAACATATAGGCTGTTCCCTGGGATTGGTAAAGGACGTCGACGGAGAGGCACCCTCTTACTGATTGCTCTAGTAGTTGCAGCTTAACATCGGTGATTGGAAGAGAAACGCCGTTTTGAAGAAATTTTCCCATGGGATCTGGTTAATTAACGAGGTATTTGGGATGGGAGTTAGGCAGTGAAAAGGGAATTGGAGTTTGGAAATGCCATACGAAAGAAAGTTTGGATTGCTCATTTAAGAGCTTCCGCGCGCTTTCTTTTTTTATTAATTCGAGGCCTTGTAAACACCGAAAGAATGTATGAGTGTGAACAAAAAGTCGTAACTCGGTTTACCCGCTATTTTCATAACCATGCCCTCCGCTGTTTCCGACTTTCGCAGTTTCCCTGTTCACGAACTTCCGCTATTACACTGTATTAAATATAAACACACTTTTAATGTAAAGTAAGAAATCAGAATTTATTAATGCGATTTTCGAGGGCTATACCAAGCCTAAAGACATAATCTCAAAAGCCTACAATTCATTTTTTTTTTTTTTTTTTTGTATAATGAACAGCTATGATTGGTCCTAACTTTTTTTTTTTTCACTTTTTGAGATCGTAACTCAGATGCCGCATGTTGGGTTTCTTTCGCATTGGGACATCGTCCGTCCCTTACTACGCCCAAAGAACTTTTACTAATAAATCACGTGTCAGGCAGAGCAGGAGGAAAGGCGGAGAAGAGAATTCGCGTGTGGTTCAGTGATGCATTTAGAGAACAAAAGGAGAAGGAAGAGAGCAACGTGCTCTATCTTGCTGAGATTTGTCGCTTACTAGCAATTAGGCAGAGATGCTGAATCAGCACTACTAAAATTGCTTCAATTGCTCTGCGAAATGCTGTTCATCCCATCCGATAGGTTTCGGAACTTTTGCTTAATCATAGTGTGCCATCTAGCGAGAATAGCGGACATTATTTATCATTCTCATTCGTGCCGTTCTTTAGTTGTCTTGAAATATGTGGCTCGTAAGATGGGATTCTATACTCCATAGAGGAGTGGCCAACTGATCTGTTTTTTCTTCCTAAGAAAACAAAATAAAACTATTCTACTCGTATAATGGGAACAATGGGAATTCGTATGCTGCGAGACAGAGGAGAAACTTGCCATCTTTCTGAAAATCTTAAATGTGCAGAGAGATTTGTTTGGGGACAAATCAAATTCAATGAAAATGTCTATATTATCATTTCTGTTTACTGCTAACACCTCAACAAGAAGTTATGGCGCCATCCAGGTGTGACGAATATCAGATGAAACAGGAAGAAAGCACAGTCGCTATTTGTAACAGTGACCTTGGGTACTGACGATGTCATAATATTTCTGAGGAAGGAATGGATATTGTGTTCAGTATCAGGCTTGGGCACCAATCGATGACGTGTGCTAATACAGTTTTCAATGCTAGGTTTGATGCGTGCTGACTGAGTGCGGATATTTCTGACACAGCATGCGAAAAAAGTCGCCGGCTGTTTGTGTACTTTTAGACAAAAAAAATTGATGCACCTCAAAGTAAGCGTTTCACCGTAATGAGACTTAGCACGTGCACTGTGGAGGAACAGATAAAAAAGTGGCTACAATAACACGGCCGAGGACTCTTTATTTCAGAAGGGTCCAAATGACGTGGCGTGGAGTCCAACAAAATCCTCATGCTATCCAGCGGCAGATTCTGCCAATAGCCCTGTAATCGTTACGCAAAATACCCGATATTCCGCGATGGCCACAGCTGACGTCCCAACATGTTCGATAGGAGAAAGATCTGGAGACCTCGCTGGCGAAGGGTAGGTTGAAACACTATGGATGCACTCTGGGGAGAGGCAAACCATGTGTGGCCGGGCATTATCCTGCTGGCAAATGTCCCCCTGACAGACATGACATGAAAGGCAAGACCACGGGTCATGACATGCCGTTCATGAAAGGTAAGACCACGGGTAGTGTTGTTAACGTCCCTGTTATCACGACTAGAGGCGTCCGGCTTTTATTGGAGATGACTCACCACACCATAACACCTCTAGTAGAGGCAGATTTCCGCTCCACAACCAGGTCCGAATATGAGCACTGCTCAGGCCTCATCCAAATACGTATGCGGTGATCATCCTCTCTAAGGGAGAAACGGGATTCGACACTAAGAATGATACTACACCAATCAGAGGTCGACCATAATTCCCGGGCACACCATCACTCCAAGAGCAGTAGTTTTAGAATTGTTAATGGAAGATATCGGAAGGGGCGACGAGATGGAATCCTGCCTATGCAAGTCGTCTCACAGTGATGCGCGATAACACAGGATTCTGCATACAGGCCACTTCATCTCTCTGAATGGTGGACAGAGAAGCCGCAGAGGCGGCTCGGGCTTGTCGAACTATTAGGCGATCCTCTCGCCCATTTGTCCACCTGGGACGAACAGAACCTTCTCATCGTTCACGCGAGCCTCACGTACCCACTGTTGTATCACTGTGGCTCAGATGATGGGCTATTCGTCGACACGATATTATGGGCTATTCGTCGACACGATATTTTGGGTTATTCGTTGACACGATATCATGGGCTATTCGTCGACACGATATTATGGGCTATTCGTCGACACGATATCATGGGCTATTCGTCGATACGATATCATGGGCTATTCGTCGATACGATATCATGGGCTATTCGTCGATACGATATCATGGGCTATTCGTTGATACGATATCATGGGCTATTCGTCGACATGATATTATGGGCTATTCGTCGACACGATATCATGGGCTATTCGTCGACACGATATCATGGGCTGTTCGTCGATACGATATCATGGGCTATTCGTCGATACGATATCATGGGCTATTCGTCGACATGATATTATGGGCTATTCGTCGACACGATATCATGGGCTATTCGTCGACACGATATTTTGGGTTATTCGTCGATACGATATCATGGGCTATTCGTCGATACGATATCATGGGCTATTCGTCGACACGATATTATGGGCTATTCGTCGACACGATATTTTGGGTTATTCGTTGACACGATATCATGGGCTATTCGTCGACACGATATTATGGGCTATTCGTCGACACGATATCATGGGCTATTCGTCGATACGATATCATGGGCTATTCGTCGATACGATATCATGGGCTATTCGTCGATACGATATCATGGGCTATTCGTCGACATGATATTATGGGCTATTCGTCGACACGATATCATGGGCTATTCGTCGACACGATATCATGGACTATTTGTCGATACGATATCATGGGCTATTCGTCGATACGATATCATGGGCTATTCGTCGATACGATATCATGGGCTATTCGTCGATACGATATCATGGGCTATTCGTCGATACGATATCATGGGCTATTCGTCGACATGATATTATGTTCTATTCGTCGACACGATATCATGGGCTATTCGTCGACACGATATCATGGGCTATTCGTCGATACGATATCATGGGCTATTCGTCGATACGATATCATGGGCTATTCGTCGACATGATATTATGGGCTATTCGTCGACACGATATTATGGGCTATTCGTCGACACGATATCATGGGCTATTCGTCGACACGATATCATGGGCTATTCGTCGACGCGATATCATGGGCTATTCGTCGACACGATATTTTGGGTTATTCGTCGACACGATGTTTTGGGTTATTCGTTGACACGATATCATGGGCTGTTCGTCGACACGATATTATGGGCTATTCGTCGACACGATATTTTGGGTTATTCGTCGACACGATATTTTCGGTTATTCGTTGACACGATATCATGTGCTATTCGTCGACACGATATCATGGGCTATTCGTCGACACGATATTATGAGCTATTCACGCGATTCAAATGTGCTCCAGGAACGACCTGGGCGCTCATTGGCAGTGAAACTTTAATTACTTTCATGCCTGGCCAAGAGGTATTTGCACACTAGCTTTCATGGTTGACTGATGATTTTACGGGAGTGCATAATTTTTTTTTTCTAAGAGTGTTTACCAAACTTGATGCACATTGATCGCACGTAAAACATTCATTTGACTCATATACAGGACATCCTCGTGCTGATAAATATAAGATCTAGCGCGTAGTAGACTTTAAAATCAGTGAATTGTTAGCTCACTGAGTTTGTCAAAAAGTTCAAACTGTTGAGAACAAGCAGTGGACGTCACTCCTCGGTGTATACGAGTGTGTGTGTGTGTGAGAGAGAGAGAGAGAGAGAGAGAGCGTGTGAGTGGGTGGGTATGTGAGAGAGAGAGAGAGAGAGCGTGTGAGTGGGTGGGTATGTGAGAGAGAGAGCGCGCGTGCGTGGGTGAGTGTGTGTGTGTGAGAGAGAGAGAGAGAGAGAGAGAGCGTGCGTGGGTGTGCGTTATTGATTTGAACTGTGAGATAACGCAAATAAGAACGAAAATACGTACACAGCGCTGCGCGTATCTGCGTGTGACTACATTTCTGATTTTTGTATGTTCCTCTGTAGTGCTTGATGACTGGGGCTTCTGGAAGTGCAAGATTTGGCCAGTCATGGTCTTATCAGGTAGAACCATCATTTCCCGTAAGAACAATAACCTCAACGAAGATACACGTCGTTCAGCGAATTACCTCTCAAAATAATAATCAGAATATGTTTACTTGCTTATAACGAGGTGTCTGAACCCCGAGACCACCGGGTTAATGTAACTTTCAAATCAAGGCAGGTGTTTAGTGACAGCGGGACACAAACGTAGAAGCAGCCTAGGGCCTCTGCACCGCAGGCCGCAGACGCTCGCGGACCAAGGGCAAGGTTTGAAGGCCGAATAAGATTTAATGTGACGTCTGCTGTTACATCACTGGTTCTCTACCTTTTGTGGAACCAGTAGCCCTAAATTAGAAATGGTACACTTCCTAGCCTTAGATGCTCATCAGGGTCATTGAGCAAACAGGAAAAGTATCTTATTTATTCAAACTGAAATAATATTTAGAGGCAGCATGCACGCAGAAATCCCCATTCTGAAAAACGTTATATCTAAATTTGAAAATTTATTTAATGTTTTTTTTCGCTTTTTTGCACTCTGAGGAAATGTTATTTGGCCAATACATACAGTTCGTAGCTTGTTGGGGAAATTTTCTGGCATAGAACCTATCTGAACAAAAACTCCCATGAACTAAATAAATCGAAACATTATGGCAATCCAAAACCATCCTCACTGCCTCCGACCATATTCGACTGATCCTGTTACAGCAGAATAGAGTGCTGTCGAAGCGTTTTTGTGGGATGAAGCGGGATGATCATTGGTGGCTGGATCTTCGATCCATCCAATTTCGGACGTAGCACGTCTGGCTGGCTGTGCATTACAGCAGTAAAGCCTGGAGAAATGAGCGCACCTGGAGACTGAACGGTGGCGCCGGTGAAGTTCACAGAGCAGTATATATGGAACCCGAGGACCGGCTTTCTGTTAGTAGAGTGTTCGGAGTCAGAATGGGAAAAGCTACTGATTTATCGGAGTTTGATAAAGGACAAATTGTGATGACACGGTGCCTAGGATATACAATCACGGAAACGGGGCGCGGATTGTGTGTTGTTCACGTGCCGCTGTAGTGAGTACGTATCAAAAGTGGTGCACAGATGACCAAACGACGAACCGTCGTCCGCAGCTCATCGATGCCAGAGCGGAGCGGAGACTGTCGCGTATTGTTCACAGCGACCGCTGGCCCACACTGCGACAAATCACTCGCAGCTGTTGCAGGAATTGCTGCTACTGGGATCAGGGCAATGTGTCATAGCACACAGTTCATAGCAGCCTTCTGTGCATGGACCTGCATAGCCGAAGACCCAGTCGGATCCCCATGCTCATTGCACGTCATCACCAACAACGCATGAAATGGGCCCAAGATCATCGATATTGGAGTGTGGACGATAGGAAGAAAGAGGCCTGGTCTGACGAATCAAGATTCCCAGTGTATCACGTAGACGGCCGAGCGCGGGTACGCCGATTACCAACGGAGGCTATGGCACTTGGATGCACTGTTGGGTTGAAACAGGCGGCCGACGGTAGTGTTATTCTGTGGGCGATGTTTCCTTTGGGATACTCCCTGTCAGGTATTTGAACATCGTTGCGGACCAAGTTCACCCATTCATGACAACTATGTTCCCTGCTGATGATGGCCATTACCAACAGTATAATGCTCCATGCCACACTGCCAGAATCGTCAAGGAGTGGTTCGAGGAACATGCTAGTGACTTTCTGTTAATGCCCTGGCCTCCATATTCACCTGACATGAACATAATCGAACATTTGTGGTTCGACTTGGAAAAACGTGTTCGCGCTAAATCACCACACCCGGAAATTTACGGGAACTGGAGGACCTGCTGTTGGCATTATGGTACCAAATATCCCAGGATACTTCTCGCCACCTCATGGAATCAATGCCTCGCCGAGCGGCAGCTGTTCTGCGGGTTAAAGTCGTAATGCTTATTAGGTAAGTGGTCATAATGTAATGGCTCATGGGTGTGTGAACATTAATGGGCTGTGTACGAGGACATATTCTGAAGTAAGAGCTTAAAATAAAAACGTTGACAAGGGTGCACAGATAGAACTATTGATGATCACTACGCAGAACAAAGTCGTGGTCTGAAATGACATGTCCAATGTAAGGATGCATCCGGTGTCACTGAAGAGCTGAGGAAAGAGAGAACAAAATGCACATTGAGAACTCCGGACTCGAAACTGATTGACAGAATAACAAAAAGTGTGATGTCGATTAGAAGTTTCCAACGTCGTTCGGTGTGATTTGTTGAACTATAACACCTGCTGAGAGCCAGCCATGAGAGTAAAAATAAACGGCGTCTGGCGAATGAAGGAAATGGGAGCACAAAACAGTTTCTCTACAAGAATTTCAATTCGAAGGTGAATTTCAGAAAGTAACATAGGTGGACCAAATACAGAAACAGTCAGCATACAAGTTGGCTACATGATAAGGTGTGTAAACAGGTCGTATTTCATTTTCAGGAAAGGGGGGCCCATTATAAGGAAGGATTTGTGATGGACAGGCAGGAGCTGAGCAAGATGTAATCATTTGAAGAAGTGTTACGCACTTCTTCCAGATGGTCGTAATTAACTAGCAGTCCTAAAAAAGCACGTATTTTAGCTTTGATTGAAGAGACTATTCACTGCACCGCTGTGGCAAAACCAGAATAATAGCAGACACCTAGTGAGCGATTCCAGATAAAATCTGCGAATATTCTTTGTACTGTTAGCACAAATTATTGCGGTGAGTATAGCACCTTGCAATGTTGACAGAGCATATGCACAAACAGTCAGTTTAAGAGGACAGTCTGACCCTGAAAGGAAGTATTTTTGACCAGATTCTCATTATACCATCCAATCAATGCAATAGTAAATTTCAATTGAACTGGGTAAAAAATGCACAATCTCCAAGTTATACACACAAAAGTCTTTGGGAAACGAAAGATCCTATATCAGACTGCTGCAGTTCTGGACCCTAAAGGTGATCCCTGCTCATTGGGTGGTAACCGCATGCTTGCTGTTTTGTCATTACAAACATGGTGCATCTTCTGTAAGCATACACTGGACCAGACTACAACAAAGTGCAGAAAATATGCGCTAATGTACTTACTTTGTAACACTGCATCAATTGGGTGCATCTACCAAATTAATGCTGCCACGTCAATCAACACTGCTTGAAAATCTGCAACTCTGCTGAATTTTAACAGTTCGTTTTTTACATGAATGATCAAGCACTGACAGGAACCATTCCAAGTTTGAAAAGTCACAACAACTGAAGTGCCACCAGGATATCTTTAAACGAAAAAGCCTTCAAAGATTCACCACTTTATTTGAATGTCGTAAAAAATTAACAGCAATGCAAGTCAGAGGGGGAAAAAAGGTATTGAAAGAAAACGTAGGCGAGGGTCAAACGTAGGCGATTACTTTCACATATCCTGAAAATTTTCACATACGAAGATCTCAGGTAACATACTGTACATGGGGGTAATGGCCGAAATCAAATCTTTCGTAGAAACAGAAGCTTTACTGATGACACATATGTTGTTTCCCTGTCGATTCTTCCAATACAAAAGCTGTTAAATTGAAAAAGGATGAGACAATATCCAAGACCTGTTTTCGAGTTTGCTTCATAGATATGCAATATTTAATTAAACCTGGACATCGGTTTTGGGAAGTGTTTCATACATCACAATGCTGTCTAAGCCAGAGGGAAAAATCATTCTTGCTGCTAAACATTTACAATTCACAGACTCTTTTTCTACTTATTCCTACACATGAACTATTCAAATATTCTCATCTTTCAGCTCTGTATTCTGAAGCTATCCACTAACATTGTTAAGAGCAAAAAAATTTATTTCAGAAATATTGCAGGTAATAATAATAATCAGACAAAAGCAAAACAGTCAAACGTAAACATCCATTGTAGCTACCAGTCCGTAGGAGAAATTTTACCATTTCAGTGAGCTTTGAAAACTGTACAATTAGAGATTAAATTTATTTCCGCAGTAAGCTCAAACATAATATATACGTACACACACACCTTGTATACAAAAGTATTCGGACACCGAAATCTAACGGAAACGAGAGCATTAATTAGCCGAAATCAGCATACAGATGACTCACTTTTGGCTGTTACGGCTGTAGCGATTGTTCTAGGTATGCTTTCCAGGAGATGCCGGTAGGTCTGCATTGAAAATTTCCTCCATTCCTTTTGCCAGTCGTTGTAGAGGAAGATCTTACCAGACAAGATCGAATTCGGTGTTCCAGTTCGTCCCACAGATGTTGTCCTTTATGCGGTGAGAACTTGATTCTAATAAATTGTTAGCCACCATTTTTAACGCAGTGCTCCAAATGGGGCAGTATGGCATACAGGCACTTCTGTTTTTTCTGGTATTTCATGTCGGCACTTCTTTTTACCCGGAATTTCCTTCCCTTCACTAATTTTAATAGTGGGAACTGCCGAAATGAGTTCCCTTTTTTTATTGTCTCTGGTTTACGAGCGCATATTCTTAAACATAGAAATCTTATGAGAAGTAGCTGTGTGGGAACCGTAAAGGGTAGAGAAGTGGTATACAGTACACATGAGCTATAAGTTCAATCCTTCGAAGGATAGAAATGAAGATAGCTTATGATCACATTTTGCCCAAGTCCCAGATCATAGCACTGCTGTCGGTAATTTTTATTGATTTAATAACATTACAACCAAAAGATATTGCGCCCTTCCTCCACCGAAGTTGTCCAGACAAAATTGCTTAATCGCCTGAAATATTATAAATCCTGTTTGTTGTATGATTTTTTAGGATAGTAAAAATTATCTTATCTGTTGATTATGGACAAATCTGCAATATTTAGTACCTACACGCACAGGCAATTACAGTTTTTCAAAAGAACTAACAGTGACCACAGGGAGTTGCTTCTGACATTCCGCTTCACACTGAATTTTATACATTTTTTTATCATATTCTCTTGTAGTTAATTGGTAACTAATAATCACTGACGGTTGTGTAATAGATTCTAAAAACGGGCAAAATTTCGGCAAACCAGAGGAAGACATTTGCGAAGTTATTGCCATTTTAAATGCAATTTGACAACCTAACTTTTACATATTTTTACTGGGATATGATACTGCAAATAGGCTATTTGGGAGCTAGGTGTCATTTCTTATCTCAAACGGGAACGGCATTTTACCGTCATTAATTGCGTCGGAAAAAAATTACAAAACGGGCAAGCACCTAGCAGAAGGGTTTCGTGCAAGTCTCTTACCCTTATTTACATTAAGGATGTTATGAGTAGTGAAGCTGAACTGAACACCATTTAGGGCTGTAAAATACAAAATGTGAAGACAGCGGTGAGATTCCCAGCTGCTCCGGAGTTCCGACCTTTGGTATCACATTAAATGAACCGAATGCAGCTTGCAGATAGTGGCAGTAATGATCGAATCTGACTTATGGTGCAACAGTATTCCGCGGAATTGTCAATTACATTTTCACACAAAGGAGTTTTTCTTCCAGGAATTTTTTACTTTTTCAGTTTTGGAGATTTTCTGGCGAAGCTATTTTTTCCGTAAGAGTTTTAGCTAAATATGAGCATACCGGGACTTCAAAATTTTTATTTTGAACACTGTTTTAACGTGATTAAAGCAAAAGTTTTACTAGCTTTATTTACACTGTTGATGAATTGGACAGATATTGTACTTGTAAGAACTACATAAGTATTGCCTGTAATGTTGTATCCTTTGTCACGTTACGGGTATCCGATAGTAGTGTTAATGAAATCTAAAGGCCTCGTGACATTTCCTTGAGTGCTTCTTCGTGTGTATCTACATATCTTGAGAATGCAAGTTCCTGAACTCTTTGTTTCAGAGTGTATTTGCATATCCTTAGAATGCGTGTGCCTGTGCTCTTTGTTGTGGAGTAGGATAAAAGAACACACACTATAGATTCGAGGCTGCTTGCTGGTATTCGGACTGCTGTTTCTTTTCTGTTGCTTGTGGTGTGACTCATGGCTGGCCTGCTCGACTATTTCTTTTCTTGGCTGGGAATTTGTTGACTTTGTTGATGTCCTGCATCTGTAAAGCAAATGTTGATCCAGTAATACTGAAGTGGATTTTGGTTCTCAGCTGCCTGCCGGTGAGTGCCCATGCAGAGGAATGAGATGGGTACCAAATTGCTGCTGAAATTGATACTTGCCTTGTATCAGATTGACCTTCGTCGACTGTGATGTCTGCTTCGTGTTACAGTTGGTTCTCAGCTGCCATGGAAACATGCATTTCATTAGTGGGATGTGTTCCGAAATTTTGCGTGGGCTGAAAATTATTATTGCATTCTTTTGTTCTGTGCTGTACTGTTTGGTCAAGAATTGTTTATGCCTCCTTTGCAGGGTGGAGCATCTCAAGGTAACAGTGATACTTTATTTGAAAGCTAATATTTGTTGGGAAATTAAACAGTTTGATCAATTGAAATTGGTTGTAAAGTTTTTGAGCACAGTCGATATTTGTTTTAATCCGAAATGTAAACTTAGTTAAGACAGTCCTTCCTGCGAGGGTTTAAGCCAGCTGCGTTGGGTGAAAGAATTAGGGCAGGTGGTACCGTGGTACATTGTTGCCTGGATGAAAGACTAAGTGTAAGAAGCAATATCATTGGACACAGCAAGCGAAAAGAGTCTGTTTCTGGAAACTCGAAGCCACTTCAGTGGCACAGTTCCCTAAGCGCTGATTTTTGACTATTCATTGAGGATGGGTCTGGGCTCGAATCCAGTGAGGCATCGGTGAGTTTTGTCTTACGGCACTAGCTCTCTCCCTTGCCCGGAAGCCCTAAATCAGGAACGGGCAACGGCTTACAGCCTATTATCCCTTTGAGTTGCTCATTGTGGTCGTTAAACCTAAAAAAAAAAAAAAAAAAAAAAAAGAACTTGAAGTCCCTGCACAGCAACTTCTTTTCTACAGAAACCCTAACTTTCTTTATTTTCTGCTTCACAAAGGACTTGCTGTCCAGTTGATCAATTTAATTCACTTGAATTCTGAGTAAAAAACAAAAATCAGCAGTTAGATGTCAGCTATGGAACTTACATTTCAGAATGAAGTTTATTTTCCATCAACACATTTCCAGTAGGCACTTACACGACTAAACATGTACAGTATAATATCAAGCTCTGCCAAATATATGAATACTGCATGCTGCATTCGTTCATTCACCACAGTAATTTTTCTGCTTAACAAAATGCCCATGTGCTACAGAAGCGAAATATTATCTTATTTTTGTGAGTACCAAATGTTGGATAATAAGGTAAGTTGTCAAAAAATGGCAATGACTTGCCATTTTTTTCGAGGGTAATTTGACCACACATTTCGAATGTTGAGACAAACTGTCCTAATGTACGGCGACAGGTAACACAAGAAAATGCAGCAGTTACAACTGAAACAGGCACTTTAGACTCTGCAATCCTCTACTTTGTCATCTCTCACTGTTATGTCTTTTTTTCTTTAAATTTTTACTAAAATTGAACCTCTTAGCATAAGTGGGCAAAGTACTGATGCAAACCCTGGAATCTTTCCTCTGGTGACACGTAAAAATGCATGCTACTCATAATTTGCAAAATGCATACGAGATATATCATTGCATTTTGTTCAGGTTAAACAACCTGTGGCTATTCTCAGTAACTATCATAACAGCTACGAAATTCATTGAGAACAAAAAGAGGCCTGAGCAGCAGCTGGTAGAAACTACAGTAAAGAATTTATGGAGAGAACAGAACAAACTAAATATGAAATGAAATATTCTTGTTTTGTGCTCATTGGTAATGTCTGTCTGTCTGTCTGTGGCTATTCTCAGTAACTATCATAACAGCTACGAAATTCATTGAGAACAAAAAGAGGCCTGAGCAGCAGCTGGTAGAAACTACAGTAAAGAATTTATGGAGAGAACAGAACAAACTAAATATGAAATGAAATATTCTTGTTTTGTGCTCATTGGTAATGTCTGTCTGTCTTACTATCAGTTGCATATTAAATAAACATCAGGGTGAAAAAAACCCCAAAGAACAGAAAAAGAAAATACACTCAAAGTAAATCAAACACTTTTAATAATGTAGAATATACTCATTGGTATCTCTAACGGACATCAATATTACTGAAAACAATTAATTGATTTTATTCACAGGGATTTTCTAATGTCTTCTGAGTTGTCATGATACACACCTCCTTTCATCCTTCCCTTAAATAAGAGGCACGACCTTCTGAATATTTGATCAGGGGGTCACAGGTCACTTCAACTTATTTCTGCTATCCATCATCCTCCTTTTCTTGGGTGAGCCATCTGTGACATGTTGCCATCATGTTGCACTGACCTGGTAATTTCATCTCTGACATTTGGCACATTTTTTATTGTTGAGTAATTTCCATACCGACAATTACGTTTTCAACAACACCCTGTCTATCGTATTTGGTAAACACTACAAAAAAAAAAAAAAAAAAAATAAAAACATATAATATTGGTTAGAAATTTTATGATGTGCCAAATTTTAAAGTAACTTTTTTTTATGACAATGGCATGCATTGGGATTCATCTGATGCAGCAGATCTGATTTTAGGGAAGAAAAATGCTATCAGACCACAAAGCAAAGAATCTAAAAACAGGCCATATCATGTCTTCAAGAATTTGCTTCCATCTGACCTCACACTTGAGAGTAGAAATCTTACATATAGACAATTTTTACAGCCTGAGATATGGAAATTTAAATAGCAATCAACAACAATTGCGCCTGAGAAATAAGATAATAGGTCAAAATGTTAAGTGTCTATGGAAGGAATAATAGAAAATTATATAACTTCTCACAGACTTCTGCTAATACACTGCTTGGCCACCCAAAATGCAACACCAAGAAGGACACCAGATAGCAAAGCCAGATTTACTGGACACATAACAACAGATACGAAGATGAAACGATTGAGCTTACAGGCCCGTGCGACTTGCGGAACACGCAGACATCAATAGTTCGTGTGACCCCTATGGCTGGCAATAACGACCGCTACACGCCGCGGCATCGAACGAAAGAGGCTTTAGATGTGGGCTTGGGGTATGTCGGTCCAGGCTGCTTCCACACGTTGCCACAGTTCATCAGGCGTAGCCGCGTGTGGTGCTTGCCGGGCCACTCGGTTGCCGATCAGCGACCAGACATGTTCTATGGGCGATATATCGGTAGAACAGGCGGGCCACGGCAGCAGTGACACCTGGTGGGCCGTGAAGAATTGTTGCACGATGCGTGCCACGTACGGGCGCGCATTGTCCTGTTGAAACGTGGCCGCTGGCAGGTCCTGCAGATAAGGGAGGACTACAGGCTCCAAAACGTCGGAGATGCAACGGTGACTGTTGAGTGTACCGGCGATGCGTACCAGAGGGGTTCGGGTGTCATATCCAATTGCGCCTCAAACCATAACGCCAGGCGACGGACCAGTATGGCGATGCATAATGCAGGCGTCATACAGTCTCTCACCGCGGTGCCGCCACACGCGGATCCGACCATCGTGATGTTGCAGGCAGAAGCGGGATTCGTTGGAGAAGACAATATCGTGCTATTCTGTAGTCCAGGTGCGGCGTTCAACGGCCCACTGCCACCGCACTCGCAGGTGGTGTAACGTCAATGGTAATCGGAGCAATGGGCGCCGTGCGACAAGTCCCCGCTCCTGCAGACGACTTCGAATGGTACGTGCTGACACAGGTTGTTGCGCAACACACCCTAATTCCTGCGCTAACGTTCATGATGTGGCGGTGCGAGCCGTCGATGCCCGCCGCACAGCGTGCCGGTCCTCTCGTTCGGTGGTGTGCCGCGGCTTCGGCAATCGCTCACGTCGGTCAATCCGTCCCTTCTGCACCCACCGAATCCATACTCGCCTCACTGTGGCTGGATGTCGTCCCACACGGGCGCCGATGTCTCGGTACGATAAACCGCTGTCGCTATAAGCCACTATTCGTCCTCTGTCGAACTCTGAAACGTGCTGGAATGACTGCCGTATTCTGCGACGAGGCATCAGGAAGCTTCCCACGCGCAGGTCCGGCAGCACAACACACTTCCACTACTTACACCCCGCCTTCTGTGCACCCTTCTTATAGTGCTTCTCGGTGGCGTGCCGGGCGCACATGATTTGCATATGCCCTGCAATGCTAATAGTTTGCATGTCCTCTCGCGGGAGACGCATGCTGCGAATTTCAGGCCAATCGGATGCTTCCTTCTTGGTGCTGAATTTTGGGTGGCCAGCAGTGTAATTGACAGATACACTGCTCGATACAGAAAATTCCAGACCATGAAGGAATGTGCGAAAATGAGATGAAACTTGCCTAACACGTAGACAAGTAGGTGGAAAAGAAGTGATTTAATTTCTGAGGCATTATGTGAATGCTATGAGCTAGGAGAATGGTATAACTGCCATGCTGGGCTATACATTAGGCAACACAACGTGGCATTGTGAGAAAGGCCCCCGAGATGTCCTGAGGTATTTGCTGACTGTGCGTCGTTGACCTGTGTCCATAATACATTGCCATTGCAAGGGAGTTGAGCAGAGATGTTAAGTTCTCTATTGCCAAAAAGTCTGGGGATCGCTCTGTCCAGGGCAATATCTGGGGATCTTGTAGGCACTGTCTGCTGATTTCGGCAGTGTATGGCGGAGTATTTTGTTGAAGCTGGGCATCACAAATACCACGGATATACAATAAAACGGGCTGCAGCACCTCATGAACGTATCGTCATGCTGTCATTTTACCCACGATAGGAACAACCAGTGAACGGCTGTAGAAGATGATAGCATCCCAAACCATGACACCAGAATGAGCAGCCTCATGGATGGCAGCAAGATCAACCCACTGACCACAGCGTCTACAAACTCTCAGTCAGCGATCGTTGCCACTCAGACATAAACCAGAATCGTCGTTGAACAAGCCCATGGCATGGTTCTATTTGTTCTGCCCCGTATACGAGTATCTGACACGGCACCACTGCAACTTTACGCAATAATGCGTTGCGGAGAGTGGCAGTCGTCGCAATGACTAGATAGTGCAAACCTGTGATTCACAGTTCGTATCAATATGGGGATGACTATAGCTGCCTGTACACCTCATGGAATGTTGTCCGCTACGGATCATGGGGCAGCCACGGCTTGCCATCCAATGTGACGATCTAGACGTCCGGACATCTGCCTACGTGCAGCTGTCCCACTACTGTGACACATGTTACCTTTCTCCAACAAATGTTGATAATTGTATCCTGATGCGAGGCAAGGACCAACCAGCAGTTAGTAGTCTTATGAATGATGGAGCTCTGGTTAAGGTGTGTGTTTCTGACGCCGCTGCCCACGCATTCTCCCTCCTTATATGTGCTTTCGCCACCGAGATCACTCTTGTGCAGTGGTCCACAAGCCTGGATGAGGACGACCATACTTTCACAACAAAAAAAAAAAAAAAAAAAAAAAATTTCAGGACTTTTCCAGGATTCCAGGGACCGTGTGAATTGTCACGCGAACAGACGTTTCCGACATCCAAAAAATAAAAAGTAAACGAAATACATCGAAGAAATGTGATGATATTGAAAACATCCACATCGAAGAAACGTGATGATATTGAAAACATCCCCCAAACACTCCCAAAAATGTTTAAATATTTAATGAATGTTAGAACCTTGAAAACCCGAAAATGAACTTACAAATTTTAAGTACATTGTTTCGCAGATATTTTCGATTTCTTTAGTATACAGATTTTTGAAGATGACAATCCGATTTTTGGTGTAAATGTGACAAGGATGGTAAGTCAGATAATATCCGAAAACTTGAAAATTTCATCGTCCTGCAGCGGGACTCGAACCCGCGTCTTCTAGATAGTGCCCGGGTATGCTAACCACTACACCACCCAGAACGACCAAGTCTCAAGTTTCCGATTAATTTGAATATAACCATCACAGGATTCGCTAGTCGAATCAACCGGCATTCATGTTTAGCGAATCTGGAGGTTAAGAATCCTATCCCGTGATTGCCCGGAGAAGCATATATATCATGAAAGAAATATGGGATTACACCATATAATACAAATTTTTGAAGATATAAATCCGATTTTTTGGTGTAAATGTGACAAGGATGGTAAGTCAGATAATATCCGAAAACTTGAAAATTTTATCGTCCTGGAGCGGGACTCAAACCCACGTCTCCCAGATTGTTATATTCTGGGATGGTTATATTCAAATTAATCAGAAACTTGAGACTTGGTCGTTCTGGGTGATACAGTGGTTAGGATACCCGGGCGCTATCTGGGAGACATGGCTTCGAGTCCCGTTCCAGGACGATGAAATTTTCAAGTTTTCGGATATTATCTGACTTACCATCCTTGTCACATTTACACCAAAAAACGGATTGTCATCTTCAAAAATGTGCATTATATGGTTTAATCCCGTATTTCTTTCATGATTCTTCAGTATATTTGATGTTTTTCAAAATCCGTAGTGGACCGACGATTTCCGTATTGACTATGGAGAATCCGTAGTACTTAAAGTCACTGCTGATGAAATCTCACAATAAACTTTAAATTAAATGGTAGTATTTGAAATGCTGAATTAATGTTTATCTTATTTAAGCTGCTTAAGGCAATCTGTTAGTTTTTGGTATAATACGTTGACAACCAAACTAAACCGTGACATACTAAAAAGCAGACAGACTGATTACAGTAATGAAGAGGCATCTTAATATTAGTCCACCTAATTTTGATTTATCCTTTGTTACTGGAGAAGTAAGAAAGTGTACTTGGGAGCTTCAAGTATATATTCTGAATGTGACAAACATTAACATGGATTTAGGAAAATTTTCAATCAAACAAATCTTGTCACAGTTTTCCCATTAAGACTTCCCAAGCTAGTCGGTTAAAAAGCTTATCAAACACTATACATTCATTATTTCTCCAAACAACAAAGTCCCTTTTATGCAACATAACATTCTTTCCATAAGAATGCATTTCCTTCAGCCATTATCAAGTCAATTAAACCAGAGTACAATGAAAATATAAAACTTTTTGAGTGTTATGGATGACAGCAGCAATTCCATTTCATCTAAATACTAATAAAACAGGTCTTGCCAGCCCTGAAATTTCTGGCAAGGACCTTCAACATTGCAATTCAGTCTGGCTTGACAATGTTGTTTCAATTCTGGGCAAAAGCTGACGTGTGAAATTTGAATCCATAGGATTTTTAAGTTATTATATTATTAAAGCAATTAAAAACAAATTCACCCCTCAGAATTATCTATTGACCAAAAATCATTCCTTAATTCAGTTTTAAATAATTAAAAATTTATAGAGTTTGCTAAAGAAAACCATTTCCTTAGAACTAACTATGTAATAGCAATGTGGGTACTTAGGCTAAAACCAAAAATGTGGTGAAATTGAAAAAGAACAAAGAAAGATAGTGATAATTTTAGCTCATTTATTTGTACAGACCAAGCAATGTGGAATAACGTCATGTATAACAGATGTGTCTTTTCATCATGAAGCTCTTCTGAACATTGGATTTTAGGTTGTGTGACAAAGCTCATCAACATTGAGTAAAAATGAATTATGAGTGTTAAAACTCATTCCTCTCAAAATTTAACACACCTGTTTTTTTAAAAAGAAAAGTGTGTTGCAAGGAGATTTGTGAAAAATTATGCATGAAGCACAAAACCTGTTACCATCTGTACTAACAAAGCATAGCATAAAATTCAGTGCCATCTAGTGTTTACAGGTGCACATAACTGTAAAACCCATGTGGTAGGAAAAAGAAGAGAAATAAAAAGGAGGTGGATAAAATTACTTCTAAAATGAAATTAGAATTTTAATGAATTTATCATGTACTTTTTGCTGTGATAATACATATATATGCACAAGATTTGACATCTTATGACATATTCTTGAAAATAACTGTAGACAAATCTTTGGCAGAAATACCATTTTATTTCAAAATAAGAGCAATAAAAATAACTTTATGATACAGTTTCAATTTAAAAAATGAAAAGAATAAGTCATGAATAACAAAAATTTAAAAACAGAATTATTTTTTTACCATTTGCATCCAAATATATTTCACTTTTTATTATCTTCTTTCCATATGATGCAAGTATTATCTTTGCTACCTAAAAGAAACACAGCCACAACAAACACATGAAAAAGTCAGTTCATTTAAAAGTTTTTACCTTATTTCTTCATTTAATGACAATTTAAAGGTATTAATTTTAAGATAAACACATAAATATATGTCATGCAACAGGTAGAAAGAAATTGAGAAAGTATAATGCAAACCAGCATTGATTTTATTAAAAAAGAAAAAATGGGGTTATACCAACATTATCTGTTAACAGTGAAATTGTCTCTACATGTGAGATGATGATGAATCAACTCGATGATATTGTGTGTGTGTGTGTGTGTGTGTGTGTGTGACAATGCAAAACTTCACAAGTAAGAATATGAAATACCATTAACAATATATTAAAATTCAATGCACATAGACAAGGGCATATTTGGACAACCAAACCAGGCCAATAATTTCAGTCTTGAGGTTCATTACAAAAAACACACACCTACAGGGAAACACCTCTTCCCTCATTAAAAAAAAAAGATTCTATTAGCATTTTAAAATGTATTCAGTCATGAACAAATTTTAACAACAATTTAATGGTGAAATAATTTTCTAAATCTGATCACAATTGAATTTAACATCAAACTATGTTCGAAATGGAATGTTGTACCAGACAACGTTTTCTTTGAAAATTTTGGTTTTGACAAAATCAGGAGTCTCTTGAAAACCCCGGTTGCAACTTTAATCACCATGAAGGGGTAATTCTAAGAGTTGAAATGTGCACATGACACATAACAATTTTCCTATGCAATTAGTTTTGGGAATTATTCGATCATTGATCTCCTACTGCATGATCAGTAACCAAATAAATATGTACTGGTACTTCTGTTTATAGTGTTGGTACCTCCTCCTTCAGTAGACCCATTAGTTTGACCCATATGAAACAGTTCTGTAGTAAATCGTTGTTGCCTTTAAGACAAATGTGTAGACACGAATTTTGGAACATTTCTGCCTAAGAATAGCTTTGTCTGTATATAGAGAAGGGTGTGGGGATGATGGGCCATCACAATGAGGACTAGTGTCTCCAACGAAATTAAAAAATGATGGTAGGGCCTACCAATCACGCTAGGTTCCAAGTCCAATGACCTATCTCCACCAATGCAGGAAGAAATATATTCTTCATAATACATGGGAAATCAATACAATATTCAAAGCAAACAGATTGTAAACTCTGAATTTTCTTGTAACACTTACTTGGTCATCCATGTATCATCTCTCAGAAAACTCGAAAATTTCATCGCCTTCATTTATTACTTCATTGATTTACCTGTGGCACTGGTGATTTCCGACCTACATCCGTTTCTGGATGGGTGTTGGGTCAAAATGCTATGAAAATCTGAAGGTGTTCAGATTCCTAAGCTAAGTTTGCTTAGTGTCAGTTGCTTGGAACTTCACTGTTCTGGATGGTGTAATGGTCAGCATACTCGAACAGAAAGTGGGAGATGCGGTTCAATTCCCACTCCAGGGCAATGAAATTTTAAAGTTTTCTGACAGATGTTACATGCATGACCAGTAAGTGTTACCAGCAAATTCAGAATTTATAATCTGGTTGCCTTGAATATTCGACCAATGTCCAGCTGTAGTTAGCTTTTGGTTAATTAATTTATAACAGTGTACTTGATCTGGCTACACTTTTTTCACATAAGCGCAGAGAATTTTGCTGTCTTTTCAGAAATACGCCCAAATTATGGACTGAAGGAAAAGTTTTTTTTTTCTTAAGAAAATAACTTTTCAAATATATATCATCATCATCATCATCATTGTCAACCATTATCAATCCACTGCTGGACGAAGGTCTCCCCAAGTTTCCTCCACAACGGTCTGTCTTGTGCCAGTCTCCTCCATGTCACTCCCGCATATTTACGAATTTCATCCACCCATCTCCCATGTGGTCTTTTTCTGGGTCTTTTCCTGTCCCTTGGAATCCAATCTAAAATTTCGGCTGTCCATCTATGGTCTGTCCTTCTGGCAGTATGTCCAGCCCATTGCCATTTCAGGGATTTAACTCTGATCATGATGTCTTCCACTCTCGTCATTTTTCGGATCCACGAGTTCCTCTTCTTATCTCTCCTGGTTATACCAAGCATGCACCTCTCCATGCTTCTTTGAGTTGTCTGCAGCTTTTGTATGTCTCTTTTAGTTAAGGTCCACGTCTCTGCACCATACGTAAGCACTGGAAGGATGCATTGATCAAACACTTTTCTTTTAAGACATAATGGCATATTGCTCTTGAAAATTATGCTGTTTCTTCCAAAAGCTCTCCAGGCAAGTTTTGTACGCCGATTAATTTCTTCATCAATGTGACCCTCACTTGATATCTGCTGTCCAAGATAAACATACGTATCTGTTATCTCCAGTTTTTCTCCATCAATCGATAAATCTTCATTTCTTGTAAAAGCATTGAACATCACTTTTGTCTTCTGAAAGTTCATATTTAATCCCACTTCTTTACTCTTGTCAGCAAGTTCCTGGATCATACTCTGCAGCTCTGATGGGGTAGTTGCAAAAATGACTACGTCATCAGCAAAACGAAGGTGGGTTAGATAATCTCCATTAATCTTTATCCCTTTGCTTTCCCAGTTCAGTAGTTGAAAGACATTTTCCAATGTGGCATTAAAGAGCTTCGGAGATATGGTGTCACCTTGTCTCACTCCCTTTCCAATTTTTATGTGTGTTGTATTTTCAAACAGCCGAATCTTTGCACTTGCATTTTCATAGATGTTATTAATAATATTAATGTATGCATCTTCAATACCGCAGGATTTCAGAGCCGTGGTAACTGCTGATGGTTTCACCGAATCAAAGGCTTTTTCATAATCGATAAAAGCCATGCACAATGGAAGTTCATATTCCCTCGCTCTTTCAATCAGTTCTCTCAGTACGTGGATATGATCTATTGTGCTGTAGCCACTCCTGAATCCAGCTTGTTCTCTCGGTTGAGCCATGTCCAGTGTTATCTTCAAGCGGTGTGAAAGAACTTTAGTGAAGATTTTATAAACCACTGATAGGAGGCTGATAGGTCTGTAGTTCCTGAGATCCTCAATGTCACCTTTTTTATGTAGCAGGATCATTGTAGCATTGTTCCAATCCTCAGGAATCTTCCCTTCATTAAGGCATCGAGTGAAAATTTGGGCGAGTACTGTTTCAATTTCTCCACTTGCTTCTTGTATGATGTCTAGAGTAATTCCATCTTCTCCTGGAGCTTTCCCTCGCTTCATGTTCTTGATTGCATGAGCAACTTCTGCTGGGAGGACTGGAAGAACTCTGGTACCTTTCATGATGTCTGGAGTACATGTATCATCCCTTTCATATAATTTGGAGTAGAAATCTTTCACTCTTGTCAAAATTTCGCCTCTATTTCTTGTTATAGAACCATCTTCTTTTTCTCAGAGCCATAATCTGTTTTCTTCCCTTACTGAGATGTCCCTTTGCTATCTTAAGGCTTTGGTTGTTTTCAATTGCTTTCCTCACTAGCTCACAGTTGAATTTCCTTACGTCTTCAGTGATACTTTTTCGTGTTGTCTTGCATAGCTCTATATATTCCACTTTGGAAGTCACATCTACTTTAGTTGTCCTCATCTCTCTTCTTTTTTGCATCAACATTTTGGTTTTTCCTGATAATTTGTTCACATGCAACTTGTTCTTAGACCCAGCTAATTTTGTTGCTGTTTCCATTAAATATATATATAAAGCACAAATGAAGTTACCAATTGTTCCTCATAAGTAGTAAAGTAACTATTTATTCATTAAAAAAAATCAGAATAAAAGATTACAAAAAAAAAAAATAATAATAATAAAAAAATGGGCCATTTCTTGGGTGGTCCACTGGGTCCCTGTGTCCCAGTGGGCTATTCTGCCCCTGCGTGTAGAAATGGATACTACTCTATCACAGTGAGAATAATTGGCAGTGAAACACATATCACACAAAACATTAGAATAATTCTTGATATCCTCATATCACGCCCCATCTCTTTTAAAACCCTCCTTTAGGTTAAGGTACGTTGATGACATCTTCATCAGTTGGCCACACCAGAAACACTCTTTGTTTGAACTTATGTCCTCCATAACTTCCAAATTCCCTCATATAAAATTCTCGTCTCAAGATCAGGTCGACAACAATATTAGTTTTCTGGATATCAACATCAATCCAGACTTCTCACTTGGTCTCTCTGTTTACAAGAAACCTTCTGCCACCCATAATATCATCCCTTACTATTCTTGCACCTTTGAAAAATAAAAATTAGCTGCTATAAAGTCATACGTACACAGAGCTAACCTTATTTGCAACAGCCCTTCTGCTCTTCAAAAAGAATATCAACACATCATCAACATTGGCAAATTGTATGGCTTTCCACTCCTCGTAGTACATAGACTAATTAAGAAATTTGAATCACAGAATAGATCTACTAGTTTACTGCCTGAACCTTCCACCACTCATCAGTTTGTTGGCACTTTGCCATTTAGCCTGTCCTTCACTCATAAAGTTTGCCCTATTTTCAAGTCTTTTGGCTACAGGATTGCTGTTAAACCACCTCCACATCTTCTTAACCTTAAACACAGGAATCCCAATAAACCCCTAGAGTTACAAAGTGTCTACTCTATCCCTGTCAACACTTCCACAGATGTTACTCACTATATTGGTAGTACTTACCACAGCATCAATTGGGGATTTCTGGAACATATCGCTGATGTTAAGAAAAGCAACCCTTCTACCTCCCTTTCAATTTTAACTATCAGCAATACGGCCGCGATTCCCGATTGGCAAAATGTTAAATGTATCACCCAGTTCAGCAATCGGAAAGCCCTCAGGTACCGCAAAAGCATTGAAACATATCTTATCCCTAACACCTGCAATATAGATGCACCTTTCCACATACCTATCATTTGGAAAGCTATTTTGAAATCTGGCAACAACTGATGCTTATACCATGTGTTTCATTCCATGGCTGATGAAGGTAGAAGTCACAACTGAAATGTCCACCACTTATAATTTTTAAAGTAACTTATGCATGATATGAGGATATCAAGAATTATTCTAATACTCTATCACAGACAATAAAATTATGAAAACAAATTCAAAATCAGCACCTTTAAAGCAGTTTCCAAAACATGGCATTTTTTTACAAAATTCAGTTGTTTGCTGCAAGTAATTTCTTTTGTTATCGATTCAAATTGCTCCTTGGTAAGAAGAAGCTCTCTTTTGGCTTTTAGTTTGATATTTCTTCTAACTTCTTATGACAAAAACAATCGTCTTTCTTCCATTGCAAATATTCCCAGAATATTACTCCTGCTAAATCAGAATACCATTAAAACCATATGCATTTTAAAGTTTATGAGTACTGTTCTTAAATTTGGGGTAGTTCGTGAAAATCACCTCTAAACCTTCTTGACGATGCACAGAGAAGTGAGGTTTACTTAACAATGCTATGCTGACTCATTCTCTTCAGTCCCTTTCCATAAGTCATTGGAAGTTATGTGTTGTAGCAATGTGGCCAATGCTCTTGAAAGCTATCAGCACTTGCTGCAACTTTTTCAGGTTTTTGCTGCACAATAAATACACAGTCACAGTCACCAAATACAATACTGTGTGCATCCGATGAAATGTTGCAGATTCCTGGTTAACATTCTGAAATCCTCTACCACCATTTTTCTTTCAAATTTAGTTTGTCCAGCTGATGTCCTCATGGAATTTGGCCATTACTAGTCATTAGAATATATTTCGTGCCGAAGTGAATCAAGGGTACCTCCACTTGCGAGCCAGGATAGTGCCACCACGCTATCCCGGCTCACAAGTGGAGGTACCCACATACTTGTCTGGGAGGACGCATATATCCTACTTTGCACGAAAACTAAAAGACTTACTTTATTTGCAGAAAGTTTAATGATTCACAAATACAGTAAACAATGTTGCAATAATGAACTACCTTTATACATACCGTTACCTTGGATATGCCTTATACAACAGGATGAGTCCAGGTGCCATCAATAACCCTTACCCCCTGTCATTGGTGAGTAGATTTTCCTAATTCTTCTAGTGGAAGTGCATCACTTATTCATGAACCTCCTGAGACTGTGCCTTATAGTTACCTCACTGTGTCGTGAACTTATATATTGGATTGCTGGCCTGTGTTCACCCTTTAGTTTGTACCTGATGATGTGTAGGTAGTCTACACAAAAGATCTAGTACAGTTTTTTAACTTGTATTTTTATTAAATCTTTTAATCCTTGTGAAGAGTTGGTTCTCTAGCATGTGTAATATCGTGCAGTGACAGCTTCATATTTGCAATTGAAATTTGGCCATGCAGAAGATTATACAGAGTTATGATATTGCTTTTATCATATCTTTTAGATTTGGCTGAGTAACCAAATGAAATATTTTTTTCACAGTTTTACTTGGACGCTTTTAGTTGCCAGAGATATATAAAGGAAATTAGAGGGGTGACTCAATTCTTATGAGTACTGCTTCTTTTAAAAAGCATACATGCAAGGGCTTCATCTGCACCGTTCATGCTTCCATCTGCCACCAAAAAGTTGATGTAAAAAGAAAATACTAATAGCCACGATAAAAGTTTGTATTTTGCTTGCCCTACTAAATTTTCATTTGCTTTCCTTTCCCCATAGGAATGCTTTGGAACAAATCCTGTTCATGAGAGATTAATAGTGGGGTCATACACATCAGGTCCATTACGGAAAACATACACATAACATCTGTATGTATGCATGTATTATAATTACATCAGTCTTTAAAAATTGTATTACAAGGTAGTAGAAAAGTGTTGCAATTGATTAATGGAAATTGTTGAACTCAGAGCTGGTATTGTTTAAAACTCATTTCAAACAGAATTATTGACATACTTTCATATGAATAAACAACAGTATTTAAATAACAATGAGCACTTACAGCAGTATGCATTGCACGACAAATCCCATTTTCCTGCATGTGGCTTAGTGCTATATTTGTCATTCTGTCATAAAGTTTTTACAACAAATTAAATTTTTGGTTGATATTGTTGAAAAAACAGGTTAAGTTTTTTACTGTGTAAACAGAAAAGAAATAACACGGCACAACACAACTTTCTGCTGTATTTTGATAATTCTGGAAAAGACAGATGCAAAAAAAAAATGTCTTTTTTTTATTACACTGTATTGCATTTTCACACAGTACTTACATTTTGATCATGTAATAAATACTGTCAATCAATCTATTCTAGGAAGTGCCATTTGCTTCCTTTTGTAGCATATCTTTTGAAATAAGTATGTGCTTTTAACATTATGTTGCTCATTTATATACATGATATTTTCACACTGACTGGCCAGAACTTTAAAAACATTTATTTTTTCTCTCTGTCTCTATCTCTTTTTTTAAATCGGATATTCAAATGATGACTTTGGCAATTTTTACTTTTTATGATACACAGTTTCTTCATCAGCTGCGATAAACATATTTTTGTATATTTAATGGTATCGATGCTTGCGAAAATTAGAATGTTTTTTTTGTTTTTTTTTCTCTAGATAGCTGGAATCATGAATAAACTTCCTTTACACTTTCTACTTCACACAATGTGCAGGCTTCCCACTAAGTGAAGCCTGCATATTGAAAATGCACATTTCTATAAGCAGGCAAAAATATATATAATGTATGTTTCAGCAATATCTCCACTTCTAAAATTTTGACCTGAAAATTTTTTTGCATCCAGTTGCTGCAATTACTGTAGTTACCACAGATTTCTCCCTAGCATATTAAAGCTTTTCATAATTCAAAATGTTCCTCCTATGCAATGTATTCATATTTACTTTGATGATGTCACATCGTCTACAGTTTGCTTTTGAAAAATTCTTTTAACACTGGCTAGCGCGCAAACAGGATTGTTTTAATTTTCTAGATGCAGTTTTTCCGAGCTGAAAAGAGTACATTTGTGTTTGCCATTACAGTACCCTTTTATAAGGCTGCATTTGAAAAATGATTTCTGCAGGTGATACCACAGCCAAAATTATGTGCATGATTCACCGCCATTTTTGTACCCAACAATAACAAAAATTGCTGCTAGGTGGTGAAACAATATGCTTAAATTAGAAACAAATGATGTCTTTGTGCATTGAAGTTAGACAGCAAAAACATCTTTTCACTGCAAAGTTGTAACCAATGGCAGCAGTTTTCTTGATTTTCCAAATTTTTCAGCATGTCAAATTCTGTCTTTGCACATTGCACAATGGTATACATGGTATTATTAAGACCATATATACCTTCACTTCACGTTAGATTGCAGAATTATTTTAAAAACTAATAGCTGACACCATGTGACCATGATCATCCACATATTCTCAAGAAGTTCTCAGTGAAAAATTGTTCAACTAGTGAAATAGGAAAATTACATTTGGCACAATACCTTCATTTCTAGCAGTCAGACTACAAATTCTTTTTCATTTATTTCATCACAGAGATTCTTCACAGATTTCTCCCTTTTTTCCCCAAGGCAAAATCTTTCCTTCAGTGGAGTATGTGCATTACTTTATTGGGTACAATATCTGTGCTAATTTAAGTTGTACAGAAAAAAAATAACCTTTCTATCTGACATCAGGGAACATGAAATTTTCTGGGTGTCTTGAAGACCTATTATAGGATTTTGAAAACTATGATTGCACTAATTAAATTACACTTAAAATACTTAATTTAAGATACTACATTTGAAAGTTTCTGAATAATGTGTACTCATGACGATTATGGGCAAAACACGTAACAATATTAACAAATAAAGGTAACTTGATCACGCTAGTTACGTTAACTGAAAACTTTTACAAAAGTTCGTAAGTTGGAAGCTTTCGACCTTATCTTAGGTCTTCATTGGCGTGATGAAGACCTAAGATAAGGTCGAAAGCTTCCTACTTACGAACTTTTTGTAAAAGTTTTCAGTTAACGTAACTAGCGTGATCAAGTTACCTTTATTTGTTAATGTGTACTCATTATACATAAGAATTTGGTGACCTTTCCTGTTTTTCAGCTGAGATCATTAAAACTCTTTATGCAAATTTTCTTTTCTACTGGAAATTTGAGATTTCAAAAATTAGAATTTCACCCAAAAACTTACAAATTAATTTAAAAGATCTGCCCTAAAGAAATCTGCTTTATGATCTGTTATTAATGTTAGCTATTACCACCTGAAGAAAACTGAAAAAGAAACTTTGCAGGGAAAAGATGAAACTCACTGCTACTGCAATATAATAGAACAATGGTAAAACAACTAAGCATACAAACAAAAAATGCCAATGTTGTATACATTACTGCCAGAAAAATTACTTCACCAGTCACAATAGTGTTGCCTAAGTAGTTGAATTTGCAGCCAAAAATTTCGTCTGTATGACCATCCAACACTTGCCGACACACGCCAGTTACAGGATCCCACAACCTAGCAGTCTGGTCAACACTTGCACTCAAAACTGTGTTACCCTGGGAGTTAAATGCCACCTACAGGAAATAATTAACAAGAAAAATTATGTATATGTCGAAATATATTAATCATTTTAAAAAGATAGATGAAATACTATATGTTTTTAATGAAAGAAAAGCTCAGTGCTGTCATTCTGTCATTCACACACATTCAGTTGTAACATTTACAGTATAAGCCCATTCAATCAACATAAGAGCATAATTTTGCATAAAGGAGCTTAAAAATTATGGTACATGGTCCTATGCTTGGGGTTCACATTTTTCTCATCTATATATAACCAGCAATTTACTGATGACAAGAAGTTTCTTGACTACTCTTTCTTAAATTATAGGTCAATCACCAACTCACTTCTACCCTGCAACAAATGTCATTTCAAAAGCTTATCTCACCATCTATATGGATTAACAGGTGTTTCAAAAACATCATTCAGCCGAACGCACAAATGGTAAAGAACAAAGCCAGGATACTATGTCAAATGAGAACTTAATAAAAATTTAGAATTCACTGCTGTGCAACTAAGTACTTTTTATGATTTTTACATGCTTATATAATAAATTTATGCATTTAAAGGGCATGTAAATTTAACTTGTTTGTTGTTTTTATTTGAACAACATTACCACAATGTGAAACAAAAATCAACAAATAGATTTTTCTTTATTGTTTCATACACAGCAAGGGGCAAGCTGTCTCTGGGAGACCATTGAAACATCTTTTTGTGTTCACCAAGTCTTGTATTGATGCTTCGGTATGTGCTTCCAATATACACTGAGGGACCAGAGGAAGTTGAAATGGGAATAGCATAAACTCCAGGGGTGGGACAGTGAAACCAAACCCTTTGGCAATAATGTGCCTGCTTAAAGACAGGAACCTGTCTCACCCCTGAACACCCTTGGAGTTTATGCTATTCCCATTTCAACTTCCTCTGTTCCCTCAGTGCTATTGGAAGCACATACCAAAGCATCAATACAAGACTTGGTGAACACAAAAATGATGTTTCCAATGGTCTTCCAAAGACAGCTTTATCTGCACTAACCTTTGAAGACACCTCTGCAGTTCCCATTTGGAAAGAAACTAAAAAAGTTGCCCCATTCATCATCTGCATTTCCAAGAAAGCATTGAAATTTTGTTCACCAAAAACTGCAATTCAGAGACCCGTCACCAAAACCCGTTTATTTGGATCTCTCTTCTAAAATCGGGTAACATTTCCAACACCTGAACTTAAAATTGTAGTTCTGGCAACCAGCACGTCCAGTCGATTGCGGGTGATCAAGGTCGTAGGACGACCGAAAGCTACCGCTAAGCGAACCTTTTACCATACGTGACTCTGTGTGTTTTTGCTCGTTTTGTATGTTTATCAAAGGAGAAATCTAATGCTGAAAAAGTACTGAGTTTGAGTGGAACAGAAGTAAAACACGTGGGTTATTGAAGCTGTAAGGAAAACACATAGTGTGGCATTATATCATGGTTTACTAAACAAAGGCCAGCAACATCTGATATCAGAGGAGGATATATTAAGTAGACAGAGTGAATGAACACCTGAGACCAATAGACAGGTAACTAATCATGACAAGAAAGTTAGTGATGATGACCAGGAGAACTGGAGAACTCTTGATGTTTATGAAGTGAAAGATGATGTTTTATCTCTGAAATGTGATAAGCAGCAGATTACAATGAAATTCATCTGAAATTGATTATGCACATATAGTAGAATGATAGATACCTTTGGTTACACATAATTATTCAGATGGCATGGCAAACTGGTTTAGTTCCCAAGGATAACATGAAGCCAGTCACTGCAACAATTTATAAGACAAATTAATAAAATCATGCAATGCATTGATTATGATATGCTTTCCAACATACTAGAAATCATTACTCAAGTTATTACTCAAGTTGTGAGGATAATGACTGTGGAATAAATCTCACTCCTGTGCCCTGACCTTTGACATCATTTCGATGATATTAAACAGAATTGGTTCAGTTTACCTCCGGAACAACATACTAAAGTTTCGTCGCAATAGAAGCATTTTTAGTCATGTTATTAGGATAATAGCTGTGGAATAAATCTTGCTCCTGTTCCTTGACCTTTGACCTCATTTCGATGATATTCAACTGAATCGGTTCAATATACCTCCGGAACAACATGATACAGTTTTGTCGCAATCGAAGCATTTTTACGCAAGTTATGATGCATAAGGGCGATGGAATGGATCCCGCTCCTATGTCCTGACCTTTGACCCCATTTCACCCATTTTCAATAGGGTTTGTCCCCAGGTTGTCCTTTACCACATACTAAAATTTCATTGAAATGAACCATTTTTACGCGAGTTATCGTGAGGACAGACAGACAGACGGACTAAGCTGGAGCATATACGCTTCTTCAACCTACGGCTGGAAAGCGTAAAAAAGGAACAGTAAAACTACAACAGATAGAAATGGCAAAATAATACATACTTGTACACAAACAGCTTTTTGAAAGCTTTTGTGAGGTGTTTGGTCACTCTGTAAAGGCTTTTGACTGGTATCTAGGAGCCAGATGTTCAGTGTGTTGAGAAGTTTTGAAATGAACAGCAAGCTATTAAAATCAGTCACAAACCTGTAGGCCAAGCCTCTTGCAAAACTGCTCAGGATTGAAGAGAGTCCTATAAGTAATTTGAGATTAACTGTGGGGTAAGAAAAGGATGTAGGCTGTCCTAAAATATTTTTACTAATTACCTAAAGTGAGCATTTTAGTATGAGATGCTGAAGTAGGAGTTTCTGTTTTCAGTAATGTGCTGTATGATGATGACTTAGTGCCAATTTTTTCAGAATTTTAACTATTTTCATTTATAATAATAAACAGCTGAACAAGAAACTTGTACAAAAAACTAGCGGATAATGCTTACCTTAGCATTCCTTTCTAGCGACGGGAACATTTCACGCACGTGTTTTCCGGTCTTTTGTTGATGTTATTGTCCTAAAGTCCGTTGTATGCGATGACTGGCTTTACTTCTCACACTTTTCGCTGGGTATACTCATTGGATCTTTGCCTTAGGATTCAAACATCAATTTTTACCGTTCTTTATACTCGAAATTTTCGCCCATACTCTGGGCATCTTCAGGAGCGTGGCGACTTTACCACCGATGTTCGTGGTTAACCTTCGCTAATGGAGATATACTCCTTGTTGCCATTCGTCGGAAAAACTTTCCTGGATATATTTCGTTATCAAGCCCGGCTGGCGCCATCTATGTTTCGTTAAAAACACTTCCCCCCCCCCCCCGTATTTTTTTTTTTTAATTTTTTTTTTTTTTTTAAATTTTCTTCTCCTATCCTGGTTTTCTTGTCTTTTTTTGCCTGTTTTTCTTTTGTTGTTGTTTTTCTTGTCTTATTAGTTCTTTCCACAGGCCCGATAATGTGCTAGGGTCGTTTTGGTTACATACCCTTGCTTTATTTTTGTAGATTAATATTGCTTCTTCCCTCCTCATTTGCCTTTCCGATTTTTTATTCTTTTTTAGCATTTTAATTTCATCGAACTTTGGGAATGCCCGGTTTTCCAAGCAGAATTGCACTAAAGCAGTTTTGGCTTCTTTTTTTGCCAGTTAGATATGTGTTGTTTAAGTCTTTTTTTTAATCTGCTTTTCGTACTTCCAATGTACGATATTGGGGGTATGTGTGCTATTGGAATTTCGTAGGTTCCTGATTCTTTTAGCTGTTTTTCTTCTGTTTTTTGTTGACAGTCATACTTTTCACGGTGTGCACTGAGCTTCCTAGTTGTAAGTCATATTTAGCACAGTGCCTATTGATTTCTTTACTCACTCCTTCCAGGTATGGGAAAGCTCCAATGTATTTCAATTTTTTATTTCTTATCTTCCTTTGGTTGTGCACTTCTTGGCCTTCTTTACTCTGAGTCATATGCTTTTTACTCTCATGTATCCATTTATTAATTAGCTTGCTCAGGTACCCATACTCTTGTGATATTTTCGAGATAAACTCTAGCTCTTGATTTTTTAGCCTGTTGTTAGATGTGTGTGTGTACGCTCGCCGTATCAGGTTTACTATGCTGTTTTTTATGTATCACTGGATGGTGCGACGAGTATGGTATCAGTACAGGTATGTAAGTTGTTTTTCTGAACACAGAGTATTCAAAACTATTTTTGTTTTTCTTTAGTTGAATGTCCAGGAAGGATAGGCAATTATCCTCTTCAAACTCAATAGTTAGCTCTATGGTGTTACAGATTTTGCTAAACTGCTGTGCTAGATCTTGTAGCTCGGCTTTGTTAAGTTTAGACATTATAATAATGTCGTCTACATATCGAGCATAAAGTATTGGTTTTTCAGGTAAATTTTGAATAATTTCTTTTTCGAGGTATGCCATAATCACTTCTGCGTATAATGCCGATAATGGGGATCCCATAGGGCCACCTTGCGTTTGTTTAAATATATTTCCTTCAAAATGGAAGATGTTGTTTTCCTTGATGAAATATAAGGTATTCTTTAGCTCTTTCAGTTGTGACAAGTTTAGTTCTTTGTTGATGCTTAGTTGTTGCATAATCAATTCGATGGCTAGCTCGACAGGAGTGTTTGGGTATAACGCCTTAACATCCATGGAGGCCATAGTTATTTGCTCTAGGTCTTGATTAATTAATTTGATTTTTTCTATAAACTCATAGCTGTTCTTTAATGTATATTGATTCCTCATGAATATTGGGGATAGATAGTTGCATATCTTTTTTCTAGGTTGATGAGTGGTGAGGTTTTTTTCGATAGAATCAGTCTTAAAGGTGTGTTTTCTTTATGAGTTTTAATTTTCGAGAATATTTTTGGCATCCCTGCTCCCATTGGAGGGTTTGCATTTTTTATTTCTGTTGGTAACGTGCTGTGGTTCCTTATATTAGCCAGGAAGGTAAGTTGTTTGTCGGTGGGATCTTTGTTGATGCTATCACACTGTAGCTCTGAGATGGCCATCCGCATTTTATCATTATATTCCAAAGTGTCCATAATAACAATTTGCCCTGTTTTGTCCGCTTCGCAGAATTTGATCATGGGGTCTTTGCAAAGATTTACTAGTTATTTTCTGTCATACTTTAATTTATTAATCTTACAGTTTTTTTTGTTTTTTGTGCTTAGCGTTATACTCTTTAAGCATGATTCTGAATAGCTTAAACCTTAGATCGGTAGCATGTTCTGGATGCACTCGCTGCACAATATCTTCTAAGATAGGAATGTACTCTTCTGTTCTTGGGGTTTTAGGTGGAAATGCGTATTTTTTCCCACGTTGTAGCACTGCCTTTTCACTAAAAGTTAGCGCTCTCGATGATTGATTCACAAACACTGGGTATTCTGTACTTTCATCACCCCTCATTTTGATTCCATCTAAAAGGGTATTAAATTTCTTGGCAGTTGAGCTTTCTGCCGCCTTTTGTTGGCTTTCGACTATTTCATTAATTTCAGTGAGAACATCGTCTATAATAAGGGTTTTCCATGTCCCGTTAAAATTCATATATCTTTGCAAAGACCCCACGATCAAATTCTGCGAAGCGGACAAAACAGGGCAAATTGTTATTATGGACACTTTGGAATATAATGATAAAATGCGGATGGCCATCTCAGAGCTACAGTGCGATAGCATCAACAAAGATCCCACCGACAAACAACTTACCTTCCTGGCTAATATAAGGAACCACAGCACGTTACCAACAGAAATAAAAAATGCAAACCCTCCAATGGGAGCAGGGATGCCAAAAATATTCTCGAAAATTAAAACTCATAAAGAAAACACACCTTTAAGACTGATTCTATCGAAAAAAAACTCACCACTCATCAACCTAGAAAAAAAGATATACAACTATCTATCCCCAATATTCACGAGGAATCAATATACATTAAAGAACAGCTATGAGTTTATAGAAAAATCAAATTAATTAATCAAGACCTAGAGCAAATAACTATGGCCTCCATGGATGTTAAGGCGTTATACCCAAACACTCCTGTCGAGCTAGCCATCGAATTGATTATGCAACAACTAAGCATCAACAAAGAACTAAACTTGTCACAACTGAAAGAGCTAAAGAATACCTTATATTTCATCAAAGAAAACAACATCTTCCATTTTGAAGGAAATATATTTAAACAAACGCAAGGTGGCCCTATGGGATCCCCATTATCGGCATTATACGCAGAAGTGATTATGGCATACCTCGAAAAAGAAATTATTCAAAATTTACCTGAAAAACCAATACTTTATGCTCGATATGTAGACGACATTATTATAATGTCTAAACTTAACAAAGCCGAGCTACAAGATCTAGCACAGCAGTTTAGCAAAATCTGTAACACCATAGAGCTAACTATTGAGTTTGAAGAGGATAATTGCCTATCCTTCCTGGACATTCAACTAAAGAAAAACAAAAATAGCTTTGAATACTCTGTGTTCAGAAAAGCAACTTACATACCTGTACTGATACCATACTCGTCGCACCATCCAGTGATACATAAAAAAAACAGCATAGTAAACTTGATACGGCGAGCGTACACACACACATCTAACAACAGGCTAAAAAATCAAGAGCTAGAGTTTATCTCGAAAATATCACAAGAGTATGGGTACCCGAGCAAGCTAATTAATAAATGGATACATGAGAGTAAAAGCATATGACTCAGAGTAAAGAAGGCCAAGAAGTGCACAACCAAAGGAAGATAAGAAATAAAAAATTGAAATACATTGGAGCTTTCCCATACCTGGAAGGAGTGAGTAAAGAAATCAATAGGCATTGTGCTAAATATGACTTACAACTAGGAAGCTCAGTGCACACCGTGAAAAGTATGACTGTCAACAAAAAAACAGAGGAAAAAAGCTAGAAGAATCAGGAACCTACGAAATTCCAATAGCACACATACCCCCAATATCGTACATTGGAAGTACGAAAAACAGATTAAAAAAAGACTTAAACAACACATATCTAACTGGCAAAAAAGAAGCCAAAACTGCTTTAGTGCAATTCTGCTTGGAAAACCGGGCATTCCCAAAGTTCGATGAAATTAAAATGCTAAAAGAATAAAAAATCGGAAAGGCAAATGAGGAGGGAAGAAGCAATATTAATCTACAAAAAATAAAGCAAGGGCATGTAACCAAAACGACCTAGCACATTATCGGGCCTGTGGAAAGAACTAATAAGACAAGAAAAACAACAACAAAAGAAAAACAGGCAAAAAAAGACAAGAAAACCAGGATAGGAGAAGAAAATTTAAAAAAAAAAAAAAATTAAAAAAAAAATACGGGGGGGGGGGGGGGAAGTGTTTTTAACGAAACATAGATGGCGCCAGCCGGGCTTGATAACGAAATATATCCAGGAAAGTTTTTCCGACGAATGGCAACAAGGAGTATCGGACTCCATTAGCGCGAAGTTAACCACGAACATCGGTGGTAAAGTCGCCACGCTCCTGAAGATGCCCAGAGTATGGGCGAAAATTTCGAGTATAAAGAACGGTAAAAATTGATGTTTGAATCCTAAGGCAAAGATCCAATGAGTATACCCAGCGAAAAGTGTGAGAAGTAAAGCCAGTCATCGCATACAACGGACTTTAGGACAATAACATCAACAAAAGACCGGAAAACACGTGCGTGAAATGTTCCCGTCGCTAGAAAGGAATGCTAAGGTAAGCATTATCCGCTAGTTTTTTGTACAAGTTACTTTGAAATATCGCACGTAAAAGAGAATAGTACAATAATTAGAGCTATATAATAGTCAGAATTAGAACTACTAAGTGGAATTAGCTGAACAAGACTTAAGAAAAATAAGGAATAAAGATATGTGTATACTGTTCTAAGTCACACTCCAAAAGTTATTAATTTTCAGTACATCTAGAGAAGATAAAATAAAACTAATCATTTGAGTGTAATTGCTGATGACATGAGAAATCTTGACAAGGAATTAGAAAATGGAATCAGCAAAGCACGTCAAGTTTCTGTCTAGATGTATAAAAATATCTTCACAAAGAAAAGGGCCAGCCTGAGGATTAAACTGGCTGCTAATGCTGTATTTGTGTATATTTGTTTCATGGTAATGAAAGTTAGGTGCAAAGTAAATGGCTCATTGGGAGTTTAGATGATGCTTGCATGATAGCAGTAAAACAATATCAGAGGAAATGGTGGATTCAGTAGCAAAATAAATTAGAAATACAGCTATTAGAGCTACACTGGTCACTCCTGCGGTAGTATAAGTTAACAAAAATATACTGAGGTGGTATGAAAACACATGTCGCGTGGAGCTAAGAGATTAAACCTAGCCAGGTGTTACACTCTCTGTTATGGAGACAGGTGTTACATTCCTAGTATCAGGCTCCAGACAAAATAAATATACACTGACGGGAAAAAAAAAAAATTCCAACACCAAGAAGGGGTTGTGTTAGATAAACGACAGTTGGTAGGCGGTGAGAGTACATCTGTAAGATGACGTCTATGCAAATTTCGCGCTCGGCGCATACATGTGGCGCTAGTAGCGCCCCTCGGAACATGCAAAGCAGGTTTGCTGTAAATGCGCGCTGTAACGTTCGTGAGCGTTAGTTACCATTGAGATTCGACATAGGGTGTTGATGTTAGTCAATAATGAATAATGCCTTTAAGAAGACGAAGAAGCCATTATGAACAGCTCACGGAGTTTGAGCGAGGTCATGTAATAAGGCTACGAGAAGGTGGATTTTCTTTCCGCAATATTGCAGAACGACTTGGCAGGAATGTAGCCACTGTGCATGATTGTTGGCAGCGGTGGTCAAGGGAAGGTACTGCCTCAAGAAGACCGGGTTCCGGCCGGTCACGTGGCACTACTGAGAGGGAAGACCGCCGTGTACGGCGTATGGCCGTGGCGCATCGTACCGTGTCTGCGGCAGCAATTCGAGCTGCAGTTGCCACCACAGTGACACAACGAACTGTTACAAATCGGTTACTTGAAGGACAGCTCCGAGCCAGACGCCCTGTAGCATGCATTCCACTTACTCCAAAGCACTGCCGTTTGCGACGTCAGTGGTGTCAAGCTAGAGCTCATTGGAGGACGGAGTGGAGATCTGTTGTGTTTTCTGATGAAAGCCGGTTCTGCCTGGGTGCCAGTGATGGCCGTGTGTTGGTTAGAAGGAGGCCAGGTGAGCGCCTGCAACCAACCTGTCTGTGGCCGAGGCACACTGGACCTACTTCTGGAGTTATGGTCTGGGGAGCAATTTCCTATGACAGCAGGAGCACTCTCATGGTTATCCCACGCACCCTGACGGCACAGTTGTACGTCGATCTGGTGATTCAACCTGTTGTGCTGCCATTCATGAACAGCATTCTAGGGGTGTTTTCCAACAGGATAACGCTCGCCCGCATACCGCTGTTGTAACCCAACATGCTGTACAGAGTGTCGACATGTTGCCGTGTCCTGCTAGATCACCAGATCTTTCTCCAATCGAGCACGTATGGGACATCATTGGACGACAACTCAAGCGTCACCCCCAACCAGCATTAACCGTCCCTGTATTGACCGACCAAGTGCAACAGGCATGGAACTCCATCCCACAAACTGACATCCAGCACCTGTATGACACAACGCATGAACGTTTGCGTGCTTGCATTCAACATTCTGGCGGTTACACCGGTTATTAATGTACCAGCATTTCACATTTAAAATGGCTCTTCTCGCGCTTACAATAAGCTGTGATCTTGAAACCTTAATCGATTAAATATGTTACCTATACAAATGTATTGCCGCCATTTCATTCCTTTACAACTATTTTTTTGTGGTGTTGGGATTTTTTTTTCCGTCAGTTTATATAGAACATAGTAGATGATAAGTGAAAAATCAGCCATTAATGATCAAGGAAAACAGACTAAAAGAGATGAGAAAGTCTTGCTTAAAACTATAATTCATCTTATTCTTTTTCTTTCCTGTCTTTATTTTCCTGCTTTTTGTCCATCTGCATTATTTCTTCTTTATCTCCCCCTCTCCCCCTCTCTTTGTTGTTGTTCATTTCAACTATGTTCCTAATATCATATTGGCATACAAGTGTGATATGACCTTTTAAACAAATGAACTTTTTTTCAGGAATATAGGTATTCCACATGACCAACCTGAAGAGCAGTGTGTAACTTAGTTTTATCTAATAAGGATTTCTGCATAAATAATAGACTTCCTTACCTTTCTCTGAGATACTCAATCATATTATTGGAATATGCAACAGTCTTATGTACCAGAAACCACACCAAGATATAACATTTCAGGATACCTAATCAGGACTCTGAATCCCATCTTCTCACCAGCTAGCTTGCATATGTTTAACTAACTCTTGTATATCCCCTACTTGGACTTATGTGTAGTATATATACTAACTTCAATCACTTGTACTTCAAATGAAGCATATATTCACCTCTGATTTCAAACATGGACAGAGTTCTGGAATAAGGATAATTACTTTCTCATAGAAATGGAGCACCACATGATCTATTTTCTTAAGTACTGAGAATGTGATTCATTACTTTCATATGTTTTGGTGTGTCACAAATGATGGGTCCTGTACTGGATGACTAGTTTGTTTGTGCCTTGTATAAAGCCTACAATTATAGGCATTTTAAGAATTAAAAATTTAATTTCATGCATTCATTCAAAATTTCTTAGCTGAGGACTCAGTTTCAACAACTGCTAATTCTAACCTTTGTTATTTCATCTGTGTGGCCAATAAGACTGGTTGTGCAGGACAATGAAACTGTGTTGAACACCCTAGCAATTCCATCCAGGCAACCAGTAACAAGTTTTCGTCCAGTCATATCAAAATCTACACCAATAACTTCATCTTTATGATTGCAGAAGGAAGTGATGCGCTGCCCTAAAATGATAATATATGCATAAATATAATACATTTCTGCATGGGAGAAACAGGAAACCTCAATAAAAAAATTAAATAAATATCATAGATTTACATGAAAAAATTCTGTCTCAGAAATGTATAAGGCATCAGTTCATATCAAAACACAAACCACATCCTCTGAGCATAATAGATGCATAAATGGAACAGTTGGAACAAACTGAAGCAAACAGATGCATAAACTGAATATAAATTGGAAACATGACGATGATGGGCAAAAACGTAACAAAAATAACAAATAAAGGTAAGATGATCACGCTAGTTACGTTAAGATTAGAACTTTTACAAAAAAGTTCGTAAGTTGGGAGCTTTCGACCTTGTCTTAGGTCTTCATCACGCCAATGGAGACTAAGATTGTTTCCAGATTCTACATTTGAATTTCTGTTATTTTTGTTGCCAGATCTTAGAATAAATCTCCAGATCATTGGGATGTAGAGAGGAGATTCGGAATTACAAGTCTTTGGGTTGAAAATAATTTCCAGGCTTTCACGGTAACAGAGGGCAAATCAACTGTCAAAAAGAAGCAATACATTTTGCTTCGTTCCAGCAGGGAATTGCAGAGGTGTCTTCCATTGTCATAATAGACAAGGCTGTATTTGGGTTGGCTTTTAAAACATCTTTCTTGTGTTCTAAAATTATGCAGTTAATGCTTCTGTATGCGCTTCCAATGTATAAGTTATCACCTGTTGAAGTAGAGATAGGAATGCAGTAAACTCCTGGGAGATCCAGAATTTCAACTTCGTCCCTATCACTTTGTAGAAGTTTCAAGATGCTTGGGGTGGATTTAATGACAAGATGGTAACCAAAACTTCTGAAAAGAATTTGTAACTTATATGCATAGAAAGGATGGTAAGGAATAGAACCGGAGAATTTCAGGTTTTCTTTCTTGTGAGGATGGAGGCATTCAATTTTCAATTTGTTTTCATATTTCTTTATGAGAGTGTTGACTGTAAGAGCAGGGAAACCATGAGAGAGGGCTATTGTAGAAATTCTGGAGAATTCTTCTTGAAGAGATAGTTGGTTGTTGCAAATGATATGAGCCCTGTGGATGTAAGACTTCAATGCTGCGAGCTTGTATATCAAGATGATCTGGAGATCGATTCTAAGATCTGGCAACAAAAACAACAAAAATTCATATGTAGAATCTGGAAACAATCTTAGTCCTCCATTGGCATGATGAAGACCTAAGGCAAGATCGAAAGCTTCCAACTCAACAACTTTTTTGTAAAAGTTCTAATCTTAACGTAACTAGCGTGATCATCTTACTTTTATTTGATAAATTGGAAAAAAATATGGTTCACTCTTTTTTCCAAAGAACGAACCACAATCTTCAAACCAAAATTTATATTAAATATACAGTTACATTTTATACTAGAACTATTTACCTATATTTTATACAAATACATGAAAAGGCATTTCAATTACTTGAGAGTGTCTCCTGGTAAGGATTATGAGAACACAATCCACCACATGAATTCTAAAACTCTTTCTTTCACTTACACTGTGCGAAAAAGGCTGATATACAGCTGGAAGATCTAAATAAATTTTCACTGTTTTTCAAACTCACATAATACATTAAAAAAATGAAAAATAATTTGTCACCAGTATATTAGTTTTACTTTCATATGAAAAAGGCTTTCTTCTAGAATTATTACTTCAATTTTGATGAACATGAATTAAGTTTTTATGTTGTTCCTTCCTTTCTTTTTGTCTTTTTTTTTCATTCCTTTTTTTTAATATAAGTGTTTCTTTATATAATGATATGAAAACTTGTTGTAAAAACATATTTGTCTTTAGTTAATATCCATTTAATGATAATGGTTTAATTGTTGTAACGTTTTACGTGCTATTTTTCTTTTGCATCAAATACATTTCCTGATTGGAAAATATTAGGGTTAACTGCAAGAAATTTGATAAACTAAGTCATAACGTACCTTTAGGTTGTACCAGTTGTTGGGCCTAGTTGCCGATGCAATATCTTTCACTTGGTTCTTGAGTGTAATATGTTCTTCACAGAGGTGTGCGTGCTCATTGATTACGAAATCAAAAAAGGGAAAAAGTCTGAAAAGTAGTCGTATTCATTGATTATAAAGTCAAAAAAAAAAAAAAGGAGAAAAGTACACTTGAGGAAGACTTTTTACTTTTTTTGACTTAGTAATTAATGAGTAGGCACACCTCTGAAGAATATATTTGCTGTGTTCAGTGAATTTGCACTCAAGAACCGAGAGAAAGAGATTGCACCGACGACTAGGCCCAACAACTGGTACAACCTAAAGGTACGTTACGACTTTGTCTATCAAATTTCTTGCAGTTAACCCTATTATTTTCCAATTGAGAAATGCATTTGATACAAAAGAAAAATTACACATAAAAAGTTACAACAGTTAAGCCATTATCATTAAATGGATATTGACTAAAGACGAATGAATTCCTTTTTTAAGGTATCTCGAACAGGATGATGTAATGCTGGTACTACTTGGATTCTCTGGCATGAATGTACATTGTAGAAATCCCTGTTTGATAAATGTAATAAAAAATACTGCTTCTGTATAGCTACACTTACTAGAAATAACATTTTACATACTTGCACATGACAGGAAAGCTTTCTGTTTTGTGAAATACCAGTATGTTTGATTTAAAAATAATATAGAGAAGCACCATAATATATTTTACCTAGGCATCATCACATAGAGCCTACATTAGTCACAAGCAATCTTTCTTTTTTTAAGTCACTAAGAGATTAAATGGTTTAGGGCATTGTCTTTTGCATTTTTGTACTGCTGGGCCTGGTTTAAATCCCGAGTAAGGCATTGATGTTGTTTTGTCCATAGGCTGCTGGTTGTGTTCCCTGCCTTGAGTCAGTGGCCCTACATTATGGACATGCAATTTCTTTAACTTTTGGACGTTCATGGGGGATCACTCATACCCCTATCCCAATTTCTTTTCCTAAGATAATGGCAATTTGCAATATTATTTGGCAAAATAAACTTTTGTAAATTTTCAGTACTGCATTGTAAAAATAAATAAATAGAAAAATTGGTATTTTTTTTATTATTTCAGTTATTCTAAGAACACAAAGATTTAAATTTAATGTAGTCTAAGAATGCATTAATAAAAACATAAATGCTTAAGCCTCGTGATTATGTTATGTTTATATAGTATTCAGTGTTACAAATAATAATGAAAACATAAATTTCTTATACAAACAGTAATTATAAGTCAATAATTAATTTTGTGACATATTATAAGTCAATAATTAATTGGTCATGCCCAATAGTAAAACTATCATCAAGTGAAATTAGAAAAGAACTGGTTGTAAAACATGATGGGAGATGGCTGTCATTTATTCTATCTGTATCTTTTTTTAATGCTTCATTGATGAGAATGCTTATTTATACATATAAGATGAACCTACCATCACCTGAGCACACAAAATTAAATCGGGAAATGATGATCTGTTCAGTGTTTTGTAAATTCCTAATTTATACATGTTCATAACAGACTGTTTGAAATTTCATGCATTTTAAAGTTCGAGTAACTGTGTTTTGAATTCAGATCTATTAATTTAGTAATAATAGTGGATGGTACAGTAAAAATGCCTAAATTAGAGTTGATGTGGTCAAATTTACAAAGCCCATTTCAAATTTCTTAAGCAAGTTTAAATGCATTTTTGTTTTTTTGTTTCACAAGCCAGGATTTTAAGAGGAAATATCTCATTTTAGTGTTCTCATATGTACACTGAGGTGTCAAGAAAACTGGGAAGAGTACTTACCATTTCCTGGAAGGGTATGCCACCAAACCCATGCAGTAAGTGGCATCATCTGCAAACGATGTACATGTAGAGCCAGATACCTCAGCAAGCTCAAGTAGTAGCATTCACAGTTCTGATGGCAGCTTATCAAGATTTAAGTGATTTCAAAGGTGATATGATAGTCTGCACCTGGGAAATGGGTCACTCCATCTCGGAAATTACCACAAAATTTGGATTTATGCAGTCAACAATTTCAAGGGGTACCTGGGCTACATAAGCTCAGGGGAAAATTCAGTATGTGGGACCAGTTTGACTGTACAAAAGCCCTGGATGATCATGGACAGCGGTGTCTGGCACGCACCATAATATCTACCCAGCATGCAACATTACCGCAGATCACAGCGCAATTCAATGCTGGGGCCAGTAGTGGCATCAGCGTTCAAACAGTGCACTGTTCCCAGTGTTTTATAGGGTTCCAGAGTCAACTGCCCACCTCGGTACCATAGCTAACTTGATGGCACAAGACAGTGTGCCTTTCCTGGTCTCAGAAACACCCCCATTGGACACAAAATGACTGAAAACATGTAGCCTGGTCTGAAGAATCGCAGTACCAACTGCTTTGGGCAGATGGGTGACTCTGGGTGTGGCGACAACCCCACAAGGCAATGGATCCTGCATGCTGGAGTGTGTTTCATCATACACAATGCAAAAAATTGGTTAGTACAGCCCTTACCATGTATAAAATCACTGGATATATTCCCACACCTTCTCTAAAGTAAGACATCATACCTTATAGATAATGTTCTTTCCAAATCCTTTCCCTGGCACCACTCAGCAGGGTCATACTACAACAGTTCTACATTCAGTCTGATCACCTTTTCCATTATACAAAAAAAAACAATGATTGCAACCCTCTAAACTTGAGCTACCATTCCTAACTCCTAACCTACATTCAGTCTGATCACCTTTTCCATTATACAAAAAAACAATGATTGCAACCCTCTAAACTTGAGCTACCATTCCTAACTCCTAACACAACTGGGAAATTTCAGTTTTCCAGTCAATTACATGAATCATCACCATATTTTAACATCTCAACAGTTATGCCATCTACTCCTGTAGTCCTATCATTTTGAAAATATTTTACAGCTTAACAAAACATCTTCCCCTAAGATCCCTGCTGTACTTTCTTCTCTTTCTATGGGATCATCTGCTTCTACCTCAAAATCATCTTTGCTTTCATGTTCTAATAACTCACAGAATATTAATTTCATTTTTTATATAGCTCATTATGCTCCCATATTATTTCCCCAATCTAAATTGTCATACAACTTAAAACTTTATTTTCTCTGCACTTTCTACATCTTGTGTACTTCTAGAAAGATTTCATATCTGTCTAAAAAGCCAATTCATGCCTTTCCACATTATCTTTCCTATCATTTGCCTTCCGCTGATGAACCAAAAGAAGCATGCCTTTCCATATGAGGCATGCTTTTCCACATTATCCTTCCTATCTTTTGCCTTACTCTGATGAACTCTGTAAAAAGTATGAAGCAGCAGAGCTACTTCATGCTTCTTACAGTGATAATCATCTTAGAAATTCTACCATGCAATCCTCCCCCCTAAATATATATGATTGTTCATCTTTATCACAGTTTCTTTAACTCCACTGTTCCACCAAACGCCACATTTAAGCTAACTCACTGCTGCAGCATCACAAACCACTTCAGCAACAATGAAAACACAGTTCTTAAATCATGTACTTCTTTTCTGCGTCAGTCTTACATGCAATCAGCTGATTCAGTCATTTACAGAGTATTTCAGAGTAATGTTGATATTCTTTAGGAAACCTTTCTACCTTTATTCTTTTCATCACAGGTGTCTACCTATTCCTCTTTCTTCAACCATCATTCAGTTCACTCATGGTACTAACAGGTACTGATCAGAGAGTCAACACACACACACACACACACACACACACACACACACACACACACACACACACACACACACACACACACACACACACTCACTCACATCTGCACCTTCCACTACACAAGTGTTAACAACTAATTGTTTCAGGCACTGATCATTAAAAAAATGTATTGCCAAAACATAATAAAAAAAACTAAGATTTTTATAATTCCTCAGATAATTTATATCAGATTTGAGGTCTATTTTGTTGAATTGTGCACTTAATCTTCATCACACTGCTTTTTTTTTCATGAAAATGCATTCACTGCTACAAAAGTAATTCCTCCAAATTCTTTTCTTTCAAATGAAGGCATAACAATGTCTATCAACTTTCTCGAATAAGGAGCTGTTGTATCCTATTGCAGGTAAGTAAATGACACTCTAATTGGCCTTGTAAATGGGATGCAAAACCATCTGAAAATAGCAGATACACTGGTCATGAAAAATTAGGAATATTGTATGAAATGAAGGATGTATTATGTGACTCAAGTAACACACATTGAAATAACATCAGTGAGGCTATGTAACACAAATGATAGAGTGTGTTTACAAAAACAATTCATTCTGCAATTTTTGTACACAGCAAAGTAGTACTGCAACATAGATAAAATGGTAAATTTGGAGAACATCTATATCTCCGGATTTCAGTGCCCAGTAACACTACGCCTGTATGAAAGAATGTCTTCACACCTACGAGAAATACTGGCAATGACATTATTGATGAGTGTCCAGGGCAGCTCATTCTACAGGGTGATTGTAAACTCCTTCAACAAAACAAGAAGGGTGATAGTACACATCAAGACGAACAATATTTACAATGGAACCTAGGGCCACATTCCACTCCTAGTGCCAGAAAAGAGTAAAGTTACATATCCACGTTGAGCCTTTAACAGTGAAAACAAAGAGACATACCTAATTTATGAGTTGCACAATTCCAAACGCCTCAGAGAAAGACTCAAAGGAGCTGCTCAAACTGGCGTCCAAGAGTGTCGTTGCACAGCCCACACCGGCTAACGAAGGACTGTAGATTTTAGGTGTGTCCGCAGCAACAGCAATTCGCATGACGAGATCTTCCAGGGAGTGTACAGGTGTCTCGTACACCAATGTTTTCATGTTCCTCCAGAAGAAGAAGTCCAGTGGATTAAGGTCCAGGGAGCTTGGAGGCCAAGCCACAGAAGTTCAGTGGATCAAGGTCCACTGTGCCCAATCTCCCACCCGGGATATGTCACATTTAGGAAGTATCAGACCTCAGTGGCAAAATGTGCTGGGGCCCCATCAAGCATAAACCACATGTCCCTCCATGTGGTGAGTGGAACTTCCTGCAACAGACCGGGAAGCATTTTCTCCAAGAACACATGGTACACTGCGCCCGTCAGACGTATACGTCAATTCTCATGTGATGTTCGCATGGTAATATCAATGAACGGGTTCGGCTGTGTTTCTAAATGCTTGCTCCTCATCATCTACGCACATGTTCAGCACATTCGATTTGCACCTTGTGCTTTTCATGCACTGGTTGCAACTCCATGTGCCTGCTGGATGTTTTTTGAACGTGCCCTTTTCTGGCACTAGGAGTGGAATGCGGCCCTAAGTTCCATTGCAAATATTGTTCATCTTGATGTGTACTATCACCCCACTTGTTTTGTTAAAGGAGTTTACAATCACCCTGTATATTACAGGCAACACATTACAAAGTTTTTTCAGTGTACTGGGGTATGGAACATGGTTATCCAGATGTTACTGTACAATGCTCCAAATGTTCTCCATAGGATTAAGGTCAGGTCAGCCGTAACAATTCAATCCCATGATTTTCCATCTATCTACTAAAACACACACCAGGCATGGTGACTGGTTGGATGCAATTGAAAAAACCTACGTGAAACAGTGTCACAATGGGCACAATGATCTCGTTTTGGTACATAGAGGCATTCGTGTAGCCTTGACAAACATAAACAGAAGTACGGCCATTAAAATACACTCCTACCCACATTAGAACTTACTGCTGCTGGTAAAGGAGGATGGACTGCACATAGTGTGGCTGCATTCATGTGCCGAATCTCCTCCACACATGTTCTTGTTGAGTATATCAGAATAAAGAATTAAATAGGATTCGCCTGTGAAAAGTACATGGTGTCACTTTGTATTCCATGGTATGTACTATTGAACCCAGGTATATCTTTGACGATAGTGAGCTGATGCCAATGCTATACATCTCAATGAACTCCTTGCTCTGAGTCTTTATTTGTGGAGACAGTTTTGTACCGTCTGCAGACATACTGTGACACTACAAGCAGCTCAAAGTGATTTCCAGAATTGGATACTGGTGATACTAGACCTTCTCTGAGCACTTACTGTCAGGTAGCGATCTTGCTTCCTGGTGGTTATCTATCCTCAGGCGACCATTTCTGGGTCGATCTGCAACATTTCCAGGCCATAGAAACCTTAGGTATAACTGACTTACTACACTTTGCAGAACTCCTAAAGCAGCAGCCACATCAATCTGCCATACACCTGCCTGTAACATGCCAGCAGCCCTTTTTCTGTTGTCAATGCTTAAACATTGTCTGGACATCATTTCAGATTAATTATGCAATGAAGGCAATACATTCAGCAAACTTATAGACCAAGTGGTGAAATGAACCTTTTTCTACTTCTTACAAGGTACTTTTATTGAAGCTCACATGCCACATGCTATGCTTATTTACACATGACATAGCTATTCACATTGATAACCGATTTCCAGTAGTTAATAAATTTGCATATCACCACATTTTCTCTTTGAAGCCACAATATTCGTTAACTTTTGGTGACCAGTGTATTGACACTTATGGATAGAACAGACAGTGATTGAATTCTTTGTCACAGATAAGATTTATGCCACTGAAATTTACTATCATCAGAGAAATGTATATGGTGAGAGCACCACTGATGTTAACACAGAAGAACATTGTGCCAGGCACTTCAAGAGTGGTGAAGCATAAATCAAAGACAAGCTCAGATGCAGCCAGCCTGACACGGTGGTGACAGAAAACAAGTAGTGAATTGATGAGCTGAACAAGCAGGAGTGCCACATCACAGAACAGAATGTTTCACAACTACAAAGCTTGAAAAATAGTGTTTAATTTTAAAAGGTGAATGAATCTTCAAGTTTCATTATTGTTGCAACTACATATATATATTTTTAATTAGTTTCTTGATTGAACTTTGTATTTCAAAATGTTTCTTTGAGTCTTGAATGTGTGAAAGCTATGCATGCTTGCAGGAGATGTAAACACATGTTAATGGTGTTTTATTGAAATGTTTTTTATTGGCTCAGGAGTCAGACAATGTTGCTTAATATCACCATGGCTGTGCAGTATATTTCTGGATGCATGTATGATGCCAAAATAGATAGTACTGGTTAATGTCTTGGTAATTAATTCCATTGCGTAGATTGCTGTATGCTGATGATACAGTTCTGGTAGTGGAGGACAAAAGTGAGTTGCAGAGTATGCTATCCTGGATGTACATAGTTTATATGAAATTCAAACTGAGTATAAATAAAGGGAAAACCAAAGTTTAGGTTTTCGACGAATTGGTAGTGCTGAATTCCAGATCAACCTAAGTGGGGCAGAGTAAGACTAGGTGAATAAGTATGTCTCATTGAGAAAAACAGATTAGATGCTGAACTCTGTAGGCGAGTTAATTCAACTTTGAAATTCATAGATGCTTTAGGACGATTTCTCATTGGGACTGATAGGCTCTCAAAAAGATCTCAAATGCATAATACACAGAAATTCAGTATCTCTTTTAGAATTGCTATTACGCACGTTAAAATACGGACATGTGATTATGGTGGTGCAGTTATTTATACCATTTATTATTGAAAAAATAAAGACTAAAAGAAAGCAAGAGCAATTACTCACATATATTCGTCCAGGGGTCGTTTTTTGTTTGCATACCACCGTAGTTCCGCAAGTTGTTTGGTCTCAGGTGTTCAGCGGCTATGCATTGCAAAAAGTCTGATGGTAACTATAATATGGTGTTTAGCAATGTCAAAGTAGTAGTCAACCCAAAGAATCTTGTTATATATTGTATCATAAGCTCAAAAGAATAGTACAACTGAGAATGAAAACTTGTAATGACCTATGTCACAGGCAGGTTGAAAGGCTAACAATGAAAAATAAAAAAAAAAAAAAAAAAAAAAAAAAAAAGCTATAGCGAACGAATCTAAAAGGCTGATACTGAACGAATTTAAAAGAACAAAATGAAATATGAATAGCCAGAAGAAACGATGAATGAACTATTTACATAATGCGTGCACCACCTCCCCATGTCCACCAGCATTCCCAGATGCGTTTCGCCCTAGCCTCTTCCTAGGCGTTTTCAACATTAAAGGAAACGTCTGTTGGTAAGTGACAACGTTTTGTACCTCCAGAAGTCATGTACCTTCTCTAGTGGACACCGAAAAAAGATTAAAAGAGGAACATAAAAATAAAATCAAAAGACAACGACAAATACAGGAAAATCAAATTATGACACCACATGGCACCACCATATAGGAGGAAAACTGACCCATGCGCAATATACATCATGACTTCTGGAGGTATAAAACATTGTCACTTACCAACAGACGTTTCATTTCCCGTTGAAAACGCCTAGAAAGAGGCTAGGGCGAAATGCGTCCGGGGACGCTGGTGGACGTGAGGAGGTGGTGGACGCATTATGTAAATAGTTCATTCGTCGTTTCTTCTGACCATTCACATTTCATTTTGTTCTTTTAAATTCGTTTACTATCAGCCTTCTAGATTCGTTCGCTATAGTTTTTTTTTTTTGGATTTTTCATTGTTAGCCTTTTAACCTGCCTGTGACATAGGTCATTACAAGTTTTAATTCTCAGTTGTAATATTCTTTTGAACTTACGGTACAATATAAGAAGATTCTTTGGGTTGACTACTACTTTGACATTGCTAAACACCATATTATAGTCACCACTGGACTTTTTGCAATGCATAGCCGCTGAACACCTGAGGCCAAACAACTTGCGGAACTACGGTGGTATGCGAACAAAAACGACCTCTGGATGAATATATGTGAGTAATTGCTCTTGCTTTCTTTTAGTCTTTATTTTTTCAATAATAAACGTCATAAAAATAACTGCACCACCATAATCACATGTCTGTATTTTAATGTGCATAATAGCAATTCTAAAAGAGATACTGAATCTCTATGTATTATGTATTTTAACCACGTATAACTTGTGACTTCCTTATACGGAAGATATACATGAAGTATCTAGATCTCAAATGGCTGTGTATGAAAGTGTAACTGTTACTACTCTGATGCACAGCAGTCAAACTTGAGTACTGCAGAAGAGACACAGGATGCATTTTATGTGCTGGAGAGATAAGATACTTATTGGAGTTGGGGTAGAAAACATGTTCTGATGGAATGAAGATGTGCTGCAGATGTGTAGTGTAAAGCAAAATGATGTTATTAGGACGGAGATAAATATTGCGAGGTGGTTTTGCCATGTTGAAAGAATAAGTAATGAGATGCTACCTAAGAAATTTATTCAGACTAAGTGGCATGAAACAAAAATAGAAGAAGGCCATGGAAATCATGGGAGGACAAGATTCAGGAATATCTGCAAGAAAACAAAGACGATGAGTATGAAGTACAAAAGGTCTTGTGTTAGATATGTGATCAATGCCAGTGAAGCTTGAATTAGGTGCCAAGATCACTGCAAATGGAGACATTAGATACACAAACAGTAAGTAATATCTAACATCTTCAGTTTTAAACTTGAATCTGGCAGATAATCTTTCTTTGAGGAGCTGACCTCTGAATGTCAGAGAGAGAACAGCTTACTGATGTGTATGCATGTTGCACTGGCACTTCATCTCTCACAGAGGAAACTTATGATTGATTAAATGTGTTTGTTTGTATAATCTATATGCCAACCATTCTGCACATGGTGTACATTATCAAAAGAAAAAGAAGTATATTAAGTTTTACATAGAACACAACATTTTTCTTTTATATCCATATACACTATCAATCATTACTACAAATATAAGAATAATTAATCATTAATTGCAGGCTTATATACAGTGGTGTGCATAAACACAAAAATTCAAATATGTCAATGAAACTTTCATAGAATTTAATAAAACTTTGTATGTGCATACATTTTAACATAACTTGTCAAAATTCTATATAATACAAAATTGAGTGCATTTTGATTATCATAAAGATTGTAAACCTGTAACTGTCCAAACATAGACAGTGTTTCAGAATCCTCAAGGGGTTCATAAAGCGCATTTCTACCTCCAACTGCTACACAAGGCCTCAACAAAATTATCCCTCTTGCTTCAAAAAGATGGTTCAGGAGCTCAGCAGTGAGGCACACCCATTCTTCTACAAAAGCAGTTTTTAGCTCACAGGTTGTTTTTGAAGATGGTTGATGACATGCAACTTGCCATCCTAAAGTATCCTCAAGTATGTTTGTAGGGTCTGGGGACCTGGCTGGCTAATTTATTCATAATATATCTCCAGTTCCCAGATATTCATTCACAACACTCACCCTATGAGAATGAGAATTATTGTCCATGAAAACAAATTCTGCAACAACAGCATCTTGAAAAATTCACAGAAGGAGTTCTAGGAACTCTTATCAATACCTGTGGTAAGTCAAAGTTCCTCTATTGAAGACACATAGAGAGGTATGACTATCCATTGCGTTACCTGCATGCACCATTAACTCTCCACCTCCACCCAGAAATTTCTCATAGGGCTTATACCCAAAGGGAAGGTTTAGACCTAACTATCTATGTCCCATAGGACTTCTGTGCTGCATATCAGAAACAAAGTTACATTAGATTGAACCTAGATGCCTAGATATGTCAGAGGGCAGACAGATCAGGGTCAGATTGAAAGATTCATAGTTTGGAGTGCCCAATTATGATGTCATAATAAGCATTTCCAGGGAAAGAAAACGATGGGCAGAGGGAAGGAACAGATGACCTTATTTGTAACAGGGTGACCAATACCCTACGGCTGATGGTTTAATGTGCACCTTCAATGCACAGCAAATATTCAGTGGTTCAGAGCAACACAACCTACCTGGGATCAATCCTATGGCCATCTGGTCTGAAGGCGGTTGGTCTAACCACTAGGCCACTCATTGGTCCACCCTCCATCTCCAAAACCTTCTATTTCCATTATAATAGAGGGGTAAATTTGTGTGCCTACTTCTTTCCAGAGGTACTGGCATCAAGAATGATTTGTTAGCAAAAATCTTGACATCTCTGAAGAGCACATGTCATTACTGCTCAAGTGTCCAATTGTGATACTGACCCTAGGTTTCCTGGCATACAGTCCTTTTTCATGAACCCTTCTGAAAACAGTCCATCTTGATGCTGATCTTCCTGTTGATGAGGCAGGCTCCACAGAGAGTTGATGAGCTGTCATGTGCTAATTGCACTTTACAGATGATTTTACATACCAGTCATCCTCAGCCATTGTAAATTCTGGTTGATTTTTGGATGTTAGGTTAGAGCATGTTCCTGTATCTTGGAACTGTTGCCATAGCACTGATATGACTTTTGGACACAAATGAAGTAGGTCATGACTTTGACCTACTTCATTCCTTCCAATGGCTGCCCACCTCTGGTTGTCATTTAAGTGATGACACTGATTTGCAAATGGTGACATCAAAAGCTTTTGGAAAAAATACTGTAAGTAAAACCATAACTTTGGTTTTTCTCTTGTTAATACTCAGCTTGAATTTCATGCAAGCTTCGTACATCTGGGACAACATGCTCTGCAACTCACTTTTGCTATATGCCAACAGGACAGTGTCATCAGCATACAGCAATCTGCACACACGGATATCACCAACACATAAACCAGTATTATCTACTTTGGCATTATGCATGCATACATCCATAAATATATTAAACAGCCATGGTGACATTACATAACCTTGCCTGACTCCTGCACCAATAGAAAACCATTTTGATAAAACACCATTCACTCATACACATGCATGCTGGCAGTAGAGCTTATGTACGAGTGAATGGTGTTTTATCAAATTGGTTTTCTATTGGTACAGGAGTCAGGCAAGGGTGTGTAATGTCACTATGGCTGTTTAATATATTTATGGATGCATGCATGTGTGATGCCAAAATAGATAATACTGGTTTATGTCTTGGTGATATTCATGTGTGCAGATTGCTGTATGCTGATGACACTGTCCTGTTGGCAGAGAGCAAAAGTGAGTTGCAGAGCATGTTATCCCGGATGTATGAAGTTTGCATGAAATTCAAACTGAGTATTAACAAGAGAAAAACCAAAGTTATGGTTTTTGAGCAAGGAACTGGTAGTACTGAATGTAATATAAGCCTAAATGGCACTATGATTGACCAGGTGAATGAGTCTGTGTATTTAGGAAGCATGTTTGACAGAGAGAACAAATTAGATGGTGAAATTACTAGGCAAGTGAATTCTTCATCAAAAGTCACAGCTGCTTTGGGAGGTTTTCACAGGAATGATGGGTTCTCTAGAGAGTCCCGCATGGCTGTGTATGAAAGTGTAATTGTTTCTACCCTGTTCTATGGCAGTGAAACCTGGGTACTGCAGAGGAAACATGGGAGTCGTTTGTGTGCTGGAGAAATGTGTTACTTACGTGGGGTTTGTGGCAAGACACGTTCTGATCGTGTGTGGAATGAAGATGTGTTGCAGTTGTGTAATGTGAAGCAAAATGTTGTTAGCAAAGTGGAGACTAATATGCTTCGGTGGTTTGGCCATGTTGAAAGAATGAGTGATAAGATGCTTGCTAAGAAATTTTTTCAGCCCAAGTGGCAGGAAGGAATGGCAGAGGAATGCCAAGGAAGTCATGGGAGGATCAGATTCAGGAGTGTCTGCATGAGAAAAAGATTATGAGTATGAAGTATAGAAGATCTTGTGTACGGTGTGTGATGGATGTCAGTGAAGCCCAAGTTGTATGTCAAGATCGCTGTAAATGGAGAAGTTTGATACAGCAACAGTAAGTAAATAATCAGTTAAAAATTGTCTGGTAGTTTGTTTTTTCTTTGTGGAGCTAACCTCTGAATCCCAGAGAACAGCTTAGTGATATATATGTATGTACTGTAAGTCAAAGCAACCATGGTGTTGCTAAGTCATGAATGAAAGGCAAGTGCGTGAAGAGCTTCTTTTAAAGTTGTTTCTATTTTGCATACTTGGTGCTGCAGCAGAATATTTGCATAGGATTTCACTACTCACTGGATTACCACACACACATGCATGCTAAATATGACTGAGAAATTCTGTTTAATTTTTTAAAAACCACTAACACCTAGAATTTTCTAAGTATATGCAACACAGTGTAAATACAAATAATAAATCACAAGCCTATACTTATGTATGCGTGTATTAATACATATAAACAATAAAAGCATCAAAATTACCACTTATGGGATCCCAAATGCTACATGTTTTGTCTGTTGAACTTGTTCGCCACCATTGAACAATTTTGGTTAAACAAAGCTGATGTTATTTCCCCTGTGTGTCCCACTAATTTCCGAACTGGCAACCTAAAGAAATACAGGCAAGTAAATAATGGCTCAGTGAATGAAATAAATAAATAAAGAATGAAAGTCAGAAAATCTATTCAAACTTTGTATTACATAAACTTTCTCACTACAATTGGAAAAGTTTTATGTTACTCAGTAATTTATGCAAGCTGAGCTCATGCATTTTTCATATAATACATGCTTACACAAATTACTTTTAAAATAGGTGAGCTCACTAAGAAGTAATCCATACAATTTTCTGTATGTCATGTGGAGATTAAGATTAGCTAGTACTTTTTCATTGGCTTTATTCAGAGATTAACTTATATAAAAGTGTTATTCAACTGAAGAATTCTCTTAATCCTCTAGGATTTTTAATTTTCTTAAAGATGTTTCTGATGTTCTAAGAAGTGATACTAAGCATGGACAGTAGGCCTTAATTGAAGATGAAGATACTGACATGATGGCATTAGTGATTAACAAACTCACAGCAACAAGCAAACTATCCAAATTTAAAACTTCCTTTCTCACTGAGGGATCAAACTGAAAAGTGGTAAAAGCATAATAAAACAATAAAACAACACCAACTGCAGATGCACGAGATGTACTCAAACTGTAACCAAATACATATTGAATAAACTTCAGGGAGATGTGTGGAACTGGTCAGGCCAAATAAACTTCAGGGAGATGTGTGGAACTGGTCAGGCCAATCACATGTAGTGTTCTACCTCCTTGTGATGTGAAGCAGAAGCTCTCTATTAACAGCAGACAGATTAATGGTAAGAACTACGACGATGACTGCTTGGGGATACACTCCGCACATGCTATCCATGTGGCACAGACTCCAAGCCCAAGCTGAAGTACAGAGTACTGCACCATGAGTTTAATAGCACTGGAGCATAAGAGTGCCATCCATTATCTCTTTGGAAAGCCTGGTGAAGCTCATTGCTATCTGCCTTCCATGTGCTTGCGAGGTGAACATATAGTAAAATTTATTCACTGATACATTCACTGCTCATGGTTAAGAATATTTCTCAAACAGCATAACTATCAACAGACAAAGCACTTACAAAATTAACTGCTCTTTAAGAAATGTGATTAAGCATACTAGAGTTTTTACGGAATTTAAAATAAGCAACAGTAATTTTCAGTAGCATTGGTCTTTCTTTGAGGAGCTAACCTCTGAATCTCAGAGAACAGCTTAATGATACATAATGATATGTATAAACTCTCATTTTAATGCCAACTATAAAGTAGTAAAGAGACCAGCAAAGACAACAAAACACATAAAGGTTGATAGATTGAATAATACAGAAGACAGGATTTCCAAGAGTTTATCACTGAAGGTTATATTTGAGGTCTAATTAAGCATATGAGGAAGGGGGTAGGGTATAATGCTGGGTTTATGTGGTGAAGATGATTCATTTCCTATATTAACAGAGAATATATTGAATAGATGGAATGAATACTTTGAAGACCACTGAATTGAAACAGAAAGTTTCAATTCAGTGAAAGTTCAGAAAAGTAGTTTCTGAACTTTCACTGAATTGAAAGTTCAGAAACTACTGGACTGGTAATTAGTAATTGCAAAGGTACTATTCAATATATTGACAATGACAGGAGGACAGAAGAAACACAGATGCTCATGAAATAAGAGATCATACTTTGTCTTTAAAATGTAGTAGAACTGAAGGGTATCATGAAATAAGTCACAAATTGCATTTACGTACTGGAATGACAGGTGCCATTTGGCTATACACAATGATTGTGGAAGAGAAAATGGGTTCTTTTCCTGAGGTCCAGCTGGAAGTCAGTCATTCTAATTTTATTTCTTCTGCTATCAATTGCTTCTTATTTCAAAACCTATTACGTAGTGGTTTTTGCCATGTGCACAACTGCTGGTCATACAAGCTCCTAATCTCAGAGCAGAGATATCTACTCAAATTAAGATATGTATAAGATGCTGTAAAAAATAAATCCCCAAGCACCAATAAAAACAAAAGAGCAAATATAATATATCCCTGGGAAAAAAAACCTACAAAACAAAAAAATAACAAGAACAGATGTCAAAAGCAACCGTGCCTGAACAAAGAATTACAAAATGTCATATGTGCTCAAAGGAAAGTTGCCACTGAAGTGGATTCCTATGATCAGAGGGTAGCCACATGTTCAGATACTAACAGTATAACAAAAAGTGCAATGCTGTTTCTTTATGTTCTTCTAAATGTTCTGTTCTTCATGTCTGAATCTATACTCTATACTTAAGAATTCTTAGGCCCAAGGTGGTTACATATCATTGTTCCATAGGAAGATCGGTCATTGTATACTACTGCATATAGAAATTTTTGCACTTATTGGGCCTTCCTTTTTGCGGGTTCTTGAAGCCATAAGCAATTACATGATCTCGATATTCTTTAGTTTTTGCATGCTAGGTACATGTTGACACTGTAAAAGTTTGTTTAAGAACTAAGAAATAAAAGCACTTATTCCAGCAGGAGTTGTTCATTTTAAAGTTAAAATTCGTGTAATTGTTCCTCAGGTGTAATCAAAACTAGATGTATTTCCTGCTGCTGTCATACAGCCATCATCAGAAACATCCAAATGACTGATATGCATGAGTGCTGTTTCAATTTGATTATTTCTAAGTCATGTGCATTGCATCAGTCTTACCATTCTTCTCCTCAAATCTGTAGGTATCTCTTATAGTGCCATCTACTGGTTGGATCCTTAGGTTCTTCAGTAAATTTTATATTTATACTTTTTGGTGTTTGATTTCAATTTTCCTTCAGTTCCTATTAAGCATTTCCAGGCATGTGGCATTTCCACTTGTGTGTTGGTATTGCAGTCACATGTTTAAGGTGGATGTCAAGTAATTTTGCTTCCTATACTTCCTAATGGAAAAACTTCTGTACACATTTTCTTCACAATTAATGCGTTCCCAAGGATGAAAATTTGAACATCGATTAAAATAGCTTCATATTATAACTCGAATACTTAATATTTTCTAAAACGTAACCATAATTATATTAAAAATCAATAACTTTTCCTTTGGTGGTGTTGAAACCAGAAAAAAGATGTGCATTTTTGAACTTCACTTTTAGTTGGTTCGATGAACACTTACCGCACGGGGTTTTCATTTGGCCACGGGTCCGCTTTTTTTTTTTCCCCATTGGAATTTATTTTGTCTCATCACCAAATGAGTTTTCCTTTGCTGCATCCTCATTTACTTCAATATTTATTCATACCCGAGTACTTTCAGTAAAATTCCTTTACCGTCTTCGAGGGGACGTTTTGCTCCGACTAGCACGGACCGTGTCAGCTGGGCATTTCGGGGTGGTTCTCGCGGGCTGCTTCTGTCATCGGCTATCGCTTCTTCTTGGGCGTTGTGGCGCCATCTCTTGTTGGTCAGTGATCTCACTTTTCGAACTTTTTTATTTTTTTGCTCAATTTTAATTAAATTTTTCCAGCTGTTTCTCAAATTATTAGGGTCATTGTGGTTGCAAACTTTTGTCCTATTTTTTTCAATCATTACCGACTCTGCTATTCTGAGGTGTTTTTCGGATTTACAGCTTTTGATGATTTTTATATTTTCGAATTTAGGATATTTTTGGTTATCCAGACAGTATTGGTCTGGATAACCAAAAATATCCTAAATTCGAAAATATAAAACTCATCAAAAGCTGTAAATCCGAAAAACACCTCAGAATAGCAGAGTCGGTAATGATTGAAAAAAATAGGACAAAAGTTTGCAACCACAATGACCCTAATAATTTGAGAAACAGCTGGAAAAATTTAATTAAAATTGAGCAAAAAAATGAAAAGTTCGAAAAGTGAGATCACTGACCAACAAGAGATGGCGCCACAACGCCCAAGAAGAAGCGATAGCCGATGACAGAAGCAGCCGCGAACCACCGAAATGCCCAGCTGACACGGTCCGTGCTAGTCGGAGCAAAACGTCCCCTCGAAGACGGTAAAGGAATTTTACTGAAAGTACTCGGGTATGAATAAATATTGAAGTAAATGAGGATGCAGCAAAGAAAAACTCATTTGGTGATGAGACAAAATAAATTCCAATGGGGAAAAAAAGAAGCGGACCCGTGGCCAAATGAAACCCCGTGCGGCATCCACATAACGGAAATAGGAATTGAAAGCCAAGCCCCACGTGCGGTAAGTGTTCATCGAACTTAACCAACTAAAAGTGAAGTTCAAAAATGCAAATGAATTAATGCACGTTAAATAATATAACCTCCAATATCGGAAGTAAATTGAAAAAGAAAAAAGATGGCACGACCTGTACTTTGATGATGTCAGTAGACAAGCAAATGTTGGATTGCATAATTATGGTTATGTTTTAGAAAATATTAAGTATTCCAAGTTATAAAATGAAGCTATTTTAATCGATATACAAATTTTCATCCTTGGGAACACATTAATTGTGAAGAAAATGTGTACAGAAGCTTTACCATTGGAAGTATAGGAAGCAAGATTACTTGACGTCCACCTTAAACTATGACTTCAACTGTGAAGTAACACATGTTTTGTATGGCTATACATTAGATTAATATTTACCCCTACTGATTCTCTTTGGTTTTAAGTAAAATATTACATTAGCAGTGTTCTGTTATTCTGTTTTTATGTATCTTTTCAGCTTTTAATTTTTTATTATGATGTTAACTGTTAGACATCTTGTAAGGTGTTGGCTATCATTAGATTGGATTTTTGAAGTTCTTTCTTTATAACATCTGATATTTTTCAGATATAGGATAAACTTCCACAATTATTAATGTTCCTGCTTTCTTTAAGAGAGCTATTTTGAGTATTTTTATACTGATGACAACTGGCTATGATTCTACAAGAGCATAAACTCTAGATATACAGTAAAAAAAAAAAAACATAGATAATTTAATCTACATCATCAGACAAACAAATACCAGAACAAACTCTCTTAAAGACAACAAAGATATTAAATCTTGTGGAAACTTATTCTACATGCAAGATATAGGGTGAGCACATAAAACTGGCCCCAGATGCAAAAGACAGTTGTGCTGTTTTATTTGGTCATAAGGTACCATACATTTCAGTTACTTTTGGTATTGACACATTTATCAGTATTTTTACATACCTTTTCAGTCTGTGTTGGAAGTGATTTTCACTTGCTATGATGCATTTTTATGCTTGCTGAAGCATGTTCAGGAAAATGCCCCACGATTTGGTGACTGAAATGCAGGCAACTTCTTGCTGCATTAGTTTTCAACTCTTCCAATGTTTGAGGGTTGCTGTGGTAGACTTTCCCTTTTAGTGAGCGCCACAGGTAAAAGTTGCATCGTGATAAGTTGGGAGAGAGAGGTTGCCATAGATCCTTAATGATTGACCTTTCCTGAGTAAAATCACTGTGGATTTGAGCGAGTGAACAATCACTCTATCTTGGCAAGTCATTCCATCTTGTTGGAAGAAGGCATAAGTGAGTTAATATGGAGTCAACTGGCTTACAAACTCTTCGTAGATCTGTAGACAACTGTCTGTATTCACATTATCCTTGAAAAACATGGGTTCGATAATGCATTGGCCTGACACTCTTCACTAAACACCAACTTTTACCTCACAAAGTAGTTTTTGTTGAACAACATGTGGGTTTTCAGCAGCCCTGTGTCATGTGTTCTGCAAACTGACATACCCTGAAAGGTGGTACCAAGCTTCATCTGTTGAAATGAAGAGAAATGGGTCAAGTAGTCCTTCACAAACCATCTCTAAGAGCCACTGACAGTAATGGACATGTTTTCCCTTATCAAGTGCTCTTAATTCCCGCACAACACTCACACAATAAGGCTTAATTTTTAAATGCCTGTCTGCTGGGATAAACAGTGCACTGACTTGTTCTTCTTTCAATACAATTTGCTATTTCTTTGAATAAAGCTCATGTTGAGAAATGGCTTCCTAGTTTCTTAATTCAATTACTAATCTAAAACAACTATTATGGGAATTTTACTAGGAAATTTTTTCATTTAAATTGCAAATTTTCGGAGAAAACTCTTCTCCTTCTTCAGGCTGTCTTTTTGTTGTCACTTATTCCTGTCACTATCACGGTTATGGTTAACCTTGAAGGTTTAGGTTATTTTTCATCAAATCCTGCCAGATGTTAGGCAGGGAAAATCCTTTGCAGTCATTGATGATGGAATTTTGATTTTTCTCAATCTCTATTCCTTCTTTCAGCTTTCTTTTTTGAAAATTGCTTTGGAAACTGATGACTTTAAGGGAATTCCAATCCATGCTGTGACTAGTTTCTCTAACATGCCTATCTAAACCAGTCTTGTTGGAGCAATTTTTTATAGCTGCTTTATGCTCTGCTATACGAGTTTCTAGTCTGCGACCTGTTTCACCTATGTAAGATAGTCCACAACTACATTTTACTTCATAGACTACTCCTTGCATTTTTAAAATATCTTCTTCTCTTTGAACTATTTTAGGGAAACATTTTTTAACTTTGTTCTCTAAACTTGGAGCTAGCCTAATATTGTACTTCTTACTAATTCTCTTTAAAGACTCAAATAAACCTTTGGGATAAGAAATTTTTTTAGTGAATTTTACTTGTTACTTTTACGGGTTCTTTGTACCATTAAAATTCAGAAGCTTCTCAATTTCTTCTTTAGGATAGTTATTTTCTGCAAGTATGATTTTAAATTCTTCTTTATGGGCTTCTTTTTTATCTGCTGTAGAAACTATTTTATTAATTTTTTTAAAAAAACTGACTTGCTGCATTTTTCTTAATAGAAACTGGATGATAGGAATTGAAATCCAATAGTCTATTAGTATTCATTGGTTTTTTATACCAACTAGTGAGGAATATTTCATCTTCATAATAGATAGTAATATCTAAGAAGTTAATTCTTCTTTCTTTTTGAAGTTCAATAGTGAACTTAAGGGAATCATCTAATTCATTGAATGAGTCTAGAATTCTTTCTGGAACAATTTCTGAGCTATCTATTATAAATAAGATGTCATCCATGTATCTGCTATATAAGCAGAAGTATGTGGGTTGTACTAGTATCTTTTCTTCTAGTTTTCCCACATAATAGTTAGTTAAGAGTGGGGAGCCCATAGCTAGCCCCGATTTTTGAATGAAAAATATTTTCCCAAATTGAAAGTAGTTGTTCTGCAAAGAGAAGGTAAGCATTTCAAAAATTCCAACTAATATGTTTTTATCTTTGTTGTGAAAAACTATTAGGTCTGCCAAGTCTTCCACTGTAAAGTCCATAAGTTGATCTATATTAATGTGTCAATGTATACTCACATTAATATAGATCAACTTATAGACTTTATAGCGGAAGACTTGGCAGACCTAATAGTTTTTCACAACAAAGATAAAAACATATTAGTTGGAATTTTTGAAATGCTTACCTTCTCTTTGCAGAACAACTACTTTCAATTTGGGAAAACATTTTTCATTCAAAAATCGGGGCTAGCTATGGGCTCCCACTCTCCCCACTCTTAACTAACTATTATGTGGGAAAACTAGAAGAAAAGATACTACTACAACCCACATACTTCTGCTTATATAGCAGATACATGGATGACATCTTATTTATAATAGATAGCTCAGAAATTGTTCCAGAAAGAATTCTAGACTCATTCAATGAATTAGATGATTCCCTTAAGTTCACTATTGAACTTCAAAAAGAAAGAAGAATTAAATCTTAGATATTACTATCTATTATGAAGATGAAAATTCCTCACTAGTTGGTATAAAAAACCAATGAATACTAATAGACTACTGGATTTCAATTCCTATCATCCAGTTTCTATTAAGAAAAATGTAGCAAGTCAGTTTTTTGAAAAAAATAATAAAATAGTTTCTACAGCAGATAAAAAAGAAGCCCATAAAGAAGAACTTAAAATCATACTTGCAGAAAATAACTATCCTAAAGAAGAAATTGAGAAGCTTCTGAATTTTAATGGTACGAAGAACCCGCAAAAGTAACAAGTAAAATTCACTAAAAAAATTTCTTATCCCAAAGGTTTATTTGAGTCTTTAAAGAGAATTAGTAAGAAGTACAATATTAGGCTAGCTCCAAGTTTAGAGTACAAAGTTAAAAAATGTTTCCCTAAAATAGTTCAAAGAGAAGAAGATATTTTAAAAATGCAAGGAGTAGTCTATGAAGTAAAATGTAGTTGTGGACTATCTTACATAGGTGAAACAGGTCGCAGACTAGAAACTCGTATAGCAGAGCATAAAGCAGCTATAAAAAATTGCTCCAACAAGACTGGTTTAGATAGGCATGTTAGAGAAACTAGTCACAGCATGGATTGGAATTCCCTTAAAGTAATCAGTTTCCAAAGCAATTTTCAAAAAAGAAAGCTGAAAGAAGGCATGGAGATTGAGAAAAATCAAAATTCCATCATCAATGACTGCAAAGGATTTTCCCTGCCTAACATCTGGCAGGATTTGATGAAAAATAACCTAAACCTTCAAGGTTAATCGTAACCGCGATAATGACAGGAATAAGTGACAACAAAAAGACAGCCTGAAGAAGGAGAAGAGTTTTCTCCAAAAAATTGCAATTTAAATGAAAAAATTTCCTAGTAAAATTCCCATAATAGTTGTTTTAGATTAGTAATTCAATTTGCTATGTTGATGGCAGCTTCTGCTGTGTGTACAGTTCTTTGTTTCACTCTCGGTGCATTGATACATAGCCAGTTGTACGTCATTTCTTCCCTAAGTCCTGGATTGTTGATTTCACATGAACATTGCACCAGGACATTTTGCTTTAAATCATTCATGAACAAAAACAAAAGAACATATGCAAACATACTTCTCCACAATAAAAACATGTTGTTCCATTGAATATGGCAAGACTCATATGCAGACAGCAGTAGACTATCTCTTGTAGTGAGGAGGATCACTGAACTCTTATATGTGCATGCACAACAGCATCGAATAGTGTCCAGTGGTGAAATATAAAAAAAAACTTTACAACTGTAACCCGAACTGAGTTTGGGGTCAGTTTTATGTGCACCACTTTGTATATCAGGTATTAGAAAGAAAGAACTTAAAAAGTTCAATCTAATGATAACCAACATCATACAGAACATTCAACATATGATAATGAAAAATCAAGACTCAAGAAGTTTCTTAAAAAAAAAAAAAGAAAAACAACAGAAATATAGACTGTGTGTTCAAAAAGGACCAGGACAGCAACTGTAGTTATAGTGCTGAGTGGCTGACACTGGAATACTATTTACAGATATGACAAGGGTAGATTTCTAAAGATCATGCACAGTTTCTGATCTGCACCTCTTTTCATTGTCCCCTATTACTCAATTGAGTGCTCTGTTCTAGTGGGTTGGTACATTTCACAATAACCAATGTGAATGAACAGTGGATATGCATCATGTGTTGCCCACAACTTGGAAAATTTCTCCCAGAAGCATTTGAAATGTTGCAAATAGCAGTTGAAGAAGAAACTCTAGGTTGTTCAAAAACTTTTGACTGATTTTAAAGACATACTGATGGTTGCGAGCATCAACTGAAGATAGCCCTTGCTCTGGACAACCATCAAGAACAGATTATTCCAATGTCTGTTGAGTGAAGTAATCAAAAGTGACAGATGACTCACCAGGGCTGTTGCTAGTGATTAATTCTAGGGGAGGCTAGAAAATTTTAGTTACTTTGGTAAATTAATTTTAACATAATATAACAATATTTATTGAAAAATATTAATAAGCATGGTAATACTGTTTCAAGGATTATAAGGTAATGCAGCAAAATTATGCATTTACAATTGTCAGCTTTTCACATATTTCAATTTGAAACAATACATATCTCAAGAGTACCTCCTCTTTTGATGCCATTAAGCACAACAAAATAGAAGGTATAAAAATCACTGCATATAGTACTATGTGTACTAATATGCGTATATCATCATCATCATCATTGTCAACCATTATCAATCCACTGCTGGACGAAGGTCTCCCCAAGTTTCCTCCACAACGGTCTGTCTTGTGCCAGTCTCCTCCATGTCACCCCTGCATACTTTCGAATTTCATCCACCCATCTCCCATGTGGTCTTCTTCTGGGTCTTTTCCTGTCCCTTGGAATCCAATCTAAAATTTCGGCTGTCCATCGATGATCTGTCCTTCTGGCAGTATGTCCAGCCCATTGCCATTTCAGGGATTTAACTCTGATCATGATGTCTTCCACTCTTGTCATTTTTCGGATCCACGAGTTCCTCTTCTTATCTCTCCTGGTTACACCAAGCATGCACCTCTCCATGCTTCTTTGAGTTGTCTGCAGCCTTTGTATGTCTCTTTTAGTTAAGGTCCACGTCTCCGCACCATACGTAAGCACTGGAAGGATGCATTGATCAAACACTTTTCTTTTAAGACATAATGGCATATTGCTCTTGAAAATTATGCTGTTTCTTCCAAAAGCTCTCCAGGCAAGTTTTGTACGCCGATTAATTTCTTCATCAATGCGACCCTCACTTGATATCTGCTGTCCAAGATAAACGTACGTGTCTGTTATCTCCAGCTTTTCTCCATCAATCGATAAATCTTCATTTCTTGTAAAAGCATTGAACATCACTTTTGTCTTCTGAAAGTTCATTTTTAATCCCACTTCTTTACTCTTGTCAGCAAGTTCCTGGATCATACTCTGCAGCTCTGATGGGGTAGTTGCAAAAATGACTACAAAAATGACTAAAATGACTATGCGTATATATGTGGGTATTAATACTGAAATCTCTTTATGGTAATAAGTACCATGGCATTCTGTTCACCACATTTAGTATCGTTCACAAGAAATTGAATACACTCGGTGGTATAACAAGAAATATTTAACAAGGATTTCCTGTACATACCTTAATTTAAGAGATGTTGAAATGTAGTGTAGTAGTCAATACTCTACAGAAAATCCTCGCGAAAAGAAGTCACAGTTCTTCATCGAAGCACGTATGCTTCCATCAGGCCCAATGTCGTCATGCTACTAAGCCTAAATTGCTGTTCGAACAAAGGCACATCAATATTTTATTTGAGAATTGGGAATACTAAGTAAAAAAAGATCGATGTACAATAGCCTTTGTCCGAACAGCAATTTAGGCTTAGTAGCATGACGACATTGGGCCTGATGGAAGCATACGTGCTTCGATGAAGAACTGAGACTTCTTTTCACGAGGATTTTCTGTGGAGTATTGACTACTACGCTACATTTCAACATCTCTTAAATTAAGGTGTGTACAGCAAATCCTTGTTAAATATTTTTTGTTATACCACGGAATGTATTCAATTTCTTGCGAACGATACTAAATGTGGTGAACAGAATGCCATGGTACTTATTACCATAAAGAGATTTCAAAATAGGAGGTACCTTTGGAATGTTTTTTTCTTTTTATGAATCAAATGGCACAAAAACTGTTTACCCAATCAAGACAAAACTTGAGATCTCCAGGCGTTGTTAAAAAAAAGTTTATAGTCGATTTGGTTGAAATTGGACAAAAGTTTCCTTTACATATTGGGAAACCATTGTTTGTATCTCCTAGGCTAAGCAATTTAAAAAAAAATTCAGACAAAACGCTTTTGAGAATTTCTCCTTTCATGCCATGACTATATATATAATTATACCCATAAGCATGTTTTAGCTTTCCATTGTGTAGTGCGATGCAGTTTGAAATGTTTCACTTGCTTTTCAATATTCATGTTCCTTTTCTTCAAATTTTTACTTTATAGCATCGATATTTATTTGTGCCTAAACTTTTGTGACAGACCTTACTGAATGCAAAACATTTCAAAAATTAGTAACCATAATGTGTACAGTAAAATGGATGGGCATATGGTGTACAACTGCAACAGTTTATCGTGGAAGTCAGAGCGACAAATTGAACTACAAACTGAATTGCTGTGTCTTAAACAAACTTCTCTAAAAACTAAATATGTTTACTCAAAAAGTTGAATTCAAAACATGCTATTCCAAAATATAATAAATAGTCGAATGCTATTTTGAATAGCTTCAGTAAATCAACTTTTTGCATGTTGCTGTCCTTGGCAACCAATGCATCTCACCCTCACTCACTAAAAAGTATATGTTATGAACAATTATAAACTTAAAATAATCAAGCCAAGCATAGAACCATAATATTGTGACATACCTTATAGTTGAATCTTCCCAAAACATAGTCTAGTTGACATTCTGGCTATTTTCATCCATGACTTGTGCTATACAATCAGATTATTCCAATTTGGGTATGTATTTAAGAAATGTGTATCCACTTAAACGTAGTTAAAAGAATCCTAATCTGAATGAAGTATTTACAAGACTGAATTGCAAGACGATGAACTGCAAAATGACTTAAATACAAACCTCAAGAATTGCTCGACAAGTAAAACTTCAAAGACGACTCAATAGCAATGGCGTTAAAAACGTAATGAAATAAAATACAATACTACGAAAGAGAAATAGAATATAAAAGCATTAAACAAAATCCCATGAGTGAAATGCAATAGTCACCAAATGTAGTAGGACATCATAGTTGACATGTTCTATGCATTTCAGCAATGTATAGTTGCCATTTTCAGGAAACTATGCCCACTGTTTTCCTTGCAATCATTGAGACACTGTCGCATATCTTGACTCTGTTAAAACACTTCAGTGTTTTAAAACTTCAAATTTCCATATTGATAGCTAAAAGGACATGATTTCAAATCAGTTGCTTTTCGAGCTTTCCTCTCAGTCAGATCAATGTATAGCACTTTAAGTGCAATATCGAAGTTCTATTCATGAACTTTTTTCAAATATGGCATGTTCTAATTATTATTGCATTCTTCTTAGTCTTTGGTACAGGAGTCTCAAAACTTTTTAGGGGAGGCTGAGCCTCTCCTTGCGGCCCCAAAGCTGCAGCCCTGTGACTGACTGTTAGGGAGGTGTTTGGCAAAACTGGCATCTCAACTGGGTCATGTCATGAGATTTTAACAAAAGATTTAGAGATGAGGAGAGTGACAGGAAAACAAAGTTTATGCATAACTTTCTCACACATGATCAAAAGGGGCACAATGTTTCAGCCTGTCAGGATTTTAAAATTCATGCAGCAGTGGACCAACACTTTATACAGAAAATAATAACAGGTGGTGAATCCTGGGTCTATGACCACGACCCTGAAACGAAATCTCAATCATCAGAATGGAAGATAAAACACTCTCCATGACCCAAAATAGCTGGCAAATCAAATCAAATGTGGAGGTGATGTTGACTGTTTCTTTTTCTTCTTCTTCTTCTTTTTTTTTTTTTTTTTTGTATGTCAAAAGTATGGTAAATTTCTTTGAATTTGCTTCAACTGGGCAGATTGTGAACTAGAACTATAACAAACAGTTTTTGAAAAGACTAAGGAAAAAAATTCTGTGTCAATGACTACAAAAATAGAATTCTCAATCCTGGCTGTTCCATCATGATAATGCACCTGCATATTCAGCATTAGTTCTTAACCAAACATAAATGTCAGTGGCATCACACCTGCCTCATTCACCTAATTTGGTCTTTTTTGTTTCCCAAATTGAAAAGATCTCTTAAGGGACAGAGATTTGACAATGAGACAGCATCACTAAGAATATGACATAAAAGCTGAATAGAACATTATTTCACTAAGATTTTTTATTTCAGTAGCATATCTGGTTTCCAGTTCTTTGTAGCAGAGCAACAGTTTCCATAGTGACAATAGAGAATCCATATCACTTGGAGTGTCTGGGTCTTCTCCAAAACAATGCCAAGGTATGCAACAAAGTTTATCCAATCACATCTGTTGCTCACCCCAGCGTGAGAGGATCAAGTGCATGTCAGCTAAGAAAGGTTACTTCGAAACAGCCTTTTAGCAGATGAAGGAAAATCATGAATTCCAAGAGAGAAAAATGGAAAAATTCACCTCCCATCCACTAAATGAGCAGTGGAAGACACTGAATGTATTCAAAACACAATAATTTCCAGGAGTTAAAATTAAATTTAAGGACTTTACCAGGAGTCTGAGGGGAAATAGGGAACAAAAAGACTAATTTAAGGAATTCTCCTTAAATTCCATGAGGTGTATAAACCCTGCAACTGATATAATATCAGTATTTTTGTGAGGCACAGTAACTTTGTTTTTCAATGTATAAATATCTCAGTGTATACTTATCTTTGGTTACATATACCATTAGGACAACAAAGTTCCATTGTTAATTTTTATATATGTGTTTCCCAGATTTCTAATTGGCCAAGACATTCAAATTAGGTCCATAGCCCAAATTTGCATATCAGTTTCATGATCAAAATTAAGAATTCACTTCTGACAATTGAAGGAGCAAAGCTGAGTAGAAAAGGATGTACATGAAACTAAAGAAAAACCTAAGACACTTTGTTAGCTTTGAGTTCTTGCAGTGTCACATGACATTGTTTGCTGATTGGAGCTATATTTCAACAGAATATCACTGACTGCTTGATACTGAGACCCATTTTTGCTCCTCAAAGCAGGACACAAACCCAGTTTCAATCACTGCAGAAACTCCATATACACATCAGGATAGTCTGCATTTAGCTTACACATAGAACCCCTGAAAACATCTGCTAATTTTTTTGTGCTTGAAAATACATACAGGAATTGAACTGTCCTATGGGAGAAGCCAGATATCATTGGCAATGGGACACACCTTGGTGTATACTTTTCTTTAGTCATTTATTAGGAATTAATCAATCAATTATGAGTTATGGCTATGAGATACCTCCTTTCAGTAAATTATGCCACAATGTGCTATGAAAAATTACCTACAGCCTAAACATTTCAACAACTAAGTTTGAATTACAGTAGTTACACTGTCATAATCTAGAAACAACTACAGTATACATCACTATATGCTACATGCTGTTATTTCATTTTGGTTATAATTTTAATCAGGAAATGGGACAAATACTTACTTTCCACACCTGATATCCCAGATAGCTGCAGTTTTATCCAAGGAGCCACTTAGTATTATGAAACTTGATGTATCAAAAGATAAAGATACTATGTCTCCAAAATGACCCTAAAAGATTGCTATGATCATCATCTGACACAATGTTTATTGCAATTAGAAATGAACAAAAACACTACTGAAATTTTAAAAAGTTAATAATGAAGTTTAAAATTTTGAAAATGGAATACTAGAGAAATAATATATTAACATAAAATTCACACAGTTCTTTTTATACAAAACATGCAATTACTTAGTTTTCCTACCATACACAAGAAACTACTCTTGAGGAGATGGGCACTCTTACTTTTCTTTCTACTCATTTTAGTGGCATATTCATGGGTATGAGTTACGTACTTCAAAAGGTCAATGTTCAAAGTGGCACATTCATGGGTATGAGCTACGTACTTCAAAAGGTCAATGTTCAAAGCAACACACAGATGATGTTAAATGCATTTTGGCAAACTTCACTATCTTGTGATTTAGAGCTGCAAGAACTACAAAACTTTTCATGAATTATGCCTTCATATTCACAATGAAAGACAGTTACTTTCTGTATTTTCCTAAACACAACTGTTGTGTCATCTGATATAGCAGTTTGAAATCTCTAAAATACAGTATTGCAGCTCAATTTAGACAGTCTTAATTAAGAATCTGAACATAGCAGCAATCTCCCCCCCCCACACACACACACATACACACTGATATACTTTTATGACTTCCAAGTGATAGACCAGGTGAATGAATTTGTATATTTAGGAATCATATTTGACAGGGAAAACAGATTAGTATGCAAGTGAATCATAGCTGCCTTAGAAGGATTTCACAGGACTGATGGGTTTTTTTGAAAGGGTCCCAAATAGTTGTGCACATGAAAGTGTAACTGTTCCTACTCTGATGCATGACAGTGAAACCTGGGTACTGCAGAAGAGACAGAAGTAGTTTGTGTGCTGGAGAGATGAGTTACTTGCTTTGGAGGGAGGGTGTGACAGGACCCATTCTCATCATGTGAGGAATGAAGAAGTGTGTTGCAGATGTGTTATGTGAAGCAAAAGTTGTAAGGTGGAGACAAATATTTTGAGGTGGTTTGGCCATGTTGAAAGAATAAGTGGTGAAATTATTAGTAATAATTTATTCAGCCCAAGTGGCAGGAAAGGAAGATAGAAGACCAAGGAAATCATGGGAGGACCAGATTCAGGAATATCTTAATGAGAAAAAGATGAGTATAAAGTAAAAAGGTCTTGTGTGAAATGTATGAAAGATGTCAATTAAGCTCAAGTTATGTGCCAAGACTGCTGTAAATGATGTTTGATACATCAACAGAAAGTAAAATCTAACAGCACCAGTTTTAAACTTTAATCTAGCAGATGAGTTTTTTTTTTTTTGAGGAGGCAACCTCTGAATCTTAGAAAATAGTTTAGCGATATGTATACCTGGACTGGGAAAATTTTAAAATTCTGGTTACCCCTAAAAATCGTAGTACACTGCTTCTTACCGAGAGCATGTTCATTTTTCACTCTGTAATGACTATATGCCTTATGAGCTCCCCAAAGCCTATAAGGTATTAATTAACTCTAATCCTAGGGGCTTTGAATTACCCGTAACCGTGGGATAATGTGCCGGGAGGAGAAATGTCTTCCTTCTTTGCACATATGTACAACAACCAACTCTGACTGCGTTCATGTGTGTGTGTATATATTATGCAGATCTTGTCAATTTGGCTGTTCCATCTGAAGATGGGCCATGCGATGGCCCGAAAGTACTCATGTCTCTTAATCTGTTTTTAAAATATCATAAGGTTTTATTAAATTGATGTCTCATAATATGAGTTAATTTGATTTAAGCTAAGCCGAGTTTTATTTTATTTTCAATTATCCGCACAAAGACAGCTTTTACTCGTGAGATATAGCTTGTGTGACTCATCAGTATTGGATGTATGTAGAAGTTCAAACTTCTCAGAAAACCTAATGCAACCAATTATTTTGGGAGTATGTTCTGTTTCTACCAACCCCTCATTATGCTGAAATTGTACTAGCCCTAAAAGCACCACACAGCAAGGTATAACACTACTTTTCTGAGCATTGCTACAGCAGTTACATTTCTTATAGATTTTGCAGAGCTTTCATGCTCTTTCAATTCTTCTGTTAATTGATGTAAGACATCACTCCAGTTTTAGTCCAAGTAGCATCATTGCCAAAAAGCAACCATGGAAAGTGGAAAAGCATATTTTAAAAATTGTAACCACATAGCCAATGATGCCTAGAATGAATTTTCTAATTAAATTTTCCATCCCTTGTGCTTGACAGTTTTTGAACTATTTACAAGCTGGAACCAGATGATTATGATTCTTCACATCATGCACTTCCTTACTCACCATCAGAACAACAAAGAATCAACACAACAGAATTATTAAACCCCCACTAACAAGAACACAGAGCAAACTGTGATACAAAAATCAGTTTAAACACACATGAACACTTAGTTGACCTATCTAGTTTCAGCCCCAGTGTGCATGCTATATTTGGGAGGAGGTTATTAAAATGCGTAGATTTAAAATTTCCAGCTTTGGACAACAAGAAAGGTGGCATCCCAAAATATACATACCATAATACCATATATATATACATGCCAAATTTTCCAAGGCACTCTCTCTCTCTCTCTCCATTGGACTTCTCATAAGCTACATTTAATTAGCAATAATTTTAACTCAGTAAAGCCATTACAAGACACTACGGCAGTTAAGAGTATATAACAGTATATCCACACATACACTTGGGAAAATCATACTCTGGGACAGAAGAGTGTAATACAATTTTTGTAAAGGTTGAAAGGTTCCATGAAGAACATCAGCGTCACTACCGTATGAATTACTCAGAAAATGACTGAACGAGTTGAAGTCTTGTGAGAGGCATGTAGAAGAGAAGTGGGCATATTTTAAGAACTGTGTTATCAGTGCTGCTGAAGAGGTCTGTGGTGCTGCAATGGTGGATAACAGAAGTGATGCTTGGTGGAACAGGGAGATTAAAGAAGCAGTTAGGAGAAAGAAGGAAGCATATTTGGGGATGTTGCAAGGTAGAGTTTCTGAGGATGAATATTGCTGTAAGAAGCGTGAAGCAGCCAAGATGGTTTGCCAGAGTTAGGCAAAAGATAGGAAGGAAAGGGTGGAAAGGTAGAAAATCTTTCTGGAAGTACACAAGACTTAGGAAAAATAAGAGAAATAAAATTCTAAGTTGTGTGAAGATAGAATCGGAGAAATGGTATGGGAGCCCAATGAGTTAAGGGAAAGATGGGGTGAATACTTTTGTGAGTTATCAGAGCATGAAAGCAAAGGTGATTCTAAGGCAGAAGCAGATGATGTCACAGTGAGAAATGGAAGTACAGGAGGGATTTCAAGAGAAGAGGTGTGTAAAGTTCTAAAATCCCTTCAGAATGGTAAGGCTCTGAGAGTTGATGGCATAACTGCTGAGATGCTAAAATATGGTGGTAACTGACTAGTTAAGTGAAATTTGATAGTTGTGCTGGGAGTTAGGAATGGTCCCTCAGGATTGCAGGGATGCTATCATTGTTCCCTTGTATAAGAGAAAGGGTGAATGCAAGAACCTTTGTGGTATTAGTTTGCTGAGTGTGCCAGGGAAAGTATTTGGAAAGATTGTTATTGATAAGGTACGGGGTCTTACGCCAGAGAAAGAGTGGAATGTGCAGGTGGCTTCATGCCTGGCAAGGGCTGCACTAACCAAGTTTTTGCATTACGTTTGATGATTGAAAAGTATCTGCTCGTAAGAAAGTTTTTGCTGCTTTCATCAACTTAGAGAAAACTTATGACCGAGTAAATAGGACTCTTCTGAGGAAGATACTGATATCACTAGGAATTTACTCAATAGTGTGAAAGCCATGTATGCTGGCAGTAGAGCATGTGTACAAGTAAATGGTGTTGTATCAAAATGGTTTTCTATTGGGGCAGGAGTCACACAGGGTTGTGTAATGTCACCCTGGCTGTTTAATATATTTATGGGTGTGTGCATGCGTGATGCCAAAATGGACAATACTGATTTATGTCTTGGTAATGTCCGTGTGCGTAGATTGCTATATGCTGATGAAACAGTCCTGTTGGCAGAGAGTGAAAGCGAGTTGCAGAGTATGCTGGCCCAGATGTATGAAGTTTGTATGAATTTAAAACTGAGTATAAATGAGGGAAAAACCAAAGTTATGGTTTCTGAGTAAGGAACTGTTAGTACTGAGTGCAAGATAAGTCTTAATGGCACAGAGATTGACCAAGTGAATGAGTTTGTATATTTACAAAGTACGTTTGACAGAGAGAACAAATTAGATGGTGAAATTAGTAGGCGAATGAACTCTTCATTAAAAGTCATAGCTGCTTTAGAAGGATTTCACAGGAATGATGGGTTCTCAAGAAAGTCTCGAGTGGCTGTATATGAAAGTGTACTTGTTCCTATTCTGATGTATGGTAGTGAAACCTAGGTGCTGCAGAAAAGACATAGAAGTTGTTTGTGTGCTACAGAGATGCGTTATTTACGGGGCATTTGTGGTAAGACACACTCTGATCATGTGAGTAATGAAGATGTGTTGCAGATGTGTAATGTGAGGCAAAATGTTTTAAGTACGGTGGAGACTAATATTCTTAAGTGGTTTGGCCATGTTGAAAGAATGAGTGATGAGATGCTTACTAAGAGAATTTATTCAGCCCAAGTAGTAGGAAAGAAAGGTATAGAAAGGCCAAGGAAATCATGGGAGGACCAGATTCAGAAATGTCTGCAGAGAAAAAGATAATGAGTATGAAGTAAAAAATGTGTGGTGTGTGATGGATGTCAATGAGCCATGTGCAGAGATTGCTGTAATTGGAGACGCCTGAGAGAACAACAGTGAGTTCTTTCTGTGAGGAGCTAACCTCTGAATATCAGAGAACAGCTTAGTGATATACTGTATATATAGCAGTCAACAGCTTTTTGAATGAGCATATATTGTGAAAAATTGCACCAAACATATCAGTTATTTGTCAAACACACTGTGCATCCAAACAGTGTAAGAATTTTCTTTGAAAATGTCAGTGAAAATAACAATGTCATTGATCTTTTTTTTTTTTTGATTGGAGGTTTAATGACCACCGTGAGCAACTCAATAGGCTATAAGCTATAAGCAGTCGCCCGTCCCTAATTTAGGGTCACTGGTTCCAGGGAAGGGAGAGAGCCAGTGCCGTAAGACAAACACAACATCCATGCCTCACCGGAATTCGAACTCGAACCCCTTTCGGACGAATGATCAGAGGCCATCGCTTAGACCACTGCGCCACCAGGGCGGCAATGTCACTGATCAGTTGCCTGCAATGAATATGAGAGTGAGTTGGTAAGTTCAAACAATCCATGCATGGACATACCAAATTTTATATTCCATCTTAGTTACTGTCTACTTTTTAGTAACTGTTAAACATCATCCCAAGCAAACTAACATTTTCCCACCGAATTTGTTTCTACATCATCTGAAACAAAGATTTTGAAAGGAATATTCTTCTTGGTCAGAAACCAAGACCCCCCCCCTCCCCCTGCCCCCTAATGAAAAAGTGCCTGGTGTCAGTTCCTGATGAAGAAGATTTATAACTTTAAATAGATTCACAGTTCATGTTAACAACAAAACTGATAAAGGATTCAGATTTTACCTCATCAAAACAGAGGTCATCGCTCTTTCCACATTTACAAGTGAGCCACGGAAAAATATTCTCATTGGCCGCCACTGGGAATTGAACCCAGGGTCTTCCAGTTACGCGCCGGATATGCTTCCACTGCACCACAGCAGCCTCAAATTCCTCCAGACTCCCACACACTAACTGCCAAGCCAATTTGGCAGGTTGCTTCTTGGAGCCCCGCACAATGCTGGGGATTCACCAAAGATGGTAAAAGCAGCAACTGAACAAATAATTAGAAGGCGAATGGATAATTAATACTGACATTTGACGTGGACCACGAACATCAAACAGAGGTCATTGCTCTTTCCACGTTTTATAAGTGAGTCAGGGAAAAATTCTCATTGGCTGCCACTGGGAATCAAACCCAGGGTCTTCCAGTTATGTGCCGGATATGCTTCCACTGCACTACAGCGGCCTCAAATTCCCCCAGACTCACATACGACTAACTGCCAAACCAATTTGGCAGGTTGCTTGTTGGAGCCCCGCACAATGCTGGGGATTCACCAAAGATGGTAAGCAGGAACTGAAAGATGTAAGCATATGCAACTGAAAGATGTAAGCATTTCCGTGACTCACTTATAAATGTGGGAAGAGTGATGACCTCTGTTTGATGTTCCTGGTCCATGTCAAATGTCTGTATTAATTATTCATTTGCCTTTTAATTATTTGTTCAGTTGCTGCTTACCATCTTTGGTGAATCCCCAGAATTGTGCAGGGCTCCAAGAAGCAACCTGCCAAGTGGCTTGGCAGTTAGTCGTATGTGAGTCTGGAGGAATTCGACGCTGCTGTGGTGCAGTGGAAGCATATCCGGCGCATAACTGGAAGACCCTGGGTTCGATTCTCAGTAACAACCAATGAGAATTTTTCTGTGACTCACTTATAAACGTGGAAAGAGCGATGACCTCTGTTGGATGTTCTTGGTCCACGTCAAATGTCTGTATTAATTATTTATTCGCCTTCTAATTATTTGTTCAGTTGGTGCTTACCATCTTTGGTGAATCCCCAGCATTGTGCAGGGCTCCAGGAAGCAACCTGCCAAAGTGGCTTGGCAGTTAGTCGTATGTGAGTCTGGAGGAATTCGAGGCTGCTGTGGTGCAGTGGAAGCATATCTGGCGTGTAACTGGAAGACCCTGGGTTCAATTCCCAGTGGCGGCCAAAGAGAATTTTTCCGTGACTCACTTATAAACGTGGAAAGAGCAATGACCTCTGTTTGATGTTTTTGGTCCACGTCAAATGTCTGTATTAATCAGATTTTACCACTGAGGACTCAGTTATCTTTTACAAAATCAACATTAAAACAAAAATCATTGTTGAACTTCATGTTTCAATGAAACATTTGCACAGAATGTAGAGTGAGAGAGAGAAAAAATAACAACTAAAACAAAAAGAGCTTTACTAAACCAAAAGAAACAATTTGCAATAACTACCTCATTGTTAAAGTTGGCACTGAAGTTCTGAAGCACACCACATTGTGTACACATAAAGTGTACACATAAGCACCCCACATTGTGTACACATAAAGTGAATATCTCACTCAAAGTGAAATACACAGAAAGGTAAGAAAAATCTTACCTGATTTATGCAAATATTAAGAATTACACTTGTAAACATTAACAAGAAATATAAATGTGCTGTATATAGCTGATTTTCACTTTAGAACAAAAGTTAGTCTCTACTCAGGGCCATACAAAAAGAGGGTTTTCTAGTTGAAATCTTCAGAATGCCATAACTTCAGTGTGGTAATAGACCACCAAAGTCATCTGATGCTGAAACGGTTTGCAGAGTAGTTTTAAAGTATAAGGAAGTATTGTAGAAGTTACCCAGTGTTCAGTTTTAACCACAGTATACTTACTTCAAAGTCTGAAACTTGTTTACCATTTTTAACATCCCACAGAATGATTGTGCCATTCATGCCTCCAGATGCTAAATGCTGGCTATCACTGGAAAATTTGGCAATCAGCTACATAAAAAAAAAAAAAAAAAAAACAGGATTGATACAATAAGAGACTAATAAATTATGCATATGGTTTAACATGATAAAATTAGGACATAAACATGCAACTGTTAATAATAAGATGTGTGAAACTTTAAAACATGCTTAAGTTATGTAAGAAACTTTAAGGGAACTTTCTACTGATTACTTCAGTCTTCATCAGCCTTGTGACAAATGGATGATGACAATGGTAATGGTTGCCAGATCCATAAAGTCATATACATTATTTTAAAAAATTAACGTGTACGACTTTACAGATTGTCATCATTCATTTGTCACAAGCCTGACGAAGACTGGATGGTGATAATGGTAGTGGTTGCCAGATCTGTAAAGTCATATACAATACTTTTTTTAAATAATGTATGCGATTTTATGAGTCGTCATTGTCCATTTGTCCCACGGCTGATGAAGACTGAATTAATCGTTTGAAAGCCCCCTTAAATTAATTTTTTTTAATGTAACTTAAGCGTGTTTTTAAATTTTCATACTTCTAATTATGCATATGTGTATGATAGTTCAGAAACTAAGAAATAAGATGCAAAGAAATTTATATGCAACGGAATTAGAAAGGGCGGGGGATAACACTTCCTGTGTGAATATACATGTTATGTTCTATAGGCAATTGGTACTAGGCTAGTACACATGCTGACAATATGTGTGTGTACAGTCGATACACTGTAGAACTATCAGCAGCAGCACATGTGTGTCACATTACTGCAGCAGCAGTTCAAGCATAGCATACAACACTGATCCCAATGTCCTAACATTTGAATATCTAGTCTAAAGATTTCACCCAGTGATTTTCATCCTTTCAACACCAGAAGGAAAACCTCAGTAGTAAACATTTTGCTACAATACTGACTTACAAGATGCCACTATTTCTTGGCTACAGATATTTGGTTCTGATTTCTGACACACTGGAACATAAATCTACATGCCACAGTGATCCAAATGCTCCGATGAATTTGATGACCACATGGGGAAGTAATGTAAGCAAAAGGCTTCACGCGTGCCTTCAGTAATACTCATGAGAACAAATGTATGTTCAAAACACAACTTATTTTTTCGTTAAAATGTAAATAAATTATTCCATCACATTACAGCTAAATTTTCATTTTCCTGCTCAGCGGTATAACCAAAAAAGTCACACACTTTACACTAATTGCTTTCCCTCATAAGAAATGACAGGAATATAAAGTTATTTAGAATTATACAAGAGAATGGTCTTTAATCATCATTTAAAACTAGAAAACCCTATAAAATTATATCTTACCTGATTTACATGCAGATCTTATTTAATCACATACATATCACTAAGCTGTTCTCTGAGATTCTGATGTTAGCTCCACAAAGAAACACAAACTACCAGACACATTTTTAACTGATTATTTACTTACTGTTGCCATATCAAACTTCTCCATCTACAGCGATCTTGACACACAACTCGGGCTTCACTCACATCCATCACACGACGTACACAAGACCTTCTATACTTCATACTCATAATCCTTTTCTTATGAAGGCACTCCTGAATCTGATCCTCCCATGATTTCCTTGGCCTTCCTCTGCGTTTCCTTCCTGCCACTTGGGCTCAAAAAATTTCTTAGTAAGCATCTTATACTTATTCTTTCAACATGTCCAAACCACCGAAGCATATTAGTCTCCACCTAGCTACCAACATTTTGCTTCGCATAACACAACTGCAACACATCTTCATTCCTCATATGATCAGAAGGTGTCTTGCCACAAATCCCCCATAAGTAACACATTTCTCCAGCACACAAATGATTCCCATGTTTCTTCTGTAGAACCAAGGTTTCACTGCCATACATCAGAGTAGGGACAATTACACTTTCATACACAGCCATGCGGGACACTCTTGAGAACCCATCATTTCTGTGAAAACTTCCTAAAGCAGCCATGACTTTTGATGAAGAATTCACTCGCCTACTAATTTCACCATCCAATATGTTTTTTCTGTCAAACATGCTTCCTAAATACAGAAACTCATTCACTTCAAAAACCATAACTTTGGTTTTTCCCTTATTTATACTCAGTTTGAATTTCATACAAACTTCATACATTCAGGACAACAGACTCTCCAACTCACTTTTGCTCTCTGCCAACAGGACTGTGTCATCAGCATACAGCAATCTGCACACACAGATACTACCAAAACATAAACCAGTATTGTCCATCTTGGCATTGCACATGCACACATCCATAAATACTGCCATGGTGACATTACAAAACCTTATCAGACTCCTACACCAATAGAAAACCATTTTGATAAAACACCATTCACTCCTACACAAGCTCTACTGGCAGTATACATGGCTTTTACTCTATTAAGTAGATTCCCAGTAACACCATATTCTTTCAATACCTTCCACAAAAGTGTCCTATTTACTCGGTCATAAGCTTTCACTAAATCTATGAAGGCAGCAAAAAATTTCTTGCCGACAGCCAGATACTTTTCAATCATTATGCGTAATGCAAACATTTTGTTAGTGCAGTCTTTACCAGGCATAAAACCACTCTGACCATCTCACACTTTCTCTGATATAAGACCTTGTACTTTTTCAACAATGACCTTGCCAAACACTTTTCCTGGCCCATTCAGTAGTGAGAGATGGATTTGCCTCCTCGGGGAGCTCCATGGGTAAAAATGGCACACAGAAGAACAACAAGGGCCTCTGTGAATCTCGGAGAGGTGCCAGCTAGTTCTGTGTGACATTGGCAAAAAGACTCCAACTCACTGGGTTTTGTTCCAGAATCCTTAGGTTGAATGACCAACTGGAACAGTCAGCTGTGGGCTAATCTCCCACAATGGTGTGCTTACCTGATTAAAAAGACACAAAGAAAGATATTAAAGGACTCTAGTGTGGGATATGGTGGACCTACCACACTTGAGAAGGACTAGATGGTCCATCACAGAAACAACGTGGAAATGTAAAAAGATAAATGAGAAAGAGATCTCGGCTGAGTTAGTGTAAGATTGGTGTATGGGATACCAGAGGCAATAAATGACAAGATGAATAAGGTGTTTGAAGAAATGAATAAGAATAGATTGGGTGTGCTGTGTATAAGTGAAACCAAAAAAAAAAAAAAAAAAAAAAGGAAATTGGGATACAAGAAGTGAATAGAATGGTGAGTGTGTGGTTTGGAGTATTGGATAATGTGAGAAGACAGGCTGGTGTAGGTGTGATTTTAAGTGAAAAGATGAAGAACAACTTGATTCACTATAGCTGCATAAGTGCGAGAATTCTTTGGATTCGTTTGAAAGTGAAACTTTAGAGAATTGTAATTGCTGTAGTGTATGCTCCTTGTGACTCGGAACCTTCTGATAAGAAAGAAGATTTCTGGAATGAGCTAAAAGCTGTTTTGAGCCAGTTTGGTGCTAAAGAAAAAGTTATAATAGCAGGGGATTTCAATGCTAGAGTAGGTGTGCAGAATGCAATTTCTGACAATGTTCTGGGTAAATTTAATGACTCTTGGGTGAATGATAATAGTGAAAGATTAATTGAACTCTGTATTGAGAATGGTTTGTGTGCATCTAATAAGTTTTTCAACCACATGTATATCCACACGTATACTTGAGAAAATTGTATTGTTGGTCAAAAGAGAGTTATAAATTTTGTTGCTCATGATCAGCGCCTGAAACACTTAGTTGTTGACACTCGTGTGATGAGAGGTGTGGGTGCTGGCTCTGATCGTTATTTGGTAGTGTCACGGGTAAAACTGAATGTTAGTTGAAGGAAAAGGAATAGGAAGAGGCCTAGGATGGAAAGAATAAAGGTTGAAAGTTTCCTTGAAGATCATCAGCATTACTCTAACTTACTCAGGGTACACCTGAAGGAGCTGAAGTCATGTGAGAGGGATGCAGAAAAGAAGTGGGAATGTTTTAAGAACTGTGCTGTCTCTGTTGCTGAAGAGGTCCATGGCACAACAATAGTGGGTAACAATGGAAGTGATGCTTGATGGAATAGTGAGGTTGAAGAGGCAGTAAAGAGAAAGAAGGAAGCCTATTTGGGGATGTTGCAAAGGTACAGTTTCTGTGGATGAATATCGCTGTAAGAAGCGTGAAGCAGCTAAGCTGGTTTGCCAGAGTAAGGCCAAAGATAGGAAGGAGAAGGTGGAAAGGCATGAATTGGCTTTTTGGAAAGATAGAAAAGCTTTCCGGAAGTACATGAGATTCAGGAAAAATAGGGGAAACAAAGTTGTAATTTGTGTGAAGAATAGGATCGGGGAAATGATATGGAAGTCTAATGAGTTAAGTGAAAGATGGGGTGAATATTTCTGTGAGTTATTAGATCAAAAAAGCAAAGGTGATTCTGAGGCAGAAGCAGATAATGTCACACTGAAAGGTGGAAGCACAGGAGGGATCTCAAGGGAAGAGGTGTGTAAAACTCTAAAATATCTTCAGAATGGCAAGGCTCCGGGACTTGATGGCATAACTGCTGAGATTAGAAATATGGTGGTGACTCTGTAATTGACTGATTAACTGAAATTTGCCAGTTGTGCTGGGAGTTAGGAATGGTCTCTCAGGATTGGAAGGATGCTATCATTGTTCCCTCATATAAGAGAAAAGGTGATCAGACTGACTGCAAGAACTATCTTATTTAATCAGATGAACCAAATTAGACAAAAAGATATCCTAAAAGCAAATACTATGGCTTAAATTTTCACCTTACTGAACTATTAATCTTGCAGCACTACTTTACAGCTTAATTATCTCAGTAACTATTCAGTTCTGAACAAACTTCTGTTCAACACGTTATTGATAGAGACTTCTCACTTTGGCCACGGGCTTGCCATAGACATTCATTAATTCAAAGCTGTTACTAATAAAGCTCAAACTATAAGCAATTGCTGACCTTGTTTATTGCTGTTGGTCATTAATATTTGGCTCTTTTCAATACAATTTAATACTTTATTCTATTCTTGTTCGGAATCTTGATGTTTCTGTGCATGCGATGTCCCACTGTTTTCATGGTCTTAAAATCTTTAACTTCAATGTGACCAACAGTATAAATAAAAACAATTTGGAAAGATATTTAACAGCCTTCCATTACTCAAAATAGTATATCTATATTAAAAATCCGAAATTTCTTGGAGTAGAATACAAATAAAACTTTCCAAGCTTTCGCACATCAACCAGATGGCTTTTTCAAGGAAAGTAGACAGCTAACTGCAAACTGGATAATAAAACATTTCAACAGTAATATATAATCCAGACGCAGTGGATTATAATAAAAAACTAGAAGAATTTATACCCGATTCTGGATCTATAATCTTACGAAGGAATCCTCTAAATTCTTGGATTGCACAGGTAAAAAGAACTGCAAGGTCAACTGATATTCCAGATGATCTCAAGAAATCCGCCACATTACCGCCAGGCCCTCAGATCCCAAAACTCTTCCGCAGACTTAAACACCACAAGCCCGGCAATCCATTGAGACTGATCGTGTCAGAAGATCCGCATCGACGTACCATCTAGAGAGAGCGTTAACCAAATTCCTAACTAATCATCTACCGAAGTCGGACTTTATAATAACTTCCACTCTAGCTTTTATTATGAAAATCAAGCAGCTCGCTGTTCAACGTGACATTATCGGCAGTTTCGATGTAGTTTCTCTTTATCCATCGATCCCCATACCGGAAGCCATCAGAACATTGAAAGAGACTATATCTAATTCATCAGTTTATTCTCAGGAGTCTTGCCTCAGCATCTTCAAATTGATGGAATTGGTCTCAAATTCCAGCTACTTCAGTTTCCAAGGGCAGATTTATAAACAAGTAAATGGCACTCCGATGGGATCTTCGCTTTCAGCCGTCCTCGCGGAAGCAATACTTTGCCCCATTGAGCTACATATATTCACCAACATCACCCCAAGACCTACCACCTGGCTACGATATGCAGACGACGAATTTTTCATATGGCCACACGGAAAGGAGACTCCCGTTTTTCCTCGATAAAATAAATTATATACACCCTACGATCAATTTCACCATGGAGCTTGAACACAAAGGTACCTTACCTTATCTCGACGTCTCAGTGAGAAAATCGCATGACAACCACCTTCATGGGGAAGTCTATTATAAGCCCACCTCCATTCCCAACCTGATGCTCCACAGTTCATTCTGCCCTGATGATTACAAGACCGTTTTATTCTGTTCTTGAATTAGAAGAGCCTTCGCTGTTTCATCCGATGTCTGTTCCAGACAATCCAAACTAAGAAACATTGTCGAATTGGCCACTGAGGCAGGATATACTTCGAACCAGATGTATAACTTTATCGAGAAAGCCAGAACCAGCCATGCTAATATTTCTATGTAGCAACTTCGCTACCTGGTCTCTATTCCCTACATACCAAATGTTTCCTATCAACCCAAAAATGCACTCAGGATGATGAACTTCGGTGTTGGCATAAGGTCTCTGGTATCTTTATATACGATGCTTAAGAGAAATATTGACAAGGCCCCTCTTCTCAATGAGGCATGCCATCCCACTAAAATATATCAGTTTATGCCATCTCACTAAAATATCCGGACGGCTGCAGGCGTTAATATGTTGGAATGACCAAATGTTCGTTTGGAATTAGAATCAGCAAACATAAAAAGGATACAAGAGATGGAAAAATAACCACTGCCCTATCAAGAGAGGTCAAGTTCAAGTCTGCCGATCCTATATGGAGTGGTGTAAAGAAATTAGCTTTAAACTCCACACCCAAATCTACGGCCATTCGCGAAACCTTGGAAATCTTGACCAGCTGCGAGGCTTGCAATGATAGCGTCTCTCTAGAGTTGCCATGTATTTGGAATCTATTCTTCAAATAATGCTGAGTTTTCTACCATAGTATCGCATGCCCAACCAACGTGACCTCGTTTCTTCAAAATATCACATTTGCTCCAATTCATTTATTGTCTAGTCAAGTTATCATGTTCAAAGTGTTGAAACGTTCTATTATCCAGTTTGCAGTTAGCTGTCTACCTTCCTTGAAAAAGCCATCTGGTTGATGTGCAAAAGCTTGGAAAGTTTTATTTGTATTCTACGCCAAGAAATTTCAGATTTTTAACATAGTTATATTATTTTGAGTATAATTTGGTGTACAGTTTCTACTTATTGAGCCTTCTATTAACCAGTTCCAAGGAAACCAGATATTGGGCTCACCAATATCTGGTCTCCTTGCAGAAGTTGTATTGCAAAATAGTGAAAAAATAGTCATACTAAATAATAATATTCCTAAACCAACCCTTTTTAGAAGATACGTTGATGATATTATAGTTGTTTGGGAAGATGAACCCGGAAAATTACAGCAATTTGTTAATGAATATAACAATCTATATGAAACAATAAAAGTTACTGTTGAAATAGAAACAGATCATGAGTTACCATTCTTATATATATTGTTTACCAATAATTGTAACAATAAAATAACATATCAAGTATACAGAAAAACAAATTTAAAGCTAATATTATTCCAGCAACTTCAATGCATCCTAAAAGTTACAAACGCACAACCTTTAGGTCTTACATCTAAAGAGCCTTCATTCATTCCTCTGATAAAAAAAGCTGTACATAAAGAGTTAATTGGATTAAAGAGATAGCCCAGCAATTGGGCTTTACATTGGCAGTAGTGAATAAAGTGATTAAGCAATATTCTTCTAAAGAGATTACAAGTTTACATATGTCAACAATAGATAATATTAAATTTTGTGGATCATTACCTTATATTCCTCAAATTAATTCAGCTCTAAAGAAAATTTGCCTGAAAAATAATTTGAATTTTGGTACTCATGTGCAAGATATAAAATCAATGTTGATTTCAGGTCAAGAAGCTACTTCCATTCTGAAAAGAGCTGGAGTATATGGTATACCAATTATTAACCAAAATAACAAATTGTTTCAAAATATATTTGGAAGCACAAAAAATGAAATACTACAATTTGACTGATGGAACATTTAACCAATTGGACAAAAAAAAAAAAAAAAAAAAAAAAAAAAAAAGAGAGTAAGAGTTCATTAATAGAATTTTGTATCGAAAACAATATTATTCTGCTATGTGAAAATGTAAAAATATTGGCTGAGCATAACACCTGGAGAGCAATTCTGATGGCAGAGCCATTGGTTATTGAGAAAAATAAACCATTTGCATGTAATACCAATAGTCCTACATTAATTTTGATGGCTTGGAAAAATCTATTACAGGTTGAAAAATTGGTTACAGCCAAAAACAGAAAAAAGAGTTCAAAGGTCCAATTTGGTTTGGCCGCTAGGATGTGCGCATGCACAATGGAGGTGTGGGGGCAGATGTGAGAGAGTTGAACTCATTAGCCATTGAAGACATCATGGAGATACATGCACGAAACGTGTCCGAAGTGGTGGAGGACTGATTGCTTATGTGCCAGGACTCTTGCGGCAGTTAGGGTTAAGGTCGATAGTAGGCATTAGGAATGACGGAATTGCATAATGTTGGATTGGTTCTTGTTTGAATTTCAAAATTTCTGGTTTTAATAAGTAGCATTCATAATAGCTAATTAATTTGTATTTACATTTTAAGGAGTTTTTATCTGTGGTAAGTCATTTTTATAAAAAAGAGGATTTTATGGTGAATGGTTGGAAGGGACTGGTTAATGGAAGGTTGATAAATATCTTTTCGAATTGGTTTTATTTATACTGTTGGTCACATTGAAGTTAAAGATTAAAGACCATGGAGACCATGAAAATAGTGGGACATCGCATTCACAGAAACATCAAGATTCTGAACAAGGATAGAACAAAGTATTAAATTGTACTGAAAAGAGCCGAATATTAATGACCAACAGCAATAAACAAGGTAAACAATTGCTTACATTTTGAGCTAATTAGTAACAGTTTTAAATTCATGAATGCATATGGCAAGCCCATAGCCAAAGTGAGAAGTCCCTATCAATAATGTGTTGAACAGAAGGTTGTTATGAACTGAATAGTTACTGAGATAATTAATATGAATCCAGGTAAACTCTGTAAATGTCAATTGATGCTAATTGAGTATTTACTAATGTATGTTATACTACTTTACAGCTTTTAACATAAGCATGTTTTTAACACCATAGAAAATTCGATTACAGTGGAATAATTTCCCAGCAAAGATGACAATAAAGACAGGGTGATACATCCCCCCCCCTTCCCCAAAGAATTATCAAAGAAATTGCGAGGTCAGTTTCCTGAAATTACTAAGAAAGTGATTTCGATTTCACTATGGAAATTCTATTATAGTTCGAAATTAAGTGTTTATGGTTATCAGTAATGTAATAGTTACATAATTAAAATGATAATGGGCACATTCTAATGCTAACTACACCAAAAGAACCTTTTTTTCCCCATGTACACAATTTCAAATTTCAGGGTTTCAACAGAATTGATGAAAAAATAATAAAATACCAGTTCTTTCTTACATAAGTTGAAGCCATAGTAATTCTCACTTCCTTGATATTTATGTGCAAACACAAGAACAGAGAAGTATGTACGTATGTCCACAAATAAAAGCACAAGGTTACATCTGTAAACCTTCATATGTAAACTGCAAATTAGTCTACATTTTACTTAAGGCAATATACATTTTACCCATAGAATTTCCCTTACAGTAGAATTTATCACAATCAAAAGTGACAAGTTTTAGCCCTTTCCCCCTCTCCAAAGGCAGAAATTTTGTGTTTACATACTTAACTGACAGATTATGACAGGCAATATATGCCTTGCTAGGTGTTCAGCACTTCATCACATTACAAGTTGCCTACAATGGTTAGCATGTCACCTGTGCTGTATTTCTTTGTTAATAATGGAAGCATTTTCTGAGCTTTATCAGTATTTCACTGGCAATCACGAAGCAAGGAAGAACTGGTGGCACCTCGGAGATGCGCTAGCTGGTTACCAAATGCACAGGAAATCAGTTTCAAGATATAATTAGAATGAATGACCAGATGTATATGACAATACTGTTTAAGTTTTTTCTAAAAAAATAAGTTTATCAGAAACCTCATAACAGCACATGGTAATTTGAAATAATATACAGAGATAGATAGAGAGAGAGAACAGATACATGATTTGTTGTGAAGTGTTGGCTATGTACACATGAAAATAAAGCACACCATAAAAAATGAGGGAGAAAAACTTACTTAGTAGCATACAAACAGAACACAAACAAGGCTTTTATTGAATAATAAGTGTATCAAAATTTTAATTAATTTCATTATCATTATCATTCTGGAGAACTTATAATGTGATAATGGCACCATACAGAAGACAGAGTTACTTTAAATGACCTGGCCAGTAAGATAGAGTTTGGCTTTAAGTTATTGGGTTGGTGCGAATGAAATGTCCGGCAAAGGACCAGCACACGTGGATAGCGAGAACAGAAAAGTAGGACAACTTACCTACGCAAAATAATCCCCCTCGGCATCAACACATAGTTACCATCAGTCCGACAAGGCCATGATCCCGGAACGAAAAAGTCTTGTGGCTGAGACCTGAAGAAGTCATCAACTGCACATTGAACCTCGTTGTCTGTCATGAACTGTTTCACCGGACAGGAAGTGATCCAGGCGACGAAACAGATGATAGTCTGTTGCAGACAAGTCCTGGGATTAAGCAGGATGAGGCAGTGCTGCATAGATCAAGGTACTTACTGTCAGCATCGTTCGTTGTGTGACATGAGGGTGGGCGTTGCCCTGTAGAAGAAGAACACCCTTCTGTTGACCAAAGCCGGTTGTTTCTGCAGCAATTTCCAGTGCATCTGGCGTAATTCAGCACAATAACGTTCTGCAGTGATGGTTTGGCCTCTTGCCAAGATAATCTGATGAATTATCCCGGCTGTGGACCACCAGACGAAGAGCATCATCTTCTTGGGGTGTAGGGGTGGCTTAGGATGCCGTCCAGCAGGTTGTGCCTTGCTTAACCATTGTGCAGATCATTTCCAACTATCATAAAGGGCCCACTTCTCATTGCAGGTGACGATTTGATGCAGTAGAAGTTCCTGTTCATTACTGGCAAGCAGCGACACACAGACTTCCAAACACCTAGTCTCGTTGGCAGTTGTCAACTCATGCAGCAGCCACATGTCCAACTTTTTTACCTTACCCAGCGCAGCCTAATGCCGAACAACTGTAGCGTGGTGGACACCTACCTCTGCCGCAATTTCACAACAAGTTTTTTGAGGGTCCCCCTCAACCACAAGTAACAGAACATCATCAAAAACAGCAATAGGTTGGTGACCACATGTTTGATTTTTTTTTTTTTGATTGGAGGTTTAACGACCACAGTGAGCAACTCAATGGGCTATAAGCAGTCGCCCATCCCTAATTTAGGGTCACTGGTTCCAGGGAAGGGAGAGAGCCAGTGCCGTAAGACAAAACCAACATCCATGCCTGACCAGGATTCGAACCTGGACCCCTTACAGACGAATGATCAGAGGCCAGCGCCTTAGACCACTACGCCACCGGGCGGCCATGTTTGATTTTGTAGGTTTGTATCTCCGCTTCGAAACTTCACAAACCATCGCTGAATGGCTCGTTCATTGGCTGTATTCTCCCCAAACACTTTGTTAACATTTTGAGCAGCAATTCCTGCAGAATGGCCCAGTTTAAATTCATACAGGCAGGTGACTCTTAATTCCGGCATCTGCATGTTTCCTTTACATGCCACATTATGTCCAAACAAACCACACCTGAACCTTGTTCTTCAAACACATGCTACCTATTTATATGTAGTAACTCTGTGATGTAATACCCACAACACCTGTGGGTGGTTCCATTCTGCTGTGGTGGAGACCTGTCTCCACTGCTCATTTGCACTGGACATTTCATTTGCACCAACCTAATATATTTTGTGAGAAGCAGTACGATGGTAAATTGCATTCCTAAAGTGAATCAGTAGGTTATTCTCATGAGTCACGGAATGAGCTAATGCAGTCAGTTGCATGACTGACATGAAGGGTTCGAAGCAGAGTTTTTATTGTTAAAATACCAAACTCAAAAGCTCCCCTACTTATATGTCCAGAGCAATGCAGAGTCAAATACTTCAGCCTGTCCTTTATAAATTTGAATTCAACTATTACAGCCTTAGAGATATTCAAGTTTTCTAAAATTTCACCATTACAGAAGAGCTCAATTTTTAATCCTGGAGAATTTTAGAATAAAAAAATATAGATTTTTCATAAATACACAATGTAAAATCATATGGAACATTTGACACAGATAAATGTATGTGTGTGTGACATGAATGCACACACCAGAAACACACACTGAATTTACCAAGGTTCATAGTTCTATAGAAAATGTAAAACAAAATTTAACTAAAAATATGATTAATATTTCTCACCGGTTGTTTGACATGACCAGATAAAGTACTACTACAAAGCCCATTTTTCATATCCCATAATTTACATGAACCATCAAAAGAGACAGTGGTTATTGCATTGCTAAAAGCATGAAAAAAAGAAAAGAATTAAATACATTTAATACATATAATCTACATTTGAATTAAGTACATTTAATACATATAATCTATATATAAATTGAGTGCATTTACATTCATATAAGGTCAGGTGATGCGTAACATCACAGCCTCTCCTTGACAAATGTCAACCCCGCCTTCTCGTGGTACATCCTGTTCCCACTAAAGGGGCTCAGACGACCGCCAATAGCGGTATAACTATACCATCGGGATTAGAGGAAATGCTATCCCACACTCACCAACCCGCTCGGCCAGCGTGGTGAGTTATGGCCAAACCCCTCCAAAATGACTCCACAACTTAAATCTTGGCCCTCAGTCTCCGGCAGCTGGAATGTACCTGGCCAAGGCAGCGGGCAGTGCGACATGAAGGCAGAGGTTGCTAAGAATCCCCGGAGGACCGGACTAGGCTGCCATCTGATGCTGACCTTGGCTACGTATAACGGACGCTCCCTATCTTCTGATTCAAGGCTTCTTGAATTGGAAGAGGAACTACAAAGGATCAAGTGGGACATCGTCGGGCTAAGTGAGGTAAGGAGAAAAGGAGAAGATCTCATTGAACTGAAAAGTGGACATCTCTTCTACTATCGTGGGACAGATACTGGCAGAACTAGTGGTGTTGGATTTATTATAAACAAGAAACTGAAGGATAAAGTTGTAGAAGTTGAAAGTGCCTCTGACAGAGCTGCACGACTCGTTATCCAACTCTCGAGAAGATACCAGGCTCAGATTATTCAAACTTATGCACCCACCACAAGTCATGCTGAAGAAGAAATTGAAGAATTTTATGAGGAAATTCGTGATCTAAATAATAAAGGTAAGCAGCACTTGAAGATAATTATGGGAGATTTCAATGCAAAAATAAGGCAACGGCAACAGAATGAAACTTCAGTAGGTAAATTCGGTCACAGCAACAGAAACCAGCGTGGAAATACTCTCGTAGAGTTTGCAGAGGCAGAAGGGTTTTTCATCTTGAACTCCTTTTTCAAGAAAAAGCCACACAGGAAATGGACATGGAGACATCCAAATGGGACGACAAGTGAAATTGATTTTATTATGCGTAACAAAAAATTCGTCATAGAAGACTGCAGTGTGCTAAACAAGTTCAACACAGGCAGTGACCATAGATTGGTGAGATGTAAGATGCACCTCAACACTAAACTCGAACGTAGCAAGCTCATAAGACAAACAAAATGTATTGACATAACCAACCTTAAAAAACACCATAATACCTTTAAATTGGAACTGAAGAACAGATTCTCTGCTTTAGAAGGCCTAACATCGGAAGAAGTGGATATTTCTGAAGTTAACAGAAAAGTAACCAAAGCTCTTATGGAAACAGCAACAAAATTAGCTGTTGTCTAAGAACAAATTGCATGTGAACAAATTATCAGGAAAAAACAAAATGTTGATGCAAAAAAGAAGAGTGATGAGGACAACTAAAGAAGATGTGACTTCCAAAGTGGAATATATAGAGCTATGCAAGACAGTACGAAAAAGTATCACTGAAGACGTAAGGAAATTCAACTGTGAACTAGTAAGGAAAGCAATTGAAAACAACCAAAGCCTAAAGATAGCAAAGGGACATCTCAGTAAGAGGAAAAAACAGATTATGGCACTGAGAAAAGAAGATGGTTCTGTAACAAGAAATAGAGGCGAAAGTTTGACAAGAGTGAAAGATTTCTACTCCAAATTATATGAAAGGGATGATACATGTACTCCAGACATCATGAAAGGTACCAGTACCAGAGTTCTTCCAGTCCTTCCAGCAGAAGTTGCACATGCAATCAAGAACATGAAGCTGGGAAAAGCTCCAGGAGAAGATGGAATTACTGTAGACATCATACAAGAAGCAAGTGGAGAAATCGAAACAGTACTCGCCCAAATTTTCACTCGATGCCTTAATGAAGGGAAAATTCCTGAGGATTGGAATAACGCTACAATGATCTTGCTACATAAAAAAGGTGACATTGAGGATCTCAGGAACTACAGACCTATCAGCCTCCTATCAGTGGTTTATAAAATCTTCACTAAAGTTCTTTCACACCGCTTGAAGGTGACACTGGACATGGCTCAACCGAGAGAACAAGCTGGATTCAGGAGTGGCTACAGCACAATAGATCATATCCACGTACTGAGAGAACTAATTGAAAGAGCGAGGGAATATGAACTTCCATTGTGCATGGCTTTTATCGATTATGAAAAAGCCTTTGATTCGGTGAAACCATCAGCAGTTGCAATGGCTCTGAAATCCTGCGGTATTGAAGATGCATACATTAATATTATTAATAACATCTATGAAAATGCAAGTGCAAAGATTCGGCTGTTTGAAAATACAACACACATAAAAATTGGAAAGGGAGTGAGACAAGGTGACACCATATCTTCGAAGCTCTTTAATGCCACATTGGAAAATGTCTTTCAATCACTGAACTGGGAAAACAAAGGGATAAATATTAATGGAGATTATCTAACCCACCTTCGTTTTGCTGATGACATAGTCATTTTTGCAACTACCCCATCAGAGCTACAGAGTATGATCCAGGAACTTGCTGACAAGAGTAAAGAAGTGGGATTAAAAATGAACTTTCAGAAGACAAAAGTGATGTACAATGCTTTTACAAGAAATGAAGATTTATCGATTGATGGAGAAAAGCTGGAGATAACAGACACGTACGTTTATTTTGGACAGCAGATATCAAGTGAGGGTCACATTGGTGAAGAAATTAATCGGCGTACAAAACTTGCCTGGAGAGCTTTTGAAAGAAACAGCATAATTTTCAAGAGCAATATGCCATTATGTCTTAAAAGAAAAGTGTTTGATCAATGCATCCTTCCAGTGCTTACGTATGGTGCAGAGACGTGGACCTTAGCTAAAAGAGACATACAAAGGCTGCAGACAACTCAAAGCAGCATGGAGAGGTGCATGCTTGGTGTAACCAGGAGAGATAAGAAGAGGAACACGTGGATCCGAAAAATGACAAGAGTGGAAGACATCATGATCAGAGTTAAATCCCTGAAATGGCAATGGGCTGGACATACTGCCAGAAGAACAGACCATCAATGGGCAGCCGAAATTTTAGATTGGATTCCAAGGGACAGGAAAAGACCCAGAAGAAGACCACATGGAAGATGGGTGGATGAAATTCGAAAGTATGCGGGAGTGACATGGAGGAGACTGGCACAAGACAGACCGTTGTGGAGGAAACTTGGAGAGACCTTCGTCCAGCAGTGGATTGATAATGGTTGACAATGATGATGATGATGATGATATGAATTAAGTACATTTAATACATATAATCTATATATGAATTGAGTACATTTACATTCATATATATGAATTAAGTACATTTATCACTAATCTGTTCTCTGAGATTCAAAGGTTAGCTCCACAAAGAAATACAAACTACCTGATAATTTTTACTTACTGTTGCTGTATCAAACTTCTCCATTTACAATGATCTTGATACAGAACTCGGGCTTCACTGACATCCATCACACGATGTACACAAGACCTTCTATACTTCATACTCATAATCTTTTGCTCATGCAGACACTCCTGAATCTGATCCTCCCATGACTTCCTTGATTTTCCTCTGTCTTTCCTTCCTGCCACTTGGGCTAAAAAGATTTTCTTAGTAAGCATCTCATCATTCATTCTTTCAACAAGGCGAAACCCCCGAAGCATATTAGTCTCCACCTTGCTAACATCATTTTGCTTCAGTTAAGTCATATGTAATATCTGACACAGACAAAAAAAAAATTGCATCAGACATCTCTGAACTTCATATGACAATCAACTCACTGGTTTGTTCCAGAATCCTTAGGTTGAATGACCAACTGGAACCATCAGCTGTGGGCTGATCCCCCACACTGGTGTACTTACTTGATTAAAAACATGCAAAGAAATAAGTACATTTCAATCAATAAAAATGTGCAAAGATGAGAAAAATGGTTATTGTTTTGTGTGTACATGCTTGGGTTTGTGTGTGCACACAATGAAAAACTGTTGAAGGAAGAAGTGAAAAGAGTTCATGAAAGAAAAGCTTAGTTAGTTAGAACTTCATTTTTTTGCAAAAGAAAGAATAATTCTTGTCTGTGATTTGGAACCCATTTTAAGTACAAAAGGAGCAGCACAGAAAGACATGAGTGACTTATGACCTATACTTAAAAAGCATATGACAGTCAAGTGATAATCTCAACATGGCATTTTTTTAGTTCAATGTCTTCATAAAAATGCTGTGTTTTACAAGAAAAAGAGAAGTGTGATGTCATACAGGTGCTGGGAATTGTAATGCGGTCCACTGAAAGGTGATGTGTTCTATCATAAGAGTGCAACTAAATATACTGAACAGCCATGGGGACATTATACACTCCTATAATATGAATAACATAGTTATCTTTTTCTTTCTGTGTTCCATGTTTATTAACATACATTTTGCAAACTATGTATTTACTGCATCCTATGATATGCTATTTACACAGACTTGCCTGTCTCCTGCACCAGCAAAAAACCAATTCAACAAGAAAACATTTGTATATGCATAACATAAAATAATTGATGTCTTCTAGAGGCTAATTGTATGCAAGTCAAATAATTATAAACATAAGATCATGTAATTAATTTCACTACATGTAGAAATATTTGTGTGATTTATATGCTGTTAGTTTCTCTTAAAACATTTTAATGATGGATTTAAAATACAACCATACTTTAGACAGCAGGACCCCATTCAAGATCATCCCACTTCACAATGTTTTGAACTTACAAAATCAAGCAATATGAATTATTAACACAGCAATCAGATATCTCTGAACTACGGGCATTTTTACTGTTTCTCACGTGAATTAATAACATCAGAAAGCTAGAAAATTACATCACCCAGGAGCAAGAAACAAACCCGCATCTCCCGACTTCCATTCGAGCATGCTATCTGTTACACCACCCAGGACAATGAAGACCCATGTATCTGAGTGTTAAGAACTAGCATAGTCCCTGACTTTTGCCAGTTGAAGCAGGATAGCATGCTTGAACAGAAATTGGGAGATGCATGTTCAATTTCTGCTCCAGAGCAATGTAATTTTCAAGTTTTCTGATGATTAATTTCACATAAGAAGCAGTAAAAATACCGTATTTATTGATGTATAACACGCACCTAATTTTAAGAAGGAAGTTTGAGTAAAAAAAACTTAAATTTAAAATAAACGACTTGGGAGCTCTGAACTTTTTTTAGTTAACTCAACACACGTTTATTAATACTTATACCACTTATAAGGCAAAAAATACGAAAGAAAAAGCATCTGTTTCAATGAAAAACTTAGATATTAGACCTGTTACAAAAATGTTAATCAGAATCACTACTATCTTGGAAACCATGAAACTCTTTGCCTTCACAGCTATCTTCAAAATCAAACTCAACACTGCTGCTTTCATTGCTACTGTCTTCATAAATCAGTTTGTCTTCTTTACCATCCAAAGCATTGCTTATGCCACATTTCTTAAAAGATTTGATAATATCTTGTTATCACTGTGTCCCATGAAGTCTTTACCTACTGACACACTTTTGAAATGCTAGGTCTTTTCATTCACCCAGAATTTGTAACTTCATGTTGAGTTTCGTCACACATGTATTTATTCCATTCTTCATGCATAAAGGCTTTGAAGTGCTTGTTAATGGAAACATGTAACGGCTGTAATTGTGATGTAAATTCTCCTGGAATAACTGCTATTTCTGTTTTGCACTTTTGAAATTCTTTCTTCTTTGTTTCGGTAAGGTGAGATCTAAATGCATCAAATACTAATAAGGATGGCTTCTTTAACAAACCACCTGGGCGCTTCCCCACACATTTTTAATCCGAAGCTTCATGCCTTCTTCGTTCATCCAACTTTTTTAAGATGAACATGCACATGTATGCCACTTGGAATTTTCCCTTTGGAAAAGTTTTTTTTTAATTACCAATGGCAGCAGCTTATTTCCATCTGCAGTGAAGGCAAGAACAAACGATTTTTTTCCTGCCCTGAAGTTTTAATCATTGCTGTCTTAGCACCTTTTGAGCCCACAGTTTTATTTGAAGGAACATCGAAAGTGCTCTATTTAATAGAATGGGGTTATGATACTTTGTCCATGTTGCTGATTTGAGCCATTTCAAAATTTTGTCTTTTCCTTTCTTTCTTTAATAATAAACCTATGAAAATTTATTATCTTCTCTTCATAATCGTCTGGCATACGCTGGGCAGTCCTGGTTCTTGTTTGCATCCGAAGCTCATGCCTCTTTATAAATCAAATTATACATAATATCTAAGGTGTTTTACCTGATATTGTCAAAGTATTTGTCACATTGTTTGCTCTGTGAGGCACGTGCTCCCTGTCCCGAGAGGTCTCTTACGTTATGGACCTTTGGTTAGTTATAAAAAAAATTTGAGAAATAAAACAGTTAGGTTATATATTTTCAGTTCCACATTCATTCACTTGCACAATCAAACATTTTAAATTTACTATTAATCAAAAGATTTTAGTAGAAAAAGTTATACTCATTGGGTCAGGAGACGTCTCACACGTGGTTCATTCTTCGTTGCTACGGCAAGCGCTTTCTGCGGCACCTTTATCGCCATCTTTGGGCTATTATTTCTACACGAGGGTTCTTTGCATGTGTGTAGTTTTGGAGTTCACGAATTGCATTTTTCGTAATTCTTTTTAAATCTTTGGCACCATGATGCTGTCCCTTTGAAATCATGTATTTGTAACGCTTTGCTGATTTTCACTGCTTGAATAATTTTCATTTTTGTTGATAAAGTAATGCCAGATTTTCTTTGATTAAGTACGAATTCTTTGACCTGTTCTTCCAATTTTGGCCATTTAACAATACCGCTATGAAAATTGCATTTTGTCCTTGATAATGCCTTGATTTTTTCATTTCTTTGCCACTCTCATATTGTGCTATTTCCATGTTGCTTGGCATATTCCACAACGTTTAACTTGAAACCAGCTGTATACACCGAACACTTTTGTCTTGATTCCATTAGGGATAGTTTTAAGAAACTAAAACAAGTAATGCAGGCACAAGTTGTTTAACTGAGGGCACACTGCTAGTATGAAAGTGATGAGACAGACTAAATAAACAGACATGCCAAGTGCTCTGCTTTGTGTGGAGTTGCTCCGTTTTTGAGAGCTAAATCCGTGCATTCCACCCAAGGCTTTAAAACTCCAGTCGTTGTAATTATGTAATTCTTTTTGTTATTATCCTTATTATTTCAGTGTCTTTTAAAATTTTAAAAGGTTAAATTGAAAATTCTTCCAAGTGTATTAAAGTACGGCTTCCCCCCCCCCCTTTTTTTCTCTTTCTTTAAATGCTGTCTTTCAGCACGTGTGTTTGTAACTACAGAAGAATGGGATGTTTTGCTCATATTGGCGCTTGCCGTGTTATCAAGGCCAATCTGTTTCACTGCATTTGCAAGTGCATTCGAGCTTGTTGTTTATGGGATTGCAGGGTAGGAGAAAGCTCAACAGGTCTTGGCTGATGGGAGCATTAGCTGCGGGAGAAGCGCAGTGCAGGGCGGGAAGTTTTGGCAGTGGAGTGTTGGAGTGGACATAGGTAGTTGTTTGCAGTTTTCACTTTAGTGCATTACCTGAACAAGGTAATTTTTTTTTTGTGCATTATGTCAAAAGGCCCACATAACCAATGCTTTGCAGAAGTTTATGAGAAGCAATGGCCTGTTTTGAAGCATTCCAAGAAATCCGAAATACACACTTACTGTTCTCTTTGTGACATTGATTTCACTATCACACATGGTGGTTTAAGCAACTGCAAATGCCATGTCACATGCCACTGACATTAGGTAATGCTAAAGTAAAGGCATCTAGTCCAACTCTTACATCTTTGTTTATTTCCATGACGGAAAGTGTCCATGTAATACGCGTGGAAACGTTGTTCACACAGCTTTTATTATAGATCATAATTTGTTCATCTTTGTGGCAGACTATGACAGGCCTTTGTTTATTAAGATGTTTCCAGATTCCGACATTGCTAAAAAATATGATTGTGTGTGGATAATTTGTAATAAAAGAAGTAAAACTGCTTGTAAACTTGGAAACAATGTTTATGCTGTAAATATAAAGATTAAGAAACTTATCTTGTGTTTTTTGATATAATGTGCACTGCTCTTTTTTATTAATAAATACATGGGCGTTCTTCCACACAAAGAACCCCCCCCCCCCCCTAGTCTGTGCCACTTCTCCGTACAGCCCCTTCTGAAAGTTGGCAACTCTGAAAAAAACGTTAACGTTTGGTAACATCGGGATGCTTTGCACTCTGTGCAGCAGTATTCATTTTACCCAAGTTTAAATGATAAAAAAAAAATGAGTATACACGTATAACACACAGGTATAATTTCAGCCCTAAATTTTACGAAAAAAAGTGCATGTTATACACCGATAAATATGGTACATGCAATTCAGAGATGTCAGATTGCTGTGTTAATAATTCAGATGTATTTCTACGCATTATGTGAAGAATCTTCCACACCATTTATCAAGCACTATACCAACTTTTTCACTGAATGCCAAAGTGGAGCCCTCATTTACATTATTTGGTGGAAAGCATGAAAGCTGAAAAAAAATATGGTACATTTCTCTATACAAAGATGGATTGAATAGTTTTTAGTCCAAAAATTTCATTAAGGTTTTCATGAAAGACAATATGCCAGTTTGTGCTGTTAATTTTGTGTGTTCAAATAAAATTTCAAACTGGTAACTATTTTCTTTTCCTTTAAACAGGGTGTTGAAGTGAAGAAGGGAATGAAGATGGTGACTGTTCAGAGAATCAAGCACCATGCAGTCCCTAAGTACTACCATCTAAACGAAATGTTTGGCAAAAGGAATTCATGAAGACATGCAACACGCATTAAGGGAATCTTGTCCTTCATATGTCAAGGTCAAAAACTGGGTTGCACAATTTAAGCATGAAACAGACAGAGTTGAAGATTCACCCCATAGTGGGAGCTCTGTTACTGTGAAAATACCTGAAAATGTGGATGCCATTCATGACTGATTCTGTAAAATAACATTGAAGCCCATTCAGACAACATTCGTCTTCTCCCATGAGTGAGCTCGTGATACTGTGGCAAATGTTTTAGGAATTTGAAGGCCTCTTCAAGTTGCGTTTCCTACAGCACCTGAATGGAGATCAGAAATGAGAAAGAGTAAAGTGTTGGCACCAAATTGTGCAACATCTTGAAGCTAATGAAGATTCATTTTAGGAGTAGTATGCCACTATGGATGAATCATGGATGCACTGTTTCAACTCTGAAACAAAAGAACAATTGATTGAAACAGTAGAAGCATCCTCCTCCTCTCCTTTCTAAAATGTTTTAAGTGCAGAAGCTGGCTGAGAAAGTAATGCCATTTCTCTTCTGGGATGTGCAAGAAGTGACCATGGTTGATTTCCTGGAATGATGTTTCACTATAAATGCAGAGTATTATTCTAATCTATTGAGATGTTTCCATGAGGTATTGGAGCTCAAAAGGCATGAGGAATTGGACAAAGGAGTTAATTCTCTTTCAAGACAATGCATCAACACACACAACCTTTGTGATTCAGGCAATGTTGCATGGCTGCAGGTTCAAGACACTATGTCATCTACTCTATTTCACCAGATTTGGCTCCACTGGACTATTTTCTACTTCCAAATCTCAAAGGTGACTTCAAGAGGTAAAATTTGACAATGACAATGTTGTGATGGATGCAATGAACAAATAGTATGAGTCAAAATCTTCTGAATTTTATCTGAGCAGGTCATGAAAGCTATTGGATCAAGTCAGAAAGTGTGCTGAGTTGGTACAGGGAACTTTGGACATTGAAAAGTAAATAGAGTTTTACATTCTAGCATTCCTTCTATGAGAGGCTAAAAACTTTTCAACTCTTCCTCCCTACTTGTATATGTAAACTTTGTGTGTTATTCTGAATATTAAGTCATATAACCACTTAGCTTTGTGTACCACATTGTGAAATGCATGAACAAGGTGCACTGTGAATATCACTCCTCTCACCTTGTGGATTTTGTTAAGTTACTTCTCTGTGCTCTGAAGCATATGTTGTTTGTTATGCTGTATTCTTGGAGTTACATGAGTATCAATTATAGTGCACAAGGAAATGGTAAACCAAAGCACAAACATTGGAGTACTATGCTCAACGATGAAGTGGAAGCCAGGAATTGCTCCACAAGTAGAGAGCATGCAATTGATATCACTTGAAATCTAGCACTTTCTCAACTGCTATCCCCATAAATGAAAAGAATCTGGAGAAGTTATTGGCTATGCAGATAATGCTATTGTATTTACTTGCTCTAATAACCCAGTCAAGAAATTAATTGGATTATTAGAGCAGAAAGCAGAGATTTTTTCATTTCCACGGGTGATTTGATTTTGCATGTGGGGGTAAGGAGACAGCAAATGGTTTTTGATAAACTGTTTTACTAAAGGATTTTTCAGAGCATGACACAAGGACATCAAGGAATGGTAAGCAGCCATTAATTTCAGTCTCACATGTGGACTGTATATGAGGATCGACTGAATTGATAAGTTCAACTAATTTAATAATGAAATGCATATAGCATATTACATCCGTTTATTTCTGTGGTGTAGTCAGCACAAATATTCGCCAAGCTTTCGCACTCCACTGGGAGGCTTCTTCAAGGCAATGGTAGACATAAAAATGCATAGAATTGGAACATGTAAAGAACGAAGATGATTTTTGAAAATAACGTGGGTGACATCACGAGCCTATTACATGAATATTTATAAAAGTCGTTGATTCCATGCCCAGATGTAGCATCGGTAACTTTATTTTAAATACACCAGATATGAATAATAATGAAATGCATATAATGTATTAAATCCATTTATTTCTGTGGTGTAGTCAGCACAAAGATTCGCCAAGCTTTTGCACTCCACTGGGAGGCTTTTTCAAGGCAATGGTAGACATAAAAATTATCAAATTTTTAGCACACATGAATTTAGCATAACCTTATCCTCAAAAAATCATTTAGAATAATGAATTCATTTGTGAATAATAGATATAACTTTCACATTCACATTATTTTTATACCTAATCATACTAATGTAAGAGAGTCTTGATCTCTGCTTTCTTCAGCAGACAGAGTGCATCATGACAAAATGGCTGATTTCTCTCTCTCTCTATGGTTCTTTCTTATACATGCATGCATATAATATAGTGAACAAATGTTTAATATAATGGGATAAATCTCTTTATGTTAATCAGTTCTAGTAACATTTTAACAAAGTTTTCAATGCAAAAATTATGAAATGTTAAAAATTTCAACTGACCACCACATTTTTCAATATTTAAGTGCTGCAAGCTGGTGTTCTGAAGAGTCAGATTTTGCAAAGCTATGACCCATAAACTGATACATAGAAAAAAATACACTCTAGGCTAATGTATGCATCATTAGACATCAGTGAATGTATCTGATGCTTAAAATCGTTGATAAATATGTATCATTGTGAACCTTAAACGTCTATTATATGGCGCTTAATAATAATAATAATATAGAGCAGAAAACTTGGCAAACAGCAGTCCTATCCTAACACAATGCAATGTTTTGATCTCAGTCATCTCACCAACATGATGGTAGAGACTGTGACATCATGATCACGATGTTTTACTGGCTTCATTTTGATAACAAGAGATGAATTGGCAGACCCTTTACTTTATTTTGTCTAACCTCCTTGTTCACTCTAAATGTGATAGCAGCTATTATAACAATCTGTTTTTTATTGGTGTAGCAACTTATCTGTGCCAATCTTTCACAACCTATTGGTGACTTCATCATGGTTTGCAGTCTTAGTCTACTACAAATCCCATAGGTTTGTAGTAGACTAATGATACAAACCTATGAGGCAGAACACCAACAGGAGAATAGGAGAAACAATATAAACAGGTTGTGCCAAAATTTTGGGGATGCACTTCTGAAGTGTTATGAAGTACCTTTTTGCTGCAGTTGCTAGCAGGTTTGTATACGTTTCAGACCATGGCTCTATGTGTGTTACTATGTGCTATAAATAATCCACTATTTAAAAAATATAGTAATGCAAATCTTTCTTTTAGGGAGGGAATATGTTTCGAATTAAATGCAAACAGAATACAGAATATGGATAGTTAGAAAAATGTGAATTTCCTTCACTCCTCCATTCATGCATTCTCCCATCTCACCTTGCCTTTTCTTTTTTGATCTTGACATAATCTGGATCCTCCAACAATCTCGAATGTAACATGATGACTGTCAAGAAACGCACGTAAAATGTCATCAAAATTACCATCATGACTCACATGCAGCAGCAGCAGACCCTGTTTTTATTCCATGCATTCCAATCGCCCCACCTGACCTTCAACTACAGTTTAAACAACCACAGTTTCCTGTTCACCCCAGTTTTACTATGAGTATCAAAAAGCACAAGGTCAATCGTTAAAAGTAGTTGGACTCAACCTGTAAATCCATACTTTTCTCATATTCAGCTCTATGGGTGGTTCCCCAAATCTGACAAGATGAAGAGGTTTTAATTTTTAAAACTCTTCATGTGGCTCCAAGTGGAAGAACTTTCAACATTATTGGCCCAGAAGCATTTAAAGGATACACTTATTTGCACTTCAGAAGAACTGCACATAACATAAATCATAATACAACAGAAAAATGCAGATGTTTTAAATATTTCAAATTTCTTATATTCATAGTCAATAAAAACTGCAGGTTTCATAACAAATGGGATGGTATAAGTATAGATTTTATTCTATTTTTAAAATTCCTTTCATTACTGGAACATATTTCAATTAAATGTTTTTGTGCATCATATCCTAAACATAATTTCAGGAAAACTCGGAAAATGCTGGTCTTGAAGCTTATTGATGTATTTTTAGCTAAACTGGGGCAGCGCTGGGTACCTTTGCTAGTCATTTACATAATGTGCACACATTACTTGTATTTCCTATGCATACCATGGAATCAAAACCAATATCAACATTTTATTATGAATTAGCTATGCCATTCATTGGCAATGAAAATCTATTTATTATGCTTTGATTTCACTCATTCACAATATCATGCTGAGCTTATTAAATTATGTGTTTGTATTTCTTGTTCAATAGTAAAGACATCTTATTACTATATTTTCTGTTATACACGTTCTTTTATATTTTTGGATTCAAAGTCAAACACTCTGAGAGGAAGAATCTGTTTAAAATTTTTGAGATTAAAAACTCTATATAAAATCCTCTGCCTGTCCACCCTGAAAATCAATATTTCTGAGTCTTTCTTATTGATGTTGTGATAATACAGATAGTTGTTCATTTTTCGGGAGATAAAATTTTAACCGACAATGAACAACTATCTGCGATATCACAACATCGATAAGAAAGACTCAGAAATATTGATTTTCAGGGTGGACAGGCAGAGGATTTTATATAGAGTTTTTAATCTCAAAATTTTTAAACAGATTCTTCCTCTCGGAGTGTTTGATTTTGAATCCGAAGATATAAAAGAACGTGTATAACAGAAAATATAGTAATAAGATGTTTTTACTATTGAACAACTATTTATTATGCAATTATATTTGATTTGGAGCAATTGTTTTTTATCAGTGTACTTAAAATGTGTAATAACTTTTGTTAAAAAACATAGTAGCTTTTAACAATTAATTTGTGCTTAAAATATCTGATTAATGGATAACATGCATTGATTAAGTGACCAATGTCTTACCATATACAACATATCTAAAAGATGGTGTTGCAGCAGAGAAAGGATACAACAAGTTTCTATCTATAACAGAAAACAGGAAATTAATTGTGCTTACCCATAAGGATTATTGATAGTCAAATAATAAACAACATCTTTGTGTCCTGTCAGTGAAGATAGCAGCTTGCCGGATTCTGTGTCCCAAATTTTGCATGTACGGTCATAACTCCCAGTGATAAGTCTAGAGAAAAAAAGAAAAAGAAGAGTCTCTAAATGCCTTACACAAGATGATTCACTAATGGCAAAAACATTAGAAACAAAGAAATATACTACAAGATGGCAATGAAAAAACAACAACAAAGATTAGAGATCCAAATTACTTGTACAGGCCGATTCTATGTAAATGGCTCAGAAATAAAACAACAGAAATATGATTTCAAAATATGAAATTAAATGTGTTTTATGGTATAAATCACCATGACCTTCTGTTCATCACATTATATTCAGTTCACATATGAAATCATTGAATAAATAATGTGGCATTTAATAAAAATACTTTTCAAGAAATTGCTAAAAATATATTTCTTTGCACATACCTTTATGTAATACATTTATATATAGAGTGTAACCAAAAGTCTGGAAACAGCCACATAACTGGTGAAATAAGGGTTGTACAGGAACGAAACTGGTGGCTAGGTATAGGTAAAGGGACTAACAGTGGCACCCTCTGGCGGATATGTGTGGTACTTATGAAAACTAGCTTCGAAACAAAGCGAGATAGGGCAAAAAGTAAACTGCAAAGTTGTAGAGCTTCCGCTGGTTAGTAGGAAACGACATGTGGTATGCCGGAAACCAGCAAGGAAATGCCTGTAAACGCAACGAATGCAAACATTCGACGGACAGTACCAGTCGGAAAACCATTGCCAACCGCGTCACAGTTGGCAGGCATATGTAAATGAAGACAGTGACATGAATATACTACAAGAATATACTAGGTTGTCCTTCGTGTAAACCGCACGAAGGACAACATAGAAGATAGCCATCGGGGGTACGGCAAATAGAAGTTGCGAAGCATCTGCTGCATCTGTTTCACATCGTCATGCCACAGTATTCCTGTAACGCATATTGTGAGATGGCGATGGTGTATGGCGAGCACAACCATAATGCCCGGCAAGCTATCTGCCATACATTTTCCAGATGGACCCCATCCATCGGCAGAAACCATACTACATGTTATCCAATGACTGAGAGTCAGGACCAAGACCGTTTGTGCAGCACATTGTTGTACACAATCCACTTTTCGTCACCAGTTATCAGTCGCTTCAAAAAAGGATCGTTTTCCTCATGTTTAATGAGCATATCGCAGATGTTTATACGTGCCGTCAATTGAGCTTCTTTGAGTTCATGAGGAACCCACACATCGAGCTTGCTTACGTATCCCAGCTTCTTCAGGTGGTTGTGAACGCTTGAATGATGGATGTGCAATGTGTCTGCAATCTCTCGTGTCGTGTAACATGAGTTTGACTCGATCAATGCCTTGATTTGGTCGTCATCAACCTTGGTTGGCCTCCCGGACCGAAGAGCATCGTTGAGGTCAAAATCACCAGCACAAAATTTTGCGAACCACCGCTGGCACTGACGTTCTTGTAGAGCATTATCACTGTACACTTTACGCAACTTTTCACAAGCTTGACGCGCATTCTTCCCTTTATGGAAGTAAAACAGTAAAATATGGCAAAAATGCACAGTTTGGTCTTCCATCTTCAACTTGATGTCAAACCTCCGCAAATAAACCAAATCGCTCATCATTCCTTTTAGACTGCAGCTAGAACTGGCACCTGTCGAATGCCATAGCGATAATAGAGCTGTGCATGCCTCTAGTACTTCCCAAACCGCCCAACCACCATCGGGTGCCAAAATACGTCATGACTTTTCCGACAACCCAATACATGACATAAAATGCTTTGCGGCACTGTAGAAGTTTTGACACATCAACAGCATTTTTTCAAAAGAAAATTGTGAGAAGGACTGGAAATAGAGAGAAGACGAGGTACAACATTAAATGATTTGAAAAAGTGGAATTTATCTTATGAATGGCAACACCTACTGTAACTGTAATCCTGAGGAATGGTATGGGTTCTACCCAAATATTTGACATATTACTAAGTATTTTCTTTTATTCTTTAGAAAAAAACCCCCATAATTTGGAGATATTTGTGGTAATAATTTTTGTTTATCAATTTTAAGAATCTCATCTTCAGCTACACTTTTACTATGTGATTTTAACAGATGTTCAACAACAAATGAATTCTAGAAGTACACCTTACTAACAATATGTACTGTTTCTTTGTTTACTTTTTCAGATGTAGGGCTGAAATCTTCAAAATCAGGAATTACATAATCTGGGCACAAATTCTTCCTGGAAGAAGCCAAATGTTTTTCTATAGGTTTGTTCCCAATTTGAGGAACTTAGGCTTTTATGATGTGGAGCACCAAAAAACTAAGTAGTCACTAGTTTGCTCCCAGATTGTGGGTCTTTAGTTGCCCATCAGGTGGAATCAAACAAGATGGGATACCAAAGACACATGAACTGATGCTGTGTTATGGCTATCTGTACACCAGAGTTATGTAGCACAAAAGCAATCGACTTTCTTTAGCAAAAGACAGAGCTTCACTGTGGTGAGAGTTATATACACAATAGCAGAAGAGTGGAAGAAGCGTACACAGCAGTGGAAGAAGCATATGGAGAGGAAGAAGCGTACACACAGCTTCATTTTGTTTCAATGGAGTCCATCATGGAAGACTGAAACAACAGTACCACAATGGATGATCATTAAAGGTCAGAATCCCAAGCACTGCAATTCATGATCTTCTAGGCTACACTGTATGTACAATGCACATACAAAAAATGGAATGCTTATACTTTTACCCTTTCTATTCTTCTGTGAACATCACTGATCTACAAGCTGGACTGGAATTTTTTTTTTAATGAAATAACTGTAACTATGAAAAGATAGTGATATGTTTCCAGACCAAAGTTATGGTTCTTGAACAAGGAACTGTTAGTACTGAATGCAAGATCAGTCTAAATATGTAGTAGTACTGAGATGGACTAGGTGAATGAATCTGCATATTTAGGAAGCATGTTTGACAGAGAAAACAGATTTGATGATAACTATTATTTACATATCTCAAAATACTTCCAAGATGATAAATATAAGGTCTTTGGTTTAAAGACAAATTCATTACACCTGACAATTTGGTGGCATCTTTCTTGTTTATGCTGACTGACACTGCAAATTCTTAATATTTTAAAGAAAAAGGTTTTGAGACATCAAGTTAGACCACTAGATGTAAGCAAGATCAAAAAGGGAGAGGAGATTCAGTGAAAAAGACCATATGCAAATTGTGCAAACATGCCCTGCCCAGTATGAGAAATTTCTCACGTGGATATGAAATTCACAGTCTGATGTAGTGAACATGTGCTAACATAGAAGCAATTTGAAGTATAATGGTTCCCCATTGTTCTTAATGAACTTTCTTTGAGAATCAAGAAATGATTCACCAAAACCAGTAGAAACTGGTTCTAAACATTTACTCAATGGAAATTCTGCATGGACAGCCCTGAAGTTCCAAATATGAAAAAGAACTCACGAAAACTTAGCACGTTTTTTGACCGCATGGGAAAACTTGCAAATAACCCTCATCTCTATACCCCCTCCTAAATCTTTCTTTATTTTTTTTTTTAATTTCCATAAATTGTTTTTATAAGTCTTTTAGGTTTTTATATCTTTTTAATTTAAAAATTATTTTGGGTGGTGAGAGACAACAAGAAAAATGAAAAAAAAAATGCTCTGTCAAAGAAAAATGAACGAGAGGACTGATTCAATTATTTTTACCACAAATATGTATTAACGTGAGTCTGTTTCATAAATCTGCTTCAATCTCACATAATTTAATGTGAGCCTGTTTTCATAAAAAAAATTATTGAACAGACAATAGATTTATGAAACAGACTCACGTTAAGATTTCATGAAACAGACTTACGTTAACATGAGTCAGTTTCATAAATCTGTTTCAATCTCACATAATTTAATGTGAGTCTGTTTTCATAAATCAACAGATTTATGAAACAGACTTACATTAAATTACATAGCATTTTTAACAAAATACATATTTATGGTAAAAACAATTGAATTGGAATTTGATAATATCAAGTATTTATGTGGTAATTGGTGGAACACCAACAACCTTGCATGTGTAGGTCATGGATACAGCAAATAGTAAATAAAATAGGTTCCAAAACAAAAGAAAACAACTGTTGACTGAAGAAATCGAACTACATTTCTTAATAACAAGTGTAAAGACCTTTAACTGATACTACAATTCATTAAAATCATAAATAAGTGCACACTTAATGAAGAAAAATGGTATTTAGAATATGTGAAGAAAAAAGATTAAGAGTTCATATCTGAATAAAAAGAGAAAAAATCTTTAAGTTACATGAAGAATGTATGTTCATGCTACTGGACTTACTGAATATTAACCTTACAAAAGAAAATTACCAGACGATTGAAAATTTGGAATCAAAGCTTCAGATATTTTACCAACTCATTGAAAATCATGGTGAGAGAATAATGAAACAGTCTCTCCAGAAATTGGAAAAAACTGCTTAATACAGCAAAACCAAAGAATGAAAGAAAAGACAATCCATTCCCAGTCTATATAAATCAATCTAGAGCCGATTTAACATTCGTTCAAAAGAAAATTCTAGAGGGAAAAGAAATTTGCTTTTCCCCAACCTCTAGGAACAACAGAAAACTATCTTCAAAAATTAGAAAACATTATTAAAAAAATGCCTACCAAAGAACAAGATTAAACAAGATTTCAAATCTATAGAATTATTGTAAAAGAAACAAATAAAAAGAAAAAGCACTAGCCACAATGATAGAATTAGATATGAAAGAAATGAACTGTTACAATTGAGAAATAACCCAAATATCTCAATTGTAGAAGCAGATAAATCAAACCAACTGATTATTTTAGATACCAGCAAATATAATGAAAAAAATGAAAGAAGCAATTAAATGCTTAGATGTAGAAATAATTGATGAAGATCCAACAAAAAAAAACTGCTTACAAAGTTATCAAATATTAAAAACCACAGACACTTAACCAATGAAATAAAGAAAGTGTTTCCACCAAATGGAACTTTTATTCCAAGAGCATCTGGAAAAATAGACTCATAAAGAAGAAAATCTTCTACAAATAATTGTATGGTAAAGAGTTCATCTCCTCTCATTGATTTAGAAATTTTTCCAATATGGTACTTCAAGCGCACTTGGATGGCCACAACCGTTGACTGAACAATAGAACGCAGGAATATCGGCATATGCTGAAGAAAGTTAAGAACAACAACAAAAAACTATGTTCAATTTATAAATATGTTTAATAATTACATACAGTTCTCAAAATGCAATGAATAATGCTCCTGAGTGGCTAATGCTATAAATTAACATGTGAAACAGTAAATGTCTGTACAACAAAACTGTTGTATAGACTTTAACGATTTATAGAGCCACGTAATATGGTTCAAAGTTTTTGAACAACGAATAAATAATGAAAAAGATATGCACAGAATTCGGCTATGATTTGGACAAAGTTTAAGAACACAAAAAAATATTCTTATTTTAATAATTCTTAAAAGAATAAAGACAAAACCTCAATTTTGGATAAAGCAGGTGTATATCAAATACAAACATTACACCCAACCAATAATAAAACAATAGGAAAATCATACATAGGAAGTACTAAAAACAGTTTGAGATATAGACTAAAAACTAGAACAACATATAAAAAATTGGAATAAAAAACAAGGAGTCATAGCATTAATTCAATACTGCCAGAATAATAATTATGAACCTGATTTTACTAATATTAAACATCTAACCCAGCATCAAAAAGAAAATGAAATCAGATATTTAGAAGGTATCCTCATTCAAAAAACATCCAAAAATGTGTAATAATAACAGTTGCATGTACCTTCCATATCCCTGGAAATTACCAATAAATAAAGAACAAGAAACAGAAAAAAAGACCACAAAAATAAAACAAGTGATCATCAAGAAGACCTCACAATAGACATTGCCACAGGAGACATGACCTCACCATACAATCACCAATGAGAACAGGCCACCAAGAAATAGTGAAGTCTTGGTTAGTTGACCACTGATAAGGCACCAATATAATTGTGACAAGACAGCCAGCAAAGAAAGTTTTCTTCATATCTGGATTTCACCCAAATCTTCGAAAATGGGACTCCAATGAGTCCAGAAACTTAATTTAGATTTTTTTAAATCTTAATGAACTCTTTTTTTGGACTATGTGAACAAAAGCATCATCAAGAAGAACTCAAAATGATACTGAATCATTAAATGAGGCAAATAAGTGTTACTTGAAATAATTTATTTTACAGTATTTATGAACTTTTGAACCTTTAAATAAATCCCATGAAAACAATACTTCACAAATAATTTTTTAGCAACTGTAAATAGAAATTTTCATATTTGTACATTTAGGTTTTTATTGGTGGTTTTAAATCTAGTAATAATTAGCAATTTAAATAATAAGTAAGCAAAATATTACCAGCCAGTGTCTCATACCCAAAAAGAGTTGAAAATGTGAAGAATGTAGAAAAAGGAATAGTGACATTATGTTCTAAGATAAAGCGGATTGACGCTATGCAGAGAGCTGAAATGTGTATGAAAAGCTACAGTTTCTCTTTTTTATGCAAAATTTCTATTTCAGCTAATGATTTCGTGTGGTAAACCTGGAAAAAGTAGTCCAGTAATTTAAACATAAATTTGATTCTGTTCTTCTAAAATTTAAACACTTTCATTAATTTTTCAATTTACTTCCGATATTGGAGGTTAATTATTTAACGTGCATTAATGCATTTGCATTTTTGAACTTCACTTTTAGTTGGTAAAGTTCGATGAACACTTACCGCACGATATTATTCACGATATTATTCATCCAAGCCCCACGTGCGGTAAGTGTTCATCGAACTTTAATAACTAAAAGTGAAGTTCAAAAATGCAAACTTTCATTAATGTTTTTTGTTACGAAGGTGCCAACCAACATGTATGTTTCCAAATACTGTCGTATGTCATGGTCACCATTTGTTTACAAAGTCCTCTTAATCAAAGTCATTTTTACTAATATGATAGGAAAGATGATTATAGTACCTTTGTCCACACTTACTGTGCAATAGCAATTACAACATTTATTTTTAAATCTGTGGCTGGCAACAGAAGCGTCACTCTTACAAGTCAGCAATCTAACATGGAATTAGGATAAACTAAACAAAAAGGTAAAAATACATGTTATCAAATACGAAGCAACTCATAAGAATATGTGAATGTTCATTGTTCAGCAAAAGCTTTCAACAGATTTTGTTCCCCTACCCACAACATGAACAATAACTATAATGGAAATTGCACAATTTCAAACATCAATCATTAAGATATATCATCATCATTGTCAACCATTATCAATCCACTGCGGGACGAAGGTCACCCCAAGTTTCTTCCACAATGGTCTGTCTTGTGCCAGTCTCCTCCATGTCACTCCCAAATACTTTCGAATTTCATCCACCCATCTCCCACGTGGTCTTCTTCTGGGTCTTTTCCTGTCCCTTGGAATCCAGTCCAAAATTTCAGCTGTCCATTGATGGTCTGTCCTTCTGGCAGTATGTCCATCCCATTTCCATTTCAGGGATTTTACTCTGATCATGATGTCTTCCACTCTTGTCATTTTTCTGATCCACGAGTTGCTCTTCTTATCTCTACTGGTTACACCAAGCATGCACCTCTCCATGCTTCTTTGAGTTGTCTCAGTCTTTGTATGTCTTTTTTAGTTAAGGTCCACATCTCTGCACCATATGTAAGCACTGGAATGATGCATTGATCAAACACTTTGATTTTAAAACATAATGGCATATTGCTCTTGAAAATTATACTGTTTCTTCCAAAAGCTCTCCAGGTAAGTTTTATACAGCGATTAATTTCTTCATCAATGTGACCCTCACTTGATATCTGCTGTCCAAGATAAATGTAGGTATTGGTTATCTCAAGTTTGTCCCTATCAATCAATAAATCTTCATTTCCTGTAAAAGCATTGTACATTGCTTTTGTCTTCTGAAAGTTCATTTTTAATCCCACTTCTTTACTCTTGTCAGCAAGTTTCTGGATCATACTCTGCAGCTCTGATGGGGTAGTTGCAAAAATGACTAAGTCATCAGCTAAACGAAGGTGGGTTAGATAATCTCCATTAATCTTTATCCCTTTGTTTTCCCAGTTCAGTGATTGAAATATATTTTCTAATGTGGCATTAAGGAGTTTGGGAGATATAGTGTCACCTTGTCTCACTCACTTTCCAATTTTTATGGGAGCTGTATTCTCAAATAGCCAAATCTTTGCACTTGCATTTTCATAGATGTTATTAATAATATTAATGTATGCATCTTCAATACCGCAGGATTTCAAAGCCATTGTAACTGCTGATGGTTTCACCGAATCAAAGGCCTTTTCATAATTGATAAAAGACATGCACACTGGAAGTTCATATTCCCTCACTCTTTCAATTAATTCTCTCAGTATGTGGTTACGATCTATAGTGCTGTAGCCACTTCTGAATCTACCTTGTTCTCTTCGTTGAGCCATGTCCATTGTCACCTTGAAGCGGTGTGAAAGAACTTTAGTGAAGATTTTATTAACCACTAATAGGAGGCTAATAGGTCTGTAGTTCCTGAGATCCTCAATGTCACCTTTTTTATGTAGCTGGATCATTGTAGCATTGTTCCAATCCTCAGGAATCTTCCCTTCATTAAGGCATTGAGTGAAAACTTGGGCGAGTACTGTTTCAATTTCTCCACTTGCTTTTTGTATGATGTCTACGGTAATTCCATCTTCTGCTGGAGCTTTTCACCGTTTCATGTTCTTCATTGCACGTGCAACTTCTGCTGGGAGGACTAGAAGAACTCTGGTACCGTTCGTAATGTCTGAAGTACATGTATCATCCCTTTCATATAGTTTTGAGTAGAAATCTTTCACTCTTGTCAAAATTTCACCTCTATTTCTTGTTACAGAACCATCTTTTATCAGAGCCATAATTTGTTTCCTTCACTTACTCAGATGTCCCTTTGCTACATTCAGGCTGTGGTTGTTTTCAATTGCTTTCCCCACTATTTCACAGTTGAATTTTCTTACATCTTCAGTGATACTTTTTTGTACCGTCTTGCATAGTTCTATATATTCTACTTTGGAAGTCACATCTTCTTTAGTTGTCATCACCTCTCTGCTTTTTTGCATCATAATTTTGGTTTTTCCTGATAATTTGTTTGTATGCAACTTGTTCTTAGTACTAGCTATTTTTGTTGCTATTTCCATAAGAGCCTTGGTTAGTTTTCCGTTAACTTCAGAGATGTCCACTTCTTCTGACGTTAGACCTTCTAGAGCAGAGAATCTGTTCCTCAGTTCCAATTTGAAGGTATTATGATTCTTTGAATAAAGCTCATGTTGAGAAATGGCTTCCTAGTTTAATTGAATTAATAATCTAAAGCAACTTATGGGAATTTACTAGGAAATTTTTTCATTAATAGCAAATTTTCGGAGAAAACTCTTCTCCTTCTTCAGGCTGTCTTGTTGTTGTCACTTTTTGCTTGTCACATGGTTACGGTTTACCTTTACGGTTACGGTTAACCTTGACGGTTTAGGTTATTTTTCAACAAATCCTGCCAGATGTTAGGCAGGGAAAGTCGTTTGCAGTCATTGATGATGGAATTTTGATTTTTCTCAATCTCTATTCCTTCTTTCAGTTTTCTTTTTTGGAAATTGCTTTGGAAACTGATTACTTTAAGGGAATTCCAATCCATGCTGTGCTCAGTTTCTCTAACATGCCTATCTAATCCAGTCTTGTTGGAGCAATTTTTTATAGCTGCTTTATGCTCAGCTATACGAGTTTCTAGTCTGCGACCTGTTTCACCTATGTAAGATAGTCCACAACTACAATTTACTTCATAAACTACTCCTTGCATTTTTAAAATATCTTCTTCTCTTTGAACTATTTTAGGGAAAAATTTTTTAACTTTGTTCTCTAAACTTGGAGCTAGCCTAATATTGTATTTTTTACTAATTCTCTTTAAAGCCTCAAATAAACCTTTGTGATAAGAAATTTTTCTAGTGAATTTTACTTCTTGCTTTTGTGGGTTCTTCGTACCATTAAAATTCAAAAGCTTCTCAATTTCTTCTTTAGGATAGTTATTCTTTGCAAGTATGACTTTAAGCTCTTCTTTATGGGCTTCTTTTTTATCTGCAGTAGAAACTATTTTATTATTTTTTTCTAAAAACTGACTTGCTACATTTTTCTTAATAGAAACTGGATGATACGAATTGAAATCCAGTAGTCTTTTAGTATTCATTGGTTTTTTATACCAACTAGTGAGGAATTTTTCATCTTCATAATAGATAGTAATATCTAAGAAGTTTATTCTTCTTTCTTTTTGAAGTTCAATAGTGAACTTAAGGGAATCATCTAATTCATTGAATGAGTCTAGAATTCTTTCTGGAACAATTTCTGAGCTATCTATTATAAATAAGATGTCATCCATGTATCTGCTATATAAGCAGAAGTATGTGGGTTGTACTAGTATCTTTTCTTCTAGTTTTCCCACATAATAGTTAGCTAAGAGTGGGGAGAGTGGGGAGCCCATAGCTAGCCCCGATTTTTGAATGAAAAAAGTTTTCCCAAATTGAAAGTAGTTGTTCTGCAAAGAGAAAGTAAGCGTTTCAAAAATTCCTACTAATATGTTTTTTTCCTTGTTGTGAAAAACTATTAAGTCTGCCAAGTCTTCCGCTATAAAGTCTATAAGTTGATCTATATTAATGTGAGTATACATAGACACTATATCTAAACTACCCATAATATGAGAATCTAATTTAGGAAGAAGTTCTAGTTTTTCTTTTAGCTGCATTGAGTTTTTAATCAAGTTAGGTGGCTCTTTTAAAAGATTCTGAAGGTGTGACTTTAAAAAATAGTTTAGATTTGAAAGAATAGAGTTTTTTGAGTCTATTATTGGTCTAATTGGTTGGTGTTCTTTATGCAGTTTGACTATTCCATATATTTGAGGTAATCTGAACTGTAATTTTGAGAATTGTTTATAGTTTTCTGGAAGCTGGTTTTTCTTTTTTGAAGTGAAATAAGCTTAGAGACTTTTTAATCAAATCTGGTAGTGGGTTTTCTTTTACTTCTTCATACATAGGTTTTTTAGTTCTTCTTCCGTCTTCCATGACAAATTTCTTGTTACACATAATAAAATCAATTTCACTTGTCAATCCATTGGGATGCCTCCATGCCCATTTCCTGTGGGGCTTTTTCTTGAAAAAGGAGTTCATGATGAAAAGCCCTTTTGCCTCTGCAAATTTTACGAGAGTATTTCCACGCTGGTTTCTGTTGCTGTGACCGAATTTACCTACTGAAGTTTCATTCTGTTGCCGTTGCCCTATTTTCGCATTGAAATCTCCCATAATTATCTTCAAGTGCTGCTTGCCTTTATTATTCAGATGACGAATTTCCTCATAAAATTCTTCAATTTCTGATTCAGGATGACTTGTGGTGGGTGCATAAGTTTGAATAATCTGAGCCTGGTATCTTTTCGAGAGATGGATAACGAGTCGTGCACCTCTGTCAGAGGAACTTTCAACTTCTACAACTTTATCCTTCAGTTTCTTGTTTATTATAAATCCAACACCACTAGTTCTACCAGTATCTGTCCCACGATAGTAGAAGAGATGTCCACTTTTCAGTTCAACGAGATTGTCTCCTTTTTTCGTTACCTCACTTAGCCCGACGACGTCCCACTTGATCCTTTGTAGTTCCTCTTCCAATTCAAGAAGCCTTGAATCAGAAGATAGGGAGCGTCCATTATATGTAGCCAAGGTCAGCATCAGATGGCAGCCTAGTCCGGTCCTCCGGGGATTCTTAGCACCCTCTGCCTTCATGTCGCACTGGCCGCTGCCTTGGCCATGTACATTCCAGCTGCCGGAGACTGAGGGCCAAGATTTAAGTTGTGGAGTCATTTTGGAGGGGTTTGGCCATAATTCACCACGCTAGCCAAGCGGGTTGGTGAGTGCGGGATAGCATTTCCTCTAATCCCGATGGTACAGTCATACCGCTATTGGCGGTCGTCAGAGCCCCTTTAGTGGGAACAGGATGTACCACAAGAAGATGGGGTTGGCATTTGTCAAGGAGAGGCTGTAGTATCTTGCACATCACCTGACCTTACATCCCTTATGATATATATATATATATATATCATATCGTGTGTGTGTGTGTGTGTGTGTGTGTGTGTGTGTACTGTTTATATTCTGCCAGTTTTTTCAGTTTTATGCTTGGTGAGGGCAAACAATAAAAATCTTCATTCTGGTAAGTATGTACTGAAAAATGTTCCTATCCGTATGTCAAAAACCAAAAACTTCACAAACTGTTTGCTCACTTGAACAACTAAATCTGCTCAACCATATAAATAAATGGCTTGCCCTTCTTGAGAGTGAATAAACATTTTTAATAATTAAATATCAATAGTACAATTTAGAGAACTCCCCTAACATACAATACATTGTACAGTTTCGCTATCTAACTTCCACAAATTCACTCTAGAAGGTAATTTAGAACACACATGATTGCTAATTTAGTTAATGTCCCATGACTTACCTTGATCCATTTTTATTAATTACAAAATTTGTCATTGGTAAAGCATGAGTGGGCATTCTCTGTAATAAAGACAGAAAATTTGATGAAATTTAAATGTTTTCTTCAGAAGCAAAGAAACAACCATACTACAAAAAACCTATGATAACTAATATGCACACTTCACAGTTTTCTGTAAGTTATTACAAAATACAGCTTATTATACATTATTTTTTAATACACTGCATTTCCAAATAATCACAATTAACTGTACGAATAAATAGCAAAGCAGTGCTTGTACAGATGTCTATTTTTTAAACTTCAAACATTGTGAGCAAATAATAAATAAATCACCAAGAGATAGGTAAGATTTCATGCTCTAGTTTCATTTAAGTGAAATAATGTACCTTGTTGAATCAAATACATTACCAAATCGATTTTTCAGTTCTTATGCTCAATTCTTAATAAGATATAGGTACACAATTTTAAAGGAGTGCACTCAAATTGTTCATCATTGTTGAAACTGGCTGCTTAGTTTTTTCTGAACAATAATAAATACTGTACATCAGCTTCCATTAACTTGTCAGAAATATTTTACTGTAATTTAAAATCTTCATAAATGCAAGTATGTACTGCACAGAAAGTTACCAGAAGTAAAGGGATACCTAATTAGAAGTGCACATCATACAAAGCAAACAGAGATAACCAAACAATGCTCATGTTCTAAAAACCAACACATAAGAGAGACTTTGTTAAGCACCAAGTACACCTAAAACATTGAGCAGAGCAGACATAAACAACTTTGAATGTTTAGGTTGTAGGATATTCTATAGCAGGACTCAGCATATAAGACAGCTTATTGGAACATTAAACTTCCCCAGCATAACAGTATGGGATATTGTACAAGCATGCATATTGAATAGAAAATTCCTGAGTGGAACCTTAGCCTAAGAGACCACATATTTTCACAGAAAGGGATCTGAACACCATTTGTTAGATAATCCCATAGAGAAAGCTAAAGCGCAATCACTCCAGGGACCCAAAAATATTCAAGAACATGTGCTGTTGTGCAAACACTGAATTTTTGTCCAACGTACCACATATTTTCCCAGGAAGGGATACATACAGTGTAGCATGTATTGTTTGACAGTCTCGTATGAAAAGCTGCATCACAATCACCCAGGGTATAGAAGAATGTTCAAGAATGAGCACTAGTTTTGGATATAAAAAGGAATTATTAAACTAATTTATAATTTAGAACAGAGAAGAGCAAACAAAAAGAATTCTAAAAAGATTTGAAACAGTTTATTGGAAGTTCTCCTAATAAGTGAAAAAGGCTCTAAAAGTATTAAAGAAATTTGCAAACCTTAAAGTTTTGACATTGAGGGTAATGCAGTAACAAAAAATAAATAAATAAATATATATATATATATTTAGAAAAATTTTGCATACACAAAATTCATATAAAATTGGAGGTAAATTAAAAAAAGTTGAATGTGCTGGCAGCACAAAAACACAAGACTTAAACATCATGAAACAGACTAGAAAAATAAAAAATAAAACATAGATTTAATACATATAAGCTCATCACTTTTGGGACAGAAACACTGCAATTAAGATTAGTCTCTATACAGCCTGCTACTTACAAAGCATAAAAATTCTATCATACTGGAGTGGGAAATGAACTCACAGCTCCTAATTTCTGTCCGAGCATGCTAACCACACCTCCACCTGGAACACTGTATTTCCAAGAAAAGCAAATACAGGAATAAAATTATACCAGCTGAAACATCCACTGCTTACCCATAACAACAACAGCCATTCAATCCAGAGAAACTGATCAAGAACAAGAATTCCATTCTTCACATAAATATCATAGAATTCTAATGAAGAAGAAATGTTTGCAGATGCAGAGTAGTTGATACTAGTAGTTTATCTTTTGGTAAGGAAGTGTTGTATTTAACAGTTTCCATGAAGCCATCTTCAGAAAAAACTTAAAAGACTGCATCACCCTGGAGTGAGAATTGAACTTGCATCTTCCAAACGGAAACCAGGAAACGTCGCTTCAATTCTCACTCGAGGAAGATACACTCCAAGTTTTCTGGGGGAACAGCTTCATAGAAAGTTAAGTAAAATAAAAACTTGTGGAATAACTTTTTTACGGGTCTTATAGAGGTTATTTTTCATGAAAGTTGGTTGTCAAATTTTTTTACTAAAGCCTAGTTCGTCATCAGGACTACGTCACTGGAGTAGTTGCTGCCACTCAGTTGGAAGAGTCCAACCGCAATTATCGTTAATTGTGGTACTTCTTCTTCTTGCTATTTCGATCCCTTCTTTTAGTTTCCTCTTTACTAAGTTTGACTGGTGGGCGATTATTTTCACTGAGTTCCAATTTATGGAGTGTCCACTTGCTTGTATATGTCTGTCTAGCCCTGTTTTGTTACTAATGTTCCTAATAGCTGCTTGGTGTTCTTTCATTCGGACCTTAACACTCCTCCCCGTTTCTCCTATATAGCTGAGTCTGCAGTTGCAGTCGATGCAATAAATTACTCCTTCTTGCAATTGGATGTCCAATTCTTTCTGCTTTAAAGCTGGCAGGAATTTCTTTATTTTGTTATTAAGATCTGGAGCTAGCCTGATATTATATTTTGCTCCGATCCTTTTCAGTTTCTCGAAAAGTCCCTTGTGGTACGTAATTTTGCTGGTGAATTTGAAGGTGTTTTTTTCCTGCTCCTTTTTTGGCACTTGTCTAAATATTTTCTCAAAAAATGGGGAGGCCAATATTTCCTTTAATTCTTCTTTGTGTGTTTTCTGCCAATATTTCCTTTAATTCTTCTTTGTGAAGTTCTTTTTGAGTAGCTGAAGAGACCAGGATTTCAATTTTTTCCAAAAATTGTCTCGCCGTATTCAATTTAATATAATCAGGGTGGAATGAGCAGAAGTCTAACATCTTCCCTGTGTTGGTGGGTTTTCTAAAAAGCTGAGTGAATATTTTCCCTCTCTTGAGGTCAAGGTTAAATCTAGGAAATTGATGCTACGGTCTTTTTCCTGTTCCAGGGTGTACTGCAAGGTATTCTCTAGTAAGTTAAATTCTGCCAGAATCTGAGAGGGTAGAGATTGGTCCACAGTATCTACTATAATTAGGACATCATCCATGTACCTTACATAGAGAGCAAATAAGGAGGGTTGTATAAGGATTTTTGCCTCTAGTTTACTTATATAATAATTTGCTAGCAGAGGTGCTAGTGGAGAACCCATTGCAAGTCCTGAAGTTTGCCTGTAATATTTCTTCCAGTTTGGAAAGAAATAAGCATTTGGGTGGCCAGCAGTGTATAAGGTGTGAGTGGAGCAATAGGTAGTAAAATTCGGAGCATGATGGGTAATAGGAAGAATCTATCAAACTTTGAGAAAGGACAGATTGTAGGACATCGGAGAGTGGGTGCCTCAGTTTCCTGAATGACTGAACTGGTATGTTGTTGACGAGCCGCCATAGTTAAAATGTATCAGGACTCGCGTGAAAATGGTCAATGACCTGGAGGCAAAACTGCACAGGACAGGAAAAGATTGACGTGACAGATTAGCGCTGGATCCGACGAATGGTTGACTACCCAATACAACCGAAGTCAACCCAGAATAGTATCTGTCATGACCATGGCTCTCATGTATGGGCTATAACAGCAGATGACCCCGACAACATCCTCTTCTAACCACAGTCCATTGGCCCAAAAGACTGGCCTGGTGCAAAGATCATGCAAGTTTCCAATATAATAATGTAATTATCTACTACTATTTATGTGGTGATTATTGTCATAATGAATACAACTATCAAGTAGTTCTACTATTGTTCATCACATTTTGTTCCGGCAGTTTAGACCTCGAGTCCACGTATCAGGGAACACTGTAAATAACTATTAAGCAGAAATGTCGAATCAATCATGCAATTAACAAAAGTTTCTTTCATATCACTAAGCTGTTATCTGACAATCAGAGGTTAGCTCCAAAAAGAAATACAAACTACCCTATATATTTACTTACTGTTGTCGTATCAAACTTCTCTATTTACACCGATCTTGACATACAACTCGGGCTTTACTGATATCCATTACATGCCATACACAAGATCTTTTATACTTCATACTCATAATTTTTTTCTCATGCAGACACTTCTGAATCTGATCCACCCATGTCTTCCTCTGCCTTTCCTTCCTGCCACTTGGGCTAAAAAGATTTTCTTAGTAAGCATCTCATCACTCATTAAGATTTTCTTAGTAAGCATCTCATCACTCATTCTTTCAACATGGCCAAACCACTGAAGCATATTTGTCTCCACCTTGCTAACAGCATTTTGCTTCACATCACACAACTGCAACACATCTTCATTCCTCACATAATCAGACAATGTCTTGCCACAAACCCCCAATAAGTAACAAATTTCTCCAGCACACAAACAACTTCTATGTTTCTTCTGTAGTACCCAGGTTTCACTGCCATACATCAGAGTAGGAACAATTACATTTTCATACACAGCCATGCAGGACTCTCTTGAGAACTTATCATTCCTGTGAAAACCTCCCAGATCTCTTTCTCATATGCCATTTTGAAAGTCCAGGTCGATTCTGTGGTGGACCATCCTTCTCAAGTGTGGTAGGTCCACTATATCCCACACTTGAGTCCAGATATTGATTTCTTTGCGTTTTTTAATCAGGTAAGTAAATCAGTGTGGGGGATTAGCCCACAGCTGATGGTTCCAGTTGGTCATTCAACCTAAGGATTCTGGAACAAAACCCAGTGAGTCAGGGTCTTTTTGCCAATGTCACACAGAACTAGCTGGCACCTCTCCAAGATTCACAGAAGCCCTAGTTGCAGTTGTGTGTGCCATTGTTACCACGGAGCACCCCGAGGAGGCAAACCCATTGCTCAGTAGGATTGCCCGCAAGTTTCTTTCATACCTTTTATGAGTCTTGTTATACTTCATGATGTAATCCAACAGGTTTTTCGCTTCACAGAATGTACTTCAAGGCCACTGAGGTTGTCATTAGTACGCATAAAGGGGATGAATTCTGTGGTTGTTAAGATTTACATTAGGCCATTGTATACTCATTCGATATTTCCATCAGTATTCCTGCATCATGGATACACTGAATGGTCAAAGAATTTTAACTTCATAAAACATTAAATTCATTTAAAATGTAGTGAATTTAAAACATCAATTTACGATTTCCACATTGCATTTCTCGTCAGTCAGTCTATTGCGTACTAGTTTCATCCTATTACTCCACAGACATCCTCAGTGCAACTTTCGATCATTATTGACATTTGTCTTGGCATGGTTGTCCCCTGTACACCATGTTGATCCTGCATTGCAACTGATGCACGCAGCAAGTCTTCACTTGATAAGAGGGCGTGGTTAGCTGTTACATCAATCATTGTTTTGCCCTGGTGCCCTCTGGTATTACTAATTCTATTTTTACGTTTATACGATTTATTTTTTAATCTATAAATTTGTTTTCTTTTTTAATTTTAATTTTCCTTCTGTATTAAATATCTCCACGAGTATTGCAATTTGATTGGAGTATTCGTATTACAGTTATTATTTGCTGGGGTTTTTTCTCGATACAGCTTCCTATGTTAAGATTTGTCTTGTGGATTTTAATGTTATTAATCTACAGTTGTCCCAGTCAGGAGTAGCATTATTGGCTACAGAATATTGTACAAGATATGTATTTTCTTCTTTTTTTCTCCAATTAGTAAGATGTTCTTTTAATCTTGAATTAAAACATCTCTTGGTGCTTCCTATATATATTCTTTCTTCTTTAACATGTATGTTATTATTACTAACAGTTTGGATTGAATAAACTCTAGTTAAATTTAGTATGCTCTTATTTTCTTTACTGGTCAACATTGTTTCACTATCAATAACTTTCTCAGCTATCATTAAATTTGCTTTTTTACATTCATTTTGTATGATTTTTGTAATGGGTGAGATAAATGGTAAACTTCCACAATATTTAATTTCATCCTTATTGTTTTTATTTACTGATTTATCTTTGTTCTTTTATACTTTCGTAATCCTTTGGATATAACAACACAAAATGTGATGAACAGTAACAGAAGTACTTGATAGTTGTATTAATTATGATCATGCAAGTTGAACGTCGGATGACTGGAAAAATGTGTGTTTTTTACTCCACTGTGGATGGTCATGTATGTATTTGGAACAAACATGATGCACTTCATCCATTATGCAGGGTTTCTACATTGGCAGTTGTATGGTGTGAGGCATGTTTACTTGGTAGGAACTTGGATATCCTGGTGCATGTGGAACAATGTATGACTGGTGCCCACTATCGTGAACTGCTTTCTGATTCTGTACACTCAGCAATGTTGCATTTGTTCTTGAATGGTGACAGTGTCTCCCAAGATATAAATGCACCAAGCCACTGGTCCAATACTGTGCAGGATTGGTTTAAGGAACACAGTTCAGACTTCTGGCATATCGATTGGCTTCCAAACTCCTCCAATATCAATCCCGTAAAGCACTTGTGAGGCAATATGGAATGGCATGTCAGCAGTCCCATAGCCAGACAAGCAAGTTGGGAGGGGCAGCTAATGATTGAGATCGGACGAAGGATATAAAGTGGTCGAGCAAAGGATGTAAACGAAGCCAGTCACTATACTGTTGTGTGAGTCGCTAGGATGAGCAAAAGGAAACACAAGTCGGGCTCAGCCCGGCTTGGGCCTCCTTTGGCTATGGCCCTGCATGTCAGGTATCTGGATACACTAATCATCTTCATACCTGCATCGAAGGCCACATTACACACAACTTGGTTGGCCATACCTCCCAACTGCTTTTGGCACCTTATTGAATTAATGGCACATCAAATAGCTGCTGTATTGAGGGCAAAAGGATGACCGACAAAGTATTAGGCAGGTGGTTATAATTTAGTGATCACTCAGCATATACTAAAATTATTATCTAAATTAGTTAGACAGGAAAGAACAGAAATAGCAAAGAGAAAGAATTAGCACTTATTCCTCTCTTTTGTAAATTACACCACTTCTTGCCCTTCCAAGTAATGCACATATACACTTGAAGGGGGTGACTGATGGTGGATGTACAGGAAAAATGAAAATATTTTTAAGCACATAAATAAAACATGGTGGGATAGCTAAGTGTAGTAAAACATGCACATGCACTGCTAGAAATGAGATCATGCCACGTTAATGTCATATGAGTGGGAAGTCCAGATGGTAAAAATGAGTTATAAGTGATGATTATACACTGATGATGGGAAAGGGGGCTAAAGTGTTTTACAGGTAAAAAGCTGTTGGTTTTGCACTAAATATTTTTACAGGTAAATTACCACTATACCTGCTTGTCAGGCTGCACACAGTTTACCAAATGGCTGCAGGATCTGGTAGGACACATGATGCTGGTTGTCACCAGTACCCCAATAAAAATAGAACATTACTGACAACACTATGATGCCCATCGTTGCTCCAGATACCATACCATTACAATCACTTTCAATGACAACAGGTTGTAACTGAAAAGAGTCCACAAATAATTACACACAGATTCAGAAGCACAAAACTGAGAGGGCTGTCATGCAAGTTGTTTCACAAAAGTACCTTTACTGAAGTAGGTCATCACTGTTGTTCCACATTTGAATACTGAAAATCAAATGCAATTTCTCTTTCGAATTAATGAAGTCATGACAAACCCTATGACATATTATCATTAAAATTTTATTTTTATTTTATAGGGATAACTAGTATCACTTGTCATATTTTTGGGTATTACTTCAGTCAGGCTAAGGGAGTTAAGTGTTGCTACTTGTTAAGTAATGTCTAGCCAATTTGCTCATCAATTGTGGCTCCTGTTCTTTCAATTTCCATACCTTCTTTTCACTTCTTTTTCACAGAATGCTACTGATGACATAGAATTTCTATGGAATCCCAGTTAATTGAATGCCCAGTGTTTTGAATATGTATGTCCTGTCATGTTTTGCTGGTAACACTTTTTATAGCAACTTCATGTTCTGTTACATGGATCCAAAGTTGTCTTCCAGTTTCTCCAACACAGGTTCCCCCACAGCTGCAGTTTACACTATAGACTAATCCTGGTAGGAGGACATTGTCTTCTTTTTGCTTTGTGGAAGGGAAGAATTTTTTAATTTTACTGTTCAAGCGTGAAGCAAGTCAAACATAAATTTTTTTGTTATTTCTGTGAAGTTTCCCAAACAAAACGTTATGGTAGGTAACTTTTCTGGTTAGTTTAATGCTGTTTTTGACTGTTTTTAATAGAATTTTTTATTATAAAAAATTAAAAAACAATAAATCTAAAATAGTAAATGTAATATAACATTAAACTAACCAGGAAAGTTATCTACCATAAAATTTTGTTTAAAAAACTTCACAGAATTAACAACCAGTTCCATGTTTGACTTGCTTCATGCTTAAACAATAAAAAATAAAACAATAACATGATAAAAATGGACATAAGCACGTAACCATTAATAATAAGTATAAAAAACTTTAAAACACGCTTAAGTTACATAAGAAAATTTAATTTAAGGAAGCTTTCAACTGATAACTTCAGTCTTCATCAGCCTTGTTGATAGATGGAAATGATGATGATGTTAGTGGTTGCCAGATCCGTAAAGTCATATAAGTTATTTCTTTTTTAATATTGATTTCCACATTAATGGTATGATGAAAGGGGAATCAGAATTGCAGTTCTTGGAGCTGAGAAGTAATAACATATACAACTTTATGGATCTGACTTTACCATTTTTATCATGCTATTATTTTAATTTATTGTTTAAGCATGAAACAAGTCAAACATGAAACCTCTTTGGAATGACACCAAACGAATTGCCCCATTCATTGATCATTTTTCTTTACACTATCAGAAAAGTTTGGAATTTCTTCTCAGCTCCAAGAACCACAATTCTGATTCCCCTTTCATCATACAATTAATATGGAAGTCAATATTAAAAAAGAAATAACGTATATGACTTTACGAATCTGGCAACCACTACCATCATCACCATTTCCATCTATCAACAAGGCTGACAAAGACTAAAGTTATCAATTAAAAGCTTCCTTAAATTAAATTTTCTTGCATAACTTAGCATGTTTTAAAGTTTTTTATACTTAAAATAAATTCTACCCTTCCACAAGGCTAAATGAAGGCAACATCCTCCTACAAGGATCAGTTTGTAGTGTGATCGGCAGTTGTGTAGGAATCTATGTAGGAGAACATAAAGCTGCAATAAAAACTGTTACCAGTAAAACAAGACTCAGTGGACACATTCAAAACATTGGATGTTCAATTAACTAAGACTCCATAAAAATTCTATTTTATCAGCAGCACTTTGTGAAAAGGAAGTTGGAAGAAGTTGTGGAAATTGAAAGAAGAAAAAAAGCTACAATTAATGACCAAAAAGGCTAGGAGTTGGTCTTGCCACACAAGTGGCACAATCAACTCCCTTGAATCAGTCTGGACACTTATCAAGGGCAACTCCCTTGAATCAGTCTGGACACTTATCAAGGGCAACTCCCTTGAATCAGTCTTAGATGACAGGTTAAAGTACAACCCACAGAATTGATGAATGATACGTAAAAAGTCATCCTAATAATCCCCATAAAAATAAAGATATGTTTTTCTGTTGAGAAAGAAAGTTAATTCAGCTACCATAACTTCTCTAGTGAAAATTTTAAATACTTCACACTACAAAATCTGTTTTCATAGATGACATTTCCTTTAGTTTATTTTAATAAATGTTATACAAGTCTTGAATGTTTGAAAATCAGGGTTTTCAATACATGCATTTTGCATTCAACTTTAAGCAAACACAAATGTCAGCAATTTAACACCAGGAATATTTGTAACTGATATATAGTGCACTTAACACAGTACACGAGAAAAAAATTGCATGACAATGCATATTAAACATGGAATCAAACTATTTAAATCATTATTCATACCCAAACCAAAAATAAAAATTTTACGTTACCCTACACAGCTCATACTTTTCTACTGGTCCCAATGAAAGTTTTGCTTTAAGATCTAAGAAGTGCTGATTAAGATGAACAACACAAACAAAAGCATATCATCAACAAGCAGACAGAGAAAGCAATGAAAGGTGTAAAACTTGTCTTAAAAGCAAAATATCATAATGTATATTTTTATTAATCAAAACTACGCACAAGCAGAATTTTTATGAGCTGAGAAGGGAAAGCAAGAAAATGAAAAAACAAAGTTCTCACTAGAAATCAAAAAGAGACAGAGTCAGAAGGTGCCTACATACCAGATATGACATTCAAGTAAGAAGACTGATTTTGTACAGAAAAAAGGAAGTAACCACTAGCCTTCAGCAAATGTCACCTTTAAAATAATTTTCTTCTAATCATATAACAATTCCCAATGCCTTTCCCATGCTTGGAAATATTGTTGGGAATAAAATTTCAAATATTCCATCAGTACTGCTGTCATATTGCTCTAAAAGTCTTGAACTGACTCAGAAAAAGATTCTTTAATGGAGTTCTCCCCTTCCAATTTAGAAGCATGAACAAAGCATATGAGGACAAGATCAAGTGAGTATGAGAGATACTTCATTATTGGTATTCACTATTTGGACAAAAATTTCATAATGGCTTTGACATCTCACCACAAAAAAGTTTTGGCTCCACCTCAACATACTTTAGATCTTTCAATACCATCAAAGGTGCTTTTCTATTGTTAAAAAATTCAGTCAAAATTTGTCTAATAATTTTTCAACTGATGTACAGTTCTGTTGTTTGTTAAAGGACCAGTCACTCTTTCTCACCATTTGAGTCACTTTTCTTACATTTGTATACCAGTTCCTGAACAAATCTAATAGAACTGTTCCTTATTCTCTGCACCTTCCCTTCCTTTTTGAAGACAAAAGATTAAGCAAAAAAACAAATGATCAAATATTTGTTTGCTCACTCCAAATTCACTGCAACCTCAAACAGACCTCAGTGGCATAGAAACAAAGTATAACCCTGATACCAACACCCAATGCAATCAAGGCCACCACTAATAAACAACCCACTGATAAGGAGACAATTTCTCTCCAAAAATCCTTACAGGAGGAGATTAAAACCAGTCTTAATTGAGTAGCAAGAACTACATGCTGAATTCAACAGCAAGAATAAAATTCACTTGGCAAGAAAAGATCTTCTAGAAAATCATCATACAATACCATAAAAACATTTCAGCAGTTTAAGCACACCAAAGCTTAAAAAACAAGTAGAAGCATGTATCAGTGTAAGCACACGGATATGCAAATCTGTGCTCTATGCAATGTTCCATTGTCATAATCTTGCCACGACATATGGAAGCATTATGGCATTTTTCTCCACTTTCACTGCAAACTTACGGTTAGTATTTTCGTTTTAAAAAACTATACAACTCTGACTTATGCTTTTCCAGTGTGATGAAAGAAAAACATTCTGATAACTGAGAACTTAAAATAATAACTTATTAACCTTCATCAGTTCATGCCTATGTATCTGTGTGCCTTAACAGGATATTGATCCCTTTATAAGTGTTTAATAATCACAACAACCAACTGACAGCTGCCATTTTTTGTTTAGAATCAAATAATCTTATGAACTTTATAAAAGTAGATAAACATTTCAATAAGGTGCTGCTTTTCACTCCACTTAAACAACCACTGTACAGCACTTTTTAAAGGCCATGATCTCTGTGCACAAACACACTTTGCATATTTCCATTTAACACTTGTACTGTTAACGACTGAGACAGAGTGCACCCTTCATAAAGCAACACTCAACTGCAACATTTTAAATGAAGCACACACACACACACACACACACACATCACCAACAACAACAAAGCAACAGATGCAAGAAAACCTAGTGTTGATAGGATAGCTTTATATAGTGAATGACAGGTTTGGATTCCTTATTTCAGCAAAAAGTACCTTCAACTTCCTGAAATAGATTCAGTTAGAGATACTAGCATTATTAGTTGATATTTATCGATTGTGTTCTCAGAAGTGCCTTTAGTAAGCACAACGTGCTGTTCACAATACCTCATTTAACATAGAGAATGAAAATTAATGGTATAATGCAGCTGATCTTAAAGAGTTAATTTACATAGTGGCAATCCAGCACATGGAAATGTATACAGAAACTCTGGTGCAAAGTTTTGCTGTTCTTTAGGGCCACTGGTAACCATCTGGTCACAGCCCAAGTATATGCAAGAGTCTTTGTATAACATTTCCATGGCACAATCATACACGGTCACCATTCATTGGACACAGTACTGAAAAATCATACTCCACAACACTGGAGCTTGTGGTTTTTTTAAACATGACTAATGATATAATATTATTCTCAATGCAAATATCACATGCCTCAAAAAAAATTCACTCAAATATGGGAAAATAGGGAGACATCTCTCGAATTATAAGTCCTTCTGAAAAGTTTTCTTAAGCTGCATCTCCATGAATGTTTTGCATTAGCTTTAATATCTCAAAGCTTTGTCAGAGTACTGATTTTTTTTTCAAGGAAGGCATCCAAGATCAGTTTTTCAGCTACATTTAGTATTAGTAACAAAAGTTGTCCAGTTTAAATAGAAGGCACAGAAACTCATTATGTCAGGGTACAGAGATGGCAGGATTAACTTTTATCTATGCAGTCAGTTTTTTGGAAAACTTAAAGACTGCACCAACCTGGAGAGGGAAATGAACCTCCATCTCCTGATTTCAGTTTCAGCATGCTATATACTGCTATATTATATACACCATTTAAGGTCAGGTGATGCACAATATACTACAGCCTCTCCTTGACAAATGTCAACCCCGCCTTCTCGTGGTGCATCCTGTTCCCACTAAAGGGGCTGTGAAGACCGATGAATAGCGGCTAACTATACCATCGGGATCAGAGGAAATGCTATCCCACACTCACCAACCCGCTTGGCCAGCGTGGTGAGTTATGGCCAAACCCCTCCAAAATTACTCCACAACTTAAATCTTGGCCCTCAGTCTCCGGCAGCTGGAATGTACCTGGCCAAGGCAGCGGCCAGTGCGACATGAAGGCAGAGGGTGCTAAGAATCACTGGAGGACCGGACTAGGCTGCCATTTGTTGCTGACCTTGGCTACGTATAACGGACGCTCCCTATCTTCTGATTCAAGGCTCCTTGAATTGGAAGAAGAACTACAAAGGATGAAGTGGGACATCGTTGGGCTAAGTGAGGTAAGGAGAAGAGGAGAAGATCTCAGTGAACTGAAAAGTCGACATATCTTCTATTATTCTGGGACAGATACTGGCAGAACTAGTGGTGTTGAATTTATAATAAACAAGAAACTGAAGGATAAAGTTGTAGAAGTTGAAAGTTCCTCTGACAGAGCTGCACGACTTGTTATCCAACTCTCAAGAAGATAACTAAAAAATCACAAGTGCATGATTGCACGAGCGGATACTACGTGGCTAAGGAAATGTATCAATAACTACCATTTACAGTAGCAAAATACTGTTCATTACGTGTTTAACTAACAATTTTAAGCAGAGGTCAATAGGTTCCTGGTACTATTAACTAAAAGCCAACTACAAACAGCATATTTAAAAGGACTTACCCCAACTTTGAAAAGTAGGCCTACATCCATTGTCATCCGGCTTCCTCTGCTAGTGAATGTATATCAGCAGTTGAAAAGACAAATATCACAACGAACAGTAAAAACTTCCTCTGCTAGTGAACGTATGTCAGCAGTTGAAAGGACATATCACAACGAATGGTAAAAACGACAAATTGAGTAAAACATGAATGAAACAGCACTAAACCGAGTACGAAATTGTGAAGTTCAAATGAAATGAGAACTTTAAAATCGATTGAAAAGTAACCTAGGCTGATGACTTTACCTGCACTGTCTTAGTGTAGACCTCGCAGGGAAATGCGGAACTCTCTCGAATAGTTTGGGATTAATAGGATCCCTGACGGCGTTCCGACAGCTAGCCTGTCAGTCACCGGAAACCACAGTCTTCCACTCGGACAGATTCGGTCTAGAGACCTGTGGGGATCTGCCTCCCCCACGGGACCAGTACCTTACACCCTTCTGTCACAACCCGTGTGTGCGACGTGCTACGGGCAGTTGGGGCAAGCAACTTTTTCAAAAATATCCCATCTCGTGGCCGGGAGATCTCCCGCCAACGCGAGTTTTTGGGACAAAAGTCCTTTATTTGGTATCAAAACGGATTACATGCACATTTCACTATGAGGGTCCCATGCACCCCTCTCACAAACATTCAAACACTGAGAAATAATAAAAACACATAAAAAAAAATTAACATGGTCCACAGTGTTAGGGCCAGTGCTGTGGTGATGACCCCAGGCCAGGGTCATCAAAAATACCTTGGTCAATAGACCCAAAAGCTCAATATCGAGAGCAACATACCTCCAAGGGTACAACCATCTGTCAACCATAGTTGACCCGGCTCTTCCTTTGCTCAAGTTCCCTAATAAGACTAGGGCATGTCTTACTGAAGCTGGAGTGAGAGACGTCCAGCTTCAGGCGGAACTTGGCATTCGCAGCAGTGCAATTGCTGCACTTCGGTGCGGCTGCACACTGGTGGTGCTGGTGCCCAACTTCACCGCAATTGCCGCACCTTGCTTCTGACTCGGGGCAGTTGCCTCGGAAATGACCGAAGCCATTACACCGAAAGCAACTGACCTCCCTTAAAAATTCCTTTGGGCGGAGCACTGACCAACACAAGTTCAGTGTCTTCTGCCTCACCAAGTGCTTGAAGGCCTTGGGCTCCACGTCTGCCACCCAGTGGACCCTACTTCCCTTGCCCTTGATGGGGAGACAGGCTTTGAACCCGTTCTCGAGCTCTGGGTTCTGCCCGCAAACCGCCTGCTCGAACTCATTCCCTCAGAGATCCCCGTCGACCCCATAAACTATCAACCGGGGGTGTCTCTTTCGTGGGGCCGTGGGGAGTGTGCAATCTTTCGTCAACGGATTGCTCGACTCCTAGGCAAGGCAGTTGAGCTCCCCTGGACGGGAACACTCCACCGCAACCCCACCTTTCCTAATGCTCCGAATGCTCTTGACCCCTATCTGCAGTTTTCAGGGTCTTTTTTGTGTCCTCTGAGGACGCACTCTCGACTGTCGGGTAGACCAATAGCACGTGTCTCCTGTCTCCCGACTTTTCCTTATTCTTCTTTTTATTCTCTATCGGGGCGGGCGAAGACCCTTTCGCCGTGCTAGCCCCTTTCCTAGCCACTTCGGCGTAGGAAACCACTTTGGCGTCGGCTTTGCAGCTCGACTCCTGCCAAACGGACAGTCTGCCTTCAATATAGGCTACCCGATCGGCTTGCTCGTAACAAGCCTTATTGATAGAATTCAGGGCCGCTTTCACCTTTTCTCTCCCTGAGGAAGTGACCCGCGAGTCCAAGAGAACGGATTCAACTTCCCCAATGAGGGTGAAAATGCAGCTCATGAAAGCCTCAGGTGTAAGCACCGGGGGTGTCCTGGGATGCTTGTATCCCACCAAAGGTATCTCTGGGGGACCAGCGGACGACCCCTCAGGAGCCAGAGAGGGTTCGGGCTGGGGTGGTGTTTTACCCTTCCTTGCCATGGGTGGAACTGGCAAGGGCGTGCTTACACCACTAGCTGACTGAGAAGGCTCAGTCGAGGCTCCCTTCGTGGGTGTAGCGGCTTTAGAGCCCTTCGCTGGGGGAAGCGTCTTTGACGGTTTCCTCCTGGCATTGGGCTCAACCTTCCGGCTGTTCTCGGAAGCAGGGCTATACCCTTTAGCACTGCCGACAGGGCTTGGTAGTGCTTCGGCCGCTACCTTCGGTGTCCAGGTTGACCCGGACGGTTTGGGGACTGACCCCTTTGATTTCACTTTACCCTTCTGGGTAGTTGACATCTCTGTGAGAGAGATGAAAAAACAAAAAAAATTTTTTTCTAAGTACTGAGTGGGCACCCTGGGGTTCTCCCACTCAAGTCTAACCTTAGAAACTGGGCGCTCGGGTTTTGGGCTGACAAGGGATCAAGGAGTCCCTTCATCAGCGGGACCGGAATGGCGTCGACGTACCCGAAACTGATGCCGGAGTCCCTATGCGGGCTGAACGGAACTTCGCCCTCACAAGGGCATTTTCACTAAGTCCCGTCACAGCTCTAATTGATAGGCAACATAATGTTCACCTATTCTTTAAAGAAAAATCGCGAGATCAGGATGAAACCCGTCTCGCGGTTGAAATCGTCAGTTCTGCTTGACACTGCAGTATAGCTCAACCAAATCCCACACAGAGAACTCTCACCCGGTCGGCATCAGAGGATTGAAAAGTAAAACCAACAAAGTTAAAAGCTGAAAATGACAAAACTATGGAACCTATTTACATTCTACCCATGCTACAGCATTCATACATGTTTCAGCAAATATTAAGCCTTCATCAGTGGAAGGGAAGAGTTCACAAGTGCATGGTCCTCCATAATCGAGTAGATGTAATATGATATGCCTGAATGAAAAGACAGTATGTTAACTTCGTCACATAAGCTATGAACACCTATACCCTATCGAACATTTCCTGTATATCGCCATCTGTGGGGATTTTGCCGACGTATTCGTCCTGCTGATAAACTAAGCCAAGCAAGCAGAGTTTATCTAACTTCTGTTTAATATTACGTTGATTTCTGGAATGTGACAGGTATGCGTTACAATATACGCCTGATTTATCAAAGATTGACTTGTTGTCATTGTAAGTCAATAAGGCACCATTATCGATGATAGTTTTGTACTTCAGCTGTTTTTTCTTACTATATTAAAAGAGCAATTACACATTCCTCTTCCTCACAATATAAACAGGCTGAGTTGTAGTGGATCAGGAATACTGCAGAAGCATTTGGTTATAGTGGTAGACTGATTACTTCCGTTTATAACAATATCAAAAATAACGTTCAGATTTTGCATAATAAAAAAGTGAATATAAAGCTTACTTATCAATTCCTTTTTTCCCACCTATTACCAATTTGTTAAAGAGAGAATGTGCAGAGCATCAAATATTTCTGGCTGAAACTATCATTGATAATGGTGCCTTATTGACTTACAATGACAACAAGTCAATCTTCGATAAATCGGGCCTATGTTGTATCCCGATAATAACTAACCCCAATCACAAAGATTCTATGTACAGGCAGAACTAAGAGACACTTTATTACTAGATTAAAAGAACGTGTATACAATTGGGAAAAGAAAAGAGCCAAAGCAGCACTCATTCAGTATTGCATCGAACACAATGCTGTACCCGATTGGGAAAATGTCAAAATTCTAACATCACTTTGATCTCATAAACAAATCCTCACTTCTGAGGCTCTAATTATTGAAAAATATAAAGGGAAATGTTGTAAAAATAATACACCTATCGATATTCCACACGCATGGAGATACCTGTTACATTCTGAAATCAATGTAATATTAAACGGAAGTTAGATATACTCTGCTTGCTTGGCTTAGTTGATCAGCAGGACGAATACGTCGGCAAAATCCCCACAGATGGCACTATACAAGAAATGCGCGATAGGGTACAGGTGTTCATAGCTTATGTGACGAAATTGACATGCTGTCTTTTCATTCAGGCATATCATATTACTTCTAGTCAATTACGGAGGACCATGCACTTGTGAACTCTTTCACTGATGAAGGCTTAATATTTGCCGAAACATGTATGGATGCTGTAGCATGGGTAGAATGTAAATGGGTTCCGTGATTTTGTTATTTTCAGCTGTTAACTTTGTTGGTTTTACTTTTCAATCGATTTTAATGTTCTCATTTCATTTGAATTTCACAATTTCGTACTCGGTTTAGTGCCGTTTCATTCATGTTTTACTCAATTTGCTGTTTTTACTGTTCGTTGTGATATGTCCTTTTGACTGCTGACATACGTTCACTAGCAGAGGAAGTCTTGACTGTTCGTTGTGATATTTGTCTTTTCAACTGCTGATATACATTCACTAGCAGCGGAAGCCGGACGACAATGGATGTAGGCCTACTTTTCAAAGTTCGGGTAAGTCCTTTCGAATATGCTGTTTGTAGTTGGCTTTTAGTTAATATTACCAGGAACCTGTTGACTCCTGCTTAAAATTGTTAGTTAAACACGTGCTGAACAGTATTTTGCTACTGTAAATGGTAGTTATTGATACATCTGGAGAAGATACCAGGCTCAGATTATTCAAGCTTATGCACCCACTACAACCCATCCTGAAGAAAATATTGAAGAATTTTATGAGGAAATTCATCATCTAAATAATAAAAGCAAGCAGCACTTGAAGATCATTATAGGAGATTTCAATGCAAAAATAGGGCAACGGCAACAGAATAAAACTTCAGTAGGTAAATTCGGTCACGAACAGAAACCAGCGTGGAAATACTCTCGTAGAATTTGCAGAGACAGAAGGGTTTTTCATCATGAACTCCTTTTTCAAGAAAAAGCTGCCAAGGAAATGGACATGGAGGCATCCCAATGGATTGACAAGTGAAATTAATTTTATTATGTGTAACAAGAAATTTGTCACGGAAGACTGCAGTGTGCTAAACAACAAGTTCAACACAGGTAACGACCATGGAATGGTAAGATTTAAGATGCACTACAATGCTAAACTCGAGTGTGGCAAGCTCATAAAACAAACAAAGTGTTTTGACACGACCAACCTTAAAAAAACATCATAATACCTTCAAATTGGAACTGAGGAACAGATTCTCTGCTCTAGTATCTCTAACGGCGGAAGAAGTGGACATCTCTGAAGTTAACAGAATTCTAACCAAGGCTCTTATGGAAACAGCAACAAAAATAGCTGATACTAAGAACAAGTTGCATATGAACAAATCATCAGGGAAAAACAAAATTCTGATGCAAAAAAGAAAAGAGATGAGGACAACTAAAGGAGATGTGACTTCCAAAGTGGACTATATACAGCTATGCAAGACGGTACGAAAAAGTATCACTGAAGATGTAAGGAAATTCAACTGTGAACTAGTGAGGAAAGTAATTGAAAACAACCACAGCCTGAAGAGAGCAAAGGGACATCTGAGTAAAGGAAGAAAACAGATTATGGCTCTGAGAAAAAAGATGGTTCTGTAACAAGAAATAGAGGTGAAATTTTGACAAGAGTGAAAGATTTCTACTCAAAACTGTATGAAAGGGATGAAACATGTACTCCAGATATTACAAAAGGTACCAGAGTTCTTCCAGTCTTCATAGCAGAAGTTGCACATGCAATCAAGAACATGAAATGGGGAAAAGCTCCAGGAGAAGATGGAATTACTGTAGACATCATACAAGAAGCAAGTGGAGAAATTGAAACAGTACTCGCCCAAGTTTTCACCAGATGCCTTAATGAAGGGAAGATTCCTGAGGATTGGAACAGTGCTACAATGATCCTGCTACATAAAAAAGGTAACATTGAGGAACTCAGGAACTACAGACCTATCAGCCTCCTATCAGTGGTTTATAAAATCTTCACTAAAGTTCTTTCACACCGCTTGAAGGTGACAATGGACATGGCTCAACCAAGAGAACAAGCTGGATTCAGGAGTGGCTACAGCACTATAGATCATATCCACGTACTGAGATAACTAATTGAAAGAGCGAGGGAATATGAACTTCCATTATGCAGGGCTTTTATCGATTATGAAAAGGCCTTTGATTCGGTGAAACTATCAGCAGTTACAATGGCTTTGAAATCCTGTGGTATTGAACATGCATACATTAATATTATTCATAACATCTATGAAAATGCAAGTGCAAAGATTCCGCTATTTGAGAATACAGCACCCATAAAAAATTGGAAAGGGAGTGAGACAAGGTGACACTATATCTCCTAAACTCTTTGCCACATTGGTAAATGTCTTTTAATCACTGAACTGGGAAAACAAAGTGATAAAGGTTAATGGAGATTATCTAACTCACCTTCGTTTTGCTGATGACATAATCATTTTTGCAACTACCCCATCAGAGCTGCAGAGTATGATCCAGGAACTTGCTGACAAGAGTAAAGAAGTGTGATTAAAAATGAACTTTCAGAAGACAAAAGTGATGTACAATGCTTTTACAAGAAATGAAGATTTATCGATTGATGGGGAAAAGCTGCAGATAACCAATACCTATATTTATCTTGGACAGCAGATATCAAGTGAGGGTCACATTGATGAAGAAATTAATCGGCATATAAAACTTGCCTGGAGAGCATTTGGAAGAAATAGTATAATTTTCAAGAGCAATATGTCATTATGTCTTGAAAGAAAAGTGTTTGATCAATGCATCCTTCCAGTGCTTACATATGGTGCAGAGATGTGGACCTTAACTAAAAAAGACATACAAAGACTGCAGACAACTCAAAGCAGCATGGAGAGGTGCATTCTTGGTGTAACCAGGAGAGATAAGAAGAGGAACTCGTGGATCAGAAAAATGACAAGAGTGGAAGACATCATGATCAGAGTAAAATCCCTGAAATGACATATTGCCAGAAGGACAGACCATCGATGGACAGCTGAAACTTTAGACTGGATTCCGAGGGACAGGAAAAGACCCAGAAGAAGACCACATGGGAGATGGGTGGATGAAATTCAAAAGTATGAGGGAGTAACATGGAGGAGACTTGCACAAGACAGACCATTGTGGAAGAAACTTGGGGAGACCTTTGTCCAGCAGTGGATTGATAATGGTTGACAATGATCATGATGATGACACCATTTAGAATATTTCAGCTCAAAGCAACTGATTCTAATTTCTGAATGAAGTCTGAGATTATGCAAGTTGAGGTGCCTGACTACTTGTAGCAGAGACTCAGTCTAGGCTTATAATTGGTGTTTCATCATGGATTGGTTGCTGTTACAAAGAATGCCCAGGAATATTGCTTCTTACATTCATACAACATCTAAAACTTTCCCATTGGCTTGAGACATGCAGAAAATGTATGACATTTTTTCTGAACAATATGATAAAAATTATCATGTAGACACAATAGTAATAACATTTTTATAATACTGCCCACAATGTTCTTCTGCTTCTTAAACTGCACTGCCGTTTTTGAGGAACAGAATGAGTTTCATGGTGTGTGTGAGGGGGGGGATGCCCTTGACTGGCAACTTCTGTGAGACTGGGATCAAAACACACACACACACAAAGAGCATATTTGCAATTTTATTTTATAAAACTGGCTGAAATTTTGATAAACATCATAAATCACTAACAAGAAATGGTTCCACAAATTACATCTGAATCAATTCAAAACTTTTTAAACTAACCACGGAAATTTTCTTTAAGGGTCTCTATGGAGTTGTTGTGAATAGAATCCCATAATAAAAGTTTGTGTGGCCAATTTAAGAAGTTTTCAGCCTATCCCACAAAATTTGAGGGGTCATAACATTTTAGCTAATTCTGGTGTATGAAAAATTTCAGCTGCTTTTGTAAAGATTTTTTAAAAAACAAAAGCAAGGAATGCCACTAACTTCCACATCTGGCTAGCAGTGGACCGCTCACTTCTTTCTTCCTCGGTGACCCATGCACTTTTTCCACTTCATTCCCATTCATTTCCCAATTTACTGAATAACAAGCAAGCCTACATTTAAAAACGGCCAGAATGAAAGAATAGACACAACAAAGTCATCTTGCAGCATGACAGAGACCTTGAACGTCAAAAAACCATTTGCAAATTGCTGCTTCAAAGGCAAAAAAAAAAAAGGTTTTTTTTGCATCGTATTAATCGTATTATGACTGCCAATGAGAAATGGATATGGTACAATAACCCTAAATGGCAGAAAGCCTGGGTGAAGCCAGTTGAACCAGGTCCTTCAATGCCTAAACGCAATATCCATGGTTCAAAGGTAATGCTGTGTATCTGGTGGGACCAGAAGGGTGTGATCCACTATGAACAGCTGAAATCATCAGAAACTATTACTGGTGATCGGTATCAAACCAATTAATGCGTTTAAAACGAGCTCTCACGCAAAAACGGCCGGAATGGAAGAATAGACCCAACAAAGTCATCTTGCAGCATGACAACGCAAGACCACATGTTTCTCGACCTGTGAAAAAGTACTTAGAAAGATCTGACTGGGAAGTTCTACCCCACCCGCCATATTCACCAGATATTGCACCATCGGATTACCATTTGTTCCGGTCGATGCAATCAGCACTATCTGGAGAACGGTTTAGCTCTTATAAAGACATCAAAAATTGGCTGGACAACTGGATCTCCTCCAAGGAACCAGAATTCTTCCTTCGGGGCATACGTTCACTGCCCTAAAGATGGGGTAAAGTTATAGCTTCAGAGAGAGCATACTTCGATTAATATTAAAATATTGTTTTTGTTCTCCAACAACGTGCTTTGTTCACCTCAAATCCCTCAAAACTTATTTATATACTCAATACATTCAATTATTTTTAAGCATTATGTTTGTTGAAATGAAAAGTAATAAAATGTCTGCAAAAAGGATACATTCAATTATTTTTTCAATCTCATTGGAGCTGTTTGAAACTGATGGTACTTCTGATCTTATTTTCTGCACAGTTTTGAATGTGTCTGACCTGATAAAAAGAAGCAAATGCTAATACAGAATTTGACAAATAAACAAAGAAATAAATAAATAAACACCAAGCATTTTTAGAATAAGTGTAGTAAATTTGGATGTGACATTTTTAGCCCGATGTAATGTTTTATATTTCTGATTACAGGAGCAGCTTGGAAGTTTCACAGTGAATAAATGTAAATGAAGCACATGCATGATTTAAAACTCGGGCTTCATGCAACAATAACACATAAACATAGAAATCGAGCAAAAACACACAGAGTCATGTATGGTAAAAGGTTCATTTAGCAGTAGCTTTTGATCATCCTACGACCTTGATCACCTGCGATCGACTGCATGGGCTGGTTGCCAGAACTACAATTTGAAGTTGGGGTGTTGGAACTGTTCCCAGATTTTAGTAGAGAGATCCAAATAAATGGGATTTGGTGAGGGGTCTCTGGATTGCAGTTTTTGGTGAACAAAATTTCAATGCTTTTGATTTCTATGTTTATGAAGCACATGCAACTATAGAAACAAAAAGGAATCAAATCCCCTGAAGAAATCATTCTTTGCAAATACATGAAATGCATATATATATAACTGTCAGCTTATAGATGCCACACATTTTTACTGCCATCCTTAAGAGAACTTAAAAATTACATCACCCTGGAAATGGAATTGAACCCAAATCTCTTGATTTGCATTCGAGCATGCTGTCCTTACCCATGACAACAATGTTCCAAGCAACTGAAGCTAAGCAGATGTAGCTTAGGATTCTGGACAACTCTCCACATGTGCACTAGTTGAAACAATTCCTGCTTCATTATAGTATTCATGACCATCTATCCATGTATGGATAAAGGACAATATATCAGAATCCTAAGCTATTGGGTTGTCAGAAAAGTCACGACGTATTTTTGCCATGGTTTGCAAAGGTCATTTATTGATAGAAAGAACAAAGATCAATCAATGATATAATGCCCGTTTCTTTTGATAACCTTTTTCCATCTTTCAGTGAGCTGCAGGGTGCCTCGTTCATAGAAGGACCTGTCTTTCGTGGCGAAAAACTGTACAAGGTGCTGATTTACAGCTTCATCTGAATTGAACGTTATACCACGCAAGGACTGTTGAAGAGAGCGAAACAAGTGGAAGTCTGACTGCGCAAGGTCAGGTGAGTATGCTGGGTGTGGCAACACATCCCACCTAAGCTCCAATAATTTTTGGTGGGTGATCAAGCTTGTGTGTGGTCTCGAGTTGTCATGATGGAACACAACACCTTTACGATGAACGAGCTCTGGACGTTTCTGGATGATGGATTCATTCAAACTGTCCAATTGCCAACAGTACACATTCGAATTGATTGTTTGGTTCTGTGGTAGGAGCTCGAAAAACACGACATCTTTAAAATCCCACCACACCGAGACCCGAACCTTCCGCTGATGAATGTCTGCTTTGGATGTCGTTTGAGGCAAAGCAGCACGTCGGGACCAAGACCGTTTGCGCAGCACATTGTTGTACACAATCCACTTTTCGTCACCAGTTATCAGTCGCTTCAAAAAAGGATCGTTTTCCTCATGTTTAATGAACATATCGCAGATGTTTATACGTGCTGTCAATTGAGCTTCTTTGAGTTCATGAGGAACCCACACATCGAGCTTGCTTACGTATCCCAGCTTCTTCAGGTGGTTGTGAACGCTTGAATGATGGATGTGCAATGTGTCTGCAATCTCTCGTGTCGTGTAACGTGGGTTTGTCTCGATCAATGCCTTGATTTGGTCGTCATCAACCTCGGTGGGCCTTCCGGACCGAGGAGCATCGTTGAGGTCAAAATCACCAGCACAGAATTTTGCGAACCACTGCTGGCACTGACGTTCTTGTAGAGCATTATCACCGTACACTTTACGCAACTTTTCACAAGCTTGACGCGCATTCTTCCCTTTATGGAAGTAAAACAGTTAAATATGGCAAAAATGCACAGTTTGGTCTTCCATCTTCAACTTGATGTCAAACCTCTGCAAATAAACCAAATCGCTCATCATTCCTTTTAGACTGCAGCTAGAACTGGCACCTGTCGAATGCCATAGCGATAACAGAGCTCCGCATGCCTCTAGTACTTCCAAAACCGCCCAACCGCCATCGGGTGCCAAAATACGTCATGACTTTTCCAACAACTCAATACATTTGCTTAGCTTCAGTTGCTTGGAACTTCCCTGTCCTAAATGGAGTAATGGTAGCATGATCATATGTAAATTGATAGATGTGGATTCGATACCAGTTCCAGGTCAGTGTAATTTTCAAGTTGTTTGCAGAATGACTACATGAGAAACAGTAAAAAATGTACAGCATCTGTATAACATACATTTTACACATATAGGGCTGTGCTGCCATTTTTGAACTTTAGTTCTCAAATGTGCAACCTTTGTGAGCATTTACAAAAAGTTTGATGTGTATGTTGTTCTATCAGTGAATACTATAAGAATGTATACTGCATAATTTCATACTGAAATGAAAGCATCTGGCAAAGTTCAAACTGGATGGTCATGATCTGTACATACATACAACAAAACAATGGCAATGCAAACATTGGTGATACACCGTTCTCAAAAGTCAATGTGAAAGATTTTGCAAGAATGAGGTTAACATAATTGTACTTGCAATTGATTCTTACAACAGACTTACAAGTTCCTACACAAGATTCAACTTGTCCTAATACTGAGGCCAAAAGACAGTAACTTACCACTTCATGGTTCATTAAAAACATATGTACACTGCTACCAGCACACACATTGGCATTCATGATGCATGTTCTGAATAATTTTAAATTGATGATGCATGCTCTGAAGCATTTTAAACTGATATCAGCAAACTTCTCTCCATTTCAGAAAACCTAATACACAACAATGAAACATTTTTAATTACAGGTTTTATAGAGGTAATTTTTAATACATTTGGTGGTCAAATTTTCAAACTAGAACCTAGTTCATCATCAGGACTATGTCATTGTTAGGACTATGTCACTGAAGTGACATAGTCCTAATAATGTTCATTGTTGACTATAATCCTAACAAGTGACATAGTCCTAATAATGTTCATTGTTGACTATAGTCCTAACAAGTGACATGGTCCTAATAATGTTCACTGTTAGGACTATGTCACTAAAGTGACATAGTCCTAACAATGAACTAGGTTCTAGTTAGAAAATTTGACAACCAAATGTGCTAAAAATTACCTCTATAAAACCCATATATGTAAAACTTTTCCCCTGTAGATTAATAATTGGAGGTGCTATGATGTCATTAATTACTAATACACAGTTTTTCTGATAACAGCACTTTTGCATGTACTTTATACCCTGAATTACCAACACAATTCTAGTGAACAGTGCCAAACCAATACTGTAATATTAGAGTTGATATTGAAGCAAAATATCATTAGGGTGGAATTTTTTAATTTAATGCTTGTTTCATTAAATTTTCATTATCTTATTCAATGAGTGTCATGTTTTCTTGCTTATGAAGCTGATTGTGTAACTGTTGGATAAGTTAATATGAAAGTGGGCTTTTGCCACTTTTTTTTTTTTTTTGTCAGAGCAGGGTCTCAGCAGTGTTTTGTTTACAGCTGCTTCCTGTAAGAGCTGCTTTTTAAAAATGTTAGACTTTTTCATTAAAAATGAAGACAAGTATGTGCATTCCTGCTTGTCAAATTTTTTAACAAGGAAGCTGGTTTTGGTAATGACATTGGTTCCAAACTCCCAAAATCCATTCTATGACTTTTTACATATCTTCTTAAGCATTCTGGTCAGAAGTGATACACAGGCAGAGTTTGCCTATGAATTTGAAACAAAAAAAAATGAATGCTGAGAGTAACAATGTAAGAATCAACAACAACAAAACTGAAATCTACATAAGATATAAAAAAAATGTTTCATTATACAAGTGAGTCTTCAAGGGAGTGTTATTCAAAAGAACTTACTGAGGGGTTAAATCATATAATTCTATAGCTTTCTTCTCTGCAATATCACCATGGTAGCTTTCAATTAGAATTCCTACATATAAGAGTACATACTATTTAGGAACTTATGACATGAATGACAGTAAGCATCAAGAGAACATTATTTTAATATACACAACTAAACAAAAAAAATGTTACAAACAAAATCAAATTATTAAATTTTTTTGTACAAATAACTTTATTGAACATCAGTGGTGTCAGGTCATTATGGGCATCTGGGGTTAAGCCCTGCATGAAAATGAGAAAAAAAATTCTTTTTTTTTCTTTTAATTGGAAAAATTCTGAAAGAAAATATGTATTAGTAATAAGTTTCCAGATTTTCTGAATGCAAATGTGAGCCACTACAATAGTTGAGTAACTGGGTAACACATATCTTTCATATCCATTCACTAGAGCGCAATGAATAAAGTGTGGTGGTAGAGGCAACGCTTGTCAACTCATCGCCTTGGCTGACTTGATGAAGCTTCAGAGAACAGTAAGGAATGAGCAGATGCATGATGAACTGTGCATGCATAAAACCGTCTTTCGGGGCTGGTCGCCATTCTGTTTAACAGTAGCGATTCTTGCCTCTGCATCATTGGACAGTGAGCAGTTGATTTTCATTAGTGGAGTTAAGCAAGCTGCATGTTTCACTCATGTAAGTAAGATGAATAAAGGGATTTTTATTGGAACACCCTTTTAGTTTATTAAGGGATGAAGAAAAAAAACGTTAGAGACCTGGGCCCACATTGACCAAATATTTGCTTGGTGCAAAAACATAAGAATCAGTCCAGAACTTTTAATGTGGAGTGATAGCAAAATAACCTGATCAACTGGAAGTGAAAGCAAACATACTTTGTTTAATAGTGTAGTGTAATATAAATTATGTGGATAGTGGTTTTAAATTGAGTGTTTGAATGTGTTGTGTAAATAGTACATAACTGTGTTTGTATGTGGTATGTAAATAATACGTAATAGAGTTTGTATAGAATAGAATATAGGTGTGATACAAATGTGTTTTTATTAGGTATGTAAGTGTGTGTTTTGGAATGGAGTACCATTTTTAGAAATGTGAATTTGAATGGAATGTTATTGAGGGTAGAGAGAAAGAAAAGGCAAAAAAAAAAAAAAAAAAAGAAAGGGGGAGCTGAATGAAGGTCGACAACACTCACATACTAATGAGTATGTGTCTAACATTGACAACATATCACGCACATCAAACAGTAGTCAATTCAACATGTTGTAGTGTCCTATGAATGAAAATAAGAATGTTCATGACCTGAGGAATAATAACAACAACCTGCAAGCAGATATGAAGAAAGTCTCAGCCCAAAAGGGCCAGCGGCATAACAAATGTTTCTCGATAATGTGCATGAAGTGTATTAAAGGAAAGAAGCCAAGACCTTAGAGGTAAGTTTGGTCTTTCTGATTGTGAAGCCATTACTGACTTGCACGTAAAATAGAGCTCTTAATTGGTAGCAGACGTGCCAACCTTCAAAATCTAAAAATCGGGAGATTTTTTACAGCTCATAAAATCACATGAGCGCTATTTTGTATTGACATTTTTCAGATGCAGGTGCAATTTTCCAGAAGTAGTATTATTGGTACATAGCATTTTTAATGTTTAAAAAGTTATTCAAAATGTAGACTGTGAGTTTATATGCAAAATAAAAAGCATAGTGAAAATAGTTGTTAACCAGATACAGTTAACAGCATTAATAATTAATACAAGATATGTACTTAATTTTTGATACATCATTTAATCATAATCAATCTTTATCCTTATTTAGTGAATGTACAGTAGCCAATTTAGCTCTCTTTAACAAAGATCTAACAAAAGTTTTGTTCAAAGCATTTGTCTTTCATTCTGGACTTAACTGTCAGCAGTTTTTCCAGTGTTGGAATAGAGAGAGAGAGACAGGCATCTGTCAAAACAAATGTGGAAGTGTCAAGCTTTCTTCTTGGTTGGAGGTTTAACGACCACAGGGAGCACCTCAGTGGGCTATGAGCAGTCGCCCATCCTTAATTTAGGGCCACTGGTTCCAGAGAAGGGAGAGAGCCAGTTCCATAAGACAAATACAACAATCCATGCCCCACTGCAGTTCGAACCCAGACCCATCTCGGACAATTTGTCGAAAGCTGGCACTCAGTTTCATAACTATATTATGCAGCAAAGACAATAACAGCTAATATGTAAAGAAGAAACAAATTGCCAAAGATATGACATAAAATAAAACATTAAAAACTGCAAAAGTGACGTAATGCAAAAGGAAAAATCTCCCACAAAAAGTAAGCGAAAGGATCGAGAAAAAAAAAAAAATCACACACTAAGTGTACACAAAATGCTACAATAGAAGATAAAATAAAGCTGACAATAACAGATTCGCAATTAGAGATGAACAAAGGAGCACATTAATCTTCTACAAAATGCGACGAAGAAGGGAAAAGAGACAAACATGGTGCAAAACAAGAAATAAAAATCTCCACAGTAAAGCAAAACTGTAAAGCATTCCACAAAACTCTGAAGAAAACATAAACAGAGCTTGCAGCTAAGAGCGGGGACGTGAAACGATAAGTAGGTCACAGCTGACGCGAGTGTGTTTGTAACCGGCGGAAGGAAGAAACCATCGGGAGCACACACAGATGCTCACAAAAGCATTGTTTCAAAGCAACATAAAATAGACCACTGCGCCACTGGGGGTGGCTTTCTTGGTTGATGGAATTTCGACCATCGTAACAGCTAATTATCGGCGAAAATCGGGAGAATTTGACATTTATCCGGAGGGCAGGAGGAATGGCTGAAAATCCGGAGTCTCCCGCCTAAATCCGGAGAGTTGGCACGTCTGTGGTAGTTATTGCTAAAGAAGATGCAAATAATATGATACTTTGTTTTGTTTGTACCATTTATTTTTCATTAATACAGCACTGCATATATATAAATAAAATGTCTACTTCATTCTATGTAGTCAAGTATAATTTCAGCAGGTGGCATTTGGAAGCCTCACAATCCCCTGAAATTACATTTCACAGTACAGAAGAAGGTTGAGAGCAATTTTAAAAATAATTAGTCCCAGATAAATTTCAGGTCACCCTACACTACTTTTGGACATAAAGTGGCAGATTTTAGGTTCAAATTTATTGACTGAAATTTGAGTGCAATGAATCTGCCAGATTCTTCAGGAACACACAACAATTAAAAATCCAAATTCATCAAATTTCATAATATTAGTAACTGTTAGATTTTCCAGGTGAATACACTTTTGCTAAACCAGATTACTCACATCTTTTCCTATATGTTCACAAATTTAACCCTATATGAAAAACTGAAATGAATTTCATTCCTACTCAAGGGTAATGCAAATTTTTAAATTTTCTATGGAACTCTTCTACATGGAATATGCTTATATTATATTTTTACACTAGCAATACTAGATATAACATTGTAAAAATTGTTTCCCTAAAAAAATTACATAATTCTTTATTTCTGGTGTATTTTATCAAATTAATTTAGGTTCCACTTAAAGAAAACAGTTAATTTTCCACGCATTTAGCAACGGATTTGATCACCGGGATATTTCCCGAAGGTGGACCAATCGAGAAATGGTTCTCCTTCTCGCATATCTTTTGTTTGCATTTTTTGGAACGAATGAATAAGTATTTTGGTATTTGTGAATAATAATCGTTAATCTCATTGTAGCTTCATTTCTGTCTGAAAAAATGATTCCCTTAAAAAAAACTTTTTCATGAAAGAAACCGCAGAAGATTCACAAAAATGAATGCTGGTTGCTTTGACTAGCGAATCCTGCGATGGTTATATTCAATAATTCGGAAACTTGAGACTTGATAGTTCTGGGTGGTGCAGTGGTTAGCATACCCGGGCATTATCTAGAAGACGTGGGTTCGAGTCCCACTCCAGGATGCTGAAATTTTCAAGTTTTCGGATATTACCTGACTTACCATCCTTGTCTCATTTACCCCAAAAATCGGATTGTCATCTTCAAAATTTGTATACTGAACATCATTTTTGAGCCCATAAGTGTCATCCATTTTAGAAGCCATCCAGAAAACTTGAAAATCATACCATGCAGAAGCAGGAAATGCAGAGCACATTTAAGGAAACAGGAGGCCCAGGGACTGGACAGTATTTTGGGGCCCTAGTATTAGTGGCACATCTAGGAATTCACTATGGGTGGCCAAATAAATATATTCAGGAGAAAACATTCCCAACATATGATGAGGAAGCTGTAAAAATACACCCGCCATATTGAAGTGTGTATCCCATGGATGAATCAGTGTTAACAAAAAAATGTAAAAATGCATGGTTGAGAAATGGATACTAGTTCAGTTCTGCTTTAATGCACCCCCCCCCCTCTCCAGGATTCAGCTTGTTGAAATTATATAGCAGTAGTGGAGAAAACAATATGATCCAAATATCATGATTCAAACAAATTCTTAATGTATGAAAATTTTCCCCAATTACAGGTGTGTAAAAAAAACCAAAAAACATCTGTAATTCTTTCGAAAGATTTGAGGATGGACTAAGGGTGACTATACTTTTTGCGAACTCCCAAAAAATGGGAAAGAAACAAAAAAAAATTTCACAAGGCAGTTTCTTATAGTTTTTGCTGTGCAATCGGCAAAAGAAAAAAAGAGAGAGATTGTAGAACTCCGTTGATTTGGGGGCAATTATCCTCTACGAGTTCAATTATCCTCTACGAGTTCAAAAGCAGTGCAAGCGATGTGAAACATTGTTGGTGCCTTTGGAGAGGATGCGGCTAACAAGCGTACAGTGCAAAGATGGTTCACAAAATTCAAGGCTGGCAGCACGAACCTCAGCAACGAAGAGCGTGGAGAGCCGAGTATCGTCATCGATGATGACGCATTGAAGCCGCTTGTTGAAGCAGATCCACACACAACTGTTTGTGAGCTTGCAGGAGAACTGGGAGAAAGCAAATCAGCTGTTTCTCTGCACCTCAACCAAATTGGAAAGTCCAAGAAGCTTGTCAAATGGGTGCCACATGAACTGAATGAAAATCATCATTTGGAAGTCTCGTCTGGGCTTCTTCTGCACAACAAAATCGATTCTTTTCTCGATCGCATTGTGACATGCGACGAAAAGTGGATCCTGTATGACAATCGTCAACGTTCTGCGCCATGGTTGAACCATGACAAAGCTCCTCAACACTTCCCCAAACCAAAACTCTAACAGGAGAAGATTATGATGACTGTTTGGTGATCTTCAACTAGTTTAATCCACTACAGCTTCCTGAATGCGGGCAAAACGATTACCGTGGCAAAGTATTGTCAGGAAATCAACGAAATGCACTGCAGACTGCAACGCATTTGCCCATCATTAGCCAACAGAAAGTGCTTAATACTTGTGCACGACAATGCGAGACCACACATTGTGTGTATCACTCATCACTCTGCAAAAGTTGAATGAATTGGGCTATAAGACTCTACCTCATCCACCATATTCACCAGACCTTTTGCCAACCGACTATAATTTTTTCAAGCATCTGGACCAATTTTTGCAGGGGAAAATTTTGCACAACCAAGCTAATGCTCAAAACGCCTTTCAAGCTTTCGTCGCTTTCAGAACTCCTGATTTTTATGCTACCAGAAATACATAACCTTGTTTCTCGTTGGCAAAAATGTTTTTAATCGAATGGTTTTTATTTCGATTAATCATATTTATTCTGAGCTGAGATATGTGTGATTGATGAACAAATTGGACATTTCATTATGGACAATCTAATAATATGAGCAAAAGGTGTTCTTTGTTTATGTTTGGAGGTTTAACAATCATCGTGAATAATTCATTGGGAGATACAAGCACTCACCCATCCCAGATTGGAGGCCACTGGCTTGAGGGAAGGGAAAGAGCCAGCATCGTAAAACATGCATTGTTTGGGATTCAGGCCCAGATACATCTCGGGCGAACAATTGGTAGCCAGCACTTCACACCACTTGGCCACAGGAGCAACTTCTTGTTTTCCTTCATATTTTACTTAATAACCATTTCATTTCTTAGTAGATCTGAAAATTGTTTGTTGCATTGAATTCAGCAGAATATTATGAGTGAACATTTTTTACTAGAATAATACACTGGTGTTCAAAATTAAGAGAATTTGCACATTTTGTCGGTTTTCGCAAAAAGTACGGAACCAAAGGTTCAAATTATGCAGCCGAATAAGAATGCAAATTTGCAGTGTTGAATACGTAAGCATACATGTGCGTGTGGGCAGCAGCAGTGACAGTGGAGGGCATGAAAAGCACAGGTGGCTTTTTCTGCGATTAGTTTGCTCGTACTCCTCGGCAACATTCATTGTGTTTCTTGCAGGAGTTGGTTCCATTTCATAAACAATCAGGTAAAATGAGTTGCCACGAATGTATTGATGATGGATTGAGGTGGAGAATCGTCGGTAGATTGGAGGCAGGGCAATCGAAAATGCAGGTTGCCACAGAGCTCAATGTAACGCCCAATGTCTGCAATTAGTGGAAACAGTTTAAGGACACAGGATCCATATCGAGAAGGCCTGGGCAAGGTCGTCCAAGAGCCATGACGGCCAATGAAGATCGTTATTTGGCACTTTCAGCAAGGCGCCACAGGCTTGCTTCAGCCGCACAGCTATCTCGTGAGCTGCATGTCGCCACTGAAACCCAAGTTTCACGGGTTACTGTTTCTCAAAGGCTTCATGAGAGAGGGCTTTTTGCCAGAAGACCCTCTGTTTGCATCCCGCTAACTTCAGCACACAAGAGAGGGCGTTTAGCATGGTGCAGACAACATCAACCTTGGACCAGACTTCAGTGGGGTAACGTTCTCTTCACAGACGAGTTGCGATTCAGCCTAGACACTGATTCTCGACATACCTTCATCTGGAGAAAACCTGGGACCCGATACCTTTCCTCCAACATCCAAGAAAGGGACCGTTATGGCAGCGGAGGTGTCATGGTCTCGGCAGGCATCATGTTGGACGGCCGCACACCTCTCCATGTGTTTTAACAGAGGCTCCCTAACTGCTGAGGTATAGGGACGAGATCTTACAGCCCTATGTTCAACTTTTCAGGGGCGCAGTTGGCCCTCGGTTCCCTTTTATGGACAACAACACTCGTCCACATAGGGCTGACCTGGTCGACAATTATCTTGAGAGTGAGGATATTCGCCGGATGGATTGGCCAGCCAGATCACCAGACTTAAACCCTATCAAACATGTTTGGGACGCTCTTGGGAGGGCAATTGCAGCTCACTGCCCTACGAGAACCATCCTGTAGCTGAAAACTGTGTTGCTTCAGGAGTGGGACCGACTGCCACAGGGACTCATCAACTGCCTCGTTTCCATTATGATGTCGTGCTGCAAGAGCTGTATGACTGTGAGAGGGGACCATACCCCATATTAGAGTCATTTTATGTTCGATCTTGCAACGTGGATTTTGGACATTCCTGCGCTGACGAGCCTTACTGACGATCATGAGTGCGTACCATGACTGTTTTATGGTATAATTTTTTCTCTTATATAACTGTGTATCCATGCCAAATTTCATTAAAATGTGTCCATTAGTTTTTCAGAAATTCGACAAAATGTGCAAATTCTCATAATTTTGAACATCAGTGTATATCATACACTATTTTAAAACTGTGTGTTGCATATATCAATTTTGATTTTTAGTATTCTACAGCTGATGTCAACTGATGAAACATCTTACTCTATATGTTCTAATTACAATGCATACATTGTTACTAAAATATTTTTGGTTTGCCCTGAAGCCGTGATTTTTGCCAGGGCATGCTTAAGCAGTCAAGCATGCAGATAGTTGGTGCCGGTGGTTCCTGTTGGAAAAAGTTTGTGGGGACAGAGCTTCCTGCATCACATGGTGTGAACAAATGGAATTAATTCTTTCCACTAGCTGATGTTTAGGAAACCATAAAATGAAGCTACATGCAGAAAATTACAATGATGATTTATGTGTAACAAGACTCACATATCTGAGAAAATGGAGAGGTTTGCCCGAAGCATGGGAACATGGTTTTAGAAAACTCACATTCCAGTCAGTAGCACAGTGGCTCTTACACAATATTTCAGTGAAAACTCCTCATATGAATAGGCCATTTGAGGAAGCTTTGATGGGCTTATACCATGCCTTCTGCAAAAAGTTTGTGAATGCTACAGAGAATTAATTACAGACTACATGGCACAGTTCCAGCATACTGATGACCCTCTAGGAAGACTGTGTGTCATTGTCAAAAAAAAATAGATGAAAAACAGTGAAACGAATCAAAGTTCAGGACAGAGACATGCCTAGATAATTTTCATTTTGCTGCAATACTGATTCATCCAATACAAAAACATGTGGCTCTTCAATCTGTCATCATAATACATAAATGAGCATTGTACAAATAGCTAGGACAATTAGGTTGCAAACATCTAACTCTACAACTATTGTACAAATTTGTGAATCCTCAGACTAGAACCCAAACATGGTCTACAGAGAACAATTGAAAACCACTTAAGCAGGATTTAATGCCGGCAACTAAAAGCAACACTTTGCAGAATACTTATTTAAGTATTTGTTCAAATGGAACTGAAGACTTTCATCAGAACATCTATTAAAGTGTTAATTTGCATTATTCGACTTGATTATACTGGGAGGCAATGAGACCATTTCTAAAATGGGAGTTTTCATTTTATTCACATGAAACAAAATTATGTAACATTTTCCATCTGATCAGGTGCTTCAAAAACACACTAAAAATACACATGCAAAAAATCCTTTTTGATTCCTAATATAAAAATGTATCATTGAAGAAGCAAATATGCTAATCTTGGCAGGATGCCAGTGAAAACCTCAGAAAGGGCCTCCAAGCAAGCTGAGATGTGGCACTATTTAAAATAATCAAAATTAAGTAAAAATATCTGCTAAAGTTCAGCCAATATATATCATGGAGGTGGGGGCTAAAATGCATGCTACACCACTGATATTAACAAAAATGGAGATATTGCAAAATTGAAGAGAAATGGCAGGTATTTCATTAAAAAAAAAAGCTTTGTTTTATGGTAAACAGACTTGAATATTGAGCAGAAACACTTTTTCCACAGTGCTTTCAATATGTCAATGTATTACAGAAGACTGTCAAATATTTATATATAATACAACGTTCGAATTACCCAGTGGTCCGCTGGCCATTGGCTAGTAAAACTTGTGTTGGACCACTGAACTATTGATTTTAATGGCCCAGATGGCCAGTAAGTTTTTTTTCTAATTTATCACAATTTAAAAATATGAATTTCTATTTCTTTTATGTAGCTATATGGTTTTCTCTTTAGGCTGCAAACTAATGATAGGTTAAAAAACAAATATTGGGCATAATTCCTTGAAATGATACGTTATTTTCTACATATGTATTAAATGTCTTAAAATATAATTCATGGACCAGTAGGCATTTTGGTGGACCAATGATTTGCAAGTTCTAGTGGTTCACTGGGCCTGTAGATTTATTTTCACTTCTAACATTGCGCATTAAATTCTGGATTTTGAAAATTTGAAAAAAAAAAAAAAAAAAAAAAAAAAAAATTAACACATGGGTACTTTTATTACTCATCATTTATTCACTTGCACACAAAAATATCATGGTGGTTACAAACGTCCTAAATGTTTTAACAGAAAGCATAATTATAATTCCATTTTAATCGCAAGCACTTCAACTGGCACACTGATGAAAGGGTCTGAGAAAATATGTGGGCAGAAGTCAGGTCTGTTGTTAATGAAGGAAACTATATCTCTAACAAGAGCACAAGGTTTCCGATATTTATGAGCAGTTGAATAAATGTCGATACACACGGCTTTGCTACGATTTGATTCTCCTGCAGTTAGGCCTCTTAATAAGGCTTTTGCATTTAGTACCGAAATTCTACAGACCATCATAGTTCTGGACATTAAAATTCTTAGATTTCTTATATCTGAAATTGAAAAAAACAAAAACAAAGCTAACGACAAGGCGAAGAAAATAACCATATATAAAAAAATTATTCTTTAAAACATTTTACCAGGAGGAAAATACCGCAACGAGTATCGTTTTGTGCTCATTTCGAATGTACAACAACATACCCAAGCAACATACCAACACCAGGTTGCTAGAAACAACAGAACGGAATATCAACAAACACGTCTGCTTCCATCTGAGATTTAGCGACTACGGTTAGTTCATGTGTTGATCAGAACGGGAAATTTTGATCAATGTTCCTCCCATACAGCTTTAAATGTATGTTGTCTCTCCAACATATGCAAGATTACTAGTATGAAACTAAGAATTTTATGCAAAGTTCTGTTGGATAAAAAACAGTAAGCCTGCAGAACGTTTCGTAATCAAGTTATATAAGAAGATATTTTCAGACTCACATGTTGTAAACATAGTTTGTTCTAAGAACTCCATGAAAAACGTATTCCTCCTCGTATTTATACTTCTATACACCAGATAAACTAATTTCAAAGAAGTTGGAATTGTTATTTTTCACAATTTGTCAAAGGCGGGAAGTTCAATAACTTATTTTTTCGTCATCAGAGGAATTTCAGTTTCATTTTCGTGGCATCATTATTCTGAAAAAGCACGAGTTGAAGAGCGGAGGTTGTCTGCTTAGGAGCAGCAGCGGTCTTTAGTCGCTTGGTTTTTCGTTTTTCTATCGCTTGTTCTGTGTAAGCATTTTGATTTATTTATTTCCTATTTCTTTCATTAGCGTACTGAAACACTTTGACGCTACCATGAATAGGTGATGCAGCTGTTTGGTGAGCTTAAGTAAAACCTGCTTAGGGATGTAAGATGCCGCCCCCTCTTGAATATTGGCACATACCTGTGATTTGGTTCATGTCTTAGTCCTTGAAATTATTTCTTTCCTGTTCCACGAATAAATGTTGCTGCATTTTGAAAGTTGCAGGTACATCATAATACGATACATGGAGTTACGAGCAACATGACATCCTTTATCATTGTGTCCCAGTTATCTGTCCTGAGATTTATCAGTGCTGATCAATGAATGCATGCTCGGGAGATTTCAGTTGTGTAAGCATTAAGTTATATATCAAGTTTTGGGAAACCTCGTAAACCATTTAACCCTCTTTTATGCATATAATGCCGAGGTGATATATTTAATTTGCGATGTGAAATGGTCTTGTTAGGCAATTTATTATTCAATAAAATTTGGTTTTATTGATATAAACTGTTTTGTGTATGCCACTTCAACTTATACCTAATAGCTAGCCAGAAATGTACAAGATCGTTTTACCCTGGACGTCCCGAGAGAAACAAAAATTGCCCCAAAGTTTTATTTTTGTATGGTATTTCGCATTTTTGACTCTACAACTTTGCATTATTAACCTCCTTCCTGGAATTTTGGACTGCTAGAAGAATTTCTGCTGCAACAGGTAAAACTTGTAAAAAATGTCTTTTTAAGTAAATAAATGTTTAGTAGGCATAGGCACAATGTGTATACAGAAATCAATATCAGTCTTCTCTCCTGCTTCATAAAGTAAAGAGAAAAATTTTTTTTTTTAATTTTGGGATTGCAATATCAGCAGGAACAGCTTTGAAAAATGGCTCACCATATTATTTGAAGATATCATTGCTGTCATTTGAGGATTTGAGGACACAATTGATATCAGTTGACATAGGCATTACATTAGGGGCACAGGGCACATGCCCCCCTCCCCCCCAAAAAAAACAAAAAAAAACTTAAAAAGTAATAACTAATCACTTGTCTTTTAAATGTCATAAAGTGTGACTATAGCCAAGGCAGCAACGCTATTCAATAGCGAGCATTGTTAGGACTGCTTTCCAGAAGTCATAATGTACAATAGTGTGCAGTCATCTCATGATGGTTTTCATCAGATAACAACTACATGAGATGCTTTGAAAGGCATATTATTTTTCATTCTCATTAGGGTAAATGAATGCAAGCCTTGGTAATGTAGTGTTCACAGCACCACACTGTGAACACTAGTAAGTAGAAAGATTCGCCAAAAGCTTTCACACTCCACTGGGAGGCTTTTTCAACGCAATGATAGACATAAAAATGCAGGGAATTGGAACATGTGAGGAACAAAGATTATTTTTGAAAATAACGGTGACATCACAAGCATATTACATGAATTTTTACAACGTAATTATACTGTGTGTCGCGATGTGTTCCTATCATTGGCTAATGTGTGGTGTGTTTGTCTTAACGACATTGTCTCCTTCTTCCTGGAATAAGAGGCCCTAAATTAGGGATGGGTGACTAGCTGTATCTCTTACAATTATTCATGCAGGTCATTAACTTCCCTTTCCCCAAAAAATGACGATAGATAATTTAATGTTCAAAAGACACGCATTTCTATCAGGTTTTTTACATACTTTAACCTTCAGAAATTTGCAGTTTCTGGATTAATATGTTTAAAAAACTAGGTGGAAAGCTGTCCATAATAATGGGGGAAGATAAGATATGTTGAGTAATTTTTAATAACCGGATATTCTTTTTGTTTGTGATGTCCAAATGTGAAAGCATTTTTCATGAACATTACAACAACAATATATATATATATATATATATCATCATCATCAACCATTATCAATCCACTGCTGGACGAAGGTCTCCCCAAGTTTCTTCCACAATGGTCTGTCTTGTGCCAGTCTCCTCCATGTTACTCCCGCATACTTTCAAATTTCATCCACCCATCTCCCATGTGGTTTTCTGGGTCTTTTCCTGTCCCTTGGAATCCAATCTAAAATTTCGGCTGTCCGTCGATGGTCTATCCTTCTGGAAGTATGTCCAGCTTATTGCCATTTCAGGAATTTAACTCTGATCATGATGTCTTCCACTCTTGTCATTTTTCGGATCCACGAGTTCCTCTTCTTGTCTCTCCTGGTTACACCAAGCATGCACCTCTCCATGCTACTTTGAGTTGTCTGCAGCCTTTGTATGTCTCTTTTAGTAAGGTCCACGTCTCTGCATCATACGTAAGCACTGGAAGGATGCAGTGATCAAACACTTTTCTTTTAAGACATAATGGCATATTGCTCTTGAAAATTATGCTGTTTCTTCCAAAAGCTCTCCAGGCAAGCTTTGTACACCGATTAATTTCTTCATCAATGTGACCCTCACTTGATATCTGCTGTCCAAGATAAACGTACATGCCTGTTATCTCCAGCTTTTCTCCATCAATCGATAAATCTTCATTTCTTGTGAAAGCATTGAACATCACTTTTGTCTTCTGAAAGTTCGTTTTTAATCCCACTTCTTTACTGTTGTCAGCTAGTTCCTGGATCATACTCTGAAGCTCTGATGGGGTAGTTGCAAAAATGACTGTGTCATCTGCAAAACGAAGGTGAGTTAGATAATCTCCATTAATCTTTATCCCTTTGTTTTCCCAGTTCAGTGATTGAAAGACATTTTCCAATGTGGCATTAAAGAGCTTCGGAGATATGGTGTCACCTTGTCTCACTCCCTTTCCAATTTTTATGTGTGTTGTATTTTCAAATAGCAGAATCTTTGCACTTGCATTTTCACAGATGTTATTAATAATATTAATGTATGCATCTTCAATACCGCAGGATTTCAGAGCCATTGTAACTGCTGATGGTTTCACCGAATCAAAGGCTTTTTCATAATTGATAAAAGCCATGCACAATGGAAGTTCATATTTCCTCGCTCTTTCAATTAGTTCTCTCAGTACGTGGATATGATCTATAGTGCTGTAGCCACTCCTGAATCCAGCTTGTTCTCTCGGTTGAGCCATGTCCAGTGTTAACTTCAAGCTGTGTGAAAGAACTTTAGTGAAGATTTTATAAACCACTGATAGGAGGCTGATAGGTCTGTAGTTCCCGAGATCCTCAATGTCACCTTTTTTTTGTAGCAGGATCATTGTAGCGGTGTGCCAATCCTCAGGAATCTTTCCCTTCATTAAGGCATCGAGTGAAAATTTGGGCGAGTACTGTTTCGAATTTCTCCACTTGCTTCTTGTATGATGTCTACAGTAATTCCATCTTCTCCTGGAGCTTTTCCCCGCTTCATGTTCTTGATTGCATGTGCAAATTCTGCTAGGAGGACTGGAAGAACTCTTGTACTGGTACCTTTCATGATGTCTGAAGTACATGCATGTCATCCCTTTCATATAATTTGGAGTAGAAATCTTTCACTCTTGTCAAAATTTCGCCTCTATTTCTTGTTACAGTACCATCTTCTTTTCTCAGTGCCATAATATGTTTTCTTCCCTTATTGAGATGTCCCTTTGCTATCTTTAGGCTTCGGTTGTTTTCAATTGCTTTCCTCACTAGTTCACAGTTGAATTTCCTTACGTCTTCAGTGATACTTTTTCGTACTGTCTTGCATAGCTCTATATATTCCACTTTGGAAGTCACATCTTCTTTAGTTGTCCTCATCTCTCTTCTTTTTTGCATCAACATTTTGGTTTTTCCTGATAATTTGTTCACATACAACTTGTTCTTAGACCCAGCTAATTTTGTTGCTGTTTCCATAAGAGCTTTGGTTACTTTTCTGTTAACTTCAGAAATATCCACTTCTTCTGATGTTAGGCCTTCTAAAGCAGAGAATCTGTTCTTCAGTTCCAATTTGAAAGTATTATGGTGTTTTTTAAGGTTGGTTATGTCAATATATTTTTTGTTTTATGAGCTTGCCACGTTCGAGTTTAGTGTTGAGGTGCATCTTACATCTCACCAATCTATGGTCACTACCTGTGTTGAACTTGTTTAGCACACTGCAGTCTTCTATGACGAATTTTTTGTTACACATAATAAAATCAATTTCACTTGTCGTCCCATTTGGATGTCTCCATGTCCATTTCCTGTGTGGCTTTTTCTTGAAAAAGGAGTTCAAGATGAAAAACCCTTCTGCCTCTGCAAACTCAACGAGAGTATTTCCACGCTGGTTTCTGTTGCCGTGACCGAATTTACCTACTGAAGTTTCATTCTGTTGCCGTTGCCCAATTTTTGCATTGAAATCTCCCATTATTATCTTCAAGTGCTGCTTACCTTTATTATTTAAAATACGAATTTCCTCATAAAATTCTTCAATTTCTTCTTCAGGATGACTTGTGGGGGGTGCACAAGTTTGAATAATCTGAGCCTGGTATCTTCTCGAGAGTTGGATAACGAGTCGTGCAGCTCTGTCAGAGGAACTTTCAACTTCTACAACTTTGTCCTTCAGTTTCTTGTTTATTATAAATCCAACACCATTAGTTCTGCCAGTATTTGTCCCACGATAGTAGAAGAGATGTCCACTTTTCAGTTCAATGAGATCTTCTCCTTTTCTCCTTACCTCACTTAGCCTGACAATGTCCCACTTGATCCTTTGTAGTTCCTCTTCCAATTCAAGAAGCCTTGAATCAGAAGATAGGGAGCGTCCATTATACGTAGCCAAGGTCAGCATCAAATGGCAGCCTAGTCCGGTCGTCTGGTGATTCTTAGCACCCTCTGCCTTCATGTCGCACTGGCCACTGCCTTGGCCAGGTAAATTCCAGCTGCCGGAGACTGAGGCCAAGATTTAAGTTGTGGAGTCATTTTGGACAGGTTTAGCCATAACTCACCACGCTGGCCAAGCGGGTTGGTGAGTGTGGGATAGCATTTCCTCTAATCCCGATGGTATAGTTATACCGCTATTGGCGGTCGTCAGAGCCCCTTTAGTGGGAACAGGATGCACCACGAGAAGGCGGGGTTGACATTTGTCAAGGAGAGGCTGTGATGTTACGCATCACCTGACCTTACATCCCGACTTATTTATATATATACAACATATTGTATTATTACAATGTGTGTGTTTTTTTTATTCACACATGGTATTATTACAATATGGTATTATGCATATACAACATATGATAATTCTTACGTATATTCACCACCATCACCATGTTATCTCAGAGAAGAATCATTCAATGTCCAGTAACTTTTTAAATACCTCTTGAATGAAAAATGGCGCATGACAAAATTGTAGAACTCCATTAAGTGTACCAAATGCACTGACATTTAGTTGCTTAGTAAATTACAAGAAAATTGGTGCTGAAAGATGTAATTTTTATTCCCCATTCTACAAATTATTCAACGAAAATTAAATGAAAAAAGCAGAAGAAGTAAACCAACCAGCGCCGTTTCCGGACAATATGACGCAACAGACAAAAATGCCGATATGCGGCCTCCGTCATTGTTGTTTATTTAAACAGCGAAGACTGAATATATATACATAATGCAATCAAAAATTTCGGAGACTAGGTACGCAGCGCGCCAACAGATGGCCGTACGTAGATCAGCGGTCGAGGGCAATTACCTTCATGAGTCATTGTGCCGAGTGATGTTCTATGAACATTGTGAGCAGTGCTACATGATATTTGGTGACCATGTGCAGAACACAGCTGCGATTTTGGTATGGACTGCAAACTAGAGCAGCGAGCGAACATAAAATTTTGCGTCAAACTTGGCAAATCGGGAACGGAGACGCATGAAATGTTCCTGTCATGGGTCATCACTAGGGATGAGACTCTGATCTATAGTTACGACCCGAAGACCAAACAACACTCGTCGCAGGGGAAGAGCCCGGCATCTCCACGACTGAAGAAGGCACGACAGGTCCGGAGCGCAACCAAAAACATGCTCAACAAGTTCTTCAATATTCGTGGGGTTGTGCACCGTGAATTCGTTAGCCATGGCCAGACCGTCGCCGGTCTTTTTTACTGCAATGTTCTGCAGCGTCTAGGGAGGACATTCGCCGTAAACAACCTGAAAGGTGGCGCCGGGGCGATTTCCTGCTCCATCACGACAATGCAGCAGCTCACAGAGCATTAGCAACCCTCTAGTTTTACAACCGCAACAGCAATACTACCCTTCCTCATCCGCCTTACTCGCCGGATTTGGCCCCCTGCGACTTATTTCTGTTCCTAAAGATGAAACTGAAGCTCAAGGGTCGCTCGCAGTTTTTAAACTGTGGAAGAGATCCAGCGCGAATCGCAGACGGTGCTTGACACGATTCACGAACGGGACTTCCAGGGAGCGTTCCAACAGTGGCAAAAACACTGGCAATGGTGTATCGCTGCACAAGGAGACTACTTTGAGGTAGATCATAGCCATACTTTAGTAACATAAGTACTTTGTTGTATACCGGCCTAGTCTTGGAACTTTTTAATCGGACCTCGTATATATATATGTAAATAGACCAGGTTGGCAAACCTCAGTGATATACATAAGTGCACTTCTTCATATAAATAGACAACACAAATGACTGTTTAAACAGAATAGGTGATTTGAAAAAAAGTGCGATTTGTGCGTGACCCTCAAGCCTCGCTCCCATTCGGGATCAGGAGAGAGAGGTCGGCTTTTTTTTTTTTTTCTTTTTCTTATTTTGTCACAAAAGATCAACCTTAACACCTAACTTCCCTCCTGCCTCATCGGGAAATCAAAGCAACGAGCAAAGTTTGAAAAAAAAAAAAAAAAAAGGCAGAAGACTTTCAACTTTCTGCATTGGTGTTTGTTTCTTCTTTTCCTTAAATATAAAAAAATCATAACCTTCTGGTGAGTGGTGAAAGAGTTTGATTTTTTGTAAACCCATAGGACTCTTTTTTTGTAAACCCATAGGACTAAGATTGCCATGAGTGCACTGATTATGAAGCATTTTGCAACATACTAAAAGTCACCTTCATGGAATACCTTGCTTCAGTGTGAAAGGAAAGAAGTCTTCCCATGTGGAGAGAAAGACAGATGGGCAAAGCCAGAGCATAAATGGTTCTATAATATGCACGTATTTCTTGATGTATCGAGATTTAAAAACATGTTTTTCATACGTTATTCTTTTTCAGTTAGAACCATTTAGTGGAGGTTTTGACTTTTGTATCTTTTTACATGTTATATTTCCTTTGAATGAAAAGCAATTTCTTAGTTGGAAGTTATTAATATTCACTGTGAATATATATCTCGGTAATCGAATGTGATTCAGGGGAAAATCTTTCACGTACCTCTCGGTTGTAGGTGGTCGATGTTCAAATCTTTGCACAATTGTTCACATCAGGTTCTTGAGTGTAGGCTTTTTTAGAAGTTAGTCCACACATTTTGTTGACTAGGATATACTTTTTTAGTTGAACTACAGGAGGCACATGAAGACAAACAAGATGTGGAAAATTACGTTGGAAAACTTGAAAAAACGAAAAAATGAATCACTCAAAAAAGTATTCGCATGAGAAAATGCAATCACCAAAAAATCTTCGTCAGATTTCCTGGATGTATTGTCTGATGCATTTCGGCAGATCTGTCTGCCATCTTCTGGGACTTTGTGTGTTATACGTCACATATAACACACAAAGATTCCCAGACTGAGCACATGGCATATTCAATGTAGACTGCAGAGAGAACGGACAACCAGAGGTCCCAGAAGATGGCAGACAAATCTGCCAAAATGCACCGGACAATACATCTGGCGAAGTTTTTTTGGTGATTGCATTTTCTCATGCGAATATTTTTTCGAGTGATTCATTTTTCCGTTTTTTAAAGTTTTCTAACGTAATTTTCACATCTCCTTTTTCTTCATGTGGGCGGACTAACCTCTAAAAAAGCCTACACTCAAGAACCTGATGATAACAACCGTGCAAAGATTTGAACAATCAACCACCTACAACCGAGAGGTACGTGAAAGATTTTTCTTTGAATCACATTCGATTACCGAGATATATATTCACAGTGAACTTCCAACTGGGAAATTGCTTTTCACTCAAAAGAAATATAACATGTAAAAAGGTACAAGTTAAAACCACCATTAAATGGTTCTTTAACCTCTAGTTGGAAAGCATTATAAAAAGGCCCATACTCTGGGGTCACTATTTGTGCAAAAAAGTGACTGTCTTAATCCAAATATTTTGAGTCTGACACCTTGGTTTCTTACAGTCCAAAATTTTTATAAAATTTAAATATGGTTTGCAATTCCAATATATATATATATTTTTTTTAGTAGTAAATATCTAAATTTTAAAAAATCCATAGTGAAACCTGGATTATTTCAAAAAACTGCTATAGCAAAACCTGGATATTTTGAAATCTGGTTCAATTCTATATGACCTTAAAAATTTCAAAACAAACTGCATAAAAAAAAAGAACAAACTTACTGGCCACCCAGGCCAGTAACATAAATTTTTCAGTGGTCCGATGGAATTTTTACTAGCCAATGGCCAGCAGACCGCCGGGTAATTTGAACGCTGAAAATACATTGGCGGTTGGCAAATGCCAATGGTGTGGCGGTATATCAAGGGATGTTTTGTATAGAGCATGTCTGTTTGGATACAAGAGGTGGTGTTATACAAGAGTGGAAGTAAATCAAGGGGCAGTATTTTGAGGGTTGACTGTACAAAATATGAAACAATTGGGTAATTTACATTAGTATTGAACTATCAATGCGATGTGTAAGAATATATATACAAAGATCACCCTCAGAATTTGTACCTCGAACAACCTAAAGGTAAAAAAGTAGAGAAAATTGCTACTTTTCAGGAAAAGTCTACTTTTTGAAAAAGTAGTTGTAGCTAGTACTTTTAAAAGTAGCTTTCCAGTCATTGCATACATACATACATCCATCAGGCCTTTTTATTTTGTCAGTATGTGCCAGAGAACACTGTCCTAGCACTTTTTTTTACCCAAAAGTTTTGTTTAAAGTTATTCCAGTGGCTAAATTCTGTGCTGAGCTAGATTATATGCGATTTCAAGTTATTTACTCATATTGTTTGAACCATAGTTGAGTTCATATCAGGTATTCCTGAAATTTTTGGCAAGCTTAAGCCCCACAAAGATGACTGACCTCTACAATCAATAGTTTCAAATAGTAATTCGCTATTAATTAACCTGGAAAAAAACTTTAGATTCTAGGCTCCATTTTTAAAATAACTATATCATTACCAACTCAATAAAACTTATTAAAAAGTTTAAATATAATAATGGGGATTTTAACTCAACAATCTTTGCAAGCTTTGGCATGGTATAATTATTACAAAATACCCCAGTTCCAGAGACCATCGATATTATTGAAGAGATGTTGAATTATATGTACCATATCTTCACAAATTAGAAATAACTGCGATCATTGAAATTGAAATACATTTAAAACTACTTTAAATTCTTTTTTTTTTTTTTTTTTTTTGATTGGAGGTTTAACGACCACCGTGAGCAACTCAATGGGCTATAAGCAGTCGCCCGTCCCTAATTTAGGGTCACTGGTTCCAGGGAAGGAAGAGAGCCAGTGCCGTAAGACAAACACAACATCCAAGCCTGACCGGGATTCGAACCCGGACCCCTTACGGACGAATGATCAGAGGCCAACGCCTTAGACCACTGCGCCACCGGGGCGGCTACTTTAAATTCAATAGCACTATCTATAGACAAAAATCCAGAGCACCTATGGTTTCCCCACTGTTTTCCCTATTCGCAGAAGTTATTTTACAACATATTGAAGAAACATTATCAACAAATATAAAGATAAAATTCAATGTTATTTTAGATATGTGGATGGTACTTTCATTATTTGGAGTTCTGGTCTTGAAGAGCTACAAGTTCTAAGCAATTAACTATTGAATATATTTCCAACCATTCAGTTTGTGACAGAACTTTAAAAACAATGGTGAACTACCATTCTTAGATGTAAAATTAATAAAAACCCAATCTCAACTTGGTATTTGGTTACAAAGTACACAGAAACTAACCTTGTCCTTTATTCAGTGTGTGTTCACACATACAAGTTGCAATTCATTTAGAGAAACTGAAATCACTTGTATGATTAACACAACTGAATATGTTGTAAATGATTTTAAAAAATGTATGTTTTGTGTTGATAAAAGCAGGTTGGTTCAGTAATATCAGTATTAGAAGTGGAAATTAATCTTCTACAGACCCAGTGGACCACTCAAATTTCCAAATCACTGGTCTACCAGAAATGCCCACTGGTGTCCGTCAAAAACAAACAAAAAAACTTGCACATTTGTAGTGTATGTGGAAAATAATGTATCATGTAGAACAGAATGTGCACATTACTCATGTAAATAATACTAATAAATAAAACACAAAACATGCTACATAGTGATAGAAATTTGAAAACAATTTAAAAAAATTAAATAAAAAAAATTAAAAGAAAACTTCACTGGTCTGCAGGACCAGTTGGACCAGTGTATACCAAAAGTTGTTAATTCATTAATTTTTTACATTTCAGCAATTAAAAAATTGAACTATGATTTTAAACATCTAAAGCAAAAGAATAAAACAACAAAATTGTACTGAGGTAAATTTCCATTTGTTAAAGATTTAATTGGAATAGTTATTAGGTGTGCATCTTAATATTCGGCCTCTAACCGCAAGCAATCATAGAACGTCGGCAAATTCAAATAGCTGTGTGCGATAATGGCTGATTGCAGCGCCATCCAACAGCTTTCCAGGCAACTGTAACCGCTCATAGCTGCAGTGACAGAAGGGACGAAAGTTGCTGGTGAAAGCAATGTCATTGGAGAAGCAACATTTGAGGCACTACCTCCTGTTTGTGTTTCAGCTGAAAAAAAGTGCCGCTGAAGTCCAGCAAATGATCTGTGCTGTTTTGGGTGAGGCTGCTGTGTCCTACAGTATATGTAAGAAGTGGTTTAAGCAGGGAAATTCCGATCTCCGTGATGCAGAACATCCGGGACAGCCACAGAAAGTTGACGATGAGGAACTGGAACAACTGTTGGACGCAGATCCCTGTCGCACCCAGTCAGAGCTTGCCGAGGAACTCGGAGTAACACAGCAAGCCATTGCAAAGTGTCTGCACAAGCTTGCTGATTCACAAGGAGGGCCATTGGGTGTCCCACCAACTCACAGCTGCAAGCAAGTCTAGGTGCTACGATGTTGCTGTGTCCTTGCTCTCCAGATTCAAGAAGAAGGATTTCCTCCAGAAGATTTTGACCTGTAACGAGAAGTGGATCTTTTACTATGATCCTAAGCAGTGCAAATCATGGGTTTATCCAGGTCAACCTACCACCAAACCAAATATCCACGCCAGGAAGTTGTTGCTGTGCATATGGTGGGATCAGTGCGGTGTCGTACACTATGAGTTGCTCAAACCTGGTGAAACGGTCAGTGCTGACCATTATTGTCATCAACTCATTCATGTGAGTGATGCAATGTAGGCGAAAAGGCCATACACCGGCAAGGGCAAAAGCTCAGTCCTGTTGCTTCAGGATGACGCGCGTCTTCACACCACAAAAACGACTTTAAACATGATCATCAATGTGGGATGGGAGATTTTGTACCACTCCGGCGCATTCTCGAGACTTCGTCCCGTCGGATTATCACCTCTTTCGCTCCCTGCAACATCACTTGGGGAATACGCACTTCACTTAGCTGTCGAGGAGGTCCACACAAGTATTGTTGACTTTATCTACTCGAAACAGCCCTCTTTTTTCTGCAGTGACATTCGGCAGCTCCCTGACCGATGGCTCAAATGTATACAACACGACAAGGATTATTTCCCTGATTAGGTACGTGTTCGATTTGCTATAATTTGCTATCAACGTGTCGTGCCTGTGGCCGAGAATTAAGTTGCACACCTAATAGAAAAGAATGCCATAAATATGACTAAAATGTCGGAGTCTCCATTAATGATTATGAAAAACTCCTTGTAAAAAATAAAGAAAAACTAATCTCCTTGATAATGCAGGGGTATACAGTATTCCTATAATAACTGCTGATAACCCACAATTTAAGAAAGTGATGTATAGGAAGTATGAAAAATAGGTTATGACATCAACTCAGGCAATGCATCAGCAACTCGAATCAAGGTGGAAAAAAAAACAGCCTTGACACAGCTGCCCAAAAAATAATGGCACTTCCAGTTTTGAAGATACTAAACTTCTTTGCAAACACCCCAGTGAAAAATTAACAACTTGATAATCTGAGTTGGTTTTAATTGAAAAATATATATGAAGGCCATTTCAAAAGTTTCGCACACTGTAGGTTATCTCTTAAAAAATGAATTTACACTGCTTGATGGAGAAAATGCCACAGCATGAAGGAATGCTCAAAAACAGATCAAACTGTACAAACAGATAGCCAAATCGGTCCTGAACAAATGATTTAATTGTCACATACAGACTAGGCTCTAGTGGCCGAATATACAGGATGATCAATAAGGAGTGTGGCCCCCATTTTGGGTGATACAGTATTGAATCCAACAAGGCAATGAGAGTCCAAATAGAGTCCTGGGGTATCATGGACTATGTTGTGTTGATCAGATTCCACAGTTCATCTTCATTTTGCAGGAGTGGGAGGGTACTCAACCGACGTCCAATCATGTCCCATAGATGGGCGACAGGTTGGGTGATCGTGCTGGCCATGGAAGCATCCACACACCTTGTGAAGCATTCAGGCTGATCCATGCTGTATGCTGCCGGGCGTTATCCTGTTGAAAAATGGCGTTTGGGATGCCCCACAGGTACGGTAGTGCCACGAGGCGCAGCACATTGTAAACATAGCGGCGTGCCATCAATGTGCCTGTAATGCGTACCAGCGGTGAGTGAATGTTGGCGCTGATAGCTCCCCACACCATGATTCTACATTGCCAGGCCATGTGGCACTCCACAATTCCAGAGGAATCCGCCCATTGGCCATGTCACCTCCAAACTCTCACACGGTGGTCATCTGCCATGAGACAGAACCGTGATTCGTCGCTGAACACCAAACTGTTCCATTCGGCACCCCATGCAACTCTGGAGCGACAGCACGCCAAGTGGTGACAACGATGGCTTACTGTTAAGGGCTGCTCTTTGCAATGGACAGCTGGACAGTAAACCAGATGCATCCAATCTGCGCAATACTGTCCGTGTTGATATCGGAGCGTTCAAGCATCCTCTTACATTCCGCAAAATGTTGCCCCTTGTGGCCTGTGGGTCACCTATGGCATGGCGTCAGATGCAATAATTGGTGCGCTCAGACGTCTGTCGCCGTGCTCTGGTCCCCCTACGACGTTGCACAGATCCTTCCTGGGACCACTGTTTCCAAATGCGACCGACAGTTGTGGCATCACATTGCGTTTCTTCCGCAATACGATGCAAGGACCATCCGGTGGTACAAAAGCTCTACGATGTTACCTCTTGTGAACTAGTCCGTTTGACGAAGTCGCATACAACGGCTTCTTAACAGCATTGACACCTCTTGTTCGTTCTCCAGACGCGATTACAGCTGAGCCACTCACTTCTTGCGGCTGTAATGACTTCTCATCTGATGGCCTCATGGGCTGGTTGTCTGCTTATATCCCGCGTGTCGTTCGTGCAATTGACCTGCAAATGTAATCATTTGCATAACTTGTACGTATACACCCACTCTGCAATTTGCATATTGTGGCATTTTCTCTGTCAGGCAGTGTACTTCACAACATACTTTTACAGGCCTTTGAAGTAATCTTCATGTTTCCTTATGACTGTGGCCCAACATTTGGGCAAGTCTTTTATTCCAGTCAAGTCACCTCCATTGTTGAGGTATCTGATTACTCAAGTCACCTCCATTGTTGAGGTATCTGATTACTCAAGTCACCTCATTAGAAGCATCCTGAATGATTTCCTGCAGAGTGGCTTCTTCAGTTTTGGAAACAAGTCATACTCTGGTGGGCTCATGTCAGGACTGTATGGCACATGGGGAAGCAATTTCCATCCATACTTTTCCTGAATGTCTCTCACTGTACGGGCAACACGAGACCTCGTGTTGTCAGGCAAAATGATGACACCAGCTTCGAGCATGTCAGGCCTTCTTTGGCGAATCTTTGGGCACAAAATATTTTTCAGAAACCTTCTGTAGTATTCCGGTGTTACAGTGGTCCCCTTGGTCACTCTGTTGCTATCACTCCAACTGGCTATAATCATGATCAGCTTAATCTTTGATTGTTGGCCACGGTATATTTTCTGGCAAGGTGCTACAATGCTCAAAAGTTTGTGGGGTTAGTGTGGCTACGATCCACTACACTAACCCCACAAACTTCGCACAATGCTTTATGAATTCTACTCGCAAAGTTTCAATTTTGATGTAGGATCGCTGGTCGCTACACGAGATCTGACCTGACTCACTTTCTTCCTCCATTTCTAGGCAGAATTTTTCAGAGTAGGAACAAATTAGCCAGCAAACATAGACACAGCTTTATATATACTGAAGTCTGACTCACAACTGGTGCTACGATTGGAGTGATTGCGTCATCCTATGGGCAGCGCCTGCGCAGTGTGCAGAACTTTTGAAGTGACCTACATAGGAACGAGTTGCAATGTCAATTGCTGTGTCAAACATCCTTTGCTGTGGAAATTGCTAGTTGCTGAAGAAAAATGTCTTGAAAGAAAAGGGAAGGCCAAGAAAAACGTCGCAATGCAATGATGTAAACAATGTTCCATCATGAATACCTTTATGAGTACATATACAGGAAATGGCAACAACTAGTACCTATGACCTTGAATCCCAAGATGGAGTTTGGCAGGGTAAAGACTGAAGCAGAGTTAGGTGTTGTACACTGAAAGGAATACAGTTGGAACTTTCTTTCCCTGAAGATGGCAAAATGTGTTCATAATATTGAAATGCATCAAGCATAAACATGATTCAGCATGTTGGAAGTCATGTTTATCAGGTTTTCATTTTGAGGTTTTTCGTTTTTGATGCTTCATGTTCCCACTCGAGTTATTTCACCTTTGTTTTTAGAAGTTTTAACTTCCTGGCATTTTATCTGATCACTGCATTTTTAACTTTTTCATTGAGTTTTTCAGATCTTGAGCTCTTGTATCAACATTTTTCTCACTGTTTTTCAAAATTTTTATTTCCTGACATTTTAATATATCATATGTATTTTATCTTTCAAAGATTTTAGTGATGTTTTAGCCCTTATTGCAATGGCATTAGTATTTGGGTGAAGTACATAAACTGAAGTGCCAGAAAAACTGGTACAGACGAGCTTATGCAAAATACACAGCAACGTCACCTATGCGTGTACTTGGTTGCGTCCGCCAGTGTGTATGTAAAGCAATAGACATCCTTGCCAGCTGTCAGAGCTGTTTTCGGCATGAGAATGGCAAGTAATAATGATTTAAGCGATTTTCAACGTGGTGTCATAGTTGGCGCTCGTGAGATGGGCCATAGTATTTCGGAGGTAAAAAATGAAGTTCGGATATTCACTGACGACCATTGCAGGGGTGTACCGTGACTACAAGAATTCCGGCAAAACCTACAATACCAGTGTGGCCCTAAAAGGACATTGGGTGAACGTGACCATCGTTAACTGTCAAGAATCGTTTCATGCAATAGGCGTGCAACACTCGCAGGTATCATCGGAATTCAATGCTGGAGACTCAGCAAACATCAGCGTCCGGACTGTGCAACGTACCCTGCACGATGTGGGCTTTGGGAGCCGACGCCCAACTCGAGTCCCTTTGATGGGTGCACGACACAGAGCTATGCACCTCGCTTCAGCACGGCAACACCGCCACTGGACACTTGATGACTGGAAACGTGTAGCCTGGTCTGACGAGTCGCGTTTCCAACTGTATGAGGCAGATGGAAGGATTCGTGTGTGGTGCAAACCCCATGAAGCCATGGATCCCGCCTGTCAATAGGGAACTGTACCGGCTGGTGGGGGATCTGTAATGGTATAGGGTGTGTTTAGCTGGACTTCACTGGAACCCCTGGTACGTCTACAAATGTCTGTGACCGGCCAACGCTATGTGCACATCCTTTCTGATGAGGTACACCCGTTCATGTCCTGCATTCATGCCGATGGGCTAGGCCTGTTCCAACAGGACAATGCACCTCCACACAAATGTTGGGATGCCACATTATGGTTAGAGGAGCATTCGTCTGCATTTGGGGTGTTGCCATTCCCACCAAAGTCCCCAGATCTGAAATTGATAGAACACATTTGGGATGCCATGCAATGCGCTATCACAGGAATCCGAGACCTCGAAATACACCCGAATTGTGGAACGCTCTGCAGGAAGTATGGTGTGCATTGCCTACAGCATATTTCCAGAAGCTAGTGGAGTCCATGCCCCGTTGTATTTCTGCAGTCCTGCACTCCCGTGGGGGACCTTCCAAGTATTAGACTGGTGTACCAGTTTTTCTGGCACTTCAGTGTATGTGTTATGCTTGATGTAGTTAGTACAGAGGCTGGATCATCCAGACTCTTTTTTCAAGGTAAGTACTAAATCTTCACAAGTTCGGTTCTCCTTGTTCTACTCTTGTGTTTTTCAGAATTGTTTTTGTAACACCTTGTTCTGACCTGATTACATAGTCTCCAGGGAATAACACAAAAAGTTTGAAATTGACTGAAACAATAATTTTGAATTAAGTATTTATCTAGCCTGTGGAAAGAGTTAATAGGACAACAAAAAGAACAACAAAAGAAAAACCGACAAAAAAGACAAGGGAACAGGTACAGGAAATGAAAAGAAGAAGAAAACAGAAAGAAGACAACAACCATTTGAAAAAAAAAAAAAGATAAAAAGATAGAATTAGTGAAACATAGATGGCGCCAGCTAGGTTTGATCAAGAAAAGTATCTAATACAGTGTATCCGAAGAATGGCAACGTGGGGTATCGGACTCCATTGACGAGAAATAAACCACGAACATTGGTGGAAAAGGCGTCGTGCTCCTGATAATGCCCGAAGACTGGGTGAAAAATTTAGCTCATTAATAACTGTAAAGAATTGATGTTGTTGAATCCTAAAGTGAAGATCTACTGACTCTACCTAAAGTAAGCAGTGTGTTTGATGTGAATGGTTGCTGCATATACAGCGGATAATGGGACAATAACTTCAACGAAGACCTGAAAACGTGCACGAAAAGTGAATCACCGCTAGAAACGAAATGCCTAGGTAAGCATTATCCAACTGGAACATTTCCAAATTTTTGAAATAATGCACATAAAAATGAATAGTAGCCTTTTCCGATCTATTTCTAAGTCAGAATATGAACTGCCAATATGAATTATTTCAAAACCATAAATTATTATTTAAAAAGCTCTGTGTAATTTAGATAAGCCATATAAGATACCTTCATTCTTTTCAAACAGGTAAGAAGCACATGAATTAAAAATATTTGTGTGTGTGCAAGTAATAATAATTATTCTGTTCATTCAACATATGTGAAGATTAAAATGTTGTTGATAAATATTCCATTTAGGTTTTTTTCACTAATTTGTAATGTTTTAATTTCACATTGATTACTGAAAGTTTAATGCCATATGGTTGTAACAAGTTGTTTTTTTTTTTGTTGTTTTTAAGAGATTTTGCATTGTTATATTTTTCTGGTAGGTTTTGCTGATCATGAAGTTGCTAGGAATAGAATTTGCTCCACTTTTCATTCCCCTGGAAAGGCGCCTTCAAACTGTAGCTGCACTGTATTACTGCACAAGCTTTCTTTTTGTTGGGACCACTGGATTCCTTATTTGTTTTGCACTTCTGTTGAGCAAGTATTATTTCATTCCTTTGCTGTATTTTGCATGGTTCATTTATGATCGCAACACATGTAATGTGGGTGGCAGGCGTTCTCACTGGGTGAGGAGGTGGAAATTGTGGCATTATTTCCGTGATTATTTCCCCATTAAAATGGTGAAGACAGCAGAGCTAGATACAAAGAAGAACTACATATTTGGTTACCATCCACATGGTATTGCATGTGTTGGAGCATTCTGTTCTTTTGCCACAGAAGGCACGGATTTCAGTAATGTTTATCCTGGAATCACTCCTCACCTTTTAACACTTGAAGGACAGTTTTGGTTTCCTTTCCACAGAGAGCATTTGATGTGTTCAGGTAATTATGTTTATTTTCATAGCATTTAATATTTATTTGATAAAAACTAAAATTTGGAGCTCACATGAAAGCTCTGTTTTACATAACAAATCCACTTTTATTTTATGTTATTTATTTTTTATACATGTTTTAGCATACTGATTGGACACTTTCTGTTTGTCCTGATACTTTTGATGCATATCAATGTAAGAATAATTTCCTTAAAGCAAACTTATGTATACTGAAACAGCCCAATGTTTATCATGTAGGTTAGGGGTCACATGACTGGCAAGTTGTGAAAAATTGAAACAATCCTCCTTGCATAAATTTTAATTCAGTTTGGTGCAAATAGACAGCACTATGATCAGTCATGTCATGGCAAAGCAACATTTTTATCACAGTTTTTTGAAAAAAAGGTATTTTCTTAACAGAAAATACCTGTTAGTTAACTGATATCAGTTGCATGTTCTTTTATTATATTTTTGAGCAAGAATATAAGTAAGAAATGAGAACTCCATTACAAGTGCAGTATACCTTAATGTAAATAAACTTTACTCTCCTTATTATTTTCTAAGTGGAACATAAACCAGTTATTTGGGTGAAAATGTGTAATGTTTGGAAAAAAATGTCAAGAGTTTTAAAAGATACTGTAACATAACTCCATACTTCAAAATATAGTAAACTGTGAGGACAACAATGTGCTGATAAAATTTTTGAAGAAAAACTGATATTAGAATTGTTTTTCAGGAAAATAAATTTGGAGAACAAATTGTCATTTTTTTTACTTAGAAATACCAAAATTAACCACTGTCCATGTGACCTCCTTCTCACAAAGGTTCAAAATTATATACAGTATTGAAATAAGAGTCTAACCTGCATCTCTCAAGTTTCGTCTAGGCTTGTTAGCTCCAATACTCCATGAAGATATAGTTTCTAATTTTGTGGAAAGAATTTGATTCCCATTCCAAAATATTTTTTAGAATTTTCTAAGGCTTTGTAGCCACATGAATAACAGGCTGTTATATAATGTTGATCCACCATATATGATAATCTTATTTGCTTGCTAAGTGTTTATTTTTATATTGATTAATTTCTACAGTATGAACTAAGAATTTAACTTTGCCAGTCATCTGCCTGTGCTTCCTATTATCAGAGGAGTTGGAAATTAGTATGGAATTGGGCACCTGGGAGATTAACGTGGATGATTTTACTTAAGTTTTGTGCAATAACTTAATAATAGAGGCTTGTTTTGAATGACATTAATGAAATCTTGAGTAAATTCTGGGGATAATGGGAACTCTTTCTAAAGTTAAGAGGATTGGGACCAGAAGATTTCAGTCTTTGAACTTGGATGTGGAAGAAGGCAGTTGATTTATGTTTTCATATTGTTTGATGAGATATTGTTCCTTTTTTTTTCTTTTTTTTAATGAAAGAGAAATCATGTGAGGATGCTATTTCCAAAATATTTACGAGTCTCTTTTGAAGTCAAACAGGACCATTGGTCAAAAATTTTGCTTTTAGTACTGTATGTACCAATTAGTTAGCATATATGCGTGGATATTGATAATGAAATATCATTATGGTAATATTTACCATGTTATTCTGTTCAATATGTTCCATAAGAAATTGAATAAACTCTATGGTATAACTAAATTAATATTTAAGAAGGTTTTGCTGTACATACCTTAATTCAAATGATGTTCTCCAGTGGTTTAAAGTATAGTTATTCAAATGATAACCATCCATTGGTTTAAAGTATCATAGTCTTTTAGCCAATTTCCATAGCTGTTTTTTAATTAAAAATTCTTTATTACATCATTTCACAGTTATTCCACCTTGAATGAAATAGCATAATTTCACATTGTTAAGTAATGGATATTGATTCGAGAATCGTTGAAATTCAGTCAAAAGATCGACAGAACTCAATATACAATAGCCTTTGTTTGAACAGTGATTAGGGTTAACAGCATGAAGACCTTAGGCCTAATAGAGACAAGACGTGCTTTGATGAAGAATTGTGACTGCATTTTGCAAACATTATTTCTAAGGAATATTGACTATTTTGCTACATTTGAACATTATTTGAATTAAGGTATGTACAGCAAAACCTTCTTAAATATTAATTTAGTTATACCATGGAGTTTATTCAATTTCTTATGTACAATATTGAATGTGTTGAACAGAATACCATGACACATAGTATTACCATAATGAAATTTCAGGATCATTGCTGCTTATATATGGAGTAGGATCCAAAAGTTCCCAGACTGCACCTGTACGTTAAAGTACATGTACCACATACCCATGGTGATTATTGGACTACATTACGACATTATCCCCCTCACAGGGAAATCGGTTTCATCCATCTACATCATGTGCTACATCTGTTTATTGTGAGCAACATACGTAGTGTTCAGCGATTGATGAAAAACGGCATTTTTTGAGCAGTGCGTTAACATTAAGTAATGCGTTCATTTGGGCAAAAGTCCAACAGAAACTTATGAGATGTTAAAGCAAGTTTATGGTGAAAACACCCTGTTGTAGTCACAAACGTTCGATTGGCATCACCGCTTCAGAGAAGGCAGACAGGAGGTCGAAGATGATGAACAAAGTGGGCAGCCAGTGACAGCTCACAAAGTGAAAACATTTCAGATGTTGCGGCTATCGTACACACCAACAGATGATCAAGCAAATAGCAGAAGCTGCTGGGATATCAAAGACTACGTGTCAACAGATACTAACAGATGATCTGAAGATGCACCGGGTGTGTCAACACATCATCCCATGCATGTTAACGGAAGATCAGTTGGCCATATGGATGGAAATGGCGAGCGATATCGTAACCACCACTGACCAAAACTCACAATTTCATAGAAGAATCATAATGGGAGATAAAAAATGGTGCTTCCTCTTCAACCCGCAGACTAAGTAGGCATCATCGGCTACATAGAAATTGCCATCGTCTCCACGCAAACAGAAATTCCGCAGAGATCTTGGCAAATCCAATATCATGCTAGGGATCTTTGACATCCAGGGTATTGTTCATCTTGAATTTATCCTTGAAGGATGCACTGTCAACAAGGAACTTTATCTGGACATCATGCGATGTCTGCATGAGTCAATCTGAAAGAAAAGGCCTCAGCTGTGGGGGGAACAATCGTGGGTGGTGCTGCATGACAATGTACCGGCACACAGGTCACTCCTCATTCGTGAGTTTCTCACCAAAACAAGAACTGTTGTCCTCCCACACCCACCATACTCACCTGATATCATCTCCTGCGACTTCCACCTCTTCCCTGTGCTGACACATCGACTTCAGGGTCGTTGGTTTTTAAGCGCAGAAGTAAAAAAGGCATTGCTGGTTGCACTGAAGGACATTGTGAAGAATAGGTTCCAGAAGTGCTTTGACGAACTCTACAGCCACTGGCAGAAGTGTGTTGTTGCAAAAGGGTCTTATTTTGAAGGAGGATGTGCTTCAGCTTTGTAACTCGTAACTATCTATGGACTTGCAGACCCAGTTCGGGAACTTTTGGATCCTAGCTCATACATGGACTCAGCAAATGAATTATTTTAGTAATTTATGAAAGAAGTGAAAGATGAGTAAAAATTAATGACTGTTGATATGCAGCTGTGAGAAATTGATTACAAAATGCCATCATTTTTACTGATAGCACTAACTTGCTGTTACGCTCATATAATATGCTGCAATGTTCGAATTACCCAGTGGTCCACTGGCCATTGGCCAGTAAAACTTTTGTCCGACCACTGAACTATTGATTTTACTGGCCCAGGTGGCCAGTAAGTTTTCTTTTGTTTTTCCTAATTTGTCACAAGTTAAAAAATGAATTTCTTTTGCTTTGATGTATGGTTTTCTTTTTAGGCTGCAAACTGGTGACAGGTTCATGAAATGCTATTGGATGACAGCTAATATTTTTATCCCTTATGATTTGTAAAGAGTGGAAAATACAGAACTGCAGCTACAGCCGGGGGGGGGGGGGGGTTCTGTTATTTTTGTTTTTTTTTGTTACCTCCATGCCTACCATTTGTAATGAGCAGGAGTAAGCGCAATAAATGTCCTGCTCTTCCTAGGATTTGCCCACTCTAGTGAATGCAGCAGATACTGACAACGGACACAAGCCAGCTTTTGTTTCTGCCCTCCAATAAAACACTATTGGAAGAGGTCAATTGGACTTGTGAAGGTAATTTTTGCAAAAGAGAAATTCACATGGAACAGTTTTAGATGGGGGACTAAAACTAACTCCATGGGAAAGTAGGAGGAATGAGTACTAAAACTAAAATAAGAAAAAGAAGCTAAACCCTAAACAATGAAACATAAAAAGGCAGCTAATGTAAGTGAATTTTTGTACCCTTGGAGTCTCCTTGTTCCCTTCTTATTTCAAAACAGATTGGGAATGCACTCTTACTCTGCTATATCAACACTCTATTGGAATTGTGTTGTGGAAACATTCTTTGTCCTGTGAGTTGCACTTTCAATCAAATTAGATGTTTTAAAAACAAATATTGGAGATAATTCCATTGAAATGATACGTTATTTTTTACATATATTGTAAATGTCTAAGTTTTTTTTATTATTTTTTATGGACCAGTGAGCAGTTCTAGTGGTTCGCTGGGCCAGTAGAAGATTTATTTCTAATTCTGACACTGTGCTGTCACATCAGAATCTTGAAAATAGTTTTACAACATTGATAATCAGTGTCAGGTTGAAAATATCCTGTAAGACACAATGAATAAACCCAGGGTGTTTCATAGTAATGAGACTGCTACTTTTGCATTTCAGGCACTCATAAGTGTAGAAAGGTAAATAAATAAATAAAGGCAGTGTACTCAACAGATCATGTAGTGTTTGCAAGTTAGCTGTAACATAAAATCAGCCACTACAGTACCAGTGTGGATCTACCGAACTTGGAAGTATTGTAGGAATACCATATTTTTCAGAATATAGTTTTTTTTTTGGTTTTTTTTTTTTAAATTTGATGTAAAATTCCCCCTGTGTCGTATATACCAAAAGTCATTATGATCACAATAAATATAAAACATTGGTCATTGGATTCTCGGTTGTAATACATACTTTTAAACACCATCCAGATAAAAACTGATATGCATGTTAGAAATGTGGCAGGCACAGGGGAAGTTTTTTTTTTTTTTTTTTTTTTTACCATGTTACTTCTCATAAAAATTCTTGATATTGCTGATATTTTAGAGCATACAAAAGCAGTGTCGGACATTGGTTAAACTTGCAGGAATTGGACTTGTTATGGGGTAGCTTCTGGGCATTTAATCACTTGCTACCTAGAATTCGACACTAAGCGAACTATATGAGTGTGCTTGAAATTGTGGTGGTACCACAGTTGATATACTGAGACTTTTCCTCCCATCAATACTAACACCTTATGATACAATGTAACACACACGCACATGACAACTGGGAAAATTTTGATTTACGTCATCAGCTTCATGAGCTTTGTTAAATAGTTACTATAGAGCTGGTGTTTAAAAACTTGTTTCAGAATGTTATATTGTAACAATTCTTATCTTTGCAATTAGTATTATGACATCAAATGCTAATTTTAAGTGCTCACATTGCAGATTTATAATACTTCATACTTAATCGTGTTAATAAAGCTTAATTCATGAAAAAAAGCGTATGTAACAGCTAATTTTGATTTTAAAATTAGGTGCTTGTGCTGCGACCAAAGAGGGAATTGCATGGCTACTTACAAAGAAAAGGACCGGCAATGCCCTTATTTTAGTTATAGGTGGTGCTGCTGAAGCTTTAGATGCTCATCCAGGCTCTGTTAATCTGGTTCTTAATAGAAGAAAAGGATTTATCAAGCTTGCTCTCAAGCACGGGTAATTCATTTGGATATATCGTAAAAATATCTATGATTGCACTGCGTAATGAAATCTGAACAATTACGTGTTTATCTAAATATTCTGATCATAATATTTGCCCTTTTTAGGTATCAATCACCAGCAAAGTGCGTACATTTACGTGCAATTCACTAATATACTATAAGAACAACCATTCACTTACCCGGAAGATCCCGGTCATTTTTCATCTTGTAACACTTCAAGCATGTCAATTATATTGTTGTTGGCTTTCTGAGGTTGAACTGACTCTTTGCCTATGATTTTCTTTCTTCCGGGGATGAAACGTCGTACTATTTTTTTTTTATTATTATTTACTGGACAACACACGCAGGTTTCTTTCTGCCATATAAAACGTAACTATAGCTCGTCATCACGATAAAAAACCTCACACATACACACACTATACCCACTCATTCATACATTCCGTTAAAAACACTATGTACATATTTACACTATATACATTCACAGGCAGTTAAACCATTTGTCAACTGTGATTAAAAAAGTGCTCAATCTGTTTCAAACTCCATGTTAACCCTATTGAATGTACCAACCTCATTCAGCCCGTCATACACAACCCTCTAGCGCTTTCGACAAGGCACTGTCCTCATCAGGAGGCAGCTGTGTCTCACTTCGCCTACCACAGCTCAAGTGAGCTGATTTATTGAGGCCCGGGTCTCGGTCGCAATCTCTGTGTCTCTGGCGCCATCTATTGTCATTATTGCTCTTTTTCCTTTTCTTCTCTCTTAGCTGTTGCCCTATTTTTTTTTTATTAAAGCCCTCCATTGTTCACTTAAATTGCTAGGCTCATTAATGTTGCATAATCTTGATCTGTTTTTTTTTTCAATTAATAAAAAAAATGGAACAATATAAAAAAGAAGAAATTGAATATATTGAAAAAATTGCACATGATTTTGGTTACCCTAAACAAGTATTAAAGAAATGGATTTATGAAGTAACTCAGGATAATAATAAAGGCAAGACTGATAAAAAACTATAAAAATATGTTGGTGCAATACCATATGTTGAAGGTGTGTCAGCTGAAATTAATAAAATATGTGGCAGATATGATATACAAGTAGAAAATCAGGTACAGACTATAAAAAATTTAGTAATAAAAAATGAAAAAAAAATCAGCCAATTAGATAGAGCAGGAGTTTATGAAATTCCTGTAAACCAACAACCACCTGTGTCATATATAGGCAGCACCAAGAACAAATTAAAATACAGATTGAACTAGTATATAAGTAATTGGAATAAAAAAGAAGCTAAGACCGCATTAACCCAATACTGTCTGGAAAATCATCATTATCCAAGGTTTGAAGATATTAAAATTATTAAGAGCTGTAAAAACGAAAGGCAGTTGCGAATTGCAGAATCAATATTAATCGAAAAAAACAGATCAAGATTATGCAACATTAATGAGCCTAGCAATTTAAGTGAACAATGGAGGGCTTTAATAAAAAAAAAATAGGGCAACAGCTAAGAGAGAAGAAAAGGAAAAAGAGCAATAATGACAATAGATGGCGCCAGAGACGCAGAGATTGCGACCGAGACCCGGGCCTCAATAAATCAGCTCACTTGAGCTGTGGTAGGCGAGTGAGACACAGCTGCCTCCTGATGAGGACAGTGCCTGTCGAAAGCGCTAGAGGGTTGTGTATGACGGGCTGAATGAGGTTGGTACATTCAATAGAGTTAACACGGAGTTTGAAACAGATTGAGCACTTTTTTAGTTGACAGTTGACAAATGGTTTAACTGCCTGTGAATGTATATAGTGTAAATATGTACATAGTGTTTTTAACGGAATGTATGAATGAGTGGGTATAGTGTGTGTATGTGTGGGGTTTTTTATCGTGATGACGAGCTATAGTTACGTTTTATATGGCAGAAAGAAACCTGCGTGTGTTGTCCAGTAAATAATAAAAATAAAAAATAAAAAATAGTACGACGTTTCATCCCCGGAGGAAAGAAAATCATAGGCAAAGAGTTAGTTCAACCTCAGAAAGCCAACAACAATATAATTGACGTGCTTTGAAGTGTTACAAGATGAAAACTGACCGGGATCTTTCGGGTAAGTGAATGGTTGTTTTTATAGTATATCATAAATATTTTTATGTTTCTTTATTAATTTTGGCATCAGGATTGCAAAATTGCAGTTATTTTTGGCATAGCAATAGTAGTTTAGCCACAATTTACATACATATATACATATCACTAAGCTGTTCTCTGAGATTCAGAGGTTAGCTCCAAAAAGAAATACAAACTACCAGATATTTTTACTTATTGTTGTCGTATCAAACTTCTCCATTTACAGCGATCTTGACATACAACTCGTGCTTCACTGATATCCATTGCACGCCGTACACAAGATCTTTTATACTTCATACTCATAATCTTTTTCTCATGCAGACACTCCTGAATCTGATCCACCCATGTCTTCCTTGGCCTTCCTCTGCCTTTCCTTCCTGCCATTTAGGCTGAAAAGATTTTCTTAGTAAGCATTTCATCATGCAGTTGTATGATGCACAACATGTATTACAGTGCATTAGGTAATAGGGCATGGGATTCAAGATAGTACAAATAATGAATACTCTAAATACACAGCACGAATTGAAACAAAGACAATAAGTATATCTGTCATAAAAAGTAACTTTGAATCATCTTTGCCTCTTATGAACACTACTAGCATGGCACACCAAATTCCAGATGTAGTCCCAATCATGGCTTTATCCTGTCTTCCTTGATATCTCTTTTCCACATTTTGTATGTCCTGATGAAACCTCTCACCATGTTCATCACTCACTGCTCCCAAATTTTCTCTGAAAAAATCGAGATGTGAGTGCAAGTAATGAAGTTTCACTGACATTAAACACCCCATTCTTCCAGAATTGTCTACTAAATTCTCTACAAGCTGCTTGTTTGGTGCTTTTTCTTATTTCCAAGAAATTCAGTCACAACAAGATGGAATGACTGCCAGGCATCCTTTTCAACTTCAGTCATTTTGCTCTGTAGTTCTTCTACGGTCAGCATTTTTTTTATCTGTGGCCCCACAAATATACCGTATTTACTTGAATCTAACGTGCACCTTACTTCTCAGCTACAAAAATGCGTATTTTTTCTTAATACTTGTATACTAAGACGCGAGAAAACTTGAAAAAAATACAAACTTATGAAACTTGCGAAATATGGCAATTCTTGAATTTATTTAAATTCCACATTATTTCAAATTATGCATTGTTCACAGACATTTCTCCATCTACATCCTCAGATATTTCACTGCACGAATCTTCGTTGCTGCTGTCGGCTGTGGTTTCACTGCTAGATTGTTCGAAGATAGCGTTGTCTTCAGTGCTATCCATCGCATTGGAAATGCCGCACTTCAGAAAATACCACTTAACTAAGTCATTAGGAATGAACTCCCAGGTATCTACAATCCACTGTGCTACTACAGAGAGTGAAGGTTTTTTAACACATCCAGTTTTTGTCAGTTCTGTGTCTCCCGATGTAAGCCACGCATTATAGCGTGATCGAATTGCTGCTTTAAAAGGCCTGTTTATGCAGACACCAAGGGGCTGAAGTTGGGAAGTCATTCCTCCAGGCACAACAACTATACTCGGGGCAAGCTTAACCTGTCATTGGAAGGAAGGCTACAGAGTGTATACTTCCACTGCATAAAATAGTTCCGGTCTAAAAGCTCGTACTCCAGCTTCAACTGGCACTTAGAAATGACACAGATGTTCAATACGTTGTGTGTGTGTGCATTTAAAAAATTCAGATCTCAGTTTCAGCGGCATTTCTAAAAAATACATATATTCGTGCTTTGGTGACGTCACTGATGGTTCTCTGTCACAGCATTCTTGTTTGGGTCAGAGTTAAGCTGTCAACCCAGGGGATATTTATTGCTGTGGGGGGTGGGGGTCATTAGTGGAAGGATGAGGGCGAAAAAGTGTTTCCGAGGGCATTTCGCGTTTCTCCTTCTTGATTGTTGTTTTAAAACACTCTTCTGTCTTTTCGGTTTTTTCGAATGGCATCTGCCGGTCACTCGAGTGTATTTCAGCCGCATAAACGTGGGAAATCACTACGAAGCTCTGCTAAGGTGATCGTTATGAATGTTTTCACTAAATTGATGGAAAAACATTCGCCGAATAAATCAAATGAATTAACAGTTCTTACGGCAGAACTCACTGGCGTTTCAAGTCGCACCATTGCGAGAATGAAGGTTGAATTTAGTACTGAAGTACCTCAGATCCATTGGCAATTTATTTCTTCAAATTAAAATACAATTCTCGCTTGGCTTACATAGAACGTTTTCTCGAAATTAGTTTGGAGTTCCCAATTCAGTTCTCAATATAGGCCAAGAAACGGCCATCTTTTCCTTTTGAACTTTTGTGCGCAGTTGCCTTAAACGCGCATGAACCGGCATGAAAATTCAGACAAATGAAAGAGTTCCTTCCCCAGCCACACATAATTCGGAAACTTGGAAAACTGCCACACATTCAAAGTGTTCCTCGGAGGAACAGCAATTTGTGCCCGGCCCATCAATGAAAAACATGTGGCAATTTTCCAATGTGTGGCAATTTTCCAAGTTGCTGAAAGATGTGTGGCAGTTTACAGTGAACCCTAAAATATCATTTACCACAGAGACGGGCTCTTGTCCAGTACTTATGGCAACACGGGGTAGTTAAAAATGCATACACATTTAACGGATGTCTGTTATAAAAAAAAATCTAATCAAGGCAAAATTTTTGAAAGAACGAAATTTTACGCATAACTGATGACATGGTAAAATTACTTTTAATTAAATCCCGCAGTTGGTAATCTTCAAGCAATAAGTATAAATATATGAAATATATAAACAAAAAATGGAAAAATATGTGAAAACAAAATTAGGCCACTTAAGACTGCTTCCCGTGTTTAGCAAAGATAATTTCATTTTAAAAAGTAAGAAAGAAAGAAACGTTACACGTTCTGTAACATCTCCAAAAAAAAAAAAAAAAAGATAAGAGAGGGAGAAATAAACTGCTTGTCTACCAGTCTGCAAAGCGCGCGGCGGTGGGGAGGGGTTAAAATAGAGGGGTTTGGTAAGGGATCACGGTGACAGACAGCCAGCCCTGAGGGCTTGTGGGAGAAGTTTTCCGAGTGAAGGTTAATTACACACCATTAGTGCGGAGTAATACTGGGAGTGAAAAGGTCACCGTAGCTTTGGCCCCATTGCCAGGATAGCTTTGCCCCGAGTATAGATCAGTTCTGTTTTCAACAATCCTGGTTTTCAACCAGTTGGTTACATGCCCCTTGAATGAATCGAATACAAGCATGGACCGCAGTCGCCCCGCACCTGGTCGTCGAAACCACACTTTTTGAAGCCCGTCCTTTGCCAGTTCTTCGGTCATCCAACCATTTTCTTGAACTTTGGCATGAATTTTCTGAGGATAAGTCTCTTTATTCGGAAATGTTTTTCTCTTGAAAATAAGACGGTAGTAGCTTATTCCCATCGGCGGTAATGGAAAGCATGACCCTTATTCGGAGTTTCTCATTTCCCGTTGTTAGCACTTTAACTTACTTTGCACCAATACTTTCTACAGTGTAATTTGATGGCATATCGAAATAAAAGGCCTATTTATGCAGACATCAAGGGGTATTTTGATTGTATTTTGATATGCCATTTGATGACATATCAAAATACAATGGTGTTTGGTCAGCATTCCCAATTTGGCTTAAAACATGGTGCCCTTGCTTTCTTACTGATACGACAAACTTGAGAAAACTGTCTAGCTTTTCTTCAAAGTCAGATGGCATTCTCTGACGTATTGAAGTACGCTGCCTCAGAGAAAATCCTTTTCTTTTCATAAAGTGGCAAATCCATTCCCTTGAAGCAGTGAACCTTACACTGGATCCAAGTTCACAATAAATTTCTCGTGCTTTTTCCTGAAGAATTTCTACAGTAACAGGAAAACCTGATGCACGCTGCTGCTTCATGAAATGATTGTCAATCTTGGGAATTCTACCAGTCTTAGGTCCCGAGAACGTCTTTCTTGTTTTGGAACACTGATTCAGTTTTCCCTTTTGCTTCCTCCAAAGCCTTACATTCACTTCTGAAACTCCATACTCCCTAAAACAAGCATGATTGCCATTTTTCTCTACATAGGCAACCACCTGCAGTTTAAACTTTGCTGGATAATACTGCTGTTTAGAACACATCTCTGAACAGTATACTCCATGTTCAAGTAACAAAATGCAGTTTCTTTCAGAAAACAATACTATGAGGCAAGTGACTGTCCGTATTTTATATCTTTCATCAAAGCTTCTCAATGAATGTAGAAGAATGGGGAAAGTTGGAAATTTTTGGTGGCCATAGCAACAGTCAGACGCTCAGAGGAAATTCTATCCGCTGGCTCGCCACAACGATGACATCCCAGACAGTGAGGCATTTGCGAAACTCCCGATGTAGGTATCTGTCATCGATTCTAACATGCACCTGGATAAACAAGTTTGATTTTGGAGGTAAAAGGTGCACATTAGATTTGAGTAAATATGGTACCACTTTGGCTTCTGAGAGATTTGGAAACATTGAGTAAATGAACTTGAATGTTTGTTCATCAGGATTCAATGCTTTCACAAACTGCTTTGCGAGTCTTAACTTGAAATGCAGCTGAGGTAATAAGAGTTCCTGTAGTGGAACGATGGTGCTGTGTATGACGTTCTGTGTACTAACTTGCAAGTCAACTCTCAGAAGCCATTCTTTTGTTTTGCAAAGTTCGCTGACTGCTCTGCTGTCCCACAAACAAAGGAAACAAAAATACTTTGTAAAGCCAGGTTGCAGGCCCCAAAATAACCCAATCATCTTAAAATCAGCATAGACATCTCAATTGTATCATGATATTTGATTTCTAGAAGAAGCTTGACATTGAAGTAGTCTTCTTTCATGTGCATGGATTGTGCTACTGGAATTGAAGGGTATGTATTTCAATTGTGCAATAGCACTGCCTTCAGACTTCTAACCAAACTGTTCATAAAGAGTCTCCATTCTTCAGGTATGTGAGGAATACCAATGTTCTCAATCAGCCCATTTATATCGAAGCAGTGGCAAAGAGCATCAGTTACTACATAATATTGGCATATGTTTCATGTCTTTTTCTGTATGTGGTGTGTGGTGATTTTCAGCTGGGATCCAATAAGTTTCACTTTTTCAAACAAGAAGTCAAAAGATGTGCATTTGATTTTGTTATCTCCAAGTCTCTTGTTAAATCATCTAGTTCTTGTTGATTTGGAAAATGTGGCTGAGTGCTGTAAGATGCACCTTGGAAGTCTATATCTTTGTAGTCTTCACAATTATCACCAGACTGGACATCTTCCTCTACTGTCTCCACACTTTTTGGTGGTGGTAGAATGGGAAGCTCATCACAATGTGGAACTAGTGTAGTAGTTGATGATATGTTGGGATATGTAATGGCATTCTGGTCTCTAGACTTCTTGTACTTGGAAATATCCACCATACAAAAGACACCAAGATGTCTCTTTGATTCCCTCCAAATTCAAGGAATAATAAATGTCATGCTTTTCTTTGCACCATGAAGCCAATGTTCCAAAGTTGATCTGCTACTCATCATCATCATCATCATTGTCAACCATTATCAATCCACTGCTGGACGAAGGTCTCCCCAAGTTTCCTCCACAACGGTTTGTCTTGTGCCAGTCTCCTCCATGTCACTCCCGCATACTTTCGAATTTCATCCACCCATCTCCCATGTGGTCTTCTTCTGGGTCTTTTCCTGTCCCTTGGAATCCAATCTAACTACTACCACAGCAAAAATGCAGTACCCAAACCTTGTCTTGGTCTCCCATAGGCATTCCAAACTAAGCTTGATATGTAATGGAAAACTTAGTCCTTGTGGTTAATATTTTTCAAATATGTGGAGATAATGTAAATAGACGATGTCATCGTTCTGTCCACGTTATTTTATAAACAACGCATTGTTTATAAAATAATGTGGACAGAACGATGGCATTGTCTATTTACGTCTATTTAGTCCTTGTGGTAATTTTGTGCTTGACTTGCTTAGGACCAATATAGTACCCACAAACATTACAACCTCGTGTTGTGGTCATGTTTACCCTGTAACAAAGGTGAATGACAGTTTGTTAATAAACAAATTTGAGGTAACAAAAAGTTTTGATGATGCAAAAAACTAAGATCACTGTTGGAATCAGTGCCTCTAAAAGATCAACATATGCAATTTTTGTGTTTACACAGTGTTATGAGATTTAATACAAAAATAATGTTGGAATGTGTAATTAAATCATATTTATTGAAAACTCCATGGCTTTTTAAATGGAAATCTTTGTAATGGAAAATTGCTGAAAGTATTTTCAGGCATGAACATTTTTTTGCAAATTCATGGATTCTCATTCCTCTGTTATTTTTGGCCTTTTGTGAGGGCTGTGCAGGATTTCAAAGAAAAACTGGTGAACTATTAGAATGATAGATAAGTAAAACATTCTGCATGACACACCCACTGCAGTTGAAGAAATAGTGATCCATTGTTATATTCATCATTTACCTGGGTGTGATGGATAAATTTTCATGGAAAAAATTTAAAACTAAAAAGGATCCTAATCTTAAATAAGATAAGCTAATGAAAAACTATCCTGTCTGGAAACAGTGCATGTTTTTCTATTATGAAATTTGATGTTTAATCACCAAATATTTTTTACATGGTGAAAACTGATTGCATAATCCAAAATAAAAATCATGAAAGATTTTCACCTTCATATCTCAAAGAAATTGCAGTCTTGTTTTGAACAACTGCTATAAAAAATGAACAAGATTAATGGACATTGTAGCTACAAGATTAGCTTTTATTCAACATGGGTTTTCTTGAAATCCAAAAATCACTGTGTAGATTTTGGAGATTATAGAAGAAATATTGTTCACAAATACATGGAACAACTACAGAATTATTAACACATCAATCAGAATATCCTGAATTGACTAATATGTTGTTAAACAAACACGTATATAATTTTTTTTTTTTTGCGGGGTGGGGCAACAAAAAGCTAAAGTTTTTGAAATCCACCGGAACAAAATAAAAGTTAATGAAAAATAGAAGAAAAAACTAAACCATTTTTTTCTAATGTAAGTTGATGCACTTTTATTAAAGTATTTTTTTCTAACGTGAGTCACATTTTAACAAAAACATTTAAAAAATGCAACACTTTGGGAAGCCAAGGTGCCTTGGCCTCCCCTCTAAATACTGCCCTGCTGTTCAACATGAACATCATTTCAGAAAACTTGAAAAGTACATTGCCCTTGAGCGGGTATTGAACCCACATCTCCCAATTTCTGTTCGAGCATTCTATCCACTACGCCACCCAGGACAATGAAGTTCCAAGTATCTGAAAACGAGAGGGGAAAATTCAAGTTTTCTGAAATGATGTTACATGTTGAACAATAAACTAGGCAATTCAAGTTATTCTGATTGCAGTGTTAAGAATCCTATATAGTTTCAGCTGGAATTTTTTCTACACTGCACATTTTATTTTATTTTTACCATAATGAGTGTTTATTTATTTATAATTAAGTAAATAAATTCTGATATGTGGTGGCAAAACTAAAATAAAACAGACTGTGCAAAAAAAATAATATCGGGAATAATACAATGTGGTATGTTTTGATGTGAACAAAATTAATTTGTGCAAAAAGAATGTATAATGAGGTTGAAAAGTTTCAAGTTCCTCGTAGAAAGAATGCTGGAATATTGCAAAAACCCATTTATTTTTCAACAAAGTTGTCTGGTACAATTCACTAGCTTTTGTGTAGCCTTCTCAAATAAAATTCAGAATATTTTGACCCAAATCATTTATTCACTGCATCCATCATTGTTAAATTTCTGTCCTTCCAAGTCCTTTTTCATATTTAGAAATTGGAAATAATCTGTTGGATGCAAATCCATTAAGTAAGGCAGTTAACATAATAGCTTGAACTCACAGTCACAAATGTTGTGTGCACCTGGTGTGTTGTCTTGATGGAAGATGACTCATTTGGCTAATTTCCTATGCCTATTGAGATTCATTTCTTTATGGAAATGTCAGTAGGTTAGAATAATATTCTGCATTGATAATGTCACCTCATTCCTGGAACTCAACCATGTCTGCTCCTCAGACCTGTTTGTAATCCGGGTGTAGCCCAGAATTCCGTGTTTTTGTCACATTTCAAACCTGTAAATCCGGGGTTTTAAGTTTTAGAAGAATTTGAGATGCTTCGGACATTTCTAAAAATAATACGAAATGATAACTAAAAGTTCAAGTTCCATTTCCTTTGAATTTTGCAGTGTTTGATTAAAAACACCATGTGTGCATGTTGCATGTCCATGTGGATGGTGAATGTAGACGATTTGTGACACCTTAAGTGTTTCTTTTGTTATCAAACAAGCTCTCAAGATAACAGCCTGCAGAAAGGAAGGCTTTTTTTCATTATTTTGAGAATTGCATCTACATCAAATAATTTGATTATATTAGATTTGGTTAATCCAATGAGCTACTTTTAGAAATTGAATGGAATCCACTGTAGGCTTCAAGTAAGGCTGATCCACATAGACTGCTCAATGAACATAAAAAAATATGAAGTGCGAAATTTGTTTCAAAGATGCAATGCCTGTAGGATTTTGCACAGTGAAAGAAAATTGGGTACAGGAAAAGATGTGAAGTTAAACTGCACAAGCACTAGGGTCTATTTGTTGTGTAGTTAGTTTATATGTGTGTATTATATATATAAATATTTGTAATATGCATTATATGTATATTGGCACTGAGCTGAGAGTTTCTTGTGTCACCTCACAATCACCCCTGACTCCTGCACTGCAGAGGATGGATGCTATGACTTTCCCATCTGTCTTCTTCTCCTAAAATGTTTTAGAAGAGGGAGAAAAGATATGTTTCCACTGTCATATAATCTGTGATACTGAGTTTTTCATAACTGAAAACCTCATCATCCTTCACACCATTCTTGAAAATTACATTGATTTTGTCATGTACAGAAAAAGGCTACTACAAGAATGTACCTTATTATCATCTTCAATGACAAATTCCAAACTCTTCAGTGTGACAATCTGAGGAGCCCTCTCTCTAACTTCTTCACTGAAAGGTGCATCTGTTTTTTTTTGTTTTTTTTTGGGGGGGGGGCATTTTCTTTTCTTATGAGCGATATTATAGTTACTCATATCTCAAAAACTTAAAAAACAAATTCCACAAGTGCTCATTGTAGCCTATTAGAGTATGGCATAAAACTAAAACTACTGTGGTATGGCTTAAAATCACTTAAAATCAATTTTTACAGCTAAAAACAACTATGTACAAAATTTGAAAATTATTTCTGAACTGTTAATGAGTACTTTGAGATAACCTCATATTCATATACTTTTGTCTTGCAGCTTTCTGTATGTTGTCACATATATCTTTGGAAGGCTTCATAAAACTCCCATGATCATGTCACATAAGCAACATATGTCATCTCCCTGGATTGTCACACCAAAGAATGTGGAATTTGTATTGAAGATAGTACACTCATGTAGTAGCTTTTTTCTGTATATGACAAAATCAATATAGGTTTCCACTGTTTTGATCATTCTTTTGCTTCATGGTCAAAGTAGCGTACACAAGTTTCAGCCATAGTGACATACTGCTCCCAAAACTGATCTCCATTAGCTTCAAAATGCTGCAAAATCTATTGCCAACACTTCACTCTTTCCCACTTTTATGACCTGCATTCAGGTGCTTCAGGAAATCTACCTTGAAAAAACCTTCTTCACATTCCTGAAACATTTACCACAATATCATGAGCTCACTTATGGGAGATGCCAATTAAATGTTGTCTCAGTGTGCTTCAGTGTTATTCTGTGGTCTTTCATGATCAGGTCATGAACAGCATTTGCAGGTATCAATACCATAAGAGGCCTCCAACTGTGTAGTGCATCTTCAACACTGTCTGTTCCACAGTTAAATTCTGCAACCCATTGATCATGGTGTATGATGCTCAAGATTCCTCTGTTTGTCATATGTCCTTGTGAATTTCTTTTACATTCTCTTTAAATGAAGGTACTCGATGACTGTATAGGCTGGATTCTCTCAATAGTCACCATCTTCATTCATCTTCATCGTTCAGTGTCCTCTGTAAAGGAAAAGAAGGAAACAGTTACAAACCTGAAATTTTCTGTGAACACAAATGAAGAGTCACAGTGCAGATTGATAATGTCATTGTCTTTCACAGAAACGTTTGCAATCTGTATTGGGTTAAAAACTTTTCAACTGCCCATTTGGATTTTTCCCCCTGTTGCTTGAAATACACTTCTTTAGAGCAACTTGTACATAACAATATCAGAAATACATCATTGCATTTTTGGGAAATGTATGTACTAAAACTTGATTCTGGGTTAATTGAAAAGCTGATATTTAAAAATTCAGTAGTTTTACTATTTTCTTGAAGCATCAGTGAAAGTATTTGAGGGAATAGAGGAATATCATGTTGTTTTGTATGGGAAGTTTCTAAAATGTTTGGTTAACTTTGAAAACTTGTTTTATGACTAATCCCAATGAAAGAAAGTAATATATATAGGGCCAGAAACCCTTTCCTACAGAGATATAGCACATTGTCAGAGTATAAAATGTGGCAAGAGGCTAACTGCCTTCCTTGTGAAGACTATGTGGTAGACATTGAAATGATCATTTGCATGTCCCTCTGCATTGGGCATGAATATAAATAGTGACATACTCCTGCAACTCCAGGCTACTTAAAGTAAACTGTCCATCAGTATATCTACATATGATAGATGAGATCAACAATACCTCACACTGTAGATCGGGGATGACTCAGACATGTGTACACCTATGTTATAACAATGGGTGCTGGACATGGAGACAGGAGTGCCCAGAAGTAGAACAAGAAAAGTAGCCACAGAGATGGGTACAGGTGGTCGTTAAACCTCTAATAAAAAAACCCAAAAAACAGGTGGTTACATCACATTCCGCTGTATGGCATACCTGTCATCAAAAGCAACTGTATCCTTACCATGTTGAATGGGTGCAGGTATCATCACTAGCAGATTTTCTTCCTCGAGTCAGAAAAACTTACCGAACTGGGTTTTCTCCTTTGTGTGTTTTTTTTTTTTTATGGAGGAATTGCAACTCGCCTGAGATGGCATTGTGAACTTTCACAACATGTATCACTGGTCACATGACAATCCACATGAAATGAGGCAGTCTTGGAACCAGCAAAGAATCCATGTGAATGTTTGGATCAGCTTCATTGAAGACTACCTCATCAGCCCATAGTCCTTGCCCTTGATGCTCAATGGCCAGCAGCACTAGCACATCTAATCTTACAGCGAGCACTTTTGGCACATCACACTCCGGATGTGCTGAAAGCGCTCGCCGTAACAACGTGACGAAGAGCCTCTTAAGAGACGTCTCCCGACCCGATGAGTATAACTTTTTCTAATACAATCTTTTAATTAATAGTAAATTTAAAACGTTTGATTGTGCAAATGAATGAATGTGAACTGATAATAATATAACCTAATTGTTTCATTTATAAAAAAATTTTAACTAACCAAAAAAAAAACCCGTAACAAATTGACCTCTCTCGGGCTGGGAGCACGTGCTTCACGAAGCAACAATGTGCAAAATACTTTTGCCAATATCAGGTAAATAATACCTTAGATATTATGTATATTTACTAACACATCTTTTCTTGGCAGAGAAACTACCAGCATTGTTAGAAGATGTTACATTAGCTACATCATGATGCATGTGGTTCATGCGTGATGGAGCACCATCACATTTTTGTCATCCAACTGTTAGAGAACATCTCAGTCATGTCTATCCTGGCCATTGGATATGTAGAGATAACCCAATTTCATGCCCCCCTCCCCGCCCATGATTTCGCGATATGAATCCACTGGACTTCTTTGTATTGGGACAGCTGATGGCCAATGTTTACACTACAGTGCCCAATGATTGGGCTCTCGTACCAAAGCATCATGGATGGTTGGTTGTGTGGCAGTTAAAGATGAAAAATAATTCTTGCAAAAAAGTAAAAAAACTAAGTCGTACAGCTAAAACACGTGAGTACTTTCGGGGTTGACAATCACCCCATCTTCAGATGTAAGATATTATTCATTTCAATGTTCTCATATACAAAAAGACATGCAGTGCATTGTGGGCACAATTGGTTATCTGTTGGTCACATGTTACAAAACTAGCTAATCAAAAGATTTGTAATGCTGAAATGAGTTAAACATGAATATCACCTTCAGAGTTCAATACATTAATAAATAACTTCTAAAGTTTAAATATATTGATCAGAATAACTAATGATCAGCATTAAAGTTCAATGAATCAATAAAATGCTTCCAAAGTCCAGGTAATTCATATGGACGGTGATCATTGCAGCACTTATTTTCAAAGACTGAAATAAATGAGCTCTCAGCAAGCATTATTGAGTAGACAGAGGTGGGGGTTACTAAAATCTTGGCACCAGACCAATCAGGATGGAGTGTAATGTTATTTTACCTTATTTGGATTTTTGTATTCACCATAATCCATCGTCTAATTCTTTATCTTTTTCTGGCTATCGAAAACCAACTGCCATTTGTTCTTTGATTCCTTTCAGCTCTTCACACCCTTTTCAGCATAAAGTTTCAGCAATAAACTTTCTTTTTTTTTTTTTTTTTTTTAGAGGAGCTTTCTCGCACTCATCTACACAGCAGTTTTTTTTTATCAAGAGGTTCGTTATGCGTTTGACTTAGCAAGTAATTATGGATATCCTATACACATAACTAGAAGCATTTTTAACCAAATTTAAAGCAGCTTTATCTACCACATTAGTTAGAGAACCCGAACGTAATAAGAGGTTTGTGGGGTCTGTGCAATACCATCCTTTCATTACGAATGTGTTATCCCGCATTTGCTCTCGCCATAACTTACAGTTCGTCATTCGCTCAAAAAAAAAAAAAATCTCCTCTCCTACATTAAAAAAGATCGAGAAAAAAACGGAGATACTTCAAAGGTGGAGTGTTTATAACATTCTTTTTTAGACTTGGTCTCCAATGAACATGTTAGTAATTATATGTGGTCAACGAGAAGGAAGCTGGAATTGCACTTACAAGAACATAAATATAGCATAAAGGTGGACCTAAATACTACAGCACTTGCAAGAAATGTTAATGCTGGTAGCTTGTATCCTGATTGGTCTGGCACCAAGATTTTAGTAATCCCTGCCTGTGTCTGTTCATTAATGCTTGCTGAGAGCTCACTTATTTCAGCCTTTGGAAATAAGTGGTGCAATGATCACAGTCCATATGAATTACCTGGACTTTGGGAACATTTTATTGATTTGTTGAACTTTAATGTTGATCATTAGTTATTCCAATCAATATATTTGAACTTTAGAAGTGATTTATTAATGTATTGCACTCTGAAGGTGATATTCATGTTTAAAACTCATTTCAGCATTACAAATCTTTTGATTAGCTAGTTTTGTAACATGTGACCAACAGATTACCATTTGTACCCACAATGCACCACATGTCTTCTTGTATATGAGAATGTTGAAAAGAGCAATATCTTACATCTGAAGATGGGGTGATTGTCAACCCCGAAAGTACTCGTGTGTTTTAGCTGTAAATATTCATCATATTTTAACATTAAATCGTGAGACTTGTAGTTTAACACTTGCTATATCTCTGTAGGAAAGCATGTGTGGCCCTATGTTTATCTAACTTTCTTGTTTTCATGAGAACTAACTGGTGGTAGAACACCTAAAGTTTTGAATTGTGACGAAAAATCATAAAATCTCGCCATTTTTCTGTTCCTCATGTTTTTTAAACAAGGCCGTTAAAAATCACAATGTCCAGACCCCACAGCAATATAATTATTCATTGGGTGTCCAACTGAGAGCTAGTAATACAAACAATAAAGTACGAACCAAATATAAATAACCCTTAAAAGTGAGGATAAAATAGCTAGTTACCTTTTGTCGGTCAGTAGTTCTTTCTTGGCTAGTCGCATTTGGCAAAATTTCACCATTACCATTCACCTTCGACTGACACATTCATCAGGAACAACTTGAGTAGTTATGAGAGTTCATGAACTGAAGTATCATTTGGGCACTATGTAGCCAAAACAAAAAGGGGGGGGGGGGCTGATACTTCGCTACGAATCACAACTGACGACATTATTAAAATACTTATGATTGCTAAAATCCGTAACAACTAAAAATGAAAGTCCTACCTTCTGACAGAGACTTGAACAACCAATCCCATTAAATTAAATTAAAATCCATATGTCCAACACCGTATCGTCAAAGGCCTGTAATGGTAGCTTGGTGATTAGGGTTAATCCAGGATATGGTGTTGGACAGGTGGATTTTAATTTTATTTTATTTTGTTGGATTGGTTGTATAATTTTTTTACCAAGGAAATGAAAATGCAATAATTCCAATTATGAGAGATTTGGTAAAGTTCATAAGGATGTAAAAAATAACCATTTGTCTCCTAGAATTTTAGTATCACCCTTGTATCCAGTTTTCATTTAAGAACATCAAGAATTTCTCATTGTTTTACCTTTTCCACTTCACTGTTCAAGGAAATATCAATGTTTTAAGATGGGCTTTGACTTCCATGAACAGCATTGCTTTTATTTTAGATGAATTCAGCAGCAGATTTACAGGGAAAAGCATCAGTGGCATTAGAGTAAAACATGCTAGTTAAGTCAGCGTCTTTTATTTCTTCAAATACCAGCTCATCATTGTAAGCTCTAAAAATTTGGTTGATGACATACCAGAAGAGAAATACATTTCAACTTCTGCAAAATTAAACTGAAGTAATTTGAGAGCTTGATCTGCTACATCTGATTGCAGTATTTAATATTCTGCTTTTCCAATCCTGTAGGTTTTTCACCAACTCTCTCTTTAGATAAAATAAATTACTTTCATTAACAAAATTTTCAGCAATATTCTCTGACTTCTTTTACCTGAAATTTTTTTATAATGCTTTTTAAAAGCTTTAATCACTCTGGCATCAAGGGACTGAAATTTTCCTGTAATATTAGGAGGTAAAAATGCTAACTTAACATTTCAGCTATTTTTTTTTTTTAAATTGAAGGACATTGCTCATTTGACATTTTTTGTCAGAGTTGAATTTCTTCAGCCAGTCCTGAAATTCCTTGTTTGACATACATACTGATAGAATTGATAGTTTACAATAAAGTTCAGGATCAAATTTCTTAAAACAACATGTCTCTTACGTTTCCTTACTAGAATATTTTCACAAAAACAAGAAAAGTTACTTTCCACAACTTTTCTCTTTTTTATGAAAATGATTTGTCATATATTATCCTATAATACAAAGAAACCTTATTTGTCCATATTGTGAGATCTTTTAATTCGTAGTTGGATGTGATTTCTATGTTTTCTTCTCACTTTATATACTTAAGTTTCATGGTTTTATCTGTTTCGATGTTGTATTCTCAATAATAATCCTAGCTGATTTTTCGAATCTTTGAAATGAACTGTCTGAAATCTTAAATTTGGTGTTCTTTTCTAAACTGTCTTACTTTTTTGATGAAAAACATCAAGAGTAATAATAATAACTTCATGCTTATCATTTATCTAGCCAAACCATAAAACAAAGCATTCACTGAATTTTCCTGCATACTACTTTTCAGGTTTTGAACAGAGTGCAATAGTCTTTCAGATCATACCAATCTATATATGTAGTGTAAGCATTACATGTATTCTTACAATTTATGCATTGTTCAAGGAGTTATTTTTGAAGTAATAATTGATTTACATCCAAATGTCCTGTTTTTAACATTAACTTTAAATGTGTGATTTCTCTGATACTAGACATATCAAGAGGGTTGGAAAGTTATTTGCTACTGGTTGATGGCTACTCAGGTGATTTGTGGATCTCTGAATTTGTATATTAAACATTTTTCGTGGACATCCAACAATATTTTCCCTTTAAAATAAGCACAAACTGAGGAATGAAAAGCTCACATGCACTGCAAGCAGTGTCTGTGTGAATAAGTAGCCACCAGAGGCCTTGAATAACTGTAGATATTAGAATTCTGAAAGTGAGACAGAAAATATCACTTTCTCAAGGAGGATGAACTATGTGAAAGTGTAAGGCATGGGCAGTTAAACTACAAGTATTGTCACTTGGTGAAATGGTAAGGAGCACTGTGCACAGTGATTAGTCCCCACCTCTCCTTTTAGTGTATACTCTTTGATTTTTAAGCAGTGTGATTGTTTCTAAAAGGAAATGGAATCTCTTGGTTGGAAGGAACACCAGACCAGTCATCTCACTTCTCTCAGATGCAATAAATCACAGAGGACTCTGTCTCTGATCCTAGACTGCTGATGACACTTAGGGCAACATCTAACTGCATGCAGAGCCGCCCTTAAAAGCTACAGGGCCAGAAACCACCCACAGGGCCCTTGCTTTAACTCTCCCCCCTGCACTAGACATAAAACATACACTAGACTTAAAACATAGTTTATTACAGTTATCTTTACAGTTTAATGGAATGTCAAGATATTTGAAAATTAACTAATAATGAAAGACAGCATTTTTAATTTTTTGAATGCTACTGATATTTTGTAAATGTCTTAAATGATGTTGAAAAAACAAGCACATCAGCATACGTCTTTCCTTCACAATGGCTCTGTCTCTACCTATTATGGGACAGTACTTACATTATTGAACTCATCTTATAAGAACTGGACTTTTCTTGCTTTTATCCCAGCAAAGTCAGCTATTAAATCATCAAAATTTATTTTGCTTGCTTTATCCTGTTCAATTGACAAAGTTGCCAAAGACATCTGACTTTTCTGAGACATGACAGATCTTAAATAAGATTTAATCAGCTTCAAACGTGAAAAGCATCTTTCTATGCTTGCCACCATTACTGGGACAGTAAGTAACATCCTGTAGGCGATGAAGGCATTAGGGAAAGGTAATGGGTAGTTGTGACTGACCAAGTTATATTAGGGAAAGGATTCTGAATATTTGTTCATGTATCTTAAAGCACTGGCTGCAGTTTTGACATCAGATGGAAGTAACTCGCATCACACCACTTTTTCAATGACTATCAGTGCATGGTGCATGTTGAAAGATATGACTTCAATACTAACATTTTGCTAGACATAATATTGTAGTTTGCTGCCATTCTCTCTCTCATTTTCTTTCTTTTTTTTTTTTTTTTTTTTTGTTAGGATGTGAGCACACAGGGCCCCTGTGCAACCACACCTGTCGCACACCCCTAAGGGCAACTCAGACTGCATGATTTCTTTTTTGTTGTTGAGGAAAATAAGTATGGGAGTGGCTTTTGTCTTATCCATTCATTTTTTTTTTTTTAATATGGCCCTTCTAAAATGCTTTTGGGATCAAATGGGCAGTTCTTGATAAGGTGTATGATTCAGAGTTGTACATTGGGAGTGAATACCCAGAAAATTGTTGCATGGTTTTGGTGGAAGGTTTAATAGAGTGTGTTGTCCCATGAGAAGCACCAAAATATGCATAGAATATCGTGATGAATGGTGGTCAGTGGGGTAGCAGTTAGCAGAGAAAATTTTTCATTTTTCAGAATGAAATCAGATATGTAACATGTGCACACTGGGTAAAAAGTGGTGATGGTGGTTTAAAACATGATGGCATAATGAATTTTTACTTGAGTTACGTAAAAATTAAGTTAAAGTTTATATATAGCCCTTCTGTAGGTGTGTGTTTTGTCTTGGTCAATTAATCTGGTAACTCACAATCTATACTATGAAAGCTTTAATTTATCAGTATGCATTTTCATCTTAAGTATTTATTATGGAAAATAAGTGAAGTTGAAACAAACAGATTTTGATATTAAAATAGCATTATATTTGATTGCTTTCAACTTTCATTCTTACTTTTATGAAAACTTCATGAATGAAACCTGTGAAAGAAGTGTCCCTTCTACTCAAAGTGTACTTGCAACTGATTTCTCAATGCAAGCAAGTGATAATTATCATGTGGTAAATCACTGCAAATGTAATTTATGAGAAAACTTGTGCATTTTGTTGTTCAGATGAAGAAATTAAAAGAAATCGTTGTTGGAAAGAATATTGCAGGTATTGTTACCTTTGAAACTATATATGTGAATCTATGATTTGTAATGGAACATGCACAAAATACTTTGCCTGTTTCATTATGAACCATAATGTGTGTCTTGAGAATTACTTTCATTCAATCCTGAGGACAGGTATTTTATTTATTCAAAAAGTTTATCCTCATTCAGTATAAGTATCGAATGATCTGTGAATTCATAAAATATAAAATATTTCCATTCTTTTTCAGAGCATCGCTTGTTCCAGTTTTTGCATTTGGTGAGAATGATGTATTTTCTCAGGTCCCAAACCAAGATGGGACTTTACTCAGAAAAATTCAGAATAGGATGACCAAAATTTTAGGATTCTCCCCTCCTGTTTTCCATGGCCGTGGAGTGTTTCAATATAATATAGGAGTGTTGCCTTACAGGAGGCCAGTTACTGTGGTTGGTAAGTAAAAGCATTTTCTTGTGTGTGTGTGTGTGTGTGTGTGTGTGTGTGTGTGTGTGTGTGTGTGTGTGTGTTTATTTTTTTATGAATAAATGTTTTCAGTTTTGATTGTGTTACATTTAATAATTCAAACTTGCATTCTGTAATCAAGAAGCATATTTGGTATTTACAAATTGTTGTCCATGCTTATTCTTTAACTTTACCTATTAATTTCTGTTATTGTTGAACTGGTATAGAAATGCCTTTATCTGTATTCATCTTATTACATGTTGATATCCATTTAGTTTAGCAAATTTAGTAAAAGTAACCAGAACTGTATGCTTCAGCTTATCCTTGTGTAATTTTGGAAGTTCAAAACTGCTGAAAATCCATGGGGGCATCCCTTTTCTGTTTTCCCTTTCCTCAACTAAATTAAGAATTGCAGCATCCATTATTTTATAAAATAAGATTAAAATATTACTCACACTTGTGTGCAAGTCTATGTGCAGGGGTGCTGGAGCATTAAAATTCTTGGAAGGCATTAATTGGAAAATTTAATAGTTTGGAGATTCACTTTGACATTTTTCCAGTACAAATACAATAACCATTTTTCTTTGAAAATTTTGGAGGTCTAATGCTCTCCAACATTTTTTATTTAAGCACGTAAATGTACAACCACGCTAGCTACCACACACCTTAGTTAAGTGCATTATGGTTACACCAGATGGTCAGAAGTTTTGATTTGAAACTAGTTATTTTGTTGCAACAATGACAAAATCAACTTTCATGTGTTAGCCAGCTCTTCAGAGTACCTGAAATTGGCATCACCCTGGAGTGGTTCAATGCAGTTATGCAATTTTCAGTTTTTCTGAAGAGTTTAGTTTCTTTTTGCAAACTGCATAAGAGTTTGCATGGATTAAATCATGCAGTGTCCAGAGAGATGAAGGAAGTGTTTCATAACAAGAAGAAATTATATAGAGAGATATAACCGAAAATATAAGAAAAGGAAGTCATAGATCTGGAAAATGACAAGAGTGGATGACATGTTCAAAGGAAAGACCCTCAAGTGGCAATGGGCTTCAGGCAACAGAATTACAAGGATGGATACTACTTAGGGACAAGAAAAGATCCAAAAGATGATGATGATATGAAAGATAGGTGTATCAAATTTGTCTTTTGAAAACATTCCAGTGTGACATGGGAGAGGATTGCTTCAGACAAAGAGTCATATTAGAGGCTTGGGAAGGTCTTCATCCAACAGTAGATTGAGAATGATTTGATGATGTTGATGATGATATATATATATACTTTTTTAATGGTCTGTGGTAAATGTTTGCCTACACATTAACTGATATCCACACATGGGACAGTAGTGATACTGATAAAGGTCATAAAGATAATATGAATGTATTGTGAAGTTTGCAAAACCCAAAACAATTCTCTTTGTTGCTAAAATAATGGACTATATTAATGAAAAAAATATGCGATTAGAATGTGGATGAAAAGTTCTCATTAGAATGTGATTGCAAAAATACCACACATTTTTCTATCAATTGTTTTATTATTTATATTGACAGTCAGCTTTATTGAAAAGTATTTGTAGCAGTAAGCATATGCATGACAATCATTTTACCACAATTAATGAGCTGTAATTGAGTATATGGAAGTATGTATTAAATGCATGTTAATCTGTTGCAAAAATCCAAGATGTTACAAAATGACACTGCTTTGCAGAGGCATAAACTTTGCTGTCCATTTTATATATGATTAATTGATTAGGAATAAATAACTGTTTTATTTTTTAAAATGTTGATCATCAAATAATGAAAAATGTGTATCAGTATGACTAATATTTAAAAGCATTGGAACTGTTAAAAAGTAGCTAGATTGACAGTGAATTAAACATCTCAAGGTTAGCATGCATTTAATATGTACTACATTTAAGAAAAACTGTATCTGGGAGGAAATTCCGAAATTTTGATTTAACAGAAATTTAGACATCCATAAGCAGTCAGTGGACACTCACTGAATTGATCACAGTGTGGTTGTTGAGTATCTGTGGTTTTTCTGGTGTAATAGAAAACTCCAAAAGTCAGAAAAGTTTTGACTGCTGTCTAAAGCATTGCCATGACAGATACATTAAATATATACTGTGCTGTGGCTAAAATTGAAAGGAACTTCTGAGATAAAGAGAATCAGTGAGTGCAAGGTTGATTTCAATGTAAACAGTTCTCTAAGGTTGGCAAAACTTCTGATTTGTGCAATGTAAGAAATTGTTTCAGACCAAAAATAGTATCTAGCTCAAAAAATGAATCCTACTTCTTAAAGCAACTTTTGCAGTGGAATAAATGTTGCTATGCCACAACAAGTTCAAAGAAATGTACAACAGTTTGGCATGCTTAAACAGAAGTCAGGTGATCCAGGTTTGATTTCTGCTTCAGCGCAGTGAAATTTTCAAGTTTTCTGATATAGTGTTACATGTTGAACAGTAAACTAAAGTAATTCAGGCTATTCTGATTGCCATGTTAATAATCCTGAAATCTATGTTTTTCCCGATGGTTATTTAGTATAATATTAGGAGGAAAATTTTGATCTCTTTGTTGTTATACATGTTTTTGTGTGAATTGTATTTAACAAGATTAACTGCACCCCACTTACAAAGCATTCAGTAACAGAGTTCAAGGAATGGGTAACATTACAGCTCAGTTGCTGATATTTAGGAATTTTATGTGATTGAAAATTCCAGATGCAAAAGGAAATTATTGTATGAGATGCAAAAAGAATATTATTTTCACCAAAATTATGGATGGTATTATCTGAAATGGTCACATCTGGTACAGAAAAATCTTTCTCTTAAGGCAATTTTCCTTCCCCCAAAAAGAGAAGAAAAAAAGCTCCATGAGATTAATTTATTTTAAGTATGCATATATATGTGCAAGACAACAGATTGAATGTACTTTTTTATTATAAGGGGCGTGTGTTTATTGATAATAGGTTAATACTGTAGTTTAAGTAGGGTTTTTAATATATATATTAGTCGGATTGGTTAATACACAGTCAAGTCATATTATTGTGACCCCTTTTACTTTTGATGTCAACAGCACATATCCAATGAAAGAAGGCACATGTCATGAGCTGTCTTGGAGGGTATATATACAGGGTGTATAGGAAAGTCCTTAAACTGGGAAATAACTTTTGAATGCAAAATGCTAGAGTTGGGAAGTTGCATGTACATATAGTAAAGTGACTATGTTCTATCAGATGAGACTGATTGCAGCACCCCTAGCAGCGAATTTTGGAAGTTAGCGATCCTAACGCGAGAACCAAGAGAGATCAGTCAATTGATCTCTCTTGGTTCTCGCGTTAGTCAATTGCGAAAAAAAGTCAATTGAAAATGTGTAGAGAGTCACCGATTTAGTATGAAATGACACCCTACATTCACCAAAAACTCCAATAGAAGTCCGGAAATGTAGATCTCTCTGTATCCGATCACTGGCATAAATACGCCACTAATCGTGTGCATAAGTGTGACATTATAAGGTGATGCAACGTTACTAATAAAACTAATACATGTACGTGTCAGCCAGGTACAATTTATTATGTACTGTACAGTAAAGTAGTAGGAAATTCATACAGCAGTAGGACAGTATGAAGAAGAAAAACAGAAAATAATGTTCTAGAAATACAAAATATCAATACTAATACTTAAGTTTCGCAATGTGTCCACCATCGGCAGCAATACACATCTGTATTCGAGCTAGAACTTCTTGTTGAACGTTCTGCAGCATTTCAGGTGTTACGTTACTGCATGCTTGGATAATACGGGGTTGTAGAAATTTGCCATACACGACCAAATGTAAGGCCGCACGTCACACTGATGTCTCTCGTACTGCAGTGTGGGTGGGCTAGTGCATAGGCCAGGACGTCCACTGGCTGCACATGCACACCTGCAAGTGTCGGCCTACCTGAACCAGGAACGACTTGTAATGCTCCCAGTTTCTTTCAGCCGGCGAACGACATTGATGATAGTAGCCGCAGTAGAATGAGAACGATTAAGGAAACCTAATGCATATTGGCGTGCTGCCCCTCTTGCCCAATGACCGCATTCCTCGTACAACATAACCATCTCGCAGTACTCCTTGTTGGAATAACTAGCCATGTGTAGACTCAAAGATCTATTCCACGCACTGTCTGACAAACCTTACCTGACCGCCAATTTATGCTTCCCGATGAGGTATGACGTAGCGTTTCCATTTGCATACTTTCATCCATCCTTCGCTGTTTTGCTGGCAAAATTTGTTTACAGATTTTACGTTTTGCGATGTCATTCGTGACATATTTATGCCAGTGATCGGATACCAAGAGATCTGCATTTCTGGACTTCTATTGGAGTTTTTGGTGAATGCAGGGTGTCACTTCATACTAAATCGGTGACGCTCTACACGTTTGCTATTGACTTTTTTTCGCTATCTCTCTTGGTTCTCGCGATAGGATTGCTAACTTCCAAAATTCGCAGTTAGGGGTGCTGCAATCAGTCTCGTCTGATAGAACATAGTCACTTTACTATATGTACACACTACTTCCACAATTCTAGCATTTTGCGTTCAAAAGTTATTTCCCTGTTTAAGGACTTTCCTATACACCCTGCACATAAGGTGTAGGCATTCTGAAAACATATCACTCATTGCTGTTATGGGTAAAAGGAGTGATTATCAGATTTGCAAAAAGGGATGATTATCGGCTTTCGGGCCAAGGATAGCAGTATTTCTGAAACAGCACAGTTTGTGAACTGTTCGCATGCTGCTGGGTTAAAGTGTATCGTGTTTGGAGAAATCGCACCATTGCGAATAAGCAATGTGGAAACTGTGGAGCACCATGTGCCATTGATGTAAGAATGAACATTGGCTTCAAAGGTGCATTATGGTCGATTGACATGCTACAGTGGAGCACCTCACTGGCCGAACGAACCAGGGGGCTGCCAGAAGTGTGTCTAAAATGACAGTTCAGCGAACCCTACTGCGTATGGGGCTCCGATGTAGACGGATGGTGACTGCATCTATGCTAATGAAGGTGCATCTGCAAAAAAATATTACATCGCACAGCATTATCAGAATTGGATCTCCACTGATTGGCAAAGGATTGTCTTCTCTGATGCGTCACATTTTCTGCTTAAAGGATGGACATTGGCGTATAAGGCAAGAAACACGAGAACAAGCACTTTTCAACCATTACTGGAAGAACACAAGCTGGTAGGGTTAGCGTTATGGTCTGGGGAATGTTTTGGTGGGAGTCCCTGGATCCACTCATACCTGTGGAAGGCACTATGGACCAAATTCATTATGAATCCATCCTTGCAGACCATGTACACCCATACATGCTGATTGCCTTCCCTGGGGCATATGAGATCTTCTAGCACAACAATGCGACATGTCACACAACTAGAAATGTCTGTGAGTAGTTGGAAGAGCACGATGAAGACTTCAAAGGACTTCCCTGTCACCCTAATTCCCCATACTTAAACCCAATTGAGCATCTGTGGGACCACCTTGATCGTGTTTGTTTGCTCTATGGATCCCCCACCATGCACCATCCAGCAGCTGTCAGATGCGCTGCAGTCAGCATAGCTCCACAATCCACATACCTGTGAACATCTTCCAGCACCTTACTGAATCAGTGTCAGCCCGTCTAGCTGCTGTCCATGCAGCACACGGCAGTTACTCTGGATATTAGCTGGTGGTCACAGTAATGTGGCTCGACGGTGTATATTAAGTACTAAAACTTTGAAAACGTGCTTAAATTACATGAAAAAATTAAGGTAAGGAATTTTTACAACTGATAACTTCAGTCTTTATCAACCTGGTTACAAATGGATGACAATGATGGTAAGTAGTTGCCACATCCACGAAGTTGTATTTTTCATTCCTTTTTTAAAACAGGTTTCCATATTAATGACATGATAAAAGGAGAATCATAATTACATTTTTTGGGACTGAGGAAAAGTGTCTTACAAGGAATCTGCAACTTTGGAGGACACTTCTGCTGTACCTCTTTGAATTGACTCCAAAGAAATTGCCCCATTCTTTAATTGTTTTTCATTACATTATCTGGAAAGTTTGGACATTCATCCCTGCCCCAAAAACTGTAATTCTGATTATCCTTTTGCTATTTCATTAATACAGTATTCAAATTTAAAAAAGAAATAACAAATACATCTTTATGGATCTAGCAACCCCTTACCGTCAACATCATCCATCTGTTACCTGGTTGACAAAGACTGAAGTTATCAGTTGAAAGCTTCCTTTCCTTAAAATGTGCATGCAACTTAAGTGTGTTCTTTAAAGTTTTAATAATTATTATTTATGGTTACATGCATAATGTCCAAATTTATGATGGCATTGGAAATACAACCTGCATCAAAAAAATTCCAGGACTGACACAATAAAGAATATAAAAAAGTACCATACTCACAATTAATGCTGGTCACCTTCAAAATACTGCCTTTCTGAATCAACACACAGTTTCCAGCATTTCTGAAGATCCTGAAAACAGTTCTTGAAGGTACTGTCGGGAATGTCACCAAGTTGTTTTTTCACAGCTGCTTGGATAGATATAATGTTTGCATGATGCTGTCCTTTAAGTGCTCTTTTGATCCTGGGGAGCAGGAAGAAGTCATAAGGTGATAAATCGGGAATGCGGTGCGTGTGGCAACACAGTGATTTGATGGTGAGCCAGGAGGTGTTGGACTGACATGGTACCATGTGGTCTTGTGTTATCATGAAGCAAGAACCAATTTCTGGATTTTCATAACTGGGGACAAGGGTGATGAATAATACTGCTGCATAAATGTTGTAAGACTTGTGTGTAGAATTCAGGATTTACTGTTTGACCCATTACACTTTTACAAATTCCTTGTTGACTGTACCTTTCAAATTGAAAAAGGCTGTTAGCATCTTCTTTGGTGGTTGCATGTGGGCTTTCTTGGTCAATGGTGAGTGGGTACCTCTCCATTCAGCACCTTGTCACTTGGTTTGGGGATCATATTGCAGGCACCATGTTTCATCTCCTGTAATAATTCTGGAGCAAAAATTATGATCCTCATCTGCAGTGCCCAGCACATCAGAAGAGATCAATGAACGAGTTTCCTTTTGGTCATCATTCAGAATGCAGGGTACCAATCTGGCATTAAGTTTCTGTTTCCCTATATCCCCACGAAGAATCTCATGAAAGATAGACTTACTGATAATAAAATTTTCAAAGACAAAAGTAAAAACATACAACTATTAGCTCATGAGTACTTGATAGTTACTTCATTTAATGACTGGTTAAAAACTCATGATAAGCTAAAGTAATGGTATTTACAATGGCAAGATCTTTTGACTTTACTAAAGGTCATCATCAGGCCAACAACCCCCACAAGAACACTGGGCTGGCATTAAATAAATACATTGAATAATTTACTCCCATATCTTAATCGTGTTACAAAACTACTTTCGATACCCCCCTCCCCATCTTCCTTGGACTTCTTCGAACTTTTTAACTTATGTTATTTTGTTGACCTGTGCATGTATCAATCTATGTCATCTGACACATGTATTTAATGCCAGCCCATTGTTCTTGTGGGGGTGTTGGCCTGATGATGACCTTTAGTAATGTCGAAAGATCTTGCCATTGTAAATACCATTACTTTAGCTTGTCATGAGTTTTCAACCTGTCACTAAATGTAGTAACCATCAAGTAATCGTGAGCTAATTGTTGATGTGTATGTTTTTAGATCGTGTTTTTAACTTTGTCTTCGAAAATTTTATTGTCAACTGAACTCGAATTTTAATACTACATCAGACTTATTGATGCCCACCAACTCAACCAAAAGTCTTGCTGTTATTCAGCTATCTTTCTTTAACTGATTCTGCACCTCTTCGATTTTTTTCTGCTGTCCACACACTGGTGGGATGTCCAGATCTCAGATCATCATCAAAGGATTCCTGCCCATCACAAAACCATGCATACCATTCAAAAACTCTGCTATGGGATAATGCTATGTCTCCATATGATTCCTTTAACTTTCTGTAAGTTTCAGTTGCTGATTTACCAAGTTTCTGACAAAAACAGATGTTAACTTTCTGCTCTTCCATGGCTAAAATGAAATGGGATGATAATCTTGCTATGACTCCCTTAATGCCCATCTGCTGTCTGTCAATACCAGTATAAACGGGTTTCCAGCTGTTTGCTGATTGGACAAGGGCTGCTGTTTTCTGGCATACACTTGATATTTTTATCCCACTTCTGCTACATCAGTTATGTGGTCAGTCCTGGAACTTATTGGAAGTAGATTGTATGTTTGGATCTCTCCATATTTCAGTTTTACATGTAAATCTTAAGTCACATTAATTGCTGTAGTTCATTACACATGTCTACTGCATTCATTTAGCTGTTGCTCCACTAGAATGAGGGATTGCATCTCTGCAGTCTAAAATGACAGCTAACTTTCTATTTTTAGTGTTCCTTCTTTCTCTCTAATGTCTCTTGCACCCTTGTGTCCACCCGCATTACACACTAAAAACATACTAATTCACAATTTTTGTTGAATTGTAAATTGTTTCTTCCACCATAAATCTTATGAAAATTTATAATGTAGCAAAACATTACATATATTCTATGCCAAATTTTTACTGCTAAATTATTGCCCAGCAAATGTTGACATCTAATTTGTTGTAAAAATTATGAATTTCTCATTTGAAAAAGGAAATTAAGAAACAGTAAGCTTGTGTATACAGCAGTTCATCCTTTTCTTCTTTATAGATACACTTATTTTATTTGAAAATACTTATTTCAGCATGCTTTTCCATACATTGGTGCAATCAAGATTTGTTTAATTTCTGTGGCAAAGGAGACTATATTTTTTGTGTGTTTTGTAGTTGGTGCACCAATTGATCTCAAAGAGACTCCAGAGCCAACAGATGAAGAAATTCAGAAAACACATCAGCTATACATTGAGAAACTTACTGAGTTGTTTGAAGAACACAAAGACAAGTATGGTAAAGGCTTGCAGCTGAAAATTTCATGAAATATTCTGGGAACAGTCAACAAAACCTGAAAATTGTGGAACACTGTCTTTCTTGTCCATGGTTTTGTATTGAGTAGCCAAAGATGATCATGAATAATACGTAATTTTTGTGGTATATACTTTTTTGAAATATTTTAGTGATCTTTGTTAACTTTATGTTCTCATATTTAGCAAGATGTTTCAAAATAATGAGCTTACCTTCGAAAAAAATAAAGCAGATTTATTAAAGTCATCAGGAAGAATAAAACTTAACATCAGTAATTCAAGAATATTAATTTTAGCACATAAATGTCATCAGTGAATGATGTTTTTTGGAAAATTAAGAAAGCATGTGAAGAAAACTTTCTGACATTAAATATTAATCAAACTATATGATAAGTGATAAACAAAAAGTGAGATTTTAGCACCTGTAAATAAAATGCATGAAATCACAGTTACGGTTTGACAATATAATGTGTGTGAAAAGTAGCTTGAATTAATAAGAGAGCATTAGTTAGTGCTATGACAATTAAGTGTTAGTCTTTCTAAGGGTAAAGTGCAATGTAAAAGTTTGCCAAACTTTTTATATCATATAGTGGTTTTGTTGAATCAATGATGAAATTTTGGCATTTGAAGAATCTGGAACCCATTTTTGTGAGATGTTTAGTGCTGTTTAAATTTTTGGTTTGAGAAACATGTTCATTTGTTTAGCCACCCTGATAATAAGTTCAATTCAATAACAAGTTTAACTGAACAGCAAGTTTAATTCAATAACATCTTATTTGCCTATACTATAAAAGTTGATGCCCTAGTAGCGTAATTTTCTGCATGACAGTTTTATTATATTTATCTTAAAAGTGGTTGCTAAACTTTTTCCAGAGGATCAGTATCTGCTCTGGCTGGAAAGAGTTCATGTCTCTAAAGTTTTCTCAGGAATCAATGTATTTGTGATCTTTTTGTTATCAGTCACTCCTAAAATTTATTTCTGATTTTGAATTTTGTCTACTTCAGTCTTATTTGTTACATTATTGTAACTTTTCATCTCTTACAGCATCTGATAATGCCATCTTTGTATCATGTCCTTATTTCTTAGGGTTTAATTCAGTAACAGGCACAACATGTTTGTTGCTTCTGTATCCTTTTAGAAATTAAACTGTGTATATTCTTATTGGGTTTTACTGAAATCTATGTTTGTTTTATGCACCTCTCTTTGTTACTCATTTGGAAAGCCTTCTCACATACTTCTTTTTAGTACTTGCAGTAATAAAGGCATGAAGTAATAATAATATATATCCATTTTATCTCTGCTTTTGGGTGTAGCCTATATATCTCTGCACATGCTTCAATCCTAGTGCCTGTTTATTTTAGTCATTCTGTGAAGTATTCATCCGCATTTCAAGAATTTTGAAAACAAATATTCCAATTGAACTATTTTCAAAGCCATGATGGTGTTTTCTCCCAACAATCTCTAACACTTCTTAAGGCAATGCATTTTGGAAGGGTTGCAGCATGTAGCTTAATGGCTAGAATATAGTTATTAGTTTATCTGGTCTGCATTTTCACTTAAACTTTTCCATGACTACATGTGGAAATAACAGGATAATTCCAGGAATTATCAAGGCACTTATTAATATAATGATTAGGTACTTATTTTTCCAGGACTCCTGCTTGTGACTTACCATAGCTGCTCACGTGTGATCAAAATCAGAGTAATCCATCAAACCAATAGGTCAACATAATTTGTTTGCCATGGCATCTGGTAGTTAGATGCTTAGAAAGCTAATCTCTGACCCAGAGAGTCTGAGTTTGGGACACGGATGAAATATGCATATGTGTTTGTTTTGGTGTTATGGTTCTACACAGTGTGACAATTAAGTAATGACACTGACTTTTTTTTTTTTTAATGGAAAAGCATGAAAATTTAAGGGAATATATTTTATTCAAGGTACATTCCTTGTGCATTAATACAAGAAGTGGCATGATCAGCAAGCAAAAGGAAGGACTTGCAGAGGTCACCTTTTGGTATGGAGTGAAGAGCCCATGTCACAGTTATTTGCATGTTTTCAACATCTTGAAAAACCTGTCCCTTTAAAGGCAGCTTTAATTTAGGAATAGAAAGTAGTCACATGTTGACAAATCTAGAGAATAGGTGAGATTGGTTGAGTGCCCACACTTGCAGCATTCGAATTACCCAGTGGTCCGCTGGTCAGTAAAACTTTTGTTTGACCACTGAACAATTGATTTTACTGGCCCCAATGGCCAGTAGGTTTTTTCTCTAATTTTTCACAAATTGAAAATGAATTTCTATTTCTTTTACCTTACCATACAGTTTTCTTTTTAGGTTGCAAACTAGTGATAGGTTTAAGAAATGCTATTGGATAACAACTTTTTTTATTTCTCATGATTCATGAAGAGTGGAAGAAACAAATACAGAAAAGCAGTTTCCCAGTTCTTGTCCTGTAACGGCAACAGCCATTTTTTGTTACCTGTCCCCACCATTCATAATGAGCAGAAGTACATGCAATAAATGTTCGGATTTTCCTTGGATTTGCCCACTGTAGTGAATGCAGCAGATACTGACACAGAGACAAGCCAACTTTTGTTTCTGCCCCCAAAAAATACACTCTGGCCGAGGAGGTCAATCGGATGCGAGAAGGTAATTTTTGCAAAAGAGCAATTCACATGAAATAATGTTCAATGGGGGATTAAAACTAACTTCATGGGAAAGTAAGAAGGATGAGCAATAGACTAAAGTAAGGAGAAGGAAGCTAAACTGTAAGCAATAAAACATATAAAAAAAAGGATGCTAATGTATCTGAATTTTTGTACCGTTGGAGTATCCTCATTCCCTTCTTAAAAACAGATTGGAAATGCACTCTTACTCAGCTGTATCACCAATTCACCGGAATCTTATTCTGGAAACATTATTTGCCCTGTCAGTTGCATTGTCAAATTAGATGTTTTAAAAACATTATTGGAGATAATTTCATTGAAATGATATGTTATTTTCTACATATATTGTAAATGTCTTAAGTTTTATCTTTTTTACATTATTTTTTACGGACCAGTGGGAACTTTGGTAGACCAGTGGTTTGCAAATTCTAGTGGTCCACTGGACCAGTAGAAGATTTATATCTAATTCTAACACTGCACTTGTTTTCGTGCCAGAAATTGCTGTGCTCAGACTGCTGTGTGTGTGTGTTTGAGTGCATTATCATGAAGAGGGAACCATTGCCCATTTTTGTATTCGGGCCTGACACAAGTAATCCTCTTCCACAATTGTTCCAAAATGGATGTGTAAGCATTGCCAGTGACAGTTGTATTTTCAGGAATGAACTCGTGATGCAGAATTTTTTTGCTGTCATAAAAGCATGCAAGCATTGCCTTGATTTGGACTTGTGTAACTTGATCTTCTTTCCTTTGGATTGCTGTGGTGACTCCCACTGAGCACTCTTATGCTGTGTTTCAGGATCATAACAAAAACTCTGTGTCTCGTCACCTGCCATAATGCATTGGAGAAAATTTTGCATTGTTTCTGCGGTCTTCAGGATGTCTTTTACATATTGCACTTGTGCATGTTTCTGGTCATCCGACAAAACGTCAAGAACGAAATGAGCACAACCCCCACCCCCTTCCAATCTTGTACCAAAACTTGAATTATCTCCTTATTAACACTGATCTCACATTCCAGCATCCTCAAAAGGTTGCACAGTGGTCACTTTTATCCTTTTGCAAACTTTCTCAATGAGTTCAAACTTGTGTACTCAAATTGGGCGTTTGGGATTTTCGTCATCTTCCAAATCTTCCTGCCCATCCTTGAAACATGCTTACCATCAGAATATTTGTGCACAAGATAGCCAATCAGTCCCTCGCTCAACAATTTAATTATCTCGGTTGTAGTTATACTGATTTTCAAACAGAACCAGATATTTACTCTCTCTCTCTCTCTCTCTCTCTCTCTCTCTCTCTCTCTCTCTCCAGTGTTCTTCCACTGAATGACATCACACACAGCATAAATAATCATCTGTGCAATTCTCACACAAACTCTGTTGCCACTGCATAGCTGATAAATGACTTATCAAAGACCCATGCTTTCACGATCCACATGTTTCTTTGGGATTTAAAAAGAATCGGTCTCATTACTTAATTGCCACACTGTAGTTTTCTCCAAATATTAGGCATTGCTTATGGCATATATAATTTAGGGTTCATGCCTCATGGAGATTAGAAAAACTCTAAAATTAAGTTGCTTGTTCCTCGGGATTGTGCATGCGTGTGTGTAACTCCAAGGTGAAACTCAGGTTTAAATGATAGACCTGAAAGTTTGAAACTTAACTGTAGTTGATAGAATTGATATCAAATACACTAGATCAAATAATTATTCAAACTTCCAGATCTAAATAAATTTTGTATGGATAATTAAAATTCAGAATGTCAATATGAAACATCTAGGTTATTAGTTTGTACTAGTTTTGTCAAAATTGGTTCATTGGATGAGTTTTATCTATAATTTTCCTATGTGGTTGTAAAATCAATAGTATTAAAGGGTTGGAGGAGGAAGATGAGTATTTATGTTGGCACACATGATAGGATTAAAGCAGACATGTTCACTTTGAGTAGCAGGTTGTACATTTTAATTCTGCTTGTGTTTGCTTGTCCATGTCCTTCGTAAAACTTTTCTGGGTTATAAAATCAACACCGTTGGTGTTTTGACCCCTTAAGAGAGAGGGAAAAAAACAAAAACGATTTTTAAATAAATCTTTTTACTCCTAAAGCTATAGAGCTGGAGAATGTATTTAATAATAAAGACTGACTGCCCACATTTCAGTGCAATTGTGAAACCTGAAGTGGATTTTAATTTTATTTTATTAAATGTTACCTGAACTTCTTAGGGGTCCCCCCCCTTTATTTTTCTGATATATGATGTATTAAGAATAGTTCTGTTGCCTGGACAGAAAATAGTCTCAAGTGTTGAAAATATATGCCTCCTGATGTATGGAAATAAATCCTCCATGTGGATAAATCTCGTTCAGTGTGAAAGGAAAGCTTATAAAAGTTTGAAAACATATCTTCTTATATATTTGAAAATTACACCAATGTTAGGTTTCTCATAATTTATGTATTAAATTTTCCATGAAATTGTTCTTTTGGTGGCAATACATATTTACTGTAAATGTTATTATTTGCATATTTTCACTGCCAGTTGTATATGACATACTGTAAATGTTTTAATTCAAGTTATAAACCAACTCAGTCACCTAGTGGTTGAGTGTCCCAGGGTGCAAATCCTTGCTTCTCGTACTACTGGATCTGGACTTGAATCCTGGAACAAGACATGTTTATCCTTCCATTTGTCTTCTGTGGAACTAGGGGCTTTAAACTAAGGGTGAACAACTCCCTCCTCATAGCCTTAGATCCTGATCAGGGTCATTAAACCCTGAAGTAGCACAGAAAAAAAAATGGAAAGGAAATAAACCCTTCATGATTGCCTCTATTCTCAGGGCAAACTTAACCTGACTATGGACTGGAAGCTGGAAAGACCATTTCACCAAAAAGGTTTCATGGTTTCTCAGTATTTCTTTGCCATGAAAAAACATTTCTCAGTATTTCTTTCCCATGAAACCATGAATTTATGTTTGTTAACATACCTATCATTTGGAAAGCTATTTTGAAATCTGGAAACAACTGATGTTTATACCACGTGTTTTATTCCATTGTTAATGAAGGTAGAAGTCACTATCGAAACGTCCCACCACTTGTAATTTTTATGTAACTTAAGCGTGATATGTCGACGTTAAGAATTATTCTAATGTTCATAGTGTGTGTGTGTATATGTGTGTCAGTCACAAAAGCTCCTTTTTTTTTTAGAAAAGAGCAATCGTCCCCCCTAAGGTGGTGAGCTTCTAGATCTGCTAGTGGGCATGTGACCACCTGGCATGCACATCTATATTGTGTCATGTGCAGTGCTATCTCTTTCTGTAGTATTCTCGATTGTGGCCCCTATTCAGGACTAATTTTGTTCTGCCATTGGATTCACCTGTATTTTTGTTTTCCTGCTATTCCTCATATTACTCGCATGTTTACAGCTTCTAACAAGCTAGAAGTGACCCCTTTATTTCAAAAATCCCTACTAAAAGTGGTAGGTCTAAATGTTGCATTATACACAGCCAGTTCTAAAGTTTTATGTGGAAAAAAGAAATGGAATGACTATATATATATTCTTTTTGATTCATTTACTTTTGAATGTTTTATTTTTTGCATATTGTTGTTCTGTTTGTTTATAAACATGTTAAATACTTTTCGTAAAAGCACGCTATGAAAATGTCTTAAATATTATTACACATGAACATTTTTTCACATTCACTGGTATAATGAGTACATGTTGTAATAAGCAAACCCAAGCACCATGGTTCTTGCTCTAACCATCATTTATTGTATGAATTTATGTTTGCAACAAATTTTTTCAGTATGTACAATTTTTGCCAAAGAATTTGAAACCTGAAAAAGAAATTACAAAACTGAGATATTGTTCTAAAAATATAAAAACATTCTGAAGTAGATAAACAAAGTAAAGCATGCCACTGAACTAAATTAGTGAATTTAATAAGCAGTAGTATGTAAAAAAAAAAAAAAAAAAAAAGGAAATGAAGGTAGTGAAGAAACACTAATTTAGAATTCCCCACAATATTTCATTGTCATTTAGTACATTCCGGAAAATTCCAAAACAATGGAGTTATCCTTTCCACTCACAGATAGCATTGTGTGTTCATCCCCCCCCCCCCGGTCATGTATATTATTGCCACCTCTTGAGAAAATTCTGTACAAGAGACAACCAGAAACTCTTAATCATGTTGATCAGTAACTGATACCAAAACCCAATTTCCCAGTCTAGTGTCCAGAACAAACATAAGTAATTTAAAAAAGGGCATTCATTTACCTAAAATCTGCACCCAAACCCCAACCTCACATCATCCTCAAAAAATGAAAAATCTTGGTATGAATTTTGATACTTGACACAATAGAAGAAGAAAAGTTTTAGTAGTGATCATATAATGTACACGCACGCACACACACACACACTACGCACGCACGCACACAGAATAAAAGGGAAAGTATTGGCATATTATAGTTGTTAAATTTGTTTTTCTATCTAACTGTAACAAGGAGAGATACTGTAGTCACCCCGGTAGCCCAGTGGTCTAAGTGCTGGCTTATGACTGTTTGTATGAGATGCACCCATGTTTGAACCCCAGATGAGGCAGGGGTGGTGTGTGTCTTACTGAATTGGCTCACTGACCCGAAATTAGGGATGGATGGCTGCTATTTTGTAAAGTTACTTGTGGTGGTTGTTAAACTGAGAAATAAGAGACAAAGTTTTATTGTTTCCACAAATTGCCATCTGCAGCATCTTTTGGAAGGACAAAGTGGAATAAAAATCTTTAAGTTTGTTTCCTTCTACACTCAATAGACAAAACATTAGAGATGCCTACCTAATAGTGTGTTGGTCCTCCTCTAGCGTGAATACGCAAGGGAATCAACTCCACCTGTACACGCAAGGGAATCAACTCCACCTGATGGGGGAGAGTTTCCAAAGGTCATTATACACTCAATGAACAAAATATTAGAGATGCCTACCTAATAGCTTGTTGGTCCTCCTCTAGCACGAATAACTGCCTCACATGCCAAGGCATCAACTCCACCAGGTGCCAGAAAGTTTCTGGAGGTAATGCCAGCCATGCCTGTTGCAGCGTTGTCCACAACTCCACCTGAGATGTCGATCCAGGATCTGTGGATCTGATGTTTTGCTCCATGGCATCCCAGAGAGCTTCCACAGCAGTGGCGTATATTCGAGGCTAGGTAGGGTAGCTGTGAAGCCCAGAGAATGCACAAATAAAAGCCAATTAAATATACACAAAAGTCAATTATCAATGCCATTAAGATATGTCGTTGCTTTCGCTGCGAAAAAAACCCTTGCGGATTCACTTCTTTGGCTCAGTCTGGCAAGCGAAGTCAACGCCATAATGCAAGCAGTTGTTCTACAGAGTTCGCTGTTCTAATCAGAAGATCTTCGATACGATCACCTGCTAGTGTTTCCATGACAATGTGAATGAGCGCATATGGAGGTGAATGGACCATTGCTTTGCGCAATGGTTCGCTCAGAAAAGAGAAGACTTTGACTTCCTCAGTGACCGCATGGTTCCGTCTGTAGCAGTACATGTTTCACGAGAGTTGTTTCAGTTTGTGTGAAATGTCAATGAATTAAAATCAGGGATATTATATTTTAAATTCATGACTTTGTTGGATTCAAACTGTTTCAATAAATTTTGTGAAAGGTTCCCTGAACATCTACTGTCAGAACTCTATGCTTCAAATTTTGATGCAGCTCGACTAAAAAATGAACTGAAGGTGTTTTATGAATAGAAAAACCAATCGGTAAGAGACATTACTTGTTACATAAAAAGTTGAACAAAATTGGACATTGTGTTTAGTGCGGTGTAAAAATTAGCAGACCTAATAAAGTTTCCATCAGCAACTGCCGAAAGAAGTTTTTCTGCATTAAAAAGAATCAAGATATATCTTAAAACCACACAAGGACATGTACATTCGAACAACTTGGCTGATTGGTCAATAGGGAAAAAACATTCTTTTTAAATATGGAAAACTACTCGGAAGAAACTTTTTATGAAAATGTAATACTCAAGTTCACACAAGAATGGAGTTCATGCACAAATAAAGTATTCAAATCCTAATCCTCGTAATTATTTGGAATCGTGTTAATAGCATGTAGTAATTCTGTAATGTTTTGTAGTAGTTCATAATTATTTGGTATCATGTTAGCAATGGCATGCAGGAGTTTAAGTTACTTCTATTACTTAACAGTTAAAAATGAAACTTCGCGATGTAAAAAAAAAAGAACAGTGGGGGGGGGGGGGGGAGCCCAGGTCTCTACCCAAGATACGCCACTGTTCCACAGGGTTTTAATTCAGGGACCTTGATGGCCACTGGATGGTTCCAAACTCAGATGAGTGTTCCTCAAACCCTGCCTGGATGGCTGCAGCCTGGTGGTACAGAGCATTGTCCTGCAGAAACAGACCATTGGCAACAGAGTGCGTGAAGGCCATGAAAGCGTGTAGGTGATCAGCCAGCTCATGCTGGTAGCTCGCAACATTTCAGGATCTCTCCAGACACATTAAGGGACCTAATGTGTCCCATGAGAAGGCTCCCCAAACCATCACAAAGTCACCACCGCCTTGAATAGAGTCGACCAAGCATGACGAAGCCATGGCCTGATGCTGTCGATGCCACACCTGCACCCTATTGTCAGCTTGGTACAGCTGGAAATGGGATTATTCTGACCACATGGCACTGTGCCACTCTGAAGAGGGCCCAGTTTTGATGTAGGCATAATGTCTGATGACAATCAATCAACAGTGGCACAGAAGTATGAGGTCGGCTACCGTAGCTCAGGGTATGTAGCGTGCACTGTATTATTTGCTCTGTGATGCTGCTTGGGCCTCCAACATTTAACCTGGATGTGATTTGTGCCACCTTTGCCGAGCAATTGGTCTATATGAGCCTGGATAGTCTACGTCGATCCCGGTCATCAATGGCATGTGATCACCCACCTCTTGCTCTCTGGTCGCTGGTATGTCTGTTGATGATATACTTGCAGTACATTCTTGATACGGTTGTGTACGGGAATCATAGGATTCTTACCCTATGATTTAAATAAGCTGTTGGATAGAGAACAAAATCTGAAGATGCTCATAACACGGTATTTCCATGGAAAGCACTTCATAATGCTCAGAGATTGCAGTCAAACCTTTCGAACTTGAAATTTCAAGCAATTTCACTGAAGTGATTACACGAAGCAGATGAAAGTGTAGTAAGGACAGCTTAAAGATTTTCCAAATTGAAAAATGTTTTTTAAGAATATGAAGCTGCTGAGAGTTAGCTCCAATTTTTCAAATTTGAACCTCAAAAAATTAATACACATTTCCTTTTATGGCTATATGGTGGTTCTGGTTTCTTCCCCTGAGAGCAATAACTTTAAATTTGAACTTATATATAATTGCTTTCCTTGCAATTTGGCAAACACACTGTTCAATAACAAAAGGAGTACACAGACATGACATAAGCAAATAGACACCTGGGTTATACAGTAGAATGACCCATCTGTATTGTGCCGACAATGCATCAATGATCAAAGTCGCTCAGATCACCACTTATACCCATGTTCATCAATTGTGATGCACTGTTGGGTAGCCCGGCTGTGTATGCCTATTTAGCAATTGCTTTCGGTTTGGGTCTGTTCCACTGTGCACAGTGATGCCCATGTCAACTGCCCATTACCCCTATCTCCGATGTTTTGTCTACTGAGTGCACTTAAAGAAAAAGATTTCTGTGATTTTTATAAGTTTAGAGATAGTATGTATCTATAGGTGGACAGACAAATGAAATGAAAAAACTCACCATCTATGTACGATATTTAATAAAATACGGAAGATATTTACAGTTAAAATACCCCACTAGCACTTTCGGAGTAACATTTACCCCATCATCAGGTGGAACAGAGGCAATGTAGTACTCCTTTATATATTAGTGCAACAATGCATTATGGGTATAAGTCATCAAACGTCGCATGGTGCACACTGTTGCCATTATAACAGTGTGAAGAGTATAATTTCACAAGTTATTAGTTTAGCATATCAATACAAGGATTCATTACAAATACAAAGTTATGATCAATTTATATATTCTTAGAATTTGTAAATATACATTACTATAATTTAAAGTTCAGGTTAGTAATACGCTCTTTCTAAATTCTTGATATGTCCACACGCAAGTAGTCATTACAGCATTTGTCCCCTAAAGCTTCGATGCACATACTTTCAACAAAATGCAGCGAATGTATATATGCTGTAGTGTCTAGTAGTCTGGTTGTCGAATTCCGTTTACCACATTCCTCGATAAAGCTGTGTTATTGCTGTTGGTTCGGATATCGTATTTGTATTCCTGGACACGGATACCCAAACTTCTTCGTGTCGAGACCACATAGTTGTTAACATGTTCTCCTGTTGAGGGGTCGAGCAGTGGAATATTATACACACCCCATTTGTTCATAATATCTGTTTTTGCTCGATCCTTTTTAACTGATGATAGGAGGTTCTTCGAGCGGGTGCCGAATTGTATATTGTGTTTTGAACAGATACGAGATAGTGTGTTAGTGATATGGGGGTGCTTGTCCAGTGCTCCTACGAATCGTTTATTAGGCCTTGTGTCTGGCTTCAGATTAATAGTTCGTTCACTTGATATTCTAGTGTATAATCTATTAATCATCATCCTGGGGTATCCATGTGTATCCGCTAATTTAAAAATGAACTGTATCTCAGACTGGAAATGACTGTCATTTGAAGAATGTGTGAAGGCTCTTCTAAAAAGGAAATTGATAGCAGAAAATTTTTGTGGAGTTGGATGTGAAGAGTTAAACCGGATAAGGCTGTTACAATCAGTAGGCTTTCAATAGACACAAAAGGACAGTGAGTTAGTATTTGAATCACGAAATAAACGAAAATTCAAAAAAGGCAGAGAGAAATTAGATTCAAGTTCTATCGTGAGCCTGATAGTAGGAACTCTGACGATAGTGCATCGGCGAATTGTTTTAAATCATCCTTAGAGTGAGGCCAGAACACAAGCATGTCGTCGACGTACCTAAGATATAAACTGGGAACTAAAGGGAATTCATTGAGAACTTTGTTCTCAATGTATTGTAGCAGAATTTCTGCTAAAACTGCAGGAAGTGGGGATCCCATGGGGAAACCCTCGGTTTGTAAGTAGATTCTGTCAAGAAATTTGAAATATGAACGCTGTTTGACTAAACGAAGTGCGTTCATAATAGCTGAGATTTCAGTAGTGGGAACATTAATTTCAGCAAGTTTGGCTTCTATAATATGATGAGTGGCGTCCACAGGTGCATTAGGGTACAATGAAACTACATCTAGTGAGGTTAAAATGAAAGGGCCAGCATGTGGCTGAATCATTCTGATCCTTTCTATTGCCCTAGTAGAGCTTTTAATAGAATACGGGGAGCTCTATGCTAACTTTGCCAAATATAGGGCAAGAGCTTTTTCAAGCGGTCAGGTAGGACTAACATAGCCTGCGACCAAAGGTCTTATAGGTAGCCCCTCTTTATGTAGTTTTACACGCCCAAAGATATCGGGCACATGACAACCAGGTGGGGAATAAAAGCTTTAGAAAAACCTTCAGGGAAGTTATAAGAATTCTTCAAATGAGTTAATGCTGCACATGTTGCTTTTGTTGGTTCCCGCTCAACTACTTTGTGCAGAATAGAAGATATGGCTTTAAGCATTTTATCCCTATAGCATGAGCTATTCAGTATGACCGTCTGAGGAGTCTTGTCTGCGGCCAAAATCGAAATTGCATTGTTATTTCTAAGCTCTGCTAGCTGCTGTTTTTCTTCATTGTATATTAATGATAGTTTAGGTTGTTGCTGTGGTTTGCCTCTTCGTAGTAGTCTATCAATATGTAAGCGTGTAACATCGTGTTCGGCTTCAGGTAAGTTTTTGATAATATGCTCAACTTGTGGGACTGTCTGAAAGACGTTAACTTTGTGCCTCGGATATGCGAATTTGGTTCCTCTCTCCAAAGCTCGACTATTTATTTCATTTAATTCACAATTACTAAGATTAACAATATTAGATTTTAAGTCCTCACTTTTGCGATGTCTATGGCTGTGAACTTGTCTATTACTGACTTCATGGTCAACTAGGAGACGAAGTTTATGTATATGGGTGTTAACCAATGATTTGACAGAGTTTTCAATCAAAGTGACAGTAAGTGCACGGTCCAAAATAATTGGATGTTCACAACCCGACAGTTCTGCATACGATATGTAGCACTTTCTACTGAGGAAATCAATAAACGATCTCTTACTTCTAATGGCGGTTATTAGTCGCTTCTTCTCAGCATTGCGAAGTATACATTTGTCACGCCACGAGAAAGGAGCCGTACGGATGTTAAGATGACTCGGGATCACATTCAAGTCTTTGCAACTAGTCAGGAATCCCAAATGAGTGCACTCTTTGGCGAGCTTGATTCGTGTTGACTGGAACGCTTGCAAAGCCGTGCTCCACATTGCCTGGCTTTGAAATGCTCAAGGAAATACCATTAGACACGGTGAACAATCGTAACAATAAAAGGGATGACTTCGCACAATACGTCAAACGAAATGAGAAACCTCACCGTCTATGTACGATATTTAATAAAATATGGAAGATATTTACAGTTAAAATACCCCACTAGCACTTTCGGGGTAACATTTACCCCATCATCAGGTGGAAAGGAGACAATGTAGTACTCCTTTATATATTAGTGCAACGATGCATTATGGGTATAAGTCATCAAATGTCGCATGGTTTGTGACCGTTGCCATTATAACAGTGTGAAGAGTATAATTTCACAAGTTATTAGTTTAGCATATCAATACAAGGATTTGTTACAAATACAAAGTTATGATCAATTTATACATTCTTAGAATTTGTAAATATATATTACTATAATTTAAAGTTCAGGTTAGTAATACGCTCTTTACAAATTCTTGATATGTCCACAGGCAAGTAGTCATTGCAGCATTTGTCCCCTAAAGCTTCGATGTACATACTTTCAACAAAAGGTGGATAGACATTGACAGGTTCTAAGCAAACTGAAAAATTTGAGTTAAGCTTTGCTCTATTTCCAATGTGCCAGCTTTTAGTGCCCTTGTTTTTCTTGCTTTGCGTATCTTGTTGGCAGAATAACTCTACTTTTAAATATTATACTTATCATAGAAGTATGCTAAAAAAAGTCTTTTTTTTTTTTCCGTAAATCTCTGAGAACTATTGGGGAATCTTTAGATACACCCCATGTTTTGTAAATCTTCAGGGGTATGTGGAATTGTGGAAATATTTCTAATTGTTTTCATGAAAAAGATCAGTAACTTTTAGTAAAATTGATTTTGGTTCAAGTGTGGTTGCTTTGAGTGCAACAAAACTAAATGATAATTAATCTAGTTTGTCCTTTTCATGTGGAGAGGAGTATTGTTCATCTATCTCTAGCTCAATGGTGTTCTTCATGAATTCAAATCATTTTATGTTCAGAATATTTGTAACAGTTGCATGCTAAATGTCTTTAGTAACGGTTATATTTTTTGTGAGTTATGTTTGTTTTGCATATTTTTAGTTAGTACACTGAATTCAAAAATTAAGAAAAATCCATTCATATCATGAGAAGTTGGCTTCTCTGTTTTTTTTTAAATGAAATGTTAAAAGTCTAAATACAGTTTTCAATCATACTTCATGTGAAGCTTGGTATGAAATCCTAAAAACATATGGTACACATATAGTACATTGCCAATTGGATAGTGTTCACAGAAAGCCATTGTGCCTTTTGACTCCCTAGCTTTCTACATTTTATTTCGGATGTACCACAGAGTTACACAAGATTTTTATTTTTTATTTTGCTTTCTTAAAAATGCCTAATAAAAAATGCTTATTTATGTTCTTCTAACTCAAGAACAGCAATCCTGATTTACTCCTAAAGTGTCAAATAGTAACAACAGCTTTCCAAAATTAAATAAATTACATAAATGGAAGAACTTTTCTTTTCACCCTTGTACAATCCATATTTCAGTAAGAGAAATTGTATACCTTATATATACACACTTTTATATGCATGATGTATACTTGTAAAATTGTGAGAAATTATTCTCTAAGAAAAAAAGTGGAAAATCTTGGGCATGCTTTTTTATATCCAGTACAAAATGCAGGTTTTTTCTCCATCAGAAATATGTTAACAGAGAACATATGCATAGCAATAATATTTTTGCTTTTGCTTATTGGATACAAAAGGAATTTTTACAGTACAATTTCCAAAAGAAGGAAGAGACTCCATCCAGTGATAGATTAACAATCGGACAATAAAAGTTTAAACAAAAACTCTTTAACTCAGAATATTCAAAGCAAACAGATTATAAATTCAGAATTTGCTTGTAACACTTACTGGTCATTCATGTAACATCTCTCAGAAAACTTGAAAATTGCATTGCCCTGGAGTTAGAATCAACTTGCATATCCCAATTTCCATTTGAGTATGTTTGCCATTACACAACCCAGGACAGTGAAGTTCCAAGCTTAGAAATCTGAACATCCACCAGATTTGCATAGTCTTAACTCGTTTTTACCTTTATCTGATGATGAAAAATATTTTTAAGTTGTGGCATTGTGTCAACACATGAGAAAAGTGGTGTACCTTTTATTTCCCTCCTTTTTGTAATTTATAAACTGATAACTTTTTAATAGTTCTTTCCCACCTTCTGAAGAAAAGCCAAAAAAAAATGTGATGGGTACTCAATATTTCTCTGAAACAAGCCATCAATCATCATAATATACTTGCATAATAAACTGATTTTCCAGCTGAAATTGCACAATAAGAAAAAGAAAGAATATGAAGCATTCACAACAATTTAAGTAACCAATGTACATGTAAATTTACATAAACTTCAAGTTTGTGCCATCAGTAATTCATATTCAAGAGTTCCTTCTTGATCTATAGCCTATGATCTTAGAATGTAACATATGCATAAATGTTTTGTTTCTCCCATGTGACACACCTAACCAAGAATTCACAGGATTGCTCTTAATGATAATGAGAATTCTAAAATAGTTTCGTTAAAATAACAAATATATTAGAATAGGGCAAATTTTACCAGAAAGGAAAACTTTTTTCTTTATTCTAATGTGGTTCAGTGTGTGTCATACTCGCTGATCTGCAGCTATCAGAGCTTCCATAGACTTCCTCTAAACTTATCCTTCCAACTAAATTGGTATATACTTCATGAAAGAAATACGGGATTATGCCATATAATACAAATTTTGAAGACGACAGTCCGATTTTTATCGTAAATGCTGACTTACCATCCTTGTCACATTTACGCCAAAAATCGGATTGTCATCTTTAAAATTGGTATATACTTTTTTGGTTAAAAAATAGTGTTTGAAGAAACATTGAAAAATTTGCCTAACATTTATTAATCAGTCTTTTTCCATTCATAATTGCTAAGCTGTTTTCTTCCAAACTTTTGCATAATATCTTCAGTTCTATTACTCACTTCTGACTACATTTAACCCCCCCCCTAAAAAAATATAACCCCACTCTTTAGTTTACATGGTACGAAAAATGAAATAAAACTGCAAGAGGTGCTGTTGTTGTGTGAAGTGTTTTTTTTTAATGCAGATTTGGTCAGGCTCTTTACAAAATGCATGTGCTTTCCTGTCCACTTTGTTTTTTTATAAAAAATACGCTGTTTTGTGAGTTATACTAGTGAATTTTTCTAAACCTTGATTGAAGTTTTGGGGGAATTTCTTCTAGGAAAAATATCCAGGAAGTTTTTATGTAGTTGTCTACACAACAAATTCAATACAAATTTGTAAAGAAAATACATTTCATATTGCATAGCTTCAGTATTAATAAACATTAATAAAAAACCTGTTGATGCACACATTTGTTTAGTCTTGTACAGTGGTTATAGATTTCATGTGCAGACTGAAAATCCATATTTGTGAGTGATGATCTTTGATAATCAATTATACTTGTGTTTTTGTATGTGTAGTGTTTAAGTGTTGAACATGAGAAACATAGATATGTTACATGTGAAACATGAGTGTGCCAAAAATGTATTTTATACAATGTTGTATTCAGCATTCTATGTGATAGTAACTTCTGCAAGTGTAAAGTTAAAATATTTTTTTGAAATTTTATATCAATTTTAATGTGGTCATGGTGTATCCTTTAGGATAAGAACTAAGATTTTGTTGTTGTACATTAAATAAAATAGTGCCATTTTTTGAGGACTTTTTCTTCGTTTCTTGTTGATTCAAGTGATTTGTTTAGCGAAATATTTGTAGTTTTTTGCTTGTGAAATCATATTCTACTTTTTCTTGGATTTAAAAAGGTTGTGTGTTTCACTGTCAGCAAAAATTGAAATGCATTTTCCTTTTATTTGCACAAAATAAACATAAATATGACCTAACTGTAATTAATTGCATATTTGTGTGGTGTACTTTTATAAGGCAGGTTTCATCATTGTGCATTTATCATAGTTATGTTTTGAAACATTTTTACATTTAAACTGTCTGGTTCTTCTCCTGTATTGTAGTTATCCCACTTCTGTAATGTTGTGGAAGATCATTACATTAAAACTGTCTGATTTGACTGGTATTTTAGTATTGTTATAGCACACTTCTATTATATAATCCATTGTTGATATGGAAACTGTGATTAATGTTTTAAGTGTTTATGACAGACATTTTACTGAATTGGAGTTTATTTTTAATATGAAAAATTTATTTGAAAAATGAATGTATATGTACTATACTGTGATTTTTAATAAACATTCTGTGAAGTGCATGTGTAATTCTTGTGTAAGAGTACAAAATAAACTTTAATTGAAGAAATTTGATGCTGTGATTTCTGACTCCTGCAAAGTACTCATCCAGGTTCATTCTGCACATTTAGGTTAATTTTCATCAGGGCTTTCAATTTGCTTGGTTATTTGATTCATGTTTGTGAACGAGATGCATTTTGTTATTGTATATTTAAACTTACAATCTTTCTACTGATTAGAGATGTGGCTTTTTCTGATTAAGCAAATTTAATAAATGAGTTACTATTGGTATTTAGAGGAAGAAATAAACGTGGAGAACACTTTAATACCTCAGATTTTCGAATGACACCTTCATTCATTGTCAGGAGAGATTCCAAAGAACTACACTGGGCCGCCCCGGTGGCGCAGTGGTCTAAGGCGTTGGCCTCTGATCATTCGTCCGAAGGGGTCCGGGTTCGAATCCCGGTCAGGCATGGATGTTGTGTTTGTCTTACGGCACTGGCTCTCTCCCTTCCCTGGAACCAGTGACCCTAAATTAGGGACGGGCGACTGCTCATAGCCCATTGAGTTGCTCACGGTGGTCGTTAAACCTCCAATCAAAACAAAAAAAAAAAAAAAAAAAAAAAAAAAAACTACACTGGTGTGCAAAAATTAAGAACGAAGAGGAGAAATTAGCATAACAGCGGAACGAGCAGGCAGAACGGACCGAAAAACCACTCAGAAGATAGACTAGGGTACGGCAGGGCATGCACATATATGTAACATTACGGGGGGGGAGTGTCGGAAGGGTATAAAGCACACGGGCGGTGTACGCTCTGTAATTCGGTGAAAGCTATTGCACGGTGTTCATCGGTTTGAACGACGTCGAGTTGCTTCCACCGTGTGATATGGCCAGCAGGCAATCCATTAGACATCTGGATGACTTGACCCGAGGTCGCGTCATTGGGAAGTTGGAAGAAGGTCGAAGTGCGACTAGTGTGGCCGAGGACTTCGGGATTGCTCACAGCATCGTTTCACGAGCTTGGAGAGCATTTCAAACCACAGGAACAGCTGTCCGAGAGTTTAGCAGTGGTCGTCCACGAACAACCACTGCGGCGGATGACCAGTATATTGTCCTACAGGCAAGAAGAGGCAGACAGCGGGAGAATCGCAAGGCACATGCAACAGACAACTGGACGTCCGTTATCGCGTTTTACCGTGGCCAGGAGACTGCACAAAGGTGGTCTATTTACACTACGAACAGTACGGTGTGTGCCATTAACGCCTGCTCATCGAAGACGGCGGTTTCTGTGGTGCCAGGAACACAAGAACTAGACACATCAGCAATGGGGTCGAGTTCTCTTTACGAATGAGAGCCGATTTAGTCTAACTAGCGATTCTGGATGTATACACATCTGGAGAGAGAACGGAACACGCAATCACACCTCCAACGTCATCGAAAGGGACCGGTTTGGAGGTGGCGGAGTTCTCGTTTGGGGCGGTATCATGCTTGGTAGCGGTACTGACCTCCACATCTTCCAAGGAGGTTCAGTCACTGGTGTCCGCTATTGTACCGAGGTTCTCCTGCCTCGCGTACGTCTGTTTAGAGGTGCTGTGGGTCCTGAGTTTCTCTTCATGGACGACAACGCTACACCTCATCGTACAGTAGCTGTCGCAGAGCTGTTGGAGAGTGAAGATATTCGCCGCCCCGGTGGCGCAGTGGTCTAAGCGATGGCCTCTGATCATTCGTCCGAAAGGGGTCCGGGTTCGAATCCCGGTGAGGCATGGATGCTGTGTTTGTCTTACGGCACTGGCTCTCTCCCTTCCCTGGAACCAGTGACCTTAAATTAGGGACGGGCGACTGCTTATAGCCCATTGAGTTGCTCACGGTGGTCGTTAAAATTCCAATAAAAAAAAAGTGAAGATATTCAACGCATGGATTGGCCCGCAAGGTTCCCGGACGTAAATCCAATCGAACACGTGTGGGACCTTCTCGGGAGACGCTTGGCAGCACGCCGCCAGCAACGATTCCGCAGCTGCGATTGGCGCTACAAGAGGAATGGGCCGCGATGCAACAGCTCCTTGACAACCACGTCCTCAGCATGGACAGACGTTGTAAATCCTGCAACGTAGTCAGGGGTAATTATATCCCCTACTAAAGACTGGATATTTCTTGGCAGCCGCCTGTCACACGGACATTTCTGTCTGTCTAGTTTTGCTCGAAGCTACCTTATCAATAAAGTGCCTTTGTATCCTTTGGATTCCTTGTTTGGACGGTTTTGCTCACTTGTCCCGTATTCTTACATCTTGGGGATCTTATGGTATGATTTGAGTCGATGTGGAGCACTTCTGCACGACGTTACATTCGAAAAACCGTCTCGTCCTTAATTTTTACACGCCAGTGTTATTAGGTATATAGAGAAAAAAAAACTGGGAGAACAGTTCTGGTAAGTCTAACCCAAATGGTCGCCAGTTCTTTGGAATATCTTCTGACGACGAATGAGGGTCTCATTTGAAAATTTGAGGTATTAAAATTTTCTTCTCGTTTGTTCCTTTTTCTGAATACCCATAACAACTCATTTATTAAATCTAGTCTTTGTCATGAATGGAATACGGGAAAACACCATACAATACAAATTTTGAAGATGTGAATCCGTTTTTTGGTGTAAATACGACATGGATGGTAAGTCAGATAATATCCGAAAATTTTCGGAGCGGGAATCGAATCTGCGTCCTCCGGATAACGCCCGAGTATGCTACCCATTACACCACCCAGAACGACCAAGTCTCAAGTTTCCGATTAATTTGAATAGAACCATCACAGGATTCGCTAGCGAATCCTGTCATATGTTATTGAATATAATAATTTATATTCAAATTAATCGGAAACTTGAGACTTAGTCGTTCTGGATGGTGTAGTGGGTAGCATACTCGGGCGCTACACGGGAGGCGCGGCTTCGATTTCCGCTCCAGGACGACGAAATTTTTAAGTTTTCGGATATTATCTGACTTACCATCCATGTCATATTTACGCCAAAAAACGAATTCACATCTTCAAAATTTACAATCTTTGTTTTTATACAGGGTGTGCCTTATAAATGAGGCCCGAGTATAATGAACGACAACAGTCAGGCAATGTTACTATACATGGTAAAGAATAGTTGAAATGACAGAAAACAGGAGTAATGTATCTGCGTTTACAACAATTGCTGAAAGTGCTGTTCTCCGACATCGAGACACAGCTGCACACGACGGAACATGTTCGTAACGCGCCACAACTCATCGGCAGTAATCTGGGCTATGGCATCCGTAATGTTCACTTTTAATTCATGAAGGGTGTGCGGATTAGTTGCGTACATTTTCCCTTTCAATGCTCCCCACAGATAAGTCACAGGTGGAGAGATCGGGTGATCTGGGTGGCCATAGTCTCTTCGATACAGTTCTGTTCTCCCCAAACACTTCATGCACAGCACGTAGACTGTTCCACACAGTATGCGCCGTTGCACTATCCTGCTGAAAGAAAGCATATGTTCGCTTTTCTTCTGTAAGTGCGGCAACTAATGGGTTGAACAGTTGCTGAACATAGTGCTCCGAGTTGATGGTGTCGGTGAAAAAGAATGGGCCGACTATCCTCTTCGCAGACACAGCACACCAAACGCCTATCTTTTAGTCGTACAGAGGAGTCTCCATTGTCCGTCTGGGATTCGTGTCGGTCCAAATCCTGTTGTTTGCGCATTGACATACCCGGACAGATGAAACCATGCTTCATCTGTCATGTAATAAAGTATTGGGTCCATTTCACCGCTTACAATGGTCTCCTAAAACCACTTACAATATTGCATCCGTTTTGCATAATCAGGAGTTTTAAGTAAGTTCTTGGAGCGTCATAACTTTGTACGGCCGAAAATGCAAATCCACCTTAAGTATGCGTCGGCACGACGTGGCAGGTATTCCCGTTGCAGACAATTGCAGACAATAATCGGCGAATCGACTTCCAAGGGCTTTTTTTTTTTTTTTTTTTTTTGGTTGGAGGTTTAACGACCACCGTGAGCAACTCAATGGACTATAAGCAGTCGCCCGTCCCTAATTTAGAGTCACTGGTTCCAGGGAAGGGAGAGAGCCAGTGCCGTAAGACAAATACAGCATTCATGCCTCACCAGGATTCGAACCAGGACCCCTTCTGGACGAATGATCATAGGCCATAGCTTACACCACTGCGCCACGCGGACGGCCCGAGAGCTTTGTAATATCATTGTGCATACACATCTTTGATATTGTCTTCAGTACGAATTGTCTTGGGTTTGTTTCTTTTCCTGTTGCACACCGTGCCGGTCTCACGAAATTTCCGCACTAACTTCTGTACCACTGATTTCGCCGGTGTTGCACAATGTGGAAATTTTTCTGTAAAGAACTCATTTAAAACTTTGCATGAGTTGTTTCTGAAATGCTGTTCCACAATAAAAATCCGCTGTTCCGTACTTAAAACTATTTCCGTTGCCTTTGTTTTCTCTTCACTTACACTTATGACCGCGTACCTACACTGCTCTGGCAGTGACTAATCACTCCAGAGAATTCCTTTGCAGCTGTACACGCAGAAGCCGGTTAGAAGTGGAACAATGCGGTTTTAACTGGAAACCCGCCTAACAACGTCTGGCTACGGGGCCTCTTTTATATGGCACACCCGTTATGTTTTGATAGGGACTGCCTGTCAGAGCCGTAGCCAAGAGAGGGCCAGGTCGGGCAACATAACCTGCACTCCTTTTGCTCGTCTTAGTGACTCGCATTACAGTCTGTGGCGCAGTGGCCTAAGCGATGCCTTCTGATCATTCGTCCGAGATGGGTCCGGGTTCGAATCCCGCGAGGCATGGATGCTGTGTTTGTCTTACGGCACTAGCTCTCTCCCTTCCCTGGAACCAATGGCTCTAAATTAGGGACGGGCGACTGCTTATAGCCCACTGAGTTGATCACGGTGGTTGTTAAACCTCCAATCAAAAAGAAAAACACTACAGTTCAGTGCCCGACGGTTATATCCTTTGCTCGACCTCAATCATGGGATGCCCCTCACAACTTCTCTGTCTGGCTTTGGGCCTGCTGCCAGTTCTTTAAGGAGTGACATTCCATCATCTTAAGTTGACCATACTATCTTGTTAACACTTCTCTCAGTCACTTCTGTGTGTACTACGTGCATGACTGCGACTTGCATTTTCTACAGAAAACCAAGTGGAACTCTTACTTCTGAAAATTAATGGATATGCACTGCAAAGCCACTAATATGATTTCAACTTCTAACTTTTGGATGAGCCAATTTCTGGTAATGTGGTATGGGTTTGAGGTTCAGGTGAGAAGTGATATCATGTATAGTAGCTGTCAGCCTGGTGGGACAAAATTCAATGTGCAATCCCCAGCTGCCAACCACATCTTCTTGATGATGGTGAAGGGTAGTCATCCTTCCAGAAGACGGAGCAATTAATATTTTTGAGAAGCCTAACAAGTAGATAGAGGTGCTGAATTGTGGCTAATCATCTGAGTTCCAGTGAGGCATGACGATGTATTTCTCTGATGGTGCTGGTTCTGCCTCTTTTTCTGGAACAAATGGATCTAATTTAGGTGACTCCTCCTAATTGCCTTAGATGCTCACAAAAGTCATTAAACCTCTTAACAACAACAGAAAATAAGCATTAAGCAGACAGTTAAAATACACCCACACAGATATATACACTGAAGAGATAAAACATTGTGACCAGCGCGTCTTTATGCAAATCGAAGCAACTGAAGGTAAGCGACAGCGCTCGTAAAAGTCATGAAACGGTATAAATAATACCTGATACAGAATTCTGTTAATCAGTGTTATTCTTGTTCCTCAGATGGGAAAGACAGCGGACTTACCGACTTTGGCAAAGGCCAAATTGTAATGGCCAGATGACTGGGTTAGAGCATTTCCGAGACGGCAATGCTTGTAGGGTGCTCATGGTTAGTACCTTGAAAAAGTCTCAGCAAAGAAAAAACACGATCCAATAGCAAGTGTAGGCCAACCACGTCTCATCGATGCTACAGATGAGCGGAGGATATCCCGTATGGTACAAGCCAATAACAATTATACTGTGGCACGACTCACCAATAATTTCAATGTTGGTGACGGGAGTAATGTGTCACAACTGCAGGTAATAAGTACATCGAACCCTGCTGAAAGCGGGACTGCGTGGCCGTGCTAACCTCCATTCACCGTCGAAAGGGCCTACAATGGGCACGAGAGCATCAAAAATTGGCCTTGAATGATTGGAAGAAGGATGTCTGGCCCGATGAATCTTCTTTCCTATTGCAGCATGTGGACGGCCGGGTACGTGTGAGTTGTTTACCTGCGGAAGTTCTTGTACCAGGATGCAGCTTGCTACGAAAACAAGCCAGTGGTGGAAGTCTAATGCTTTGGGTAATGTTCTGCTGGGAAAACCTGGAGAACAATTCATGTGCGATAAACTACGTATCACCTGTGTCCCTTACCTGAAAATCATTGCAGACCAGGTACAACCTTTCATAGCTACGGTATCACCCTCTAGTAGTGCCCCTTTTCAGAAGGATAATGCTCCATGCCACTCTACCCGGATTGTTCGAGAACGGTTCGAAACATGAAGACTTCCAGGTATTGCCCTGGTCTCCAAATTCTTCAGACACCAATCCAATCGAGCATCTGTGGTTTGTGTTATAACAGCAAATTCGACCAGCGGCGACTAACTACGTAATTTACAAGAGTTAAAGGACCTGCTGGTAACGTGTTTGTACCAGATACCACAAGACACCTATAGAAATCTTGTAGTGATGCCTCACTGGGTAAGAGCTGTTTGGCATCACGTAGAGGACTAACATCATATTAGGCAGGTGGTCATAGCGTTTTAGCTCTACAGTGTACATATACACTCAATGGCAGTGGCGTAGCCAGAAATTTCTTAAAGGGGGAAGGGGAGTTGCCGTGGATTTAGTTCATTCGTAAACGCCTCATACAGTATATACATATATATAATGCTTAAAATTCGGGCTCGAGCCCTCCTCAAGAGGGTCCAGACCCGAGGACTTTCCCACCCTCCTCCCTTGGCTATCTACGCTCTGCTCAATGGATAAAACAGAGATAACTAACTAATAACGTGTTGGTCCTCCAGCGCGAAAAACAGGCTGTATCCGCCGAGACATCGACTCCTCCAGATGCCGGAGGAAATGCCAGCCATGCCTGTTGAAGCACTGTCCACAACTCCGCCCGAAACGTAGTTTTAGAATCCATGGATCTGATGTTCCACTCAACGGTAGACCAGAGAGCCTCCTGGGGAACTTGGGAGCCACTGGATGGTTCCAAACTCAGATGAATGTTCCTCGAGCCATGCCTGGATAGTTGCAGCCCGGTGGGGCGGTGAATTGTTCTCCTGAAACAGGCCATCGGCCGCAGGATGCGCGAAGGCCATGAAGGCCATGAAGTTGCGTATAGGTGATCAGCCAGCACATGCTGCTCGCGCAGCGGTTAAGGACCTCTCCTGATCATTAACGGACCTAATATGTCCCCATAAGAAGGCTCCCCAAACCATCACAGAGTCACCACCGCCTTGGACAAAGCCGCCCTGGCACGATGAGGTGATAGCCTCTTGCTGTCTACGCCACACCCGCACCCACCCCTCAGCTCGGTACAGCTGAAAATGGGATTCCTCTGACCACGAACACGGCACGGCGCCACTCTCAGAGGTCCAGTTTTGATGTTCCCGGAGCCAGGCGAGCCATAAGGGATGACTAGCTGTCAACAGTGACACACGAGTAGGGCGTCTGCTCCCGTACCCCAGGGTATACAGCGTACGCTGTACCGTTTGCACGCGGACGCTGCTTGGGCCTCCGACATTTAACCTGGATGGGTATTCTACGTCGTCCCCGTTCACCAGTGGCGTGCAGTAGGCTACCGCTTGCTCTCTGGATGCTGGTACGTCCGTCCATGGTATACTCGCAGTACACCCTTTATACAGTTGCCCTCAGGAACCACAGGGTTCTTACCAGGGCGATAGAATGGCCCATCTGTCTTGCGCTGAAAATGCGTCCACGATCAAAGTCGCTCAGATCACCACGTTTACCCATGTTCGTCGATTGCGGTACACTATTGGAAAGTCCTACTGTCAGCCTATTCATCGTCTGCGTTCGGTTTTCGTTTGTTCCACTCTGCGCGAGGGATGCCCATGTACTGCCCATCATCAATAACTCCGTTTGACTACTGAGAATAGATATAAATTTTAGATATTGATTGAAAATGAACTTAGAAAATAAATTGAATACACACGGTCGAGTCACATGATTGTGATCACCAGATAATATCCAGAGCAAACGCCGTGTGCAACACGAACAGAAGCTAGATGGACTGGGAGCGACTCAATAAGGTGCTGGAAGGTGTTCACAGATATGTGGAGCCATGCTGACTGCAGCGCATCTTACAGCTGCTGGAGGGTGCGTGGTAGAGAATCCATAGAGCGAACAACACCATAGAGGTGGTCGCACAGATGCTCAATTGGGTTTAAGTCTGGGGAATTAGAGGGCCAGGGAAGAACTTTGTAGTCTTCATTGTTTTCTTCCAACCACTCTCGGACATTTCTAGCCGTGTGACACGTCGCATTGTCGTGACGGAAGATCCCATCCGCCCCAGGGAAGACATGGTCAGCAAGGATGGATTCCTAACGAATTCGGTCTATAGTGCCTTCCACAGGTATGAGTGGACCCAGGGAATGCCACGAAAACATTCCCCAGACCATCACGGTGACTCCACGAGTTTGTGTTCTTCCAGCAATGGTTGAAGAGTGTTTGTTCTCCGATGTATCTCGCCTTATACGTCAACGTCCATCCGTTCGATGAAGCAGAAAACGTGATTCAACGGAGAAGGCAATCCTTTGCCAATCAGCGGAGGTCCAACTGCGAACTGCCGTGCGAATGTAAGCCTTTCTTTTCTGCCGATGCACCTTCCTTGGCATAGGTGCAGTGACCACCCGTCTTCATCGGAGCCCCATACGCAGCACGTTCGCTGAACTGTCATTTTAAACACACTTCTGGTAGCCCCCTGGTTCATTCGGCCAGTGAGTTGCTCCACTGTAGCTTGTCGTTCGGCCCTCACGCACCTTTACAACGTTTACCTCTCTCATTAATAGCATGTGGTGCTCCGCAGTTTCCACGTCGCTTTTTCGCAATGGAGTCATTTCTCCAATCACGATACACTTTAACCACAGCAGCACACGAACAGTTCACAAACTGCGCTGTTTCAGAAATACTGCCACCCTTGACTCGAAACTCGATAATCATCACTTTTAGCAAAACTGATAAATCGCTTCCTTTTATCCATGATAGCAATGAGTGATACGTTTCAGATTGCTTACAGCACTCTTTATACAGTATATCATCCAAGCCAGCTCACGACACGTGCCATCTTTCATTGGCTACGCGCTGTTGACGTCAAAAGTAGGAGGTGGTCAGAATAATGTGACTCGACTGTGTATGTATTGTTAGGAGAACATTTGGAAAAAACAGTACAATTTTCAAGAGCAATTTACCATCGTATCTTAAAAGAAAAGTGTTTTATCAATGCATTCTTCCAGTTCTTACTTATAGATCAGAGATATGGACCTTAACTAAACATGACATTCAGAGGCTGCAAATAGGAAGAACTCAAGAATCAAAGAAATGACGGGCGTTGATACATTATGATCAAGAGAAAGTCTGTGAGATCTAATAGGCTGGACATATTGTTTGAAGAACTGACCACCGTTGGATATCTGAAATACTAGAAAGGATTCCAAGGGACAAAAAAGACTCAGAAGAAGACCACGAGGGAGATGGATAGATGAAATTCTAAAACAAACTGGAGTGACATGTAGGAGACTGGTTCAAGATAGAAAGTTGGGGAAGAAATTTGGGGAGACCTTCATACAGCAGTGGATAGATAATTATTATATATGTATATAAGCGTAAATTAAGCTGTTCTGCTATCTATGTAGGAGAGGACTATCAAATCTTAGCATATAACAAGGTAATAAGAATATAAGTATTTGGGAAAGCGAAAAATATTGGAGGGATTGACTTCCTTTCATTCCCCTAAGTTACTGCTATACACATACCCTGAAGTGCCAATTTATTAGGTATATCTGTCCTCGTTACATAAATGGCTTACTCCAGCACGTAAGGATTATATGAGCATGGTATGCGGTTTAAATCAGGCGGACCAACTCGTCTGCATTCTAATTTATTCCACAGCAGCAACAACCCATGTTTATGTTCTCTGGACAGAACACAGCAGCTCCAAGTCCGTCAACACTATTTACTTTAGTACCTACAAATAAATGATGCATACACTGATGTTCCCTGTATTGTTTTTACTGTGCGAATAAAAGAGGTATCGATACAGTAAAAAAAGGATTTTTTCAAAAAGGATTATCAATCGTAGAGGTCTGCATGGGCCGGGTCGGTCTTTTTAGTTTAGAGGACAAAGCAACCATGCAGCCTGGCCAGCCCAGGTCTACCCCTGTTTTTATTAATGCAACCGTAAAGGAAGAAAAAAGTCGGGTTTCCCGATTTTCTGTCTGCTTAACAGTTTTTCTGGATTTGATTACTTCCATGACACAGCCCAGGACTTAATCACAGAGGCGAGGAGAGGCACTCAAAGTGTTTTTACCATCTGTATGTATTAAGTTAGTAAAAACACTTTGGGACTTGTTGACAACAAAAAGATTCGATCCCGAGCGAGTGTGAGTGTTGTGTGGAATGGGAGACGAGGAGTGTCTGCAGTGGGGTGGGGTGTGTGTGTGTTTGTATGAGAGAGTGGGACGACATCGATTGTTTTTCTTATCCCTAATCCACATGGAGATTGACTTTTGTAGTTTTACCGCTCGCTAGTTCAGAGAAAGGGATATTTTGAACATGCTTAGTCTTCTTTTTCTCTCTCTTTAAGGATGTTCCACCTAAAATCTCTGCCTTATGTTTCCAATGGTAAAACTTCTGTAAATATTTTCTTCGCAATTAATGCATTCCCAAAGACGAAAATTTGCACATCTATAAAACTAACTCTAAGTTATAGCAAGGGATACTTAACACTTGCTAAAACATAGCTATAATTGTATTAAAAATCAATCATTTTTCTTTCAGTGATGTTCAGACCTGTTAATAGATGACCACCACCTGTACATTGATGACGTCAGTAGACAAACAAATGTTGGATTGCTTAATTATGGTTATATTTTAGCAAGTGTTAAGTATCCTATGCCATAACTTAAAGTTAGTTTTATCGATGTGGAAATTTTCATCCTTGGGAATACATTAATTGCGAAGAAAATATATACAGAAGTTTTATCATTGGAAACATAAGGCAGAGATTTTAGGTGGAACCACCTTAAAGGTTATATTCTTCGATAATTGCTAAGGTTTAGTTCATATTTTTAGGTTTTCATTAAACTAAATATTTTCGATATCTCATTTCATTATTTAATTTTCACAATTTAATAAAATACAATAGAAAGACAAAATAATAAAATATGGCACATCACGGGCCGGGCTGAGTGTTTAATATCTGAAACGGGCCGGGCCTTAAACACACGGGCTTGAACTGGGCCGGACTCACCAAATAAGGCCCGTGCAAGCCTCTAATAAATCATACAAAATTGCAAATTAATTACTTGGCAGAACACGGTTAGTTGGAGTACACAGTCCAGTCAAAAAATTATGACCATCCCTGATGTAAGAAGGAACCGTAATCAGCAGCCAGAAGGAGTGTTTAGCAATATATGCAAATAATGTAAGGCATTTAAAACGACACGAACTCGCGGGCAGTATGCAGTTTCGCGTGAAAATGCGAAAAGGAAGTGACCTAACAGATTTTAAAAAAGGAATGATTGCTGGCTGCCGAATGAAGGGTGGTAGCATTATAGAAACGACCGATATTCTGGGCTGTTCACGTGATGCCGTTGTTAAAGTGTTCCAGGTATGGAAGGAAACCGGCAAGACCTGCAGTAATCGTAGTAATAGTGGACGCCCACGGTGAGCATTCACGATCGTGAGCAGTGACGGCTATCCCGACTAGTACGATCCAACAGACGGGCCACAGTGGGACAACTGGCCAGAGCATTTAGTGTAGACACATGGAGGAGAGTATCGCAAACCACAGTCCAACGAACTCTGCACGAAAGACCACTCCCAGTCCGAGACCCATTACGGTAGTTAACCTCCCCCACCACCCCCCACACAAAGTTTGCTTACGTTGTCTTCAGCTTTTGTCATTAATATGTCACCAAACACTGTTATAGTTTGGAGATAATTATAAGAAAACCATTATAAATTTTCAGCATTTCACAATATTGTAAATGAAACAAACTTTTAATTAAAATTTAAAAAAAAAACAGCTTTTGTTTCTTTTGCACTCATCACAACTAAAATATTGAGAACGTAATGTAACCACTACACATCAGTACCTTCCCGCTTTGCTGTTACACGACTGCATAACACAAAATGTCAGTACTTATATACACCCTCAGGACACACACACGTCCAAAAAAAAAAACAAAAAAAAAACTGCTGCCCCGATGCCTGAATAGTCAGAGACGTAGGTTTCTAACTGGTCGTCTAAGTTGGGTCTGAGTTCGAGTCCTAGATGAGGCATGGATGGTGCTTTTGTCTTACAGAGCTGGCTCTCTAACTGCCCCCCGAACCAGTGAACCCAAATTAAGGACGGCGACTGCTTATATATAGCCCACAGAGTTGCTTATGGTAGGAATTAAAATGTCCAACAAACGAATAATAGAATTCGCAAGGGCAAATACGTGGTATATAGATTAAGATAATAATCTTAATCTATAGATTAAGAATTGTGACCTAAAGAAGTCATCGATGGCTAAACACTGTTACGAAAAGGACCACAAATTTCTCTTTGAAGAGGCAAAACTTATTGACAAACCAGATTCAACCACCAAACTTAATATTTTGGAAGCTTTCCATATATATCAGAAGTCTTCGCAACTTGTTAATGACATGGCATCCACGCCATTTCTATCAAACAACTACGTTGTATTATCTTAATCTATATATAATCGTCACAAGACTGTAGTCTTTGAGATAAAGAATACGTGGTACTTTCGAATTTTATTCAGTTGAAAAACTAAAATGTTCAGATACATATACACAGTCGACTCACATTATTGTGTCCACCGCCGTGTGCAGCGCGGACAACAGCTAGACGGGCTGGGAGTGACTCAATAAGGTGCTGAAAGGTGTTCACAGGTCTGTGGAGCCATGCTGATTGCAGCGCATTTGACAGCTGCTGGAGGGTGCGTGGTGGAGGATCCATAGAGCCAACAACACGATCGAGGTGGTCTCACAGATGCTCAATTGGGTTTAAGTCTGGGAAATTACGGGGCCAGGGAAGTACTTTGAAGTCCTCGTCGTACTCTTCCAACCACTCTCGGACATTTCTAGCTGTGTGACACGTCGCATTGTCGTTCTGGAAATTCCCATCCGCGACAGGGAAGACAATTAGCATGTATGGGTGTACGTGGGGTGCAAGGATGGATTCGTAACGAATTCGGTCTATAGTTCCTTTCACAGGCATGAGTGGACCCAAAGAATCCACGAAAACATTCCCCAGACCATAACGCTGCCCCCACCAGCTTGTGTTCTTCCAGCGATGGTTGAAGAGTATTTGTTTTCCGATGATTCCCGCCTTATACGCCAACGTCCATCCGTTCAATGAAGCAGAGAACGTGACTCATCTGAGAAGGCAATCCTTTGCCAATCAGTGGAGGTCCAATTCCGATACTGCCGTGAAAATGTAAGCCTTTTCTGCCGATGCATCTTCGTTAACATAGGTGCAGTGAACATTCGTCTGCATCGGAGCCTCACACGCAGTAGGGTTTGCTGAATTGTCGTTTTAGACACACTTCCGGTAGCCCCCTGGTACGATTTGACCAGTGAGTTCTCCACTGTAGCTTGTCGCTCGGTTTTCACGCGCCTTCGAAGCCGACTTTCACCTCTCACATCAATGGCACGTGGGGCTCCGCAGTTACCACGTCGCTTATTCGCAATGGTGCCATTTCGCGATACACTTTAACCACAGCAGCACACGAACAATTCACAAACTGCGCTGTTTCAGAAATACTGCCACCCTTGGCCCGAAAGCCGATAATCATCCCTTTTTGCAAATCTGATAAATCGCTCCTATTATCCATGAGAGCAACGAGTGATATGTTTTCAGAATGCCTACAGCACACCTTATATGCCCTATAAGCGAGCTCACGACACGTGCCTTCTTTCATTAGCTACGCGCTGTTGACGTCAAAAGTAGGAGGTGGTCACAATATTGTGACTCGACTTTGTACTTCGCGCGCGCGTGTGTGTGTGTTTGTGGTCTAACGTCTACCCTGAGCAAGTCAATTGTTTATCTGAGGACCACTGATTCCACGGAAGGAAGAGAGCCAGTGCCGTAAGACAAACACGCGACCCATGCCTCATTCCGGACACGAACGCAGGCCCATCTCGGACGAATAATTAATAACCAATGTTTCGTACCACTCAGTCACAGGGCCGCCTGTTCACAGATACATCGGACACCGTCTGCGATCTTAAAACCATTGTTCAAGGTTCTACTGTATATTTGACTTACCGATATAGCAGTAATATTTCTTTTTGTGGTGCACCCACAAAACAGAGGGGTGGATTTGGGGCTTAAGCCCTCCTCAAAGAGATTAAGAACGACGTACGTCAATTCTTTTATCTGTCTGTCTAATGTATACAACATAATATACTCCGGTGAGCCATTACATTAGGACCACCCAAAGCCTAGAGAAATGAGCGCGCCTGGAGACCGAACGGTTGCTCAGGTGAAGTTCGCAGAGCAGTATATATACAACCCGAGGACCGGCTTTCAATTAGTAGAGTGTTCGGAGTCAGAATGGGAAAATCTGCGGATTTATCGGAGTTTGATAAATGGCAAATTGTGATGGTACGACGCCTAGGAACTACGACTTCGTAAACGGCGTGGGTTGTTCACGTGCCGCTGTAGTGACTACGTATCAAAAGTAGTGCACAGATGGCCAAACAAGGAACCCTCGTCCAGCCGTGTGTCGTCCGCAGTTCATCGATGCCAGAGGGGAGCGGAGACTATCGCGTATTGTTCACAGCGACCTCAGGGCCACACTGCGACAAATCACCCGCAGCCACAGCAGTGGTGATCAGGGCAATATGCCACAGCGCAGTTCATCGCAGCCTTCTGTGCCTGTGCCTGCGTAACCGAAGACCCAGCCGGGTCCTCGTGCTCACTACACGTCATCGCTAACAACGCATGAAATGGGCCCAAGATCATCGATATTGGACAGTGGATGATTGGAAGAAAGTATCCTGGTCTCACGAATCAAGATTCTTGATGCATAACATAGACGGCCGAGCGCGGATACACCGATTACCAACGGAGGCTATGGCACCTGGATGCACTGTTGGGCGGAAACAGGCCGACGGCTGCGGTGTTATGCTTTGGGCGATGGTTTCTTAAGACACTTTAGGCCCCATTATCCTAATATCACACTACCTGACAGCTGTCAGGTATTTGAACATCGTTGCGGACCAAGTTCAACCTTCATGGCAACTGTGTTCCCTGCTGGTAATGGCCATTACCAATAGGATAATGCGCCATACCGAACTGCCAGAATCGTCAAGGAGTGGTTCGAGGAACATGCTGGTGACTTTTTGTTAATGCCCTGGCCTCCAAATTCACCTGACATGAACCCAATCGAACATTTGTGGTTCGACTTGGAAAAGCGGGTTCGCGCTAAATCACCACCACTCTGAAATGTACGGGAACTGGAGGACCTGCTGTTGACATTATGGTCCCAGATACCCCAGGACACCTATCGCCACCTCCTCGAATCGGTGCCTCCGCGAGTGGCTCCTGTTTTGCGGGCTAAAGGGGGTCCTTCAGCTTATTAGGTAGGTGGTTATAATGTAATGTCTCATCGTTGTATATATTATTTAACTGACCTTCATTTTGCTGATGACATAGTCATTTTTTGCAACTACCCCTTCAGAGTTGCAGAGTATGACCCAGGAACTTGACAAGAGTAAAGAAGTGGGATTAAAAATACACTTTCAGAAAACAAAATTGATGTACAATGCTTTTGCAAGGAATGAAGATTTATCGATTGATTGGAAAAGCTGGAAATTACTGATACCTAAACATACCTTGAGCAGCACATAGAGGTCGCATTGATGAAGTAATTAATGTTCGTATAAAACTTGGTTGGGGAGTTTTTGGAAGAAACAGTACAATTTTCAAGAGCAATATACCATTATATCTTAAATGAAAAGTGTTTAATCAATGCATCCTTCCAGTTATTACGTGCGGATTAGATACTTAGGCGTTAACTAAAAAAGCCATACAACGGCTGTAATGCTTGGTGTAACCAGGAAAAATAAGAAGAACTCGTGAATCAGGAAAATGACAAGGGTGAGAGACATCATGATCAGATTAAAATCCCTGAAATGGCCGTGTCCTGAACATATTACCAGAAGAACGGACCATCAATGGACAACCGAAATTTTAGACTGGATACCAAAGGACAGAAAAAAATAAATAAAAAAAAATAGAAAAAGACCACGTGTGAGATCGGTGGATAAAATTCAGAAGCATACCGGAATGGTACGGAGAAAACTGACTTTGTGGAAGAAACATGGGGAGACCTTCATCCAGCAGTGAATTGATAATGGTTGACAATGGTGATATATATAAAACAGAAACTGGCAAATCCTTTGTGATTTAACTTCGCAAAACAATCAAAATAAATGCAAATAAAATTTGCTCCTGAAAAAAACTTCCTTAGGAAAGCATTCCTGGAATCCAAGTATTCTGTACATAAACGGTAGTTATATATTGCTTTTATACTTTATACCTTTGGGTATATGTATGAAATGCTTGTTTTTCTGTTTCTCCTAGGCGCTCAATGCATTTCGTGTCATCTCTGAGAGCTAAGCTGAAACGGAGGTGCGTTTCCATGGAAACAGCTGCAATGTGATTCGCGCGCACTTGGGTTCATCACTTCCGGTGTTTCGTGCATGTGCGATGGGAAGTGGTACTCCTGGTCAAGTGCGGATTTTCTTATCTTTGATACTATTAATAAGCTGTTCTTTCGCACGTACCTGCCGAAGACGATCATGTAACAACATCCTGTGATTGGCAACTACCTGTGTGTACGAGTTAAGAGGTTTGGAATGTCACCAAATTCTCTGCAAGAGTCATTGATTCTGCTGCTATGACGTGACAGGTAGTTACACGAATTTCTGTTGCTTTCTTTTTTTTTATTGACTAACAGCTATCCTGCCAAATATGTTTTCATAGTGAAGTCGGGAAAAATGTTCACGACCGCATTTCGATATTGTCAAACTGCTATTAAAGCTCATAAAATTTAGAACTGCTACTCACCTGGTGGACAAACGGCCAGGACACGATTCTCCCGTTCCGAGTACTACGTGATTAATATGTGCCATTGGCGTTGACTACATGGGCGCTCGAGGGCTGAGGCATCCACTGAAATTCAAGAGTGTCGTTGTTTACGGTACCAGTTAAAAAGGGAAAAAATTCTTCAAAATTGGTTATTTCTCAATTTTTTGAAGATTTACACGTCCATCTTCGTCTTTTCTGTGCTTTCATAAAATTATTTAAGCTGCCTCGGTGGTGCAGTGGTTTAAACACTAGCTTCTGACCATTCGTCCCTGATTGGTCCCGTTCGAATCCCGGTATGGCGTAGGTGGTGTGTTTGTCTTATGGCACTGGATTTGTCCCTTCTCTGGGACCAGTGACCTTAAATTAGCGACGGACAACTGCTTATAGCCTACTGAGTTGCTCACGGTGGTCGTTACCAGTAGCGTAACTACCACCCCCGCAGCCAGGCCTGACGAGAGGGGGGGCGGTGCTGTAACACCGGGGCCGTAAGAGGGCACAGAGCCCGTTTCTAAAGTAATTTTTACTAATTATTATTTTATGGTGTCTGAATATTTTTGAAGCTATACTGTCACCAGGGTTGGGAAGTGACGCGTAAAAAAATGCGTAATTTATGTCATAAATGTAAGAAATGTAATAAATTCAAAACTTTCTTTAAATACACTAAAAAATTGAAAAGTTGCAACCGGTCGGGTTGTCGGGAAGAACGGGAATGGTGGATGGGGGTAGATGAGGAAACGGAAATATGGATTATGTGGTTAGTGGAGGAGCCGAGGTGGGGGGGGGGGGATTTTATTGCACTGAGGCCCGAGCTCGCTCTCCACAGCCCTGCCCGCAGACCCCGCAGCTGCGGGGGAGGGGGGCAGATAACCAAGGCAAGGGGCGTACGGCAGCTTTCAGTTATAGTTTTTTGAAAAAATTCGAACATCAAAGACAAACAAACAAGTAATCAAAAGGTTCATATTTTCTTTTAAGGTACATTTAACTTTGCCTAAATAAATGTCAAGTTTCACTTTTAAAGAACTGGATGCCCTATAGATTGAAGCTTTTCGGCCCTTTGGCTCCAAGTTGTAATACGATCCCACTCCAATCGCCCTCTCTCTCTGCGCTGCTGAGAAAAGCGCGAAGCCACACGGGGATACGTAGTGGAGGATGTGAAGAAACAGTCAATCAGTCATTTAAGATTACGTACATGACGTGCGCCAACGTTTATTCACAGCAGCCGCAGATTTGCCATGTACAAGAGGGTGATTTCTTCAAGTGATTTATTTTAGTTTTGTACAAAACAATTATATGTATTGCTAAATCTATTACTTAAAAAGTTAAAACTACAGAGCTCTAGGTACCAGCATTATTTTTCCAGACACTCTCCCTGACCTCCTAAAACCCCCTCCCATCCACAACACACACAACGCGAAAATCGCATCCTCCCTCGTGCTTGAAAGCATGGAAAAATTACTGCGATAAGGGGCGCTGAAGTAAATCTTGCGGGGGGGGGGGCACACATTGTGCTAGTTACGCCACTGGTCGTTACCCCCCTCCAAAAAAATTAGTTATGAGCAAAGCTACTATCTAAGTCCCTTTACCTTCTGACGTTTAGGAGGGCGGTATGTACGGTTTGCTGGTTCACGAAGACAGGAATAAATCAAAATGAAAGAACTCGTGCTCAGGCCGCCCGAGAAGTCCTAGTCGCTGGCTACTAACCGTTCGTCTGAGATCGTCTATGTTAGAAACCTCGAAGCATGGGTGATGAGTTTGTTTGACGCTGGCTCTCTCTATTACCTGGAACTAGAAGCCCTAAATTAGGGACGGGAGACTGTTAATTACTCAGGGTGATCGTTATACCCCGAGAAAAAAATATGCTCAAGAATTCTTATAATATCCAATTCAGGGTCATACACTATGAGTGATGAAGGAAATATGTGAATATATGGTCTGAGGGTACATTACCCAAAAGTTTTATATTTCTTCAATGGAACTTTGAGTGCTTATTTATTCATTTTGAAAGCTTGTTTTTAACCAATATAATCACTTCTCATCTTACATTTTTAACCGAAATATTAGCAAATCGCATATTTACTCAAGAGATAAATATAAAGAGCAGAAATGTAATACTGTTTACGCTGAACTCTTCCCCTTGTGTCTCTGTCACATTGATACTGCAGTATTCTTCTATATAACACTAATCTGCATAAACGAAGATACATATCAGCACGTACATATTCCTAGTCTGACCTAATGTCGATATCTCTAGCACACTTTGGATTTCTAAAAGGTCCGAGCCTGTGACACAGGCTTTATCGACTGTGGAATCCTGATTGCTCATATTTCCAGTATCCTGTAAACATAAATTAGAAAACTGACGGGTTCTCCTGGCTTTTAATAAGTGTTTTGAACATGAAACAGCTGGGATAGAAAAGCATCGAGTACAAAGGCGCAGTGGTGTTAGTGCTAGCTTCTGACCATTCTTCCGAGATGGGTCCGGGTTCGATTCCCGGTGAGGTATGGATGTCGTTTGTCTTAAGGCACTAGCTCTTTCCCTTTCCTGGAACCAGTGGCCCTAAATTATGGACGGGAGACTCCTAATAGCCCATTGAGTTGCTCACAATGGTCGTTAAACCCCCAATAAAAAAAATTACCATGTGTTCAGATACTTCAAAATGTGTAATTGTTACTCATGCATCTCTTATCCATAGATCACTTGCTAGGTGTTTTGGAGGAGAATTATGTGAACACTTTACTTAGTTTATCCCAGAATCTTCATTAACTAAATGCACAGTAGTCTGATTCCTATTATTCAAGGAGCAAGTTTTATCACTGTGATACAATTTACTCTAAATCAAAGCCAGGTACGTTCTTAAAAGCCCAAGCTGTGCTAGTTGCAGTCGTAAAACTACCAGTAGTCCAAACTTGTTACTCAATTTATTTTGAGATGGCCAAAATCTGGTCTACACAATTTTCTTAATGTACAAATTACTCTTTTACAGTAATCTTTTCCCTTTCCATTTTTGATCATCAGTATTCTCTCCTATTTTCTTTTTTTCATCTCTTTGAAGTAGATACTTTTCTTTAAAAAATATACTGATCCCGTAGATGCTATAATATTTAAAATCTAAGAATAATATAATATTTTATTTTCAGCTTCCTCGGGTTTGTTAAGAATTTGTGTTGTTCCTAAATATGCGCAAAGTAATTTTTAGGTCGTGCTTATGCCTTTGTGGGACGTACGGGAGATTTTCTACAGATCATGACCCTTTAACAACAAAGTTTTCCACACTTTAAATAATTATGGGATGAAATTGCATTGCTCAACACGCTATTTAACATTAAATATTCCATGTGTAATGTGATATAACAATGATGCACGTTACTTATGTATGTGTAACATTCCGAAGCTGTCGTTCAGATGACGTGTCGTATCAGACCAAACATTGTATCCAGTTCGAATAACTTCTTCCAGCACTTTTGACTAAAAGTCTTCAACATGAAATCGGATTTTCCCGCACAAGTCCAGCTGGTTACTGAAGTGAGAAATATACATAGCATTGAAATATATCTTTCACACGATTCTCTTGAATCTCCTCCGACTGATAGTAGTATTTTTATTTCCCAGTCGGACAGTGTTTTACGTGCTGCTTCTGCTTTTTGTATTATGACCTACTAAATCTACTTTTTTTAGAGCTGGATCATTAAAACTGCATCACAACGTTGCAAAATTCACTGAAAAGGTCATACCACAAAAGCAAGTAATATTACAAATCACACTAATAAGTAAACAGTAAGCAAAAAAGTCTTGAGTTTAATTTCTTTCTATACATAAATATTTTAAGTAAAATGATTCTCTTAGAATTTCAATCTGTGCTACAATTTACTGGCAAACAGCTCAATTTTACATGTAAGATTGCATGCACTTTTATTAATTTTGTGTTTTAATTCAAAGGTCAATCCAAATCTAATGAAAAAAAGCACAATATTATTTCTTATTCAGTTGCTTGCATTGCCTTTCATCATTACAGAATTTTAAATGATTCAAATTTAAATTTCTAATTAAAAACAAAGGCTTTCATACCCCCCCCCCCATGCAATTATAAAATACATCACTATAAAGGAAACATCCACAAAGTAGACGCAGTTTGGCTCCTGGGCTACTCCAAGCACTGTTCCTGCTGCACCGGTGGTGCAGTGCTCTAAGCGCTGGCTTCTGATCATTCGTCCGAGCTGGGTCCGGGTTCGAATCCCCGTGATGCATGGGTCTTGGGCTGCCCCGATGATGCAGTTGTCTAAGCGATGGCCTCTGATCATTCGTCCGTAAGGGGTACGGGTTCGAATCCCGGTGAGGCATGTATGTTGTGTTTGTCTCACGGCACTGGCTCTCTCCCTTCCCTGGAACCAGTGACCCTAAATTAGGGACGGGCGACTGCTTATAGCCCATTGAGTTGCTCACGGTGGTCGTTAAACCTCCAATAAAAAAAAACAAAAAAAAAACCTCCAATCAAAAAAAAAATGGATCTGTTTGTCTTAGGGCATTGGCTCTCTCCCTTATCTGGAACTAGTGGCCCCAAATTAGGGACGGACGGCTGCATTGAGTTGCTTACAGTAATCGTGAAACCCCCAATTCCTCTCTCCCCCAAATCCAAGCACTGTTCCTACATGGAGGATATCTGAAAAATATCACCCACTAGGACACCCTGACAAATTCCATTAATCTCAAAAACTGAACTTTCCGCAGATACACCGCACATAGTTTGATCTAGCGTTGCTCCCGGCTATATTGGGCGCATCACAGGGTAGGAGACTCAGAGGTTAATCTTCCATAGAGACACATGGCAACAGCTTGATTGATTTTTTTTTTTTTTTTGATTGGAGGTTTATTGGAGGTTTAACGACCACCGTGAGCAATGGGCTATAAGCCAGTCCCTAATTTAGGGTCACTGGTTACAGGGAAGCGAGAGAGACAGTGCCGTAAGACAAACACAATATCCATGCCTCACCGGGATTCGAACCCGCACCCCTTTTTGACGAATGCTCAGAGGCAATCGCTTAGACCAAGACCACTACGCCACCGGCCAGCAACTTGGCCCGGAAGATCTCAATAGAACAACGCGCCAGTGGACGGACATGGAACTAAAACTTCGAATCGTAACCGTCTGTCCCTTTTTTTTTTCTCTCTCTCTCTCAAGATTTTACAACTCATCATCAGATCAGATCATCATATGTAGAGGATTTTAGGAAGGGAGTGTCTGACCCCAGGTCTTAAATAACCCTTAGAAATAGGAAGCTAGGAGATTTGGGCTAGAGTGCCCGATAGGAAAGTGACACGGAAGCGAAGTAGAAAGGGGAGGAAGACGCCCTTATTTATTACCGGGGGCCAGTTCCCGGGGTCCGACGGTTTAACGTGCCCATCCGACGCCCGGCGGGTATTTAGTGGATCGAACCTGAGGTCCTTTCCGTGGCAGTCACGAACGTTGCCCACTGGGCCACCCGCGGTCCCGAGTTTACAACTTCCTCCATGGTGCTATTTATATAGCCACTGGTGTCGTAACACGTGACAGACGCTATCACAGCTTCATGTCCGACCACTGCGGCGCTGTCTCAAATCTCCTCTGTGGTACGCATCTCCTCAAAGACCTTTTTAAAAGCATGGTATTCATGCGTGCAGCAGTAACTTTAGCTCTATAATGCATGACTGGCGTAAGTGAAATTTTCGTAAGTCGAAGTTCTGTGTCTGAGATTTACTTCCTTGGAGGTCAGTATGTGACGTGCGGAGTTCAAAAATTTTTTTTCCTGTAACTCGAATTTTCGCTAAATTCGATGCGTTTAAAAGTTTCCCAAATATTGTACTTCTGAAAATCTCACGAACAGAGCGCCGGGACTTTAAAACACCAGGGCCCTAGATGACCGTCCCGGTTTGCACGGGTCATGAGTAATTCATCAAATCTTGCAAACGCAAGAAGCTAAACTTATTTCGGTTTAAATTCAAATTATTAAGCCTTCTCTATACATATATCAGTTGCTAGTACAATGTTGTTCTGAGCAGTTACAGTTGAACTGACTTTTGTGTAGCTAACTGTCGAGTAGTTGTATATAAAAGCAATATATATGGATAGCATACACTTAATCGAGCCTTCAGATCATCTGATATTTTAAGTCAACTCCAAATCTACAAACAAAAAAAGGGTGTTTGCCACAGAAGTGTAAATGGTATTTCATACAGTCTCATTCTCAGTACGAAACTAAAACACTAACACTATCGTCTATGCTTTCGTATGTTTGTTTTTGTATGTTTTAGCTTTCACTAAGAAAATTGCAATGCCACCAATGTTTGCATTGTCCAGATGAAAAAAGTTTCACCAAAACTTCTCTGCAACATTTCAAACTCGGTGTTTCCCTGGATGAGAAAACTGTTTTAATACATGGAAAATATTTCGTCGGTTTTCCATTGACAGACTTACTGGGTTAATACGAGTATGAAATACTTGTGTAATTCAAGTGCATTTAAAAATAAGTGACACTGTTCAGTGTTTGTACCATTGCGTAGACGTAACTTGGGGAAGGAGGCTTACCTTCGATTATTTTCTTCTGCAAATACGCACATTTTGATTACTTTAAATGATTTTTCAAAACTAAAGAGTATATCATACATAAGTTAAGACTGCGGAGGAAATTGGTCGTTGAATCGAAAAGGAAGGCAAAAGACATTTCTTTTTATTAGAAAGGCTCCTTATTCTGAAAGATTAGCTGACCATCTTTCTTCAATATCTTCACATTTGATGTGCATAAAAATGAAATATTCTAGAATTTGTAGTTTTGTAGCTTTACCTGCTTCATAAAAATTCTATTCTCCTAAAACTTGAAGTTGTTGCAGCTTGTGCACTACAAAAGATAACCTAGCCTATGACCAGCTGTCATATAAAAAATGACGTAGGTGACTCCTATGACCAGCTTTCATCTACTCGAATTACGCATGTGCTATTGAACGGGCATTTTGAGATTAAAAAAAAAAAGCTCAAATTTCGTACAATTCCCCGTGTTTGCCACGTGGTCAGAGGCGAGGTTTTCTGGCAAATCGTTCGGGTTAACTGGGTAGTTCAGGATGAGTTATAGTTGGTGTGTTTGACCTACAGTGCTGATTTTCTTTCCGGGAACTAGTGGTCCTAAATTGGCAATGAACAATTTCCTTGTCTATGTCTCTGGGGTAGTTACCCTAAAGCCAAAAGACTGCGAAAAGGGGTTTTCTGTCTACCAAAGAAGAAAGACCGAAAAACGTTCTGTCTAACGAAGTGATCGGACGTGCCTTGTCGTAGATAAGCCAAGAGTGAGGCATTTATCGACTGTGCGAACAGTTTGCGCTTCAGCGATCAAAATGGCACTCTCCTAATTTAACGTGCGAGTCTGTTAAAGTAATGAATGCATACTTAAGATACTGTATATAGAATGGCGTAGAAATAGAAAGAACTTTAGCCTTAACTTTCTTTCACGACAGGTTTGTCGACCAGCTGCTACAAGCTAATATTTAGGACTTACGCCTGATGGTGAAGTTCTTCCTATAAGTTTCAACACTGAAGACAGTTTACGTTAAAGTTGTGGTAGAAAACCTTTTTTACAGTGGTGTTATGTCCTGCAGAAAAGCTTTGGTGCGGATCATCAAGCAGTGGGTCTTTGCGCTGGAGTTTCCATTTTTGAAGTATGATGCATCGTTTACGAAGATACGCATTGTAAAGAACGTGTTCAGCTTCTTACGGATAGGATCAATCAAAAATCACATATGCTGAGTGGTGGAAGTACGCTCATTGACTACCAAAAGGGGACATGAAACTGCAACCTACGGTGCTGCCCGAAGTCCAGTTGCAAAGTTTTCGTATCTCACTCAGTCCGATCGTGTGATGGAGGGTGTGTTTGGAAGTTCCTGTGTTTGACTGTTATGAAGCAGATGCATGGGGTGTGAAGAAAGTTGTCAGTTAAAAGAAAAGAAACTAAGAAGTTTAAAACTGTGAAGGACATGGGAAAGGCACTTTAAAGTTCGGTGAACTTTCCTCTATAGAGACTTCAAACAGCACAGTTTACATGGAAAAGGGTTTCTCTTGCGGGAACGCAGATGTTTTGTTGTTGAGGGAGTGGGGACTGAGATGGGTGCGGAATGGTAAAGCTAAATATTCCCGCAAGAGTGCGTAAGTCGACCCGAATTCTATCAACTTGTTCAGAATTAATACCTTTATGAAGAGGTCGGGGATAGGAACTGTTTTATTGTACACTGTTGAAGATTTAGTGTTGTAGATTGCTCTAAAGAAGTGTTGTAACCACACGAAGTCTGCTGGTATTCCAGTTGAATGAAGCTGGAGTTCTTACGGCCAGAGCCGACCTTCTAACAGCTTTGTTCTTAGCAACCAATACCCAAACATGACTCTTTTGACAAAAAAAAAATCCAATAAACTTTCTCAACTGGATTTTTTTGTGGTTTGGTATTCATGTAGCTCCTACTGCAATAAAGAAATAAATTGCTTAGATTATTTCAATGTTCAGTAATGTTAAGACAGCGTTTGGCGCAATAGCCTCAATTGCCGCCCCGGTGGCGCAGTGGTCTAAGGCGCTGGCCTATGACCATTCGTCCGTAAGGGGTCCTGGTTCGAATCCCGGTCAGGCATGGATGTTGGCTCTCTCCCTTCCCTGGAACCAGTGACCCTAAATTAGGGACGGGCGACTGCTTATAGCCCATTGAGTTGCTCACGGTGGTTGTTAAACCTTCAATCAAAGAAAAAAATAGCCTCAAACTGAAAAACTGTTGAAGTATATGTAAATCCAAGTTTTATTTTGTACATGAAAGTTGAACGAAGCTTGGGTTATGTTTGTTTTCAGCATTGTAACACATTCAACTGAACATGTTTTTACTTGTGCCCTTTGTACGTTGGTGGACGAGAGGTTCCAGGCACTTCAAACTCAACTATTATTGAGAATCCAGTCATTGGAATTACTGGTGAATTTTTTACCCTGGAAGGGGTTGTAAAGTAGTCCGCTAGGCGAGGAAGAACAGGATACTTCTGTTCATTCTGTAAAAATGTTAGATTCTACTAATATATGTTTACGGCTACAGCGAATCGAAAAACTTTGATTCAGAAGACATACGTACCGAGTCCTGGAACGTGAGTAGCAGTATATTTAGCCATGAACTTAACGCCAAGACAGATTTTATTTGGAGGCTACTCCTAAGGTTTCCCCATATAGAAGTCCCCCCCCTCCAGGGTTCAAGCATTGACAGTGAAGGTGACTGGTGTGATTGAACTGACTTTTCTTTTCCTGAAAGTTGAGAACTGTTATATCTGAAAGTTCTGATAGACAATGTTATTCGCAGAAGATTGTGGATCGAGAGTTCTGCACATGCATTCTTCTCAAAAAGCTTACTTTGAAGAGTTACATCTGGTCATTTACAACTCTGATTTGTGAAGAAAGAGCGCATTATAGTAATGGTTTTTACGAGAACTCTTTAGCAAACTGTATGATAGTCTTGTACAGAAACCTTGTTTTTCTATTATATTTGTTCTTAGGTAAAACATTCTATTACCCTTGAGTGTATGTCTTACCCAAGGGCTTTTGCGTCAGAAAAACTCAGAGGACCAGCCAGTGTTTTTGTAATACTTATGCCTTAGTGCAATGCAATGTCACTTTGCATTGTCATCTTTTTGAATAACCCGTAGGAAATATTGAGTCGGAGTTATGAAGGATTCTGTACCGTAAAGATGTGCCTTGTTCTGTTTTTTTATTCATTACGAAGTGGTTTCGCAGAATCCACCGAATTCGGCTTGAATTTGTCGTTCCACTAGAATGATCATAGGGCCGTAGGGACCCATAGGGTAGTGTTCAGGAGGGGGGGCAAACAAAAATTACAACTAAAAATAACATACACAAACGCCATATACAAATTTCCACTGAGACGTTTTGTTATATAACCGTTTTTACCAGACGTTCAAGACAAATTTAACTGGAAACAAGATCCCAAAATAAAATGTAATTAGACTGCTTGTTGGGGGAAAAAAAAAAAAAAAAAAAAAAATTCGTTCTAAGCCTTTCGCTCACTTGTATCCCATGCACCATGAGTTCCCAACAATCACAAATTAGTCGTCAATAAGAAAAATAGTTTCAAGACAAAGTTCTGGAAAAATGTATTTTTGTCCAGATATGAATGGCTGCTACAGACTACCATATTTTTATCCTTTCGCATTACGTATGCATGCTGCCTGCGCTTCAACATTAAATTCAAAAATCCTATATATTATTACTTTCTAATGTTAATTCCCAATGTTATCCCTATTTATATTGTGTACACACGTATCCAGGAGCTCGACAGAAAAATTAGCAATCGGAATTTTTATTGCTAAAATATTTCTAGCACCTTCCAAAAACCGAAATGGCATGGTCAGATTTCTAGGAAAGAGCAAGTCTCCCCCCCCCCCCGCGGCGCACACAATACTCCACCAGCTCCCCTGCGAGGCAAGCAAAAACGTCGTAAATTCTCAATTTTTATTTTCGGTAATTCATGAAGTTACTTTTGTGGTTTCGTTGTAAAGATAAATACTTTAAAACTTTGCTTCATTTATTCGGGAACTGAACAGATTTAAGGTGATACAGCACAAATGATGGATAACTCTGAAGAAATTACTTCTTGAGGTGACTCTATAGAAACAGCTGCGCCAGTGACTCTGCCACATGGGGGCACAGCGCTTGTTGGTGTCAGGAAAGAAACTCATTCCCTTACTCCCCCCCCCCCCCCAAGAAATATAAAATTTAGAAGAACATAGAGGTAGAAGCGTAGTTGCACAGAAGGTAAAACACTGTTTACTTAGCGAGATACTAAGCTGCTGTTAAAAAACAGACTTCAAGGTAGTTAATTGCCTACAGACGATTAATTGTCCTGGGGACGTTTCAGCTAAATTTGTCCCTCTAGGTGCCAGAAAATAATACTGATAAAGGGAAATCCTTGTGCGAGAAAGGGATTTCAACTTTTTGTTCATTATTTTCCGGTCAGTAGGAATAGTTTTACGCCTGTGTGTTAAAGAGGTTTGTTGGCAGAAATCTGAGGGTCCTTGGTTTTTGAGCAGGAAGGGAGGGAGTTTGGTCTTTGATAACGATAGTAAGAGGCGCTAGCTTCCTGTACCAGCAAAGGAGAATGCGCGATCAAAGGTGGGGAAAAAAGTGGAATCGAAGAAGAGTAGAAAGAGTCGAAATACGATGCCATTGCGTGGATCCATGGAAACGACAAATTCAAATGATTTACCTTTTTGTATTTCAGGTGCTTAATTTTACTTCTCCCCAATCCTTTCCATATTTTTTACTTTAATTTAACGTTTTGGCATGAAAATAATTTGCTAGTGAAGTAAATTTATAAACTGTGCAAAAAAACAAAGCCTAAGTTATGTTCGTGAAAAACAGTTTGTAGTTTAATACAGAGCCCTACCTTAGATGATTCTGTTTTTAGGACCTAGCTACGGTTCTGGATGACCACCGGAAGTATTTTGAAGGCTGTTGAAGTGATGGACGTCATACGATGTATGCATAACTGAGTAGGAATGGACATAACTTTGATTTACCTTTGGGCATTAATAAATTTGCTGACAAATTGCTGCAAACTGATTTTGCGTAGCTGCCTGGTGTGGTGAGGTTCTTTCCTTACTAGGGCATCTTGAAATCAGTTCACGTTAAATCCGTGCCTTCTGAAGTGGATGCTTTCTAAGACAGTGCTTTAGTTCCTTGCGGAGATATTTGGCACAGGTAGTGTTGGATAATATTGCTATCCCGGAATACTCATGTTTTGAAGTTTAAGACTTGTGTTGTGAAGAAGCAAGGGCCAAAATTCTTGTGGATATCAAGCTAAGGATTACAAGCACGGGATTTGTGAGGATCTGCAGAAAATGCGCCAAACCGGGACAATAAGGCAACTGCTTGTTCTTTAACCCCCTAACCACACACGTTGGTCCCCGAAGGATTCTATGACAAATGTCTTTAAGTGTTTTTTTTCCTTCATGTGCGGTTAAGGGTAAATGGCATGAAGAATTTCGGGCAGCAAAATGTGAAGCCAGCTCTTGGGTCTAGCCAGCATGGAATACAATGTACAGAGAGTGGATTAAAATTAAATTTCGGTAACTGACCTTCACGAAGGTAGTGTGTACGGACTTTGTATCCATTACAAAAAAGCGATTAATGAAGCAAAGTGTTCGAAGAATGCCAGTTCAAGAACTTGTGGTGGTTCGTGTACATACTTAGCGTTTGCTGATCAGCTGGGTACAGATTCCTTTTTCCCGGAATCATAACCTTTTAATTGTGAGGTAATTGTGAGTCAGTTGCTGATCCCTGGTAGATATAATTATGCTATCGGTTAGGTATATTAGTTTGGGCTTAAGAACAGACATGACGGTCCTTATTTAGAACTTCTGTTCCCCGACTTATTCGAAGGGTCTAGCCAGTCTCTGGACTATAGTTTCTGCAAAAAAATGGCATTTGGCTTTACTGTTATTTAAGTGTAGTTTATGTGCATATTGTAGTGATTTACATGCTGTAGTCACAAGATTAGTCTGGCTTTCAATGTTAATTCAGTGTTGATGCCCGCATTGCCCGAGCTGACACTTATGTGTCTATGTAAAATCTTGTTCTGGTGCTCTTTCGTCGACTATCACCTTTTTGCTTGCACATTTGGAGAAGCTAAACGAATATGGAAATGTCGTGGGAAGACCATCTTAAAAGAGTCTTTTCTGAACTGAATGTTGAACACCATAGCGTGCGGATGTTTGCGATTTTCTCATGGCTTCTAATTTGTTTTTCTTAATATTGTGGCTAATGTGAATTCATTGCACAATGGAAACTTGTTAAATGTTGCACTCTTGAAGAAGCCAACGCGTGTCTTAGACAGAGATGTCACAAAGAGGGTGGGCTGGAGCCCACCTTAAAATTTTCTTGCCCACCCTGCCGCTCACTTGGTTCAAATAAGTGTCAGGTTTCATTTTTTAAACTTTAAATTCTGGACTTTGCCGATAATAATAAGTCGTGTTTTTTCGTCTTGTAGCTCTACGTATTTTCCCCTAGGAATTCCGTTGTTTACTTCTCTGTAGAAAAGTTATCAAAATAGATTCCGCAGGCCTTTGAAAATTCAGTTCTCCGCTCTTCCAAATTCTTTGTTTAAGCCTTTTTCATGTTAGCATGGCCACAGGTGAATGAGGGTAGGTAGGAATTCATTGAGAAATGTAAGTATCCATTGCTCTGTTTATTTTGTGCTACTTAGTAGGGGATTCCGTCATGGAAAGTGGAGTCTAAATCTACGTTAGCGATCTTAAGACTGGCTAACGACTGCTTTGGAGAAGAGTGCAAGGCTGGGTTGAAGAAAGGGAGGTGTTGTGCCTGCGTGTAGCGACGTTGAAATTTGATTTATATAAAAAGGACATTTCTGTTTAAAGGAACTAAGTGCAGTTCTATTTTCATAGACAAACGCAAAATTTTGAAAATTAAGACAACGCATTCAGCAAAAAAAAAGTTGAAGGCTACATTCCCAGCCATTGTATCTTATAGTAAATACAGAACAAAACATTCGTGCACATGAAAGTGCTAGTGTGTTTTAGAGTATTTCATGTATATATATTTCATATTTTAAGATCATTAAAATCGTATTAAAACTGTATTCATCCTAATAGTATTTTACAGTACTGATCCACTAGTCATTGTCACCTTGTCTGTTTACCAGTAGCGTAACTAGTCAGATCCAGGTGTATGTGCGCGCGCCGAAGGAGGATTGATTTCCTTTGTAGCCGGTAGTAAAAAGCACTAAAATTTCTTTGTGTTTCGTAAAATTAGTTGCCATCAAATTTTCCCAGCAAAAATAATATTCGCCCACCCTGTTTTCGAAGTCTAATAGCGGCGTCCCAAGTTTAGGTGCATGGTTTTGACTCAGTAGTTAAATCTAAATTGATTTTTGAAATGAGGTTGCTTTTTCTGGTTTGATTCTCCTTCAATAAGGGCTGGGAAGATATGTATGTGGGGAAAGGGGAGTAGAAGAGGGAATGCGCAGACCAGCAGTTTTACCCCAATGAAAGAAACATTGTGATGGCTTATGTAAATCTTTTAGCTGAAGTACTTGCAGAAATGTTTGTAGTAATTGCCAAAACTTTTTGGACCAACAGTTCATGGGGAAAGTATCTTGCTCAGGGGTGATATCTGCATAAATGAAGTCCTGTGACTTTTTCCATTTGTGGGTGGCCTTGTGGATATCTTATGTAGTCTAACCTTGATATACAGCCCCGCCCCGGGCTTTCGCTCACGGGTTACAATCTTATGTTACAAATCTCACGGTTGCAAATCCACTAAAAGAAAATTTCCCATTTAAAACCGCCACCTCGCTGACCACCGTTCGCCAAGACATTCTACCGCCATTTTGGTGTTCCGATTGGAGAATATCCCGTTACACCGCCTCTCGAATACACTTAAAACCTTACAGATTTACCATAGTGTTCAAGAAATTAGCAGCGCAGACTGCGTGGCTCATCAAGAATTCAGTGCAGAAAGTTGCGTTGGATAAGGAATGAAAAACCATTGCTGGACTACGTAATCTTCAGTGTTGAGGAGTCGTAATTTCATGTCAGTGGTAAGATGGCAAGATTTGGAACGCCGAAAATCCATCGCGAATCTCTGGAACTCGTTCGTGACAACACAAAGGTGAATGTGTTTTGTACACTTAACAAACGTAAGATTTACGCCCCCTCTCCCTTTTTCGTGAGAAAACTATCAACGGTGTCGTGTATCGGGATATGCTCGAAAATTCTCAATCCACAGTTCGATGATGACCAAGAAGGACTCATTCATTCCAGCAAGACTGCGCACCACCTCGCTACGGTACATATGTCCTGCATTTCCTCAAACGTTTCCCAGGCCTGTAGATTGGTCGAGCAGAACCGATGGCATGGCCGCCTCGTTCTCCCGACTTGACACCTCGATTTTTTCCTATTGGGGGTTTCATTAAAAATTGATTTGCAGGTAATCTTGGAATAAACACTATCCGAACTGGAATCGCAGTTGCAGAAGCGACAACAGATAGGCTGCTTCGAGTTTGGAGGAAATTGACTTCAGGTGGGAGCTATGCCCTATCACCAATGGTAGTCACCTCGAACCAAAATGACTATATGGGATAAAACTTGGTGTTTTTCTACAGATGAACCTCTCAAAAAAAAAATCCGTTAAATACTCTGAATAAATTTCTATAAACTTTCAAAGCTGTCACAAACTGAAAATTGGGCCGCGGGGCCTAGTGGGCAACGTTTGTGACTGTCACGTAAAGGACCTCAGGTTCGATCCCAGACAGGTACGAACGCTCGATCCCAGACAGGTACGAACGCTCGATCCACTAAATATCCGCCGTGCGTCGGATAGGCACGTTAAGCCGTCTGACCCCGGGTACTGCCCCACCCCGGTAATAAATAAGGACGTCTTCCTCCCTTCCTACTTCGCCTCCGTGTCACTTTCCTATCGGGCACTCTAGCCCAAACTCCTAGCTTCCTATTTCTAAGGGTTGTTTAAGACCTGAGGTTAGACACTCCCTTCCTAAAATCCTCTACATATGATCATTTGATCAAATTGAAAATTTGCGTTTCTGCAGTTTGCTTCAGTTGTGATTTGTTAGAGAATAAAATTAAAGGCAATGGTATACTTCCTAATATATAGATATGAACTCTGAACATATTTTTTGTGAACTGTTCGTACAATGGCTATGGTAATGTCTGGAGTTCTCCATGCAAGAAGATTATTCATTTATTGTCAAATGTTCAAAGACTAAAAATATAAATTCAGTTTGCGCAGTGAAAAAACCAGCTAGTACGGATAACTAGACTGACGCTCCTTCTGAGTAAGAACTGGGGAATTCTGATATCTGGTCTTCCTAAGAAAATGCATTTATCGCCTGAGAATAGAATTTCAAATACTGTTCCTGTGGAGGGATATCATGAGTTTATTACTCATCTACTTTTAGAAAATAAATTTTCTCGTTTCAAAGTTGATCTGCCCCTGAAGAATTTTCTTACCTGATTTTATAAAATGAATGTGCGTTTTCTTGGAAAGCGAAAAAACTTGAGTAACTTTTTCGAAAATTGCCGAAAGTCGATGCATTTAGTTTCATCATCATCATCATCATCATCCTTGTCAACCATTATCAATCCACTGCTGGACGAAGGTCTCCCCAAGTTTCCTCCACAACGGTCTGTCTTGTGCCAGTCTCCTCCATGTCACCCCTGCATACTTTCGAATTTCATCCACCCATCTCCCATGTGGTCTTCTTCTGGGTCTTTTCCTGTCCCTTGGGATCCAATCTAAAATTTCGGTTGTCCATCGATGATCTGTCCTTCTGGCAGTATGTCCAGCCCATTGCCATTTCAGGGATTTAACTCTGATCATGATGTCCTCCACTCTTGTCATTTTTCGGATCCACGAGTTTCGCTTCTTATCTCTCCTGGATACACCAAGTATGCACCTCTCCATGCTACTTTGAGTTGTCTGCAGCCTTTGTATGTCTCTTTTAGTTAAGGTCCACGTCTCAGCACCATACGTAAGCACTGGAAGGATGCATTGATCAAACACTTTTCTTTTAAGACATAATGGCATATTGCTCTTGAAAATTATGCTGTTTCTTCCAAAAGCTCTCCAGGCAAGTTTTGTACGCCGATTAATTTCTTCATCAATGTGACCCTCACTTGATATCTGCTGTCCAAGATAAACGTACGTGTCTGTTATCTCCAACTTTTCTCCATCGATCGATAAATCTTCATTTCTTGTAAAAGCATTGAACATCACTTTTGTCTTCTGAAAGTTCATTTTTAATCCCACTTCTTTACTCTTGTCAGCAAGTTTCTGGATCATACTCTGCAGCTCTGATGGGGTAGTTGCAAAAATGACTACGTCATCAGCAAAACGAAGATGAATTTTATCGCATTTAGTTTATGAAGTGTTTAATGAATTGTTGCTTATGAATTTTATCGAATGGTCTTCTGTTATGAGTGAACTTGCGTGGCTTCGAAAGCATTTCGAGGCCACTTATTCCTAGGAAATAGCTTGTTCGTTTACGCAATACCACAAGTGTTTGTAAATTTTTTTTTCAAATTAACCTTGTGGTTAGCACTGTGGCCTCCAAGCGCTTCCATGACAAAAACCCAAACAATCCACCGAAGGTTCAGAGTAATAGAATGATCTTAAGATATCTCACTAATACAAGCTTGTCTTTCGGAAATTCAGTCCTTGCATAGTTCTTATTCAGTTTTTAAGGCCATAATGGGACTGCGCGATTAAAATCCCCTTCCCTCCAAGAATAAATTAAGTTCTAATGCGGCTGTTATAAAGCACTAAGTTTCGTCAGATTTCAGTCAAGTTCAACGAGCATACAAAAGTGATTTCGCCCGATTTTCTCGTGATTTTTTTTCTTCAATCCCATTTATTTCTAGTTTGCGAATGATCTAGTTTCACGACCGTTTTAGACACGCTAACGCTGTCTTCGGAAGCAGTGAGACTAAGATTTAGATTAATATTTTGGTTTCTTGAGAGAACCTAACGTCAAAAATGACAGGTGTCCTTCGGTTCTGGTTTACTTCCTTTCCTGGAAATCTAAATTTTAATTGCCGACGATTCCTTGTCTATAATTCTAATGAGGGCAATCCTAGAAAATGAGGTATAATAGTAAATAGAGATCCTTCAATTCCTGATATCAGACCTAGAATAATTCTGATTCATTTTATTTTGAAAGGTAGTTTAAAGATGCTTTTTGAAGTAAGAGAATAAAAACTTACACGCATCTGTATCTTCAGCAAAAGGTCAGCTGGCCAGAAGTTAGCAGCGTATCGGCGAATGATTTTCTTGGACTAGTTCCAGAATCTACGAGGAGTCAAAATATACCCGAAGCCAAATATTTCCCGCAGACACGAGGTCCAGAGAAAGGCTTTTGCTTCTATTGACCGCCGTGCTTCTGTTTCGCCCTCATTCTGTCGATAAAAGGTAACTGGTTGACGATGCAAGGAATATGCGGGAGAATCAGCGTTCGTTTTCTGTTGCTATTCGGATTCCTCTAACATAGCGGTAAATCGTTTTCACTCTTAACATCTGGCGGATACGCATTATCACAATTTTAGTTGCGCTTGAGTAGTGTGCTTTGCTGTATTACTGTATATATAGTACAAAAATGTTCTGGCTAGGTATGGCAAATAACTGTATCCACAGTTGTGCTGTCTTAATTGCATGAATCATCAGTGCGATTTAGCAAAAACTTTAATATGCAGAAATTTATTTTTGCCATCCTCCAGTAGCAATCTTTATGCAGTCAGAATTTACAGTTGGAAATCTTTACGCTCAATTTAATAACTTTTGAATATAAATGCACTAATATCAGATAGAATTAAAGTAACTTCGCTTCCAAAACCGTAGCGAATATTAGATACTTTAGGTTATGATTCGTGCCAGTGCAAAATGAATTTTCGGTGCTACACTGTTACAAAATCCTGTGGTAGGTTGCATCATCGTACTACACCAGCTGCACCACTTTCTGAGAAAAGATACACCATTCTGTGGTACAAACGAAACTCCAAAACATGGTGCAACTTTGAACCATTATGTCGAATAACTTTGTACCATAACGTGATACAAAGTTGCACCACGTTGTTGGATTTCGTTTGCACCACACAGTGGTTTATATTTTCTCAGCAAGTGGTGTAGCACTACTTTTTGGTGCAACCTACCACAAAATTTTTAAGTGTAAAGTCTGATGCCAAATAACAGTACCACAAGCTTGAAACCCTGCTTAAAACAACAATTTTAATGTTTCATATCAAACCACGGGCATTTGGTATGTCCTCGAGAAAATAATTCAGCTCTTAGTTTCGAATCTCCAGAATATCAACACGAAAGTGTGTTGGAAATCTTAAGAAATCCATCCAAAAGGAACATCTTTTTTTCATTTTGTGCTGTATCACTACAAATCAGTGATGTAGCACAAACTTAGCGGTTTCGAGGATATAGCTGATTCCGTTAGCTGACATTCATTACTTCTTATTCAAGGTACAAGGCAGTATTTTGCGAAAACAACATAAAGCACTTAGTCGGAAACGAAAGTAATAAATCGGAGGAACAGAATCATTACTTCTTTTTAGAGAAACTGAGGAGGGAAGCATTGCACTGCTGTAGACTCTAAAATTCTAAAAGTTCATGAAATGGTCTGCGTAAAGTATCCCATCCGTTCTTCATGCGTTGACTTCTAGAAAAAATAATTCAATGAAACTAAATCGTTCAGTTGTTTGACATCCAGAATTCTTTCCGCACGAAGAGATAAACTACAGCAGTTGATCTTGAGCAAGGGAATTAACACGAAAAAAGTATCCACTAAGATTGCGCTGAGATTATAAGGGTAGCGTTCTTTTTTATGCACACCTTCTGGTTCTTTCCACTGTGCGAAAACCCAATATTAGAACATCAACAGTTCGCATCTGAACTTTTCCCTAAGAGGAACTCCTTGAAAGTCTGCTTGATCGAATGAATAATGCAAGGCAATGTGACGTTAGTGCTGAAATGGCTTTTAGAAAGATTCCAAATTTTATTTTTGAGGCGCCGCTGAGGTAGTCTGCATGCATGCTGTACCGGCGGCTCAGTGGTCTAAGCTCTGGCTTCTGACCATTCGTCCTAGATGGGTCCCGGTTCGAATTTCGGTGAGGCATGGGTGTTGTTTTTGTCTTACGGCACCTGGTTCTCTTCTTCCCTGGAACCAGTGGCCCTAAATTAAAGACGAGAGATTGCTTATAGCCCATTGAGTTTGCTCATACTGGTGGTTAAAAAATATTTTACACCGTGAGTTATCGACAAAGCAAATATCTAAGACCCTTTTAGCTCCTGACGCTTACTAGGGCTGAATGCACGATTTGCTGCTTCGTGAAGTCAGGAGTAAATGTAAACCATAATAAACGGACTTGTGCTCAGGCCGACAGAGTAGTCTTAGTCGCTGGCTTCTGACCATTCGTCTGAGATCGACGGGGTTAGAAACCTCGAAGCATGGGTGTCGAGTTCTCTCTATTACCTAGAACTATAGCTCTAAATTAGGGACGGGCGATTTTTTTTTTCAAATTTGCTCACGGTGGTAATTCAACCTCCCCCCTGCTCAGTTATGGTTTCGCTTAGGCTACTGACACTACTCGTGTGTTGAATTTGCATGCATTAACTAGCGACAGTGAGTTGAAGGCTGTTGTTAAAGTGAAGTTTGGATGCACTACTTTCTATATTGCCTTCCCGCAGAAGAGGTTCACAGACTAGTTACTGTAAGCAGGTTTTCAGACTTTACGTTGAATTCTACGTTAAAGATATACCAGTTTAGGTGGACTACTCTATCAATTACTCTCTTCAGGTGACCTATAGAGATACTGTGAAGGAAAGCATCCTTGTGCAGGAGTTTTCATTCCGGAGATCTGGACTCCTGTTGTGAAAGTACAACTGAAGTGTTCAGCTGTTTGTGGATAGGAAGATATCAAGCAAGATTATGAATATCAGGTCTGTGAAAATATCACGAAAACGTGTCAAACGGGAACAAGAAGCTGTTGCTACTTTTGCACCCCACGTCGAAAGGAAGGAAATTCTGTTTGCCATGAGGATAATGCATGCTTGACAGTGAGAAGCCAGCTCATGTGACTGATCATCAAGAACAGTGTTTACTCCAGAGACGGGTTAGGGACGGACAACTGCTTATAGCCCGTTGAGTTGCTTACGGTGGTCGTTAAAATCCAAATAAAAAAAAAAAAAAAACTCCAGAGACAGACTGGATTAAGTTTGTCACTTCTAAAAATGAGATGTAAGCCTAATGCCGTGTATAGCATGGAAAAATCAGTTCGAAATCCTGTAGATAAGTCGCGCAGTGCTGTTTGCTTGTACATATGCTTGCCTTACGTTAAACAGGAACATTTTGTTACTGATGTTTTTGTCAAGACGAAGGAGCAGGATGGTACAGTTTTATCTTGTCAAGTAGAAAGGTTTTCCATCTGAGAAGGCTTGAGAACTAGAAGCACAATTTGATTGTCTTGACTTGATAGCTCAATATGGTGAAATTCTGTGATTTACGTCCTAATACTTCCGATAAAAAGCAGGCTTCTCTGAAGTACTGAGGAGTCTCTTGCTTTGACAGTTGATTTGAGGGTTCGTTTTCCCACGGTCCTAACTGAAACCGACTTTGGATGTGTTACGGGTTGCTCATGGTTCAGACGCTCGGAAGAAAACTTCTGTAAATTGGCCACAAACTGAAAAGATGATAGCTGAAATGTGCGTAGATTGTGATTTGAAGTTTGGCCATACAAGCGAAACTTAACACTAAATCTGGGTTTTATACACTTATAAGTTGGTGAATGTGATGACCAGAAAGCCCTAGGGCATCTCAGTGCTGGTGAACAATGCAAAGTCCATCCTCTGCGTTCTCTAGCGACTAAAGAACTGTTTGTTGATCTCCATGGTTTGATTGTTTTTCCTGGCAGACGGGAGACTGTTTATATGTATACATACTTTGGAGCGTTCCTGAAAGGTTTGCGAGGCCGAGGATGGCCTAGTGGTCAATGTTCGTCAATGCCACGGAAAAGTCTCAATCGATCCCAGGCAGGTACAAGCGCTCGAACCACTAAATATCCACTGCCTCGGATGGGCACGTTGAGCCCCCGGTTTAAAATAAGGGCATCTTCCTCCCCTTTCGTATCTCGCTTCCGTGACTTTTCTGTCGGGCACTTTACTCTGAAAGGTTTGTGGGGATCACTTTATTATGATGAGAGATTGTCAATCAGTCCTATAACAAGTTTTTTTTTTTACATTTACTTATTTTAGTTTGGAGTTCAATTTAAGCCTTGTAGTTGAAGCACAATGCCTATTTAGTTATTGCGTTAATTAACAAAAAAAAAAAAAAAAAAAAAAAAAAAAAACGCTAAACCAAACACTCGGGTTTCCTAAAAAACACTTTCATATGGTATGACTTTTAAACTCAGTATTTCAATTTGACTTTACAGCAATATCTAAATGACCAGAGTTAACAATGGAAAGCAAAAATGGAAACATCTTTTGAAAGTTCAGGTAAAAGAAAACTGAACTGAGAAAAAAGAAAACTAAACTAATTTTAAAAATTGCTCGTAGTTTAGCAAAATGTGATCTGTGCAGACTTGAATGCCTTCAGTATTAAGCATTCTTTGTCTTGTCACTTTTAGATTTTTAAAACCTTGAAAAGCTAATGTAACTATGGTGTGACATATTCTCAACTAAAACTAAATTTAGATAATTTCTGAAGACTTGCCCGGCTCGCCCTCAAACACTGTCAGCATATCTCTAATTAGCTTAAAATTCCTAGAGTAAAGCCCCCGCCCCCTCTCCTTCGAAAAAAGAACGTGAAAATAATTGGAACACCTTAAAACCAAATGAGTTAAATTTCACGTCGACGAGATTTCCCTTATTTCGGTTATTAACATACGATCCATATTTTTAAAGTTATTTGCTTATTTTAAAAATACAAGGAATTTAAATGAAAAGTTGGTGGGAAAAATTGATCTACAGTAAGTCACCAGGGTCATTAAAACATTCATTCCAATCTGAAATTAATATCATACCCAATTCATAAGCGGACTTTTGAATGAAGTCTGCGAATTTCGCCTAGTTTGACTCAGGTTCTGAACTTTCGTCTATTTGAAACAAATTTACGAAAATTCATAGCCTGAGATTCAAAACTGTATTATCAGGTTAGAGCTTATGTTAAGTGCTGAATCTACCTGCCGCGCTGTTGCACGATTGCATACGCCCATTGAGATTGTTTGTGATTGGATAATTACGGCTTTTGCTCCAACAAAACCAAACCAATACATGCTTTCGGCATAGCTCATGAGTAGCACAAGGAGTCAGGAAAGTTGTTAGACGATCGGGTGGTTGTGTCTTAGCCCGACCTGATTTCTGGTTTAATACTTCCTGTTTTTTTGGCGCTTTATGGCTATGCCTGGCTTTAGCGTTGAGAGGCCCCACAATTCACGCACTCTGTTCTTGAGTCACACTGGTGTTGATAAATCTTTGCTACGTATATGTGTGATGTTGCATCAACTGAATTAGACCACTTTTGATTGGAAGGACTTATGAAGTACTTTATGCCCCATATTTAGGTTCTCCTGAAGATGAAAGTGCTCGGGATAGAATTCGCACCTCTTCACCTGCCTCTGGAGAGACGTCTGCAGACTGCTGCTGTGGTTTATGTTTGGAACAGCTTTCTGTTCTTCAGCGCTCTTGGACTGCTGTTATTCCTAGCATTGCTGTTCAGCCCTCTGTACTTCATTGCGCTGGTGTACCTCGTGTTTTATATCAACGACCGCAACAAGTGCAATGAAGGAGGTAGGCGTTATAAGTGGTTGAGAGAATGGAAATTAAATCATTATTTCCGTGACTATTTCCCGATCAAGATGGTCAAGACGGCAGAACTCAATCCAAGGAAGAACTATATTTTTGGCTACCATCCACACGGCATTATGTGTGTTGGAGCGTACTGTTGTTTTGCTACGGAAGCAACGGGCTTTAGCAGCACCTATCCTGGGATTGTTCCTCACGTTCTGACTCTCGAAGGAAACTTCAAGTTTCCTTTTCATCGAGACTATCTTATGGGTACAGGTAAGTCTCAGTAAAATATCTTCTTACATAGATTGCCTGTTCTCCGTGAATATCTATTAGTAATTAATGCTCCGTCAGATAGCACTGTAGTTACAAGTCAATGAAATGCTAGGACTGTAATATCTTCTGGTGTACCTACAAGATCGGTGATATTTGGAATACTGGTTAGCAGATATGTATCTTTTGTAGTGCCGGTTGTAGCTGAGCTATCTGATTTGTGCTAGTCTTTGAGTAGGTGTGAACTTATTATTGCTACTCTGAAAAAAGGCCTTTTGTACTTTTTAGACCATAACTAGTGTCCAAACTTCTGCGGAAAATGATTGCTTGCGTGAGTGCTGTCGGCTCAGGAATTAAATTGGAGTACTTTCAGTGTTTTACATGCAATTGTTTTGGTAATTCGACGCTTGCTTATTCCTGGAAGAAATTAAGACTAAAATTTGTTCAGTTTTGAAATTACGCCGGTCTACTGCAAAAGTGATGCCCCAGTCTAGCGAATTCATTGGATCAGTTTTTCGATAAAAGTACGTTTTACTGAAATTTTTGTCAGATATTCGTGTGACCCGTGTTGAGCAGAAGCCTGCGTCCAATTTAGTCTTTCTGTAGGTATTTAACTAAAGCACACGATGGGAGGGGGGGGGAGGGGTGAGGAGCAGGAGTTTCATGAAAAAATATTAAGGTGATCGTGAACTGAAAAAATATTTCTGAACTACTTACAGTTCACTTCGCCGTAAAAGGGAAGTTTGTAAAACATGTGACAACAGTAGGAGCCCCAAATACATCTCAGTCCAGTACAGTGAAATCTGCTTTCCTCAGACGACTGGCGAAATACCTGTTAAGCCATAAGATTCTGCAGGCAGGAAACTCTCAGAATCTGTAAAGCATAAAACTGAGATATTTCAATTCATTTCAATGACTTCATTTGATTTTCAGCTGACGCGAATGTCTCAAAGTACCTTTTTTAAGGACTATGACCCCCCTTCCTGAGAAATGAATCTTTCGCTTCCTAAAGGTCATAAGATTCCGGTCTCGCAAATATTGTGAATAATACTAGTGCCTGTGTATCGTGTTTGTTTTTTCTTTCAAGCAGCAGAATAAAAACGTCTTGTGTTAAAATAGTTTTTCACATCACGCTGGTGATTTAGCGGTTAAGATTCATGGTTTTCCCTTATGAGCAAACTTGTTTTCGATCAGAAAATCAGTTGTAGCATTTGAATTTGGCGACTGCCATTGTTATTTCACACCATACAATAATAAGAGAACTTGACGTCCTGAAATAGCTAAGCAAGGACTGTTTTACTAGAGCAAAGGTTGGAGCGCATAGGTTGATCATGTATCTGTGTGACTTTGGACAATATCGAAATCTTTGTACCATTTATTGGGTTGTCGGAAAAGTCATGACGTATTTTAGCCATATTTTGCAAAAGTCATTTATTGATAGAAAGAACAAAGATCAATCAATGATATAATGCGCGTTTTGTTTGATAACCTTTTGCCATTTTTCAGTGAGCTGCAAAATGCTTCGTTCATATGACCTGTCTTTTGTGGCGAAGAACTGTACAAGGTGCTGATTTACAGCCTCATCTGAATTGAACGTTATACCACGCAATGACTGTTAAAGAGAGCGAAACAAGTGGAAGTCTGACGGCGCAAGGTCAGGCGAGTATGCTGGGTGTGGCAACACATCCCACCCGAGATCCAATAATTTTTGGTGGGTGATCAAACTTGTGTGTGGTCTCGCGTTGTCGTGATGGAACACACCTTTACGATGAACGAGCTCTGGACGTTTCTGGATAGTGGATCCGTTCAAACTGTCAAATTGCCGACAGTACACATTCGAATTGATTGTTTGGTTCCATGGTAGGAGATCGAAAAGCAAAGACACCTTTTAAAATCCCACCACACTGAGACCAGAACCTTCCGCTGATGAATGTCTGCTTTGGATGTCGTTTGAGGTGAAGCAGCACTTCGGGACCAAGACTGTTTGCGCAGCACATTGTTGTACACAATCCACTTTTCGTCACTAGTTATCAGTCGCTTCAAAAAAAGGATCGTTTTCCTCACGTTTAATGAGCATATCGCAGATGTTTATACGCGCCATCAATTGAGCTTCTTTGAGTTCATGAGGAACCCACACATCGAGCTTGCTTACGTATCCCAGCTTCTTCAGTTGGTCGTGAACGCTTGAATGATAGATGTGCAATGTGTCTGCAATCTCTCGTGTCGTGTAACGTGGGTTTGACTCGATCAATGCCTTGATTTGGTAGTCATCAACCTCGGTGGGCCTCCCCGAACGAGGAGCATCGTTGAGGTCAAAATCACCAGCACGGAATTTTGCGAACCACCTTTGTCACTGACGTTCTTTTAGAGCATTATCAACGTACTTTACGCAATTTTTCACAAGCTTGGCGCGCGTTCTTCCTTTTACGGAAGTAAAACAGTAAAATATGGCGAAAATGCACAGTTTGGTCTTCCATCTTCAACTTGATGACAAATCTCCGCAAATCAACCAAATCGCTCACTATTCCTTTTAAGCTGCAGCTAGAACTGGCACCTGTCGAATGCCATAGCGAGCGGTAAGAGCTGCGCATGTCTTTAGTACTTCCAAAACCGCTCAACCGCCATCTGGTGCCAAAATACGTCATGGCATTTCCGACAGCCCAATATACAGTTATTTAGCGCGAACAGGATTGATATTTATGTGTAAAGTTCAATTATCGTTATCTTTGTTCACTCACTGCTCTGCAATTCTTAATGTCTTTATTATAGCCTTTCACTTGTAAATCCTTTTTCTTGTGTTCCAAACAAAATTTGTAACTGCCGACCTATATCCTACAAAGGCCTTATTCTTCGGTATGCTGGAAAAACTTAACAAACCCATACAACCTATGTTCTTACTATCACGATACTACTAACAAACGGATTGTACTGTGTTGCAACGCTGCCTACTCGTCGTGTTTCTAATAAAAGCATTGGCAGCCAAGGAGAGAACAACTTTGTGAAGATAGTTGTGGAGATTCTAGTCACTTATACTTAAAGCAGATGGATTTTTCTCCAGTTTTCGTGTCAAGCAATCGCTATGTAAGAAACTTCTCCAGGGGCGGGGTAGGCGGGGCTGCTGTCCTGGGCGCAGCTCAGGAGGGGGAGCAAAAATCACTGCGTACAATCTACTTAAAATCGGAATTGAAACTTTTGAACCAGTTCCTGGTACAACTTTTATCGCCATAATTTTTCGTTTGTTCATTTACAGGATTTACCTATAGTATCTTTCGCCAGATGCGGCAGCTTGTCAGCTTAAAATTTGCATTTCTGCCTCAAAATGTGCATGGATGTAAGTTGCTCATAATCAGGAATGAAGGCACTGTTGTTCGTACGCTACAAGATAATCTTCATATCTTTGATGATTCTCTGGGGACAATTCGACCACTGCTACCAGTACCGCAAGCTTCATTCGGCCCGTTCAATGTGGTACTAAAGGCCCGAACTTCGAAGCAGTTCGGAATCTCAGTTGTGTTCACCTTTTGTATTTTACATCCCTAAATGAGGTTTCGCGTCCATTTCGACTTCACTACCCCGAACATCCTTGATGTCATGGGCGCCCATATAGGAGGGCAAAGAGAACATTTGCTCTCCCCTGGAAATCAATTCATTCTTTCTGCCCCATAGAAGGTACTACAGATTTTCGGTGCAACACTGATTCTGATTGCTAATTTTTCTGTAGAACTTCTGGAAGGGCGTTCATGTAGGAAAAAATAGGAAAAACTTTGGGAATTTACAGTAGGAAGTAATGAAATTTCTCATTTAATACTGGAGAACAGCGTACTACGTGAAGCATAAAATGTGAAGTAAAAAATATATCCTCTGCAGCAGGAATTCCTATTGGACAAAGATCTCTTGAAAATTTTCTCAGTCTTGATTATTTCTTTTTCATTCTTCCTGTGGGGTTTTGTGGCGCATGTGAACGAAATGCTTAAAAGAACTGTAAAGAAACTTCCTTATTGTCCCAACATGTAATCTAAGTTCTTTCTTTGGGTCTTCTGATTTTCAATTAAATTTGTGTTGAGAGTATGGTAAAGCCTGCTAGATAACAAGGCACAGGGAAATTTGCACATGTTATTCATAGTTATAGTTTGTTTATCCCTCCTGAAAACTTAGCTATGGGCGCCCATGTTTGATTTAAGCATTTCAATTGCAGTTTTTCAAAATAATGCAAGAAACCCTTGTGCTGAGTGCTGCACCCACTTCCTAATTTCTTCCGACGCAATTGAGTAAAATACCGTTCCCGTTTGGGATAAGAAATGACACCTTGTTCCATAGTACCCTATTTACACTGTCTTACGGCAGTAAAAATATTTTAAAGCTACGTTGTTAAACTGCAACAGTAAAAATTTTCATAGGGCAGCGGTTACCCTGCAAAAGATCTTGCATTGATACGCCGGAAAACTAAATGGTTCGAAACCTTTATTGCACAACCGTTAGATTATTTAGTTATCAGTTAACTACAAGAGAATATGATAAAATGAGAGTATAAAATTCAGTGTGATGCAAAATGTCACAAGCATCTCTCGGAAGCCTGTATTATTTTGAAAAATTGTAATTGCATACGCTTGTGGGTACTAAATAATGCAAATTTGTGTGTAATCGACGCACAAGACCAGTTTTATTATCCTAAAAACTCTTGCAACAAGCATGATTATAATATTTCAGGCGGTAAAGCTTTGTCTTGCAGACTTCGGGAGGTGGGGGACAGGGTGCAATATATTTTGTGGTTTGCCCAGGGCGCAGAAATAACTAGTTGTGCCCCTGAACTTCTCTGTATGTTCTCTCAGCTGTTCGAGCATGAATAAAACTTTTTCCTGCAGCTAAATCGGGTTTTAAAGAAATCCAGGATTTTTTTTTCTAACAAAGATGTTTTTCTACTAATTTTCAGCTCTCCGTAAATCACTCTTCCAGTCTTGGGATGTTTTTATTGTAGTGTAGTAGATTGAAGCACTTCTTGGTGCCTTAACGAAGAAGACTGTCCTATTAAAAATCCGACATTCAGATCCGTTTTAAACCCTGTCACACATGTGGGAAGCAGTACGGTGGTTGTTGTCATTGCTTTAAAAAAATAATCCGTTGTCCCTACTCTTCCGCTTTTCCGTTGAAGCATTGTGATTCAGAACTTAGTTTCTAATAATTTGATTAAATGCAGCACCAACCACCTTCCTGACGCATTATCACTATTCTTGCTTCGTGAAAATAGTTACATAAATGTTTACATCTTCCCAAGGAATTGTTATCTTAACAAAATGATCGACTTGTTTTTAAGGTATGTAAACAAAACTCAGCATGGTGCTACTATGATTTTGCCTTTTGTTTAAAAAATGTTCGACTTTCTTACCAAAGTCGGGTGGCAGTATTTCTAACCATTGAATGTGCCCCTTAAATACTGTTAAGGGAACATTTTCTTTTCCTTGAAAGTCAGATGCTAAGTAGATCTCAGCAAGAGTACATAAAGTATTCCTACACCAACAGCGGGAATTCAGTTTCAGAATAGCTTCTTGGTTAATGAACTTACCTTATAGAATTGGAGGAATTTAAATCGGCACTCAGCTTATTAGTCCTTCAGTTTCGTTTCTACCTGAAATAAAACTAAACTGTAAAGAATGCAACGTTTGGAAATATTTAATTATTTTCTGTACATAACCTATTACTGTTATAACGGCATGTAGATATTGCACATGATACAAGGCAGAGCTTGATTCATATTGAGAGCTGCTTCTTTCTCTGCATCAGCTTCCACAAAATACTATTTTCATTTGCTAAATCAGCGATTTATATATTTTCTTTGTCTATATATTGCATGCTCCTATTCAAAGAATTTATTTTGAAATTCTTTAAGTTTATCACATAAATAATTCAGGAAGCATCATTCTAAATCCACTGCTGGATGGTCTTCCCACGTCTCTTCCAGAAATGTCTTGAGCTATTATTTTCTGTCACTCCGGCATACTTTTGAATTTCGTCCATCCATCTCAAATGTGGTTTTCTTTTCCCGTCCCTTCGTATCCAGTCTAGTATTTTAGCTGTCCAACGGTGGTCATTTCTTGTAGCAATATGTTCAGCCCATTGCCACTTGAGTTTTTAGCACGTCTTTTGTAAAAAAAGATCGTGCTTATGTTATCGGTTTGTCAGTCAGTCCGTCTGTACCCACGGTATCTCTGCAACTATTAGTCCGATTTGAAAAATTCTTTTTGCATTCGAAAGCTTGAATTATGCAAATGATGATTCTTCATTTAGTTTCTTTTTTACGATGTACAATTTCGCCGCTAGAGGGCGTAAATGCAGATGTCGAATTCAAAAATACATTTTATTCCACATATTTGCTTCTAAACATTCGATTGAAAAAAATCTTATCTTTCGATTCCATTTATGTCGAAGAGTATTTTGGATAGTTTCTTTTTCAAATTACGCATGGATTTTCCGCTAGGGGGCGTAAAAGTAAATTGAATTTTTTCCAATAACTCTTCTAAAACTCAGATCTGAAATTTTTTTTTCAGCGGATACATCTCTTGATGCACAATCTTTTGCATATAATTTCGAATTTTTGGTAAATAATACTTTGGCCACCAGGGGCGTAAGTGTTAATTTTCGTTTCTGATGTATTTGCCGTAAAATCTGAGCTTCTAAATATCGATTGAAAAAATTCTTTCGTGGACTGATGCCACTCACATCGATAAACCTTTTCGGAATATTTTCTTCCTAAAATATTCCAGTTTCTCCGCCAGGGGGCGTAGATGTATCTTTTTTTTTGTCAATATCTCGACTTCTAGAAGTCAGATTTGAAAAATTCCTTTGTTGGATTGTGCTTTCAGTGTGATATGCTTTTTATATAATTTAAAAATTTTCAAGTAATTCGTAGACTTTCCGCTCGGGGGCGTAAAGGTAAATTGCGTTTTCCCTATATCTCTGCTTCTAAATCTCCGATTTGAAAAATTATTTCTGCACCGAATACAGCTTCTGATGGGAAATCGTTTGCACATAATTTCTAATTTTTGTGAAAAAATGGTTTGGCCACCAGGGGGCGTAAACTTTAATTTCCGCTTCTGATGTATTTGCAGCAAAATATGAGCTTCTAAATTCTCGATTGAAAATAACATCGTTTGTAGACCGATACTACTCATGTCGACAAACCTTTAAGAAACATTTTCTTCTTAAAATAGTGCACGGTTTCTACGCCAGGGGCGTAGATTTCTTATTTTTGTCAATATCTCGACTTCTAGGAGTCCGATTTAAAGCATTCCTTTGTTGGATAGTGTTTCTAGTGACATGTTTTTCCTATAAATTCAAAATTTTCAAGTAATTCATAGACTTTCCGCTCGGGGGCGTAAAGGTAAATTGCGTTTCCCCCTATATCTCTGCTTCTAAATCTCCGATCTGAAAAATTCTTTCTGCACCGGATACAGCTCCTGATGGAAAATCGTTTGCACGTAATTTCAAATTTTTGTAAAAAATTGTTTGGCCACCAGGGGGCGTAAGTCTTAATTTCCGCTTCTGATGTATTTGCAGCAAAATATGAGCTTCTAAAATCTCGATTGAAAAGTCTTTTGTGGACTGATGCTACTCGTGTCGACAAACATTTTAGGAACATTTTCTTCTTGAAATAATGCATGGTTTCTACGCCAGGGGCGCAGATGTATCTTTTTTTTTTTGTCAATATCTTTACTTCTAAAAGTCCGATTTGAAAAATTCCTTCTTTGTTGCATAGTGTTTCCGATGCGAAATGTTTTTCCCATAAATTCAAAATTTTCAAGTAAATCATAGACTTTCCGCTAGGGCGCACAATGGTAAATTGCGTTTTCTGCTCCTAAAACTCCGATTTGAAAAATTCTTCCTGTATCGCATACAAGACCTGACGGAAAATATTTTTCACGTAATTTCTAATGTTTGGTAAAGAATGGTTTGGCCACCAGGGGTCACAAGTGTTAATTTCTACTTCTGATTTATTTGTAGCAAAATCTGGGCTCCTAAAAACTCGACTAATTTTTTTTTCTTGGACCGATACCGCTCATTAGGAAAAACCTTTTGAGGATACTTTCTTCCTAAAATAATACATGGTTTTCCCACCAAGGGACGTAAAGTCACATCTTATTTTTGTCGATAACTCTGTTTCTAAGAGTTCGTAAGCTCATGATTCCGTTTACAGCAATATCTGAGGAATTAAAAACCCGATTGAAAAAACTTTTCTTCCGTCAGAGACTATTGCTTTCCATACCGGTTCCATTGACTTTGAATAGCTTTGATAAATTTAATTTGCGTCAGAACGGATTCAAAAGACTTGCTTATTACACCCGAAAATTCGGTGTCATCTTTCTTGTTTTACTTTGATCATAATGTCATAAGCTCTCTTGGTTTTCCTGATTCACGAGTTCTGTCTTCCTTGGTTACACTAAGCCTGTATCTTTCCACGCTTCTTTGAGTTCCTCGCAAGCTCTGTATTTTAGTAAAGATCCATAGCTCTGATCCATAAGTAAGAACTGGAAGGACACACTGATTATTTTCCTCTAAAGATATAATGGAAAAATGCGCATGAAAAAGTTTCTTCCAAATGCCTTCCAGCCAAGTTCCATACTCCTATTAATTTATTCGATGTGGCCCTTGCTTGATATACTGTCCAAATGAGGATGCAGGAATGAATTCTAAGTTTCCCTCCATCAACCTCTAAATCTTCAGTCCTTGTAAAATAATTGTACGTAAGTTTTGTTTTGTATCGGCTCATCTTTAACTGACGTCTTTTCTCTTACCGCAAGTTGCTATATCGTACTCTGCAGCTCCGAGGAGAGTATTTGCAAAAATGACTGTCGTCCTCAAAACTAAGTGAGTTAAATTTGTATTAATAGTTATCCCCCTTCCCGGTTCAGTGATCAAAAAACATTCTGCAATGTGGCATTGAACAAATTTGGAGATAAGGTGTCACCTTGTTTCACTCAATTTCCAATTTTTTTTTTTTTGCGTGGTATGTCGTCAAACACACGAACCTTTGCTCTTGCTTTATTTATAAATGTTATCAATAATACTAACATATGCGCCTTTAATGCCGCAGGATTTCAGACTTGATAACTGCTGGGGGTTTCACGGAATCAAAAGCTTTCACTTAATATCATAGTTCATATTCATTCGCTTTTCAGTTTTTTCACTATATAGATATGATCTATACAGTGGCGTATCTTGGGTCCGAGACCTGGGCTATCTCTCACACACGCCCCTCCTCCCGTACTGTTTTTTAAAAATTGCAAAATTTATTTTTTATATAAGTAATAGAAGTAACATTTTTCTAAATTTTAGGTACATGCTATTGCTAAGATATCAAATAATTATGAGGATTAGGATTTGAACACTTATTTGTACATGAACTCCATTCTTTTTAGCACGTCTTTTGTAAAAAAAGATTGTGCTTATGTTATCGGTTTGTCCGTCCGTCTGTACCCACGATCTCTGGAACTAGTCCGATTTGAAAAATTCTTTTTGCATTGGGAAGCTTGAAATATGAGAATGATTAACCTTTATTTCGTTTTACGATGTACAATTTCGCCGCTAGAGGGCGTAAATGCAGATGACGAAATTCAAAAATACGTTGTATTCCACATATTTGCTTCTAAACATCAGATTGAAAAAATTATTTTATCTTTCGATTTCATTTATGTCGAAGAGTATTTTAGATAGTTACTTTTCAAATTACGCATAGATTTTCCGCTAGGGGGCGTAAAAGTAAATTAAATTTTCCCCGATAACTTTTAAAGCTCCTATTTGAAAAAAAATCTTCAGCGGCCACCTCCTGATGGAAAATCTTTTGCATATAACTTCTAATTTTTGGTAATAAATACTTTGGCCACCAGGGGCGTAAGCATTAATTTTTGTTTCTGATGTATTTGCCATAAAATCTGAGCTTCTAAAATATCGATTGAAAAAATTCTTTCGTGGACTGATGCCACTCACATCGATAAACATTTTCGGAATATTTTCTTAAAATATTAGTTTCTCCGCCAGGGGGCGTAGATGTATCTTATTTTTGTCAATATCTGTACTTCTAGGATTCCGATTTGAAAAATCCTTTGTTGGACAGTGTTTTCAGTGTGACATATTCTTCAAATAATTTCAAAATTTTCAAGTAATTCATACTCTCCGCTAGGGGGCGTAGAGGTAAATGGCGTTTCCCCTATATCTCTGCTTCTAAATCTGATTTGAAAAAAAAAATTTGCACCGGATACAGCTCCTGATGAGAAATCTTTTACATAATTTCTAATTTTTGTAATGGTTTGGCCATTAGGTGGCGTAAGCCACAATTTCCGCTTTTGATGTATTTGCAGCAAAATATGAGCTCCTAAAATCTCGATTGAAAAGTATTTTGTTCACCGATACATTTTCTTGAAATGTATAGTTTCTACGCCATGGGCGGAGATGTATATTTTATTTTTGTCAATATCTCTACTTCTAAAGTCAGATTTGAAAAATTCCTTCTTTGTTGGATAGTGTTTCCGATGCAAAATGTTTTTCCCATAAATTCAAAATTTTCAAGTAAATCATACTTTCCTCTAGGGCACAAATGTAAAGTGCGCTTTCTGCGTTATTTCTGCTCCTAAAACTGATTTGAAAAATTCTTCCTGTATCGTATACAAGACCTGATGGAATATTTTTCACATAATTTCTAATGTTCGGTAAAAAATGGTTTGGCCACCAGGGGCATAAGTGTTAATATCTGCTTCTGATGTATTTGTAGCAAAATCTGGGATCCTGAAAACTCGACTAATTTTTTTTCTTGAACCGATACCGCTCATATGGATAAACCTTTTGAGGATACTTTCTTCCTAAAATAATGCATGATTTTCTCACCAGGAGACGCAAAGCCACATCTTATTTTTGTCGATATGTTTCTAAAAGTCCGATTTGAAAAATTCTTTCTGTGTTGGAGAGTTTCCGGTGCGAAATGTTTCTCATATAAATTAATGTTTTTCTTAACGCACAAGTCTGCAACCAGAGGGCGTAAGCTCACGATTCCGTTAACAGCAATATCTGAGGTATTAAAAACCAGATTGAAAAACTTCTCTTCCGTCAGAGACTATTGCTTTCCATACCGGTTCCACTGAATTTGAATAGCTTTGATAAATTTAATTTGCATCAGAACGGATTCAAAAGAAGTGCTTATTACACCCGAAAACTCGGTGTCATCTTTCTTGTTTCCTTCTGTGTGAACTTGAGTGTTACGTTTTCACAAAAATGTTTCTTCCGAGTAATCTTTCATATTTAAAAATGTTTTTCTCTATTAACAAACCAGCCAAGTTTTCCTAATGTGCATGTCCTTGTGTGGCTCTAAGATATATCTTGATTCTTTTTAATACGGAAAAACTTCTTTCGGCAGTTGTTGAACAGTTTTTAAAATTGATCTGCTAATTTGTACACCTCAATAAACACTGTCCAATTATTGAACTTTATGTTACAAGTAATGTTTCTTACTGATTTGTTTTGTATTCATCAAGGGCGTTAAACCCCTTCAGTTCATTTTTTAATCGAGCTGTATCAAAATTTGAAGCATAGAGTTCATTAAACTCTGATAGATGTTCAGGGAAGCTTTCACAAAATTTATCAAAACAGTTCGAATCTAACAAAGCCACGAATTTAAGATGTAATATCACTGATTTTAATTTATTGACACTTCACACAAACTGAAACAACTCTCGCGAAACACGCGCTGGAAGCATGGAGGGACTGCGGTAGTCCGAAGTCTTAGTTTTTTCGGAGCGAACTTTTCGCCAAAGCAAAGGCCACTCACGAGCTCCGTAGCTCATTCATGTTGTCATGGAAACGCTAGTTTCCCTCCGGTGGAGTAGTGGTCTAAGCGATGGCCTCTGATCATTCGTTCGAAAGAAGTCCGGGTTCGAATCCCGGTGTGGCATGGATGTTGTTTGTTTTACGGCACTGGCTCTCTGCCTTCCCTGGAACCAGTGACCCTAAATTAGGGACGGGCGACTGCTTATAGCCCATTGAGTTGCTCATGGTGACCGTTAAACCTCCAATTAAAAATAAAAAAAAAAAACGCTAGCAGGAGATAGTATTGAAGCTCTTCGCATCGGAACAGCGCAGTCTCTCGAAGACCTATTTGCGTTACGGCAGGCTTCTGAAAACATATTTGAGTTGCAGGCTTTTGATGCCCTTGATCATCGCTCGCCAGACTGATTCTCATAATCGAAAGAAGTGAATCCGCTAGTGTTTTTTTTTCGCACCAAAAGCATTGACATCTTAATACCGTTGATAATTGACTTTTCTTTGTGTATATGTAACTTTTATTTGTGTATTCTCTGGGCTTCGCAGCTAGCCTCGAAAATACGCCACTGGATCTATGATGTATCTACTCCTTAATCCAGCTTATTTTCTTAGTTAAGTCATGTGTAGTGTTTCCTACAAGGGATGTGACGGTACCTTTTTAGTGAAGATTTCGTAAACAGCTAATAGGCTGATGGATCTGTAGTTCAATCCTTAGTCACATTTTCTATGTAGCACTATCTCAAGCCTCAGGAATCGTCTCTTCGTTGAGGCATCTAGTGAAAACTTTTGCGAATATAGTTTTTCTTTATAATCTTCCTGTACAATAGCCATGGTAACTCTAACTTTCCCTGGAGCTCTTTTTCGTTTCATATTTTTAATTACGTGATCTTTTGTTGGGCATACTGGAGGCAATTTAGAGCTTGTGCAGTATTTCTTTATGACTAATAAATGCATCAACCCCTTTCATGTATAGTTCTGTGTATAGTACTTTCAGAAATGAAAACTAGGTGACACCTCAAACTTAATTTTGTACGTCCTTTAACATATATAGTGCCATTTCAAAGCAATCGTGAATACGCGCGTGCATCTTTTAGTTCCTGTTATTTTCGTGATTCAAGATTGTATCTTGACACTCTAAAATATATTAGATATTATAAACGTATTTATTTGTTCAGCCGCTTTGTTTTACTTTTTTTTGTAAGGAGCAGAATGTAACATGTCTTTTAATTAGGTTCCTGTTCTGCTAGCAAAGCAAGCATTGAATACTTGTTGACGAAGAAAGGAACTGGCAATGCTGTCATCATAGTTGTTGGTGGCGCTGCGGAAGCACTAGATGCCCACCCAGGCACAGTGACCTTGGTCCTTAAAAACAGAAAAGGATTTATCCGGCTCGCTCTCAAGCACGGGTAAGTGTTTTATTAAGTTTGTATTAGGTAATGGCTAATTTTACTAGCCTGTGTTTGTAAACTTTACCTTGTGCACAAATGAGAACCATCCTTGCAACATGTTGATGGATAGAAGTGTTTTGTTTTTCTGCTGGCACGAAACATGTTAGTTTAGCTAGAGAATTTTAAGCAAATGCTGTGTGGCATCGGTAATGGTTTCATTTTTACTTCCTATGTACCCATCTATTTGCAGCATCGAGCTTATATTAGGTGGAGACCTGACTGTCTCCATAGGTCACTGCTAATCTTTGGAGTGACGTTACATACAAGAAAAAAACTAACTAAATTATACAGCTGATAACACTAAGCTTGTATAATTGATAAAGATTAAATCCATTTTATCTGTTTTATACGCCTCGAAACCTTTGTTTCATTGGTGTCAGTAGTTTCAAAGCAGGTTTTTGCCTGGATATGACGTCACATGTAGCACATGCGGTGACTTATGGCGGCCAGTGCTGCGTGGATAGATGTGGTGACTCAACCTAGTATAAACTCGATGGTTTGTAGCTACTGCAAGTCCTGGGTATCTGGGCTCAACGCAGCGGAAGCAGAACGCATTTTCCCTCCAAACACTATGGACTCTACACAATAGCTGCTGCAAAGTAACTGATCCGAATCGTCCCTAGGAAATAATTTTACAACTTCTTATGGTCAGATATGTGGAAAGTGTAGACTGTTTTTGCGCCGTGTCTGACTGGCAAAGCATTGATTGGTTTATCTTTCCCTCCCTGCGAAAGAAGAGTTCAAAGCTTAAAATGGAAGCAGTTTGTGTAGACTTCTGAATTTTAAATAGCCATTGGATTTGTTTTGATGTTTACGCTAGATGCAATAGCAGAATTACGTGGTTTTTTTTAGCTTTGCATTAGGAACACCACTAGTTTTACATATTCGGAGCAATAACTAAGTGCTACGTGATATCAACGTCACGTACGACTGCAATAAATTGTTCACACCAGTCTTCTGAACGTAACAAGGAAACGTTTGCTAGTAACCGAGAAACGTTACTATTTAGGCCAATTACACTGCGGCCAGATTGTTGGGGCCCGGAGGACAGGTGCCAGTATTTCGGAAACAGCCGCACTTGTTGCCAGCTTCCGTACTACTGTATAATCAGTGTACCAGGACTGGATTAGCCATGCGCAGACATCCAGCAGAAGGGCTCACATTAGTGTGACACGTTCAGTTTATTCTAGAGGTGAGTATCGGGTGTCACAACTGGTATCTCAGGAAAGTGCAACAGCCACCCAGCTTACCCGCCAGTACAACAGCGGTGCAGTTCGACCTACTCCCGCATACACTATGGGCCATATCTTGCTTTGCCTGAGGCTCCACAGCCGAAGGCCAATGACGGAATATGCTAGAACGGGTGAGAACTGCTGACCCTCCACCAAGGAACGAACGTGAACTGATGGAGCTTCTGCGATAGACATGGGTCCAGTTACGCATGGAGGATGTTCGACACCTTGTAGAATCTACACTGACTGAAAAAAATCCCAACACCACGAAAAAATAGTTGTAGAGGAATGAAATGGCGGCAATACATTTGTATAGGTAACATATTTAATCGATTAAGGTTTCAAGATCACAGCTTAATGTAAGCGCGAGAAGAGCCATTTTAAATGTGAAATGCTGGTACATTAATAACCGGTGTAACCGCCAGAATGTTGAATGCAAGCACGCAAACGTTCATGCATTGTGTCGTACAGGTGCTGGATGTCAGTTTGTGGGATGGAGTTCCATGCCTGTTGCACTTGGTCGGTCAATACAGGGACGGTTAATGCTGGTTGGGGATGACGCTGGAGTTGTCGTCCAATGATGTCCCATACGTTCTCGATTGGTGAAAGATCTGGTGATCTAGCAGGCCACGCAACATGTCGACACTCTGTAGAGCAAGTTGGGTTACAACAGCGGTATGCGGGCGAGCGTTATCCTGTTGGAAAACACCCCCTAGAATGCTGTTCATGAATGGCAGCACAACAGGTTGAATCACCAGACCGACGTACAACTGTGCCGTCAGGGTGCGTGGGATAACCACGAGAGTGCTCCTGCTGTCATAGTAAATTGCTCCCCAGACCATAACTCCAGGTGTAGGTCCAGTGTGTCTCGGCCGCAGACAGGTTGGTTGCAGGCGCTCACCTGGCCTCCTTCTGACAAACACACTGGCACCCAGGCAGAACCAGCTTTCATCAGAATACACAACAGATCTCCACTCCGTCCTCCAATGAGCTCTAGCTTGACACCACTGACGTCGCAAACGGCAGTGGTTTGGAGTAAGTGGAATGCACGCGACAGGGTGTCTCGCTCGGAGCTGTCCTTCAAGTAACCGATTTGTAACAGTTCGTTGTCACTGTGGTGGCAACTGCAGCTCGAATTGCTGCCGCAGACGCGGTGCGATGAGCCACGGCCATACGCCGTACACGGCGGTCTTCCCTCAGTAGTGCCACGTGGCCGGCCGGAACCCGGTCTTCTTGAGGCAGTACCTTCGCTTGACCACCGCTGCCAGCAATCATGCACAGTGGCTACATTCCTGCCAAGTCGTTCTGCAATATTGCGGAAAGAAAATCCACCTTCTCATAGCCCTATTACACGACCTTGTTCAAACTCCGTGAGCTGTTGATAATGGCTTCTTCGTCTTCTTAAAGGCATTCTTGACTAACATCAACACACTACGTCGAATCTCAACGATAACTAACGCTCACGAACGTTACAGAGCGTATTTACAGCAAACCTGCTTTGCATGTTCCGAGGGGCGCTACTAGCGCCACACGTATGCGCCGAGCGCGAAATTTGCATAGACGTCATCTTACAGATGTACTCTCACCGCCTACCAGCTGTCGTTTATCTAACACAACCCCTTCTTGGTGTTGGGATTTTTTTCCGTCTGTGTATTTCTAGGCATCTGCGAGCCGTGACTGCACAAAAAGGTGGATCAACGCATTATTAGGTAGGTGTTCCTAATGCAAAGCTAAGTCAGTGTATTTTAACCGAGGCAGATAGTCTGTTTCCACAGTTAAAGTAACTTGTTAGATTAATTTTCACTTACAACAAGAATACAACTTGGATAATTGATATCACTGTATTAATCGTGTGGCAAAAATGCTGAAAATGTTAAGATTAATTCAGGTTTATTTACATATACATGGCAAGTCCCACAGTTTTGACATTTGAAAGCAGTTTCGGAAATAAAGCGTTCAGCCACAATTTAACTTAAACATGTAGGTTGCTTGTAATACTTTAAGCTAGTCTTCATTAGATTCAAAAATATTTTTTGATTTAACCGTCTGCAAAGATATTGTGAGAACGGAATGGCCTCTGGGGAGGGGCACTTTTGCCAGGATCATCGTCACAGCAGACACACCAACCATTCACAATTTTCAAACTTCTGGTGCTGGTTTCTCCGTACTTATTTCTTTAGTCAAAGCCTGTTTACTGTAATCCCGATTTACCTTCTGGTCTAATAAAATTCACAATGTCTAAGAGGAGGGAAGCAGCAAAATTATTTTTCTGAGGGGCAGAGGAAGGAACTTTACTTTTACCGAATGGTGGGGTTTGGCTTCAGGATCACAAATGTTGCACTACAAGTAATAATGCAGTTGCAGAAATCAGGATATACTTCATTAGTAGTAGACCTTTTTAATTGTTAGCGAGCAATTGAAGCAGATTTTGAAGAGTGGTTACTCCCAAGGTTTTCGATTAAAATCCAGACTGATTCGACAGACCCCAAATCTATCTCGAAGGAAGGTAATTCATCATTCATTTCTCAGACTGAAATTTAATAATGATCATTTCGAAGCATTTGTCGAAGATAGTTTCTTAGATCGAACTCTACGCATGTTCACCTACTCTACAGAATTTCTTTCATAAGGCGGATTTGCATTTGCTTCATACAGTGGCATAAGTAAATGAATATTTACGATTCTTGTCGAAAGTCTTTACATGAAAGGCCAAAAATACGGGTAACTTGACCATGCTCAGTTCTATCAGATGGAAAATGAATTTTCCAAATTCAGCTTCTGGAAAGTAATCTCTTTTATACAGAGCGGCACACAAGATTCATCCCCTTGATGGGTGAAATGTTTGCTTGTTTCTCATGGTCTTTTTTTTTTTTTTTTTTTTTTTATCAGGCCGTAAATATTTTCTTTTCACATACAGTTAATCACTAGAAGCTTTTCTGTTTACCTGAGCTGTATAGCTAATCCGTAAAATAACTAAAATGTCAACCCAGAAAACTGCAACACCTGGTGTGCGCCCAAGAATGCTTATGACATACTGTGCTTTTAAAAATTAAAATTTGTTACTAATACAACTGTTGTTTTTTTGTGAAACTGGGGGGAAAAAATGTAGTGAAGAAAAAACTGTTAGTAAAACAATAACTGAAATAAGTTTCATGACCGCTCACTAAGCTTGCCTGGTGTTTGGCATTGCGTGGCAACATTTGAAATGTACAAAAACTTGGCGTGAAGACTAGTTGCATCTGATCAAGTTTGGGGAATGAGTTGATCCCCAAAGCTCAGCAACTTTTTTCTAACTTTATCATTGCCATGTATATCAACTTCCAAAAGGATATATGAAGTAACTTTTTGTGGGAATGGAGCGAACCAAAGCCACATAAAAAGAACGAGCGGTGTTGCTTTTTGTTCGGGTTTGGGTCTTGACACATGAAAAAAAACCCAAACTTTCTAACAGCTGAGCCACCAGACAACAGTAATGGGTAACAAAAATATTAATTTCCTAGAAAAATGCTACTTTTACAAGATGTTTTTTTTTTCAAATTTATGCACTTGTTTATACTTTTAATAATATATCTTAATGTTTCTATGCCACTTAATTTTTTTCTCCAAGAAATTCTTTGTTTTTTTTTCTCACGTTTCCCAGAGCTTCCCTGGTCCCCGTGTTCGCATTTGGAGAGAATGATGTGTTTTCCCAAGTTAAGAACCCAGATGGTACATTTCTGCGGAAAGTCCAGAATAAACTGAAAAACGTGTTGGGCTTTTCGTCCCCTTTGATCTATGGTAGGGGAATATTCCAGTACAGTATAGGATTCCTACCTTACAGAAGGCCAGTCAATGTTATCGGTAAGTAACTCCCTTTTGAGGGCGAAATTTTTCTATTTATTTGCACATCCCTACAGATGGTATATCTAGTTACAGGATTTGCTATAGTGATATTTTAGTCTTGCAAAACATGCTTTATGAAAAATTACTTACTTTAAAATTATCTGGACAGTCTTCAAATGAGTTGTGAAGTCCATATACATTTTGCATAACGGGTAATTTTTTCCAGTATCAGTCCCGCAAAATGGCACTGCACGTGTTCACTTGTCCTCGGTAAACGTTGGACACGAAAACTTAATTGGTTTACAATCTGAGTATCATATATTTCTCCATTGATGATGCCGTACAGGAACTTGAGTTGGAGAGCCTTCTTTCTCTATTCCAGAGAGGTCATCTTGAACGTCAGGTCAGCCGTCCGGATGTCCACTATATAAACACCAGTCGATTTGTAAACAAAGGCGCTTAAGAATTCTTTTTTAAACTTTCTCGATTTCATTTACTAGAGTTAAGAGGCTAGGGCTCCAAATGAATGATCGCCGCATACTCCAGCGAGGATCTTACCGTAGTCTGAAAAATGCGGATAAGTGTGTGAGTATTCAAGAAATACTCGTAATGTCGCACGTTAAATCCAAGATTTCTGTACGCTGTACGTAAAATTCTCTTAACATGACTTTTAAAGTCAAAGTTCGAATCAAACGTGACTCCCAAATCCAGGACATCGTTTGTCCGGCTAAGAGAATAGTCGCCAGCTTTGTAGTAAAAAGAATTGGGTTTCTTTTTCTCGAAAATTAAACGTGACACTTCGAGATGTTGAGGTGAAGATGGTTTGATGTACACCACTGAAACAGGTTATTGACGTCAATTTGAAGAGCAAGACAGTCAGCAGAGTTTCTGAATGTTAACATCTTAACTGGCTGGAACGAATTAACTCGGGGTAAGCAAAATGGGTTCATATCAGCTCGAATTGTTATATTCGCTGTCTGAGAAGCTGGCTGAAAGCTGTTGTATCTGCGCGTCAGAAAACATCGCTTTTTTTTTTTTTAGCTTTGTTTTCAACGTGATCATTTAGGGGGTTATTGTCACTAATTCTTCCTGACTACCTATTAAAAGGTCTATAACAATGGCAACTAACATAGGAAAGAGAAGATGCTAGAGTTCCTTTTTCTTACCCAGTGGTATAATATCAAGGGGCGTGATGGAGCTAGGCTCTTCGTCATCGTGCTTTAGGGAATGACTACGAAGGGCAGATAACAAAGGATAAGAATGGGGCCTTATCACTTGCCACAGGTTTATGGTCTTACTGCTGAGATCAGTAGAGGTAAGGATTTTCTTCTTGCCGTAGCTTTCCTAAAACCCTGACACTATGAAAATACATATTTCTGTTTGTAGAGCACAGGGAATTTTGGCCACCATTTGGTTCAGGTTCATCGGCCGCTTCAACTGTTAAAACATTTTGCTTCATCCAAATGTTTAATAAGGATTCTTCGTGCGCTAAACAATATTTTAATTCGAAAAGCCTTTCAGCACGATAAGATATATTTAATAGTACAGTCTGTACTAAAAAATAGACATTTATAAGGCACAACAACTTACACGATCTTTCAAAGCACCATGTGCTCCATCGTCAGGTATTTCAATATACATAAACAAAACAACGGATAAAAGCAAGAAGCATTTTCAAATTACGCGAGCACGTGATAACAATAACGATGTTTACAATAAATATAGTAGAAGTTTTGTCATGCGTTAAAGGGTTTCAACAAATGATACTATGAATTGCTATTAGATATGCGAATAAAATATATACACAGGATAATTAATAAGTTGACATTATTCGTCAAACTGTAAATGAATTATTAGGAGTTAAGTGTTGCTGGATAGGAGTATGCTGTTCTGGCCGCATTAACATGGCCCAAGGCACTGGAATGAAACGTGGAGTTTCTTCATTACAGCAGTCAGAGTTGTGCGATAATATACATAAACTCTCAGCGAATCGAAGAGATCGCTTTGTACGATTTGAGCTCAGCACACTGGCATTGGTCCAGTCTGGTCGGTAGATACCTCTATTAACTAATCGTGCAAGAGAGGTAGCATCAGAGTTATTAGTAATTGAGTACTTGTGCTCATATATTCTTGTTCGCAATGGGCGTGCAGTGGATCCAATATATGTAATTGCTGGATCTTCTGGGTCAATAGGAATTAAGGGTATTTTGTAAACCCCATGTCTGTTGAGTGTGGAAACTTGGTCACGGTCTTTTTGCACGATGGCTCGAATACTTTTCGTACTTTCACCAAACGCAATGTGGTGTTTTTTGCATATGTTCTTTAGTATTGTAGTGACTTCAGGTATATAGTCCATAGTGCCAACATATTTTGTAATTCTGGTTTCCCTTTGTAAGGTACTTTTGTGTAGACATTTCACTGATCGAGCAATTTTTTCAACGATTGTTTTATGGTAGCCATGCGCCATCGTAATCTTCTCGATATGATTTAACTCATTTCTTCTAGCCAGGATATTGGAGGAGTGGGTGAAGGCTCTTCGGACCATGTACTCTATAGCTCCTAGTTTTTGTTTTCTTGGGTGCGATGAATTATGCGGAATAATAGCAGATTGTGTTTCAGGCTTTCTGTACACTGAATAGGATAAACAATTGGTATCTGGGTGTCTTTTTAGTAATATGTCCAAGAATGGAAGAGTATTATCATTTTCATGCTCAATGGTAAAATTTATGGAACTGTAATGTTTTGAGAGCTCTTTAGCAAACTCTTCAATTTTGTTTTTATGATGCTGCCAGAAAACAAGTATGTCGTCTACATATCTAATGTAGAGATCAGGCTTAAGTTGGAAATATTGTAAAACATTGTTTTCTAGGTCTTGCAGCATTAACAATTCAGCGAGCACCCCTGAAAGTGGGGAACCCATCGGCGCACCTCCAGTCTGGCGGTAAATGGTTCCTTCATACCGGAAGAATGTGTGTTTCTGTACAAAACGTAGAGCATTTATAATTGCTTGGATTTCATTAATAGTATAAGAATTCAAAGCCAATAGACGGTTCTCAATAATGGAGTGTACATCTCCAATCGGCACATTGGAGTACAAAGAGACAACATCGAGTGATGCCATAGCAAACGGCTTTCCCTTTCGTAAGAATGGCTTAATGTTGTCAATAGCCTTAACAGAGCTATTAACTGAGTAGGAGGAACCTGTAGTTAATGGTTTGAGGAATTTTGCTAGAGCACTTTCGAGCTGGCGGGTTGGGCTTGCATATCCTGATAGAAGTGGGCGTACAGGAAGACCCTCCTTATGAGTCTTTACTTGGCCAAATAACTCAGGTATTCGAGGGCCTATAGTAGGGTATATATCCTTAGCAACATTTGCAGGTAAGCCTCCATGGTTTCTGAGTTTTGCCACTGCTGATACTGTAGATGAGGTTGGATCCGAAGATAGGATCTTGTGCGGTATACTCGCAATGGCATCATTCATCTTATTAACATAGTCTGCTTTGTTTAAGATGACAATTTGTTGTGTCTTGTCAGCTTTTAAAATGGAGATAGTTTCATTTGCTTACCCGACAAACAAAGTTAATAAATGTCACCTTATTACGCAGATGGAAAATATCGTTGAAACCATTCCTCAAACTGAAAGAGAACACGTACGATATAAACTGGCAAAATCCGTACAAAAGTTAGCCAATAAGTCTAGAACACCGGATGACCGTAAATTTGGTAATGAGATTAAACAGCTGAAGTTATTGAAGTCTGAGGAAACTATCTCCATTTTAAAAGCTTTAAGGTGCGCCGATGGGTTCCCCACTTTCAGGGGTGCTCGCTGAATTGTTAATGCTGCAAGACCTAGAAAACAATGTTTTACAATATTTCCAACTTAAGCCTGATCTCTACATTAGATATGTAGACGACATACTTGTTTTCTGGCCGCATCATAAAAACAAAATTGAAGAGTTTGCTAAAGAGCTCTCAAAACATTACAGTTCCATAAATTTTACCATTGAGCATGAAAATGATAATACTCTTCCATTCTTGGACATATTACTAAAAAGACACCCAGATACCAATTGTTTATCCTATTCAGTGTACAGAAAGCCTGAAACACAATCTGCTATTATTCCGCATAATTCATCGCACTCAAGAAAACAAAAACTAGGAGCTATAGAGTACATGGTCCGAAGAGCCTTCACCCACTCCTCCAATATCCTGGCTAGAAGAAATGAGTTAAATCATATCGAGATGATTACGATGGCGCATGGCTACCATAAAACAATCGTTAAAAAAATTGCTCGATCAGTGAAATGTCTACACAAAAGTACCTTACAAAGGGAAACCAGAATTACAAAATATGTTGGCACTATGGACTATATACCTGAAGTCACTACAATACTAAAGAACATATGCAAAAAACACCACATTGCGTTTGGTGAAAGTACGAAAAGTATTCGAGCCATCGTGCAAAAAGACCGTGACCAAGTTTCCACACTCAACAGACATGGGGTTTACAAAATACCCTTAATTCCTATTGACCCAGAAGATCCAGCAATTGCATATATTGGATCCACTGCACGCCCATTGCGAACAAGAATATATGAGCACAAGTACTCAATTACTAATAACTCTGATGCTACCTCTCTTGCACGATTAGTTAATAGAGGTATCTACCGACCAGACTGGACCAATGCCAGTGTGCTGAGCTCAAATCGTACAAAGCGATCTCTTCGATTCGCTGAGAGTTTATGTATATTATCGCACAACTCTGACTGCTGTAATGAAGAAACTCCACGTTTCATTCCAGTGCCTTGGGCCATGTTAATGCGGCCAGAACAGCATACTCCTATCCAGCAACACTTAACTCCTAATAATTCATTTACAGTTTGACGAATAATGTCAACTTATTAATTATCCTGTGTGTATATATTTTATTCGCATATCTAATAGCAATTCATAGTATCATTTGTTGAAACCCTTTAACGCATGACAAAACTTCTACTATATTTATTGTAAACATCGTTATTGTTATCACGTGCTCGCGTAATTTGAAAATGCTTCTTGCTTTTATCCGTTGTTTTGTTTATGTATATTGAAATACCTGACGATGGAGCACATGGTGCTTTGAAAGATCGTGTAAGTTGTTGTGCCTTATAAATGTCTATTTTTTAGTACAGACTGTACTATTAAATATATCTTATCGTGCTGAAAGGCTTTTCGAATTAAAATATCCATCCAAATGTTACGAATCTTTGCACGGGATTAACTGATTTGCCAGTTGTCTGACAAACCAACTTTCTCCTTGCAAGAATTCAGATAGCACACAGCTGTCCTTGATCAGGAGGTTAAATTTCTGTATTTTCGAGAGCTACAGATGCCATTCGAGTGAATTTCAGGTTGGCCATATTTAATGAAAATGCCAAATAGTTATCATTTACGAGGACCATGATAATTGAGTGCTTTCACTGAATTACGACCATCTACCTAGTACTTTGTGGGCCCTTTTTTCGCATGGAGAATGGCAGCCACCCGGCGTGGCATAGATTCCACAAAGAGTCTGTACAGTTGTACGGAGATCTGCAGCTAAGCGATTTGTATTGCGGTCCACGGTTCCAGTATAGAACGGGGTGGTGTGTCCAACTGACTTGCATGGCGTTCCACAAATCTTAAGTTGGATTGAGATCACAAGACTTGGAGGTTATCGGCAAAATGGAAAACATCGTGATTAATGAACCAGAACACCTGCTTCCAATCTTCTACCGTTCAATCCGCATGCGGTTGGCACCAGGATGATCGTTTATGCCGATGAACTATTGGGAGTGGAGGCGGTTTTAGATCTTCTGCTCTTGCAGCCCATCGATGAGGCGAATAGCCACGTTGGATATTGTTTTTGGTTTTAGATCTTCTGCTCTTGCAGACCATCGGTGAGGCGCATAGCCACGCTGGATATTGTTTTTGGTTTTTAGATCTTCTGCTCTTGTAGCCCATCGGTGAGGCGCATAGCCACGCTGGATATTGTTTTTGGTTTTTAGATCTTCTGTAGCCCATCGGTGAGGCGCATAGCCACGCTGGATATTGTTTTTGGTTTTTAGATCTTCTGCTCTTGCAGCCCATCGATGAGGCGAATAGCCACGTTGGATATTGTTTTTGGTTTTTAGATCTTCTGCTCTTGCAGACCATCGGTGAGGCGCATAGCCACGCTGGATATTGTTTTTGGTTTTTAGATCTTCTGCTCTTGTAGCCCATCGGTGAGGCGCATAGACTTGCTGGATATTGTTTTTGGTTTTTAGATCTTCTGCTCTTGTAGCCCATCGGTGAGGCGCATAGACTTGCTGGATATTGTTTTTGGTTGATCCATATTGTATTGGGCTGTCAATTGCGAAACTGTGCTGCCCCCTACAAGGCGACAACCCTTAGTTCACCTATGGAAACTACCTGTCGTCATCCTTTACAGATGCCGCAGGTTGGTTGTTTTGCCATTTTGGCATCAGTCATCGGACACTTTAACCGCGGGGACTCTCTAACAGCACAAAAGTGTCGCAGTTTCCGAAATGGATGCACCAACACTTAGTGAGCTTATAATTAGGCATTTCGTAAACACAGGTAAAAAGATACGTCCGTAACTTCTCTCGCAACTGAACCACCAACCTCTGAGATTCCTAACCTTTTTAAGCCTACAGGCTACGGCCTCTTTGTTACATCAGTATGAGTTTCTCACTTTGAATAGGAGTGGTCGTACTTAATGAGTACTCAGTGTATATATTAGATGAAAACTGGTTGGTTACAACTATTTTATTCTTTTTACACTGCTTGAAAATACCATATCAATTTCCATTGAATTTCTAATTCCAGCAGCTTAGTTCTGATGCAGTTTTCAGTCATAATTTTCATAGCACTAAGTATGATTGTCACAGTGATATCGAAGGTAATAGCTATAGGTTATGCATTAATCAAACGTATTGGCCTTCCATTCACTTTAGAAAAGAAATGCAAATGAATTTCTCCATTTCTTGAACCAGACATTGTGTTCATCAGCTATTATCTACGACAAAGTATTTAGGGATTTTCAATCCTTAATAATATCTTGTTCGCAGATATTCTCTAAGTATCTCGAAATTCCCAATCTTGAACTAGTTTATGTGGTTCTGTTGCTAACATTACACTACAATCTACTTTCCTCCAATGAAAGGAGGAAATAGATGTAGACACAGGGACTGACCTGTAGTTTTTCTTTTTATAATAATTCATTCTTCGGGGAGAACTTTCCTCTCGTGCTGATAATTCAGTCGCCAGGCATGTTGAGGTTACATTGTGCCCCTTGTTCACCTTTGCATCAAATCTCAATTAAGCTGCAACGTGCATCACTCTCCAACATTACGATTTATCTGCTTACGTGAAAGTTGCTTGTCATGTTATTTTCCACATAGACAACTTTTCTGCAAAGACAATTACTTGCAGTGCCCACTGTAACAAAAAAAAAAAAATTGCAAAATTGTAGCTCGGCCCCGTTGGCGCAATGGTCTGTCTAAGCCTGGTTCTGTTCATTCGTCCAAGATGGGTCCGGGGTTTGAATTTCGGTGATGCATAAATGGTATGTGTGCATTACGGCACTGGCCCTAAATTAAGGACTGGCGACTGCTTATAGCCCATCGAGTTGCTCAAGGTGGTCGTTAAACTCCCAAAAAAACTGGCCGTGCCACCATGCATTGTGCCACTTGTTCACCTGCTGTAGTGAATCACATCTGTCTAAAATACCGCCCAAAGCTTGGAGGGGGGGGGGATTTACGATGTTTGGAAGTTTGGAATGACATTTCATTCGTATCTGTTAGTATATTAGTGCCTACTCAAAATAGTTGAACCTTCGGTACAGTACAAGATACCAAATTCAGATATGCACATACAACAGTAAACTGAAAGAATTTCATAGCACTTAAGATAAAGACCAGTACAATCTGCAAAAAAAAAAAAGCTATAACAGTTCCTAAAGTTAAGTTACTCTTTACAAATTTAATCTTAATACTAATATCAGCCACACACACAGTCTGAGCCATATTCAGCTTTTTCCAGTCACTCTTGGATTACGCCTGTTTCTTGGCTGACGAGGTGAAATATTTCCAAACTGGATCCATTGGAACACTAAAACCATGAAGGGCATTTGGATACAAAGTTACAAGTTAATAACATCGGAAGAAGTGGATATTTCGGAAGTTAACAGAAAAGTAACCAAAGCTCTTATGGAAACAGCAACAAAATTAGCTGGGTCTAAGAACAAGTTGCATGTGAACAAATTATCAGGAAAAACCAAAATGTTGATGCAAAAAAGAAGAGAGATGAGGACAACTAAAGAAGATGTGACTTCCAAAGTGGAATATATAGAGCTATGCAAGACAGCACGAAAAAGTATCACTGAAGACGTAAGGAAATTCAACTGTGAGCTAGTGAGGAAAGCAATTGAAAATAACCAAAGCCTAAAGATAGCAAAGGGACATCTCAGTAAGGGAAGAAAACAGATTATGGCTCTGAGAAAAGATGGTTCTATAACAAGAAATAGAGGCGAAATTTTGACAAGAGTGAAAGATTTCTACTCCAAATTATATGAAAGGGATGATACATGTACTCCAGACATCATGAAAGGTACCAGAGTTCTTCCAGTCCTCCCAGCAGAAGTTGCTCATGCAATCAAGAACATGAAGCGGGGGAAAAGCTCCAGGAGAAGATGGAATTACTGTAGACATCATACAAGAAGCAAGTGGAGAAATTGAAACAGTACTCGCCCAAATTTTCACTCGATGCCTTAATGAAGGAAAGATTCCTGAGGATTGGAACAACGCTACAATGATCTTGCTACATAAAAAAGGTGACATTGAGGATCTCAGGAACTACAGACCTATCAGCCTCCTATCAGTGGGTTTATAAAATCTTCACCAAAGTTCTTTCGCACCGCTTGAAGGTAACACTGGACCTGGCTCAACCGAGAGAACAAGCTGGATTCAGGAGTGGCTACAGCACAATAGATCATATCCACGTACTGAGAGAACTAATTGAAAGAGCGAGGGAATATGAACTTCCATTGTGCATGGCTTTTATCGATTATGAAAAAGCCTTTGATTCGGTGAAACCATCAGCAGTTATACAACGGCTCTGAAATCCTGCGGTATTGAAGATGCATACATTAATATTATTAATAACATCTATGAAAATGCAAGTGCAAGGATTCGGCTGTTTGAAAATACAACACACACAAAAATTGGAAAGGGAGTGAGACAAGGTGACACCATATCTCCGAAGCTCTTTAATGCTACATTGGAAAATGTCTTTCAATCACTGAACTGGGAAAACAAAGGGGTAAAGATTAATGGAGATTATCTAACCCACCTTCGTTTTGCTGATGACGTAGTCATTTTTGCAACTACCCCATCAGAGCTGCAGAGTATGATCCAGGAACTTGCTGACAAGAGTAAAGAAGTGGGATTAAAAATGAACTTTCAGAAGACAAAAGTGATGTTCAATGCTTTTACAAGAAATGAAGATTTATCGATTGATGGAGAAAAACTGGAGATAACAGATACGTATGTTTATCTTGGACAGCAGATATCAAGTGAGGGTCACATTGATGAAGAAATTAATCGGCGTACAAAACTTGCCTGGAGAGCTTTTGGAAGAAACAGCATAATTTTCAAGAGCAATATGCCATTATGTCTTAAAAGAAAAGTGTTTGATCAATGCATCCTTCCAGTGCTTACGTATGGTGCAGAGACGTGGACCTTAACTAAGAGAGACATACAAAGGCTGCAGACAACTCAAAGAAGCATGGAGAGGTGCATGCTTGGTATAACCAGGAGAGATAAGAGGAACTCGTGGATCCGAAAAATGACGAGAGTGGAAGACATCATGATCAGAGTTAAATCCCTGAAATGGCAATGGGCTGGACATACTGCCAGAAGGACAGACCATAGATGGACAGCCGAAATTTTAGATTGGATTCCAAGGGACAGGAAAAGACCCAGAAAAAGACCACATGGGAGATGGGTGGATGAAATTCGAAAATATGCGGGAGTGACATGGAGGAGACTGTCACAAGACAGACCGTTGTGGAGGAAACTTGGGGAGACCTTCGTCCAGCAGTGGATTGATAATGGTTGACAATGATGATGATACTCGTTAAAAAAACAGACCTCCCTCCCTCCCTCCCTCTTAACTTTTGAATAGTTCATTCCATCTCGGCTGCTTATGAAGGGTTGAGTCCCTCAAAAATGAGGGTCACTGGCAAATTAATGCAGCCGGCTTGCCATTTCTCTGCTGCATATGGATAAGGGACAAAGTGCGTCCGGAACAGACTTCACAGGGAACTATCGACGCATTCGCGTCCCCAAACCACAGGGAATCTGCGGGGAAAAACCGCTTTCTAGATCTGAATTCGAACACCAGTCAGAAACGTCGGCCTCACACGCAGTGCATAGCGACTTAACCAACTGCACTAGGCCGGTGGCGTTTTGAATCGTTAGCAGCATGTAAAGAAGTATGGTCAGAAAGCACTTGAAGGAAACTATCCTGTGTTACTAAGAAAAATCTTAGGCCTTGGTGAAGAGGTGACACCATTTCATGGATTGATTCTTAGTTTCCTGATAGTAAAGATACGCCCACGTTTCATCCCTTTTCACCAGATCGAAGAAAAGTCTTTGACATCCCCCTTCTATCTTAAATCGAGAAAAATCTTTAGCTCCTTCAAGGCTGTCAAATATTTTAGTAAATGTACAAGATACTAAAATACAACAAAAATAATTGATACAATCATACTGTATATTAAAAAAAAAGGTTGGTTTCGTTTATTTTAGTGTTTTAAATTTATCAAAAATTTGGCTGTACCAACGGCTAGGGGATCGAGCCCCCCCCCCCAATGGGTGCCCTTGTTTACAACCACCACTGCTAACGACATATCATCAAAGAACTGCCTTGGTTAGCCGCAGTAGGAATGAACTGCATCCGAAATACGAAGATAAATCTTATAATGTCAAAGTTTTATAGCTTCGTTGCGAACATTTTGGGAAACTAAAAGTAATTTCTTAACGTATTTAAACAATTTTTCTAGCCAGATTGCATCACTTCAGTTGCCGTTAGTGCGTTCCGGAGATAGCAAAGTATCTCCATCTGTGTTTAGGCCAAAGGAACAAAGCCGCCCCGGTGGCGCAGTGGTTACAGGCGTTGGCCTATGATCATTCGTCTGAAGGGGTCCGGGTTCGAATCCCGGTGAGGCATGGATGTTGTGTTTGTCTTACGGCACTGGCTCTCCCTTCCCTGGAACCAGTGACCCAAAATTAGGGACGGGCGACTGCTTATAGCCCATTGAGTTGCTCACGGTGGTCGTTAAACCTCCAATCAAAAAAAAAAAAAAAAAAAAAGGAACAAAATCCTTTTGTACTTTTATAAGTACAACTTTGCCACAGACGCGGCGTAGTTGGCTAAAGCAAGTACGTTTAGGCTGATGGTATTCCAGAGTTTCGGCGAATATAATGCGAATACGAGGATAGATTCCCAAAATTTGCTGTAGAAGGATCTAGCCATTTATGACAGCTGCCCTCTAGTATTAGAGTAGGGATATTTGGATCATTGTGACTAGCTAGGATACTGCAATGAGGAAGTCAACGGGAATCCACCTCATTATAATCCCCAAGCAATTTATTACCACGGTTGTGCTGAGTTTGTAAGGATGGCCAACGTTCATGGAGGACATTGCACCTGAAGTACACTACTGTTTGTGAATATTGCAACATCAAGAAATAATAGCTCTATTCAAAATAAACTTATATTAAATTCCTCATGCTACAGGAGACAACTGATTACATATGCAAGATTTTTTTCACTTCAAAACTCCGTATCGCGTGTGAAGATACCTCGAGTAACAAGTTTCTATACACGGTATGGCATTGAATGGAAGAGGTTTTTGATATTGTCCTAGCAAATATCCTGTCCGGCTGCTTCTACGAGAGACCAGAGTTCATTTATGGTGAGTGGCGGAGGTGCTTGACGGCCAGTCGCTTAGCTACAATGTTCCAGATATGTTGAATAGATATCGTCCCAGAGAATAGCATGCCAGGCTGCTTCTATGTGAGACCAGAGTTCATTTGTGGTGAGTGGCGGAGGCGCTTGACGGGCCAGTCCTTTAGCTACCATGCTACTGACATATTCGATTGAGGACATATCCGCTGAATGTGCGGGCCAGGAAAGAAGCGGTATCTGCCGTGCATGGAAGAGGTTTTGGACATTCCGGGGCCGCATGTGGTCCGAGCATTGTCCTGCTGGAATATAGCACCAGGGCAACTATGAAGGAAGGGTACAACCTCTGCCTGTAAAGCATCGCTGGCTGTTGAGGGTTCCCTCAATTCGTATTAGGCTAGATCGCAAATTGAACCCAAAGTATGACGTTTGCCGTTGTGCCAGTATGACTCCACACGATGTCTTCGAACACGTATGCGACCATTCTGGAGCATCAAGTTCAATCGCGATTCGTCAGAATACAACTGTTGCCAGTCAGCGCGCCAATATGCGTTAGAGACCCCGTTGTAGCTTAAGGCGTCTGGTTGAGGGTAAAAAAAATGCGGATCAATGGGCTGGTAGCGACCAGCCCTATTGAGACACAAAACACCCTTTCGACTGACTCTCGGCTCTTCACTGATTGCAAAATCTCGTAGACTGGGCAATTCGGAAGGCGCTGCTCCGAACCGCATGCGCATTTTCAGTGAAATTTTAATATTTTGCATTTCCCAACCTGTTATACCATATCCAATAAGTTTTAAGCTCCATAACAGCAGTTCTTCACGGTGTTGCAGGTTTCGCAAACAGTGTACAATGTATAACTTTAGGACTGCAGAAATCTCATCTTTTTGTTCTTTTGTGCAAACACCACCATCGCGCCATGTTTAGAATAGCCTGTGAAATGTCATTAGAAATGTTCAGGAAAACGTTAAAGATCTGCTTTATCTGCAAATTTTAAAACTTTTTTATGATTTAGTGTGCCGGATAAGATGTTAGTGCACACATTTATCTACAATCACAAATGAATTCGTATTTCACAATTATTTTTTTTAATGAAATGAGATGTTGCCGACGTAAAATTCTTTTCTTTTTCCTTTAGTTGGCGCCCCAATCGATCTCGATAGGATTCCAGAGCCAACAGAAGACGACATCCAAAGAACACACAGGATATACGTTGAAAGACTCACCGAATTATTCGAAACGCATAAAGATAGATATAATAAAAATCTTCAGTTGAACATCAGATGAAATTTTAAAGGGCAATCAGAATCCAACCCAATAGTACTGAAATATTTTATAATAGTAATAATTATCTAATGCTGTCTTTCATTAATTCTTTTTGCAGGACAAAAGGATTAATCTGTTATTGGAAAATTTTTGTACATATACCTTTGTTGAAAATGAAATACTAACTGTACATAATGTTAATACTTGTATTTACACTTATTGAAATCTAATGATAAACATAATGCTGAATAAAATTATGTGAAAAACTGATCAAGCCTCTGAAGTTTAAGGGTTTTTCCCCTGCAGAAGGATTTTTCAAGGTAGGAATTTTTGCAACAAAATACTTCCGCTCGTATGTCATGACTGACAGGAAACAATATTCTAAAGCTGTAATATTTTATCCAATATTAACAGCTAGTTTCTGTTGAACTCTTCCAGTGAACTACAGGACCAGGGATTATAGTTCTTTTCGGATCGCGAAGTATTTTTAAATTTCGTAGAAAAATTAAACTTACAAAGTTTAGAGTAATGCACAGCATAAATTTTCCTAGTTTTATTTGTCAATTATTAGTCTTACAACTCCCTAGAGTTTAAATAAATGTATCTTATTCCAATCATAGCAGATAAATGGTTCGCCCTGCGTCATACCTGCTGTGAATTTGCCGCGCCCTGGTTGCGACTTGGGAACATGCTGGCACTCGTACCGCAGTCCTGCAAGATTTTTGAGGTGAAAGACGTGCAATGTGTCCAAAAATCTTAGGAGATTAATATATATATCAAATAGATTTTGTTTAAACGGTGCTGTTAGTGGCATCCATTGACAACTGTGGGAACTATTCACTATCAAATCTGAAATAGCTCAGTGCCAAATTTCACAGGTATAAAAGTACTGGACATTCGTGTTTAAGTTTGTACAGTGAAATCATCTCGTCGAGGATTAAGTCCAGAGCAAAGAGTGGCATAAAATTTTGTTTTAAAACTGGAAAAGTAAAACTAAAACAGTTTGTGGGGCGTCGCAGCTCCAGTGGACGCATATTTTCAGGTTTGGTTTATTGATTTATCAGTAATTATTAAATGACACTGCATTCCTATCAAACTGAATAAAGAGGCTAATCAAAATTTGGATAATCTAAGTTTTATTACATCAAGAATTTTGAAAAGGAATTTAGAAACACAGAACTTAATTGAAAAAACTTAATTCCAATGGAATAACACAATAATATTTTGAAATATTATGGAAAAACTACCACTAACCGCGCAACTAACACTTGAAGGAAAATCTTCAAGGAAGCCAACATATAGGTCACAGATACTGTGTATAAGATATACGGAGTTACGAAAACTAATGTACTAAAAAAGCAGTACATGAATTACAAATTTCAGCAAATCAACCATGTGTGAAGAAAGTTTTTTACAAGAACTCCAAAAAAAAAATGAGCTTGATAAGGTTACTTGTACATCTAAAAAGACTAAAACAAAAGTAATACAGCTTTAATTCAATATTGTACATAAAACAAGTCTGTTCCTGATTGGGGGGGATGATTGATTTCCGAAAACCATAAACAATGGGAAATTATTATTGCTGGGTTGGTATGTGTCGAGATAACAAAACAATTAAGTTTCAATAATATCCTGCACGAACTTTTGAACCAAAGTTATTTTATTCGTCGGGGAAAACATGACCCCCTGGTACTATTGAAGAAAGGACAAAGCTGAGAAAAAAGAACAATTTCATATGCTGAATAGAAATTGTCATCTGTGTCAAAAGGAGATACAAAAACAAAAAAACCCACCTGTCTTCCAGCCTTAAATTTTGCAACTACAGAGAAAACTGGCAACATTTCCAAAAGGTGTGGGAAGGTAAAGCTTATTCAGAAATGCCAGCTCATTATCTGAGATGAATTGTCCTACAAAGTTACCTCGGCAACTCTTGATGTCACTGCAAGACATTTTTCAATAATAATAAAAAAAAGAACGGGAAGAGCCACTCTGGTGTTAGCTAGACTTTCGACGGATTCTTCCAGTCATTGAACGTAGAACCAAAGCTGGTTCTACTTCAACAGGTAGCACAAATAATAGGTAGCACTTCGCTGAAAACCACCTGGAAATGGAGCCATTATTTTTGATACTAGCAATAAAGATACACACTGTAGAAAAGTATTCTGACATCTAGGTCTAACCCAAACGAGAATATATTTACCCAGCTCTGGTCGTTATTACTGCAGCGAGCCTACTAGGCATGCTTTTCGCGAAATGTTGTGGGTCTGTACCGGAGGGTTTTTTTTTTGCAAAGCTTCTGCCACAGCGCCGTAGGTTTTACTGACAGATTGCATTCGGTGTTCCCGCCGGTGCCACAGATATTCTGTCACAATTAGGACTTTGGGCCGGCTATCCAATAGTTGGACGTCCTGCTTTTCAAATCCGGCCTAGAAAGACTTTGCAGTGTGCCAAAGCCCTCTATCTTGCCAAAACTTGAAGGTCATCCCGGTGGCGCAGTGGTCTAAGCGATGGCTTCTGATCATTTGCCCAACGGAGGGGTGTGGGTTCGAATCCCGGTAAGACGTGGATGTTTGTCTTACTGTCGCTCCGGTGGCTCAGTGATCTAAGTGATGGCTTCTGATCAGTGAGTCTTGACACTTTTGGGGGCCCTGGGCCGTCATATTTTTCGGGGCCCCCTGATCTTAAATATACAGAACATATACAACATATGGTATTAGAATGTTTTCTTTTTATTCATATGGCATTGTTACATTATACACAACATATGGATATACAGTATATGCAACGTATGAGAATTATTATATACACAATCAACATGTTATCCCAATGAGAAGAAATATTAAATATCCAGTAACTCTTTAAATACCACTTGAATGGAACATGACAAAAATTGTAGAACTCCATGAAGTTTATCAAATGCATTCACGTTTTGTTGCTTAGCAAATTTCAATAAACTGGATGCTGAAAGATGTTTCTTCACCGAAAGATGCTTTTTCTCAATTACTACAAATTATTCAACTAAAATTAAATTAAAACTGAAGAACCCAACCAGCACAGTTTCCAGACAATATGACGCAGTGGACAGAAATGCCGATATGGGGCTCCCGTCATTGTTATTTGTTTAAACAGCGACGATTGAAAGAGTTTATGTATAAGTAGCCCAGGTGGGTAAACTCAAGTGATAAACATACGTGCACTTCGTGTGGACAACACAAACTACCTTAGTCTCACAATTAAGGTACTAAAATATTTTGAGTTACTCGAAATTAAAGTGGATGGGTGCTGGGAAAGGGTTCAATAGAACCTGATACCTTCGAAAGCATATAGGCCGCCCCGGTGGCCTCTGAGCATTCGTCCAAAAGGGGTGTGGGTTCGAATCCCGGAGGTGCCGCCCCGGTGGAGAAGTGGTCTAAGCGATGGCTTCTGATCATTCGTCCGAAAGGGGTCTGTGTTCGAATCCCGGTGAGGCATGGATGTTGTGTTTGTCTTACGACGCTGGCTCTCTCCCTTCCATGGAACCAGTGACCCTAAATTTTTAGGGACTGGCGACTGCTTATAGCACATTGAGTTGCTCACGGTGGTCGTTAAACCTCCAATCCCCCTCACCCAAAAAAAATATATACCTATTCTCTGATTTTGGTTTTCATGCGCATTTCTTTGGTTATACTGTATGAATAAAAGAATATTGTTACGAGTATTGGGTGCGGTAATGAATTCAATTTGCAGGATTTTCATGAGGCGGAGACAGTTAATTATTGGTTACACAAAATTAGCTGTTAATGGAGATTTCGAAGATAAAGGAATCTAAAAAGAGAAGTATTAGTTGAAACACTTGTGTCTGGGAAGGCGGGGGGAGGAGGCAGTACCTAAGCAATATTTTGGTTCGTTTAATTAAATAATCGCTTTAGCCTCTTCAGGTGGATCAAGCTCCATCTTATGAGGCCAAGGCTATTTATTTAAAAAATAAATTACAAAATAAAAACATTTTTCCCATTCTTCGCATTGTTCATTTGATAAGAAACTGGATTGCCAGCCCCGTATTAAGTCTTTGACATGTTCTCGTGATAGGGGGTAAATGCTTAAAACAATTATCAAAAGTAAATTAAATTAAATGCAGAAACTGATCTCTAGCGCATTTATTTATCTCGTTATTTTTCGCTCTTCTTGTTCTTTAAGTAACCCAGCTAATTTCTCATTTTTTTACTAAACTTTGGAAATAAAATCTCTGGATATTTTGATGAAATCACAGGCTGAATTTTTTTAAAACAATATGTAGCAAAAGAATATATTTTTGGTCATTTGCTGATGAACAATTGCATTTTAAAATATAGGTCTTATCTCGTAGTTAATCTTTTTGCCCTCTTTTTTTCCCCCTCGTGACAGTGAAAGAAACATGTCCATCCTAAATTTGATCTCTTCACGCCTGCCCCCCCCGCCCAATATTTTAGAAAAGTCGGCTCCCCTGTCCTCAGACAAATTTGTCCACCCTGTCTGTTCACCGGATTTTAACAGACTCGTTGGGGAAAAGAATCTCCAAGCAGAAGAGTCACTCTGGCTGTCTTCTGCTTGGGGATTCTTTTCCCCAGCGAGTACAGGATTACCTCCACAGGTTCGAAAGGGAAGGTGACACCTTCCTCAACAGAACTGTCTCCATTGATGAGACTTTGCCCCGTGATTTTGAGTCTGAACTAAAGTCACAATAAGTGGAATGGAGGTGTCCACGTTCTCCACGCCCCTCAAAGTGTCGTCGGCAACGATAAAAAGTGAAGCAAATCATGATTTTTGTGTACGATGCCCAGGGTGCTGTGGTGTCTGATCGAGTGCCGGTAGGGGAAAATGTCAAAGCACAATATTATCGTGGCTTTCTAAGGACAAAGTTGAGACAGAAAATCCGTCAAAATCGCCTCAACTTGTTGGAAGCCGGAGAATTATTGCTGCATGACAACGCATCGTGTCATTGTGCAGCTTCAGTACGGGGACCTTTTTCGAAAAAATGCCCGGGAAACTTTATCCCACCCACCATACAGCCCTGATCTCAGTCCACTCGACTTTAATCTTTTCCCAAAGTTAAAAAATCGGCTCCGTGGCATCCGCTACGAATCGCTGGACGAACTGTCATTGGACGTGACCCGAGTAATACGACAGCTGAACAAATATGGCGTACTACGGGGCATCCAAAACCTACCTCACCGGTGGCAAGCTGACATTAGCAGCGGAGGGGAATACATTCAACGGCAATAGGGTAAGTTTTCTCTGTTATCTCACACTTTTCTCAAGAATGGAGTGAGCAGAACTTTTGTTAGGACCCCCGTAACGGAAAAAGAGCAAACTTCGAGAAAGGGACTCTGTAGCCGGATCTGAGTTGGTCAACGATGTTTTGAGCGAAAATGAAACTTCTGCCCCAAAAAGTCTGCAGTCGAACCAGGAGCTTGCATGACCGAGCGGTTGATGTTACGGCCAGAAAATAAGGTTGAAGAATCTGTTTTCTGGTGCATGACTGCACGTAAGCCGTAGGAGAGATACAAAATCAATTCTTCCGAAAACAACCTTTTGGAGGTCAGTCTACTGCAGACAAAAGTGGCGACCTTTACGCAGCCCCAAGTGGCTGAGAGTGCCGCCCCGGTGGCGCAGTGGTCTAAGCGATGGCTTCTGATCATTCGTCCGAACGGGGTCCGGGTTCGAGTCCCGGTGAGGCATGGATGTTGTGTTTGTCTTACGGCACTAGTTCTCTCCCTTCCTTGGAACCAGTGACCCTAAATTAAGGACGGGCGACTGCTTATAGCCCATTGAGCTGCTCACGGTGGTCGTTAAACCTCCAATCAAAGGGAAAAACAAGTGACTGAGATGCTGATTACCTGAGATTTAAAGAAAATCACCGGGTTACCTGTGGGAGCTAAGTCGCCTGGACGAATTCATCCATGAAGTCTGAGGCATCGTTTAGCTCTCTGCCTAAGTCCAACGTGTGTATGTGTCTGTGGACACACGTTCTTAAAGTGAGAAGGGCCGCCTGTGTGGCGCAGTGGTGCAAGCGATGGCTTCTGAGATGGGTCCGGGTTTCGAATCCCGTGAGGCATGGATGTTGTGTTTGTCTTACGGCGCTGGCTTTCTCCCTTCCCTAGAACCACTGGCCCTAAATTAGGGACGGCCGACTGCTTATAGCCCACTGAGTTGCTCACGGTGGTCGTTAAAAAGTGAGACGATGTTTGATTCCCCTATGAGTGAATAAATCGATCAGTGAGCGCACCATACTTTATATACGAGTTTGTGCTTCCCTTATGGATTAAGATCTTCTGGAAACAAAGCTTCCCTATAAGTAGTTTACTTTTTTTCATTGTGCATGACAGTTTCTGAGACAATTGGCTCCGGTCAGTAATAGAGAACAGCATTAACTAAAAACTGTTTAATCTGGAAAATATATTCCCGTTAAATATTACTGAACTTTTTTTTTTTTTTTTTTAAATTGGAGGTTTAACGACCACCTTGAGCAACTCAATGGGCTATAAGTAGTCGCCCGTCCCTAATTTAGGGTCACTGGTTCCAGGGAAGGGAGAGAGCCAGTGCCGTAAGACAAACACAACATCCATGCCTCACCGGGATTCGAACCCGGACCCCTTACGGACGAATGATCAGAGGCCAGCGCCTTAGACCACTGCGCCACCGGGGCGGCTTACTGAACTGGAACAATGCATTCAGCCTAAGAACTAACTAAAATAGGCAATTTCTTTTCACCCCTCCCCCCCATTCGTCCTGTACATCTAATTAAACGTCTTCATCTTTTTTATTATCTGTTTTATGTTAAATAGTTATATATATATATGTGTTGTCTCGTGCCAGTCCTGATGTTCAATGAATCATTTCTAACAAGGAACATTCCCGGGTTCGAACAAACAAAACCACACCAAACTTCCGTTATGTCATTTGTGTACCTCCGAATTCAATGGTGATATTCGTTTTTCTGTAAAACTCCGCAGTTGCTCCCTAGAGGGCTCTGTTGAGCCACCCATCGCTCTCTCCGGCTGCTACGCCAGTCGAGAGTGTGCAGGTGCTTGTATCATATTCCTTGTTTGTCTGTGTACGTAGTGAGACGATAAAATGGTTCGACCTTTTTTGCGTCAGTTTTGAATATACATCTATCTGACAAGTCACTCGTACTTTGTGATTCCTGGTCTGGACACAAGGATGAACGAATACTTCAGGAGGCATTCGGGGGAAAAACAAATTCATTTAAAAATCATTCCATCAAAAACTGCGAAATATGTTCAACCCCCTCGATGTTCATTTTTTCAGACAATATAAAATTTACGCAAAGAGGATTACAGACTACATAGAACTACGATCCAAAATCCCGCAGCCAAAATTACATGACAGAATATTCCTTCTGAAGATGCATTCTGTGATCTACAATCTACGGAGGATCTATAGACCGATACTTCGTTACGCATGGCAAAGCTGGCTATCATTGTGGTGAACCTGTGCAGAATTTCAAAAGTGTCATCAACGTGGCTTTCAACACTAATGTTCTTCGTGAGTGTGCATTCTGTGAGTGTACCGATGTTGCATTTATTATTAATTGTTGTGCGCCGCTCCGGTGGCGCAGTGGTCTAAGGCGTTGGCCTCTGATCATTCGTCCGTAAGGGGTCGGGTTCGAATCCCGGTCAGGCATGGATGTTGTGTTTGTCTTACGGCACTGGCTCTCTCCCTTCTCTGGAACCAGTGGCCCTAAATTAGGGACGGGCGACTGCTTATAGCCCATTGAGTTGCTCACGGTGGTCGTTTAACCTCAAAAAAAAAAAAAAAAAAAAAAAATTGTTGTGCTTTTTGCGGCAATGGTTATTGCTTCGATCATTTTATAGACAGCCCTCACATAATTTAATCTCTTGACACTTGCACACCCGGACCCTTCGTTATAAAGTTACGGACGTCAACAGTCCTATGTACGTGATAATTATTCTGAAGATAGATGCCACTCTTCGACGTAGCATCTATCTTTTTTTTTTTTTTTTTTTATTGGAGGTTTAACGACCGCCGTGAGCAACTCAATGGGCTATAAGCAGTCGCCCGTCCCTAATTTAGGGTCACTGGTTCCAGGGAAGGGAGAGAGCCAGTGCCGTAAGACAAACACAACATCCATGCCTCACCGGGATTCGAACCCGGACCCCTTCGGACGAATGATCAGAGGCCAACGTCTTAGACCACTGCGCCACCGGGGCGGCGCATCTATCTTCAGAGACCTCTGCTGTTCAACTACGGAGTTTTACAGAAAAACGAATATCACCATTGAATTCAGAGATACGTAAATGACTTAAAACGGAAGTTTGGTGCGGTTTTGCTTGTTCGACCCCGAGGGTGTCTGAGGAATTTAATTTTGATTAACTAAATTTATAACCTAAATCCTCTTGCTTAATAAATAAGATTTCGGCGGTAAACAATCTAAAAATAATTACTAACAAAACGCTGAAATCCGTTTTCTATTGGTGTAATATTACAAAAACTAGAACAAAACGCTGTCTTTCGTCGCCACGGGTGGCTTCTTCAGTTAGAAGTATTATTCAAAAGCAAAAACAAAAACAGAGTTCCAATTATGTATTCAAAAATAGTCGTTTGCTATAGATGTTAGAGAACGTGCGCGTCATATTCAAGATGTATGATTAAGGGCGCGTATTCAGGAGCATGCGCCATTAATCACACAGGTTTCCTCGTTTCATATCCCGTGGCCGGATAGGATTTCTATAGTCTCTCTGAGGAGGGTGGCTCGGGCGGTCGTGTATCGTGCGATTTTCTTTACCATGTCTCCACAAAGGTGTTGCAGAGTTGTTGGCGACTTCAGGCGCTAGTGCCGCAGCGAGAAGTCCTCTTTTAACATCTCTCTTGTGCTCCTGGAGTCTTAGTCTTAAGGACCTCTTGGTCATGCACACGTAGTTTTTGGTCGTTCCGTCTGGGTACAAAACGGGTATAGTGTATACTCCCGCATCTTCCAGGTCCACGGCTGCGTTTTTTGTTGGATGTGAGACAAGACGTGATTGTCCTAGGTGCTGTAATCCCTATGCCGAAACAAAGTTTTTTTTAGGGAATTTTTCAAAAAATACGTGAAGCCTGGTACATACTCGCATGAGCCGATGTATTGTAGTTTTTGGCTGGGACATCCGGTGCTACGGGATGTGAGATTAGACTCCGTCTGGTGGATAATCTGATCGACCATCCCGGGTGGGTATCCTGCAGAAAAAGCAAAAGACCTCACGGTATCAAGCTCGGCGTGGAGTGTGGCGTTGTCTGATGCGTGGGTAACAGCTCGCCTGGCCCTATGTCGGAAAAGGGCTAGCTTTCTCTCCTTGGGGCACGATGTGGAAAGAGTAAGACATTAGGAACATAGGTAGGTTTGTAGTAGTCACTAGTGTTGAGGTTTCCGGATGGCGACTTCTTGACCAACACGTCCAGGAACGGTAGGGATGCATTTGTTTCTCGCTCAATAGTGAATTTTACGGCAGGGTGTTCCGAATTGATGGTGGTGAAAAAGGAATTTAGTTCTTCTTCGGTGTTTGTCCAGATGAATAAAACGTCATCTGCGTATCGTAGCCACGTTTACGGGATTGGTGCAGGTGTGATGAGTATCCGGGCTTCTACGGGTCGCAGGATTGCTTCTGCCAATACTGCAGAGAGGGAGGAGCCCATTGGGACCTCTTTGGTCTGCTTGTAGGTATAGTTCTGGAAACTAAAATAGTTTGCATCAGTAACGAGGTCAATGACTTTGGATATCTTCATTAGTGTACCTTCGTGTAAAGCGATGAATCGACGAGCGCTTGCTTTAGTGTGTTCGTAGCTTCTTTAACAGGAATTGAGGGGCACAGGGAGACAATATCAAAACTCCCTAAGATATAAGCAGGCGTTACCATTAGGCATCGAATTCTTTCGATAAAAGCTTCAGACGATAACAGAACAACACTTGAATGCGGCAGGAAAGGAGACAAAAATGTAGCTAGCTCCTTTTCGAGTTGGAAGGACGGAGCACATCTTCTTGAAACGATTGGTCGAATTGGGTTGCCCGGCTTATGATGCTTAAGCCGTACGAAAATTGGTGGTATTTTCGGCCTTGGATGTAGTTTGGCCCCTTTCCTGATGGTGTCTGGCAGCGCGGCCTTCTTCGCCACCATTTTAACCTGCGCTATCCAACGGTTAAGTGGGGATTTGCTTTGGAGTGTTGACTGCGACTGGTGGATGAAGTCCAGAATCCCTTCATCATAGTCCTGATAATGCTTCTTCCTGAAGAAGCCACCCTTGGTGACGAAAGCTAGCGTTTTGTTCTAGTTTTTGTAATATTACACCAATAAAAAACGGATTTCAGCGTTTTGTTAATATTTGCTAGTGTACGTACACCTACCCAATTTTTCCGTCAAAAATATTTATTTCTAAATTCTAATGTGCCGCCCCGGTGGCGCAGTGATCTGAATGCTGGCTTATGACCATTCGTCCAAGTGGATCCAGGTTCGAATCCCGGTGAGGCATAGATGTTGTGTTTGTCTTAGGGCAATGTTTGTGTGTGTGTGTGTGTGTGTGTGTGTGTGTGTGTGTGTGTCTCTTCTCTGGAACCAGTTGCTCTAAAGTAGGGACGGACGACTGCTAGACGACTGCTCTAAAGTAGGGACGGGCGACTCTAAAGTAGGGACGGACGACTGCTAGACGACTGCTCTAAAGTAGGGACGGACGACTCTAAAGTAGGGACGGACGTCCATTGAGTTGCTCACCTGGTCGTTAAACCTTCAATAAAAAAAATTCTAATATTTACCAATACCAGACATGCTGCCAGTTAAATTCTTAGTGATTTTTTTTTTCGATAGTCTGTCACCCCGGGGTGTAACAATGTTAAACTTCAAAGAGAAATTAAATTGATCGACGTACCTTATGAAGGCGTTTGAAAGATTTTAAAATGAAGCTTTCGCTGCTCGAGAAACAGATTTCCAAATATTATTTTTTTTTTCATTTCACTCAAATGTTCTCTTAAACGTTTTTGTGAGGCGAAGTCAAAAGTGCAGTATACGCGGAAGAACTTCATAACTTGTATTAGAAATCATAAAATGATATTCCGATTCTAACATTTAATTGAATTTTGCCACGCTATTAGTTGATCATTAGAAGATCCGGAATCTTAAGTGGAATTTATCTAACTTCCAAATAATTAAAATCCGGAAGAACTTCAATAAATAAGAATTTTTCCAAACATTAAACACTATTTATCATCCTAAGTCTTCAAAGTCTATGGGTATGTTGTGTTTCATGCATATGTGTGTCCAAGCGTTTACAATAAATGAAGCATGAAAAAATGGAATAATTAGCAAAAAAGATTTCTTGTCACTTTCAGATATTACTTAAATTTCATAAGAGGGAGGTACATAATCTCAACATCGCTTTTCTCGTGGTTTATCATAAAAACATTAATTTGCTATTATTATTTGTATTAAATTTAGGCAATTTCTTTTTAATACTTAATACCAATAAAAACATAACAGAATCAAACTGCCCGCCGGTGGCGCAATGAATGGTATAAGTGCTAGTTTCTGACCATTCATCCGATATGTGGTCCAGGTTCGAATCCTGCTTAGACATGGATGTTGTGTTTGTCGTACGCCCCTGGCTCTCTCTCCTCCCTGGAACCAGCTGTCCTAAATTAGGGACGGCCCACTGCTCATAGCCCATTGTGTTACTCACGGTGCTTGTTAAACTCTCAGTGTGAGATCTGCAAAATAGTAAGCACAAAAGTTGCAATCAAGTGAATACGTTCACAAATTTAAAAGAGAGTCAATGGTAGTAAATTTTTAAGAGAATAGAGGAAATCTAAACAAAAAGTATCAAACTTTTTATTTACAAATTTTGTTTGTCATTAATAAATACACTTCTATACATTTCGAATATCTTTTGTGGCGACGAGGCCTTCCAGCTGTTTCTGAGCTCTTAGGTTATTCTTGTCAGTGACTCTGCAAAAGCACGTAGTCCAAGACTCCTTCCAGTTGCTTGGAAGTCTCAAAACAATATTATCCTGTAATAACAGCTAACATTTTGAACAATTTTACAGCTTTGCATTAAAAAAATGTTCAATTGCATTTACGTACATGGCAAATAACTGAAAAGAAACACGGTCTTGACATAAAGCTAGCATTATGAATTGAAATGCGCCTTGCAGTAGTTAAATTAGACTTTTTCCTTCTCTTTCTTTTCGATGAAAGTGATACATGTAACAGAGAGACAAACACTATTTCGTATCATATAAACTAGACATCGGATGTTTTTCCAGACTTAGAAATCCATTGCTTCCAGTCGTAATCTCCACCTTTTCCAGATCCAGATTTACCACCAGATTTAGACAGCCATTGTTGCCAGTCGTAATACTGCACTCCAGAGGGAATGAAAGAACCAGACAAGTATTCTTTCCAGTCAAAGGGAGAGAAGCTGTATTTTTCTTCTAAGCCAGATGGGATCTTATCGTACGAATTTGACAAAAAGTCTTTCCAGTCGAATTTTCCGCCTTTTCCAGAACCAGATTTTCCACCAGATTTTGACAGCCACCTTTGCCAGTCGTAATACTGTACTCCAGAGGGAATGAAAGAACCAGACAAATATTCCTTCCAGTCAAAGGGAGAGAAGCTGTATTTTTCTTCTAAGCCAGATGGGATCTTATCGTACGAATTTGACAAAAAGTCTTTCCAGTCGAATTTCCCACCTTTTCCAGATCCAGATTTTCCACCAGATTTTGACAGCCACTTTTGCCAGTCGTAATACTGCACTCCAGAGGGAATGAAAGAACCTGACAAATATTCTTTCCAGTCAAAGGGAGAGAAGCTGTACTTTTCTTCTATGCCAGATGGGATCTTATCGTACGAGTTTGACAAGAAGTCTTTCCAGTCGAATTTTCCTTCTTTTCCGGATCCAGATTTAGACAGCCACTTTTGCCAGTCGTAGTACTGCACTCCAGAGGGTATGAAAGAACCAGACAAGTATTCTTTCCAGTCAAAGGGAGAGAAGCTGTATTTTTCTTCTAAGCCAGATGGGATCTGGTCGTATGAATTTGACAAAAAGTCCCTCCAATCAAATTTTCCGCCTTTCCCAGATCCTGATTTTTCACCAGATTTAGACAGCCACTTTTGCCAGTCATAATACTGTACTCCAGAGGGAATGAAAGAACCTGACAAATACTCTTTCCAGTCAAAGGGAGAGAAGCTGTATTTTTCTTCTAAGCCAGATGGGATCTTATCGTATGAATTTGACAAAAAGTCTTTCCAGTCGAATTTTCCACCTTTTCCAGATCCAGAGTTTCCAAGAGATTTAGATAGCCACTTTTGCCAGTCGTAAAACTGCACTCCAGATGGAATGAAAGAACCAGACAAATATTCTTTCCAGTCAAAGGGAGAGAAGCTGTACTTTTCTTCTAAGCCAGATGGGATCTTATCGTACGAATTTGACAAAAAGTCTTTCCAGTCGAATTTTCCTTCTTTTCCGGATCCAGATTTAGACAGCCACTTTTGCCAGTCGTAGTACTGCACTCCAGAGGGTATGAAAGAACCAGACAAATATTCTTTCCAGTCAAAGGGAGAGAAGCTGTATTTTTCTTCTAAGCCAGATGGGATCTTATCGTACGAATTTGACAAAAAGTCTTTCCAGTCGAATTTTCCACCTTTTCCAGAACCAGATTTTCCACCAGATTTAGACAACCACTTTTGCCAATCGTAATACTGTACTCCAGACGGAATGAAAGAACCTGACAAATATTCTTTCCAGTCAAAGGGAGAAAAGCTGTATTTTTCTTCTAAGCCAGATGGGATCTGATCGTACGAATTTGACAAAAAGTCTTTCCAGTCGAATTTTCCACCTTTTCCAGATCCAGATTTTCCACCAGATTTAGATAGCCACTTTTGCCAGTCGTAATACTGCACTCCAGAGGGAATGAAGGAACCAGACAAATATTCTTTCCAGTCAAAGGGTGAGAAACTGTATTTTTCTTCTAAACCAGATGGGATCTGACCGTACGAATTCGACAAGAAGTCTCTCCAATCGAACTTTCCTCCTTTTTCTGACCCAGATTTGCCACCGGATTTAGACAGCCATTTTTGCCAGTCGTAATACTGAACATTTGCTGGAACTGGGGACTTGGAGATCCATTCTTTCCAGTTGTAAGGATCGAAACTGTATTCTTCAGACACTCCCGATGGTGGATCGATGTGTGAATAGGACATCCATTTGTTCCAGTTCTTTATACCATCTTTGCTGAATTCGCTTGGCTTTCCGTCTGTTTTGGAGAACCACTGTCTCCAGTCATAATGTTGTACCCCTGACGCATCTGGTCGGGCAAATGACTTAGACAGCCATTGTTTCCAATCATAATCTCCTCCATTTCCTGAGCCACCAGGTTGTCCAATTGATTTGGAGAGGAATTTTTTCCAGTCAAAATGCTGCACTTCAGCTACCTTTACTTTATCATCAGAAATAGAATCTGCGGAAACAAAAAAAAGAGAAAAATAAAAATAAATTATTCACTCTTCCGGAAATGATTTTGTATGATACGTATACAGTACATTCATGCGCCTTAACATTATGGCCACCAAGCTATTAGTGCGTACGGCTCCCTTTAGCAGCGATAACCACTCGCGTAGGCGTAGCATCGATTCAGCTAAACCAAGGAATATGCCTCCAGGTATTTTGTTCCGCTTAGTAAGAATGACGTTCGGGAGTTTGGCAGCGGAACGAGGCACTAGCTTGTACTGGCGAATGTTGCTTCCCACTGCATCGCACAGTTATTCGATGGGACTCATGTCGGGGGGAATTGGGCTGCCAGAGGAATAAATGAGATTCTTCACCATAATTCTTGAACCACTCCTACATAATACCGGCCTTGTAACTCGGGCATTGTCTTACTGAAGGAGTCCAGTGCCATCTGGGTACATGGTCACCATGCTGGGCAATACTTGGTCCAAAACAGTGTATAGGTATGATTTCGCTGTGAGAGTTTTTTCAACGAGGATGAGTGGACACATGTATGCCCACAATAACAATACTTCTACCATGTTAACTCCGCCGCTGACCTACTTCTGTCCTAGCCTGCAGTCTTGTTGTAGCCGTTCTCCTGCTTGGGGTCTAATAGGGATCTTTCCACGCAGGGTTGGATGCAACTTGGGCACATCAGACCAGGCGTTACGTTTTGAGTCATCCATTGTCCTGTCACTGTGCTTCTGTGCCCGCTGCGGGAGCTCTGAGGGACGGCCAGTCAGCATGGGCGAACGAACGGGCCGCTGATTTAGGCCCAATCAGAAGAGCGTCAGCTGGAATGTGGGCTCGGAAACGTTCCTCTCTACGCGGTGGTTGTAATCTGTCGTTGTCCTCTCTGTGAGCTGGTTGTTAACTGCCTTTGTCTCTACGCGCTGGTTGTGATCTGTCTGATTGTAATTTATCCTTGTAATCTGGTTATAATCTGTTAACGATTCCTCAACGATAGCATTTGCCAACCTGCGCTCACCTCGACTGTGAACCCGAACTGGTCTACCGTTTCCAGCACATTGGCTGCATGTGTACTCTTCTGACCAATCTCACCACACCTTTACCACTGCGGTCCTCCAACAGTTAACAATGCCTGCTGTTGCTGAGATGCTACCTCCTGCCTTCCTCATTCCAACAAGCATTTCTTGTTCAAATCCGATAAGTCCTTCGCTTTACCCCACTGCAAGAACGAGGTGATGCACCCTGTCCGTGCCATTCATATATACACCGCCTAGTAGGTGAGGTCACTGCCGCGTGCGACGGCACGTTTCCACTCGAAGAGATAGAGGTGGTTAAAATGATCAGGCCCATAAGTGTATATTAGGAAGTTTGTACAAAATATTGCTGTTAAAGTTTCTCTGTGTGACAAAGTTCATGGACATATTGTAAGTTAAATATTTTGTCAGGGTTTCTGCATCTCAAGGCAGAACGAGTCATTAATAGCATTTATGCTGAACATTATAAGAAAACTGTAGCTGCGCATTTGTGGTCACAACTTCAAAATCGTTCTTACGATAAACAAATCTTTCACTTGGATTCGTGAATGAAGCCCGAAATTATTTTGAGGAAAGTTCATATCCAGGTCTTCCACTACATTTCGAAATAAGTAATCGTTTTGAGCTATTCTGAAAAATGAAAATGCTATGAAAAGTTAATTTCGTTCAGACCTGTGGAATTCACAAAGTAAATCTTGAACCGAAAGGAAACACACATTGTATAGCAGAAATATATGTGCTTAAATCAATGTATATTTTCGTATAAAATGGCACACTTCCTCTGAAAGGTATGATAATATTATTGATTTGTCGGTCCGTCCATCTACCAGTGGACACGGTACCTCCTATTTCATCTGTACTCCATCTACAGGGCATCTCAAACGTGCTTAATGGGATTAAAACAAAAGGACCTTGTAGGTAGGTAAACATGGAGTACCACGACCTTTGAAATCGGGAACCAGGGTTTCAGCTCGCTGAGGTCAAGCATTATCACCCAAAAAGAGAAAACTCCATTGTACTACAGAAAGTGTAATACACTGCCGGACAATTGCTAAGGACGGATGACAATAGCAACCATAAAATGGAAGGCAGGAAAATGTGGAAATCAGCATAAGTGCGGGATACAGTAAGACGTGTTGTGCGTATGCAAATTTTGGATTGTCGAACTTGTTCGTGACGTCATAGCGCTGATAAGAGATATAAAGGATTTGACGCGTATTGACCGTTGTTGTTCAAACGCAAAGTTGAAAGGGAAAGAATCAATTGACGAACTTGCAAGTTTCAGTATGTCTTCCCGGCATCACCTAGATGATTTTACGCGTAGCCGTATTATTGGCAAGATTGAAAAAGGGCGAAAAATAACAGATGTTGCCAAGGAGTTCGACGTTAGCCACTGTGTTGTTTCAAGGCTTTGGAAATCATTTCAAACAAATGGAGAGTGTAGCAAACGTCACGGGGGAGGTCGTGTTCGCAGTACGACACCTGCAGAAGATCGGTACATAGTGCTATCAACAAAAAGACACCGGCGCAGCACAGCTAGTGAGGTAGCAAATCAGCTTATGGCTGCTACTGGCAAGCGGATCTCCCGAAAAACTGTCGCCAGACGTTTGCATGAAGGAGGACTATACGCCCGCCGTCCTGTTGTGTGCATCCCATTGTCCAGACGTCATCGTACCGTCCGTTTGCAATGGTGCCATCAACATCGTAATTGGACTGATAACGACTGGTCTGCTGTCCTCTTCTCAGATGAGAGTAGATACAGTCTATCGTCTGATTGTCGACGACAACTGATCTGGCGTGATAGTGGTACTGCATATTGTCCAGCAAACATACAGGAAAGGGACCAATATCCGACATGTAGTGTCATGGTATGGGCTGGCATCATGATCAATGGCCGTACGTCCCTCTATGTGCTTCCAACTGAGACTATAACTGGCCAACGATACATCAATGATGTTCTGCTACCTCATGTTCGCATGTTCCGCGGTGCTGTCGGTGATAGATTCATTTTCATGGACGACAACGCAACATGTCATCGAACAGTCGCTGTCCAGGAGTGTCTTGAGAGCGAGGATATTCAACGCCTCGTATGGCCAGCACGTTCTCCAGATCTGAATCCCATTGAAAATGTGTGGGATGCTTTGGGGAGGAGTCTTGCTGGTCGCCAATACCCTCCAATAAACAAGGACACCCTCATCCGTGCACTGACAGAGGAATGGGATAAATTACCCCAACAGCTGCTTGATAATGTTGTGCAAAGCATGCCACGACGTGTGGAATCTTGCATCGCCCTCCATGGTGGCCATATCCCGTATTGACATCTTACGCCGGAACGCCTGTGGACGGTAATTGCATTTTTTTCACGTTTAAGTATTCTGCACAAAATGGTCTGTTTGTCCCTTGAACACGTTCCAAAGCCTTCTGGATTTCAGAGCACAGTCTTTCTTGTAATGTCCTGGCATTCTGACATTATTTTATTTCACTTGGCATCCAACCACACTTACCTTTTTATGCGCTATATAGCCGTTTATGATCCGTCCTTAGCAATTGTCCAGCAGTGTAGTATACCCGATGATGTCGCCTCGGAACACGCTAACGTTCAAGCACCCTCGACAAACATACAGATATGAGCGTCAATCAAAGCAGATATCTCCCAACTCTATGACTGGACGGCCATAGAACAGATGCACAGGTTGAAACATACGAGTGCCATTTCAAAGTTTTGCACACTGTGGGTTATCTCTTAAAAAATGAATTTATTTCACAACATACCTTTACAGGCCTTCGAAGTAATCTTCATGTTTCTTTATGACAGCAGCCCAGCATTTGGGCAAGTCGTGCATTTCAGTCAGAATACCTCCATTGTTGAGGCGTCGGATTACTCGGGTTACCTCATTGAAAACGTCCTGAATCGTACTGAATCGTTTCCCGTGGAGTGGCTCCTTCAGTTTTGGGAACAAGTCAGTCTGGTGGGCTCATGTTAGGACTGTATGGCGCGCGGGGAAGCAATTTCCACCCATACGTTTCCAGAATGTCTCTTACTGTAGGGCAACATGCCGCCTCGCCTTGTGCAAAATTATGACACCATCTTCGAGCATGTCGGGCCTTCTTTGGCGAATCTTTGGGTGCAAAACATTTTGCAGGCACTGGGCTACGATCCACTACACTAACTCCACAAACTTCACACAAAGCTTTACGAATTTTGGTTGGGGATTTTCCACGCAAAGTTTCAATTTCAATGTAGGATTGCTGGTCGCTACACGAGATCTGACCTGACTCACTTGTACACTTCTAGCCAGAATTTTTCGGAACAGGAACAAAGTAGCCAGCAAACGTACACACCACTTTGTATACTGAAGTCTGACTCACAACTAGCACAACGTTTAGAGCGATTGCGTCATTCTGCAGGCAGCGCATGCGTAGTGTGAGAAACTTTTGAAATGAGCTACGTATGATCACTGTTGCGTTTTTCTGATGTTCTTCAGACACGAAGTTGCAGAGTATTTTGTCCAAATCTGGATTCATCGAATAATAGGACGCTTTGCAACTTTTCCTATCAGAATACGTGTTGTGGCGCCCACTCACATCTTTCATGCAGGATTGCGGTAGACAGTGTTTTTCGGCTCAAGGACATCTTAAACGTAGACCTTTCTGATGCAGCCGATTGCGCGGACCGTCTGATTACTAACAACGAGGCCAGTGGTACTTCACAGAGCATGTGGGATGTTTTTTGTTTTTTGGGTTGAAGGTTTGACGACCACTGAGAACAACTCAGTGAGCTATAAACAATCGCCCGTCCCTTATTTAAGGCCAATGGTTCCAGCGAAGGAAGAGAGCCAGTACCGTAATACAACACAACACCCATGCCTCACCGGATTTTGAAATCAGACGAACGGTCAGAAGTCAGCGCTTACACAACTTCGCCACCGGGCCGGCCCTCGGATGCGGACGCTTGACAATGTGGTATTTCTGCTAGCGTTTACTCTGAGGTACCGATCATTCCAGATTACAGTCGTCCTCTGATAACGTTGTCTCGGAGGTTCTACCACATAGCTCTTCTCCCAACAACGCACACGGAGTTGACTTATCACACTTTAGAATATATGACGGACCGTTGCAACATGTACCTGCCTGAGCCCGACCATCAAATGTCTACTTTGTTTACAGTCCGACAGTGGCGTTTTTAGATGCTCATAGTTAAGACACAGCTTAGAACGTTGACTACTTCCAAGTCCGGTGATCCCTCGTTCATCTGTTTTGGCCCTGCCGTACGTGACAGTAATGCGAAATCGGGAATTTGCATATCGTTGCGTTTCGTGCTGTGCCAGTTTCCATTCCGATATGACAGCATTTGCAGGAACATGCTCCTGGGGATCTAAGTTGTAATATCTCGAACCATTTTTTTGAGCCGTTTATATTTGGATTTATCACAATGTCTTTATTCTAGTAGATGCTTTTTCGAATATGACAGCTGGTCATCACTTTAATGGGAGACTGTCTGCCATATCCCGAGAGTGCCGGTAAATGGATAACGTCAATCGGGTGTTCATTCTTTGACAATAGATAGTGGTGAACCGAGTATTAACTTGCAGCATTTAACTTTTTTTAGTGTGCGTGGGAAGTAAGCACCACTGTGTAACTCGATCGGCTATATGAAGTCGCCCGTCCTTAATTTAGAGCCACTGGTTGCAGAGAAGGGAGAGAGAGAGAGAGAGAGCCAGTGTCTTAAAAATACCACAACATCCATGCATCACTTGGATTCGAATCCATCTCGAACGAATGATCAGAAGTATGCGCTTAGACAACTGCGCCACCGAGGAGGTTGCTCAAACGTCGAGACTCATCTACGACATAAGTGAAAAATACTTCACGCACTAATATTTCTCCTATTTAATATGATTTCGCGCCACAGTTTTTAGCAATGTTTGCTTTTTGCAAATATAAAAAAGAATATGCTGACATTCTTTTTGGCTTTTAAATTTCTAAAAATATGAAAACATGTTATTCGAAGATAAATTTTAGCTGCATTATGACCGTACTACAGAGGTGAAGCCCGTGTCAAGACGACAAATCTGCAGTGATATATTCTGTCGGTGTAGCTTGGTCGGTTAGAGCAACTCACCCCGGAGCGAGGCGACGGGGGTTCAGTCACCGACAAACTCCTGTTTTCACAGCATTTAGGTGCACATTTCTATAACTATCTTTCATAAATTGTAACTTCCATAACTGGTTTATATGTTGTCGTTTTTTAAACAAAACTGAGTTGAGCTGCGCGTATATGAAAACGAAGTAATAACAAATAGAAGACATAAGTGATTATTTGTACGGCAAAGTAAGATGGTTTCACAAATGCTGTCTGCGCACGATAAGTAAAATCATTAAAAATTTGCAGAATAAAACCAAATTTATTTACAAATTAAAATAATTTAAAAAGCAAGAACTTTCGGGGCACTCATGGCCCCATCCTCAAGATAAGTGTCGCAAGAATACAGAGTCAATCATTATAAAGCACATGTAATTACCCACAATACATCTCACCATTCGCTTCGAGAGGGTGCCAGGTTACAAAAGTTAAAGTTCAAAAAAGAGAAATAAACTACGTATGTTCTTCATCAACGACTGGTTGTCCGGAGGGGACCACCAGCCGTCTCGACTGGCTCGAAACATAAGCTGGGAGGTCAAAATTACAGCAAGAGTCACCAAATTTAATGATATAAAGGCTTTCAGTGAAAAAGGCAGTGCGTTTGTTAATAGTTGAGTTTAAGATTTTTGCATTCTTCCAATCAGGTATATAACAATCTTGATTAACAGCAACAGTGAAGACTGCGTTAAATGATCCTGAGCGAAGGGCATATTTGTGTTCTGCTAGTCGTATGTTTAATGTCCGAAGAGTAGATCCAATGTAAAACACGTTAGTACCATTGTTTACCTGTTGAATCAATGGTATGCAATAAACACCAGGTTTTATCAATGGTGATACTTTATCTCTATATTTTCTTACTAACGAAAAAATATTCCTAGTTGTCACACCGAATGAAAAATTGTGTCGGTTGCATGCTTTCTTTAAGATAGACACAATAGGAGGGTAAAATTCAATCTTGCGAATGTACTTGGTTGAAGTAGTTGCAACTGACAAAGTCGTGAGGTTTAACCTCTTGTGCCTGAGGAATAATTTCCGGAAGAATTGGTCCGAGAACCCAAGTAATAACATTTACTGCTACCTTTGAAAGGAAAATGTATTCAATCCACGTACGTAAAAATAATTTCAACCAGGCGTCTTAAGAAGTCATGTGAATTAAAATCGGGCATTACCTGCGAATTTATTGTTTGCGTGTATCCATTAGTGCACGCTTACCTCACAGGGATTTGGGAATAAAATTCTTGGCGCCCCTCTGGTTGAGTTGTCATAGGCGCTTGTTTCTGACTATTCGTAAGAACTGAGTATCTCCCTTCTCTGAAAACAGTGACTTCAAAGTAGAGACGGGCGACTGCTTATAGCCCTAAGACTTACTCTAGGTGGTTGTTAAGCCACAAAATAATAATAAGAAATATAATAAAATTGTTAGGAGTTTTTAAGAACTCATGGAGGTCACCTGACTGTTGATCCGACTGTCGATTGGTTTAGGTAAGAGGTTCTCAACCGGAATGGATTTCTCCTGGGGAGAGGGGAATATTAGGGTTTCAGGAAGGGATTGGACCACAGACTCAAACTGCTGGAATAATTATCACACATTATTAAAACTAAAGATAAATATCTCACTTTTTTATCTGCGTAAATATTTCATTTATTTGACTTTTTCTCGTTTTTTATTCATAGGTTTGGATTCATCATGAGTGCCAAAAAAAGAGGGTACGATGATTCATATATTCAATATGGATTCACGTCCATCATCATCAAAGAAGAAGAAAGGCCTCAATGCGTTATTTGTAGTAAAGCTTTGTCAAATGATTCTATGAAACCAATGAAGTTGAATTTACGTGTGGCCAAAACAGCTCTTAATTGGGCGAGGCAGGGATCTTACAAGATTTCTAAAGTGTCTTGTGGTATCTGGTACCAACACGTAACCTGTAGATCCTTTAACTCTTGCAAATTATATTGTTGCAGATCGGATTTGCTGTTCCAACACAAACCACAGATACTCCATTGGATTGATGTCTGGGGAATTAAGAAACCAGGGCATTTTACCTGAAATTCTTCCTCATGTTCCACGAACCATTCTTGAACAATCCGGACAATGTGGGATGGCACATAATCCTTCTTAAAGAAGACAATATTAGAGGGAAATACTGTTGCCATGAAAAGATGTACCTGGTCTGCAGTGATGTTTACGTAGATGGTAGACGGCATTGTTTCTTGCACGTAAAAGACTGGACCCAGGGTTTCCCAGCAGAACACTGCTTAAAGCATTACATTTCCTCCACCGGCTTGTTTTCGTCCCACGGTGCATTCTGGTTTCAACGCCTCCTCAGGTAAACAATGCACACGTACCTGGCCGTCCACATGGTGCAACAGAAAACGATATTCAGCTGACCAGACGGCCTTCCAATCACTCGATGTCTAGCTTTGATGCTCACGTGCGCACTGCAGGCGCTTTCGACGGTGAATCGAGGTTAGCATGGGAACTCGGTGCGACATGCGGCTACTCCACCCCATTTTCATCGGAGTTCGGTGTACTGCGTGTTATGATTAGGGATACGTAATTTTCGTATTTGCGAAATAGATGCGCATAAATGCGGAATTTGCCAAAATAAGCGAATAAATACGAAAATTTGATTTTAACTACTTTTCTGCGATATCTCGATAATTAACATTTTCTAAAGCGAAAATAGGACGTAATTTCGCGCAGCACTTCGTGCCCTACTCAGCGTTTGTTACCCGGGAAACCCCATGCCACGCCTCTTTCCCTCTCGACGAGTCAGCCAGCGCTGCTCAGTCGCACTGGCTAGCTGGCTGGCCTTGAAAGAATACGAATGAGCACTTGTTTGTTTTTGCATTTCGCTAGTAGACTACAAACTACAACGCTCGTGATCTGTTTGATAGAAGTATATCAATATGGGCCGCTCTAAGAAGAAATTAGTTGATAAAGTGAAAGAGTTTGGCCACGAGGGATTGTATCTAAGCGATACAAATATCGTGATGTGCAAATTTTGTAATGTTCGTCTAGAAGGGCAAATTGACTCTCCACATGACATCCAACGCAACAAATGAAGACTACCAGCATATTGGCATTGGCAGACTATTTTATCCATCTGTAGCCGCGACCACACCCACATCATCTTTAAACACAAATTTATTATTGAAAGCTTTTCCAAAATACCATTTTTTAAAGACATACCATGGCATGAGCTCATCGATGGATACAATCATTTTCACAGACAGCTACTTACAGTGGTCAACCAAGAGACTCCTGTTGATATCATACAGATTTTAAAAGCAACGAAATGCTGCTACCTAAACTATGCAAAGGCAGTTATTGAAAGCCTTCATAATTCTGTTAACAGCGTGGATGCTGAGAGATATTTCAGTATGTACAATATCGTTATTACTGACAGAAGGCAAAGGCTAAAGGAAGAGAATATAGAGACTACTACAATGTCGTTAGCTTTTAACTAAGTATTTTGGTACTTAGCCTACCAGTAAGTAAACTTTGAAAAACAGTAAACTAAGTAAAGTAAACTTTAAATAACAGTAAACTAAGTAAAATAAACTTTGAAAAACAGTAAACTAAGTAAAGTAAACTTTGAAAAACAGTAAACTAAATAAAGTAAACTTTAAAAAACAGTAAACTAAGTAAAATAAACTTTGAAAAACAGTAAACTAAGTAAAGTAAACTTTGAAAAACAGTAAACTAAGTAAAGTAAACTTCAAAAAACATTTTTTTTTTGTGTCTTCAGTTTTTGCTAATAAATGCGAAATTTTAATTTTAAAATATTTCGATTTTTTTTGGCGAAATTTACGTATCCCTAGTTATGATACATTACTCTCGTCACCAGCATTCAAATTGCCGGCGAGTTACGTCACAGTATCCTTTCTGTTGGCTCGTACCATAAGAGATAGCCTTCTCTCACCTCTAGTATCGAAGAGGCATGGTCGGGCCCACACCTTATCGACGGTTCGTGGTTTCTCTTCTCGGACCACTTTCTGGAAGTACTAATCACGGATGACCGTGAGCATCGCGCAAGCCTTGCCGTGTTGGAAATACTCTGACCCAGTCTGGTGGCCATTACAATTTGGCCTTTGTCAAACTCGCGTAAGTCCGCTGTCTTTCCATCTGAATAACAAGAATAACACTGATTATAACAGAACTCTGTATCAGGGGTTAAAGCATTTTCATGGCCTTCACACGCACTGCTGTTTAGCTGTAATTGCATTGATTTGTATAAAGACGCGTCGGTCATGATGTATTGGCTCTTCGGTGTAGTACCGTGTGTATCACGTGACATCTCCATCGCTATACATTAGGGCAAGATTTTGCTTAGGGGCCTCACAATTTTCCTTGCCCTGGGCCCTAGGGTGTCATAGTAAGGCCCTGGTTACAGTGAGCAGGTCAATCTTGACATTGTTTGTAAATAGCGCATTCTACGGTATCAAGCAAGGGGTTGGACAATCTTTGCACTGTTCGTGTCATGAAGCTGGCGACTTCTTGTTCGGACAGTCTAACAAGTTTTGCCCGCTATCGTACTTCATTATTTAGAGCATGGAGTCTCCGTAAACATTTTCTAGATGTATGAGAAATCACAACCCCCATCTACACCGTCGAGTCACATTATTGTGACCACCTCCTACTTTTGACGTCAACAGCGAGTAGCCAATGAAAGAAAGCTCGTGTTGTGAGCTGGCTTGGAGGGTATATAAGGTGTGCTGTAGGCATTCTGAAACGTATCAATCGTTGCTGTCATGGATAAAAGGAGCGATTTATCAGATTTGCAAATTACTGGCTTTCGAGCCAAGGGTGGCAGTATTTCTGAAACAGCGCAGTTTGTGAACTGTTCGCGTGTTGCGGTGGTTAAAGTGTATCGTGATTGGAGAAGTGGCACCATTGCGAATAAGCGACGTGGAAACTACGGAGAACCACGTGCCATTGGTGTGAGAGGTGAAAAGGCTTCGAAGGTGCGTGAGGACCAATCGACGCGCTACAATGGGGCAACTCACTGGATAAATGAACCAGAGGGCTACCGGAAGTGTGTCTCAAACTACAGTTCAGCAAACCCTGTTCCGCATGGGGCTCCGATGCAGACGAATGGTCACTGCACCTATGCTAACGAAGGTGCATCGGCAGAAAAGGCTTATATTTGCATGTCAGTATCGGAATTGGACCTCAGCTGATTGGTAAAGGATTGTCTTCTCCGATGAATCGCGTTTTCTGCTTCATCTTACTGATGGATGTTTGCGTACAAGGCGAGAAACATCGGAGAACAAACATTCTTCAACCACTGCTGGAAGAACACAAACTGGTGGGGGCAGCGTTATGGTTTGGGGAATGTTTTCGTGGCATTCCCTGGATCCACTCATGCCTGTGGAAGGCACTATGGACCGACTTCGTTATGAATCCATCCTTGCAGACCACATACACCCATACATGCTGATTGTCTTTCCTGGAACGGAAGAGATCTTCTAGAACGACAATGCGACGTGTCACACAGCTAGAAATGTCCAAGAGTGGTTGGAAGATCACGATGAAGACTTCAAAGTACTTCCATGGCCCCCTAATTCCCCAGACTTAAACCCAATTGAGCATCTGTGGGACCACCTCGATCGTGTTGTTCGCTCTATGGATCCTCCACTACGCACCCTCCAGCAGCTGTCAGATACACTGCAGTCAGCATGGCTCCACATACCTGTGAACACATTCTAGCACATTATTGAGTCACTCCCAGTCAGTCTAGCTGCTGTTCGCGCTGCACACGGCGGTTAATCTGGATATTAACTGGTGGTCACAATAATGTGACTCGACCGTGTATTTCTTAGTCGTTATAATAGCTCTGCAACAACTCTCCCTCTATAAGAAGCTTTACGCTCACTCTAAATGAAATTTCTGAAACCTTTTTTATCAAGGGTATCAAGCTCAAAAATATTGCACATTAAACTGAACCTTCTGTTTGTATTTTTCTGCTGGGAAAGAAATGTAGCAGATTTTTTGAAAACAAAAACAAGCAGAATCCGAAAACTTTTGGCATTCATCTTTATTGAAAACCTATTATTAATTTTTTCATGCGATGCACGAACATTTTGCTGGATAAAAATGTTCCCATCCAATGATTTTTCTGTTCAAAGAGTTTAATTCTAATGTGTTCATTATCAGTAAAATACTAAGCATATTCAGATATATATACTGTATATACAATATATATATATATATATCTGTGGGAATTAAAAAATATAGATTACCTTTATTCAAAATAGGTTTCTTTTCATCTGTTGCCTGGAATGAGAACAAGAATGTCACTTTGTGCATAATGATAACCTAAATGCATGTATATATAGCTCATGCAACAGGCAAGAAATTAGCATGTTATGTCGAATAACGATAAAGGCTTAAAGGTACGTTTTTAAAAATTCCCCTCTCCCAGCCCACCCTCCAAAAAAAATTCGAGTATATTTCAGCAGAATAGTAACTCCATCCCCAACTGGAAAAATCACGAAATCCAACTAAAGGTAGTATACGTACAAGGTTTAGCATGTATATTTTTGTGGTAGCCGTTCCGGTGGCCGAGTGGTCTGAGGCGCTAACTGCTGACCATTCGTCCGAGATGGGTCCTAACTTGGGCCTCCGATGATGCATCGGTGCTACGTTTGTCTGATAGAACTGGCTCTTCCCCCTCCTTGGAACCATGCACCTCCAATTAGGGACGGGTGACTGCCCATACCCCCAAGAAATTCTCACGGAGGTCGTTAACCCCACTCCTCCCCCTCAAATAATAATTCCGCTGTATTGCACACTTTCAGTGCACTTGAGCCATTATCTCACATCCGTTTTTCTTTTTTATTCTCAAGAAGCATAACATTTAATGGTTTTTTAATAGATTTCCGAGTTACTGTGTATGAATTTAAGAGTTCATTTTCAAGCTCATAACTTCATTGCTTTTTTTCGGGGAGGGGGGGGGCTTAACAGACCACCGTGAGTAACTCGATGGGCTAAAAGAAGTCTCCCGTCCCTAATTTAGGGCAACTGGTTCCAGTGCTGTAAGACAAACACAACATCCGTGCCTCACCGGGATTCGAACCAAGACTCATCTCGCGCGAATAGTCTGAAGCCAGCGCTTAGGCGACTGTGTGTGTGTGAGAGAGAGAGAGAGAGAGAGAGAGAGAGAGAGAGAGAGAGAGAGAGGGCGTGAGCCGTTGTCCATGGCAGAGATTAAACGCTCCTGTAAAGAACTTGAACCCAGAGGGGATATGCCAAATCGACAGCAACAGGTTCGAATCGGGGCCGTAGCCAGTAAGGGGTTTTGAGGGTTTAAACTATTCCCGAAATGACGTACTGAAATAAAAAGAGGGTAGATAGACCCATATACTTGTGCAAGTAGTATAGCTTTTAAGTCAGTATTTGAAAAATGAGGAGTACTAAATAAATGAATTTCATGTTCAAGTAAAATGTGACAGAGAAAATAATTAACATATGTATAACGTACGGTGAAAATTAATTTTCAAATTCAGAAGCCCTCCCCGAAAATTTCTTTCTGACTACAGCCTTTATTGGAATGGATGGTAAATGAATAATGATCACGGGGTGGAAGGCATTTCAAGTTTCATTTGTTGATCAAAGTGATTCGGACTGCAGCATATAAATTTATTTTGTTATGTGTTAAATGCGAATGGTGTTAAAATGTAAAGGAAATCGGGTATTGCTCTGATTGTACAATGCGTCCCGTCATGCCACTTTGTTTGTCACTTATCGATTAAACTATCGTATGTTATGACCACGCAAACTGCCAATTCCATCTATTTTCGATAAGTCTGGGCCTCCGGTACTAGTCTCCAACAAAACGTTCAAATTTTTATCGAAACCGAGAGAAAAACAAAACAAAACAAAAAAGTGTGGGAGCTGTCGTGCCGACTCTGAAAGTCGAGATCTCTCTCTCTTCCTCTCTCGAATTATTAACTCGATTACGATTATTCAAAACTGACAACTTCCTCTGATTTCCCAGAATGGCATATTAATATTTCGTAGCGAAAATTAAACGATGTGAAAAAAAAGAAAAGAAATATAAGATATTCAGTAATGAATTGTTCTAAGGATTTCTATCCAGATGTCGAATTGATAAGCGGTTCAATTGAACAGCAGCAGTTTTAGCAAATGGTTTATACGAACCGGACAGAACGGGCTCCATACATCGCTGCCGTGATGCACGTGCAAGTCTCTTCCGGAAACTCCACAACTAGTCACCCTGGAATGTGATAGAACCCATATCTCCGTGTTTCCTTTAGAGTGGGTTATTAAGACAGTGTATTTTCAAGGCACTAAATCATGTCAACTATCTTCCCAGAAAATACTTATAACAGAGATATCGTCAATTCCAAGAAGTTGAAAAATATTGAGAAAGTAAAACAAAATAATAATGGAAGTTTTTAGAGGAGGAGGATTTAACGTCACACATGAGAGTCTAAACACTCGAAAGAATCTGCCATCCTTAATTTAAATTTGGTGGCTTCAGGGCAGGGAGTAAACCAACTCAATAGCAACGAACGCAAATTGCATGTCTTGCGCAAGGCTTAGCAGAAGGAGAAGCCAGAAGTCCAGGTGATAGATCACCCTATTAGCCGGTGATAATGGAATCACTCAGCATATAACGAAGTAAATTTCTCCGTCATTTTTGGTCTACGCCGGGATTCGAACCCGAGGCCGTTTATTCCGGAACAAGTCGCTCTACCAACTGAGCTACGCAGACATTTGTTCCGATTCCTATCTGCCTTTATGTCGTGTGCGTCCTGCTGGCAGGTACGTCACATCTCCCCCCCCCGAAAGAGGGCCGGGGGCATGGGCCAGCCATGAACATGAATCGTTGCAGGCAGCCATTCACTGTAGAACGTGCACTTGAGAACTCCCAGTCAATCTGCTGTGTGGAATGCAACATCACACATTTTTATTTTTCGAAGCGCTGGAGAAGGAATTCTCTGATTTTTCCGGTCTCGCGGTGTGGAAATAACATCACACCAATGCGAGATTTTGAACGGCCGGGTCATCCGGATAGTTCGGGCGCCATTATAACGAAGTAAATTTCTCCGTCATTTTTGGTCTACGCCGGGATTCGAACCCGAGGCCGCTTATTCCGGAACAAGTCGCTCTACCAACTGAGCTACGCAGACATTTGTTCTGATTCCTATCTGCCTTTATGTCGTGTGCGTCCTGCTGGCAGGTACGTCACAAGCAGAAAACACGGCTTCTTGTAATCCCTACAGAAATATCCCCGTAAAAATACAGGTGATGCCCAAGTGCCCTAGTAATCTGAGGCATACGTTTCTGACCAGTTGTCTGAGGTTGACCTGGGGTTAAATGCCGAATGAGGCATACGGGATGTGTTTGTGTTGCGGCGCTGGTTCTCTCTCTTTCCTGGAACCAGCGACCCTAAATTAGGGATGGGGAGAACTTACAGTCCTTAGAGTTGTTCATTAAATCTGAAACAAACAACAACAGGGAATTCGTTCTGTCCAATATTACTTTGGAATTGAGCTATCTTCATCTACGTATACGATATCATCCATATGAAACCCGTAAAACCAAGAGGAAAATAATATGTAGGCTATGGGTTTGAATACGATACAAAGGAATGGAAAGCAGCTCGGGCTACCAAATAAGATATAATACTACCAATTTTTTTTTAGCTTGAATCTTTCCAGCTCTTTGTTTCGAAAAAACACCGAGTTAAAACAAAAAGAATATGCCTGATTCCTGCAATACTTTAGGAAAAAGCTGTCTTTAAATTCACGCTAACAGTAACGAAAAGACTTCCGGGTTGGTTGTCACTTTCAGTATGATAATAGTTCTTCCTTAAAGGAGGTTCGACACCACTCATACTCTTGTCGAGGAGCAAAATCTTCGCACTGAGAACCTAGACTATTTGCCAGTGTCATGTTTTCCTTCAGTTCTAGCTCACTCCTTTCGTGTACCGTATAATCCACAAACTAGAAGAACTATCATAGAATTGCCCGTCTCTATCACGTTTTTCCGAGCTCAAAGAGTCACACAGTATTTGCTCAGTCTCGTCATTATCTAATATCACTCACCCGAAATGCTTTCTTCTGCATGAATCATCTAGACTTTTAACTTCATGTTCTGAAAGTGATAATTGTCTTGTTTAAACACTCGGGCACACTTTCTCGAAAACTATGTTATCAATGAAAAGTTATCAGATCGATATCATTTCGCTGAAGTTTTCTCATGAACTTCTGGTAAAGGTTCGCGATTAATTCATAAAGTGTTATCAGTTTAAATTTTCTATGAGTGCGGAAAATGTGCCATCAGATAAAATTCACGTAATGAACAGATTGAATTTCTTATCGGTACTATAGTAGGAAATTTGAGTAATCAAAATGACATAATTTGACGATAGCTACGGGAGCCTCCTCTGAAGAAAATCCTACAAATGATATGTCTTCTAGATATACGGCCAATTTCTAAGGTATCCATTCCTTTGTAATTTGGTTAATGAACCAAAACTTTTCCTATTTTGCAAAGCTCTGTTTTTGGCCAATAAGATTCAATGAAGTTCTAACTAACCATGTACCCTATTTTTAGGAAGAAGTTTATTCAACCTAACACATACAGCTAAGCACTTCAGGTATCTGGTAAGGGCCTGAATAAGACTATGACCGGAGACTTGAAGAGCTGAGTTGTATGTTTTAGCTTGAATAAACTTCCTCTTTAAAATTGAGTAACCCTCTGAACAAATTTTACCGCTTTTTTAAGCAGTAGCTACTTCAGAAAACATTTCTCTCGTGCTTCGGTTTTTGTGATAGCAGTATTGTATAAATAAAAAAAAATTCGAGTTTTCAAAAATTTGTAAAATAGAAAACTGTTTTACTAATATTGTATCAAACTTGTTTTCAAAAGATTGAAAAGAACAGGCGGTTTTTTTTAACTACGGAAAATTGGGGTACACCTTCGATACCGGGTACGCATTTGTCACCGAAATAAAGTGTTCACCGTCACTTGAGAATTTAAACAGATATATTTTTAATGTTAAAAAAAACAGCTGTTTTCCGTTAACATGTCCTAATAAAAAATTGAATCATTTGGATATTAGGGACAAGAATTATTTGTCGGTCTCGAAAAGATACCCAACCCAGACGTAACATGTTCACCTGATGACTATGGAAGAAAATTTAATGAGAATTCCTTCGGCGATGTGTGTCCGTTGAAAAGGCTGGAAACGTAGGAACAGTTGAAACCTTGCAAATATCCAGGGAAGGAGCTTGGCAGTCCGGGCCGGGATTTTTCCGATACACTTACGACCGGGCCGGGCCAAGTCGACCCATTCGGTTTATCGCAATGGTAAAGAAAGAAAAAAGTCGTGTTCCCCTATTTCCTGGTGTGTTTAACTGTTTCGCTGGCTTTACTTACTTCCATGATATATCCCAGAACGTAATCAGAAAAGCAAGGAGAGGGACTCACATTGTTTTCTCCAATTTGTAGGTATTAAGATGGTAAAACCATTTTGGGGCTTGTTTTCGACAAAAGGATTCGACCTCGAGCGAGTGTGTGTGTGTGTGTGTATGAGAGAGAGAGAGAGAGAGAGTGCGTGTGTGTGCGTGTGTGTGTGTGAGAAAGTGGGATGACATCGATAGTTTCTCCTATCCCTAATCTGTATAGGGATTGACTTTTGTAGTGTTACCTCTTACTAGTTCAGAGAAAGGGAGATTCCGAACGCGCTTAGTCTTCCTTTTCTTTCTTTCTAAAGGTTACATTTTTCGATAATTGTCAAAGTTTAGTTAATATTTTGAGGCTTACATTCAACTAAATATTTTCAAAAATATCTCATTTCATTATTTAATTTCCACATTTTAATAAAATACAATAGAAAGACAAAATAATACCAAATGGCACATCACGGGCCGGGTCGGGCCTAAATACGAGCTGCAATTGACAAGCCCGGGCCAAACTGGGCCGAGTGTCTAATATTTGAAACGGGTCGGGCACCAAATTAGGCCCGTGCAGTCTTCTAAAAGGAGCTATCAAGTCAAAAGGACCACGACTACTCTTCACCTCTGCCCATAGCGTTTCTCTCCAACAGAGATCTGATGAAGATCATTTAGAAAAACAGAAGTGGAATATTGTTTTGTTTGTTTTGCGACGAATACTCATTCTGCGTTCTTTGAAAAACAACTCATTTGCGATATTCCAAAGATTTTTTTGTTTTGGCTTTGAGATTTAGCGACCATCGTGAGCACCTCAGTGACCTATAAGCAGTAGCAGGTCCGGCTTTAGCGTTTGTAGTGCCCACGGCGACAATATTCGTTGACTCCCCCACAATTTTTTTTGCGTGTGTGTGTCTACTGGATTTTGTGTGGTTTTTCAGCCACATGAAAAATGTACAATATACACTAGCAGTCGCGCTTGTTTATCAGTAGCTCAACGCAGAAAACAACACTCCTTGGGCTTAATTGTAATAGTGATGATTTGGAGTTCCAGTGAGATCGAGACCTTCAATTGTCTCCAGTGGCTTAGCCACGGTGATTAGCGCCCAGAGGCACGATAGTAATTTGCACTCCTTGAAAATCTACAAGACAGATGATCCCGAAAGTGATTTCCGGAAATGGCTTGAGTTAGGACCTACCAGAGAAAATTTATTATATTTCTACGCATATAATGAATATATTCTGAGAGTTTATTCAAGTGAATTTAATTTCAGAATCATAGAACTCTTAAAAGCATTAATCTAGATTTGACAGCAGAAAAGTGTACATGTTATAAAACAGTACCGGGCCGAATCAAGGAGGGCAAAAAACCCATAGCACCTAATAAAATGGCAACTTCATATCAAAATCAGAACATTCATCGCTATTCCAGTAGCTGAGTTGTCTGACTTGCTGGCTTCAGACCATCAAATCCCGGGAGGGGGGGGGATTAAATGATGTGTCTCTCTGATATTCCCTCACCCTGGAAGCATTGACCCCAAATTTGAAACAGGCAGCTGCTTTATAGCTGTTTGTTCGTGGTGGTCGTCGCACTCCGGAAAACAAACAACTACAAAAAAAAAAAAGAGGAGGTGACCATTCAATTGTAACATAATTTTCCATATGAGAAAATTGTATGTTTTCGTATTATAAAATTACTCGCCATGGCGCATTTCCAATTTTAACAGCAACGTCATTCCAGCTTTTTCGGCGAACCCATAGACTCGCCTGGAGGCAGCTAACACCCCTCCGCCGATCGCTATGCCTCTGATCGACTCCGGTAAACATTAAAGAAAACTTCAGCTCGGCCATCACCCCCTGAACTTGACGCCCAGTGCGATGGCACCTCTCGCTTCGCCCTAAAGCCGGCCCTGAGCAGTAGTGTTGGGCAAAATCCACTGAATTCAAAAATCGAAAGTTGGTAACCCAGAGATCTGGCAAAACGGGATATTCATTCGAATGATTTCTAGTTTTAGAATTTACCGATAGATGGCGCGATATGCTCAGAGCCACCTTCTGCTTTTGACAAATCGAAATATTCATTCAAAATAATCATTCGAATGATCTAAAATTTTACAATTCACGAGTACATTTGCTCTGCTTACCCGAAGTGAGAAATCCAGCCGTAAATGAAAGACGAACACATCAAACGTTTTTCGATTAGCTTAAATAAGGTAGGAGTAATCCAAAGTTAGCAGATACTCCAGCGACAGATCATTCGAATGATCCTGCAAACGAGAGATCATTGGATCACACGGAAAGTATTTCGAGAACCTCTCAAGTAGTTCTTGAGAAGAGATGAGCTATTTTGCACAAGAGAATTCGAACGATGATTTGTTGATGTTTTTCGCCTTTCGAATGCACTCGTTGGGTCGAGACAGCGTATATAGGAGCAATCGAGAGTTGTTGTTTTTCATTAAAATGATTTTGACGTAATCGAATGTTTCGGGAGATTTCCATAATCGAATGAATCGATCATTTCTACCTGATTTTGCGCGTCACTAATAAGATGGCACTTCTCACCCGTCCCTAATTTGGGATCACTGGTTCTGGGGAAGGAAGAGAGCCAATGCCATAAAACAAACACAACATCTATTCCTCATCCAGGAATCGATCACGGTCCCATCTTGGGCGAATAATTAGAAGCCAACGCGTCATACCGCTGTGCCACCACGGTGGCCTTCCGAAGATTGGTCATCTTATATGCTCTGACAGTGTGCGATTAGCTGTATATCATTATCACAGACAGTATGCGTTAGTCTTTCCTAATTGGAAAGTGAAGGTTTTCTGTTTCTTTAGAACCACAGCTGGGTTTTTTGACGTAGATCTACGTCTAACTCAGCGGATAGTATGGGGCGTCTTACGGCCGACCGCCTGAGCAAAAAATAGGTCCCAATTGAAATCATTATAGCGTTAAAAATACGTGCTGCACACTAATCGTCTTAGAATATTCGTAAACAGCATGGAGTCCAATTCGCCTATTGCGCAATACATTGTGAGCGCGACGCTCCCCTCGCTCACTGTGCGTGATGCAATATTTCGGGATGTGGGGAGATGATGCAATATTTCGGGGTGTGCCGTCGCGTTTGATTCAGTCTATCTCGACAACCGTGAGCGGCGCAACACGACTGTGCGTGATATAGTTTTAAAGCTCTCGACGAGATCTATTCAAATATGCGAAGAACATTTCGCAGTGGTTTGAACTGATCATTTTAAAAATTGTTTTCTTGTGAACCGGCGAACAGCTTTTGACAATATCGAAATTTATCTGGACAACCGTGAGGGCAAAATGACTGTGCGTGGTATCGTTTTAAAGCTCTCGATGAGATCTATTCAAATATATAAAGAACATATCGCAGTGGTTTAAACTAAAATTTTAAAAATTTGTTTTCGTGTGAACGGGTTCACATTTTTGACAATGCCACGAAATTCGCAGAATAAACGCAAGCAAAAGTGGAGAAAATCAAAACGAGAGGCAAGAGCAAGTGGTGAGGAATGCAAGAAGACAGAGCACCGCGTTGGGTAATTCGTGTATCGATCTGCTTTGTGTTCGCAATGTATTCAGTATTGCTTGTAAAAATTATGTAAGCTACTTTTCATATCGTAGACCTGTGTTGGTTATAACAAATTACATAAACGCTTTGAAACCATACTCAACTGGCTCATTTCAACTCTCCGATCTGCGAGTCGTCGTCCTACATTCTAAACTGATGGCTCAATCAGTACTGAGACTACATGTTGTTGTTTTTTCTATTTTTTTTATTTTGTCTCAGGGTTTAACGACCACCATGAGCAACACTTGGGTGTACCAGCAGTCACCCGTTCTTAATTTGGTGCATTTGGCTCCAATGAGAGAAGAGGGCCAGCGACGTAGCACATGCGCACCACCTATTCCTCATTAAGGATTCAAACTCAGATTCGGCTCAGAGTGTTAGCCAGGAACCAACGCCTTTGACCACTCTGGTACCACAGTGACATCGCTAGCTGTACATCGGAAGTTAGCAGCATAATAGTTAACTCGGTTAGGATTATTCTTCCTTAATTTTCTACCAATGCAAGAGATAAAGAAGTGTAGTCGATCCCTCAGAGAATATTAAACATTGTGAACAACATTCTTCTATTGCAAAGGACATACAACCTCGCCTCCATTTTTGAATGTGAGCAACAAATATTCCCTGAAAATTTGGAGAAAGAAATGCGAATTTTAATTTGCCAAAGTTACCGAAACTGGCGAATCATACTGTGAGCCAATTCTGTAAATGGACAAACGACAAACTATGGCGCGAACAAAAAATTGCGCTAGAAACTCTGGTGCCAAAAGTTTCAATTCCAGTTTTAATCAGATTGTAACCAGCGCTTTTTGCGCCCTCTATTGAGCTGCACCCGGGGCAGCCTGACCCACCCGAGTTGCACCTCTGCTGTTGGGTATACATAGGTAAATCCGTTAGTTAACATCGATGTTCGGAAAAGTTGAATAGATTCTTTTTTCCCCAATAATATTGCAACATATCCACAACAGAAAAACTTGAATCTCTCAATGGCCTAATCCAACTAGGGCTGCAAGCTGCAAAATGTATTGTGTAACTAGTTCGCTCTCCTCCCCTGTCACCCACACTACCCTGAGGGTCTTGATCTTGTTGAAATCTGTTTTATAGAGGAAACCATTTCGGGCTTCCTACTGTCACCCTCAAATTTGTTAAAATGTCTTCTAAAAACGATCCGCTTCCGCCTCCAAGCCTCTCACTCTGTTAGCGAGCTCTGTTAAAAAATTGCCGTCTCCCTTTCACTCTCCGTATTCTTTGAGTTCGGAGTTAAACCTTGCCAGGAAGAATAACTTCGCTGGCTTACCGAACTCACCTTATCCTGTGATCTTTGTAGCTTTGTCGGTAGTCCTTGTTTCAAAATGAATTTATATTTTTAATGATTAAATACCACCGTGAATAACCCAATGGGCTATAGGCAGTCTCCCGTCCCTAATTTAGGGCCACTGGTTCCAGGGAAGGGAGAAAGCCAGTGCTGAAAGACAACCACAACAGCCATGCCTCACCGGGATTCGAATACGGACACATCTCGGACGAATGATCACAAGCCATAATACTTTAAAAGAGTATTAATACAATTACAATATTAAGTATTAACTGTATTATACTACTCAGCTTCATTCGTAAAAATGCAAAACACAATTTTATTGCCACTTTTTTGCTTTTGCTTCCGTGAAACGGCTTTTGTCATATGCATTCCCTAAAATTTGGCGCCCCTCAATATGCAGCGCACTGGGCAACGGCCCAGGTTGACCCAATGGTAAATCAGCACTGGCCTAAACCAAATTTCTTCGTTCAGAAGAAAGCTTGCTATGGATTTGTTAACTCCACAAGGAAAACACGCAAAATATGATCAAGGATAAGCAGAATGGAAAATCTGTAGAACAAGGAGGGAGAAAACGTTCCACGTGCGTACATGCAATTGCACTTCGGGAAGAAAAATAATCTGTGCATGAGAATTATTAAAACTCACATAAAAATACTCTTAAGAAAGGATGTTGGCAAGCAACAATAAGAACTTGAAAATATTTGGCAATCTCTTTAGAAATCAAACTTACTTGTCCCAAAGATGAGGCAACCAGAACCAGAGCTATTACTAGCTCTCTGATCATTTTGCACTTGTTAACTAATTCCTTAAAATTAAACGGTAGCAGACGCTTCACTGAAGCTCGGTGACGACGACAGAAGGATTAAAACCTAGTCAACTGTTATCTTTATAGTACTTCACCTGAATTTTATCTTTGACTCGTGTGAGTGGCTTGAAAGAAGGTCACCTCAGTCTAGTGATTACTTCATAAGGGTATCTTCCAAGAGAGGAGTCAAATCAATAAGATATAAGCAATAGCGTTATATGTTATCAAGTGCCTGATAACAGAAGTGCAGCACAGTTTGACGTCAAAACAAAATTCGCTGAGTGTTACGTTTCCACAGAGATATATATTGAGATAATTTATTTCATATGCCTTATGCATTCATATCCACAAAATATTATTGTACATGCAACCATTTCCCGATTTACTATGCTGAATTTTTGCGTGACATAAATCAAGGCATTTGTTCATCAAAGCAGTTATTCTCATCAGATACGTAGAAAAATTGTCTCATTGGCAGTGGAACTTTGACTTGCCTTAGAATTCATCATATTTGTTCTGCACAAGTCAATAGCATTGCTCAGAAGTTTTTCATAATACTTTCTAAGTGCATGTTGTAAAATAAATATGCAGAATCATTTATACTAATGCAAGACGGATGAATGCTCTCATATCTATAATGATTTTGAAACGAATAATGAGTTGGGAGTTCTTTACATTACGGTTGCTATATATGCTCTATTACTTATACTTAAAAGATTAAATTCTTGATAGCTGTCTTTCTGATTCTGCACCATTTCATGATTTTTGTCAAGGATTTTTCTTCTCTCTCTTTCTCTTTATGATACGTTTAGACTTCCGCATTACTTCACCTGTAACGCCTGATTCTATCTTTTCGTTATTGCTACTTTTATTTCCAAAAATCCTGTTTTCTTATGCATTGATCCTGTGTATCATTCTTTGGATTCAGTTTGTTTCTTTTCATAATCTAGAACTAGCTTCACGTTTCCTTTTTAGTTTCTTGAATCTGTATATTTTAATTTGGACTTCTGCGGGATGGTAAATTTGGCACAATCCTCTCCTGTGACCAGATTTGACGCATGAAATAATAAAATTACTGAACAGCGATACGAAAGCGTTGATTAATAAGTAAGCATATTTATTTTATTTTTGATAAACCATTCCTTTTTCTCGCTACGATACTGTACTTATCCATCGTAAACACCCATGTGAGAAGACATTGCTTTGTGCTGAAAAGTCGCATGTTCAGAGCATTTCCCAGAATAAAGCCATCACTAAGTCAGAATGTTAAGAACGCCACATTACCTTTAGGCCATCGTAAGACGGATGTTATGAGCCCAAGCAGTGTTCATAACTGAATATTTTTATATGAGATTAAGGACACATTCTTTAGTCTAAGTGAAGTAATCTCAATTACTACGATATCCAGAAAATATGAAGCAGGAGAGCGAATTAAAGGTCTATGCAGCCAATCTGCTCTCGAAAAATAGAGGGCAAATCTAGACATACTTCGATTTAATATTACCACCCAAGAAAACTCAATTTGGTTAGGAAATTTTTGAGAAACACTTTATAGACGACTGATTCGATGTGAGTTCGGAAGGCTGAGTTTCAAACAAAATAACGAAAACGCTGAGACTTTTTCTCTTAAGGGGGATTCGAAATGGCCTTCTTTATTTCTAAAAATTACTCCGAAAAATAAAAAAAATAGCCCAAAATAACGCAGTACACTTAGAAGAAAAGCCTTAATAAGTGACGTCCCGGTGAATCTGTAAACTTTAATTTTATATATACAGATTCACCAGGACGTCACTTATAACAAAATTATAAAACAAATACAAAAAAACCCAAAGTGGTGCTAGTTGACCATTTAAATACAAAATGGTGCTGGTTGACTATTTAAATACAAAATGGTGCTAGTTGACCAGTTTGCAAGTTTTAGGCTATACGGCAGGTTATAATCGTTTCGCAAACAAACAAATGTTTTGTATATTTGCGCATCATGAAGCATAATCTGTGTTCATTCTTCCAAGAAAACTCAAGAGTCGGTGTGAGGCGGATGTACAAAGTAACGGCTTCATATGCGAATTTTGCAGATTTAAAGCGATTGAGTGAATTTACAAAGAGAAATGCTCAGGAAAACTAGCAACAAACGTGTCATTTACCTGACAAACCTTTCGGAAGTTCTTCCTATACTGTTGAAAAAATTCGATGCATGTATTAGTACTAGCAGTTAATAACGACAGCAAACGAGAAGAAAATATCTTGTCTTTCGTCCGCAAAAACTGAATTTGCAGATTCCAGTGTACGACACAGCAGGATGTAATGAATTTTATCTCATTCACCCCATCTAAGATCCCTTGATTTTTTTTCTTGTTCACGTTATTATCAAAAATCAAGTTTCTGTGCTATCAATGCCTTTCATTATTGATGATTTCTTTGAAAGCTATCTATGCTGAGAAGCTAAACTTGAGAACCTTTTTTTGCAAAACAAAACATTTAGAAACCCAGAAAAAATGCGCGATATGGAAACAAACTGGAGTTCAAACAGCAATTAAAAGTTCCCACTATCACACGCTAGGGAGTCTATTTAAATATAAAATGAATGCGTAACATTAAATAAAAGAAAAATTATAGATATGTTTGTTTCTTTATTTTGGGGAAGAATGTAGAACTTAATTCGTAACTTACAGATCTAAATATGGCATCAGTTTTTTTTTCTTTGAAATTGAAATTCGAAGGAACACTACGAGGTTTCAACTGCTTTTGATTCGTAGTGTCATAGTATCCAAAATCTTCTTCATTAAAGTGGGCAGAACATATTCGTGAATGCACATTGGGATGGAAATTATCGCACTTCATTTTACACAGCCGTTCCTTTAACAATTTCGGCTTTTTCAGAAGAAAATTATAGAAAGTTATTCCTTCCCCTAAACATTTTAGGTGGCAAGGCACAACCATGCGATGAGCAAAAGTTAGCCATATCGTTAATAAATTTACAAAAATGGCGATTTTTTTGAACCGCTGCAAAGTAACGCCATGTTAGGGAATGGGAAAATGCATGTAAACAAACAATTGTTGGTCCACGTTCACGGCCCAGGATGCAATGAGAAGTGAATAAGGTCCATGGCACTGGGGATTTATTGATACCATACTTCAACTTCTTCTACTCCTCTTCTTCGGTTCTACTTTTTTTCTCCATTTTTAATAGCGTATTCTCTTTCGCTGGTGCCATGTGATAGGCATTTCTTACCGTAGTCAACAGACAAGCCCCGTTTTTCTCTCAAAATCCAGGAGCGCTAAAATCCCGCCAAAAAATCCCTTTTCTTCAACACAAGCATCGCAAAACCAGTCCTACTGGACGAAAAACAATGAGCAAGAAGATGTTGAAAGCTCTTTCTCTCTGGCGCACGCGCAAGGATTTGCCTTTAGCACTATTTTCCAACGCGTACAGGAATAGCTTTAGCTAAAATGACCCCACAATAGCACTTCTTTGTTGGCAACGAACTGCCAAGAAGCTTTTAAGGTGGACGTCAAGTAATTTTGCTTCCTATACTTCCAATGGAAAAAACTTCTGTACACATTTTCTTCACAATTAATGCGTTCCCAGGGATGAAAATTTGAACATCGATTAAAATAACTTCATATTATAACTTGGAATACTTAATATTTTCTAAAACATAACGATAATTATATTAAAAATGAATAACTTTTCCTTTGGTGGTGTTGAAACCAGAAAAAAGATGGCGCGACCTGTACTTTGATGACGTCAGTAGGCAAACAAATGTTGGATTGCATAATTATGGTTATGTTTGAAAAAATATTAAGTATTCCAAGTTATAAAATGAAGCTATTTTAATCGATGTTCAAATTTTTATCCTTGGGAACGCATTAATTGTGAAGAAAATGTGTACAGAAGTTTTCCCATTGGAAGTATAGGAAGAAAAATCCTTGAGGTCCACCTTAAAGCAGCAGCTTAGCATCTCATAGTCATTACCAAATGAAGAACACGGTTTTAGCCTTCTCCTCAACTACGCCTCCACCTCCGTGACTCTCTTTCTGCCCCCCCCCTTTTTTTGGTAATGTTTTTAAGAATTTTACATTTGTCCGAAATAAGAGGAAAACGGAATTTATCTCTTCCCGGGATCATAACACCAACAAGCCATGTCACCATGTGGCACTGAATCATTGGCACAGATGCTCTTATTGATTCACCTCGAAAAGTAATTTATTTCTAGTTATTCATCTTTTGTGTTGCATCACTTGATTTTTCTTGTTTTAAAAAAGTGTAATGCGTGTCAAAATAAGGTAAAGTATTTATGTTTATAATCAAGGCCGGATGGAGCTTTTGCGGGGCCCGAGGCAAAAATTTCATTGAGGGGCCCGGAGCAAAATTTCATTGCGGGACCCGGAGCAAAACTTCACTGCGGGAAGTAAGAAATAAATATATTTTAGTAAAGCCGATATGTGAAAAATGCCGTTCGTGAAGAACATACACGAAAACTATCATAAGGACAAAATGATTAGCCTATCTCAAAAAAGTATTTGCTTTAAGCTTAATAAAAAAAGACCACAATACGGACTAAAAGTTCCGAGAGAGACAGACAGAGGAACAGAGAGAGAGAGAGAGAGAGAGCAAAAAGTTTTAAAATCTGCGATTTTCATTTTGGGCAGAGGGGTTGAAGTTGCATTGTGACTCTTATTAAATTACCTCAGGAAATGATAAAAGGTTACCTGCGTAGCGAATGTTTTTATGTAAGAAATAATAAGGATCCCTCTAAAATAAATTCCTATGAACAGGTTTCCCCACCTGATACATGTTTTACTGATTGATTTTTAATGCAAAATGGATTAATTGACAAATTAGTGACTTTTTAAACTCTTATAGGAGCTCATATATGAAAATTGCTCTTTTTTATTTTTAGTAATGTTCTTAAAGTCATTGAATCATTGGCATCCATATGTAGCCCGAAACTAACTTTGTCTTCAAAGATCAAAGCACCCCATGGAACACACTACGGAGCGTGACCCGCTGGGGATCACTGAAGTCTATGTGTCCCTCTCCCTCGAAGGTGAGAGAGCCGCAGAGATTAATACCCAAAAATTACGGTAAAATTCTCTCAGCCATTAAACAACTTGGAACGGCCTCGAGGATCAAACTCTATAAACACACACAAAATTTACTCTTCCTTTCACACTCTCTCATACTTCACAGAACAGGACAGAACAACAAGTAACACTAGCATTCCATCGCCGTTCCGAAAGCAGGCAGTCTCCACTCGACTTGTCACCCGAAAATATACACAGCTCGAAAGTGGGTTACAAAACCTTTAAGGAAGAAGGGAAAAAGATATCTTTCCCCAACAAGGAAAAAAAGAACCACTATTAATCCAGTGCACCAGCCCACTATTTTTTAAATAATACATAAAAAACATAAAATCCTAATGCTTAAAATTAAGTTTAAAAGGAAAAGAGTACAAGGGAGAATCAAAACCTCAATTTATAACCAAAAAAAAAAAAAAAAAGTAAATTTTAAGTTCAGCAAACTTTCACTTCTTAACTAACTTAGATATTGTTTTACTAATTTCTTTAAATTTACATATCTGGTTTCACACAATATTGTTGAATAATGTTAAGGCGGTTACAATAATCAATTGAAATCTGAAAATCTCAGTATCTGTATGGCGAAAGACAATAACCTATTCGAAAATGGGGATTCGAAGCAAAAAAACAGTAAAAAAAGAATTCAATATCTTTTTAAAGGCCTCGCGTCCGAAAACGTACAAGAAAGTAATAATTATAAAGAATTCTACGGAAAATGATTTTTTTCGTAAACTGCGGGGCAGGGGCCTTTTGCCCCTATGGTCCAGCCGGCGCTGCTTATAATGAAATACAAGAGTCGTTTTTATAAACCACTGAAAATAAGAGTTCAAAGAGTTTACAACGCGCATTTTCTAGGACGGGGGTTGCTTACCTTGTAGCGGGCCGAGCATCTCTGTAGCCCCTTGTTAGCTACGGCCCGGAGTTAAGGACAACTGGTGTCTGAAATTGAAGGACCTGCTAACAGACGGGAAATATATGGGAAACAGGTTGGTTTCATACATTCTTCGCAAAGTCCAGCTTGTGAAGTTTTAAGACAGAAACATCAAAGCTTTCCCTGTTCGGTCTCATGCGCACACTTGTTTTCAGATTTCTGCCTTGAGTCCGTGTCGAACAGATTAGAGGTTCAAAAAAGTAACTGATGTTTTTTTTGTTTTTTTTTGTTTTAAGGTTTAACGACCACTGTGAGCAACTCAATAGACTATAAGCAGTCGTACGTCCCTAATTTAGGGCCACTGCTTCCAGGGAAGGGAGACAGCCAGTGTCGTAAGACAAACACAACACCCATGCCTCACGGGGATTGGATCCCGAACCTCCAACAGACGAGCATTCATAAGCCAGCGCTTAGACCACTACGCCACTGGGACGGCAGAGTGATGTTCAAAGTGGAAAGATACGCACTGCATTTTAGAAGGAATGTGTGAGACTAATCGGACTAACAATACAAAAGGATTTCTTATTTAAGAAAAAAACAAAAAACAACAACTCATGAGCGAGACCACGAAAGCAGACGGATAAAACACATCTCCACGTGGTCGAATTCGCAGTCGACTGAACTCAATTTTTGCAGTTGTAATTTTTGTCTTTAAATTTCATTTTGTAGAGTTGACAGCCATAATTATTGCAGAACCTTAAAAGCGAAAAAAGAATTTAAACTTTGGACTGAAAGAGTAGTTCCGTATAGTGTTCGTGTGAAGGGACTTCCTATGTAAATATCTAGTTTTGGCATTTTTCACTAGTTAGAAACTAACGATTCATTAATTTAAGGTTAGAAAGTGAAGCTCATAAAATCTTGGGATAGTTAGTTGGTTGAGAAACACGGTTTTTTTTTCTCTTATTCTTATCCCATTTTTTAGGAGACAAAGATGACGCCACTCTCAACTGATTAGTAATCGATGATACAGGATCGGCACTCAGCTATTGTAATGCGCCATTTGCGCAACTTATTGTTCAGCTTATTATCTTTCGAATGAAAGAGATGTTTCTCTGCTGCCAAGGGGAAAACATCCGTTTTCCGATAGAATGACTGATCCACGCGCTCAAGGAAATAACTAGTCAAACAGTTACGTATGTAATAACTGGGAAAACACAAGTAAACATATCTCCTACGGAACTCGTGAAACTAATTTTTAGCTCAGTGAAACAATATACATTTTGTGGTTTAGCTTTCGTCAGTACGAAACAGGGGAGAAGAAAGTCCCAATGAAGATTTCTACTAAGATAACATATCCACTCTTGAAATCATCATCCATGTATTTCACAAAACTCGTAAAAATTTAACAATGTTTTGAAAAGATACAGAAGACTGATGTTAGCTGACCTTCCCATGACCACACAGGTATGTGCAGCAATGCACTGAGACTTGGGCGGAACAATGAACTTCAAAGGCACAAATAAGTGAAAAACAAAGAAAGATCTTGATAACAATGAAATTCAAGGTTAATACAAGATAAACATAACAAGAGTAAGGAAATGCGTTGTGTTTAAGGATAAAGAAGTAAAAATAATAATCAGAAAGTTCCTTGGGGGGGGGATGAACGATCATCATGAGAAACTCTAAGGGCTATAAGCATAAGCACTCGTCCATCCCTAATTTAGGAAGGGGTGCTAGTTTCAGAAAATGGACAGTCAGCGCTATCAGGCTAACACACCACCAATGCCAACGTCTTAGACCACAGGGCCACCGTGGAAGCCAGCAAGTAAATCGTCTAACTAAGCAAATTATTGATCTGAACCTAGCAGAGAAAAATTTCCCTCAAGTTTTATTATTCGACTGGAAATTAATGTTCGTACACTTACTAACCAGAGTCCTGTACTTTTTTAACAGTCCATTTCGTAATTCTTGATTTACAGAAAATCTTTGATCAAAGTTGTTTTTTTCCTTTCATAGCTCAAAATGCGTACTAAGTATGTAGTATATCCACGCCACAAAAATATTTGTATCTAAATATGAAAAATTAACCATCGTTGTCTCAACTTCCTGACGTGGTCGCCCTTGCGATGTCTATCTAGTGTATGTTCTTGTATCTTGGAAATGTCGCCATAATCTTGATATGACACTTTTGGACACATCCATACATCTGCCGGCAACCTCTGCATGAGCTTCATCTGCTTCCATCCTTCCGATGGAAGCAAGTGGAAGTTCTTCACCGCTAATTATCATTCAGATGGAATCGTGAAGACATCTAGAACAAAAGTTAAAAGCAACAACAATCAAGGTGTCCCTAAATCACGAATAAAAGGCTGACGGCTGGAGAGTTTCCTTAAAGTTGTCCGTAATTTACTCTTCGTCAGAACACTTGCATAGGGTTTCACTTTCACTACGCATTGGATTACCACACACACATATATTTACAGAAAACTCTAAAAAACTTGAAACTTCCTTAATTTAAGCATCCCAATATAGCCAGGCACTGTACCTTTTATAATTTCATAGAGATACGCGACATTTCCCAGTTTTAAACCTCTTCTGAAAGGATTTTTAATTGGTTGGAAAAATGACATTTGTTACAGCTTTGAAGAATGCCTTTTCCGTATGCACTACTGCAAGTTGTTTGTTTCCTACAATGTAACCACTCAATACATAATCAAATTGGAGAAAATTTCCTTAGAAATTTTATGCAATTTGCATAACAGACTTCTGAAACGTTTCACAATCTTAAAATTCCAGCTGGTTTTATTTTTAAACAGAGCACATTTAAGGAGACAGGGGGCTGGACAGTATTTTGGGGCCCCAGTATTAGTGACACATCTAAGAATTCACTATGGGTGGAAGAATAAAAATACCCACGAGAAAATATTCCCAAAATATGATGAGGAAGCCATAAAAATACGATTCATGGACGAATCAGGGATAGCAAGAAAATGTAAAAATGCATAAGTGAAAAATGGACTAATTAATAACAAGGAACCATACACTAATTGTACTTCAATAGTATAAATATACTAGTGATCAGAAACTTCTCGGCGTATAATATAAATACAAGTTTCCAAGCTTTCGCACATCAACCAGATGGCTTTCTCAAGGAAGGTAGACAGCTAACTGCAAGCTGGATAATAGAACGGTTCAACAATTTGAACGTGGTGACATGACAATAACGACTAGATGCGAACGAAATCAGGTATTCAAAGACACGAGGCATTATATTATGCTCGTTTTGGCACGCGGAATCCTGGAAGGAAAACCAAGAGACAATCACTATTTGAAGAACTGGTTCCAAACTCGTGGAAACTCCAGTGAGACGCTATCGTTGCACGACTCGCTGTTGATTATGATTTCCAAAGTTTCGCGAATGGCAGTAGATTTTGGGGTGGAGTAGGAAGCTAATTTCTTTACGTCATCCAACATAGAAGCAGCGGACTGGAACTTGACTTCTCTGGATAGGGCCGTGGTTACTTTGCCGTTCTTTATGTCCCTTTTATGTTCGTTGACTCTAATTCTAAATGGACGTTTAGTTATTCCAATGTAGCATCGCTTGGAGCCGTTCGGGTATAGTAGAGTGATGGCATAAACACCTGCTTCATTGGAAGGTTGGGTCTCATCAGTGTTTCCCTTAAGAATGGTATATAAAGATTTCGGAGATCTGATGCCAACACCGAGGTTCATCTTCTTGAGCGCGTTCTTGAGCTGATAGGAAACATTTGGTATATAAGGAATTGATCCCAGGTAGCGTATCTGCGGCATAGAAAGATTAGAACGACTGGTTCGGGTTTTCTCGATGTAGCGATGTACCAGATTTAGGGTGTATCCAGCTCGATAACGTTTCTCAAAAAAAAAAAGAAAAATCCTACTTGACCCGCTCTGCAAAGTTTTTTATTTCAGAAAGTGGGATCAGATTTTTGTGGACTTTTTTTTCAGAAGACAAGCAGTTTGTTTACTGCCACCTTATCCCAGCAACAGAATGACGATTATTTCAAGACAGCTCAAAGCGCAGCCTCAAGTGTGTTCTCTTGCACAATATCAATGCTTATGGAGAGGTTCCAGTTGGTCACTTGGTGCATTGGCGAGAAGAACATACTAATACAAAAATGGTCATTGACTTACTCAAACATCACGAGCACAACTGGATGATTTGTGTGGACCTGAAAATGGTAAACTTCCTCCTTGTTCAATAGATAGGCTTCACGATGTTTCCATGCTATTTCTGTATGTGGGACAGCCGAGTTGGAGAGATACACTGGACCCAGTGTATCTCTCGAATTCGGCTGAGGGAGGAAGAATCTGAATAATTATTAAGAATTTTAACAATTTGTAGTGAATGGCAATGACTTATGTGTTTTTCATTTACACAATGTGTATTACTTGTGCTCGTATCTGTAATCTATTAAACCTTGTGCCGTTCTAATCTGGTTTCACTCATCGACCTGACGATGCGGCCATAATGGTCGCAAAAGTGTTCGCCAGAGCTTTTATCTACCGTATTTTTTTATTTGTAAATAAAGACGTTTTTCAAATCATACGTTTTTTAAAATGATATTTTAAGGGTATGGTGTGTGTGCTTTGGCTCCGAAAAATGTTTCCGTGCTGCGACAGCATTTAACCCACCTTATCTACAACTAGCAAGAAAAACCCTTTGTTCTTATGTTCATCTGTTACTATTTCTTTTCTGTTGCCTTGCTAAGTTGTATACCCGCTTTTGAAACACCGTTTTTCTTCCGAAGATAAACCACCACAATTGGAGCCACTGGTTCCGGGTAGCGGAGAGAACCAGAGCCGTAAGACAAGCGTCATTCAGGCCTCATCCGGAACCGGTTCGGAGAAGCCAGAGGCCTACGCCTCTGATCACTCGACCATTGGTGAAGCTTTTTCGTGCCATTGAAAAGTAGATTAAACATCTAAACGTTCTTTGACTGCACAGAATTTCTTTAAGAGATGTAGGATACACAATCGCAGATTTTTAACTTTGAAACCAGTGCGAGTATATTTAAATCACATTTAAGATAACCGAAAGAAATTGCATTCATAAATAAATAAATACATCGCTCTTAACCACGTTCTAGAAACACACAGCAACCGAAAAATTGTTTTTCAGCCGCCGGTGTGGAATTGAACCAACAGAACTCTCGATATCTAGCCGAGTGCGTTACATATACGCTAGATATCGAGAGTTATCTGAACTCCATATACGCTAGATATCGAGAGTTATCTGAACTATCGAGAGTTATCAGAACTCTCGATATCTACCCGAGTGCGTTACACTCGGCTAGATATCGAGAGTTCTGTTGGTTCAATTCCACAACGGTGGCTGAAAAACAATTTTTCGGTTGCTGTGTGTTTCTAGAACGTGGTTAAGAGCGATGTATTTATTTATTTACTTGTCGCCACGTATTAGGAGTATTTTCAATTTCATTCATGCTTTTCAAACTTGTGGTACAGCATTCTGTTGTTCAGCATTCTTTTTACTTCTCCTCAAGAATGAAATTGTACGTAACTTAGATTCACGATTTAATAATACGTCCCCAGTCGTAAGAAGTGCGGATTGATAAATCTGTGCTGCAGTTTTTATGGAATGTTTGATTCCCAACTAACTATTTCCGTCTTTCAGTTTTGTTTAAAATGCTGCTTTTGTCATTTGCCTCCCCCCCCTCTCCCTGTCATAATAATTTATGTTGTCTTATTTTAAAACAAAGAACTGCCCAAAAGTAGTCATCCAATTAAAAAGGAGATTAAAGCTGCAATTATTTTGGATATATGACACCAAGTAACTAATTCCAAAGTTCTGATGCGGCAGAAACGAACGACTTGGCACACTGAAAAAATTATATATTTTTTAAATTTCAGAGGAGATCAGGGGCTTGTCAGGCTAAAAATTCAGCCTTTTCCCCTGGCTCCTTGCTGTACATTTTAAATTGATATTGAAGGTGTTTTAGTAATATTGACAACATTTGAGTGTGAATTTGTTCCTGTATTTTATGTTGTAAAGTATTTATCTTCGTAATGGGAATTATATTGTTAAAAACTGGAAAATTGTCTTACTTATATTGGTTACATTGGTGTATTATATATTCTTGTTATTATTAACCTTAGATTATGTGACATATTGTTCGTTCTTTTGGGTGTTGCATTGTGATATTGTACAGAAAAAGAGTTCTAATAAATAAAATAAATAAATTACTGCCGCAGCACTTGAATCAGTTGTTATCCATGTATCTTCCGCCTCAGAAAACTAGAAAATTGCATCGTCCTTAAGTGGCAATCGAACTCGCATCCTTTGATTTTGAGAACCAGTTTTTCACCAATTTCTGCAATAATACCTAAGGTGACCAGGTTTTTTAGAATGGAACTGAGGACAAAACGACGTGCTCTCCTCATTTTCTAAGCAAATCTGAGGACAGTTTCTGATCAAAATGAGGACATTACTGAGGAATGAAAAATACTAGGAAGTTTCACGATTGAAAAATCACACTAGTATTGGAAATAACTTGACATCTTTATGATTTGATTCATCCGTGTAGAACAAAATATAGCTTGCTTGATCAAGTTCCTGACAAATTTCATCTTCTGCAAAGCGGACGAGAACACCTCAATTATTGCTTGCGTTTTAGTTCTACCACATGAAAACTGGGGATCATGAATGCTTTTCACGATTTTTGATATACAGTCCATTGATTGCAAACTAAAATTATGCTGTACAATGTGAAATGCAAAAGCACCTTCAGCAGCCACTAATTCAGCTTCCTTTTTACTTGTGCCAGAAAAATCACAAAAACATTTTATAACTGTGTTAGAGGCAGAAGCCTGCACAGCCTTTTTATGTTCTACTGTTTGAATATGTGCTGCTATATGGGATATTTTACCAGTTGCTATGGAAAATGTAGCATAGCACATGGTACAACACACATCACTACCCCTATCATTCTTTGTTTTTTTAATGAAGGGAAAGTCCCTAGACAAGGCATCATTAAATTTACATTTACATTTGCGGGACATTATTAACTTCTGAAAATTCAACTTGCACTCAGCTAGACACTTTTGTAGACCAACAAAAACTTTGACAGCTTGCTAGTAAGTAAATACGACTATATATCTTGACAAAAATATAACAACTTAGAACGGGAAAATGTAAAGTTCAAAGCGCAGGTACAATCTCTTCAAAAATGGGACTGAGCAAACTCAAATATGAGAGTCACCAGGGCCGGCTGGACCATAGGGGCAACCGGGGCGGTCGCCCCGGGCCCCGCACCTTCAAGGGGCCCCGCAGTTTAGAAAACAAAATAATTTTCGGTAAAACAAATTAACTACATTTTTTTTGTAACTTTTGGAGCGCAAGGCCCTTAAAAATATATTTTTGAAGTTTTTTTGTTTGTTTCCAATCTCCCCATTTTTGAATACGTTATCCCCCTGTTCGTCGTACGGACACTGATATTTGCAGATTCGAAATGATTTTTGTAACCACCATAATCTTTTCCGCATTAATGAAATAGCAAATTAAATTTCATAATTTTGTGGTACCCTACTTTTATATATCCAACAATTTGTGTGAAAACCTGATACTTAAATTTAAGGAAATAAAAAGAACAATATCTAAGTTACTTTCGGACTACACATGGAGGCAACTTTTCCAACATTACAAGAAATTGAAAAAAAAAAAAGTCAACTTTCATATATGAACGCGTATAAAAGTTTAGAATGTCACTAATTTGTCAGTTACTCTACTGTGCATTAAAAATCAATCACTAAACATGTATCAGGGGAAAAAATTGTTTATACCAATTCATTTTAGAAGGATCATTATTATATTTCCTATACAAAAATATTCGTTAAGCAAGTATCTTTTTATCATTTTGTGAATAAGCTGTTATAGGAGTCACAATATAACCTAAACCTCTTCTCCCGGGAAATAAAATCGTAGATTTGAACACTTTTTACTGTCTCTCTCTCTCTCTCTGAACTTTCAGTCCGCATTATGGTCTTTTTCTTAAGCTTAAAGCAAATACTTCTTTGAGATAATCATTTTGTCTTTACGGTAGTGTTCGTGTGTCTTCCTCACGAACGATAATTTTCAGAAACGACTTTATTAAAATATGAGATTTATTTTTTAGTGCCTACAATGAAATTTTGCTCTGGGCCCCGCAATGAAATTTCGCCCAGGGCCCCGCAAGAGCTCCATCCGGCCCTGAGAGTCACACACGGTTATGGTAAACTGCAAGTCATGGCGCTGATACCATGTGACTTCTCCCGGTAAATACCCATAGAAATGCAAATTTTAGTTAAAAACTGAATCAATTTCAAAATTTTTGGCAATTCTCAAATATTGAGGACAAAAAATACAAAACTGAGGATATCTGACGTCCTCATTCAGTTTTCACAAAACTGAGGACGAATAATTAAAAAACATTGAAACTGAAGACTGCCCTCAGAAAATAAGGACGTCTGGTCACCTTATATTACCTGAACTGGTGGTTCTTCGTTTGGATCAAATTCCGGATTAGAATGGTCATCCCTAGAAAAACGCATTGAACGCTTCGCAGAGGTGATCGCAAGCCAGACACAGTTCGGAACCCTGAAAATCTTCTTGGGAAGGGGAGAGGCACACTATCACAAAACTTTTAATTTGAATGGAAAAAATCTTAGTGTAAAAAAAGTGGCTTCATATTTTTTTGGAAATTTCCGAATGAAGTGCACCACTTTCTTATTCCTTACTACGTTCTCGCTATACCTTTTTGTTTTTACAGTCTGTTGTGAAAACAAAAGTTTGTCCCCGACGGGCATCGAACCAGTGTCCTCTCACTCCGGAGTTAGTAGACCTCCCAACTGAGCTACGCGGACAGAATGTCTCATTGCAAATTTGTCGTCTTAACACATGTTTTCACCTCTGTAGTGCGTCACACTGTATTAAAGCAAAATGCAAATTGAAAATCGTTACTTGCCTTACAATTGCTGGCACAATTCAGCACTTTCATGAACCATACAGTAGTTTTAAAGGCAGAGGGAGAGCGGCATTACCGCTTTTTGAACTTTCATTTTGCTGAACACGGATGGTTTTTCCAGCACTTCTTGTTATAAGAGAACCCTTCCCACCATTTTTTTTTTAAGAAATCAAAGTTCAAAATTTGCACTTCAACCATCCGTCGCGGTCTTTCGTTCCCCGTAAAAGTCGTTTTCTCTGCACAATGAGCAAGTAATAGAGATTTCGAACGTCAGTTTCGCTTTAAACAAAAGAAAAATGCTTGCTCTGTCCTTTAATGTAGCATCAAGTGACTAAGAAATAGGGAAACACACATTTTAAGCGAAATTATATGTGAAAAATCGGTACTGCGTTGCGTGCTCTACCGTTAAACAATTTTACGGGTCACGGGAATGGCGCAGATTTCATCACGGACAGATTAAGTACTGATTTTGAAATTTAATTTCACTTCAAGAAAGGGAGAAAGGGGCAAAAATGCTTGATATCTACTGATTACTTTGGAAGAATACACTATTAGAAATATGGAAGCATGAATTTCCTTACGAAAAATTCTTTAAAAAGCACGAAGTCGCTCTTTTTTACTACAGTATTGCCGAAGATATTTTAAACGAGTAACATGATAAGGAAAACGTTAAAAAAATAGCAATATAATCAGGAAGATAAATAAAAAAAGCAACCATGCGGAAATTGACCAGAAAAACTTAAAATGCGGAAACGGAAAACGACCCCTAAACACTCAGTCCCGCCGGTTCCGAACATTCGATAGATTCACAGCCTTTTTCCGGCTATTACAATCGCTAGCCCCCTTATCCTAATTTTTCGAAATTTTCCTTAAACATTTTCGTTGCAAGAAATAATTTCAATACTACAGAACCTTTCGCAAAACTACGAAAATTCAAGTATTTTTTTCAACGATGAAAAAAGGGAAATAAAATTTCACGATTTTTCCAAGGGCCAAGCGATCTGTCATATGACCAGAAGCTTAATTAAGACATCGAAAGAACTTCGAAGAAACGATATTGAAAACACCAAATTAACGTACACTCTCAATGATGTTCAATTAACATTAGAACTTAAAAAACATGAAAATAAACTTTACTCAGATGTTAACATTACTTCACAGAAATTTTCTATTTCTGTAGTATATTCGATGTTTCCGTACTCCGTAGCGGACCGACGATTTCCGCAACGACAACCGAGAATCCGTTGTATACTTGGAGTCTGAACCAAGACGAATAGTTTTAAACAATTAACTTTACCATATTACTGTCGTCTGCACAATTTACAAAGCTATAGAAAAGGAAGGGGAAATCAGGAATTGTTTTAAATAATATACCTCATCGTTTACCGGTATATAGGTACAATTTACAAAGACAAAAATCCGGAATTCCGGATTCGATTGAGGCCCGAAACCCGCAAATCCAGGTAAGACCTTGAATGCAAACACTAGTGGTTTGTCTAGAGCAACCTGAAGTTTCTCCACGTTCCTAAGCATCAGTGACTGGAAAATGTTTTGCCCCAAGAGGTGCAACGATAGCATTCTCGGACGGAAATCGGGAGATGAAATTTAAGTTTCTTGAGGCGAACACTTAACTACGGCCATTCTACGCCGTATATTGTGTAATATGCTCACACGATACTAATGGCAGAAAACACACACACAGCTGATACCGTATTTTTTTTTTTTTTTTTTTGAATGGAGGTTTAACGACCACCGTGAGCAACTCAATGGGCTATAAGCAGTCGCCCGTCCCTAATTTAGGGTCACTGGTTCCAGGGAAGGGAGAGAGCCAGTGCCGTAAGACAAACACAACATCCATGCCTCACCGGGATTCGAACCCGGACCCCTTTCGGACGAATGATCAGAGGCCATCGCTTAGACCACTGCGCCACCGGGGCGGCAATGCTGTCTTCTGTAGGCCCCTTTTATGCAAGCGTTTCTTGCCGCGCGTTTCGGCGACGGCAAAAAACGTCCGTTCTGTAAAGCAATGGGGACAAGCTGGTCTTTTTATGCAATGACGTCGTGTTTTCTTGCGGTCGCGTCGTGAAAAACATGCCGTCGTGTTCTAGAGAACGCCGAGCAGCAAAAAGACGCTCAACTTTTCCAAGTACATGGTGGGGAGTGGGGCTATTTATGCAGACGTCGCGTTTCCTGCCGTCGGCTTGTAATAAATCAACCTCCCCCATCTGCAATCAAGGGTCGCTGACAACCGGTCTGCAAAGTGTCCACTGTCCATCAGTCCATCAGTGTTAATCGCCGTAGGATTACATTGTGCTAGTTGAAGTGACATTGTTATATTTTGTAAGAAATGGATGATGTTGAAACACAACGTTTTATAGATGCTATTAAAAATAATACAGCAATTTGGGATTCATCATTGGAGGACTACAAAAATAAAAACCTGAAAAAAAAATATAAGTGGATCGAAGTGTGCACTCTATTTAACCCAGAGTTCGAAGGATTGGATATTAAAGAGAAATATAGTCTTGGTTAGTTCAAACTGTTATTATTATTGTTTAATCTTAATGTTATTTATTACTAGCTTTTAGGCCGTCGCTTTGCTGACGCTGTTTCAGATTTGAATTAAAAAAGTACACTATTGCGAATGATGCAACTGTACTTCTCTTTAAATTCATCCAGCGTTCGAGTACGATTTCGGTGCAAATTGCCAATGAAAATAATTGCTGTTTAAGGAATAGCTTTTTCAACTTTTACATGCAATGTGTATGTAAAAGGTGAGAGAGAAAAGTCCGGGAGAGTCAAATTACAGTTATTTTACTTGTGACCACACCATGTATAACGAAGATATTAGACACAATAAGAATAAAAAAAAAAAATTAATATATCAGTTGGGGGTAGAAAACTCGAAAGTACCCAAGACGTGCATCACTGCAAATTTTTAAGCCTCAAGTGCCCCAGTGGTGTTGGAAAAAAAAAAAAAGTTTTGCGTCTTTTACAGGAATTTTCACAAATTTGAACTGCCCTGGTAATGAAAATCGGAAATAAATCAACATTTTTAATTGGTAAAGCAAAAATCAAAAATTTTGGGCATCATGTTCAAGTGTTTTGAAAGCACACAGATTTTGAAAAATTTTGAAAAAAATATTAAATTAATGAAAATAACTGCTGAAAATGTTATTGTCTTCGACAACAGGTTGTGATATTTGGGGCTGATATCTATCTAACAGCCTTAAAATCTAGGTAACATACAGACTTTTTGAAAAACTTTAGTCGGCATTTTATTTCCAAATCTCAACGCCCGCGGAGGGGGTGGGGGGGATAAGGAGTCTTTTTCTATTCTCGTACTCCATGTTATTGTTATGTGCTTGTGCACCCATTGGATTTCTGGAAAGTCGGCGCCCATGGTCCGCAGTTTTATTCCAAAACAAAATGCAAAACATTATCAGGGTTCGCCAACGTAGAAAAACCCCGTTGGGTTTTTCAAGCTGGGCCCAGTTGAAAAAAACACCTAAAAGGGCCACCTGGGTTTTCTCAAAATGGATTCCATTTTTTTTTGCTTCTGCAAATTTGTAAATTTAATGAGCACCCAATATAATATTTTTTTTTCACAAGTAATAATAATATGAATGATGAGGTTTTCTCAGGGGCGGATTTCCGGCTAGGCGCATTAGGCGCGCGCCTAGGGCCTCGCTGTTTGAGAGGCCCCGAAAACATATAATTGGATTTTCAGTTTTGGTTTTCACGGACCAAACAAAGCTAATCAATTCTTAAAGCGACTACTTTGTATTGTCAATTGATATTTTACTTTCTCATATTAATAATAACATATTTTTTCTTGCTGTTGTGATATTCCAAATTTTCGAGTTCTTATCGATGTACGTATTTTGAAAGTAACGGTTAAAATAATTTTGAGTTCCTTGTAGTGGTTGGTAAAGAAGGTATTCACGCTTCCCACACTTTTCATTGCTTAAGGCGAATTCTTAACTGGCCTGTTGTGCTATAAATTGCTCTCATGCTACTTCCAGCCAAAGGAACACATCTGTGTTGGAACCTTCCCACCTTCTTCCCGAGTTACGATGAGGAGTACTTGTAAAAATTTTCCTGATGATCGGGCGTGTTTGCTGTTAATAGTTTATTTCCTTCGTGGTAGGATAATCAATGAAGAAAGAAATATTTTTCACAGGATAACTCTTCTTAGGACAATCAAGTTCTTTCTCGACGCTAATCCCTTTAAACCATCTTAAACCAAAAGAGTTATTATTATTTAGGCTGAAAAAATAAAGAAATTTGAGAACATCACACTATCTCATTTAATAGTGTTAAAAGTAATTTATATTGTATTGCAACAACATTTTCTCATTACTTTCTGCTCCCTTGGGTTAATAGTGATAATTATCAAGTTTTCTCACCGTTTCTATTTTTTTTTTTTTGATTGAAGGTTTAACGACCACCGTGAGCAACTTAATGGGCTATAAGCAGTCGCCCGTCCCTAATTTAGGGTCACTGGTTCCAAGGAAGGGAGAGAACCAGTGCCGTAAGACAAACACAACATCCATGCCTCACCGGGATTCGAACCCGGACCCCGTTCGGACGAATGATCAGAGGCCATCGCTTAGATCACTCTGCGCCACCGGGGCTGCGTTTCTATTCCTTAAATCGACTTAAAAGTAGCTTTTGAAAAAGCAATAAAAAGTTTCAACGATACTCTTACTCAAAAACCTGCAGTTCCTACTTTTCCATTTATAAACCGGATCTTTTGCATTTAATAGAGCCACTGGCAGCACTGACTACATAATCTGCCGTCGTTGAAGCGCGCGGCACGAAACGCCTGCATAAAAAGACAGGCCACGACGGCAAAAAACGCGTCGTTTTTTGCCGTCCGTAAAACGCGCCGCAAAAAACGCCTGCATAAAAGCGCTCTAAAAGAGGAAGTGAATCATTCTGGCTGCTAATCAAGTAAACTATTCTTCGGTTTAACACTAACAAACAGGACTCATTTTGGTACAAAATACTGATACACTTCAAGGGCTTCAGGACTTCACACATTTGTATTTTTTTAAACAAAAGTTGCTGATATATAGATAAAAAAATTCTCCCAGACTGAGAAATAAATCCCAGCATTTTTTAAACACGATTTAGCTGCTGAACAAATGTGGTTTCGCTAACAGTTAGGGAACCTAGAACAAAACGCTCTTTGCCAAAGCGTTACCTAACACTGAAACAGGAGACAAATCAAGATTACTTTGATTCTACAACCACAAAAAGCTCTCCTTAATATAACAACAAATAAGTCAATAGTGAAATTTCATGAGACCATATTGCAGTGAGTTGCCAATTTTCATTAGCACCATCTGAAGAAACAACATACATGTACATGAAGAATGCTATCATCAATTAAATTGACTAGCTGTAACAAAAGGACGGCTACTGCTAACAATGAATTACGAAGGACAGGTCCGGTTACCCACAGGTATGCCAGCATCATGAAAAAATGGACCACAAGAAATTTTAAAGACTACAATTAGGGTGCATCGAAAAATACTTTTTTTAGGAAATCAAATATCCAATAGTGCGGAAAAGTTGTCTTATGGGTTTCTTATAGTGTGTGTACAATTTTATTTGTATCAGCTCATATCTTCAGTTGCCGCTGGGGTCTTAAATTTTGAAATTTTTGTAAAAAAATGGGTAAATAAAATATATTTTTCTAAAAGTTTTTAATTGAACTACGATTTGCAATAGTGCGAAGAAATTGCCTCATGGTTGAGTTGTTACGAATAAAAGATATTCATATTGATATATATCTTCAGTTGCAGCTGGGACTTTTTATTTAAAATATTTTTGTGAAAAACTGCGAAAAAAATTAGTTTCGAAAAATACTGATGCACTGAAATTGATGCATGAAAAACATTGTTTTTCATGCATCAATTTCAGTTTCAAAAACATCGAAAGCAGTATTCCTTTCGGGTGTCCAAAATAACCAGTTTTTGCGATGACTGGTTCTACGAATGCTTTATGTTCAGTGCTAAGATATCGAGCGAGCTTAATGGTCTGCCACAAGTGTCGAGCACTTTCTGTGCATGATGGATTTACTCTTATGGTAAACCACATCTTGCAGTACGCCCTCATAATGAACTCCACAATGGTCCGCAAGTTATCAGATGGATCACTGCATCCAACATAGTACCACAATATCCTTTTGGCAGTAGTTAGCCATCTTGCATGGGATAGTCTTCCAGGATTCTTTCTAGCCAAACTTGGTGTGAAAGTTCCCGAAGATACTTTTTTTAAACTAAATAATTGATAGCAATAAATCCATTCAATGGCACACAAAACTTTGTTAAATAACGAAATGGCAAGCTTTCGCCACAAACGTGTGGCTTCATCACACGTTTGTGGAGAAATCTTGCTATTTCGTTATTGAACCAAGTTCTGTGTGCCATTAAACGGATTTACTGTTATTAGTTCTTTGCTTACCATTGCTGCACCGTTCCCATGTATATACGCATTTCTATACTTTTTTTTTTTGATTGAAGGTTTAACGACCACCGTGAGCAACTCAGTGGGTTATAAGCAGTCGCCCATCCCTAATTTAGGGTCACTGGTCCCGAAGATACTGCTCTGCAAATCTCGAGTAAATACTTTTGATCTGAACTTAAGATTTTAGTGTCGATATCAGGTAATTCAACTTCTACTAGTGAAAAATCTACAACATCGAAACTCTCGGCGGATTAAATGTTTCCCAATGGGACCACTAAGTCCTTGGGGCCCAGAAGTAGGCCCATTCAGGGCTTGTATAAGGTGCCGAAGAGGAAGTTGGTTTTCGTGTATTGGGCACACAATGCATTGTAAAGGCCAATGATGTAGAAGGGGCTTAGCGTGCCTTAGCGGTACTCTTTTCCTAGGCTTAGCGTCGGTAAGGCACTTTTTATGGTTAGTTGGGGAAGAAAAATAGTGCAGAGGGATTTTTTTAGATGATCTTGCATCCAAAAATAGGGAAAACATAATATCTTTACTGAAAGTTTATACTGCAGAGATGGCCGGCTCCGGTGGTCGACTGGTTCGAGGCGCTGTCTTCTGACCATTCGTTCGAGCTGGGCCAGAGCTCTAGATGAAGTATGGGCGCAGGATTTGTCCTTTCCCTGGAACCAGTGCTCCCAAATTAAGGATGATCGACTACTTATACCGCTAAAAGTTGCTCATTGTGGTAACTCAAACCCGAAAACAAAAAACGAGTGGGTTAATGGTCTGTGGTTTCTGACCATTCGTCCGAGCTGGGCCTTTGTTCGAGTACCTGATGAGGCATGGGGAGTGTACTTGTCTTACGTGGCTAGTTCAAAATTCAGAAAGGGCGACTGCTTATAGCCTATTGAGTTACTCACGGTGCTTATTAAACCACCAAACGAACAAAGAATCCTGCAGAACAACGGAGCGGTATTTAAATAAACGTTTTTTTTTATTGGTGGTTTAACGACTACCATCAGCAACTCAATGGGCTACCGTGAGCAATTCAACGCAGTCGCCCATCCCTAATTTTGGGCCACTGGTTCCAGGGAAGAGCCAGTGCCGTAAGACAAACACAACATCAATGTCTCACCGGGATTCGAACACAGACCCCTTTCGGATGAATGATCAGAAGCCATCGCTTAGACCACTGCGCAAATAAACGATTGGTATTCTCAGTATCTAGCTGACATGTAACACGTTTTTCATTTACAATTGCTGAAGTTAAACGATTTCATTGTGAATTTTTTTTTGATTGAAGGTTTAACGACCACCGTGGGCAACTCAATGGGCTATAAGCAGTCGCCCGTCCCTAATTTAGGGTCACTGGTTCCAGGGAAGGGAGAGAGCCAGTGCCGTAAGACAAACACAACATCCATGCCTCACCGGGATTCGAACCCGGACCCCGTTCGGACGAATGATCAGAGGCCACCGGGGCGGCTCATTGTGAATCGATGAAAGTAATTGGTGCCGAAAATGTAATTAAAATTAATAATAAAGAATAATAAAAAAGATTTCACGGGGTTTCTGAGAAATTTCTCCCACGGTTGTATTTCCTTCATTATTTCATCGCTAAGGCATTTTTTTTTTTTTATTTAGAAATGCATCACTGGTAAAAGGCCGTACGATGTCCCGCTCAATGACCCCATTCCTAGCTCCTGTATTAACATCAGTTCCATCGCAACCAATCGCTACAAGTTCAGATGTTAATATATTGTGATTTAGAAAACTGAGTATTTTAGACGTAACGCATTCGCCAAGACCCGTCTGACATGTGACGTGTCCAAGATAGACTGAGTCTGGTTCCTCCACAGAAACTACATGTTTTTTTTTCAGAGTAATTCTAGAATTATTTCCTCTTTATCTATTATCTTTGCGGCATCCTTACGGCCATCGAAATATATAAGCTCTCTGGTTTTTTAAATTTCTTCTTCACATTTCAGCTCTGTTCTTAAATTGTTTTTGTGTATTTTACTTTTGTCTATAACGCTTCAAGATTTCCCTTCATTGATAACATGCATGTCCTCCAATAGTGCGCTGGCAATTAATGCAGCATTTCTGCAAGAGACACCCGTTTTATAGCAGGCCTGAGCCAGTGATGAGATAGAAAATCTTATTTGTTGGGCCGTGAATTTGGGTTTCCTTTTGCGTCTACACCCAGGTGAAAGATTCAAGTATTGTGGATATGAAAAGTCACTATAAGAGTCTATTTCCGAATCTGAATATTGAGAAAAATCTTCTCTAGAAGACGTAGCAACACATAATTCTGCATCTCTTTTAGGAGCATTTACACTGGTAATGGGTTTGCATTTTCTCTCTTCCCTATGCTGAAGTTGGTTTTAATATCAATTCCTCCTACGTACATCTTTCTTTGCGTTCTCTGATCAATAAGGAAGTCTCGCTTTTTTCAGGGACTTGAGTAGTCTTCTGACAACTGCATTTTAAAAAACCGGCGCACTTACACGCTGCAATATCAAATAGACTATTCGCTGCGTTTACCTTAAATGACTCCATCAATTGGACAAGTAGACTGCTGTCTTATTTCAGTTAACTTTGATTTTCTCACGCTTTTTACCATGTTCTTATATTTATTATGCTAATCGCGAAACACCCTTAACTTTGTTCGTTCATGTGACACATAGGATGGATACCTTGCTCCACAAATCTTCCAACTTATTTGCTATTATTTCAGATGTTTCTTAGAGAGAGGGCTGTTTGCCTTTTTCATTTTCTCTCAAGTTCTGCATTACAAACAAATAACACTTCATTACACCCAGGAATGTAGGCAACACATTGCTTTCAAAGTCTTTTGGCTTACCAAAAATTGGACAAGTGCTGTTTTGCTTTTACCGCTTTCGCCATTTCACTGGCCAACTCGCACTTTTTAAAATAACAACCACTTAAAAAAACAAACTCTGTAAAGAAACGCATCAAGCTGTGATCTGCACAATGTCTCAGGAAATGAGTATTGACTATTGAGTAACGAACATTTCCAAGCAGGTTACCCTGAACTTCGTCCTTCCGCTGCACGGCACGTGCCCGTGTGTGAGCGCATCAAATGTAGCTTGGCAACCAACATGCGCGACAACTTTTCGAATTGGAATTCCATAAATAATGTTTATTAAAATAATCATGTTTAAGCCATTTCTTTAAAGAATGTGACACATAAAGCCCCCGGCGGCAACTGAAGTTATATATCAATATCAAAAATATTTTTTATTCGTAACAAGGGAACCATGAGACAACTTTTTCGCACTATTGCAAATCGTTGTTCACTAAAAAATTGTTTAGAAAAATACAATTTACTTACCCATTTTTTTTTTTTTTTACAAAAATTGCGAAATTTAAGGCTCCAGCAGCAACTGAAGATATTAACTGATATAGACACAATTGTACACACATCATAAAGAACCCATAAGAAAACTTTTCCGCACTATTGGATATTTGATTTCCTAAAAAAAGTGTTTTTCGATACACCCTACTATACATGTCACTTCTAGAAAAGAAGCCAGATAATTAGTAACACTATGCAGGATCAAACCATTTGATGAATTTGTGTAGGTTTCACACGCAGCTTCTATGAAAAGCTTTTGCAACAGCGAGTGTCGCTGATTTTCCCCATCTTTTTTTCACTATCATATACCACATACAACTATTGCCATGATAATGTGGTGATTTGAATGGCACATGGTATTACTTAACAGTTGAAACAACAGATGACTAATATTACAAAACTGTCATAGTCATTGCATTAAACAGGTTTGAATGCAACACAAATACCTGTACCAGGCATTAATATTTGTGTGAAATGCAGTTTGGGAAATCTCAAGCCCTGATGGATCAAAGCCTCTCTCTGTAGCAGGAAAAAACTTAATCTATAAATAACTTAAAATCATCATAAACAAAATTAAGATCTGTTTAGTAGTGACTGTTTATTATTCCCTAAACTTACATAACATGGGTTTAACAAGATTTAGTTCCTTGAGTTCAACATAATAGTGTGCTTTCTTTCATATCAATTTAAGACTCTAAAACATCATTCAGGGTTAAGAAATATGTTAGCTGTGGCATTTTGCTTAGTGAAAATACTACAGTAAATCTGAGTGAAATGACATTTATGAACTAGATAGAAGCGAAATTTCCATAGCACATATCATTTTATTTTTTTGCTCATCATCTGCCTCAAATAAAATAATAAACAGAAAAAAAGAAGAAAAACAAAACAAAACGAATATCACAATTTTTCACAACACAAACTTACAAAGTATTTGTCATGTATGTGACAATTTCAGAGAAACTTGTTTGAAATCGTGGAATTCTTCTTTGGACAAATTGCACAAAAACAAAATGACAATACATACATACAAAGCAATATTTGTTCAGCCAGTCACTGGCCTACAATTTAATAAAGCTCATGCTAAATGTTCCTTTATAACTACAAGACATCTGCATATAACTTACAAAATCGCACTACAAGGATGACTCTACTTTTGCAAGATTACTCTATGTGAATACATGCTTTAAAAGATGATCATGATCGTTCTGTACATTTTTTTATTCAATTGAATTCTATTTTGAATTAAGATATAACCCAAAGTAAATCATATAGTGTTGCAAGTGATGACTTAATACTTCTATAAAGTAAATGATGCATGAACTTCAGTCTATATCACTGAAGACACTGACATAATACAATAAATATCATTCAAATGTAAAGCAACAATTAATAGTATCATAAAAGTCTGTGTTTCAATGCTATATTATTACATTGAACACAATAATAAAAAAAAATAGGTATTCAAATGCCATTCTGGCTGTAACTTGAGTTTTCTAAATGTTTGCTACTATTTTACTTAATTATTTGTCTTAAATACAAAAGTAAAATTTTACATGGTAAACCCTTTAGCACCCAGAGGTATTCTGAGTTTCCTCTATACACACACATTCAGGTCTTTTACTATTTTCATGGCATATATGAGAGAAAGATAAAACATTAAATGAAGGAAATCCTGGAATTATTATCCTAGATTTCAGTTGTGAAAATAACAAAGTGCAATCATTTCATTTTTTCACTTCCATAATCACAGAAGTAAAAACAAACAAACCACAAGGCAATGTATATTAGGACGAGGTCCTCTATAATACTGTTACATACGTAGTATATAAGTTTCGAATAGACAAGTTGACTTCAATGATAATGAAATATTTATAGTTGAAATTAAGAATATTTATTTATGTACAGTATTTAAATGTTGAATCCTAACATAGGTTATATTTAGTAAGACATAAAAACGGCAATGAAGCAAATGGAGCAACACGTATTGCGCTCACCTTACTCCGGTTTCAATCCTTCTGGCTTGCAATCGATCATGCTTCTTGTCTGGTGCTGTACCACGTCATTGAAGATATTCCGCGTTCAAACTTCAACACAAATACGAACATCAGCACAATTCTACAAGAAGGGGGTGATGAGTTAAAATAATTTTGAGATCTCTGTCAAGACAAGATTACGTTGACGCGGCCAGAATTTAAGCAGTTGAAACATTTCGCTGTTCCATGCCAAGCTGCTATGAAGTATCCAGATTAAAAGATTTAAAACTTTAAAAAATGTTAAAAGAAGTCAACAAGTCACTCCTCGATCATCCGAACATGTTTCTGGCAATACTGTGCCCATCTTCAGCGGTCGGTTGTATGAGACATCCGTATGCTTTTGTTGTGCTGACTACCTGCTTGTCACCAGTCGACCCATCGCCCATTGGTCCTGTATCCGTGCGTAGGTTAATCATGTGATTTACAACTTTTTGCTATTGTTGCACCATCTGGTGTTTTTTCCTGTAATTTCATTGATAATCGTTGTTGGTTGAGATATTTTCAACAAATTTAGTTTTTATATACTTTTCTTCAGTTTCTTTTTCTTTTGTTGTTATGTATCGCCAGGCAAATGGCAATTCAATTGGTGCTTGTTCATTGCAGTTAAATCCTCTGGTTTTTTCTATCACAACGGACTCAGAATACAATATCTTTCTATGTGTGTTGTGCGTAGTATATATTTTTGCATTTTCCCCACGGGGATAGAATTATTATTGATGTAATATATACTATGCACAACACACATAGAAAGAGATTGTATTCTGAGTCCATTGTGATAGAAAAAACCAGAGGATTTAACTGCAATGAACAAGCACTAATTGAATTGCCGTTTGCCTGGCGATACATAATAACAAAAGAAAAAGAAACTGAAGAATAGTATATAAAAACTAAATTTGTTGAAAATATCTCATCCAACAACAATTAACAATGAAATTACAGGAAAGAACACCAGATGGTGCAACAATAGCAAAAAGTTGTAAATCACATGATTAACCTACGCACGGATACAGGACCAATGAGCGATGAGTCGACTGGTGACAAGGAGGTAATCAGCACAATAAAAGCATATGGATGTCTCATACAACCGACCGCTGAAGATGGGCACAGTATTGCCAGAAACATGTTCGGACGATCGAGGAAGGACTTGTTGACTTCTTTTAACATTTTTTAGTTTTAAATCTTTTAATTTAGATACTTCATAGCAGCTTGGCATAGAACAGCGAAATGTTTCAACTGCTTAAATTCTGGCCGCGTCAACGTAATCTTGTCTTGACAGTGATCTCAAAATTATTTTAACTCATCACCCCCTTCTTGTAGAATTGTGCTGATGTTCGTATTTGTGTTGAAGTTTGAACGCGGAATATCTTCAATGACGTGGTACAGCACCAGACAAGATGCATGATCGATTGCAAGCCAGAAGGATTGAAACCGGAGTAAGGTGAGCGCAATACGTGTTGCTCCATTTGCTTCATTGCCGTTTTTATGTCTTACTAAATATAACCTATGTTAGGATTCAACATTTAAATACTTTACATAAATAAATATTCTTAATTTCAACTATAAATATTTCATTATCATTGAAGTCAACTTGTCTATTTGAATCTCATATACTACGTGTGTAACAGTATTATAGAGGACCTCGTCCTAATATGCATTGCCTATCTCCCACGTAATTTGGTGTTCAGGTATATGTATGTATAGATTGAACTTCTACTAAAACCACAAGGCATTCACAGTGCATCAGTACATACAATAACATACAATTTTTTTTTAATTATGCTGAGTGATTTGTATAAGCAAAAGGTTCTTATTGTCTTTATGTCCATTTTTTTGCTATGTCAACACAGTATCACATTTGAAAATGGGTTGTAAATAGTAGGTTTACTGGAGTATATATTATACCACATTGAAAAAATGATGCTCCTGGGTGTGAAGAGGTTAAACAAGGTATTTGCCAAAGTTATAGATCATATTGCATCAATAATAAAATCCCTTATCACCACCTTCAGGCTCATGGCAGCTGCTGTGACGGAGCAGCTGCCAATAATTTCACAGTGCCGCTATTATTGGAAATGTAACACAATACTAGACATACACACCACTAAGCTTTTCTCTGCACTTCAGAAGTTAGTTCCTCAACAAAAGCTCATCTGCCAGATTGAAGTTCAAACCTGATATGCCATTTTATTTACTGTATTTTTCGTCATACGATCTGCGGATAATGTTAAAAATAGTTACTCATATAAATTTAGTTTCTGGTGTCACATGTTTGTCAGTGCTGCAAGTCTATTACGGAACTGCATGCTATGAGATCTAACAACTAAACTCCGACGATGCTGAAAAACCACACATTTTTTGCTCTTCTTTTACTTGAAAGTAGCACAAAAGCATTAAAAAAAATGGCAGTTATTCCTTTTTTTAACCCCCCATGTATTTGGACTGATGGGTCATCCCATGAATCGCGACTTTTCTGCATGAAATTATGGTTCGCGGTCAAGATCGTGTGTACCGATCATACGGCGATTTTTCTTCCCAGAATTTTACAGCCAGCAGATTGCACGACAGCTTTTTTTCCTTTCCTGAATTTCAAAGTCTGTGGATTATACAAAGAAAAATACGGTACTGATATACCAAACATCTCCGTTTACAGTGACATTGGCACACAATTTGAGCTTCACTGACATCCATCACACATCTTAGACAAGGCCTTCTGTAATTCATATTCATTATCTTTTTCTTTTGAAAACAATCCTGACTCTGATCCTTCCATGATTTCCCTGGCCTTCCTCTAACTTTCATTTCTGGTACATGGGCTGAATAAATTCTCTTAGTAAACATGCCTTGCTTACTTTAAGGTTACAAAAGAAGTTGCTATTGCTTACTTTAAGGTTACAAAAGAAGAGTAGGGTCTACCAACGACACTTTGGCTCCAAGTTCAATGACTTACACCTAACCGTAGTTAGCTTAATTTATTTATAACAGCGTCCTTGGTTCGGCGGTAAATTTTTCATTGAAGTAGAGAGAATTTTGCTTTGTCATTTTACAGCAAATGCCCAACATACAGGGGTTGTCCAAAATAATAGAAACACCTTGCTGAAAACAGTGACTTTGGTATGTGCTGCATTTTGAGTAAAACGAACATGTAGCTACAATTTTTTTTTGTAAAAAAGTGTTGCTTATAATCTCAAGGGTCTGTGTAATTGCATTTTTAATCGGTGTTTGCATAATTTTGTTCTAGGTGAAGGCACAATAAGTGGCTTGTAGGAGTTCCAAAGAGGGCAGCACGGTGGTCGTTAAACCTCCAATCAAAAAAAAAAAAAAAAAAAAAAAAAGAGGGCAGATTGTAGGAGCCCGTCTGGTTGGTGCATCGGTAACCACAGTAGCACAGGTATTGGGGGTATCGAGAGGTACCGTGTCAAACAGCATACAATGTTCATGGCACAACATCATCTGCGAGACACAACTGTGGAAGGAAAACCAAACTCACTGCGAGAGACAGGGTAGCATTAAAAAGGATTGTGACCGTAAGGAGGAAGACCACAGTGATGAAAGTGACTGCTGAGCTTAATGCACATCTCCAGAACCCAGTGTTGACCCATACTGTGTGAAGGGAATTGCATAAGCACACTATTTACGGCAGAGCTGCGATTGCAAAACCCCTGGTGTCACAGGTTGAAATGGAGACTACAGTAGTTCCAGGAACATAAAACGTGAACTGTGGATCAATGGAAACATGTCTTGTTTTCCGATTAATCAAGTTTCTAACTGTTCCCTAACTCAGGATGGGTTTATGTGTGAAGAACCCCGCAGAAGCCTACAACGCAGACTGTCTCCTTACTACAGTGAAGCATGAGGTCGGTTCCGTAATGGTTTGGGCCATGATCTCGTGGTTTGTAGCTGGTCCCATTATGGCATTATACGGAAGGATCACTAGCGGTGACTATGTCACTCTTTTGGCCGACTATGTGCATTCGATGGCGCAGACATTGTTTCCGTCAGGGAATTGCACCTTTCAAGATGATAATGCCCTGATTTACAGAAGTCGAACTGTTCAATCATGGTTTGAGAAACATGAGGATGAAGTTGCACACTTTCCCTGGCCTGCACAATAACCGGACTTAAACATCATTGAGCCCCTGTTGTCTGTGTTGGAAAACAGAGTATGATCCCGTTATCCTCCTCCGGCATCTCTTAAGGAATTGGAGCAGTTTCTGCAGGAAGAATGATACAACATACCAACATCCAGGACTTGTATGCGTCCATTCCAAGGATTCAAGCAGTTTTAAATGCTAAGGGTGCTCCCACACCATATTAGGTGCGTAACACTTATTGTTTCAAGGTGCTTCCATTATTTTGGACAACCTCTGTATATCGGGGGTGATTGTGAGGTGACACAAGAAACCCTGAAACTCTCAGCTTAGTGCAAATATACATATAATGCATATTACAAATATTTATATATATTATGCACATGTAAAAAAACTAGCTACACAACAGATAGGCCCTAGGGCTTGTGCAGTTAAATTTTGCATCTTTTCTTGTACCCAATTTTCTTTCACTGTGCAAAATCCTTCAGGCATTGCATCTTTGAAATCCAATTTTTCACTTCATATTATATGTTAATTGAGCAGTCTATGTGGATCAGTACAGTGGATTCCATTCAATTTCTAAAAGTAGCTAATTGGATTAACCGAATCTAATATAATAAAATTATTTGATGTAGATGCAACTTAAAAACAAAACGAAAAAAACCTTCCTTTCAGCATGCTGTTACCTTGAGAGCTTAGAAACACTTAAGGTGTCACAAATCGTCTGCATTCACCATCCACACGGCCATGCGGTGTTTTTAATCAAACATTGTAATTCCCAAAGAAAATGGAACTTGAACTTTTAGTTATCATTTTGTAGCATTTTTAGAAATGAAATGTCTGAAGCACCTCAAATTCTTCTAAAACTTAAAAACTGGGGTTTACGGTTTGGAATATGACAAACCCCTGAATTCCAGGCTACACCTCGATTACATACAGGTCTGATATATAAAGATAGAAAGAAATGCCAATTTTTTAAGACTAACATTTTAGGCAGACAATATCCAGCTCAAATGAAGTTAATGATTCTTATTCATAAGTAGTAAAATAATTATTCTTTCTTGCCAAACAATCCTGACCAAGGGGATACGAGAAATAGTGGGCCATTTCTCCAGTGGGCCACTGGGAAATATTCTGGTGTCCCGATGGGCCAATCCACCCCTTTCTCCAGCAGATATAAGTGTCCTGTGTATCGAGGTTTTCACTAAGTACCCAGGTTTCCCATGCATCAGAGTAAGAACAACTACACTTTCATATATGGCCATTTAAAACCTTTTGAAGAAGCCATCAGTCCTTTGAACTGCAACAACAAACAGCGATCACACTAAACTGTTCTCTGAGATAGGGGTTAGCTCCACAAAGAGTGAAATTCTCCTAAAGTAGCTATGTCTTTCAAAGCTGAATTCATTCATTTACTGACTTAACCACCAAATCTGTTTTTCACAGAGATCAGTGTCAACACTAAACATCACTTGTATATATTATATTGTTCATAGCCAAACTTTACTACAAAAGTGTTCAATTTTCTACAAGCCATGGTGGCTAGCACAGTTTAAATTCTACAAGCCACTCAGCATGGGATGTGGGAAAAGAACAGAAACCCAGAGTGCATAAAATAACACAAAGGAACTTAGGAACTTTCTGCTATATCATCATGCAATTCCTGGTGCAAATTACACTTTCAGAAATTGCCATCTTCTGGAAGTGATTGTCAGTAAATGTAACTTTTCCAGAAACATTCAGTAGCCAGTTCAAGATTTCAAGATTTATCTAGTACGATAACTTACAAGATGCATACTTACAAGAGCATTAAACAAAGTTTGTATGAATAATAAAAGAAATTACAGTAATTACAATTATTCCATGCAGTGTTTCTCAAACTACTGCAACATATTATTTCTGAAAGTCCAGTTTTTTTTTTTGTTTTTTTTGCGGGTTTAACAACCATCGTGAACAACTCAATGGACTATAAGCAGTCACCTGTCTCTAATTTAGAACCACATGTTTCAGAGAAGGGAGAGAGCCTGTGCCATAACACAAACACAATATCCATGCCCTGTTAGGATTCAAATCTGGATCCATCTCAGATGAATGATCAGAAACCAGAGCTAAGACCACTGCACAACTGGGGTGGCAAAGTTCAAATTTTTGAAATTTTAGGGGTGAACAATTAGGTAGAAGAATTCATAACTTGCAATGCTGTCAATTTATTCTTTTATTTTTATGTGAGACTGCCTGGTTTATTTTCCAATTAATTTTTATGTGTATGAAGGTGCCAAGGTGACAATTCTTTTTAAAGGAGCTTACATACAGCTGACCCTTTTTCAGTAATTTCTACAAAAAAAAAAAAAACCCCTCCATTATGAATTATAAGTGATTGGTAATCTCCACATGAAATAGGAAAAAACGACAGCAATTTCTAACAAAAAAATGTGGTTTGAATACAATATTTAACATCTTATTAAACTTTTTTTTTTTGTTACAACCCAAGAGAACAGATTTCATGGTCAATCAGCACAAAACGAATCATTTGTGATCTGACAAATTTACAGAATGCATATTATGAAATTGAAGCACTGTTTTTCACTACTTTTTATGATAACAATTTTAAATTAAGTACATGATTTTCCAACAATCATAAACATTGCTGATCAATCATCTAATGATAAAATAAATACATTCTAAGTCTAAGCATCAAATAACAAAAGAACACATTTACCATTTTACACATTCACAAAGAATTCATGCGCTTACCAATGGAGGAACATACATACAACCTACAAAATTAGTGGGGTTTTTTTTCTTATTATCTTCTCTTCGAAAAAAAAAAAAAAAAAAACACTTGGTGAAATAGACCACATACATTTATATGTACATATAGTTTTTCAAATTGCAACAGAATTTAATTAAACACAGAGAAAGAAAAAAAATCACAGTGCATCACATAATTTTACAATCAATGATGCATGTTAAGTTTCAAAGAGAGCAGGTAATGCAGTTTTACAGAACACTTTTCTCATATCAGTAGTAAATATACATTTAGTGGCTTACATTAGTGTTTTACATGTAAATTTGATTTATTACATAAGCCACTACAAACTTAACACTTAATTCCTGTTAAAATATTTTCTTAAAAATTAGTTGCATGCTCATCACAGAATTTACAAGAAATTCTTGGTAATGATTAATGACATGGCCATTCTTAAGACTTAATGAACTATAAACTTCAGAAAAATATGGGTTTTTACTAAAGAATAAAAGGATATTACTTATTAGTAAAGTTTCTGGGCAGTACCCTACCTTCTTTCAGGACAACAGTAGGTGTTGCCACTCATGAGACAAATTCCAACTTTTCAAATCATTCAATATTGTACCTCTTCTTTCTCTATTTCCAGTCCTACTTAATTTTCTTTTGAAAAAGTTCTGTTGGTGTGTCAGAACTGTTAGTGTCCCAAATCACTTTATGAAAGTTTTACAATTTCCAGTTGAGCTCTGTCTGGGAGAAGAACATGGATAAAATAATATTTAAGGTCAATTTATCAATAATTTACTTTCTGATACTTTCTAAAAAAACAACAACTATACACTAGATCTTTTTTTTTTTTTCATTCCTGGATTTAAAAATAATGGGAAATCTATAAACATTAATTTTCCAGTAATAAAGGTACTGGATTCCTGCTTTTGAGTAACAGACATAATGTTAATGCTATTTCTTCTACTGGCTTCTACAATAATCCAAGAAACTCTCATTAGAAAATTTCTACATATTTTGAAATTTATGAATTTTTGTACTGCAAAAAATGTAAATATTTATGTAATACACCATTACATCCTCAATAACTATTATTCAGCTGACAGCATAGGAACACTATTTAGCTGAATGGCTTCTAATGATGTATAAACTAGATACTTCATGTATATCTTCCGTATGAGAAAGTCACAAGTTATACGTGGTTAAAATACACAATATATAGAGATTCAGTACCTCTTTTAGAATTGCTATTACGCACGTTAAAATACGGACATGTGATTATGGTGGTGCAGTTAATTATGACGTCAAGAAACGATCATATCAGAATACCAACTGATAAAAAGGAAATGAAATATTGTGGATCAGTATCTTACAACCATGAAATTAATAATATATTGAAAGAAGCATGCAAGAAACTTAACTTGGGCTTTGGCATAAAAACCAAAAATATCGAGGACACATTAACTTCTTATCATGGAAACACACCAATATTATTGCAGAAAGCTGGTGTTTACTCAATTTCAATAGGGGACAGCTAAAACAAAATTATCAGCCAATATATAGGAAGCACCAAAAGAAATATCAGGATAAGATTATTGGAACACTTCTGTGATGATGTAAAAAAATATTGAAGACAGGGAAAATGGGAAAAATCCAAAATGGGAGGTGGAATGCCATTTTATCCTTGCAGGAAGAAAAATGACTTCAGGTTGGCCATATTGTGTGCCCAGGGTCCCACGGAGAGGAGAAGGGGGAAGGAAATTCTTTCCTTGGTGAATTCCATGCTGAGGCAGGAGTTTACAGAACATTGGGATGTCTTACTGGCACAGAAAGTTTGAAGCAGCAAGAGACAGCTGAGGAGGGAAGAGAGATTTACCACATGGCCTCTTGCTCCCACGATTGCTCGTTCGGGATTGGCTGTGCGCTATCCAGGCTTCAGCAAGTGTAAGCGGGAAAAAGTTGTAACGAACTTTTAGAGCACTTTTTCTCTTTTTGCTCGAATAGGAAGAGGACGTTTGTTTTGTAGTCATCGCTCGAGATGTATGTACGCTAGTCGCCTGCGGCTGACTAGAGAGTTAATTAGGTGCCTACCTGTGGGTTAAGGCCACTAGAGTATATACGTTGCATTACCTGTGGGTAATTGATTATAACTGTGTAATACTACTAAATGCCAGACTGCGGTCTGCCAGGGAACTACTCCACCTGAGTGAGAAATCTAGCCACCTGTGAAGAGCATATAATTATGTATAAATAATTTCCTGATGCTATGTGCATACTCATAATGCAAAGACTGGACTGTGAATGAACTATGATCGTGCTGGAACGTCGACTTGCTCAAGTTCAAGAACTGTTTTATCGTTTGACATGTATCTTCAACCTACTCGTCACTAATGTTGTAAATAAACCTGTACATATTTTTCAGCTCTAAGTCTGTACTCTACAAGTCATCTGTTCCTTTACCATGCCTCTGAGGAGAAAAACAACGTAAGTTTGAACGGGACTGAAATATCCTGGTCTGGTGGCAGCGAATTACCATAAGCAAATATATTAAAAATACGTATAAGCATAACATCCCACAAGGGCGATTATGACAACTTCAGCAATTGGTTCAGAAAATAAAATAAAACTGCACTTATCGACCTGTATAAATAATCAATGCACACCACTATGGGAGGATATAAAATTGATAAATCAGCAAAAAAACTGGAAGACCATACAGATTGCTGAATCCATCTTAATAGAGAAGACCAAATCATCAAACTGCAATAACAATTCACCATATGGCCTTTCATATGCCTGGAGGAATTTAGTGGACACCAAAAAAAGATTAAAAGTGGAGCATGAAAATAAAATTAAAAGACAACGACAAATACAGGAAAAGCAAACTATGACACCAGATGACACCACCATATAGGAGGAAAACTGACCCATGCGCAATGTACATCATGATTTCTGGAGGTACGAAATGTTGTTACTTGCCAACAGATGTTTCATTTCCCGTTGAAAACGCCTAGGAAGAGGCTAGGGCGAAATGCATCCGGGGACGCTAGTGGACATGAGCAGGTGGTGCACGCATTATGTAAATAGTTCACTCATCATTTCTTCTGGCCATTCATATTTTATTTTGTTCTTTTAAATTTGTTCACTATCAGCCTTTTGGACTCATTCATTATAGTTTCTTGAATTTGTTCATTGTTAGCCTTTTAACCTGCCTGTGGCATAGGTCATTACATGGTTTTTATTTTCAGTTGTATTATTCATTGAGCTTAGGATACAATATATAGCAAGGTTCTTTGGGTCGACCACTACATTGGCATTGCTAAACACTATATTATAGTCACCATCGGACTTTTTGCAATGCATAGCCGCTGAACACCTGAGACCAAACAACTTGCAGAACTATGGTGGTATGCGAACGAAAACGACCTCTGGACGAATATATGTGAGTAATTGCTCTTACCTTCTTTTAGTTTTTACTTTTTTAAATAATAAACGTCATAATTAACTGCACCACCATAATCACATGTCCGTATTTTAACATGTGCAATAGCAATTCTAAAAGAGGTACTGAATCTCTATATATTATGATGTACAAACTTTCAAATCCTCCTGCAGTTATTCAACTGAATTTTTTCTGTCACATGGCTGGGCAGGTCTGTTTTATCCTTAGCAAATTAGCCTCAGGAAACACCTCACAGGATAGATAACACGTTTGAACCTATAATCTCCCATTCCAATTTCTAACCTTCATATAAAATCTGATGCCTTCCAAACTATGAGAAACATTCAAAAAGTAAGTACTAGTCACGAGAAACTCCAGTGCAAATATTTGCTGTTTTGTTGTCTCATCCAATAGCAATGCCTTAACACCATTTCGTGAGGTTGTGCTCATGTTAAAAGTTTGTGCCGTGCATTAACAACGTTTAAGTTAACAGAACACCCTGCCGACTGTGAGGTCAGGTCTGTGATAAGGTTTTCGAATGTGAGAAATGTCAGACCAAATGAGATTCATCGGCAAATTTGTGAAATTTACGGACAAAATGAAATGAGTGCATGAATGGTGTGGAAGTGATTTTAAATGTTTAATGAAGGATGACAGAGAGTTTATGACGAATTGCACAATGGTATGCGTTCTCTGGTCATGGAAGATTTGGTGGAAAGAGCGAATGAAAACGTTACAAAAAACCAATGCTTCACAATTTCTGATCTTTCAGAACATTTCTCTGGTTTCAAAATCATTACAGAAAAGTTTCAGTACCACACACACACACACACAAAAAAAAGTGTGAGCACAATGGATGACAAAGATGTAAATGAGGCAATGCATGTAACCAAAAACAAGTAGATTTTTATGGTAGTTGGAAGCACGCTTAAAGGTTATGTATAATGTTTTTTAATACAAATATATTTTAGCCATTGCTATGGCTTTCATCAGTGCGACTACAATTTTTTGCGTTGCCAGATTGGAAAGGCAATTTTTCTAACGGTAACTCTGGGCGACTTGAAGCATCGAGTGATTTCTAGATGTAAAGAACATAAATGGGAAGATCAGAGTTACAATTTTCAGAAAAATTGTAACTCAGCAAAACGATTTTGGAAAGTAGCCAACTTTTTTGTGTCAAACCAAAGTGCAACAGCAGAAATGTCAGCCAAGGTAAGTTGAGATGGGGAAGAGGAAGGTTTTCCAAATCGACATAAAGGTTATATTATACGTAACATTTAAGCGTGCTTCCAACTACCATAAAAACCTACTTGTCAACGAAGGAGCACAAAAGGATCCTGGAATCTGCTTTGGAATTTTGGGGGCGATATGTGGAGGAAGGCGATGATTTTTTAGGCCGTTTAGCGATGGGAGGTGAGACTTGGGTCTCTCATATCACACATGAATGAAAACAGCAGTCCCTGCAGTATCAGCAATTTGATGACAATGATGACCTGAAGACGACGGCTGAGTGGTGGTTGAAGACCCAGGCGGCAGGCTTCTATGAGGTGGGTGTCCAGAAACTTATGCCATGATATGACAAATGTCTTAACAACAATGGGGTATATGTTGAAAAGTAAAGTAAGGCATGATTGAATCTTAAAATTTAGTTATCAATATATATTTTTTGTTTTATTTTTGAATAGTACTTATTTTCTGGATGGCCCTAGTACTTTCAAAACCACAATATCTAAACTTAAACAAAATATTTTTTGTGTTGTTTTCAAAACCACTCCATCCACAGATTATCCCAACTTCCACTCTCCTTTTGTAAACACTACTTTTACATTTCAACCCAATATATCTCATTGTACTTTTGTAACTACTATAGCAAAACCTCTCTAAGGCAACCACTGCTGGTTCTTCTAAAAAACGGTCGTTCAGAGGGGTGGTCGCTAAATAGGGGAAGGTTTCAATGGCATATCCAATGAACAAGAGATTAAATCTTTGCAAACTACTGAATGACGTTTATACATTACGTACTCTGAATTGCTACATTTCAAACATGATGCATGTATGTGTATCAATAATAAAAAAATATATATATACTGAAGTCCATATAGTACAGTTACACATTTGAAAGGTACCTATAGCAGTAATCTAACAAAATTCACTTGAAAAACGAATGCAACATCATCTGCTTAAGTTTATCCGACTTTTCTTTAAGCATGATTTTTTCAAAGTTTTCTTTTAGCTCATAGAATAGTTTCTTAAATTTCCCCCCTTCAGGACAGTCATTCCTCTTCAGTGTCCTCCATCTGGCAAGAAACGGGAGTGAAGTAAAGATGAGTTTCAAGTGTTACTCCTCTTCTCAGCCTTTGAAGGAAGTGTGCAGACGGGGGTCTCTGTGATAAGCTACTAAGTAACCCATCAGAATTGCCTGTCATCACCAAGAACCCCCACCCACACTCACTCCCGTGCAGAACGAAATTTCCTAGTCATTTAAAGTGACCTCTCCATTCTAATGCACATTTGTTTAATTTTCATGGTTCCAGGGTACAAAGAAAATTTTCAGCAGGAATCTTAATCCGGACATGGCAGTTTTTGTGCAGTGGTCCTTGCGCAATTCGGGTCCCCCTCATCAATGGGGACCCGAATGGTGCCTTAAAATACTATATTGGCTCTACACTTAGGACATTGAAGATCCGTTTGTCTGAGCATCAATATGTTCTACGCTCGGGCAACACCTCTACTGCCTTTACAGTGCTGTCAACCAGGAAGGATATATTCCGAACTGGTCTGAAGTGAAGATACTCAACTCCAATGTCACCAAACGAACTGTATTTTTCACAGAGAGCCTGTTTATTCTAAAGTATGGTGAAACGTGCTGTAATTTGGAACTTCCGTCATTTGTGCCCCGTCAGTGGAGATATTTGATTGAACCATCGGAGCGACGGTCTAAAGGTGAGGAATTATTTTGATTTCCATCAGTTTTTGAACTTTAACCATATCAAACTCGCATCACCGAAAAGTGAGGCTGGCGACCAGATGTATTATGGGTCTACCGCACACGCTATACCTGTTCAAGTTTTCTTTCATGCACAGATCTTTTGGAACCAGTACAGTAAAAAAAAAAAAAAGTCAGTCTAAAGATCTTAAAACATAAATTTCTTTAGGAAAAGAAATGCATATGTTTAAATGATTTATGCCTAAAAGATTATCATGTATGATAGTGTTTCTCAGTTGGACCTCTCTGGCCACTGCTGAGAAATATTAAAGGCATCTGATTGTCAAGAGCTATTGAAAATAAATTTATATCAAACAAATGTACGCAGAATTCTGAAAGACAACATAATTGTTATCCTATAGGACATTAACTGAGGTTAAGTTCATTACTATTCACAAAACATTTCACACATCTTTTCTATTAGCATAACTAGCAAACAGCCACATGCAAGATTCCTTGAAAAAAAGAAAAGAAAAAGAAGTTTCATAGTGAAATACTTTGAAAAAAGAAGCCATGTAACTGAAAACTATTATTTTTTCAACAAAAAGAAAGAGGACCCACTGATCTGAACTTTCCTTTAAGGTCTTGGTAACAGCAGCTGTTTTTCTTTTGTTTGTTTATTTGTTTGTTTAATTGTTTTTTGTGAAAAAAAAAAAAAAAAAAAACAGTATAATGACAGCTTTTATGATAAAAATTGTGAGGTAAATAAAAAAATCAATGTGCCAAACAGGATATCCCAACTTTCTCTGATTGAGAGAATAATGGTTTTTAGAGCATGTGATTTGCTTTCTTTAGCACAGTGTATGGCAGAGAATAATGGTTACCATCAAACATTAGAAGCCTCTTGATTTCTCATTTGCCACCCTCCAAGAATTATGATGTCACAGCTGGGCTTACCAACAGTAGCCAAACTAGAGAATATCACTCCAGGTCTACATATGCAATTATAAAATCAACAGAGTTCTTGCAACTACAGAATTATATCGATTTTTCTTCCAACAGTTTGAGCTGAACGTGACTGTCCACAGCTGTGGAAAATAAAATTCAGCATCTGTATTTCCTATTTTTTGTTAGTTTATTGATTATTCAAAACTATAGTGAATGGTGAAAATTTTCGTCAGGTGTTAAGGAAAAAAACTACATATGGTATAATTACCAGTAATAAAAGTGACTGTAAGTCAAGAAAATAATGCATAGTTATTTATCTTCCAGATTCCTAAATGTCTGTTTTGGCAGTGATTTCAGTGTGTAATTTGCCACATCACATATTCTGCTTAGAGTATGAAATCAAACAACAGCAAGCAAAGCTGGATAACTTTTTAAGATCCCTTATAGCTGCACAACTGTAAATCATTCAGACTGTGTGGTGCTTTGCTCAAACAAAGCATGTTCTACATTGGAGCTTTGATTCAGGTACAAGTAGTGAAACTAGTATTAAATGGAACAGTTCCACAACATTCATAAACTTTAGTAACTAAGCTAAAATGGGAACTTAGGCAAGAATGCTTTCTAGGTTATGTAAGATGGATGCGGAACGTCCTTCTTCATTATTATTATTATTGTTTTTACTGCAAATTAAGATGAATTTTTTGAGAAATTCTTTTCAGTGAATGTTTAAATTAAGAGATGAACTTTATCAACAACTAACAAAGGTAAATCATTGAAATTTTTACCTGTTCCATCATGACTTTAAAATGAAGAGAGTGATATATTTCAGAAAAATCTATCAGTGCATCTTTACAAGGTAGTGACAATAATATTCTTTAGCTCAGTGACAAAAAGAATTCTTATTGAAAAGAGAAACTGAACTGTGGCAAAGGAAATTAGAAAAATTATGAACATGTTTCCTAAAGGAATTTATTGACAACAATCACACACAAATTACTGGGATGTGTAGTTGAATTTTTGGTCATCTTTTTTCAGAACAATCCAACACTGAAAAACAACTCTTTTTTTACTGAAATTCTTGGTGCAACAGACATATTTTGCCAAACAGAACCATAACAAGTACAGTACATACAAAGGTTGGCTCAGACTTTGGAGGCATCAACCCTAATCAACCAGAAAACTGAGAACTACTTTCTTAGATTATGAACATAATATTATGATTGATTTTTCTGGAGAAGAAAGTGCTAGGACTCTTAAACAACATGTTTAAGAGTTCCAGAACCTTCTTCTCCAGAAAAATAGCACTGAGAATGCTCTGGTTTTCTTAACCACCTATGTAACTCATATTTAATTGAACAATGAAATGAAATCAAATAACAAAACTGAATGTAGAAAATAGTAAAACTATACTAGTAATTTGACTTACTGGCAGAGGGATATATAATAAGTGTTTCCAAACTTTCACACATCAACTAGATGACTTTTTCAAGGAAGACAGACAGAAACTGCAGTTTCTGTCTTTCTTGAAAAAAACATCCAGTTAATGTACGAAAGCTTGGAAATGCTTATTTATATATTCCTATGCCAATAAATCGGATTACTAGTATAGTTTTGCTATTTTCTTCATAATTAGAGTTTAGTTCCTTGTTATTAACAAAACTATATATGTTCTTTAAACCATGTCACTACAATAACAGCCCTATGACATGCAAGCTATGATTATGAAAATGATTCTTATTTGAAAGCAATGGTTCTGTGAAAATAATGAAATAGTATATAGATGTTACTTTGCCATACATTCTTCATGCAAAGATTAGGCAATAGAGCAATTTAAACTACTGAGATAGTTCATATTTCTTTGAAGCCACCTACTACAGAAAAGCAATATTAAAAATTCTTACTATAAAAATCTACATGGTTCTCTAAATTTCTAATGTATTATGTGTCGAACCTTATTTGTACAGTAACCTCACGCTCCTACACATGCAAAATCTTTGGTGCTCCTTGACTACTACTGATGATTCGTCACATCAATTTTACCTCTTTTTTAATACATGGAAAATTTAAGTCTGAATATCTATATTTCTAAGCTAATTAAAACAATGTCACTAGCTTTAGACATTTGAGGGAAACATGAAAGCAAATCTGGCTCTTAGAGGGTATATTTAGCACATTTTTCTTATATGACAAATAAACAAACAAAAACAGATACAAAGAAACAATGACAGTTTTATGTTATAAAAATAATACAAAACATTAACTCATTTTATATATACATTATTAAAGCTGTCAGTCTAGTAAGCAAAATAAATGGGCATACATGATAATAAGACATGTTTTAATTTATCTGGAGTGTTTATATATATCTTAAAAATAAATAACATACAGCAAGATGCCTACCATCTCTCAGTTGAACTTTCAAACATATCTGTTTTAGAGACTACAAAATTGACCCTGTTGCTTTCTTTGTCCAATAAACAAATGAAGAAAATAAAATAATAAAATTAAAAATTGTCTTAATATAACAGATTTACTTACTACCTTTGAGGAAGTGTATACAAATTTTCCCTTTTCTTTTTGAGATCAACTGAAACAGTAATAATCTTTAGTATGGGTTACTATAGCAAATGAAATGAGAACATACATGATAATAGATTGACAAGCCATCAATTGCTATTGCCTGATTTCAGAATTATATTTGCATCTTTACATACACAACACCCACACAAAAGTAACATCTGTTACACAGAAGCAAAAAGGGAAGTACAGTTATCTACCATAGGCAGTCACTGTTGTTTATATTTTGGCTGATAACAATAATTATAGTTTTCTTATTTTTAGGGCATCCTCATGATTCATAGCCACTCAAACAGTTTTATCAACAGACACAAGAAGACATACATTTCTAGATTTAGTCCCTAAATTCATATACAAAATTATAGTAGCAATATAATAAACAGAACTATAGATTCAGCTGAAATGAGTACTCATTCCTTTAAAATAGTTCCTCCACTAAAGGCTTCTACAAAAAGATTTAAAATAACATTTAAGCAGCACCAAATGATATTAGAATAATTTTCCTCTACATCTGAAACACATGCTACACATAAAGCGCATACCTATATGCACTTGCACTTACACTGAGTTAGCTAAACATTTTGACTACCATTACTCTCCCAAGTAGAATCAACTTTGCAAGAGAACTGCATAACTGGCATGCATTCCATAAATACAGGACCACAATTAGTAGTAGCAGTGTGGCAAATTTGTGGGATAAAATATGAGAGAGAAGTGATTATTTCATGGAATTTCAAAGATGATTGATTACTGGTGGCTACAACTTTGATGCATCCACTATGAAAACAGTACACTTGGCTGGCTGTGCACAAAGCACAGTGGTGTACATGAAGCATAGAAATGAAGGGAAAACAGCATTATAAGAATCAAACTGAGAACAGAAATGGGTAGTGATACTATACAGATAGCAGTAAGTGGAAAGGCTGGAGCATACAGATAGGTGGACAAAGACAAATAAATGTCATGGCTGGCCACTACAGTGTCAGACTCAGAAGACCAAATCAATGAAGGAAGAAATATTCCTCATAATCCATGGAAAATCGATAGAATATTCAAAGCAAACAGAATATACTGAGAGATGTTACATGGATGACCAGTAAGTGGTACAAGCAAATTCAGAATTTATATTCTGTTTGCTTTGAATATTCAGAAGACCAATTTTCACTAGGGCGTTGAGTGATACTTTGCAGTGGTAAGGACACAAGAGTCAAGAAATAATTTGCCCCCATTTTATTCTACAAAACATCTGTGGCTGGCTGAGTGTTAAGATCCCCAACACTAGAATATTAATGAATGGGATTGGACTGATGAGTACAGGTAGTTGTGGAATCATGTCAATAGGTAGCTCAAATAGAGAAAATAAGGTAAGACTAATGGTCCTGCATGTCTAGTGCTTATCTTTCAAGCATGAAGCACCCATGTCGTATGGGGATTTCTTTTGAGGCCCTCTGGTCTGTACTGAATATCCCCTGAATGGTGACAATAATAAAGCACTATGTTCTATTGGGGATTATATTATACAATATGTTACTTTTGTCTGTCAAAATAACAAGATAATGCAACAGAGTTCAATAGATATACATCTGAAAGTGTTCACCAGGTTAGAGGTCTCTGCCAGGGTGAAATGCAATCACCAAATTTATTTTTGATAGTTCTTGATATTGCGCTTTGAGATATTACACATGGCCATGCTACTGAAGGAGGTAAGATTCCTAATCTTGGTTATGATAATGACATGGTATTGTTGGCAGACATCAGGTGACCTTCAATATCTACTGAACTTCGTCACCAGCGACTTGTCCTGGGCTGAGTTGCAAGAGAATGTCAATAAATCCTTTGCCACTGTTTGGCAAAAACTCAGCAAAAGGAAATCAATGGTTCTGGATATACATACAAAGATAACCTCTATAAAAACTGGTGTTTGCTTCCTGAAAGAAATTTTAATTCATAACTATCTGGAAAAGCTGGCTACAGCTCCACTTAAGCCACATGAAAGACTATTCCTAAATCATAAATTTTACTTAAGTTATTACATTAGTTGGTTGTAACTTGACCTCATGCTGGATTTCTAAATGTGATCAATAGGAGTGAGGTTATTTATTGGTCAAATCCTGCACTTACCCATGATTTGCCTACACAAGTGTTCTATGCAAATGTTAAAGATGGGAGAGTAGGGATTATTGATTTCTGCTGGAGTATTCCATCCATGAGATTACAGCATCTACTTAATAAGGTAAAGACACCAACTTATATACATCAAAAGTCAAATTAGATAATACGTTCAACATGCTCAAGAAATTAAGCTACCACAAAGATTATATCTTAGACACCAAGAGTACTCTTACATTTTCATGTTATAATATGAAAGTCTGTTGATGACACCGGCCTCATCTATGCAAGTGATTTTTCTACAAATAATTCCTAGAGTTTGCTCTCTGGCTGAAATTTCATCTCTTGCCTCACATCTGCTTGCCAACAAAAATACAATCAGGAAGGTGGTGATCTACCCTACATATGATCTGCTGAAAGGGCTGCAGTTATAATAGATCTGCTGAAAGGGCTGCAGTTTGCCAGAAATCTTAAACTACCAATTGCAAAGATGCATCTCTACTCACAGATCCAGAATTTCACAACACAATTTACTTATTTCATACTTACAGAAAGTGTGAATGAATGAATCAGGGATATTCTATCCAAACAGAACCTCCCATTAGTTGTACATGTGAAAACTTAAGACTACATCTTCTTCACAGAATGAATCATAACATAGTGGTTGTTGACATCCAAGTGCTTAATGATAATTTTTTCAGGATTTAGCACACAAGAACAAAGATAACTATTCCAACCCATCTTTTAAGGAACAAGTTTTGCTATGAATGGACATTTACAATTAGTAACATTCCTTACTATAAATTGAAGAGGTATGATCACAAAAAAGACAGCTAATGAATTAATTGGTTATGTACTTAGAAAACAACAGCTAACATTTGTTACCATTTGAGGACTGATAGGTGAAGCTGCAATTCAGAAATAAGATGTTTCAATTGGTTGATAAAGGTGTGGCTTCAGGTATTGTTCTCCAAACTTTTTAATGTCAATTATAACTAAGCATTTAAGCAAATTCATTACAAAACATCCAAATGCCTCATCATCTAATTAGTGGTGTGCATGAAGGAATTAACAATACACCCACACTGTCCCTATCTCCTGCCTAGAAAAACCACAGCCAAGAGAATAATGGGCTTATCACAAAATGCAACATGTAGTGCAAATTATTTTCTACCTCAAACCATAATAATGACTAGAATGGAAATCTTTTGTAAACATATTAAACAAAACTCAAACAAAAATATACAAAACTTTCACTAACAACTTTTTGGAATGGTCTGTTTGTGATCTGGTTTATTGCAATACATAATAATTTGTTCTTCATTAAAAAATTCTAGTACAATGGCTATATCTGGCAAAAAATGTGTCATAATATAACAGATAATGTGCAATTTATGAGTCACAACTTTTCGTACTACATTCTTAAATTATATTCTTACCTTAACACATCAATATAAAAACAAAATAAAATACAATAACCTACATGCTGCATTTGACATGAGAATCCTGCATTTCAATATAATTTTAATTTCAAAATAATTTGTGGTGAGAAACAAAAATATCATTAAAAATCATAACCAATGGAATATATAAATGAGTTTAACTCTTTTAAATTTTCCACTTGAATGTAAAATATATGCAGATATTCTTTTATAAATGTATACACAAAAGTCATAAGGTTACAAATTATTTGAAAGCCTTTTCAAACAATGTACATGAAAATACTTCTGGAGGATTGGTGAAACATTTTTATTCTGCAAGGATTACATGGCCAAATAAATTCACCAGACATTATTCCACGTCTATTTCTCTACAAATCTTTGTTTTCACACAGCCAGCTGACACTGCAATATTTGTAGTTTTTTAAATGAACTGTACACTTCAGAACATACCATTCCATCAGCAACAGAACTTCTTGGGATAAAGCCTCATATAATTGGGGCAGCCACTTAACTGGGCCAAAGTATTTTAGCCCTGATGTGTCCCAATTAACAGAATGTACTGTAATATGTCTATAATGTAAACTGAGAAGTTCTTTCTCTACATGGAAAACAGTTGTGCAACTGCTGTCCAACAGAACATATTCAACCTAATTGGCAAGCTGACCTGCACTGGAAAGATTATCACTCCTTCTTCCTTAAATATTAGGACCCTGGAAAACACAGTAACTCCCTTTTTTTAAGGTGCTGTACAGACACACCAAATGCACCACAAATATACCTGGTTGGATCACCACTGGAATGGGTTATCCACACCCAAAGAAAAAATCTACTGTTAACAGCTCTCACACCTGTGATTATTAAAGTGATGCAATTCAGTTGCACAATATTTCAAACTGATGGAAACTTATTTTTTCATACAATGACTGATTGTAAATGGAGTAACACAACAATGCACGAGCACCAGTGTAGTGTTCATTAATCACTTAAGCTGTCTTCTGAGATTAGCTCCTTAAAGAAAGCAAGTCCATCAAAATATACTCTTTGCAAAAAAAAAGCAAAAAACGAAGAAAGTTGTTCAACCCTGAAGAATTTATGCATGCAAATACCTCAGGGCCGAATATGCAAATATTTAAAATAATAGCAACCCCTGACTAAATAGTGGCCTTCCACAGAGCATGGGAACTGCACAGTGAGGAGGGTATATCAAGAGCAAAGCTAGAGTGCTGGCATGCAGGGACAATTATGACAGTGGATTGCAGTCATCACAACTCCACAGACTATAAGGATGCCTTGATGTCAGATCCATGCACAATACGAGCAGTTGAGTGAGTTTGAGAGAGGACGTATAATTAAGCTGAGAGAGGCTGGTTGGTCAAGCCACCATATTGTCAGGCATTTAGGTCAGAGCCATGTGGCAATCGGACAACGTTGGTGCCAATGGGTTGACGAGGGCACAACCCAGTGGCACGAGGGCAGGGCATGGCTGAGGGCAACAGCAGAACATGAAGATCGAGTTATTGTGAGAGTTGCACAAACAGAACCGAATTTGTCGCTGTCAACCATCCATGGTCATGTGTTGTCTACAGGTATGGAAATGGGCATCTGGACCATTGCAAGATGGCTAACATTTGAGGCCACTCTGCCACCTACCAGTGAGCATTGCCAGCACTAGTTGCAGTGGTGTTAGGGTTGGTCAACGAGGATTAGTGTCCAGTGGCATTGCGTTGTCTTCAGTGATGACTCACAGTTTGCACTTGGCACCAATGACCAGTGCATATGTGCCTTGAGATGAGCAGAGCAGCTCACAGATCTAGCTTTTACCATGGAATGAAACACAGCTCACACACTGGGAGCGACTATCTGGGGATCCATTACTTATGATAGCCAGACACCTTTGGTAGTCCTCTGTACCATCTTCACAGCTCAATGGTACATCAACAACATTCTATGACCTGTTGTGTTGCTATTCCTGTTGCAGCATTACCGAGCAATTTTTCACCAGGATAATACCCGGCCCCACATGGCATGGATTTCCCAGGCCTGCCTCTGTAATGTCGACACCCTTCCATAGCCAGTCTGATCGCCTGACCTCTCACTGATTGAACATGCGAACATACCTGGGACTTGATGGGAAGCCACCTACGCCCACCCTGGAATGTCAGTGAACTGGCCTGCAATTTGGGCACCATCTGGCATGCTATACCTCAGGACAGTATCGATGAACTGTATGCGTCTATGCCACGCCGGGTAACCGCTTGTATCAGAGCCAGAGGTGGTGCTACAATGTACTGATGCACTTGTGTAGCTCTTTTATCCAAATAAACGACCCAACTGCTCTGGAATTGCAATCATTTCCTTACACGTACATTGCACATACCAATTTTCATCTTGATTGAATGATTCCTTTTGGTGCTTCAGGATTTTTTTTTTTTGTTTTTTTTTTTGACAAAGTGTATGATTAATGATATTGTTAAATTTTAATTACTGTGTGATGTGTCAAACATCTTCATTTTACTTCGCATGCATCTAAATACATGTTTTATGCATGATGTTTTCACACTTCATGTTCATTATCCGTTTTGGACATTCTTGACTCTGATCCACCCAAGGTCTTATTTGTCCTTGCTTTAAGTTTTCTTTCATACCACTAGGGCTAAATCAATTTTCTCATTACCCTGACATTTATTCTTTCAACATATCCAAATCACATCAAAATATTCTCTCCATGCTATTAAAGACAATTTGCTAAACAGTGCACATTTGCCAAACATCTTCACTCCACACATGATCAGAATAAGTCTTGTCACTTGGTAAGATGTCTGTCCAGCAGAGAAACAACTTCTGTGCTTTTCTGTACCACCTGAATATCACCACCATACACTGGTACCAGGATTTACAACTATACTGATATAAAAATGTTACTCTTTTTCTATATAGAATACATACAGTATATTATGTCATAAAAAGTTTATGATCAAATACAAATATCAATACATGACAGCAAAACAGCATGATTTGTTCTATGTTCACATGATCCTGTCAAACTGCCTGTGATAAACAATGTCATTCATAAAATAATATGAGTGGTTTAATTTGAAGTTGTTCCACTCCTGTGTAATAAATCCAATAATTCCAGTGAGGCATGCTACAGCAAGAGATCAAAGGAGTTACTGAGCAAAGGGTGAAGCAATCATCTTTCGTAGTGCTAATGAAGTTAATTAATTCAGAGAAGTTCTTTCTGATTTGCACATAATATCCTTCACTTCCAGTGAATTAATCTAATCTTTTTGCTATATACCATTCATTCTCAGGATACATAACAAATCACTATTAAAATAAGTACCATACACATGATTCTGCCTTGTTCTCCGCAGGATGTACGAACAAGTTTTGCATAACTAGAAAACATCATTCCTCTTTGAATGTGTTTGCAAGTATTAAAACTCAATCAAACCTAACAACAGATTCTAATTCCAGCTTTACAATTAAGCAACTATCACATAATCAACATTCTTATGACTTAAGAAATTAAAGTACATCTTTGACAAAATACAGCTTTGCCATATAACATAAATAAAAATGAAATTATGCACATGTTATAAATATGACATGATAACTTTCCATATTTTAATGCACACAAATACATTTTTGAACTTTCAAAATATCATTCAAACATTTTCAGCTATGTACAGATGGAGCTAGAGATTTGGAAGAGAAAATTATGCCACTGAAAAACCTGTTACTGAACTCACCTTATCAAGGTATCACAGAGTGGTATACACTTTCTAAAGCTTAAACCAAATTTTACATTTGTACACTTCTGGAATATTTATTAGGGAATGTTGGATGAAACTGGTGATTTTGCAGAAGGGACAAAATGTGTAACATCACTGTGAATAAATACAAAACAACACTATAAAATCAATCAAAAAATTGAATATGCAGAATACTAAGTCACTGTGTTAAAAAAAACTCATTTGCATGAAAATTAATTCACTAAATGTTTCTGAAAGAGCACTGTCTATTCTGATCTTAGATACAATACAAGAAAAAAAAATGTGAACATTTAAGAAGAAAAGTTACATGTGTGCATGCACATAGTTAGTCCCCATTATAGTGAAACAATATAGTTCTACAGAGGAATACAATAGTGGTTTCTGATGAGATAACTTATCTTTCCCAACAAAAGGCAGCTTAGAGCCACAAAACTTGAATTTTAACTAAAATAAAGGATATTCACTCAATTTAAGTTCGTTTGTATGTGTGTGTGTCAATGTAGAAATTAAACATTCTTGATGAAGCATACTTCGTGTGATAGAATTTCAATATAAACGTTGTGATTTATGTATTAAGAAATTTATTGCCAAGAAATCAAAAATAATTTCTCAGTGCAAATACTTTTTGAGCAGTTCCCAAATATTTTTTGAACATGAAATCGCATGAGAAAACTCTAATATGACTCTTGCAATTTCTCCGCTACTGAATATAGATAAAAAATGTGTGAAAGCATTAAGTCCTACTTTTTTAAAGACAAATATTTTTATAGATTTACCACCATAATACTATCTTCCTGCTATCTAAATTTACCTGGAAGGAAATGGCTAATAGTAGTTTAATGAGCCTTGTCACAAAGTATCCACTAAGGAACAAAGCCATGTTTTTTTTTTTTTTTACTCTTGGATTTTTAAGTTCACAGAATATAATAAGTACAAGAGAGATCATTTAAGATTCTTACTTAAATTTTGAAAAATGTGGGATGAGCATTATTTAAAATCAAAATGACACCAAAGGGGTGAGGCTTTTCATCTGATAATAAAATCAAAATAGTGATGACAGATATTTTATTCATGTTATTGTATTACATAATTTAAAAATGCTGAATATTTATGGACCATTTGGGTGGAACATTGTAAGATTATATAAAATTGAAAAAGGAATTTAATAAGTTCACTTTTAAAAAGGAAATCTGTTTTCCTAGATCTGTTTCTATGATCAGATACTGAACAGCATAATTAAGCACAGTTTCAAAAACTGGAAAGACAGAAAATTACAGATTCAAGTTATTGGAAATCTTTATAATCTGAGACCTAATATCCAGATTTTAAAGGGATAAATACCTGATTTCAGAATTTACAAAACAACACACAACCAAATGGGTGTAATTATACACTCAAATTATTTTATCATTGCATTTCTGTGTGGAAAAAGATGATTTTAAAGCAAATTTACTCTATTTTTTTTCATTTTCAAATAATGTTTATCTATAATGGGGAAGTACATGGTACATATTGCATGTGCATTCAAAAGATCAAAATTAACTTTTCAGGCCATTACTCACTTTCTTTTTTCTCACAATATTCTTGATTATTCAGCATCAAGTAACTCAGACTAGATTACTTTAAAATAATTCAAACAGCATTCTATAACTCAAATAAACTTCATATGAATGCCAAACTAAAAACACATCATTATTTTGTCATTTAAAAAACAAAAAAACTTGACAGGTCAGTACAAAGCGTGTCTTATTTCTTCAAATATAAAACATTATGACTTACAGTGAGATAGAAAATTTATGTATTAGTGCAACACACACACACACACACACACACACACACACCTCATTCCCTATCAATGCATACTTTAACACATTGATATGACAGACTTATGAATGTTTACCAAGAATGACTCAACCTGCTTTACAACAGGACATAACATGTTTCTTAAGCTGAATCAAAACAACAACAAAAAAAAAAAAAAAAAAAAGTGATTCCCTTTAAGAGATTTGGAAGATCAATAAGAAATAATAGTGCAAGTAAAGCATCCAAATCTAGTTACTAAAGTCTTTCTAAATTTCTTAGTCTGGGATACTTCATGAATCTCTTTAGTGACATTTAAGGTGGATCCACCTAAAAGCTTTGCTCTGTGTTCGCAATGGTAAAAACTCCTGTAGACATTTTTTTTTAATTAATGTATTCCCAAGGATGAAAATTTGTACATCAATAAAAATAACTTTATGTACAGGACGTTCACACATTTTTAGAATGATTTTCCAGCAATATAATTAATGTTTAAAATAAAATTATTTCTTTTTTAAATGTTCTGTTTGATAACCCTTTCTCTGGACTATAGAACTACATCTAGATTTCCAAGATAACAGGGCATATCTTAAAATCGGTAGTGGTATTTTATTTCACTTATCTTCCCCTACTTTTCATAGTCCAATCATTGTTTTAGGTCTGCAATTAGAAAGTGCGCTATTTAGTAATTTGAAGGCACAATACAGTCCATTGGTGAAAGATCAGGGAACTTTGAAGGAATATGAGCAAAAGGGTGTAGACTTGATACCAGTCTCTTTTCTCATTTTTTAAAGAAACAGTGGTAGATTTGAACTGGTAGGTAGCCTTATCCTGATGGAGTTCTACTCTTTGAAGGTTCCACGGATAAAGGAATGGTACTTCGTCTTTAAATATAGGAGATAAAACATTATTTTGGTAATATGTAAAATTGATTTTAACATTCTTTTCAACATTTCTTAATATTAGTTTCCCATTGCACGAGAAACCAGCAATAATCATGAATCCTTTATTGAAACTTTCTTTGGATTCTTGGTACCAAGTTTGTAAGTCTTTCTCTGCTCTTTTGCAGTAGTAAATCAACCCTTTTTCATTACAGTCGTTTAGGTAGATTCATGCTTCATCAATAGTCACAATAAATTTTCATCTGTTTCAGGTTAAGTGATTTTCATATAGAAGTCTGCACCATGTTCAGCGCTCAGCCACATGCCTAGGTGGTGAACAATATGTTTTTTTTTTTTTCAGACTCAACTCTTTCTTTATTACCTTGTTTACAGTTGATACAGAGATTTTTAATGACTTAGCGATTGCACTTTGGGTCAATGGCTTTTTTCCTAAGACCAGAGACATTACTTTAGAAATAGTTGTAAACATATGTACCTCCTTTGGATATTCGTTTGATGTTCTTTTTTCCTGTTAAAAGTAATGCTTGGCGATTCCCCCCCCTCTATTTTTAACAATATTTTTTATTTTACATTTAGAAATGCTACTTCTATGATTTTCACAGAATTTTTAATTATATATACAACTAAACTGTTCTCTGAGATTCAGAGGTTAGTTCCACGAAGAAATACAAACTACGAGATAATTTTTACTTACTGTTGCCATATCAAACTTCTCCATTTACAACGGTCTTGACATACAACTCGAGCTTCACTGACATCCATCACACGCTGTACACAAGGTCTTCTATACTTCATACTCATAATCTTTTTCTCATGCAGACACTCCTGAATCTGATCCTCCCACGACTTTCTTGGCTTTCCTCTACCTTTCCTTCCTGCCACTTGGGCTAAAAAGATTTTCTTAGTAAGCATCTTATCACTCATTCTTTCAACATGGCCAAACCACCAAAGCATATTAGTCTCCACCTTGCTAACAACATTTTGCTTCACATCACACAACTGCAACACATCTTCATTCCTCACACAATTAGAACATGTCTTGCCCCCCGCAAGTAACGCATTTCTCCAGCATACAAACAAATTCTATGTTTCTTCTGTATAGTACCCAGGTTTCACTGCCATACATCAGAGTAGGAACAATTACTGTTTCATACACAGCCATGCGGGACTCTCTAGAGAACCCATCATTCCTGTGAAAACCTCCCAGAGCAGCGATATTTTTCAATGAAGAATTCGCTCACCTACTAATTTCATCATCCAATTTGTTCTCTCTGTCAAACATGCTTCCTAAATACACAAACTCACTCACCTGGTCAATCACTGTGCCATTTAGACTTATATTACATTCAATATTACCAGTTCCTCTCTCAGAAATCATAACTTTGGTTTTTCCCTTATTTATACTCGCTTTGAATTTCATGCAAACTTTGTACATCTGCGACAACATACTCTGCAACTCACTTTTGCTCTCTGCCAACAGGACAGTATCTTCAGCATACACCAATCTGAACACACGGATATCACCAAGACATACACCAGTATTATCTATTTTGGCATCACGCATGCATGCATGCATCCACAAATATATTTAACAGCCTTGGTGACATTACACAATCTTGTCTAACTCCTGCACCAATAAAAAAACATTTTGATAAAACACGATTCACTCGTACACAAGCTCTACTGCCCAGCATACACGGCTTTTACACTATTAAGTAGATTCCCAGTAACACCATATTCATTCAAAACCTTCCACAAAAGTATCCTATTTACTCAATCGTAAGCTTTCTCTAAATCTGTGAAGGCAGCAAAAACTTTCTTACCAACAGCCAGATACTTTTCAGTCATCACGCATAATGCAAAAATTTGGCTAGTGCAAAATACGAATATTTCTCTTTGTACAGATCAAAAAGATAACCTTCTATTCACAGCTTGTTTACGTGTGTTATTTTCTTAGCAGACAATATTTAACTGCAGCAAATGTTTCCTTCGTGTTCATCTAGCACGCTGTTGCCAATTTCAATTCTTTGAACTTCTTTTCTTTTCTGTAATTTATTATCAAAAATGTTCTAAGAATGTGTTAACATTGTCTGTGTTATAGCCCAGTATACTTAATATTTTCTAAAACTTAAACATAAGCATATTAAGAATCAATAACTTTTCTGTTGGTGGTGTTGAGACCTGCAAATAGATGAATTTTGAAATATTTCATTTTTTTATAATAATTTTATTATTTTTGAAATTGAATCAACACTTGATTTTATCCATGTGATAGTCTGGAATGTTTAGAATGATTTAAGCCACTTAGATTAAATTTTCTGACAGTAATTTTCCTGAAAATATTACAAGAACTGTAGGTACTGTTGATTTTACGAAATAAACCAACAAGCTTACACTGTGACATTTTCAGTTAAATTATTGTCAGAAAATTTAATCTAAGGCGTATCAACACCACCGAAGGAAAAGTTATTGATTCTTAATATAATTATGGTTAAGTTTTAGAAAATATTAAGTATACTAGGCTATAATATAAAGTTAGTTTTATCGATATGCAAATTTTCACTCTTGAGGATGCATTACCTGCAAAGAAAATATCTACAGAAGTTTTTACCATTGGAAATATAAGGCAAAGGTTTTAGCTGGATCAACTGAAAAACATAAGTTAATCACAAGAAGAAAAATGTCAAGTTATAGAAAAGGTGCAATATATTTTGTATACAACAATATTTTGGACTACAAATTTTAATTTCTTGAAAAATGAGGATCTATGTTTCTGACACAGTTCTTTACCAGTCTATAATCCACATTATATACAATGAACCACAGGTTCATTTCAGAAAGATTACTTTAATAAAGAAATATTGCAAAAGAAATCACGAATTACTGAAATTGGGTCATGTCATGCTTTGTAATTGCTGTTGTGGGAGGCTTAAGTTCCAAGACTACTGGCTCACCTGTAGAAGTTTGCATATTTAAATAAGAAGAAAGGTCACCAGCAAAATAAATGGTTCACACATATTCTGAGCACTTACTCCCTGCACATACATACATACATATATATCTTTCTCTCAGTAGCAAAGACAAACTCAGTTGCATGTCCAGCATCAAGAAACTGCCTAATCTGAAGTGGAATGATCTCAACTATAAATGTCAATAGGCATAACAAAATGATGCATCAAATGACAGTATTGAGATTTTATGAAGCAATTATTAGTCTTCACACAAAGGTGGAAGTAAGGGTGAAAGATTACAATTATTTTGCAGCTCAAATGTACCAACAAAGTATATTTCTGAGGTCATTATCAAAAAGTTTGGTATCGCGATTCTTGCACAAAAGCAGCACATTTAGAGTATAATTAAACAATTTCAAGTACTTTCACAACCTCATGATTTACTGAGTATCTGATATTAATAGAGCAAAAATAGCCCTTCATTATCAGACATTTCAGGAAATTACAGTGTTGAAAGGTAAGCCTCAGTGTCACCAAACTATAGGCAGTGCAATCAAAGAGAGGATCATTTATGTTTAGCAGTATGGGAATATGTTACTATATTACAAACACTATAATATGAGATACACTTTATGCTAATAACATAACATTCTTATAAAAAAAAATAATAAATACAATTTATCTTGATCTGTATATATTACTAATGTTAAAGCAAAATCTAATTGCACAATGTACATGGAACAATTTCTAGGAAATGCAAAGCAGCTTGTGTCTGGCAGAAATATACAGAAATTGTGAGGAAATGTTCATGACATTAAGCAGTATTTAGAGAAAGAATATTTATTTTAAAAAATAAAGCCAAATTATACAATTTTCAAAATCACAGTACTGATACTTCCAATTGCAAAAATAAGTATAACAATAAGGAACTTGATTATGATAATCACAATCAATGAGATAATGTTGTGATGCTTAATACTAAAATACCTACATGTGGGCAAATCACAAAAGCTGCTAGTGAGCATGACCTCAATCTGACATTTCGAATGCACCATGTGGAATTATCAGCATTCCCTGATAAAGTCAAAGCATGAGAAAATGCAAAATCAAATTTGGCAGTGCTTCATTCTTTTGTAAACCCTGACAATTTTTCACAAGGAAAAAAAAAAGAAAAAAAAAGCTTTATCTTTGTATATTCAAATAATAATAAACATACTTTGGTGATATCTATGAGCTTAGTCCTGGTGAGATACTTCTTCATTCCTTGAAAGAGCTGCGTGTCCATTGAGCACTTGAGCTTTGCACATACTACAAAGCTGCTGCATTCGTAAGGCAGCCATTGCTACATACTTCTCACCTGTCCACACCACAGTTCCTAGAGCTTGTAGAACTATTAGGCTGAGTTTTGTGTATAACTTGCCAACCGTGAGAATAAGGGCAGCCTGGTGGAATATTGCCCATATCCGGAAACTGGGCCCATAAAATGGGTCCGAAACAGCTGGGCACACAATGTTGTTTAAATTCACCTCAGTGAACTAAAGAATGAAAAATACATGTTCATAAGCATGAAAAAAATCATAGTACATTAATTTTTGCACATTTAACTTTCAATTGTTTAACTGCATTATTGAACAAAATTCTATGAAAAACAAAAACAAACAAGAAAGATGACACCAATTTTTCGGGTGTAATGAGCACGTCTTTTGAACCTGTTCTGATGCAAATTGAATTTATCAAAGCTAGTGAAAGTCAGTGGAACCAGTATGAAAAACAGTAGTATCTGACTGAAGAAAGAAGTTTTTTATTGGGTTTTCAGCGCTGCAGATATTGTTGTAAATGGAATCGTGAACTTACATTCTGTGGTTCAAGACTTGTGTGTTAAGAAAAATTTGAAATTATATGAGAACCATTTTGCAGCAAAAACACACTCTAACAAAGAAAGTATTTTTCAAATCGGATTCTTAGAAGCAGAGATATTGACAAATATACGATATGCATCTATGCCCCTGGCGGGAAAAACATGTATTATTTTAAGAAGAAAGTTTTTCAATGTGAGCAGTATCGGTCCAGGAAAGAATTTTTTCAGTCAAGTTTTCAGGAGCTCAGCTTTAGTTGCAAATACATCAGAAGTAGAAATTAACACTTATGTCTCCTGGTGGCCAAAACATTCTTTACCAAATATTTCCCATTAGGAGCTGCATTTGCTGAAGAAAACATTTTTCAAATCGAAGTTTTAGAAGTAGAGATATTGGGGAAAATACTATTTACTTTTATGTCCCCTAGCGGAAAATCAATACATTACTTGAAAAAGTAACTATACCTAAAATACTCTACAATAAAAATGGAATCGATAGGTAAAATAATTTTTTAAATTGGATATTTAGAAGCAAATATATAGAATAAAATATATTTTGAATTTGATCTGCATTTACACCCCCTAACAGTGAAATTGTACATCATAAAAAAAACAAAAAAAAAAAAAAAACGAAATGAAGGATCATTATTTGCATATTTTAAGCTTCCCAATGCAAAAATAATTTTTCAAATCGGACTAATAGTTGCAGAGATATGGTGTCCACAGATGGACGGACAAACCGATAACATGAGCACGATATTTTTTTATAGAAGACGTGCTAAAAACATAGATCCCATGCATCTTTGAAGGAATAGCAGTGGGTACATGTGGTCTCTGCATCATCTGGCAAAAATTTATCGACTGCCCAATAAATATGCATTATTCAGAGTATGATCTCTCACAGTTTAAGTGACAGAGCAAATGTGATTATATGATCTGTATATCACACGTAGTACAAAAAATTGTCTTCGATACAGACTTTTCTAACATATAAAAAATTGGAACAAGTGAGAAAATAAAACTTCATTGAGATTGAATATTGCTGTAATAATAGGGAATCCCAAATTTTGAAAATATAACCATCATTTGTAATCAAAATTTGGAGAAAGAGTTAGCTTAGCAGAGGCTGTTGTTATTGAACAGATTAAAGAATCTAATTGTAATAAAATTAACCCAATTGATTTACCATAGCCATGGAAAATGCTTGTGCATGATGAAGAACAAAGTAGACATAAAAAAACAGAAAGAGAAAAAGAAAAAACACCATGCTAGAATTTCGAATCAAGAGAAATCTTTAGATAAGAGAATAAAAACAGAATGCAACATCTTGCCATCAACCATGATTTGGACACAACAGAGGGTGTTTTTGCGAATGGGAGTGGCAGAAATGACAGACAAGCTACGTTTATTTACGGTAGTTAGTTTGCAATCCTTGTGGCCGACTACTTGATGATGGTGCAAGTCTTGTACCAAAATGCATAGCAACTATAACTTATTGTGTTTAATGGTTTTAAGTTGAGAAGATCGGTACCATGTGCTCTGTTTTTATTCAAACTCAAGTTTTGTTCTATAGTGCTTTAATTCAGAAGTTACATTCTTCAATTTTAAAATTCAAAAAAAAAAAAAAAAAAAAAAAGGAAATTGAAAGAGGTTTCGTTACAGCTTAGCAACTTTATGATGTGTTTCTTGAACACAAAAGAGAGAATAAAAAACAGAAAGGAGTTATTATGACAGATATTGAAGCCAAAGTGATAAATAACCTGAATGAACCACCACTGATATACTGTAGCTATGTTGATGATATTTTCATCTCATCAAAATTGAATTCCACAGAACTAGAAGACATAGCTAAAAAATTTAAAGAAGAGTATTCATCCATTGAAGTAACGATTGAAGTTGAACAGCAGGATATCTTGGCTTACCTTGATGTACAGATTATAAAACAACCCAACACATTAGATTATACTGTTTATAGAAAAACGCCATACGTACCTGTGATTATACCATATGATTCTTATCATCCATATGCTCATAAATGTAACAGTATTAAGACTTTAATAAAAAGAGCTTTTACGCACAGGTCAAATATGCAATACAGAAATGATGAATTGAAATATATTACAGATGTTGCAAAAAATTACGGGTATCCCAGTAAAAAAATAAAATAATGGATTAATGAAGTACAGAACAATTAATTGTATTAATTCTTCAAATATAAGAAGAAATAATAATAAGCAGATTAAATATATTGGATCATTTCCGTACATAAAAGGAATTTCAGCTGAAATTAATAAATTGTGTAATAAGTTTAATTTACAATTGGGCAATAAAGTGCACACCATTAAAAATATTGTACTCAGTAAGAAAACAAGAAGTGCTTGGATATAGCTGGTGTTTACAAAATTCCTATAAGTAATAATTCCACAGTATCGTGTACATGTATATAAGAAGCACTAAAAACAAACTAAAACATTGTTTACAACAGCATCCATGGAATTGGCAGAAAAAGAAGCAAAAACTGCATTGGTCCAGTACTGTATTGAACAAAAGCAATACCCAAAGTTTGATGAAATAAAAATTATTAAAAACTGTCGTACGGAAAGGCATTTAAGATTAGCAGAGACAGTATTGATTGAAAAAAATAGACACAGGTTATGTAACGTTAATGATCCTAATAGCTTAAACACGTATTGGAAGGATTTGATCAGAATGGAAAGCCGTAGAAAAGAACAGAGGGGAAAAGGAAAAAAATAAAAAATGATGTAACATAATATATATATATATATAAAAAATGTTATGATAGAATATAAGATGATTAATTTCAAGAATCAACTACGATCAGCTATTGAACAGATATTTAAAAGTACAAAAAGAAAAAGAAGGCTATTAGGTCATCTGATAGATGGTGCCACTGCACCAAAGAACGCGAATGAGATGATGCCGCGTGAGCACTGGAACATTCGCTACATTTTGAGGCCAGTGACGGAAGGTTCATCTGTTGCGTCCACTCCTTGAGAATGGCCTGGGCTGAGGCTGAAAGTGCTAGGATAGTATGCTTATTGCTGAGTGGGGAGAGCTCCGTGATTTTCGAGTATATTGGTTGTGTCGGGTTTTAGGTTTTTTTCAAATGGTTACCTGTGTGCAGTTGTAAATAAATATGGGTTACAGTTTTTTAACTTTGACATTTTAGGAAATGTGTAATATAAGTTTTATTGATTGAAAATTTAATTAGATATTAGTGTTTTAGGGAGTTCAATTATGTATACTTGTGGTTGATTATTTTGAATCGGCATTTGGTCATTGGGAAAAAAACAACAATGAAAGTTTGTGTGAGTTGAAAAAGACGTTTTTTTGGGGGCCTTGAACATGATGTAACTAAGAAAAATACGTGTTGGAAATGAGTAGAGATGAAAACCTCCTAAAAGAATTTTGGAATAAAGGTGAGTAACCTCAAAAATGTAGATTGTGTTTCTTGAAGTTCGAATTTTGATACTTCATTTTGCAGTGCCTCAGAAGATATTTTGGAATTGTCTGTGTGAAGAAAAGAAAGTTTTTTTTTAGTTACCGGCATCCTAAATTCTTCAGTAGATAGTGTATTAACTTTTGTGAAGATCTCCTTTTTTCTATGCTGCATTTGGTACACAAATCCTTCTAGAATAATGCATAGAGTTTTTTTTTAAAATTCATGAGAAGTTATTTCAATGAATTATAATTTCTGACCTTGTATTTACATTATGTAGTTTTACATATTCGGGTGGCTTGCTATAATTTTGATAACAATATCTGTGAGCACAATGAGCAGCATTTACTGTTTGTGAATGCCTGTAGACATTACATATATCTAGCACCTTGGTTCAGAATTCTACTTTATCCTGTTTTTGATCCTATAATATGTTTAGGATCCAAAAGGATTCTAATCATCATCATACATCAGTGCCTAAAGCTGGCAATCAAGACCTCATGCTTTACAATAGTAACAAACAAGATGAACTCACATCATGTAATAACTTCTCCTTTACACCTAAGACTAGTGTGGCAATGTTCATCAGCCAATGAAAACAATGCAAGGCAAAAGAATGAGGAATCACAAAATGAGAGAGAACAATTTTCTCAGTTCACACAGTAATGCTTTAGACAGGACAATACCTTCAGCACTTAACATCCATGAAGAGAATTACTTCAATAATTAAAAAATACACTCTCATCAGGAGTGAGTATCAAACCCAAATTCCTATATTTTCATCTGGATATGTTAGCTGTCATGCTTCCAGGGACAATATATTTCCAAGAAAACAAATATTTTAGTGAAATTCCAAAAAAATAAAGGGTTGATTCTGTGGGTAAATTCATAAAAAAAAAAAAAAAAAAAAAAAAATCTAATTATTCAGAGCATGTAAATCTATACTAAGACTACAAAGAACTTCTATTAAGGACTTACTTACCTTTGACAGCTTGCAGAACTGTACAAAACACACACACACACATATATATATATATATACACATACATAGTCAAGTCACATTATTATGACCATCTCCTACTTTTGACGTAAACAGCGCATAACCAATGAAAGAAGGCACATATTGTGAGCTGACTTAGAGGGTATATAAGGTGTGCTATAGGCATTCTGAAAACACGGCCGCTGGTGGCCTAGTGGGTAACGTTCTTGACTACCACGGAAAGGGCCTTAGGTTTAATCCACTAAATATCCGCCGTGCGTCGGATGGACATGTTAAGTCGTCGGATCCCAGGCACTGCCCCCCCCCCCCGTAATAAATAAGGGCATCTTCCTCCCCCTTTCTATTTCGCTTCCATGCCATTTTCCTATAGGGTGCTCTAGCCCAAATCTCCTAGTTTCCTGTTTCTAAGGGATGTTTAAGACTTGGGGTCAGACCCTCCCTTCCTAAAATCCTCTACATATGATCATATGATCTGAAAACATATCACTCGTTGCTGTCATGGATAAAAGAAGTGATTTATCAGATTTGCAAAAAGAGATGATTATCGGCTTTGGGGCCAAGGGTGGCAGTATTTCTGAAAGAGCGCAGTTTGTGAACTGTTCACGTGCTGCTGCGGTTAAAGTGTATCGTGATTGGAGAAATGGTACCATTGCGAATAAGCGACATGGAAACTGGAAAGCACCACGTGCCACTGATGCGAGAGATGAACGTCGACTTGGAAGGTGAGCAAGGGTCGATTGACACGCTACAGTAGAGCAACTCGCTGGTCGAATGAACCAGGGGGCTACTGGAAGTGTGTCTAAAACGACAGTTCAGCGAACTCTACTGCGTATGGGGCTCCGATGTAGACGGATGGTGACTGCACCTATGCTAAAGAAGGTGCATCGGCAGAAAAGGCTTACACTTGCATGGCAGTATTGGAATTGGACCTCCGCTGATTGGCAAAGGATTGCCTTCTCCGATGAGTCACGTTTTGTGCTTCATCGAATGGATGGACGTTGGCGTATAACATCGGAGAACAAGCACTCTTCAACCATTGCTGGAAGAACACAAGCTGGTGGGGACAGCGTTATGGTCTGGGGAATGCTTTCGTGGCATTCCCTGGGTCTACTCATACCTGTAGAAGGCACTGTGGACCGAATTTGTTATGAATCCATCCTTGCAGACCACGTACGTCCATAATGTTAATTGTCTTCCCTGGGGTGGATGAGATCTTCCAGCACGATAATGCGATGTGTCACACAGCTAGAAATGTCCAAGAGTGGTTGGAAGAGCACGATGAAGACTTCAAAGTACTTCCCTTACCCATTATTTCCCCAGACTTAAACCCAATTGAGCATATGTGGGACTATCTTGATCATGTTGTTTGCTCTATGTATCCTCCACCACGCACCCTCCAGCAGCTGTCAGTTGCACTGCAGTAGCATGTCTCCACATACCTGTGAACATCTTCCAGCACCTTATTGAGTCACTCACAGCCCGTCTAGCTGCTGTCCGTGCTGCACACAGCGGTTACTCTGGATATTTGCTGGTGGTCACAATAATGTGACTCAACTGTGTATATATTAATGAAGCATGTCTATCACATGAAGTCTTTTAGTTCAATGAATCCAAAAACTGTTTTGATGATTTCTTAACTACATGTTATTGCATTTTTTGTGTTTTAAAATATTAAAAATTATTAATAAAAAGTTTTGAAACAGTATTAAATTTTTAAAGTTACTTGGAACCTGAGCTCCAGAATCTTCTGACTATGTACCAATATCCACAAAAAAAAAAAAAAAAACACTGTTTAGAAGTTAAAACCAAAGAAACTTTAAAATTATTTACAGGACATTTAGAATTACTTAGTCCTGAGGAAAGGAACGGGCATCATTTTGTTCAGCCTGGCAAGTGCTTTCATTTTAAGCTAAAAATGTTTCAGACCACTGATATCACACATCTAGTGTCAGCACATCATGGCCATGGATCTGCAATAGTTGTCTGAAGTTGATCACGATTTCCAAGACTGGATGTCATAGCAAAATTCTTTTCTTCATATGCCCCAAAAACTGACAACAGGAAATGTGTAGGTTCATTACTGATGTACTGACCCCTACCAGAAAGTAAATGAAATAGTGATTATATTATTGTATAAATATTTTAAAAGTGTCAAATTCTAGAAATAATTACAGTTAACTAGGAGTTTTTGCTCCAAATTAAAACTAATATAATATTTTTTATCAAACAACCAGAGTTATGTTTTATTAAGTTTTCTTTCCCTCTTGGATCAATAATTTCCACGGTTTAGGCAAGATAGTACGTTTGTGATCATTCCACACATTTTTACTTTTTCTTATAGAGGCATTTTTTCTTTTAGGGTTTTTTTTTCAAGTAATTAATAAGTAGGAACTGTACACCAATTATACTCAAAATAGTATAACTACACTAATAATCTGAAACCTCTTGGCATAGAATAGAAATAAAACTTTCCAAGCTGCCACACATCAACCAGATGGCTTTTTCAAGGAAGGTAGACTGTAAACAGTTAGCTGTCCAGCATCCTTGAAAAAGCCATCTGGTTAATGTGCGAAAGCTTGGAAAATTTTATTTTTATCAAGATTCATATCTTCAGAGTTTTGTGGCATTTCCATTTTTTGTTGCAATTTCAGGCTTTTAGTGAAACTAGTTATGCCAGAAAGCTTGCTGCCAAACACTGTGGACTGCAAGTCTATGGGCACTACATTCATCCAGGATCATGTCAGAGCACTCTGTTAGACTGCATGTTCCCAGGTCATTATAAAATGTTTCCCTGCTGATACTAAGATTTTGTTAAAAGCTTGAAGCAACAGCTTAAAATAAAAAAGGAAACAACACCTGCAAATGAGCCCTAAATCAGAAAACATCGAAGATTTTGCTTGGATTTATTTAATGAATAACTCCACGTTTTTTGGTTGTTGTTTTTCCACGTTTTTTGTTGTTGTTGTTTTGTTTAGGGATTTAATGACCACTGTAAACAACTCAATGGACTGTAAGCAGTTGCCTGTCCCTAATTTAGGGCCACTGGTGATTCCAGGGATGGGAAAGAGCCAGTGTGGAAAGCCAAACACAACATCCATGCCTCGACGGGATTCGAAAGTGGACCCATCTCAGATGGGATGGTCAGAAGCCAACACTTAAGCAACTGTGCCACCAGAGTGCTTTATAAGATTTGGGATATCCATTTTTTTCTTTATATTTAAGCCATTTGTCCCTTACCATTTTTTTTTTTACATAAACATGAATTTTTGAAATATAAGCTACACATATCACCTGATAAAATAATCTTTGTCTTCCAAAGAAAAATCTTTTACTAAAGTAAAAATATTTTAGATGAATATGCTTCATGCAATTCAGGCAAAAAATGCAAGTTTCAAGAAAATACTATGTTGACATACGTGAAAATATTGAAGATACAGTAGTTACTTAATTTGAAGAATATTTTCAATATTTATTGGCCAAATTTTGGAGTTGTACTCCAACTCATCATCAAAACTAACTCAAGGGAGTAGGTGTTGCCACTCATGTGGTAATAGCCAACCTTTTTAATCATTAATTGTGGCTCTTCTTCTTTTGATCTTTACATTACTAAAGTCAAATATTTTAGATTAATATGCTTCATGCAATTCAGGCAAAAAATGCAAGTTTCAAGAAAATACTATGTTGACATACGTGAAAATATTGAAGAAACAGTAGTTACTTAATTTGAAGAATATTTTCAATATTTATTGGCCAAATTTTGGAGTTGTACTCCAACTCATCATCACAACTATCTCAAGGGAGTAGGTGTTGCCACTCATGTGGTAATGCCTAACCTTTTTAATCATTAATTGTGGCTCTTCTTCTTTTGTGGTACCTACAGTAGTGGCCAAAATTGTGCAAAACTTTTAGAAATAGTGTATTTTTGAGGTTTGATGGTTCATAACACCACTTTTTTTTTTTTTTTTTTTTTGAGTAATACCATAAAATTATATATCAATGGAAAGATAATTTCACCAAGAATATAATGCAATAATGTTTATGAAGGATTTTGTATTAGAACACCAATTATAAAGACGAAAAGTGAAACACATTGATAAAATGAGATATTTAAAAATTCTCACCTTGTCAGTTAATACTTAGTAGTTGGGTAACCTTTAGCTTTAATTTCGGCCATGCAATGCCTTCCCATGGAGTGAACCAAGTTTATTTAGTTCCGCAGCTGTTATAATGTGAAACCAAGATTGAATTATTGTTTTTATTAATTGGGTTTTACTGCTGGGTTGCTTCTGACTAACAAGTTTCTTTAGTCAGCTCCATAGATTTTCGATGGGGTTAAGGTCTGGGCTATTCCCAGGCCATTCCAGCAGTGGAATATGATTTTCTTGAAACCAATTTTTGCACACAGCAGCAGCATGACATGGAGCTAAATCCTGTCGAAATATAAATGCTTCATTATCTCGGAAAAGATCACGTGCGGAAGGCTTCAGTTTGGGCTCAAGTATTTCATTAATGTATTTTTGGCCATTTATATTAAGATTAATCAAGCAAATTCTGTTCACACCTTTTGATGTCATACAACACTAGATCATAACACTAACTGGGTGTTTCATGGTACATGTAATGCAATCAGGATGCAAATCTTCTCCGATTCTTCTCCTTACATATTTTATGCCATCACTACCAAACAGGGAGATTTTGGTCTCATCACTTCAAATAACAATGCCTCACTGTTTCTCTGTCCAGTTAACATGAGTTTTAGCCCAGTTTAATCTTTTCAACATTTGTTTGAGAGATAAAAATGGCTTTTTTCGTGGAATTCTAGTTTTTAGACTAAATTCCTGCAGTCAGCACTGAACAGTCCTTGCACCCAACTTCACATTGTGTTGCACCATTTCATCTTGTATACACCCAGATAATTTTCTTTTGTCACCTAGGCACAGTCTTTTAATTCTTCTACTATCACTTGTTGTTGTGCACCTTTTCCTGCCTTTACCAATCTGGTTTTGTAGTGACTGAGTCTCCTTACACCTCTTCAACTTATTATATTTGCACTTTTAAGGTATTAACCTCTTGCAAAGTGCGCATAGTTTACGTGCAATTCATAAATGAAAAAACCATGAGGAATAACCACTCACCATAAAGATCATGGTAACCTCCAATGGACCACACACTTCCAACGCGTCATTCATCGTGATGTAACTGGGCTTCCACAGGTTTACAGACTTCTTGCTTACGCTTCTTATTTTCGGGTGTGAAACATCGTTTTTTTCTTTTTTCCTTTGCCTTATAATATGTTACTATAATGCTTGTCAATTCGATAAAATCACACATACAACTCATTCATACAATTCAAGTAAAAACTATGTACATAAACCTTACATTCACAGGTGATTAAACCTTAGTCAACTCTAATTATGGAACTCCTCCTTCTGTTTCACAACCTCTGCTACTCCCACTGCAATTGTCACACCCATTCAGCCCCGCACATCCAATCCTCTAGTCTCGATGGCTCTGCTCACTTGAGCTGTGGTGGGCGGATGAGACACACCTGCCTCCTGAAGATGACAGGGACCTGTCGAAAGTACTAGAGGATTGGATGTGCGGGGCTGAATGGGTGTGACAATTGCAGTGGGAGTAGCAGAGGTTGTGAAACAGAAGGAGGAGTTCCATAATTAGAGTTGACTAAGGTTTAATCACCTGTGAATGTAAGGTTTATGTACATAGTTTTTACTTGAATTGTATGAATGAGTTGTATGTGTGATTTTATCGAATTGACAAGCATTATAGTAACATATTATAAGGCAAAGGAAAAAAGAAAAAACGATGTTTCACACCCGAAAATAAGAAGCGTAAGCAAGAAGTCTGTAAACCTGTGGAAGCCCAGTTACATCACGATGAATGACGTGTTGGAAGTGTGTGGTCCATTGGAGGTTACCATGATCTTTATGGTGAGTGGTTATTCCTCATGGTTTTTTCACCTCTTCAAACATTTAGAAATGCCACCTTTGGTTAAGTTTCCACCAATTTTTCTTCTAATTTCTTCATAACTGAAGTCTTGTTCACTTAATAGTACTATTTTACATCGCTTTATGGGTGACCAGTTAACTCTTTGCACCATTTCTTTAATTTTATTACATTTTACAACTCACTAAATGAAAGAACACACACACACACACACACACAAAACCCAACTTGATAGCAATCACACAGCACACTGACAAATGTCCTCCTCTCAGTTCCAATACATGGCATCAATAGCTGAATCCTACTGCTCATTGCTAAAACAAGATGACACCTGATTGGCTCTTTGAACACTCATGCTCAATGGCTGCATTCAAATGAAGGAAAGCTACTTCATATCAACCTAAGCAAGTTGTGCTTCCTTTTTCTGGTTATTTGGCCATAACTTTTCATAGAATCATACACGAGGCCGACCAAGGAACAAAAAAGCTGAACTTTTTAACCAGTGAAAAATCAGAACATGCAACAAGAAAGTGTGTATATAACACAGCATGAGCAAGATGGAGTTGTACACTCTAATTCATTTATATAGAGATTTAGAGCACACTACTATTTTTTTTTTTTTTTTTACTTGCTGGAACATCAGCTCAATTTTCCTCTTTTGTTGCTTTCTTCTCAGCAAGTTCCATGGACATATTTGTCTTTTGTTGACTCTGCAGCTGCACTGCATTCTTTGCTTTATTCACCTTTCTGCTGATATGATTTCCCTCCCATTTCTTCATCACTTTTCTTATTATTTTTTTCCTTTCATTCCCTCAGATGACAATAATTTAGCCATCATGCTGAAAGAACTTTGGACCAGGAATGCATGATATCAAAGCTTTCATTACTTTAAATAAATGGTGTAACCTGCAAAATATGAATACTTTCGAAAACCGTGCATTGATTCTAACAAATCTTAAACTTTGTCACTTCCGTTTTTGGGAAATTTCCCCTCCCTTATCAAGCTTAAGTACAAACATTCATACGGGAAAGAAACATTTAAAAACAACACTGGATACTGAGAACATAATGGGAAGAAAAAAAATTGATTACTGGGTGAAATCTTCACTTTGACCGACTTCCATTTACGGAAACTTTTTCTTCCATTTTTAAGCTTAAATGCCGTATTTTTGGAATAAAACCAAATATAAGAAAAATAATAGGCAGAAGGAACATAAAAAAAAATGATTACAGGAGAAATCTTCGCTCTGCCTAACTTTCGTTTTCAAAAGTTTCGATGGGTGGAATTCCGTCCTTAAACGGTTAACGAACCCCCCCCCCCAAAAAAAATTGCCATTCAGTTGTGCATTGATCACGAAAATGATAATGGAAATGGCGGAATTCTTCAAATCCAAAGAAGAAACTCATCCCTGAAAACACTATAGGGCAATCTTCGTGCCGTCCTCAACTTTCATTTTTGGAAATCGTTGCCCACAATTTCATACTAAAATGATATTTAACAATACTGGACACAGGCAGCATCGTAAGTAAAAAGAAATTACGATTACGGGAAAAGTCTTCACTGCATTTAAGTTCCGTTTTCGCAAGTTTTGAAAAACGAGATACCGTCCCCAGCAAAAAACGACCACTCCCCCCCAATTTCTCTTCAGTTTTGCGTCGATCTCGAGAATGACCCAAATGATGACGAAAAAAGCGGAATTCCGCGAATTCCCGAAAGAATCTCATGCGTGTAGAATACAGATAATTGAGCAAACTTTATTGCATCACATTCTTGATGAAATTATCTTTCCATTGATATATAATTTTATGGTATTACTCAAAAAATGTGGTGTTATTATAGCCATCAAACCTCAAAAATACACTTTTTCCAAAAGGCTTCCACGATTTTGGCCACTACTGTATATACACTGCTGTTTGTTGAAAATGCAACACCCGGAAAAAAAGTGTTCAATTGGACTGAAACTGACAGGATGGGTAGGTCACACAATGAGGTGCAAATGATTACAAATACAGCGTATATGAAAATGATTTGTACTAGAGGTGGGCTTAACAGTGATTTTCCTGTCACAGTTACAACGGGGACAGTTCTACGGTAGTAACTGTGAATTTAAACAGTGACAAAATCATTGTTTACGACAGGGATGACCCAGCTGTAATGGGATGGCGAGTCACCGTCTTACTAGTACATACATACATACATACATATCACTAAGCTGTTCTCTGAGATTCAGAGGTTAACTCCAAAAAGAAATACAAACTTCCAGATATTTTTATTTACTGTTGTTGTATCAAACTTCTCCATTTACAGCGATCTTGATATACAACTCGTGCTTCACTGATATCCATTACACGCCGTACACAAGATCATACTCATAATCTTTTTCTCATGCAGACACTCCTGAACCTGATCCACCCATGTCTTCCTTGGCCTTCCTCTGCCTTTCCTTCCTGCCACTTGGGCTGAAAAGATTTTCTTAGTAAGCATTTCATCCCTCATTCTTTCAACATGGCCAAACCAACGAAGCATATTGGTCTCCACCTTGCTAACAACATTTTGCTTTGCATCACACAACTGCAATACATCTTCATTCCTCACACAATCAGATCGTGTCTTGCCACAAGCCCCACTTAAGTAACGCATTTCTCCAGCACACAAACGACTCCTATGTTTCTTCTGCAGTACCCAGGTCTCACTGCCATACATCAGAGTAGGAACAATTACAGTTTCATACACAGCCATGCGGGACTCTCTAGAGAATCCATCATTCCTGTGAAAACCTCCCAGAGCAGCTACGACTTTCAAAGAAGAATTCACTCGCCTACTGATTTCACCATCCAACTTGTTATCTCTGTCAAACATGCTTCCTAAATACACAAACTTACTCACCTGGTCAATCACAGAGCCATTTATACTTACATTACATTCAATGCTACCAGTTCCTCTCTTAAACACCATAACTTTGGTTTTTCCCTAATTTATACTCAGTTTGAATTTCATGCAAACTTTGTGCATCTGAGTCAACATACTCTGCAACTCACTTTTTCTCTCTGCCAACAGGACAGTGTCATCAGCATACAGCAATCTGCACACACAGATATCACCAAGACATAAACCACTATTATAGTACCAGTGTTAAAATAACTGTTTATGACATGGGTAATGGAGCAGTAATGGAACGGCGAGTCAACTTTTGTAAGAATGCATTTGCTTACAAATATCACACGAAGCAAAATTTTCATCAATGATGGTGAAATAACTCCACATCTCACAGGTTTTACTATGCTTGGCATCAGACATTCTATTATGTTGAATGTTGAACAGCTTTAACACTTCATTATCATTCACGTCCATTCTTAAAGACTCCTTGTGAAGAAAAGAGCACGAAAAACCGGTTTCTTCTGAAGAAAGCTGGCATCACTAGCGACCGCTGCGATGTTTCAAACAGAAAGGGCAAGCTGACATGGTATCCTTGGACCCCAAGCATTGCTCTGACATGGCTAATGGTGACATTCTTATCAGTGACTTTAATACTGTTACTTTTTGTCACTGGTCGTAATGGTGACAGTGATTTTTCAGTAACGGTGGCAAAGTAACAGTTAGCTGATTTCCGACCCATCTCTGCTTTGTACCAACCACGCACTCATAGCTGTCTCACAGCAGGTGTAAAAGTAGGACACGCATGGCAGGTTGCCACAGACGATTAGCAAGAATTATGGCAGGTTGCCACAGACGATTAACAAGAATTATGGCAGAGGCAGTGAGTATCTCCTGCTACAGCAGATTAGACCCATCCATACAGCTGACGAACTTGGAGTGCGGCTGATGTGTTGAACTGTGGAAAGGCAAACGTTCCTTCCATGACAATGCTACACGTGTTGCCCAAAATGCGAGCAGTGATGGGAATGTGGCATCAGTGAGAAATCTGATGCACTGATGTGAGGAGTCCATCATCTCTGCTGTATGGCATTGGTGGAACAAACAGTTACATCCTGAGGGTTAGCACAGCACTGGAGGCTTATACAACATCAAGGGTTGTCTGCAAGCTCTGTCCAATGATGTTTGCTTCAGAGAGGCCTCGTTGCTCGCCATCCATTGCTTTGACTTCCCTTGACCTTAAACCATAGACATCAGCAGCTGCAATGAGGCCAAGAATGCATGAGGCCAAGATGATCAGCAGCACATAGTGTTTTCCGATGAGTTGCGGTTCAATCTAATTACCCATGATGGATGTATCTTCATATGATGACTGGAGTCATGCATTATGCAGTGTCATATGAGCCTGACCCTGGGTGTTCTGGTGTGGGATGTTGTTGGGTTCCATTCACGTTACTGCCTCCTACATATTGCAGGAATCATGACTAGCTGCCTGATACGTTGAAGAAGCTGAAGTGCTGCCATATCTGCAGATGATCCTCGGCATCATCTTTCAACAGGACAATGCCCAGCCATATGTGGCATGGAATGTCTTACAGCCCGGATACCCGATATGTACCATGTCTTCCTTGGCCAGCATGTTTACCTGATTTGTCACCCATTGAACTTGAACAAGTGCAGGATATGGTAGCATGATGCCTGGCTCAACAGGATCCCAAGTCCAACTTTGGATACAAATCAAGACAAGATGGAATGACCTTCCACAGTGTGGCAATCGGAACCTCTTCCAATTGATGCCACATCGTATACAAGTTGTTATCGCTGCTAGTGGTGGGTACACAATGTACTTAGTGCTACAGTGTGTTCAAAATAACTTACAGGTCTGTACTTCTGGTTACTTAGGTCTTGTATCATAATTAAAGCCCAGATGTTCAAAGAAAATGTATATTTTGCCACTTTGAGGAATTAAAGCATATGTTCACATTTTTTGCATATTTTTGCATGTATTCTGAAAATTTTCTGGAAAAGCACATTTGAAATACAAAATTATTGTTTATTAGACAATTCTTAACAGCATTGTGGCGTAGAACAGTAAAACCACTAGTTAAAAATTTCTTCCCCATTACAGAATGGAAATACTAAAATGAATCCACGTCAAACAAACAAACAAAAAAAAGGTTTAGTCTGCTCTCTCCACTAAACAAGAAGAGGAATGCTCTGGAGCTTTTTTTTTCATGATTTGGGATAGGGCTTCCCTAGTTCCAGTGCTTAGGAATCTTAGTGCTGCAGGCTATAATGGCATTCTTAACAATTCTGTGCTCCCAAAATTATGGCAACAGTTTGGTGAAGACAGGCTGATATCCAGGAAAGGTTAAGGTCTGGCAGCGCTCGACCCGAGTTTCCTTCTTTGAACAAAGCTCATGTTGAAAATTGGCTTCCTAATTTCTTAATTTAATTAATAATGGAAACTACTATTATGGGGACTTTTACTAGGAAAATGTTTTATTTTATCGCAATTTTTGGAGAAAACTCTTTTCCTTCTTCAGGCTGTCTTTTGTTGTCACTTTTCCTCTGTCACTATCCTGGTTACGGTTAACCTTGATGGTTACAGTTATTTTTCACCAAATCCTGACAGATGTTAGGCAGGGATAATCCTCTGCAGTAATTGATGATGGAATTCTGATTTTTCTCAATTTCTATTCCTTCTTTTAGCTTTCTTTTTTGAAAATTCAGTTTCCAAAGCAATTTTCAAAAAAGAAAGCTAAAAGAAGGAATAGAAATTGAGAAATATCAGAATTCCGTCATCAATGACTGCAGAGAATTATCCCTGCCTAACATCTGTCAGGATTTGGAGAAAAATAACCATAACCATCAAGGTTAACTGTAACCGTGATAGTGATGGGGAAAAAGTGATAACAAAAGACAGCCTGAAAAAAAGTTTTCTCCAAAAAATTTCAATAAAAACAAAAAAATTCTTAGTAAAAATTCCCATAATAGTAGTTTTGATTAGTAACCGAGCTTCCTTTTTGCCCATCCTACTGATTCACACTACAGTCCAGTACTTGACATCTGTTTTATCATTTTGCCATCCTTTATCATCAGTTGCCCCTCTCAACTTCTTTGTCTGGCTATGAGCCTCAGTGAATACTCTTATCTTTACCAACAAACAATGGCCTCACCTACAAAGTGAGGTCCATGTGGGAATGGTTGATGAGATGGGTGTGCAAGAACCTGACTGTCTTGCACAAAGTCCTGATCTCAACCCCATGGAACAACTTTACGATGAATTGGAATGCCAATTGCAAGCCAGGACAAACTGTCTAACATTGGTGACTGGCCTTACCAATGTTCTTGTGTCAGAATGGAAGGCAATTCCTGCAGCAACCTAACAAAATTTAGTGGAGAGCCTTCTCAGCAGAGTGGAGGTTCTGAAAGCACCAAGTGGTGGAGCAACTCAATATTAATTCTTTACAGGGAATTTGTGGATAGGCAAGTACCTGGATACTTTTGATCAGAGAGTGTATATGAATTCCACAGTAAAACTTTCAGGAATTTTGAATGTCTATTTCTTTTATTCTAGTGCATAAATGCTTTGTTATTTTGGAGGCTTTCAGTACTTGAACATCTGAGCTTTAATTATAAATAACTTACCCTATAAATTTCACTTCCATATCTGAGGTCTATCTTGGAGCTGCATTTTTAACAAACAACAGTGTATATGGTACCTAATAGGAGAAACTGAGAATCACCTAAGGTTCAGTGTAGTGTAACATAAAGCTGTAAGATTATAAAATACTACCAGGAAAACAAGACTTCACAGACATACTCAAAATACCAGACATTCAGTTTACTGGGACTCCATAAAAGATTTTTCTCCTTTACTCAGTTCTGATGATGAGATGAAGTACTCCAAGGTACAACCCAAAGATTCAGAAAAGTTGTTAAAAAAATAAATCCCTAATACAATGCCATAATTTACCTACAATTTAAGCAATTGCTTTTACCACAAGGATTGCCATGACTTCCTTAATTCAGAAGTTAAATTTCAGATTATGGGGAAACTAATGTTATGTACATCTGGGTTTTTCAAACCATGGTGAAAGCATCACTGTCATGTGCTTAATTACATAAAAGTAAAACGTCAAATAAGCAACATATTTTACTTACAATTCCTAGATACTGTAAGATTATAAAGTGATAGAGAAAAAGAAGGCCTTGAGTCAGAACAGCCCAGCTCATATCCCCAAATGACTCAACTGTATAGGCACCTGAATCAAACAAATGAAATAATTACACATCAGATAAGTTATGTACATAAGAGAAACAAATGAATTTGTGTTGGGCAAACTTGATATTGCACCAGTTTTATGAGAATCTAAAAAATTCAAATAAACTAAAAAAAAAATCAAATACAGTGTGAGGGCATTTCTTTATGATCAAAGTAAGTACCAACAATTACAAGCTAAGCACTGAAGCAGTGTAAGAGTTACACCTGCAAGAAAAATTCACTATTTCAGAAACAAATTAATTGTAGGTGTCACACTAGCATAACAGCCACACACCAAAAATTGATGTAAGAGCTTTGACAAATAACATCAGAAATTGTCTGGGGCACTATTTGAATTCTTCAATAGGTTTAAGTATTTTTCCACAATCATTTAAGTAGTTTTTGGCAATTTAGTTAGCAAATATAATTAAAATTAAGGATGACATTTTATTCCTCCATTCTTTTTTGTAGGTAACAGTTGTTTTTAGAGAGTGCTTATGAGTTCTAACTTCAAGATAAAGAAATGATCACACACATAACAGGAACAACCAGTGTCATTTTAAATTGTTTTTGCTACAGAAAAGTATCAGAACAAGATATTTCTTTAAAAGAACTTTCACGGAGGAAAAAGTACACAGATCAATGATGAATAATACACATGCTGGAAAGTAAAAGAAAAAACAACCATTTTTCTTTATTTTACTTTCAGGCACTATTACAAGCACAAACAGGCTATAAGTATTATGCTCACTGAGTCATTCTCATTCAGTAGGAAGTTGCAGCTGCAATTGTATTTTAGTTGAATGATGTCTCAGAAATATGATATACCAGAATCAACAGTTTGGAGAGGAATCAGAAGACTGAAAGGTCAGACAGTGGAAATAGTGTCAGAAGCTGTTGGAATGTCTTAGAAAGTTATTAGTAGACTGTGGAGGTGTTTACAGGATGCTGGAACAGTATGAAGAAGACCAGGGCATGGTAGGCCAACATTAACAACAACACAGGATGATCAGTATTTGAGTTTATTGGCTTGTGGGTATCCCCAACAAAATGTAATTAAACTACAAAGCCACTTTACTGAAGCCACAGGATGTTGCACATCTACACAGACCATATGCAATCATCTCCATCAAAGAGGATTTTATTTCTGACAACTGATGGTGTGTGTGCCCCTACCTGAGCATCACCTGAAAGCCCACACAAAGCAGGCTGAAGACAATTGGGGTAGGGACCGTGAATGGTGGCACTCCATTCTTTTCATGGATGAGTTGCAGTTCAGCACACAGTCCGATAATCATTGCATCCTTCTCTGGAGTGAACAAGGAATGGAATAATCCAGTTTTCATGCAGGACAGAGATGCCTTTGGTGTTGGTGGAATCCTTATCTGGTCAAGCATCGGTGCTGGTGGCAGTACAGACCTCTATGTCACCTGGTGGAATGGAACACTGACAGTGGTCAAGTATCAAGATGCTAACTTGTGACTTAACATTGCAACAAATTGCAAATGTAGTCCCCTTCATACATGATAACACATACCTCCATTGAGCCCAGCTGGTGAAAAATATGCTTCAGGGACAGGGTATCAAGTGTATGGACTGGCCTTTACACTCTCTGGGCCTCCATCCCATTGAGTGCATGTGCAGAAATGTTGCAGCTTGCTTATCCCCTCCTATAATGCTTTAGCAGCTGAAGTATGGCCTCAATGAGGTGCAATGGGGAATCACCCAAGGACTGCTGGATAATCTCATCCATTTGATGCCCCACCAATGTGACAGTGTTTAGTGATTGCCAGTAATCATACACCCAACCAAAGGTCAGTATGTACCACTCTTCTCTATTTCATCATGTGTTACTTCACTGCCATGTGTTGTGAGTCACCAAAATATTGATGTTGGTTTGCTCAAATGACTTGGGTGCTGTCTGTTTTGCCATGTTTCACGCTTTGACAGTCTTGCATTTATATTTTTGATACCAATACATCATGTGTTTGTTAGTGCATGATTGCTATTGCAATATCCCCTAATTTTTTTGAGCAGTTTAATAAGAATACAATGAATGTACATTCATATGGAGCAGGACAAATATAAATATACAGAAAATTGGCAAAAAAAAAAAAAAAAAAAAAAAAAAACTGGCATTCTGAAATTGTAAACTTTCTGAGAAACCTGAGCTTCATGCACATGTTTTTGTGTGAATCAAATTTGGGTGTTCATGAAACAAACATTAGTTCATGTTTGATATTCAGTTGAGATCAAGGTTTTGTAATCACGGTCCTCCCTAAAAACCAGTTTCATAAAATAACGCTTTGAAAGGAAACCTCACACTGATAACTTTTCTACATGCAAGTTCTCTAAAGCAAAAGATCTACTGGAATGAATTAATTATTTGCAAGCAAATCAAACACAGTGGTAAAATCAAGCATGCAGAATGAGATTAGGCATAACAGGATTGAGAATGAAACTGCGTGAAACTGAAACTATGTTTTGTCACATGATTAGCAAAAAAGGCATGAAAATAAGAGCTTAATTACAGAAACTAAAGCTTTATTTACATTTTTAAGCAGCAAATGTATTAAAATATTTATTTATGTGATTTCGTAGTCTATTAAACAAGTTTTCATGAGGGGAAAAAAAAAAAAAAAAACTAAATGGCACTTCCCTTCCACCCTCATAGCACACTACAATGGGGAGACGATAAAGAAAGCAGCAATAAAAAAACCCGATAAGAACATGCATGAAATGAATACATATGAACTATGAATTCTTTAATCTTCCATTCAAAGATCAAAACAATTTTCAACAGGATCTGTGTCAAAACAAAATCTTAGTGGAATATTACAAACGTGGGAAAATCTACCAACGAGACCAGAACTACCAGCAATTAAATAAAACCATAAATTATGAAAAAAGATGTTTTTTATAAAGATATAATTGTCAGCACTAATAAATAAGAACTACCAAGTTTTCACCCTTGGGTCATTCCATGACAAATCAACCAATACATAAATCTTTGATGTCATGAATGTAATTTATTTTTGGCACAGTTGTATGTTACTCAGAGATATGACAAAATAATATTTTTTGAACTTTTTGGACCACCCATTTTTGGGTTTCAGAATTTTAAAAAATGATGAAACTGTTCAAAAATTACGGACCATGTTAATTTTAAATGCCATTCCTAAAGACTAATGAAAGCTGCAGACCTAGGTGTGGTGACATTTTAAAGCTTATTAAATGGGCTCTCATGGGATGTGTAACTTACCACATTTTGGATGAAAACAGAAAAGAGAAATTAAAAAACAATAAGATTTTTTAAAATTTCTCAATTTTTTTTTTAATTTAAAAAATAAATCACGATTGTTGGTATAGATTTACATAATGCACAGTTTTAATTTCAATGTGGTATCTCCAGGGTGTCATGTAAAATCATTATTTTTTATGAGCCTATGTCAGCTAAAATACGCCCTTAATTAACACTTGTAATATGGCAAGTCACATTACAAGATATATATATATATCACTTACTAAAAAAAACTGTAACTTGCAAAAAAATGTAATATGATTTCTGCAAAACCGTACCATGCTGCAGGTTTCAAACATAATCAGTACAGTAATGAGTTCAACCACAGATACATTACAATCCTAATACAGAAGCTAATAACAACATTTCTAAACTCCTAACTAGAAGGAATTTCCTTCAGAAAATAAATAAATAAATAACCCCTCTCCCTCCCACCTTTCCACATAATCACAACCAAAAAAACCCAACTAAAGTAAAATATACAACTGTACCCCAGAATACCAGATCACTCATCAGGGAAAGACATCCGGTACCCTGGGGTAGAGGTTCAGGTTTCATGAGAGTGCTAAATTTTGAAGCCAATGGTTAGATATCTTAATAAATTTTGTAAAAAATATATATATATCTTTTAAGCACTCTGTCTTCCCTACCTGAACCAAAATGTAGAGCTTAAAGAATATAAAACAAATAGAACTTACTTGTAACTTCTAGAATAACAACATAAAGCATGAAATGGAGTGTTGAAACATAGACTCAAAACTCAAACTTCCCCAAGGCACTAAAATAAAACACCTGGCTGTCAAGGTCAGTAATCACTTTCTATGGTGATCTTTAGGTCGATTGAGGTAGTTTTATATTCTTTAAGCTCTACATTTTGGTTCAGGTAGGGAAGACAGAGTGCTTAAAAGATATATATATATTTTTTACAAAATTTATTAAGATATCTAACCATTGGCTTCAAAATTTAGCACTCTCATGAAACCTGAACCTCTACCCCAGGGTACCGGATGTCTTTCCCTGATGAGTGATCTGGTATTCTGGGGTACAGTTGTATATTTTACTTTAGTTGGGTTTTTTTGGTTGTGATTATGTGGAAAGGTGGGAGGGAGAGGGGTTATTTATTTATTTATTTTCTGAAGGAAATTCCTTCTAGTTAGGAGTTTAGAAATGTTGTTATTAGGTTCTGTATTAGGATTGTAATTTATCTGTGGTTGAACTCATTACTATATATATATATACCCATTTGGTCAAATGGAACTCTTAAAGAGCCTGTTTGCTGTTCTTAACTATGATCTGGGATGCTTTTTCCATATCCTGCTCAGTTAAATTATATGTACAACATGTACTGGATCCACTACGCAAAGAATGATCTGCTGGTACCATAAGAACATTGGGTTTATGCAGGTATGAGTTTGTAAAATGAAACCCCCACTTTCCAAGTCATTTTTGTCAAGAACATCCATCCCACCCATAACATATCATTATACACACACAAGTGACAAATCTAGTTATTCGGGCAAACGGAATATATCCCTCATTGTTGTATTTTTTCAGAAGCTGAAAGCACTTCTGTTTTCACTTTTCTGTTGCTCCTGGTCGGAAAGTGTAAAACACCAACATTCCTGGAATGGCTCTTGCATCAATGGATCTTTCTTCCAAAAGTTTCTCTTCCTCAAGATACTCATCATTAGTAACATAGAAAAATGTAATATCTGAAACATTCCCCTGGCTCTAATCAAGTAATTATCTAGATACCATGATCCAGTCAGAAAAAGCTTTCTGTTGTGAGCAATACTTAGATTTGAAAAGTTCATAAATTTTACACAAATTGCCCAGAATTAGTCTTTCATGAAACTGAACTGAAATACGACAGTTATTTTTTGTTGTAACATAATTTACCTGATTACTTCATCACTGCAATAAAATTCTTTAACTAAATGGATTTTTTCTTCAGTTACACTTTTACCAGGCTTGTGGGACTGGACAAAATTCCTTCATCTAATTTAGAAGTATTTTAATAAGAGCAATGAGAGAAACTTACCCCTACTAGAAGGTCTGTTCTCTCTGAAAAAATACATTTCTTTGCACGTTTATTTCCATTCTAATATCTACCATTGGTTTGGGCTGCTGGTGCGGCGGTTTTATGTTGTCTTCAACTTGTTCTTTTATTTGACTGAGTGAGTAATTTATCAATCCATACTGCTGCAATGATACTTGATCCAAGAAACCTCTTTTTTACTTAAAAATCTATATTTACACTGACTTTGAATAACCCAATATGACGTAGGAGATGGGGCTGATGCAAGAAATCGCTTCTCTCACTCACTCGCACTGTGATAGCAGGGCTGATACTATCTGGCCTCCTGACGATGACCCTGGATGGGTGGAAAGCTGCTCGGGGCAATCTACGTTGGGAACGGCAGAGGTGTGGTGCATGAATGAGAGAGTGAGATGAGTTTGTAAATAGAGGACAATGAGATAAGTTTGTTGTGAATAATTGCATTTTAGGTTTTTAAATGTTTTTGTCAGATGTTTTGGTGTTTGTAAATAAGAAGTTAGTTTATGGTTTCTAAATGTTCACGTAATTAGGCTCACTGAATGATAGGTTTTATAAGCCAATTAGACTACCGGTTAGGGTTATTCAAAGTCAGTGTAAATATAGGTTTTCAAGTAAAAAAGAGGTAAGAGGTTTCTTGGATCAAGTATCATTGCAGCAGTATGGATTAATAAATTACTCACTCAGTCAAATAAAAGAACAAGTTGAAGACAACATAAAAAAAACCGCAGCACCAGCAGCCCAAACCAACCGTAGATATTAAAATGGAAATAGACGTGCATAGAAATGTATTTTTTCAGAGAGAACAGACCTTCTAGTAGGGGTAAGTTTCTCTCATTGCTCTTATTAAGGTAATTGTAGGCACGTAAATTTTTGAATAGTTATAGTGCTACTGTGACTTTTCAAACAAGGAATTAATTTAGAAGTGTCTTAGTTTTTCTTGCAGTATAGTTACTTACACCAAATTCAGTTTAAATTTTTCTACATGACCAGCTTTTATATAATATTATCAATATGTGGAGTTTTTAACTTTTGTTAGCACTTTTAACTTTTTCCTTTCAGTTGCTGAAATACACTCTTTGCAAAAAAAAAATTAAAAAAAAAAATGAGGCACCTAAGATAGTCATTTGATCCTGATCAAACTCCACCAAGGCCAAATATGCAAATGATTAAAAAATAATGACCAATGACTACATAGTGGCCCACCACAGCGCATGGGAACCCCGCAACAAGGAGGGTATATCAAGAGCAAAGCTAGCATGCAGGGACTGTTGTGACAGCGGATTGTGGTTGCATTAACCTCCATGGACTGTGAGGAGATCTGTGCACAATATGAGCAGCTGAGCAAGTTTGAGAAAGGAAGTATAGTTGGGCTGAGAGAGGCCAATTGGTCAAGTTGCCGTATCGCCAGGCATTTAGGTCGGAGCAACGTTGCCATTGGACAATGCCGGTACCAATGGGCAGAGGACAGCACAACCCAGTGGCACGTGGGCAGTGAACAGCCGAGGGCAATGACAAAGTGCGAGGATTGAGTGAATGCAAAAACTGCATGAACAGAACTGAATTCGTCGCTTTCAACCACCTGTGGTCATGTTGTGTCGTCTACAGGTACAGAAGTAGCCATACAAGCCATTGCCAGATGACTTCCAGCACAGGGACCACATTTAAAGATTAAAGAGGCCACTTCACTGGAGTACCACTGGCTGGCGAGCATCGCTGGCACTGCTTGCAGAGGTGTCAGGCTCGTTCAATGTGGGATGGTGTCCAGTGGTGTCATGTTGTCTTCAGTGATGAGTCGTGGTTCGCACTTCACGCTAATGACCTGTTATTTGTGGCTGGAGATGAGCTGGCCAGCGAACGGATCTTGCCTTTGTTGTGGAATGACACATAGCTCGCACACTGGGAGTGATGTCTGAGGAGCCATTTCCCACAATAGCTGGACATCCTTGGTAGTCCTCCGTACTACCCTCCTGGCTTGACAGTACGTCCACAGCATTCTACAACCTGTTGTGTTGCCATTACTGTCACAGCATCACCGAGCAATTTTTCAACAGGATAATGCCAGCCACACACGGCATGGCTCTCCCAGGCATGCCTCCATAATGTCGGCATCTTTCCATGGCCAGCCCTATTGCCTGACCTCTCACCAATCGAACGTGTTTGGGACATGATGGGATGCCACTTATGCCTACCGAGGAATGTCAGCTAACTGACCTGCAATTTGGACACCATTTGGCATGCTATACATCTGGACAATATCTGTGAACTGCATGCATCTATGCCACACTGGGTAACTGCTTGTATCAGAGCCAGAGGTGGCGCTACAATGTATTGATGACTTGTTCCACTCATATAGCAGTTTTATCCGAGTAAATGGCCCAACTGCTCTGGAATTGCCATCATTTTCTTTATATACGTATATTGCACATGTCAATTTTCATCTCGATTGAATTATTCCTTCTGGGTGCTTCATTTTTTTTGGCAAAGAATGTATTTTTCATTCTTTCTAATCATACTCATCTTCACCCTGCATTGAAAAATGGTTCTTGCAGATCCTTTCAATTTTCTAAATTTTTTCTTTGCAGTGTTTCTCGGTGCTCTGCATTTTCTTTTTACATACTGGAAATTCGGCAATAGATGTCAAAAATGTATTCCAGTGACAAAGAGAAAAAAAAATTCAAAAAAATGTATGGTCAACAAATTCATCATTACATTCTGTATCTGTAATACTAGGATCTGCAGATATGTCCTCAGGAGCACATTATTTCTGTAGAATATAGTGTTACTGTATTCCACATAATTGGTGTGCTGTTCCTCATTATCAACGTTATTTCTGTTTTAACTTGCTTTCACTAACTAAAATCTCCAAGATGTACACTGTGTGATTCAATGACATATGTAATTTAATGAATGCATCCACTGTGTTGTATTTCTAATATTTTTTTAACCCAATGGCCCTTTTTTTTTATAAAGGTTACAAAATAAACTGACCATAGTTTTGTAGTCTTCCATTTTACTTATTTGTGGCTGACAGATAATTTTTTTCCAAAATAATACCTTATTAAGTGCCAATGGCAACTTTCAACTCAAATTTAAACCAACAAAAAAGAAATATGCATGTATGTCAACACGGCTCATGGCTTAACATTCTCTAACTTCAAATGAACTTGAGTTAAAGGCAAGAAAAACTTAATTGGTGTGTAGCGGTATAGTTCAGCATGTAATTTTGAGTTACTACTACTATACATTATCATTTTTTTTTATTTCACTAGGCTGCTAAAGAAATACAACATCAAAATTTGGACTGTATATTCTGTAAATCTGTGCCAACAATTTCAATTTTTTTGAAAGTTTAAAAGAATTTTTAAGAAATAAAAAAAATCCATTTTCTTTTTTTATCCAAACATAGCATGTTACACATCTAATGAAAGCTCATTTTAGAAACTTTAAACTGACACCTTACTGAGGTCTGTAACTTTCATAGGTCCATGGAAAATGGCATTTTAAGCTAACACAGTTGGCAGTTTTTTTGAAAATTTTTCTTAAAGAATGTCCTTTATTATACATATTACAGTGAAGTACAATTGTTCCAAAAATAAATGAAACCTTTGTCCTATGCAAAAAATGTCCTTTATTATACATATTACAGTGAAGTACAATTGTTCCAAAAATAAATGAAACCTTTGTCCTATGCATCGGTTGATTTGACATGGAATTAGACCCTTGTCCTAAGAAAACTTACAAGAAAAACCCACATAAAATCAGAAAACTTATGTAAAAACAAAAGAATAAAATCCTGAACATAGTTAAGTATGTTAAGAAGATATGAAAGCATAAACAACATGCATGTGTGTGTGTGTGATTCAAACCTTACCACCTACTCCTGTTCTGAGCAAATAGAAAGGTACTATCAGGATAAGAATATGCTGTATCCAGTACACTTCTACTTCTAAAGTTTTCTGAAAAGAGTACATACAAAACTGAATGTAGCATGAACCATCACATTAATAAGAAAAAAATAATGAAAGCTTTGACTTTTAAGTATTCATAAGATTAAAGTTTCATTCACTTTATTATCTAATAATTTAAATTGTAATGAAAAATATTTCTGAAAGTTAAGTAAACACACAAAGGCAGTAGGGGAAGGAGATTTATTCAAGCATTTGTCACAGTCAAATGAGTCAATGTAGGTTGAAAATCATTTAAAATGCTCTCTACATAAACTGTCCTGAAAAATTACTGGGGGATTCAGTATTCTAATATTCACATGCAGCTTGCCACATGCAAATGAAATAGTGCATAACTTATGAAGTCACATAATTTTCCTGACTTTTACACACAGAGTAGAATTCCGATTATCTGATATCCTGTGCTATGTCTTTTGTATTTCATTCCAATGATTTTCATTTAGTTAATATTGAGCACACACCATTAAGAAAAACTGATAATTAGATTGTCTGAATACATTAAAACAAAATATAAGGAGAGTCACTTTTGACACAAAGTACAAAGGACATCCTGAAAGTAATGCCTCGTCCCTCATAAGATTTTTATTTGTAGCAGCAAAAATGTGAAACCTGGTGGCAAAATACTTGGTCATATTGTTAAAAATGTTAGCATATTCAAATCACTTTCTATACATTTCTGCCATCTTCGAACCCATTGGTAAAATCCATTATGGAAAAATTCCTGAGGCTGTTGTTTCACCCATGAATTCACAGCCAGTTTAATGCCTGTCCCATCATCGAAACGTTCCCCACGAAGGGTGTTTTTCAAAGGGGCAAACAGGGAAAAAGTCTGAGGGAGCCAAATCAAGACTGGGGGGGGCATTACCATCCACCACATTTTGGCAATAGCCTGTGAAGTCTCCATTGGTGTGGAGACATGCAATATCATAGTGTAAAACAACACTATCAAGTGCAATGTTACGTGTTTTCCTTCTGGTAGCTTCCTTTAGCTTCTTCAATGTCTGCACATAGTGAGCACTGTTGATTGTTACACTCCATTCAAGGAAATCAGTCAAAATGACACCCCCTTTCTTTGTCCCAGAAAATTGTCATCATCACTTTCCCTGCAGAACGAGTTGTTTTCACCTTTTTCTGCCGAAGTGAAGATGTGCGGTACCATTCCATTGACGCACATTTTGTTTCTGGGCCATGAAAGAACTCCAAGGTTTCATCCTCCGTCACAACATTAGAGAAAAGCACCTCACCCTCCCTCTCATAACAAACAGCCCAAGACGTTCCGGCACGTGTCCACCCTTTGCTCACATTGTTCACGTGTTAGGTTTCTTGGGATCCACTTTGAAAAAAAATTTCTGTAGCCCAGATCCCTAATTGTCTTCATAGCACTATGAATTGCATCACACAACTCCTGGATGGTGACACGACAATCAGCTGTGATGAGGTTTTTCTCTTGTTGCTTGTTGGCATCTGTCACTGGGTCTTTCATTCCATTGTTTGTCCGACACTGAACTTTCTCCCTCTTGAAACCCCTTCATCCATCTTTGGACATTACTGATATCGATTGTGACAGCTCCATACACCACCAAGAGTCTTTTGTGGATTTCTGGAGCCTTACATCCCTCTTTTTCCAAGAATTCAATTATGGCTTGCTACTTTTCTCTGTAATTCATGATCTTTATTTTCGATTCTGAAAAAAAAAAAAAAAAAAAACTGTTACCACATTGGTAACATATCATAGTACATGTCAGCGCAGTTTCATTACAATCACTTCAAAATTTCAAAAGTTATTAAGGAGGAGGCATTACTTTTAGAATGCCCCTAGTACTACATTGCAGCTATTTATATTTCATTGCTTCGCATACCATACTGAGAGAGAGGTTAGTAACTTTTCCAGGTTCAATGCTTTTTGCTAAAAAAGGTGATCATATGACATTCTGTGGGGAAATCCTGTGAACTCTCTACTTACTGATAAACTTCCTCGAGAGAACACTTACCATGAATCCAAGAGCACTAAGTATCAGTGTATGAGGACAGCTATGTATCTCCAAAAGAACCAAACTTGTCTGTCTGCATTTCATGGTGACTGATACAGATCAGGCATTGATTTTCATGTTAAAACTTTATTCAAAAAACCCTTTCTCTCTAATTATATCTAATGAGAAACAGAATGAAAAATGAAGGAATGTAATAATTTCTGTGAAGTATTACAAAGATTAGAGAAAGTTAAAATTAGGCAAAACGTGGTACAACATTTTGATGTTGGTTATATTACTACTGGTGATTTAAAATGGAAAAGAAGAAAAACAGAAGATGTTTACACGTCCCGAGTTTCAGACGATTTTTTTAAATTACAGAAATAAAATGAAAAAAAAAAGTGAGCACAAAATATAAGCAAGGCCAGAGATAGACAAACCCCCAAAATTTTCAGTCACCAGCTCCTTTTTTCTAGCAGTCATCACATTTTTTCAAGAGATATGAGAAAACCATGATCAACCTAAACAAAAACTACACATACAGAATTGTGACCAACAATCAAAATTAATGTATTACTTCTTAGATATTGTTCAGCAATTCAGAACAATATCTACAACTAAAACTAGGGAACATAATATGCACTTGTATTAATAGTTGCCTTTCAAAATAGGTTTTCATTTCAGAAAGTTCAGCTTTGTCTTCTGGTGTGTAACATCCAATAAAACCACTAATGAATACATACACACTTATAAGCACCCCATGCGAATTCAATACCATAAAGCAGACACCTCTGGTGCTTACTCTGGATATGTTCACATATCTGTCTTGGGTTAGACTGCAGAACTTCAGCCTGAAAGATGACTACCACTATTACTGCAAAATGTATAACTCTGCTAGAGATAAAGCCAAAAACAGATATTGGCACTTTGATTATTTAGCCTTTGCAGTAAGTAGTTTACAAAAAATTACCAAACAGAAAAAAGAATTTGGAAAAAACTTATTGCTTTTTTAAAGAGTGGAAGCTTCATCAAACAAAAATCTAAATTTTAAACAATAAAATTTTCACAGTAGAATTTGAAAACTCAGATGCCATGGCAACTGGGCACCTTCCTTGGATTTGTGTAGCCCTGAGAGAGGCTTTATTTTTGTGATTTGTACAACACAAAGATAAAAGCATACCAATACTTTTACCTTGTTCACAGATTTTATAGCTAACTAGATGAAAACCCGTCAATAATGATGGGGAAAAATAAAATTTATGATACAGAAATTATTGACATTTATTTATTGAGTTTTTAAGTTCCATGTCAATGATGGTGATGTTGGCTCACAGCTTTCTGAAAATTTCCCGAGCAGTTGGTTATGGAATCTGATACGACGGGCTGTCTGTTATGTGTTTTGTAAAACATTTAAGTCCCTATTTTGTCAACACTTGTACACAACATTTTTCATATACACTGACTGTGAACCCTGTATCAATTTCCCCTGTTCCTTTCCGTGAACTATTTTTATCTTGATGTCGTCAGATAGTCATACTCTTGACATTGCCATATACAGATGGCTAAACACTGGTTCAGGTAGTGAACCAAAATTCCTGATGTAAAGTTTTTCGTAGCTGCCTCGGTGGAGCAGTGGTCTAAGCGATGGCCTCTGATCATTCGTCCGAAAGGGGTCCGGGTTCGAATTTCAGTGAGGCTTGGATGTTGTCTTTGTCTTATGGCACTGGCATTCTCCCTTCCCTGGAACCAGTGACCCTAAATTAGGGACGGGCGACTGCTCAAAGCCCACTGAGTTGCTCGTGGTGGTCGTTAAACCTCCAACCAAAAAAAAAAAAGTTTTCATATCTCTAGAGATGACCGTGTGACGTAACTAATCTCCGACATCATGCGAAAATGATTTGGATTAGATGACGTCACACCAGCAGCTGTGTTCTTTGTTGCTATGACAACAAAACAAAGTGGTATATGCGTAGACTGCGCATGTAGGTGATGATGTCACCTACACGAAAACACAAAAAGCTAAGCATGATGTCACAAACATTTGTTTCTCGGTTGTTGCTATGACGACTTAAAAAGTGGCACGGAAGAGTAGGACTCTAGCAGATTATATATTAGGATGTTGGTTGCTTAAATCTATGGAAGAAATACAGTGGAGTAAGATGGTTACACATCTGTGGAAAAATGTAATTTAAAGTTTCTGAATCATTTAAAAAAAATTAAACTCTTAATAATAAATATTTGTCTATAGATCAAACATATGTAACTGCAATGAGCCTGGGATGAAATATAAAATGCTTCTATCCAAAACACTAGCTGCTAATGAAGAAAGATCCCTTTTTGTATCAAAAAACAAAAGCAAGACACAAATAACAATTCTTGCTTGTTTTGTTGTCATAGCAACAATTATAAATTAAGACTAGTGATGAACAGAAAAATTTTCTATTAAAAAGGACAAATTTTATGAAAAACCCGTGCTGGAAAATTTTGGAGTCGTTCCAAGCATTTTATGGCTATTGTACCAAACTGAGAGATGTTGAAACAATGTTTTTGAAAATACACTGAAGTGCCAGAAAAACTGGTACAGACGAGCTTATGCAAAATACATAGCAATGTCACCTATGCGAATACTCTGTTGTGTCCGCCAGTGCATATATACACGATAAACATCCTTGCCAGCTCTCACAGCTGTTTTCGGCATGAGAATGACAAGTAATAACGATTTAAACGAATTTTAACACAGTGTCACAGTTGGCGCTCGTGAGATGGGCCATATAATTTCGGAGGTAGAAACGAAGTTCGGATTTTCACGGACGACCATTGCAAGGCTGTACCGTGACTACAAGAATTCCTGCAAAACCTCCAACCTACGACACCAGTGTGGCCGTAAAAAGACATTGGGTGAACGTGACCATCGTCGGCTGTCAAGAATCGTTTCACGCGATAGGTGTGCAACACTCTCGCAGGTATCATCGGAATTCAATGCTGGAGCCTCAACAAGCATCAGCGTCCGAACTGTGCAACGTACCCTGCACGATATGGGATTTGGGAGCCGACGCCCAACTCAAGTCCCCTTGATGGGTGCACGACATAGAGCTATGCGCCTTGCTTGGGCATGGCAACACCGCCACTGGGCACTTGATGACTAGAAACAAATAGCCTGGTCTGACGAGTCGCGTTTCCAACTGTATCGGGCAGATGGAAGGATTTGTGTGTGGCGCAAACCCCATGAAGCCATGGATCCCACCTGTCAACAGGGAACTGTACTGGCTGGTAGGGGGTCCGTAATGGTATGGGGTGTGTTTAGCTGGACTTCACTGGAACTCCTGGTACGTCTAGAAACGTCTGTAACCGGCCAACGCTATGTGAGCATCCTTTCTGACGAGGTACAGCCGTTCATGTCCTGCATTCATGCTGATGGGTTGGGCCTGTTCCAACAGCACAATGCACCTCCACACAAGTGTCGGGACGCCACATTATAGTTGGAGGAACATTAATCTCAGTTTGGGGTGTTGCCATTCCCACCCAAGTCCCCAGACCTGTACGTGATAGAACCCATTTGGGATACCATGCAACGTGCTATCAAACAGAGGAATCCAAGACCTCGGAATACACCCGCATTACGGAATGCTCTGCAGAAAGCATGGTGTGCATTGCCTACAGCATATTTCCAGAAGCTGGTGGAGTCCATGCCCCATCATATTTCTGCAGTCCTGCGCTCCCGTCGGGGACCTACTCAGTATTAGACTCGTGTACCAGTTTTTCTGGCACTTCAGTGTATGGTGTTTCAATTACATTTTTCTACCATGTGTTTAAAACATTATTCTAACAGCTCACCCAATTTGGTACAATGGCCATAAAATGCTTGGACAGACTCTGAAATTTTCCAGAACTGGTTTTTACAATTGTTCCTTCAATAGAAAATTTTTTAAAATAAAGAAAAATCTTGAAAGAGAAACAATTCTTATAACTGATAAAGCACCTAATTATTATAATGAACTGAAAGGTGTGAACATAAGTCAAAGTGTAATGTTTCTATCAACAAATGCCACTTCATTATGCCAACTCAAGGATGAAGGTGTTCTGGAAACATTTAAGATGAAGTATTGGCATAAACCTTTTGCTTTACTGATGTAAGGAATTGGGGGGACACAAGTGTCAAAAAATGCAAAACATGAAAAGGGTTGCAGTCAGAAATATTGGAGGGGACATATCTCCCCCCACCAGCGACGTCCATGTGCTTAACAATGGAAAAGACATGGCAGAATATTTGGAGAAAATAAACTTGAAAAATACTATTTTTTGGGTGACTCAAGCTTGGGTGGAAGTTAAAAAAAAAAAAAAAAATGCGCCGATCGCGCCAAAAAGGAAAGAAAAAGCATAAGCCCATCAGTGCAGGATATCGTATAAGAAATGCACCACGAATTTGTTTCTTTATTACAGTCAGTCCCAAGTGACGAAGAGGCAATTAATGATGATGTAAGACAATGGATGCACCAAGAACAGAAGGAACAATTGACAGATAACAAAATGGTAGATCTCCTGAATTGTGTTGGAGAAAATCATTCAGATCATAATGAAGGAACAAAACAGATGTCCCCAAAATTAGTCATAAAGACTGACTGAAAGCTATTGAAACTGCACTTACTTATGCGGAACAAGAGGAAACGGCTGTGACATGCTATTCTCCGTGCATTGATGAGATCTTGCCACAAAGAAAAGAAAGGAAATTTTATAACAATTATTTCTCACCAGTGTTTAAAAATAAATATTCATATGTTGTTTCATTCATGTATTTTTCACGTAGTGTACTTGTGTTACATTTCTGTTTACATTCTTTCATTTTGTGTTTATACATACACACAAATTGCTAAGCTGTTCTTTGAGATTCAGCGGCTAGCTCCTGAAAGAAAGCTCATCTGCCAAATTAAACAGGGCTTGAAAAATATCTGAAAAGTTACATGTCCAGCTGGGCATGTGCAGAAATTATTTACTTGCTCAGGTAGTAAAAATTGGATGCCCAGGAAAATTTATCTTTTAAAATAACAAATCAGAACCCTCATTTTGTTAAGTTAAAAAATATGATGGACTTTTTTTTTTTTTTTTTACATGTTTTGCATTTCTGTTTTAAGGGTCTGTATCCAAAATATTCCATGCGCAACAGCAAGTCAAGTTTTAAGATGCTGATGCTGAAATTGGTATGAAATTATAGATGATGAAATTTAATTGGTATTTGAGAAATTCAATGATTCTCCAATGTTCCTATCGTTAAAGTTTCTGCCTTTTGTCACTAAACACCGGATGCTAGTTCCATCAGACGTATGTACATCCCATCGCAGACTGCAAACAGCATTTGGAGCAAAACTACATAAGGTTCCAATTTTTGGACCTAGAGCATAATATAATTAAAGAAGTGATATTCTTCTGTCCTTGGAACTCCGTAACAATAATACACCTTCCAGTGATTATCAGTGAAATGAAACACGACATGCAACAACTGTCTTTTCTCTTGTAGTATATAGGAAATTCTATTCTAAACTTTATTTTTTAATTTATTTGCCTGGACCGGGCAACTAGATTGTTCTTTTCTACCTGCTTAGGCCAATAATTTATATGCCCTAGGCATCTCGGGCATGGTAGTTTTCAAGCTCTGTTAAAGATACACTATGGTGTTAAATTTTACTTACTGATGATGTATCAAAGTGTCCATTTACAGCGATCCTGGCACACAACTCGAGCTTCACTGATGCCCACTGCATATCTCACACAAGACCTTTTGCACATTATACTCATTATCTTTTTCCTCTTGTAGACATTCCTACATCTGGTGTTGCCATTTATTTATTTCCTGCGACCTGGGCTGAATGAATTCTTTTAGGTAGCATCTCACTAGTCATTATTTCAACATGGCTAAACCACCTAAAAATATTTGTCTCCACCCTTCTAACAATATTTTGCTTCACAGTACATTGCAAGACATCTTCATCCTTCACATAATCAGAATGCATCTTGCCACAAACTCCCCTGAAAGTATCACATCTCTTCAGTATATAAAATAATCCTGCATCTCTTCTGCAGTACCCATGTTTTACTACTGTACATAGACAGGGCTAGAAAAATATCCAAAAAGTTACATGCCCAGCTGGGTATGTGCAGAAATTATTTACCTGTCCAAGAAAATTTACCTTCTAAGATAATATAAAGAAAATTAGGGCTCTGATTTGTTAAGATAAAAAATATGAACTTTTTTTTTTTACATGTTTTGCATTTTCATTGTAAGGGTCTGTATTCAAAATGTTGAATGCACAAAAACATGTATCTCAACTTTTAAGATGATGATAATGATGATGATGAAATTGGTATGATGGTGAAATTGGCATCTGAGAAATTTAGTGATTCTGCCACGTTCCTTTTGTTGAAGTTTTCACCCTTTGTCACTGAACATTGGATGCTAGTTCCATCAGAGGGATGCATCCTGTCACTGACTATAAGCAACATTTGGAGCAAAACTATTATACATATGGTTCCACTTTCTGGAGCTAGAGCATAATATGAGTAAAGAAGTGATATTCTTCTGACCTTGGCACTTTGTAACAATAATACAACTTCCAGTGATTAACAGTGTAATGAAACATGACTTGACATGACTGTAGAAAGAACAAAGATCAATCAATGATATAATGCCCGTTTTGTTCTATAACCTTTTGCCATCTTTAAGTGAGCTGCAGTATGCCTCGTTCATAGAAGGACCTGTCTTTCGTGGCGAAAAACTATACAAGGTGCTGAATTACAGCCTCATCTGAATTGAACGTTATACCACGCAAGGTCTGTTGAAGAGAGCGAAACAAGTGGAAGTCTGACGGGGCAAGGTCAGGCGAGTATGCTGGGTGTGGCAACACATCCCACCCAAGTTCCAATAATTTTTGACGGGTGATCAAACTTGTGTGTGGTCTCACGTTGTCGTGATTGAACACAACACCTTTACGATGAACGAGCTCTGGACGTTTCTGGATGATGGATTCGTTCAAACTGTCCAATTGCCGACAGTACACATTCGAATTGATTGTTTGGTTTCGTGGTAGGAGCTCGAAAAACACGATACCTTTAAAATCCCACCACACTGAGACCAGAACCTTCTGCTGATGAATGTCTGCTTTGGATGTTGTTTGAGGCAAAGCAGCATGTCGGGACCAAGACCGTTTGAACAGCACATTATTGTACACAATCCACTTTTCTTCACCAGTTATCAGTCGCTTCAAAAAAGGATCGTTTTCCTCACGTTTAATTAGCATATCGCAGATGTTTATACGCGCCGTCAATTGAACTTCTTTGAGTTCATGAGGAACCCACACATCGAGCTTGCTTACGTATCCCAGCTTCTTCAGGTGGTCGTGAATGCTTGAATGATGGATGTACAATGTGTCTGCAATCTCTCGTGTCGTGTAACGTGGGTTTGACTCAATCAATGCCTTGATTTGGTCGTCATTAACCTCGGTTGGCCTCCCGGACCGAGGAGCTTTGTTGAGGTCAAAATCACCAGCACGGAATTTTGTGAACCACCGCTGGCACTGACTTTCTTGTAGAGCATTATCACTGTACACTTTACGCAACTTTTCACATGCTTGATGCGCGTTCTTCCCTTTACGGAAGTAAAACAGTAAAATATGGCGAAAATGCACAGTTTGGTCTTCCATCTTCAACTTGATGTCAAATCTCCGCAAATCAACCAAATAGCTCACTATTCCTTTTTAGACTGCAGCTAGAACTGGCACCTGTCGAATGTCATAGCGATAACAGAGCTGCGCATGCCTTTAGTACTTCCAAAACCGCCCAACCGCCATCGGGTGCCAAAATACGTCACGACTTTTCCGACAACCCAATATGTTCAAAAACCATAACTTTGATTTTTCCTTTTTTCATATACTCAGTGTGAATTCCATACACACTTCATACATCCAGGACAACATATTTTGCAACTAACTTTTGCTCACCACCAACAGGCCTGGGTCATGTTTATTGTAAATAAAAGGATGAATACATAATATTTTGTTGATGTGCGAATATTCTTGAAAATTTTGTTAATCTTAAAAATATTCATGAAGAAATATACCTGATATAACATTAGAAATGAACTCTACACTTTTACGTTATGTAAAATTAACTTATTAGATGGGATACTTTGTTAGTGACTGTCACCTTCATCAGCCGTGGAATGCATGAGAACAAAGTGAAGTGGTAACATGTGAATTCCAATGTTGCCAGATTTGACAATGGATTTCCAAATGATAGGAATATGACATGGTGAGTCTGTACTGTAAGTGTTAAGGGAAAGCCAAATTTTGATGCTTTCATGATAGCAAAGATTTTCAATTAATGAATGGTGCAAGACAATTTGTGTTTTCCCAATAAGCTACAACAGACATGTCATGGATGGCTAATAATGATAATGAAGCAGATGAAATACCTTTCTTTACATCAGAAATATATTTAACTATATTCCAACTAATATCACTAATACTACAATGTTCCTGCTACATAAAAAAGGTGACATTGAGGGATCTCAGGAACTACAGGCCCATCAACCTCCTATCAGTGGTTTATAAAATCTTCACTAGGTTCCTTCACATCACTTAAAGATAACACTGGACATGGCTCAATCGACAAAACAAGCTGGATTCAGGAGTGGCTACAGCATTATCCTGAATCCAGCTTGACGGTGTGATAGGACGACGACGGTGTGGTACCAATCTTTTATTCTTTCGCATGAATTTTTATTGTGACTTCATTCTACTTTATTTCATCATCTTTCAATACAGATTTTTAACTTTTGTACATGTTTTTTAACTTCTGTAAGCGTTCTTTTAATGCTAAATTTGAAGCCCGTTCGCTATCCTTTGTGTTCAAGTCATTCCATTTCGTTTGCGCCCATTCAACAGTGTACAAATTCCATATATCTTTCACCACCTTCAAATATCTATCACCCTAACGTTCATCTCGACGCTTTTACGAAAGACGACGGAACTAAGCATGTACCGGTATTCTTGTGCAACAGACCTAGCCACGATAAGCCTAACCTTCTATCACATTATTTGCATCTTTAAAGGCATTAAATACCAGCAAAGTGCGCATATTTACGTGCAAGTCATTAATGACATATCAATCAGAAAAGCCAAACACTTATCTAAAAGCTCTTGGCTACTTTCTTGCTATACACTTCATGCACGTCAATTAGAACATCCTGTTATGTAACTGGCCTTCAAAGGTTGAAAACTTCCTGCTTATAGGGCGCTGTTTTATATTCGTTCTTCCGGTCATGAAACATCGTATTTTTATTCACAGGACAAAAAATGCTGATTTCTGTCTGCTGTCTGACATGTAACATAGCTTGTTATCACTAGGTGTATACTAACTATAATGTGAGTGTTGTCAACTTTCATTACGCCTATTTTTTATTGTATTCCTCTTTCACTCCCCCATATGCAACATGGCCTCAAAATTCACAATTCAAAAAATGGTACTCACTTCAAAAACACTTATTCACCCACCCAATAAATACTCATATATAGTACTCTCAACCATTTACACTCCCCATAAAAACCACTCTAAGGTACACGATATACAACACATTCATACACTCAATTAAAACCACTATGTACATAATTACACTATTTACATTCCACTGCAGTCAAACTGTTGTCAACTATGACTAATGTAGTGCTCCATCTGCCTCATATACCGCACAAACACTACAGCAAACGCCAACCTCATTCAGCCTGTCATATACAATCCCCTAGCTTTCAACAGTATCTCTGTCGTCCTCAGGAGGTTGATATGTCTCTCTGCCAAATACAGCTCAAGTGAGCAAAGTCATTGAGGTTCCGGCTTCAGTCGCAAACTCTGCATCGTTGTGCCTCTGGCGCCATCTATTGTCAGTGCTGTTCTCTTTTTTTTTTCTCTTAATTGTTGTTCAATTTTTATTAAGGCCTTTAATTATATAATATATTTTTATAAAAGCCTTAATAAAAATTGAACAACAATTAAGAGAAAAAAAAAAAGAAAAGGGAACAGCACTGACAATAGATGGCGTCAGAGGCACAACGATGCAGAGTTTGCGACTGAAGCCAGAACCTCAATGACTTTGCTCACTTGAGCTGTATTTGGCAGAGGGACATATCAACCTCCTGAGGATGACAGAGATACTATTGAAAGCTAGGGGATTGTATATGACAGGCTGAATGAGGTTGGCGTTTGCTGTAGTGTTTGTGCGATATATGAGGCAGATGGAGCACTACATTAGTCATAGTTGACAACAGTTTGACTGCCGTGGAATGTAAATAGTGTAATTATGTACATAATGATTTTAATTGAGTGTATGGATGTGTTGTATATAGTGTACGTTAGAGTGGTTTTTATGGGGAGTGTAAATGGTTGAGAGTACTATATATGAATATTTATTGGGTGGGTGAATAAGTGTTTTGAAGTGAGTACCATTTTTTGAATTGTGAATTTTAAAACCATGTTGCATATGGGGGAGTGAAAGAGGAATACGATAAAAAATAGGTGTAATGAAAGTTGGCAACACTCACGTTATAGTGAGTATACACCTAGTGATGACGAGCTATGTTACATGTCAGACGGCAGACAGAAGTCAGCGTTTTTTGTCATGTGAATAAAAATACGATGTTTCATGACCGGAAGAACGAATATAAAACAGAGCCCTATAAGCAAGAAGTTTTCAACCTTTGAAGGCCAGTTACATAACAGGATGTTTTAATTGACTTGCATGAAGTGTATAGCAAGAAAGTAGCCAAGAGCTTTTAAAGGTAAGTGTTTGGCTTTTCTGATTGATATGTCATTAAGCCTAACCTTGTTTTGATAAGGACAATGAACCGGAAGAAACATGGCTACTACTGACAACGAAGGAAAGCGGGGCAGTTCTCAAATGGTAAGCATTAATACGCTTAATATGTATTTTTTAACTATAACGGTCAATTGACACATAAATAATTTTCACCGTCGGATGCTACATAACAGCCGGTCGAACTTTCACAGAACATAACGTGTGAAACAGAAATATTAAGAAACATCAAATGATTGTTTCATATACTGTAAGTTAAAGGAATCTTAAATTATTGTTTTGGAAAGACACTTTCATAAACAATGTGAATTACAAATATTTTCAGCAAAACGTTTTAGGAAATTTAACATAAACAATTTTTTTGGTTCCCAACAGGTTACCACTACGAGAAAGAATAAAGCACGGAAAATGTTGTTTAATCTCAAATTACCCAAAAGTTAAGAGTGACTACTCAGAAAAACAGTACTTCAAAGATACTGTGGCATTTTCATATTTTATAAAACACAATAAAAAGAGATCTCTTCATAATTTTAAAATTTTTTAACAAAAAACAGCACTTATGATGAGAAGTATACATGCACCAGTATGAAGACAAAATTCAAATCACCACACACAAAAAAAAAAAATTCTTATGGTAAAAGATATAGATAAACATTATGTCAAGATTATACAGGAAAAGTGCAAACGATGTAGAACTAACTTACTTTTCTTGTATTTAATACTGGAAACAAGATGGCCAGAACAGCACCATAAAGACAATGCATCTGAATTCTAAATAGACCAGTCACTAATCTTGATGTTGGAGGAGCAGCCAATAAAAATATCTGTAAGTATGAGAAGTGCTTTTATTTCACACAAGAATAATTTCATTAAGCATTCATGAAACAATGATAAAATTATACTGTATAACACTGATACTACACCATGCTAAAGAAGTGGTTGGTATCAAATGAAAATTGCAGAGATGTGTTTACACTCAAAACTTGTCTTCTCTATGAGTGAGATGAGTAAATCATAACAACAACTGCAAAGCAAGGGCACAGATTTAATTTCCCCATACAGAGTTTCCATGGCAGATTTACTTTGGTAGGTGGTTTGTGATACTCACAGTTACATGTGATTGCACAGAGCACCTCGAAGCATGTTTTTTGCAGCTGGTCTCTCAGGTAGGTTAACTTAAATCTGCATATACACTTCTGTGAGAGGTACCTATTCATTTCTCTCATCAGGTGTTTCTATTATGTGGTATATTGGTTTTAATGTTGTGACAAAAACTCTCAAATTATTCCATTCATCACGTTTTTTTAAGCCTTCATTAGAGGAGTCTTACACATTTGTTAGTTCTTATTGCTTTTATGATGTTATTTGGTTCAAATAAAGAAGTTTATTTGCCTTGAGTCTTGCTTCTTAGTGTTCTTAATTTCCTATACACGTCACTAATTCGATGCATGACTTACATTTTTTCTGAGAGACATACTTTTTTCACTTATATTACCAGTTCTATGAAAGATTAAAGAGGTTAATAGGAAACATATTTTATCTTATTTATACTGTGGATAATACACAAATTTAAGAATTAAAAACTTCTATTGTAGTCAAAAGACTGAAACATTATGTCCTCTTCATGTCAAGTTCAACTGAAACTTAGTCTGTGTCTTCAAACAGTTCTTCATAAGGTTCAGGTCCACCTGTCATTAAAAAAGTCTTGAGGTTAAAAGAAGTTTTTAAGTTTTAGTTATTTATACTGATACACGCACTATGAGGAAACACGAATATCTTATAAAAACCATATTTACATACTGTAGTTGCAATTTTCAGTCATATGAGCTCCCATGTCATCTCTGAGTCGGCATTTCTTATATTTCCATAAGGTCGAGTTCCAGTAGGCATTAAATTTCAGTCTTAATATCCATTGTAAACTGTTTAGTATACAGGAATGTTGTTTTATCAGATGACATAAAGACTCACACATTTCTATCTTCTGTAAGAACCACTGTGCATTAACTCTCTCCATCTTAGGCCTACGCATCGTCACTAACCAACTGTACGCGTTTCCTCTAAATACATGGCATCATGTACATATTTGTACACTTTTTGCTCATGTGGCTACTATGGCATCCTTAGCAGAAATGGTGTCTACTTGCTTCGGTCAAAACTAACCTTGATAGACGTACTCTTGTGCCCTAGGTTCTATCTGTTCTCTTGCCCTATTGTGATGGCACGGCGCCTCGGAGCTACGATCTCGGAAACGGCGCAACTTGTGGGTTGTTCACGTGCCGCTATAGTTAGTACGTATCAAAAGTGGTGCACAGATGTCCAAGCGACGAACCCTCGTCCAGCCATGTGTCATCCACAGCTCACTGATACCAGAGAGGAGCAGAGACTGTCGCGCATGTTAGACAATTTATGGGTTTTATATATGTATATACAGTATATATATATATATAATTGCTAGGACGGGGCAAAAAGATGCAGGTTAGCAACCCCTAGCTATGGGCCTGCAGGCTAGGAACACTGAGAAGGTACAGAAGGCTCCTATACAGAAATGCAAAGACTGAGATGGACTTCTTGCAACAATGCTCTAATACACTGGAAAATAAAATAGTATACTTTTCATAACTAGGAATTGCATCAGCATGACACTACTAAACTTTGAAAACAGCATTGCACATGAACAACTGAAGATAGTTGTTGTAATTGTTATTGTGTACAGAAGCATAAAATTACACCCACAGTATGAAAACTGCACATAATTAGAATTAAAAATTAACATAGATACACTTCACAGTGACTAGTATCCATTGCTTAAGATTTTATTTCAATAAGTAACTTCAATTCATTTTTATTTTGCTTAGCAAAAAAAAAAAAAAAAAAAAAAAAAACCCAGTGTTACAGAAATAACAGTTGAAACAATGCACAGCAAGGAAGCAGGGGGAAAAGGCCAGCCAGGCCTGACAGGGTTCCATGCTCCCTAGGCTAGTTTTACACTGAGGTCAGTAATTGTAATTACAAACAAGGGTATCATAGTAAAAAAAAAAAAAAAAGGTAATGATATATGAGCAGATAACAAACATTACAGTTAATACCATTGAAAAAGCAATTTATATCACAATATACAAGTCATAATATTAGTTATAGTTCCCATCCACTGTAATCATTAATAATAATTTGAGGAGCTGCAATTCATTATAAAGTTGTTGTTTTTTAAAAGGTTAAAATTATTTAAAGAAGTTAGTTCCATAGGTAATGAGTTCCAGTAGTGTGGGCCAATGTAATTTAAACTTTGTTTCATGGTCTCCATTTTCGGATGAATAGGCCGAATATGTCATTTAGTGCACGTGTCATGTGTGTGTGTGTATCTGAAGTATAATTTGTATGATGTCGGCGTGTAAATTATTCTTAATGCGTTTGAACATAATTTTCCTGATATTGAAGTAATATAATTGGTTAATCGTATGAATGTTATATTTGTTTGGGAAAACTCTTGTGGTATTATACAGTGTTAGTTGTGTATTTTTATCAAATTTTAGGTCAATTAATCTTATATATTTGTTTTGAACAGTTTGGAGTTTTTTGAAATTATATTTAGTTTGGGTGTCCCCACGATAAGATAGCATAATTAATATGAGTCTGATACATGATATAATATAAATGAATTAGTGGTTTATAGGTAAGGTTTGTAAATACCAAGCTGATAACTCCAATGTTTTTAGACAGTTTGAGAAGAAGAGAGTCCACATGTTGGTTCCATCTAAGGTCCCTATGTACGGTAATACCCAAATAAAGAAAGGAGTTAACTTCTTCTATGTTTGTACCATTAATAGATAATGTGATAGAAGGAGGTTGTGAAATATTTTGTTTTGAGAAAATTAAAGATTTTGTTTTGGTAGTATTTATAATTAATTCATTGGAATTTAGCCAATCTCAGATGTTATTAAGTTGAGTATTAATAATAATAGTAGCGTCAGTCGTTAAATTAAATGAGGTGAGGATGGTTATGTCGTCTGCATAGAGGAGTAGGTCTATATCACTTATTGAAATAAAGATATTGTTAATGTATATGCTAAAAAGTACAGGTCCCAAAATTGAACCTTGTGGAACGCCAGTGAAATGAAACAATAACTTCAAGTGGAAACATTTATTTTTCCAAGTGGCAGAACTATGCATTATAAAGAAGTAGAAAAAGCATATGAAATGTTGGTTATAATGGATGGTACCCAATATCAAAGGAATATTTCAAATCAGACTTTTTAGAAGCAGATGTAATCAATGAAATAAAATAAGAACTTACACCACTTAGCTGGAAAATTATACATTTAATATAGACAGTGTGTGCAAAATGTTTTATGTGAAGAATAGTATCCAATTAAAAAAATCAACTAGAATTTTAGAAGTGAGGATATGGGTGCAAATAAGAACACACACTTATGTCCCTAGCAGGAAAACTATGCATTATGATAAATTAGAAAATGTACATAAAACATTCCTCATGGTCAAAGGTAAGGTATGCCAATTTTAGAAGATATAATGGGGAGAAATTAAATGTACATTTATGCCCCTCAGAAAAAAAACAACAACAACAAAAAAAAAACTGTGCACTGTATGAAGCAGAAGATATGTGCAGAATGTTCATATTGAATGGAAGTCATCCAAAAAATAATTATTTTCCCAGTTGGATTTTAGAAGTGGTGATTCTGTTATAAATGAAAATATCAGGCCATCCCATAAGTAATGTTTTTTGCAAGTGCGAAGAAAACAAACGAATACGTACCTGGAACAGATCTTTTAATCATTTATAATTAGTGCCCCCGGTATTGACAACCTTCTCCCACCATTCTACAAATTTTTGAATTCCAGACTAGTAGAATTCCATGGGTTTCGAGCCAAATAAAGTCAAACAGGGTTCAGTGCACCTCCTCGACATTTAGAAGTGTTTTCCTAGTAAGTTGTTGTTGGAGGCTGCAAAACAGATGGCACAATGTCAGGGGAATATGCTGGATGGGGAAGTTTTTCCATCTGAACTCCTGCAACTTGGCAGTAGTTGTTTTGGCGGTGAGTGGTTTTGCATTGTCATGGTGGATAACCACACCTTTACAATTAAGGAGTGCTGGACATGCAAGGCACTGCATAGATGCTGTAACTACTGACAGAAGACCTTCCATGTAATGGTTTTGTTCAGTGACAGCTCATAATGGAGTACACCTTGCATATCCCACCAAATAGACAACAAAACCTTTTGTAGGAAATGTCTCAGTTTAGCCACTACAGCAGACACATTCCCTTTAGGAAGCCACTGATGTTTGCGCTTAATGCTGTGGTAAAGAATCTATTTTTGATCTTCTGTAATTATTCTATGCAAAAACCGCTCTCTCTTTTCACGGGAGAGCAAGGAAGTGCAAATGTCCACACGTTGTTGAACATTTTGTGCAGTGAGCTCATTACCCAGTTTTGACACATAACCAAGGTCCTGTAGATGCCTGTGAACAGTTGAATGGATGATTGTGGCTAATTCCTCGACTGTTGTCTGTGGATTCCCCTCAGTAGCAGCTCTCAGCACATCATTATCCAGCTCAACAGGCCGTCCTTGACATTGCATATCCATGCGCGTGCTGTTCTTCTTTCAGAATTTCTGGAACCATCACTGACACTTTCTGACATCCAAGGTACCCTGACTATATACGGTAATGATGTTTCATGTCACTACAGTTGCTGTATGTCCCTGGTTAAAACTCATACAGCTTAATGTGCCTGATGTGTTCTTCACACGCCACCATTTCATATGCAGTTTAATGGTTCGACGGATGCACATACGTACAACTCTTATTCTCTGTCTGAAGTGACACGAAGGGCTTGACACTCGATATGTCTTATCACGACTGTGGTCTATGTCATAGTCTGGTCGCCAGAGGGAGCACTTCTGTTGGGCATGTGGAAAATGAAATTACTTATGGGATGACCTGATACACAGTTTCATCTCGTTATGAAAAATTAGAAAATATCTCCCAAATTGTTCCTCACCATAGGAAAAACAAGATACAGCCCACAAAAGAAAGAATTTTTTAAATCTGTTTTCTAGACAGTGGAGGAAATATGTACATTTTTCATTCTAATCCAGAAACAGTGCATTATTTGAAACAGAAAATGAGGGTACAATATGGAAATCAAGGAAAAGATGTTCCTCATCATGCTGAAAAAGAAATTAGGAGATGTGGGGATTCCTGCTCTAGGGAGATACAATTTTCAAGTTTTCTGATATGATGTTGCATGCTGAATAGTAAAGTACAGCAATCCAGAGTCACAATCTGGTTGCTATGAGAGTAATTATATGCTTACAATATTCTTCACAATAAATGTTACACGATAAAAAAAAAAAAAAAAAAAAAAGATCACTGGGATATTTAAGAGCAGTGATATGGAATGAAATAAATATCAAAGTAAGTACCTACATATGTGCACTTATGCCACTTATAGCAATATTGTGCATCAGAGAAAGACCATAAGGTATGGATTATCATTCTCATGGCTCAAGCTTTTCAATGGAGAAAGGATTTTTTTAATTTGATTAAGTACAGAGATATATAGTAACTCCTCCCCCTTCCAACATCTAGGGAGGCAGTCAGATGAACAAAATCACACTATAAATAAGCATGAACTCCCCCAGAGCATGCACTTTCCCCCAAAAGACAAGGTAAAAGAAAAAAAAAAAAGCATTACATAAAAAAAAAAAAAAGCAAATCATATTTGTTGAACTTATATCTATGTTGTAACATCTTAGTATAATTAAAAATACTGTATTTCTTTCAAAATATTTCCAGAAATCGTTCTCCAGGAACTCAAAAGAAACTCATTTCCACATATAAAAGTGAACAGAAATGCAATATTAGATTTCAGAATAATTAAAAAAAATCTTTAAATGCAGTGAGCAAGGAGCTTTTATATAGCACTTGTGGGTTTATTTATTACACTTTGAAAGACATTCAGGAACAAAGAACACAGGCATAAAGTATTAATAATACTATATGGTCATTTGGAAAGTATCTGCCATTTTTTAAAGGAAACTACAGCTGACTGAATAAATTTCATTCAGGGAAATAATTGCCTTCATAATCTACAATCTTTCATTACCTGTCCACAATCTGTAGATGCCATCTTTGTTGTAGAACTACTTACTTAAAGAAGCAAAAAGTTCATTGTCATTTTGACATCATTTCTATCCTTGCAGGATCTACCCTACCTACCATGCATGAAACTGTCAAAAGAGCGAAACAAATGGAAATCACTGGCTGCAATATCTGGGCAGTCCACAGGATGTGGTAAAACTTCCCAATTCAATGTCAACAGTTCTTCCTATGTCTCCTTTGTGATATTGGTCCTCATGTTATCATGGAAATATAGAACACCTTTTCCATTGATTTTCGAGTTCTAGGTCATTCCACGTGAAGTCACACAAACTTGTTGCACGATAGTAGCAGATTTTTTTAAAATTTTTACCATAGATACACATGGTAGTGAAACTCTCAAATCTGAATTTGGAAAATATTTTGCTCAACAATGGCCGAAATACAGGAGTTTGAAAAACGGTCATTTTTACCAAATGGCAGCAATCTTGGAATCAGCACCCACGTCTATTTTGGTAATAACTTGAGAACTAATGGTCTAAATTCAAAATTCTAGTACCAATTTCAAGCTGTTTATATCACGAGTGTATATGTAACATCAAAACAATGGTAAATTCACATTTTAATATTTTTATTACATGAAAATCGAAAAAAAATACCTTTAGATCAATAGTTCACTGTTATGGGCCATAAAAAACAATGGCACAAAATAGTTTTTCTGAAACTCAGTAGGAACACTAACTAATACATGTGCTAAAAAACAGTAGGAGGGCAATATTATTTTATTACAGACATATATGGCTTTTAAACATATATACATCTATTTAACGTATGACAAGATATACTGCAATCATTTTTATAAACTTATTGATAAAAACAAATAATGAAAAAACAAACAAAAAGGGAACAATTAATATTTTAACAGTTAAAGCTAAAACCAATGGATTTAATCAATCTTGAAGCTTTTGAATAATATTCAACAGATTGATTTCATCAGATGTGATGTGATAAGTTCTTCCTGTAGTCATGGGAGAAGACACAATTTTCATTATGTGTTTGTATGGAATCCAACACACATCTAAAGGGTTTGGTCACATATATGATGAACATGGGCCACGAGGATGCATAATCATAATTTTATAGTCATCGTTTTTCTCGCAGCATTCCAGAATCTTTTCAAAACTGCAAGCACTCTCTTCAGCTCACAGCAGTTTACACTAGCAGTTATTTATGCACTACACCCATGAGAGTCCACCAGATAATACACAATATAATAATCTTCGGATGAAGTCCTGGGGGTTAATCAAAATTTAACCACTGATATGACCACTTCAAATGCCATACAAGATCCATTTTTCATCTGCTGAGAGAATACAATCCAAAAACAATTATTTTCAGTGTGAGTCAAGGAAGGGCACAGATCATAACCCTCTGGAATTTGTTGTTGGTTTTGGACAACTTGGTTGGCACTCATTTATCTGCCTTCAGGACTGCTTGCAGGTGTTTCCAAATAACTAATGGTGAACATACAAGTTTAATTGACATGTTGGAATAAGTTTGTCATGGATCAGATATGATAAGGAACTTTAAGGCATCATCATCCACTATAGATGGTTGGCCCAAATATGGTCTGCCTTGAAGGTTCTTATCACCTGAATGGAAGCATGTAAACCATTACTTGGAAATATAAGTGGATGCACAATCTTTCCCATAGGCTAACTGAATTCAACAAGACAAGTAATGATGAATCTGTTTTGACATCTCTGTTTTCAGAATTGTGGCCAATCAAAAGAAAAATAGTTGTCCAAAAACTGTGCAATACTTTTTTCAATAACTTACATTTAACACTTATGTTATGAAATATATTCACTTAAAAACCACAACTCCCTCAATGCAATGACTAGTTGTGATAATTGGCAAATAGTTCCCAAATGACCTGATATTTTATTTATTTCATACAAATGTTCAAGGAAAAAAAAGTATAAAAATGAATGGATGGAATTAGTTTTATCTTTTACAGTTTATGAAAATTTTCACAGGAATATAATTTAATAATAAACTATAGAACATTTGCAACTTTCAATTAGTTCTTCTAACACATTCTTGTGTTGAACTTCATTACATGGTTATAATATTAATTGTACATATTTGTCAACTATACAGTTGTAATATTTTGTACTGTTTCTCACGTTGTATGAATATCGAAGTGCTCGCGGAAAACATTCATCTTTGTCTGACATTGGGTTATCACAGTTGAATGCTACTGAATATTAAAAATTAAGGTAAAATATCATATAAATGAAAGTTGTTACTCACATTTTCTTTTTCCTGGAATATTTTGGGATATTGAACTTTTACTTGGCAAAAGTATGAATTGCTTTGAAGTCCTTTGTTATCACCTTCAGCAGTCACTTTGTGAAGATATTCTACTTGATAAGTTGATACAGGTGGGTTCTAAAATCCAACTTTTTTCATTGCCTGTTGTTAAAATGGTTTTTACAACAGGCAACGAAAAAGATCGATTTTAGAAAAAGCAGGTGTATACAGCATTCCAACAAGAAATATTTTAAGTGCAGAAAGAATAGATAAATCAAATAAAATATACATAGGAAGTACCAAAAGATTTAAAACAAGACTGGGAGAACACATATCCAACTGGAATAAAAAATAAAATAAAACATAATTAATTCAATATTGTATTGATGAGATAATCCCAGATTGGCCAGAAGCCAAATGAATAACATTGCATAAAACGAAAGCCCAAATTTTAACATCAGAGGCAGTAATGATCGAAAAAATGAGATAAAAACTGTAATTACAATGACTCAGTCGACCTACCATATGCATAGCGATACCTCATTGAGCAAGAAAAGAAAAAATAACAAAAAGACAGCCAAAATAAATGATTTAAGATCAAGACAAATACTGAGTCGATTGACGTACGGAAGATGGCGACACCAGGCAATTTAAAATTGGGAACAAATTTGGACGTTCCAATCAAGAACTAAAACGTACATGACGTAAAATGCGCAATAAAACCAAGATTTGTATGTGCAAAAGGTTCTGTCGATGTGGAACTTTTGGGTCATATTGCAGATTGTGAGATATTTGGCCAATGAACAACATGTACGATGAGAAACACGCCATTTAACCCACAGATAAAGACTACGAGAATGATAGTCGAAACTAATTTGGAAGTATTAGTGCAGCGGGAAACATAGTCTAAGCTATTTATTATTTTAGATATATTTCTATTGAATTAGTTTATTGATTAGAATCAAGATTCATTAAGAATTGTTACCCAACTGTATCAGCTTATCAAGTAGAATATCTTCACGAAGTGATTGCTGAAGGTGATAACAAAGGACTTCAAAGCAATTCATGCTTTCGCCAAGTAAAAGTTCAATATCCCAAAATATTACAGGAAAAAGAAAATGTGAGTAACAACTTTCATTTATATAACATTTTACTTTAATTTTTAACATTCAGTAGCATTCAACTATGATAACCCAATGTCAGACAAAGATGAATGTTTACCGTGAGCAGTGAGCGATGGGTTTGCCTCCTCGGGGCGCTTCGTGGTAACAATGGCACACACAACAGCAACTAGGGCCTCTGTGAATCTTGAAGATGCCAGCTAATTTTGTGTGACAATGGCGAAAAGACCCAACTCACTGGGTTATGTTCCAGAAACGTTAGGTTGAATGACCAACTGGAACCCTCAGCTGTGGGCTAATCCCCCACACTGATGTACTTACCTAATTAAAAAGACAAAAAGAAATCAATATCCGGACTCAAGTGTGGGATATAGTGAACCTACCACGCAAGGACGGTCCACCACGGAATCGACCTAGACTTTCTAAATGGCGTATGAGAAAGAGATCTCAGCTGAGTGAATGTAAGATTGGTGTATGGAATACTAGAAGTATAAATGGCAAGATGAATGAGGTGATTGAGGAGATGGATAAGTATAGACTGGATGTGCTGTGTGTAAGTGAAACCAAAAAGAAGGAAATTGGAGCGGAAGTGAATGGCACAGTGAGTGTATGGTCTGGAGTATCGGATAATCTGAGAGGACAGGCTGGTGTAGGTGCGATTTTAAGTGAAAAGATGAAGAACAACTTGATTCACCATAGTTGCGTAAGTGAGAGAATTCTCTGCATTTGTTTAAAAGTGAAACTTCAGAGAATCGTAATTGTTGTAGCGTATGCCCTTTGTGACTCTGAACCTTCTGATAAGAAGGAAGATTTCTGGAATGAGCTAAAAGCTGTTTTGAGCCAGTTTGGTGCTAAAGAAAAAGTTATAATACAGGGGATTTCAATGCTAGAGTAGGTGTGCAGAATGCGATTTCTGACAATGTTCTGGGTAAGTTTAACGATCCTTGTGTGAATGATAATGGTGAAAGATTAATTGAACTCTGCATTGAGAATGGCTTGTGTGTATCTAATACATTTTTCAACCACAAGTATATTCACACATATACTTGGGAAAATCGTACTCTTGGTCAAAAGAGTGTGATAGATTTTGTTGTCTACGATCAGCGTTTGAAACACTTAGTTGTTGACACCCGTGTGATGAGAGGTGCGGATGTTGGTTCTGATCATTACTTGGTAGTGTCAGGAGTGAAACTTTAATGTTAGTTGGAGGAAAAGGAATAGAGAAAGACCCAGGATAGAAAGAATAAAGGTTGATAGGCTCCTTGAAGATCATCAGCATTATTCTGACTTACTCAGAGAATGATTGAAAGAGCTGAAGTCTGGTGAGAGCGATGTAGAAAAGTGGGAATGTTTTAAGAATTGTGTTGTCACTGCTGCTGAGGAGGTCTGTGGTACCACAGTAGTGGGTAACAATAGAGGTGATGGTTGGTGGAATAATGAGATTAAGGAGGCAGTAAAAAGATAAAAGGATGCCTATTTAGGGATGTTGCAAGGTAGTTTCTGTGGATGAATACCGCTGTAAGAAGCGTGAAGCTGCCAAGCTGGTTCGCCAGAGTAAGATAGGAAGGAGAAGGTGGAAAGGCATGAACTGGCTTTTTGGAAAGATAGGAAGTCTTTCTGGAAGTACACGAGACTCAGGAAAAATAGGGGCAACAAAGTTGTAAGTTGTGTGAAGAATTAGATCGGGGAAATGATATGGGAGCCCAATGAGTTAAGTGAAAGATGGGGTGAATATTTCTGTGTGTTATTAGATCAGGAAAGCAAAGATGATTCTGAGACAGATGCAGATGATGTTACAGTGAGGGATAGAAGCACAGGAGGGATCTCAAGAGAAGAAGTGTGTAAAGCTCTAAAATCTCTTCAAAATGGTAAGGCTCTGGGAGTTGATGGCATAACTGCTGAGATGTTGAAATATGGTGGTCACTCTGTAATTGACTGGTTAATTGAAATTTGCCAGTTGTTCTGGGAGTTAGGAATGGTCCCTCAGGATTGAAAGGATGCTATTATTGTTCCCTTGTATAAGGGAAAAGTTGATCAGACTGAATGCAAGAACTATCATGGTATTAGCCTACTAAGTGTGCCAGGGAAAGTGTTTGGTAAGGTTGTTATTGAAAAAATATGGGATCTCGCATCAGAGAAAGTGAGGGATGTTCAGAGTGGTTTTATGCCTGGTAAAGGCTGCACTAACCAGATTTTTGCATTATGCACGATGATTGAAAAGCATTTGGCTGTCGGTAAGAAAGTTTTTGCTGCCTTCATAGATTTAAAGAAAGCTTACGACCGAGTAAATAGGACACTTTTGTGGAAGGTATTGAATGAATATGGTGTTATTGGGAATCTACTTAATAGTGTAAAAGCCATGTATGCTGGTAGTAGAGCTTCTGTATGAGTGAATAGTGTTTTATCAAAATGGTTTTTTATTGGTGCAGGAGTTAGACAAGATTGTGTAATGTCACCATGGCTGTTTAATATATTTATGAACGTGTGCAAGTGTGATGCCAAAATAGATGATAGTGGTTTATGTCTAGGTGATATTCGTGTGTGCAGATTGCTGTATGCTGATGACACTGTCCTGTTGACAGAGAGAAAAAGTGAGTTGCAGAGTATGTTGTCTCGGATGTACGAAGTTTGCATGAAATTCAAACTGAGTATAAATAAGGGAAAAACCAAAGTTGTGGTGTTTGAAAGAGGAACTGGTAGCACTGAATGTAATGTAAGCATAAACGGCACTGTCATTGACCAGGTGAGTGAGTTTGTGTATTTAGGAAGCATGTTTGACAGAGAGAACAAATTGGATGGTGAAATTAGTAGGCGAGTGAATTCTTCATTGAAAGTCACAGCTGCTCTGGGAGGTTTTCACAGGAATGATGGGTTCTCTAGAGGGTCCTACATGGCTGTGTATGAAAGTGTAATTGTTCCTACTCTGATGTATGGCAGTGAAATCTGGGCACTACACAAAGAAACATAGAAGCCGTTTGTGTGCTGGAGAAATGCGTTACTTACGGGGGGTTTGTGGCAAGACACGGTCTGATTGTGTGAGAAATGAAGAAGTGCTGCAGTTGTGTAATGTGAAGCAAAATGTTGTTAGCAAGGTGGAGACCAATATGCTTCGGTGGTTTGGCCATGTTGAAAGAATGAGTGATGAGATGTTTACTAAGAAAATCTTTTTAGCCCAAGTGGCGGGAAGGAAAGGCAGAGGAAGGCCAAGGAAGACATGGGTGGATCAGATTCAGGAGTATCTGCATGAGAAAAAGATTATGAGCATGAAATATAAAATATCTTGTGTATGTAATGGATATCAGTGAAGCCCGAGTTGTATGTCAAGATCGCTGTAAATGGAGAAGTTTGATACGACAACAGTGAGTAAAAATATCTGGTAGTTTGTATTTCTTTTTGAAGCTAACCTCTGAATCTCAGAGAACAGCTTAGTGATATGTATGTATGTATTTCAATATTCAAACAACGTGAGAAACAGTACAAAATATTGCAACTGTATAATTGACAAATATGTACTATTAACATCTGTAACTTTATCTTTTGTGATGTTTATAAATATCCTTCTGGAGTGGAGAACATTATTTTAAATTAACACATCTACACCACTTTGGGAGCAATTCAGAAAAATGGTTTGGATAAGGAAACACTAATTTAAATTGTAGACCTAGAGTACCCTTAGTTAACTATTTGTTTATGGTTCACCTGATATTACTTTTGTCCACAATATCATTACACTGAAGTGTTAAATGGATGGAAGAAATATCAAAATGATCTAGCCAACTGACATTCTTCTTGTCTACATAACACTCCATAGCATTACTGCATTGCAGTTGTGTTGCAGATACAAAAAATATCACATAGTTCACAAAGTGCATTCTACTGTAATTAATACACATCATTTTATGATCACTTAAAATGTGATTCTTGAAGATCGATAACTAAATGCATTGTTTCTGCTCACAGCAAAAAGAAAAACAATAAAAAAAAGGTCATTACACAGCATACCTGAATAGCTGTAATTACATGACAAGGGTTAAGAATATATATAACTGTTTTTGAAGAAAACTTGAATCCAATTTCTATTCCAAAGACTAGACACATGAGGACAAGTAGTAATCTTTTTCCACCTCTGTCTTCTCTTTCAATCTTTGGTAATGGTGGAACTTTAGCTCTAGTGTAAGCCCAGTACAATGAGGACACCCCAATGAAACAGGCTACAATAGTTTCTAATAGACGCCTCTGAGGATCTAAAAAATTAACACAGTCTGGACCACCATTTCCCTTGATGCTGTGATTTACACCACCATAGGACCAATCAGCAATGTTGGTAAGTGAAGTGCTCATGGTACTACTACCTATATGAGAAAAAAACAAATATTATATCAATGACATTCATTTAGTCATCATACATTATGTACACTAAGTTTTATTATTACCCATTCAACACATTAAATGCAGTGTTACAATTAGAAATAAATCTCCTACTGCAGGGCCGGTTCGTGATATTGTTAATGCATGGGCAGGGTGGAGGTCTGGCTGCCTTTAGATGAAATTAAGGTGTTTTGTTACACACATACCCCCCATTCCCCTACACGCTTTTCTTAAGGCACGCATTCCACATAGTGATAGCATTATTTATGGAATTATCTTCCAAAAATTTAATGAAAACCTGCACAAATTGCCAGTTGGTATTCTGAGGGAGAATCCTGTAAGAATACACATCAGGAAAAAAATACTTCTTATGGGAATACTTCCAAAAACTTTCAGAACAGTTAACTGAAAAATAAATTATTGAAAACCGACTGTAGAATGTATATCAGAAATGATGACAGGGTGTGTTTCCTTCATACAGCCAGAGGGGAGGGGGGGGAGGTCAAACTAACTTACATGGAAAATTCCCAAATACTGATTTTACACTTTAAAGTTCTCAGGAAATTTCTTTTTTCCTTTCGATTAAAACATTAAGCCGGAGTCCCTGGATTTTTTTTTTTTGTTTTTTATTGGAGGTTTAACGACCACCGTGAGCAACTCAATGGGCTATAAGCAGTCGCCCGTCCCTAATTTTAGGGTCACTGGTTCCAGGGAAGGGAGAGAGCCAGTGCCATAAGACAAACACAACATCCATGCCTGACCGGGATTCGAACCCGGACCCCTTACGGACAAATGATCAGAGACCAGCGCCTTAGACCACTGCGCCACCGGGGCGGCAGTCCCTTGATTAATGCGAGGCTCAAGACCAACCCATTACGATAGCACTGTACGTACGAGGGCATCTGAAGAAAACCAGGGATTGAGGAGTTACCTGAATTTTGCAGTGTATGCATTTTTATTTAGTTTCTCTTTTTATTATATTAGTAATCTGGATTTCATCAGCAATTAGGTTAAAACAAATAAACAAATATTTCGAAATCCTTCGATAATGAAAAAAAAAAAAAAAAAAAAAACTTATTTCCTTTTCCACTGAAATCCCAATTTTCTTTTTTCCTCTAAATGATTAGAGTATTTTTCCTGCATTCAGTCTCTTCACCTCATACAGGTAAAATGAGAATTGCTAAATCTCATGTTGTACCAACCAAACATGCCAAGTTCCTACTCGGTTCTAGGAAGACAAATATTCCCATTGGGGCGGTCATACCATCCTCCCTTTAATGGTGTAATTAGTTTATATTGCGGATGCAGTCACTTTGAAAATGATACTGTGCTATAGTGGTAGGGTAACGGGGAGAGCGCCTAGAATTGTTTCCGTCCTGCTCCTGCTTTGCAAAAAAAAAAAAACTTATTTCCTTTCCTGAGTGACAATCGTACTTTAGAGACATTTTCATGACTGTAGCCTCAAGGCGAGTAATGCTGTATGACGAAGTAAATTTCTCCATCATCTTTGTCCACGCCGGCCATTGAAACCGGGTCCCCTCACTCCGGAGTAAGTCGCTCTCCCAACTCAGCTACGTGAACATGTGCTCTAATTGCTATCTGGCTTTATCTCACGTGCGTCCAGAGGGGCAGGCATGTCCCCGCCCTCCAAATAAAAGAGGGCTGGGGGCATGGCCCCCGGATCAGCTGGGACCAAGTGTCGCTGTAGGCAGTCATCTGCTGAAGAACATGCATTTGAGAAATCCCAGACAATTTGGAGCGTGGAACATCACACACATCACACGTAACATCACACACATTTATTTTTTCGAAGCACTGAAGAAGGGATTCTCATTTTTCCTGTCTCTCGGTGTGAAAAGAACATCATATTATTGCAAGAAACTTAACAGCCGAGTCAACCTGGAAGTTCGGGCGGCAATATAACGTACAAGTTTGTCTGCGCTGGGCATCGAACCCGGATCCCCTCACTCCAGAGTAAGTCGCTCTCCCAACTGAGCTACGCAGACATGTGTTTTCATTGCTATCTGTCTTTATCTCACATGCGTCCTGCGGGGCAGGCATGTCACAGTTGTCTGAAGTCCAGGAAGAGACACAAAGGTACAGACTTCAAAAATAGAAAAGCTAAATTTATATACTGGCTTTGAAGAACGGCAGAGAATGAGAACTGCTATAAAATATTGCAATTAGGAATTCGCTTTTACACTAGCGGAAAGTGAAAAAAGAATACCAAGAAGGAATTGGTGGACGATCATGAAATTAACATATGTTAATGGGGTCGAGTTTACGTAGGTGTGATGTTAATTTCGGGACTAACCGGTGAGCGCTTACGCCACAGCACGGCATAATATGCAAATTATCGTCGGTGGTATTTAAGGAGTACGGCGAAGTGAATGTAATCAGTCGTCGGCGTACGGACACGTACGAAGACCCTGAAGAAGCTGCAGTGCCTGGACATGGAATGATTTCAGCAGTTACCGGACTTTGAGCGAGGTCGTCTAGTCGGACTCCGCGAGGCCAGGTGGTTGTATCCAAGGTACTTAGAAAGAGGAGAGGTAGTTCCAATCACCTTTGTTTCCGTGCCGCCAACGAGCTGTCACCCTACGTGCTGGAGTGTGATGTCACAGTGGCCATAAACGATCTCTTGAGCATTTGGAGCTTGTGCTGTAGTGGCGATTACTCGCTGCATTTCTTTGTCAATTTTAGACCTGCTTTGTCGTTTTATTCATTTTTTTCTTCATTTGTTTTCTGTGTACAACTATCTCAAAAATACCTGGATATGCTGTTGCACTTTGTCGTAATAACAGTTCAAAGGAAAGGAAGTTAGATGTTACATCCATGTTTTCCCATCGGATAGTGGTTTCTTGAAGCAATGGGTAGCGAAATGCTGTCGAAAGGATGTATTCGCTGCAAAGAAAGCTCGAATGTGTTCAGAACACTTTGATGTCTCGAAGTAAGAGCGAGATCTTAGAAATGAATTGCTGAACTTGCCTCCCAGAAAAAAACTGAGAAAAGATGCCGTGCCTACAAAAAATGTGCCTTAGCAGATGGAGGAGCAAACTTCTGTTCGAAGTGAACGGTTTAAGATCGGAGAGGTCAGAAAAAAAATGCATTAAATCGAATTGGAAGTATATCTCCAATCAAACGTCAAATTACAGGTCACAATGAAAGTGACATCATTCCTGACCAACATTTATCATACCGTCAATGTTATGTGAAAAGTGCAAATGTCTGAACAAAAATATAAGGCAACTGAAGAGTGAAAATAATTCACTACGGGAAGAATTATCAAACATAAGAAAACAGTTGGTAATGGTAAAACAATGCTTTTGCCTTGAGAAAAAAAAACCTGAAAATGGAAACTAATATTATGAAACGCAAATGCAAGAATAGAAATTTGCTGAGCAACAGTGAAAGGTGGCCAGCTATCATAAATTTGCTTGGCCATTGTTTCACTGAAGTGCAAATTCAAACTCTTGTGTCAAAAAAGAGACCAGCAAAATGGAATGAAGAAGATATGTCAAGCACTTGTTTTGCATATTTCTTGAAAAGCATTTCTTTTCATCAAAAATAAAATGCACATACTGCTTCCAAGCATTCGAGCCGTTGCCGTTGAGCAATTGGGTTATTTAGTGCATGGAGTGGTACCTGATCTTGTATGTGTGTGTGTGGGGGGGGGGCAGCTTGGAATAACCCCAACAGTCTTCTTTTTTCCAAATCCAGTAAATGAAAATCGAAAAATATGGGTGTTTGCTGATGTGCCCCATCTAATTAAACTTCTCCGAAATCATATATTTGATCGCGAAACGCGCTGTAGTGTGGAACCATCACTCGCCAGATATTTGATCTTTTGCTGGAACGTAATAACTCAGAATTAAAGGTGTTTCATAAAATAAAATGGATCCACACAAATGTAAGAGGCCCCATGAGAGAGAGAATTAGTTTTAGTGCCCCCAGATGCTATCTAACAATGTAAGCAAAGCTGTAGAGTATTTTTTTCCTGAAAGAAAACAAACTGCTAATTTTATAAAATTGGTAAATGACTGATTAGACGTAATGAAATGTAGATTTCCTAGCTCCAAAGAGCCATTGCAGTGTGCTTTTGGAAAAAAAGAAAGAAAAGATATTCAGCAAAAAAAGCATCGAGCAGTATTCATGTCATATTCCCGTTTTTTCCCCAGTATATATATATATTTTTACTCTATTTTGAAAAATAGTTACTTAAAAATTATTTACTTAAAACTAGCTCTGTTATTTCGATTGAAAATTCACAGAGCACAGGACACTTTCTCGGTATGGCTCCGTGCGCGTTACAGCTTCGCTTATGGCCACCGTGACATCACAGCGCAACGAAGAGAAGCAGGAAGACGCCGCGTTTACGATGGACCTACCTCTCCTCCTTCTAAGTACCTTGGTTGTATCATTGTATTGCGGAGCAAATTGGACGGGAAGTATCGGTGGTGGTACGATGGTGGCGTAGATGGTTCGAGGAACATTTCCACACGAGAAGACGTGGAACCGGGAGTCACAGACGGACAGATGAGCGGACCGATCGACGCATAAGAAGAGCGGCATTGTCAAGCAGAACATCCACTGCGACGCAAATCCGAGCTGCCATTGCACCTGAGGTGACTGTGCAAACAATCCGCAACTGCCTACTGGATGCTGTGCACGTGTGCCTCTGACTCCAGCCCATCGTCAGGAACGGCTGCAGTGGTGTCGCCAATGTCTGCACTGGAGAACGCAATGGCGATCTGTCGTGTTCAGCGATGAAAGCACATTCTGCTTGGGAGCCTCCGATAGTCGTATGCATGTTCGCAGACGCACAGGGGAGCGTCTCCACGCTTCTTGCATCCGCCAGTGACACGCAGAGCCTACACCTGGTCTCCTGGTGTGGGGAGCGATCAGCTATCTCTCCTGTACACAACTAGTGTTTGTACCGGGTACGTTAAAAAGCACCTCCTACATCAACAACATCATTCAGCTCGTTGTTGTGCCATTTGTAAGGTCGGTCCATCGTGGTGTTTTCCAGCAAGATAACGCACGCCCGCACATGGCATGTGCAACGCAACATGCACTTCAGGGTGTGAGACAACTTCCATGGCCTGCATGTTCACTGGATTTGTTCCCCATTGAGCACGTGTGGGATTTTATGGGACAAAGACTTATCCGGTCTCCACGGCCAGCCACGACCATCCCCGACTTATGCCTTCAGGTTGAGGATGCTTGGAACTCAACACCCCAAACTTACATCCAACATCTGTACGACAGACTCCATGCCAGAATTGCACACTGTGACGCAGTTCATGGCGGTTCAACCTCGTACTAACCATGTTACATGGAAATGTTATTTTTCAGTTTACCAGCAAATACAGATGTATTTTGCCATAATGTTTTGATCACGTTATCCTCTGTATTCCATTATTATGCTGTATAAATTTCGTTGGTATCAGATGTCTCCTTCTTGGTGTTCTTTTTTCACTTTCCGCCAGTGTATGTAATAATATACAGATGAAACAAACACAATTAATTCACAAAGAAAAAAGGGCAAATAATTTGTATTTTATGAAACAGTATACTTCAGATAATTATCATACAAACATAATATACATATTTACATGAAAAAGCTAAAGTAAAATAAGGGTAGTCTACCGGCTAGCTGCCCTCCATATGACCCCCGACATGGGCTTAGGCCCACGCCGAGTGCTGGCCCTGTTCTACTGGCCCAGTGGACCACTAGAACTTGCAAATCACTGGTCCATAAAAAATGTAGAAAATAGTGGAGACTCCAGGAGGTCAGTTGTCGGTCAACATAGTACAAAAATCTGCATAAGTTAGCAGCCCCCCTTTTTTTTTTTTTTTTATTGCTTAGGATTTATCTTCCTTTTCCTTACTGCAGTCTCATTACTTATCCCTTTCAGTTTCCCATGAAGTTAGTTTTAGTCTCACACGGAATGCTGTTTTATGTGAAGAGTATTTTTTTTTTTTTACAAAAATGACCTACGTGTACCCCCTCCCCACCCGGTATCTCCCTGGGGCAGAAACAAAAGCTGGCTTGCATCTGTGTCAGTAACAAAGAACTCCTGCATTCACTGTGGTGGGGGAGGAGGAGGGAACACAAGGAAGAGGACTAGTAAATTTACTAAGCAAGTGGGATAAAAATTTGCTGTTATCCAGTATTACATGAATCTATTACTAGTTTAAAGCATAAAAAGAAAACCTTATAACAAGAAAAAAAAATAGAAATTCACAATTTAACATGTGGCAAATTGGAAAAAAAACTTAGTGGCCATCTGGGCCAGTAATATAAATGGTTCAGTGGTCTGACGAAATTTTATATGGCCAATGGCCAGTGGACCACTGGGTAATTCAAACACTGAAATGATCTACCCAAAGGAAAAATTACTATATAATTTTATTCTCATAAAGCTCTGGCATCAATTCACAAATTTCTCCCCAACCTTTTTACAAGACTGACTTAAATTTCAGCATTCCTTCACCACTTGTATATATATGAAAGCCAATGGAGTTTTTCGGTATTTATGACATTTCCCATGAAACTGTAATTCACTGCCCTGGTGGCCCAGTGGTCTAAGCACTGGCTTCTGACCATTTATCCAAGAAAGGTTAAGGCATGAACGTTGTACTTATCTTACAACACTGGCTTTCTCCCTTCTCTGGAAACAGCAGCCCTACTTTAGGGACCGACTACTGCTTATAGCCAATCGAGTTACTCATAATGGTTGTTATCCCCCCACCCCCAAAATAAATTTCTAAAATGGTACATTGCAATCCTTTCTAATTAGAGAAGCATTAACATTTTGTTCAAATAACAGTGTCATGTATAAAAACTAGACTGCACTTGAAGGATATTCATGAAACTTATTATCAGATACTCTGGAAGCCAGTCATTATGCAAGTGTACTTTATATATCATGTTGCTCATGTATAATCCAACCAACCTACTTCAACAGCTAAGATGGGCAAAAAATGGGAACCCTTATATAAGTTAACATTGAACTTAAAAAGTTTGAGACATAATTATTTCATTTTTATTTTAAGTTGTGACCATATACACCAAAATCAGTACTATAACAATAACAGTGAACTAGTGACAACTGGGAAGCACGAGGGAAAAGGCCTGAATTGGCCTAATATAGCCCTCGGCACCCATAATAAATGTTCTGCACATTGGGATGGCATTTAGCATTGCTTCCGACATAAATCCTCAGTTATCTGATTCACTAGTGTGCTGTCTGTTGCAAGCTGGCTATCCTCAGCTTACCTCTGGTGTCAACAAGCTATTTCTGAACACAGGTGAAGTGCTCACTACCAGTTTTTTTGCTGCATTAAACACTTGCTGCAGAACACTCTTACTATTGTTGCACTTCCACATTCCAGAAATATAGCAGTTTTGCTAATATACACACCACTCCTCTGAGCACCCACTATCATGCCATACTCAAAGTTCGTTAGAATAGAACATGTGGCTTTTTTTTAAAACTTTCAATAATGTGCACTGAAAAACTACTTAGGATATTCTAGTTCACTCAGTTATGTTGCCACAGTGATGCAACAACAGATGACATACCAGCCTATCTGCATAAAATGATCTACTGGTCTTAATAAATTGGCCATTCACCAGACATATACAGGGTGTCCGAATAATGACTGCGCACTGAACGTACGAATTGTAGTAATGTAATAATAAAGAAATTTTGAATAGAATAACAGCAGAAGTGACCCACCACATGGAAGGGCTGTGTGTCTGGTAATCATGTCTCCCCACTCTGAGGTGCGAACAGCTGTCATTCCAAGTGTAGGTCATTCCCGAGCACTTAGTCGATGGAGGCAGACATGTCGATTGATCACTTGTCTCGGCAAAAGGACAATGGTGTTGACGGTTGAACAGAGTGTTTTCGGTGGAACATGTCTTTTACCATGACGACATGTACACAGATGAAGTGCAAAAACAATTTGCTAGGGAATTTCGTGATGCAGATGTCCCCCACCATAATGTGGTACGTCAGCTCACAGAGAAGTTTCAGCAAAATGGCAGTGTTCTGGATGCCCCCCGCCCCAGTAGGCCATCAATGGCAGATAAGACCATACAGGATATCCAGGACAAGACACAGAGAAGTCCACACAAGTCCGTGAGGCAGCTGCCACAACATGCTAATGTGCCAGCATACATACATATACATACACACATATATACATACATATCATTAAGCTGTTCTTTGATATTCAGAGGTTAGCTCCAAAAAGAAATACAAACTACCAGATAATTTTAACTTACTGTTGCCGTATCAAACTTCTCCATTTACAGCAATCTTGACATACAACTCGGGCTTCACTCACATCCATCACACGACGTACACAAGACCTTCTATACTTCATACTCATAATCTTTTTCTCATTCAGGCACTCCTGAATTTGATCCTTCCATGGCCTTCCTCTTCCTTTCTTTCCTGCTACTTGAGCTAAAAAAATTTTCTTAGTAAGCATCTCATCACTCATTCTTTCAACATGGCTAAACCATCTCAGAATATTAGTCTCCACCTTGCTAACAATATTTTGCTTCACATTACACAACTGCAACACATCCTCATTCCTCACATGATCTGAACGTGTCTCCCCCCCCCCGTAAGTAACGCATTTCTCTGGCACACAAACAACTCCTATGTCTCTTCTGTATTACTCAGGTTTCACTGCCACACATCAGAGTAGGAACAATTACACTTTCATACACAGCCATGCAGGACTTTTTGAGAATCCGTCATTCCTGTGAAAACCTCCTAAAGCAGCTATGACTTTCAATGAAAAATTCACTCGCCCACTAATTTCGCCATCTAATCTGTTCTCTCTGTCAAACAAGCTTCCCAAATATACAAACTCATTCACCTGGCTAATCACAGTGCCATTTAGACTTATATTACATTCAGTACTACCAGCTCCTCTCTCAAAAACCATAACTTTAGTTTTTCCCTTATTTATACTCAGTTTGAATTTCATACAAACTTCGTACATCCGGGACAACATGCCCTGCAACTCACTTTTTCTCTCAGCCAACAGGACTGTGTCATCAGCATACAGCAATCTGCACACATGGGTATTACTAAGACATAAAACAGTATTGTCCATCTAGGCATCACACATGCATGTATGCATCCATAAATATATTAAACAGCCATGGTGACATTACACAACCTTGCCTGACTCCTGCACCAATGGAAAACCATTTTGATACAACACCATTTACTCGTACACCAGCTCTACTGCCAGCATGCATGGCTTTCACACTATTAAGTAGATTTCCAGTAACACCATATTCATTCAACACCTTCCGCAGAAGTATCCTATTTACTCAGTCATATGCTTTCTCTAAATCAATGAAGGCAGTAAAAACTTTCTTACCAACAGCCAGATACTTTTCAATGATCATGCATAATGCAAAAATTTGGTTAGTGCAGCCTTTACCAGGCATAAAACCACTCTGAACATCCCACACTTTCTCTGATGTAAGACCTCGTACTTTTTCAATAATAGCCTTACCAAACACTTCCTCTGGCACACTCAGTAGGCTAATACCACGACAGTTCTTGCACTTAGTCTGATCAACTTTTCCCTGATACAAGGGAACAATGATAGCATCCCTCCAGTCCCGAGGTACCATTCCTAACTCCCAGCATAACTGGCAGATTTCAGTTAACCAGTCAATTACAGAATCACCACCATATTTCAATATCTCAGCAGTTATGCTATCAACTCCCAAAGCCTTACCATTCTGAAGAGATTTTAGAGCTTTACACACCTCTTCTCTTGAGATCCCTCCTGTGCATCCATCTCACACTATGACATCATCTGCTTCTGCCGCAGAATCATCCTTGCTTTCTTGACCTAATAACTCACAGAAGTATTCACCACATCTTTCACTTAACTCATTGGGCTCCTATATCATTTCCCCGATCCTATATTTCACACAACTTTGCACCTTGGTTTCCCCTATTTCTTCGGTGTCTTGTATACTTCCAGAAAGTTTTTCTATCTTTCCAAAGAGCCATTTCATGCCTTTCCACCTTTTCCGTCCTATCTTTTGCCTTACTCTGGCGAACCGGCTTCGTTGCCTCACGCTTCTTACAGCGATATTAATCCTCAGAAACTCAACCTTGAAACATCCCCAAATAAGCATCCTGCTTCCCCTTTACTGCCTCTTCAATCTCCCTTTTCCACCAAGCATCACCTCTAGTGCTATCTACTATTTTGGTACCACAGGCCTCTTCAGTGGCACTGACAACACAGTTAGTTCTTAAAACAAGTCCACTTCTTTTCTACATCCCTCTCACGTGACTTCAGCTCCTTCAGTCATTCACTGAGTAAATTAGAATAACTCTGATGGAATTTGGGGAGCCTATCAACCTTTATTCTTTACATCCTAGGCCTCTTCCCATTTCTTTTCCTCCAACCAACATTCAGTTTCACTCGTTACACCACCAAGTAATGATCAGAACCAACATCTGCATCTCTCATCACATGGGTGTCAACAACTAAGTGTTTCCGACGCTGATCGTGAACAACAAAATCTATCACACTCTTTTGACCAAGAGTACGATTTTCCCAAGTATATGTGTGGTTATACTTGTGGCTGAAAAACGTATTAGATACACACAAGCCATTCTCAATGAAGAGTTCAATTATTCTTTCACCGTTATCATTCACACAAGAGTCATTAAATTTACCCAGAACATTGTCAGAAATCAAATTCTGCACACCTACTCTAGCATTGAAATCACCTGCTATTATAACTTTTTCTTTAGCACCAAACTGGCTCAAAACAGCTTTTAGCTCATTCCAGAAATCTTCCTTCCTATCAGAAGGTTCTGAGTCACAATGAGCGTACACTACAACAATTACAATTCCCTGAAGTTTCACTTTCAAACAAATTCAAAGAATTATCTCACTTATGCAGCTTTAGTGAATCGAATTGTTCTTCACCTTTTTACTTAAAATCACACCTACTCTGTCCTTTCACATTATCCAACACTCCAGACCACACACTCACTGTGGCATTCACTTATTCTACCCCAATTTCCTTCTTTTAGTTGCACTCACACACAGCACATCCAGTTTATACTTATTAATTTCTTCAATCACCTCATTCATCTTTCCATTTATTCCTCAAGTATTCCACACACCAATCTTACACTCACTCAGCTGTGATCTCTTTCTCATTTTCCTTTTTCCAGTTCCAGGTCGATACAGTGGTGGACCGTCTTTCTCAATGTGGTAGATCCACCATATCCCACACGAGAGTCTGGAATAGTAATTCTTTGAGTCTTTTTAATCAGGAAAGTACACCAGTGTGGGGGATTAGCCCACAGCTGACAGTTTCAGTTGGTTATTCACCTAAGGATTCTGGAACAAAACCCAGCGAGTTGGGGTCTTTTCGCCAATGTCACACAGGACTAGCTGGCACTTCTCCAAGATTCACAGAGGCCCTTGTTGCTGTTTTGTGCGCCATTGTTACCATGGAGCGTCCCGAGGAGGCAAACCCATCGCTCACTAAGACAGCCTGCAAACTTTCACTGAGGTATTCAAAATCACAAGCTGGCATGGGCTTGGTTGTCCAGTTCTATAATTCATAAGGTATCATAATCTGCATTATTACATGGGCTTTGTAAACTTCCTTTAGCTGTAAGATTTAAAATTGCCACCAACACCATCACAAGCACTATTACTGTGGGATGTTGCATAAAAGTTCCACTGAACAACTAACTGTTCCAAAATCTATTAATTTTAGCAAAAATTTATCAATTTTTTTTTCTGTTCTTATATTGTGCTGATCTATATGAATAATAAAAAATGTTTCAGTCTTTTTTTTTACTTTTTTTATTGAAATATGCAAGCAATGCTGAAAAGGATGAACTGGTACTGCACTGTGTTGCAATCTCTGCAAAATTATGCCATAAATTGTGCATTCCGTTTTCCCTGATTTTTTGTAATATGCAACAAATGGGTGAATTGTGGTTTGAAAATTATTCCAATGGAATCCTTGAGCAGAATCTTGCAGCAGAAATTAGCAATGCTTAAAGAGAGAGAAAGAAAAATAACGTATTACCAAAAATTTACTAGCTTGCAAATTTGCTTTTAGTTCATTATGTAAAGCTACCTGCTATTTAGCTATAAATAAAGTTTTTAAATGAATAATACGTTTTTCAATAAAAAAACAAAACAATTATAGAATCTTTTAATTTACTTCCGATATTGGAGGTTATATTTTTTAACGTGCATTAATGCATTTGCATTTTTGAACTTCACTTTTAGTTGGTAAAGTTCGATGAACACTTACCGCACGTGGGGCTTGGCTTTCAATTCATATTTCCGTTATGTGGATGCGGCATGGGGGTTTTTCATTTGGCCACGGGTCCACTTCTTTTTTTTTTTCGTTGGAATTTATTTTGCCTTATCACCAAATGAGTTTTTTTTCCTTTGCTGCATCCTCATTTACTTCAATACGTATTCATAACCCTAGTACTTTCGGTAATACTCCATTACCGTCTTCGAGGGGACGTTTTGCTCCAACTAGTACGGACCGTGTCAGCTGGGCATTTCGGTGGTTCTCGCGGGCTGCTTCTGTCATCGGCTATCGCTTCTTCTTGGGTGTTGTGGCACCATCTCTTGTTGGTCAGTGATCTCATTTTTCGAACTTTTTCATTTTTTTGCTCAATTTTAATTAAATTTCTCCAGCTGTTTCTCAAAATATTAGGGTCATTATGGTTGCAAACTTTTGTCCTATTTTTTTCAATCATTACCGACTCTGCTATTCTGAGGTGTTTTTCGGATTTACAGCTTTTAATGATTTTTATATTTTCGAATTTAGGATATTTTTGGTTATCCAGACAGTATTGAATAAGTGCTGTTTTTTCTTCTTTTTTCTGCCAGTTTTTGACGTGTTGTTTTAATCTGTGTTTAAGCTTATTTTTGGTACTTCCTATATATGCCATTGGAGGATTTTCAGTAATAGGAATTGAGTAAATACCTGCTTTTTCTAACATTTTTATTTTTTCATTATTTTTTATTACTATATTTTTGATGGTATTTACTTTTCCTCCAATTTGAATGTTATGCTTTTTACAAATATTATTAATTTCATTGGTAGTACCTTTAAATGTAAGGAAAACCATTTAAATATTTGACTTCTTTTTTATTTACTACAGCATTATTTTTTATTTTCTTTATTACTTCTGTGTCCCATTTTTTTATTAAATGGTTAGGATAACCAAAGCTGCCTGCAATTTTTTTTATGAATTTGATTTCTTCATTGATGAACTGACTATTTTCAGAATGCGTATATGCTCTTTTAATTAAGGTTTTTATACTATTGCATTTTTGAGGATAAGGATGTGCTGAATTGTACGGGATTAGGACCGGAACAAATGAACTTTTCCGATAAACCCTGTATAGTAACTTATCTGTGGATTTGATAACATGTACGTCCAAAAAGGCTATTGCATTATTTTTTTCTATTTCAACAGTGAGTTCTATAGTTGGATATAAAGAGCTGTAACATTTTGTAAATTTTTTTAATTCTTCTTCGTTCAGTTTTGATAGAATGAAAATATCATCCACGTATCGACAGTACACTTCTGGTTTTTCTTCCATACGATGCAGGACATTTTCTTCAATTTCGTTCATCACAACCTCAGCATATAGAGTTGATAATGGTGAGCCCATTGGGCCTCCTGAATTTTGCTTGAATATTTTGTTCTTGTATGTAAAAATATTATTTTCATATAAATAGACTAAAACTTTTTTGAATTCATGAATTTGTGTGTTATTTAAAATTTTAAGATTTTGCAACTTCTTAATGATAATTTCAATAGCTTCTGGAACAGGAGTGCATGCTTGCCATATTTAAGTCCTTTAGGCCAGTTTTTACATTTTTAATTTTCTCAATAAATTCATACGTGTTCTTGATGGTGAACTTGTTGTTCATGAAAAAGGGTGCTAGGAATTTGTAAATGTTTTTCTCTAATGTTATCAATGGTCAGTTTTTTTTTTTGAAACTATCAGTCTCATTGGAGCACTATCTTTGTGCGTTTTTATCTTTGAAACAATACGTGGTATGCCTGCTCCCATTGGTGGAAAAGAGCGCTTGATTTCATCAGGTAATGTGCTATGATTTCTTATATTCGCTAAGAATTTAATTTGATTATCAGTTGGGTCTTTCTTAATTTCGGCACAATTTAATCCATCGATTGCTGCTGTCATTTTTTGTTCAAATTCATCAGTGTTGAGAATAATGATTTGGCCGGATTTATCTGCTTCACAGAATTTGATATATGGGTCATTTTTCAATTCCAATAGTTGTTTTTTTTCATATTTTAATTTTTTCTCTATATAGAAGTTTTTGTTGTTTTTGGCATTATATTCTTTTAGAATAACTCTATATAATTTGTTCTCAACTTCAGTTTTATTCTCTGCGCCTGGTATATTTTTGAGAATATCTTCGAGGCAAGGGATGATTTCTTCAGTTTTAGGGAGGCCTTGTGGAAAGGCAAATTTTTTCCCTTTTTGTAAAATTGCTTTTTGTGTAAAGCTTAAGTTCTTATCAGACCGATTTTCATACACATTATATTCATTTATGGGTTCCTTATTTAATTTTTGTTCATCAAATAGTGCATTTAATTTTTTATCTACCGTAACGCTATTGGAGTTGGCTTCTTTGTTAGCAATTTCGTTAATTTCGATGAACGTAGTATCCAAAATGCGATCTTTCCAAGTGCCATCATATTGTGCATATTTTGAGTTGCTTATCAGCTTCCATAATTCATAAACTTGAGCATTAAGTCTGAATATTTGTTTTCTTTTAGCTATAATTTCATTACTAAGTCGTTTTTGTTGACATCGAAGCAGGATGTAATAATCCTTCTTACTTGTTGGCTTGTTCTTAAGTCTCAAAAATTTGGGGATAAATCCAAAATCTCTGCAAGTTACAAGAAAACGTTCTTGAACTTCAAATTTCATACATTTGATTTTAAGACGTTTGAATTTGATGATTGTTGTTAATTCACGGTTCGAAAAGAGATTGCGATAGTGCATCGTGAGGCCTAATCTGCCTTTGATCTAACCGCTTGAAAGAATAATTCGTGTGCTTCAAAGTTTCAATTTACTTCCGATATTGGAGCGAAAAAAAAAAGAAGTGAACCCGTGGCCAAATGAAAAACCCCCATGCCGCATCCACATAACGGAAATATGAACTGAAAGCCAAGCCCCACGTGCGGTAAGTGTTCATCAAACTTTACCAACTAAAAGTGAAGTTCAAAAATGCAAATTATAGAATCATCAATGGTTTTTGTTAGTGCCAGTGCTGAAGAATTTGTGGATATTCACTGCTTGTAAGTTATATCATCTATTTCATTAGAATCAAACAAATAATTACAACTACCGTATATACTCGCATATAGGTCGAGAAATTTGGGACAAAAAAGGAGCTTCAAAGTAAGGGGTGGACTTATACGCAGAGCCTAAAAAATCGTAAGTCCAAAAGTTCTTCCCGTGAGGCAAAAGGCAATCCATCCCAAAAGAAATAAAAATGCTGATGCGGTATTAATTACGAAATCGCGACCCTACGAAAAAAAAAAAAAAAAGAAAGAAAGAAAGAAAAAACATCGATACAGTAGTTATTACGAAATCGCAACCCACCAAACTTCTCTGCGATTTGAAAAGTCTCCTGGCTTTGCGTATCCACAGCGCAGTCACAGCCGCGCATTGAAAGCTCCACCCTCTCGACTACCAGTTTATTGCGCTGGCCTACGACCTAAAGCAGCCATGCGACAGCCATTGTTATATGTTGCTTGTTCTTAATCACACATGTTTTTGTCTCGCTTTTCCTATTATGGCTGACACGGATTGTGTAAAGAAGCAGATGTCCTATAACGCAGGATTTAAGTTGAAAGTGGTTTTTTTTTGCAGAAAATACTAACAACTGTGCTGTTTCACATCAATTTGGCATTAACAAAAAACCGATTCGAGATTGGTGTAAAAAAACAAAAACGGAATTGGTGAAAATCCCAAAATCGCAGAAGGCGCTGTGCCGTGGAACGACATCTTTCCCAGAGCTGGAAAGTGTCTTGATTGACTGGATTGTGAGCTGCAGACAAAATGGTTACATTGTAACGCGAACTGGTATACGTTTGCGAGCAATGAAGCTCGCAAAAGATGAAAAGTTTGCAGCCGCAAATAACACTTTTCGTGCCTCACCAGGTTGGTGCACAAGGTTCATGAACCGCTGTGGGTTGCGTCTACACCAGCGCACCAAAATTGCACAAAAGTTACCTCGTGACCTCAAAGCAAAGATAATGGAATTTCAAAAGTATGTAATTCAAAAGAGAAAAGAGACTGCTTTTGAACTTTCCCAAATAGGGAACATGGATGAAACCGCCATGTGTTTCGACCTTCCTGGAAATAAGACAGTGAACCAAATGGGCGAAAAAATATCTTGATTAAAAGGACTGGCCACGTAAAAACCAGTTTCATGGTTGTTCTTTCCTGTTTGGCCGATGGCAGGAAGCTACATCCGGTAATTATTTTCAAACGCAAAACTCTGCCGAAAAGCGTCGTCTTTCCGTCTGGTGTGCTCGTTCGTGCCCATGAAAAAGGATGGATGAACGAATCCGGAACAATTGACTGGTTAAAGAATGTGTGGAGCAAAAGGCCAGGCGCACCTTTGAGGAAACCTTCCCTTTTGGTGTGGGATGTGTTTGTTGTACACTGTTGTGCAGAAGTGAAAAAAACTGCAGAAAATTCAAAAACAACTCTTGCTGTTATCCCAGGTGGGTTGACATCTGTTCTTTAACCACTAGATATCTGCCTTAATAAGTTCTTAAAGGACAATGTGAGGAGGTATTGGGCGGATTGGATAAGTTCCGATTTGCCAACTGAAATCAAGGGCGGAAATCTAAAGAAGCCGGACATCGTTTTGATTATGCGATGGGTCAAGGATGCTTGGGATGCGATACCTACGGAAATGGTCGTGAAATAATTTAAGAAATGTTGCATTAGTAACGAACTTGATGGCACAGGGGAAGATGAGATTTTTATGAGTGACGACGACAGTGATTCTTATGACGCAGGCATAGATGGGAATACTGATGTTCACGATGACGTGCCGATGACGGAGAAAGACTTTTTGAACTGTTTGGCAAGTCTGACTCGGAATCGGATTTTAAAGGGTTTCGATGAAGTTTTTGGGTATGCAAATTAAATTTATTATTATATATATAATTTTTTTTCGTTTTCTAATGATTTTTGAATAAATTCTTTGAAAAATTTTCTTTTTCTCATTCCGTGATCGACTTATACGCGAGTTTTTGATTTTTACGATTCCTTTACTCGGGGGGGGGGGGGGCGACTTATACATGAAGTCGACTTACACACGAGTATTTTTCAGTTCCTGGGCATTTTTTTTTGTAATCATCTAAATAGCAAGCTGGTGAAGGCGATTCACACTGTGTAGTCTTTACATGTTTAAATTTTTAAACTGCATCACTCTTGGCAGATAACTCTTCCATTTTGTTATCTAATTAGTATTAATTTGACATTTTGTTGAATAGTGATACAGACTACACAGATAATGCGAGTGCCACTTGTGCCAGCAAGAGCAAAATTGTTTAGCATTCATTAACAAAACTTAGAAAATCCAATTTTCAGAGTGGGATATTTTGCCTCGTAAAATAATATGGATGCTTCAGGCAAGCAATGCAAAAGATGGAAGTTTTCAAAATCCACCAGAACAAAATAAAAGTTAATGGAAAATAGAAGAAAAATAAAAGAAAAATAAAAGAAAAATTTTCACTGTAAGCTGATGCATTTTTACTAAATTAAAGCACTTTTTTTCTAATGTTTAAGTAAATAAGCTTCCTATTGACATCTCAATTAACTGCAACTTACAAGTCCCATTTTAACAATAATAATAATAAAAACTTTGAGGGTGGGGGATGCATTCTAAATACGCCCCTGAACAGTTTTACGTTCCTGATTTTTAAACCTGAACTGTAACATTACACTAAGGACAAATCTAATTGGCTTTTAGGAGCAAAGACTACTGTCACATTAGCTAAAACAGTTTTTTATTTATTGCAAATAAAGCAATAAGGAATTTAATTTAACCATTATCAGGAAATTAAGCATTAAAAAGTTATCTTATATTGGTAAACATTGACCCCCCCCCATACACAAATGTCACACAATAAACTTTAATCTACGCATTGTGATTAAAAAAAAATACAGGCACAAATAATTGCAAAATACATTCTGAAACTTGACTTACTGAAAACAAAATTTTTTGCTAACTCTAGAAGTTGTTAGATTGCCACTCCCAAAATTTTATGATACGTCAAGTACATCAAGAAGTTCAACATATAATTTTTTGAAAAAAAAAATAATTAAAATGTCACTTTTTGAAAAATTAAAATTTTTTAAATTGAAAAGAAAATTTTATTCATGAAATTTGTATTATGTAGCTTTCTACTGACACCTGAATCAACTGAACAACATATTTTTATCTCAAGATCTTAAAAGTTGAAAATGGTTACAAATTTTCAAAAAATACACAGTAATTCAAAATTTTGACCTTTTTTTACTTTAATCTAAAGAAAAATTGGAAAAAAAATATTTTTACTTTACTACGTAAGGACTACCTTCTCACCAATTTTCATTAAAATCGAAGATGTCAAGTTTGAGTGCTGTGCTGACTTGACACGGAATGACTAGGATGTCATTCCTGTAGCATTCAGCAGTCCGGGCGTTTCCTGGAAGCTTGTGCCCATCCAACATGATGCCAGCCCAGCTTGTACGAGTCCTCCACCACCGTAGTGGTCAATTTCCATGATGCTGAAGGGAAGATTTTGGCTTCCCACCACTCTCCAAATGTACACACATCGAGAATCAGTGTTTAGGCTGTATCATGACTCATTACTGAGATAACACAGGTCCATTCATTAGGGGTGTTACTGTTGGGCCCAATTCAGATTAACCCTTCAGTGTGATGCGGCACGTGGAATGCTGACCATTGGCCTTTTTGCACACAGACCTTTCTTCTGTAAACTGTTTGCTTTGATATCATAGTTCCTGTAGCAGAGGAGAGGCTCTTGGGAAAGTTGCTTGCTGTCGACTCCCTATAGCGGCAAGCTGTTCAAGACAAATACCAATCATCTTCACTTGTTGTGGCACATGGGTGTCCTTGTTCTGGTACTTTGGTTATTATTCTGATTCCCTGGAACTGTCTCCAGAGATTGGAGACAACTTGCTTCAACACATTCAGCCATTTTGCTACCTCAGTTTGTGACTGCCCTGCTTCTGATCACTCTCGACCATAAAGAGTCTTCTAAGTGACGGTGGTCAGCCATTCTTCCAGTAACAGTCCAGTTGAATCTTCAATTGCAACACCTTGCTCAGAACATTTTTCAAGGCCATGTGCCTGCCAGCTCGATGGCTTACGGTCCCCATTTGCATATTTTTATGGAAGCCAGAACAACCTTGCTCGAGTATGTCGATTTAGTGTCTTCCCTTACACATCACTGAAAAATCTTTACAAGTGGTCATCTCGTTTTGAACATATTCTTAAAGTTGAGTTTGTGATATCTAGTAATTTTGCAGTACCTATATATACATTATATTGACGAAAGCCACTGGAAACCCCTTCAAAAGCAAATGAATGGATCCTCTGCGCTGTTAAGATGCGTGGTACAGCTGCATACAGTATAAAAACAAGCCTGCAGCTGACAGCAATCACATTACACTGTAAGGTTGAGTGAAAATGTCGCGGCAGCAGAGAACAGACTTTGAGAAGGGAAAGATTGTTGGGTATTATATTAGTGTGGGTTGTACATAAGAGAAACCAAGAGGCGTTTAAACATACCCAAGTCAACTGTTTTGGATGTACTGAATAAGTGGAAGACACATGGCGTGCCTGAAGCAACAAAACCTACCGACAGACCAAAGAAAATCAGTGATAGAGGACGTCAAACCCTCAGGAGAGTCATTACAGCTAATCGGAGTACTGCAAAAGACCTCAGTGTACAGTAAAAATGCTGGAACCTCGGTATGTACATGTACCTTTTGCAGAGAACTTCATTCCATGGGTTACCATGGTCGTACAGCTGCTCATAAGCCTTTCATCTCCACTCGGAATGCTACTAGTCGTTTAGCATGGTGTAAAGAACATTTATCGTGGAACTTAGATCAATGGAAACAGGTCCTATGGACTGATGAATCCAGATACACAATCGATCAGTCTGATGGCCATGTGTGGGTATGGTGGCAGCCGGGGGAACGGTATTCACCACAGTGTACTGTTCCTACAGTCAAGTTTGGAGCTGGCAGTGTACTCGTGCGGGGGTGTTTTTCGTGGTATCCCAGGTAGCACACCCTTGCAAATTAATGTAGGCGCAATGCTGTCTGTGCCACCGTATTCTATTCCCAATCTGGTAGGGAAGACGTTATTGTTATATGTTCACGTAAAGCCAACGATTTTCCAACTGTTAAGCTACTAAGGGGAAGGTTTAGGTAATCCGATTACAGTCAAGGCGACCTAAACTCCAACCAGTCTCTCTGTGAGCTATCTGCATGGAGGGTGGTTTTGCCTGAGACAACATATGGGCAACTCTTGTTCAACAGTCTGTGGGTCAACCATTGTTCATTCACAGAACATGTGCTAACTGGAACTTACATGTCAGTAGAAAAAATCTTATTGGATTTTCTGCATGTTTTTATCACACATAAAATAATTTTAAAATAGCTCTTGCTAAATTGCGATAGCATATTTTTTTATAGATCATGCATTTTTATTGCTGCTTTATTTCTGCGGTATCGAATTGAATTAATTTTTGAGGCTAAGTACATTGTGTCTAAAATAATTAAACGATCTGCTGTTGTTCATCCTACAGATAGTTTTTGTTGCGTACATGAAGTAAAAAACCTATGAATCTGATAGATGAGAGTTGTTTGGGCTATTTTTTCAGTGATATCAGAGAGGAAAATGTAAATAGGTAAGTTTGTTACAATATAATTTCTTAGTGACAAGGAAGTAAGTGTGTTTAAACTACTGGCTAATTACAAATGACAAATTAACTAGATTATCCAGATATGATACGAGCATGTGAGTTTATGTAAAGAAGAGACAAATATTCTCATAATTCAAAATTTAATATTCCAGAATTTCAGCGCTGTTATCTTAAAATGTGATGTGAGTTCAGTAAAAAATGCAAACATAAACATTGCAGTAAATTTTAGGTTATGCTGTTAACTGATTTCGCAATGTTTTCTTCGGAAAGATTTCTTGTATCATTACCTCAGTGAAAGTTGCATGCTTTTATTCTGTTAACGATAGTATAAATCTGGCTATTTTTTTTTTTTGTGCTGTTACTAAAACAACAGGGCACAATATCAACACCTTTGAAGGAAAACTGATTTTGGTATTTTATGATTTTTTACACTGACTTTTGCTGTCAAATTTTTTAAAGGGCTTAGACTTACATTAGGTTGGTTTGGTTAAATGGTTACACTAGCCTTTTTTTTTTTTTTTTTTGCTGAGGTGGCCTGGATATATATTGTCAAAATAATATTTTTGATAGTAAACATCATTAATAAGGATATGAAATTATGAAAACAGCACAATTTTGCAACTGGGTGTAGCCAGAATATCTTGATTTGTGAAACATAATTTTTTTCCTCTTAAAAATGTTTATACCAAACAGTGGTCCAGAATTCTCATGATCAAAATGAGAATGCAGAGTACATTGATGTAAATAAAATATATAACAGCTGTATGAAACATTTAAAAAATCAAAGAAAGGTAACTTGATCACGCTAGTTACGTTAACTAAAACTTTTACAAAAAGTTCGTAAGTTGGAAGCTTTCGACCTTATCTTAGGTCTTCATCACGCCAATGGAGGACTAAAATTGTTGCCAGATTCTACATTTGAATTTTTCCTATTATCAATGAAGATCCTTAAAAAAGAACAGTGAATGCTCAACGTTAGGGCCGCTGAATTTCTTAACTTTTAATTGGAAAATTGCATGATTATGTTCTTTATGAAAACTAAACATATTATCAAAAACTTACAAACTGAAATCTCGAAGCACAATTGCACATGTGCTCCTGCTCCAGTTACTTGAAGAAAACAGTCTGTGCCCTTCGCTGTTTTTCAAGGTTTTTTTTTTTTTTTTTTTTTTACATTTTTCTGATCATAATTGATCTCAGGAAATTTTATCTAATTTTCTACTAAATTTCCTGTGTAGCTGGTATTTATTTGAGAGATGCTGAGTTTGTACTAATTGGTTCACAGAGGTATTTCTAAAATTCTGTATTTCATTTTCTCCTGGAAGAGTAAATTGTTTTTCAATCTTTATTCATCGAAGAAAGTATAAAAAACCATCTAATAAAATTAATTAAATTTAGATGTAACAGTTCTTTTTTTATATTGTTTATCAGTTTTTAATATTTATGAGGTATCTTGTTTCAGAAACTGTGTTGGAGAGTTAATGTAAGTGTTTTATGTTAGTGTATCCTGCTGCTATATTAAATGGGCAATATTTAAGCATACATATTTGTGGTTTTGTGCATTAAGGAATTATATGTTATGATTTTCCCTTCCTTCTTGTGTTTCCATTTTAGTGGACATTGTGAAAATCCAGTGGTATCCAGCAGTCAGACTGGCAGGTGTAGAAGCGCATTTACAGTCCTTGATCCCCATCTCACCATAACACTTAGATGAATACTGTGCTTTTAGAGAATATAACATTATTTTCCAGCAGGTTTTACTTTTCATGTGTGTTTTAGTAGGGAATATGCCATTGATAATTATTTTAGCTTAATAAATGTAAATCAGAATTTCAAAAATGTTTTTTTTTTTCAGGTTTTATCACCTGTGATTGTTGTGTTCTATTTATCAGTGCAATTTCAAAAAAATTATTTAACATATAGGCATGGCTTAAAGTTTATTTAATTGCATGTGTGCAGTTTTTCCTTTCAGTAGTGTTAAAAGGTAAACCCTCATTTTGCAAAATATCATCTAAGTTTTTTCTATTGCATGTTCTAAAGCTGCCCGGATATCGCATGTAAATGAGAGTTTAATATAAAACTGGAAAAACATGTGTGTGTGTGTGTGTGATTCTAAAACTACTTTATTGATAATATCACTGCTTTCACACGACTGCTCTAAGATAATAGTGACTCATAAGGTACTTTATTTTTCATGAATGAACTGCATATATATTACCTGAATTTATATATATCATCATCATCATCATCGTCAACCATTATCAATCCACTGCTGGACGAAGGTCTCCCCAAGTTTCCTCCACAACGGTCTGTCTTGTGCCAGTCTCCTCCATGTCACTCCCGCATATTTACGAATTTCATCCACCCATCTCCCATGTGGTCTTTTTCTGGGTCTTTTCCTGTCCCTTGGAATCCAATCTAAAATTTCGGCTGTCCATCTATGGTCTGTCCTTCTGGCAGTATGTCCAGCCCATTGCCATTTCAGGGATTTAACTCTGATCACGATGTCTTCCACTCTCGTCATTTTTCGGATCCACGAGTTCCTCTTCTTATCTCTCCTGGTTATACCAAGCATGCACCTCTCCATGCTTCTTTGAGTTGTCTGCAGCCTTTGTATGTCTCTTTTAGTTAAGGTCCACGTCTCTGCACCATACATAAGCACTGGAAGGATGCATTGATCAAACACTTTTCTTTTAAGACATAATGGCATATTGCTCTTGAAAATTATGCTGTTTCTTCCAAAAGCTCTCCAGGCAAGTTTTGTACGCCGATTAATTTCTTCATCAATGTGACCCTCACTTGATATCTGCTGTCCAAGATAAACATACGTATCTGTTATCTCCAGTTTTTCTCCATCAATCGATAAATCTTCATTTCTTGTAAAAGCATTGAACATCACTTTTGTCTTCTGAAAGTTCATTTTTAATCCCACTTCTTTACTCTTGTCAGCAAGTTCCTGGATCATACTCTGCAGCTCTGATGGGGTAGTTGCAAAAATGACTACGTCATCAGCAAAACGAAGGTGGGTTAGATAATCTCCATTAATCTTTATCCCTTTGTTTTCCCAGTTCAGTGATTGAAAGACATTTTCCAATGTGGCATTAAAGAGCTTCGGAGATATGGTGTCACCTTGTCTCACTCCCTTTCCAATTTTTATGTGTGTTGTATTTTCAAACAGCCGAATCTTTGCACTTGCATTTTCATAGATGTTATTAATAATATTAATGTATGCATCTTCAATACCGCAGGATTTCAGAGCCGTGGTAACTGCTGATGGTTTCACCGAATCAAAGGCTTTTTCATAATCGATAAAAGCCATGCACAATGGAAGTTCATATTCCCTCGCTCTTTCAATTAGTTCTCTCAGTACGTGGATATGATCTATTGTGCTGTAGCCACTCCTGAATCCAGCTTGTTCTCTCGGTTGAGCCATGTCCAGTGTTACCTTCAAGCGGTGTGAAAGAACTTTAGTGAAGATTTTATAAACCACTGATAGGAGGCTGATAGGTCTGTAGTTCCTGAGATCCTCAATGTCACCTTTTTTATGTAGCAGGATCATTGTAGCATTGTTCCAATCCTCAGGAATTTTCCCTTCATTAAGGCATCGAGTGAAAATTTGGGCGAGTACTGTTTCGATTTCTCCACTTGCTTCTTGTATGATGTCTACAGTAATTCCATCTTCTCCTGGAGCTTTTCCCCTCTTCATGTTCTTGATTGCATGTGCAACTTCTGCTGGAAGGACTGGAAGAACTCTGGTACTGGTACCTTTCATGGTGTCTGGAGTACATGTATCATCCCTTTCATATAATTTGGAGTAGAAATCTTTCACTCTTGTCAAAATTTTGCCTCTATTTCTTGTTATAGAACCATCTTCTTTTCTCAGAGCCATAATCTGTTTTCTTCCCTTACTGAGATGTCCCTTTGCTATCTTTAGGCTTTGGTTGTTTTCAATTGCTTTCCTCACTAGCTCACAGTTGAATTTCCTTAGGTCTTCAGTGATACTTTTTCGTGCTGTCTTGCATAGCTCTATATATTCCACTTTGGAAGTCACATCTTCTTTAGTTGTCCTCATCTCTCTTCTTTTTTGCATCAACATTTTGGTTTTTTCTGATAATTTGTTCACATGCAACTTGTTCTTAGACCCAGCTAATTTTGTTGCTGTTTCCATAAGAGCTTTGGTTACTTTTCTGTTAAGTTCCGAAATATCCACTTCTTCCGATGTTAGGCCTTCTAAAGCAGAGAATCTGTTCTTCAGTTCCAACTTGAAAGTATTATGGTGTTTTTTAAGGTTGGTTATGTCAATACATTTTGTTTGTCTTATGAGCTTGCCACGTTCAAGTTTAGTGTTGAGGTGCATCTTACATCTCACCAATCTATGGTCACTACCTGTGTTGAACTTGTTCAGCACACTGCAGTCTTCGATGACGAATTTTTTGTTACACATAATAAAATCAATTTCACTTGTCGTCCCAATTGGATGTCTCCATGTCCATTTCCTGTGTGGCTTTTTCTTGAAAAAGGAATTCAAGATGAAAAATCCTTCTGCCTCTGCAAACTCAACGAGAGTATTTCCACGCTGGTTTCTGTTGCAGTGACCGAATTTACCTACTGAAGTTTCATTCTGATGCCGTTGCCCTATTTTTGCATTGAAATCTCCCATAATTATCTTCAAGTGCTGCTTACCTTTATTATTTAGATGACGAATTTCCTCATAAAATTCTTCAATTTCTTCTTCAGGATGACTTGTGGTGGGTGCATAAGTTTGAATAATCTGAGCCTGGTATCTTCTCGATAGTTGGATAACGAGTCGTGCAGCTCTGTCAGAGGAACTTTCAACTTCTACCACTTTATCCTTCAGTTTCTTGTTTATTATAAATCCAACACCACTAGTTCTACCAGTATCTGTCCCACGATAATAGAAGAGATGTCCACTTTTCAGTTCAATGAGATCTTCTCCTTTTCTCCTTACCTCACTTAGCCCGACGATGTCCCACTTGATCCTTTGTAGTTCCTCTTCCAATTCAAGAAGCCTTGAATCAGAAGATAGGGAGCGTCCGTTGTAGGTAGCCAAGGTCAGCATCAAATGGCAGCCTAGTCCGGTCCTCCGGGGATTCTTAGCACCCTCTGCCTTCATGTCGCACTGGCCGCTGCCTTGGCCAGGTACATTCCAGCTGCCGGAGACTGAGGGCCAAGATTTAAGTTGTAGAGTCATTTTGGAGGTGTTTGGCCATAACTCACCAGCTGGCCAAGCGGGTTGGTGAGTGTGGGATAGCATTTCCTCTGATCCCGATGGTATAGTTATACCGCTATTGGCGGTCGTCAGAGCCCCTTTAGTGGGAACAGGATGCACCACGAGAAGGCGGGGTTGACATTTGTCAAGGAGAGGCTGTGATGTTACGCATATATATATATATATATATACTTGACTGAGAAACTTTTTCTAAACCACTGCATCAATACAAGCACCTGTAGCATTAACACTGTTAATATTTTACCATTGAAGTATGTCATATTTAGCTATATATTTTTAACGTTCTGCATTACACTTCCCATCCTTTCATTTTTAGACTCAGAAGCAAAAGAATAAAGAGGGAGGAGGGGAGGCTTACAAACTGCATGAACGAAAACCATTCTTTTCTACCCTTTTTTTTCAGTACTTTAAAATGCTTGAAAGTACAGTGAAAAGCTGCACCAATTTAGTGTAAGTGTGTGTGTGTGTGTGTGTGTGTGTGTGTGTGTGTGAATTATGGTTTGTTATATTCAGGTTTCCTTATAACCAGCTGATAATTATTTCCAAAAGTGTTTTTTTTTATACCAGAAAAATGGATGGTAAGTAGTAGTCAAGGAATTGTTATAAACATAATTTGTTATAGCATAGTTTTACCATATTTGCAATCACGCAGTATGCTACATAGCAAAACATTACCTCCACGTGCATCGTTAAAAAAAAATTGGTACATCCGTGTGCACAAGAATGTGTAACATTTCTTGCTGTAGAAGTAAAAATTTATGTAAACTGCACATAGCTAACTTCCGACTCACCTATTTTTATATAATCATACATTTTCGTTCATACACTGGAACATATACAGTATGGGACAAAAGACTACATTGCGACACTTCCAAGTAAAAATGAAGAGCGACAAACATAAATTATGTAACATACAAAGCTGCTGAGAGCACTGGGCATGTCCTATTCTTGCATTAAAAAGTTGGCTCATTGTTATAGGAGTGATGGCTGAATGTTGTGTAATACATTGGCACGAAGGGATATGGCAGCCGAAGGCCTGTTCGAACACCTTTGCTGACTGCAGTTAACAAGAGAAAACGTCTCCAGTTCACACAAGGATTGGACAGTCGATAATTGGAAACAAATTATGTGGTCCGATGAATCACGTTTTCAGTTGCACCATGCCGATGACTGAGTGAGAATTTGGCGGAAACAGCACAAAAGCATGGACCCCAAATGCATTGCTACAACCCTTCAAGCTGGTGGAGGAAACATTATGGTTTGGGGGAATGTTTTCCTGGCATGCTTTGGGCCCTTTAATTCGTGTTGATCAACGTCTGACTGGCACATCATATCTAAACATTGTTGTGGACCAAGTGCACCCTGTCATGTGGATGGTTTATCCCAATGGCGATGGCTACTTTCAACAAGATAATGCGTCCTATCATAGTGCTCGTGTTGTACAGGGTTGGTTTCAGGAACATGCCGGTGAGTTTACTTTGCTTAGGTGGCCCCACAATTTCCAGATCTCAACCCCATTGAGAATTGTGGGATGAAGTTGAACGAGCCATCAGACAGCTGGATCCACAACCATGCAATTTCACACTCCTGGAAAGTGCTATTCATCAAGCATGGTCTCAGATCCCACAAACCACCTATCAACATCTCGTGGAGTCCATGCCATGAAGAATCAACGCAGTAGTAAAGGCAAAAGGTGACCCAACGAAGTACTGAGGGGTTGGTCACAATAAAGTGGCCACTCAGTGTATACTATTATGGTAATGTAGAAATGTCCCTCTCTTTTAAAGTAGCGCATATTGTATCATAATTTTCCACTACAAGCTGCTTTATTTTGTAGCGTGCTACCTCTACAACTACATTTTTCTATTTGTAGCAATGCTATGCAGTAGCACGCTACTTTTGATCACTGCCGTTTTCCACGCACTTTTTTTTTTTGATTGGAGGTTTAACGACCACCATGAGCAACTCAATGGGCTATAAGCAGTCGCCCGTCCTAATTTAGGGCCACTGGTTCCAGGGAAGGGAGAGAGCCAGTGCCGTAAGACAAACACAACATCTATGTCTCACCGGGATTTGAACCCGTACCCTTCAGACGAATGATCAGAAGCCATTGCTTAGACCACAGCGCTACTGGGGCGGCCCACGCACTTTGAGAAGGCTAGTTCTCTATCAGAAATATTTTAGAAAATGGAATCGTTTGCTTTTGTAAATTTTAAGTAACCCAGCGTCACCATTTTGGTGTTTTACTTCATTTTACAACTTAATAAATATTTCCAATATTGGAAATAAATCCAGGTCTTGTTTTACTCATATAACATTATTAAAAATATAGTGATTATTAATTAAATAACGGGGTGCCAGGAGTTTGGAAGCAGTTCTACAACAGTGAATACCTTTTGTTTTCCTTTCATGATCCCACGTGCTAAACGAGTATAATGCCTCATATCTTTAAATGCCTAATAAGATTTAGCAGAGGGACACATCGACCTCCTGAAGATGACAGGGATACCATTGAAAGCACTTGGGTATTGTGTGCGACAGGCTGAATGAGGTTGGCGTTTGCTGTAGGGTTTATGCGATATATGAAGCAGATGGAGCACTACATTAGTCACAGTTGACAACAGTTTGACTGCCGTGGAATGTAAATAGTGTAATTATGTACATAATGATTTTAATTGAGTGTATGGATGTGTTGTACATAGTGTACGTTAGAGTGGTTATATGGGGAGTGTAAATAGTTGAGAGTGCTGTACGTGAGTATTTATTGGGTGGGCGAATATATGTTTTCGAAGTGAGTACCATTGTTTGAATTGTGAATTTTAAGGCCATGTTTCATATGGGGGAATGAAAGGGGAATAAGATAAAAAATAGGCGTAATAAAAGTTGACAACACTCACGTAATAGTGAGTATACACCTAGTGATGGTGAGCTATGTTACATGTCAGACGGCAGACAGAAGTCAGCGTTTTTTGTCCTGTGAATTAAAAAAAAAATAAAAAATTATAATGTTTCATGACCGGAAGAAAGTATATAAAACAACGCCCTATAAGCTCAAAGTTTCAACCTTTGAAGGCCAGCTACATAGCAGGATGTTCTAATTGACGTGCATGAAATGTATAGCAAGAAAGCAGTCCAGAGCTTTTAGTTAAGTGTTTGGCTTTTCTGATTGATAAAACATGTACATCTGTTCGTTTATTTTCAGGTCACCACATTCAAATTGTTGAAGCATTCTATAATTCAGTTTGCAGTCTACCTTCCTTGAAAAAGCCATCTGGTCGATGTGCGAAAGCTTAGAAACTTTGATTTCTATTCTACACCACAAAATTTGGATTACTATTACAGTTATACTATTTCAGATATATTGATCATACTCAGCAGGAAAACCAACATCCAGATTGTTCACATTTGAATGCCTATCAAAATCAACGGCTATTGTGACAGTTATTATCCATAACTGTGACAAAACTATTAAAAGGTTACAACAAAAAAATGTTGTAGGAAAAAAAGCAGGCTGATTAAGTTAATAAATTTTAGAAACACAGAAGCCATTCAACCCAACCTGGGTCTTGATCACCTGTAAACATTCTGTGTTTCTAAAACTTCTTAACGTAACTAGAATGCTTTTCCTACACTTTCATTTATCGGTTACATGTGCATTGCATTTTTCATGTCCAGGTAACAAAAGTACTATATTGCTTTTTGATTAATTTGGACTCACTCCATCATTTATTATAGCACTGGTAGCCATGTTAGGCATAGCAAATTGCAATAATGCATTTGAGAGAAAATGCAGACAGTTCCTGGGTTTTTCTCTGCAAATTATGTGATAATTTTATGACCTGTTTGTATCATCCCATCTGCACACTTCCCGTTAGGGTGGGGCACAGTTATAGATTATAATTTTTGCCTACAATAGAAAATGGTTTTGACAGACTTATAATGTAAACAATCTGGATGTTGGCTTTCCTGCTGAGTATGGTCTACAGAGTATAAAAGGTCATTTTAAGAGATTTTTAATGAAGAGGTCATTTTAATAAATGTTTTTTTAAGTAATGAAATAAAGTAAAATGCCAAAATGGATTCACTGGAATACTTGGAATTTATAAAAACAAGTGTGTCCATCTACAAAAAGATTACCTTCATTAAAATCTGTGACCAGAATTATTAACATGGCAATCAGACATCTCAGAATCGCCTGTATTTCCTGTTCATAATGTAACATAAAACACATAAGAAAACTTAGAAATTACATCACCCTGGAGTGGGAAGAAAACTTCTTCCACAGAATTTAATGCCTGTGACATTCAAAGCACTGGAAGTTTATGAGCTAGATTCATTCCCAGATTTAAATGATCAACACTACTAGGTAGTGTTGAGTGCTTCGAATAATGCAACTCTGACACTGCTCAGCATCTTAAACTGCAATTGTAGCTACAGATGATTGGGAGCCCATCATCTTGGATGGCATAATAGGAGTATATTCAGAAATAAATCATATTTGGGTTCAATTCCTGCTCTAGGGCATTGTAATAACATTTTCTGTGGATATGAATAGTGAAATAAGAGCTATTCAATTTTGAAGATTTGCGCATTTCCCACATAAGATCATTTCATTGATTTCTGTAATGATACATTATAATTATTATTTTTTACTTGAATTAGTATTCCCATTGAGCTAATCAGTAGGAGATTGCAGTGCTGCACATGAAAGCATTTGTTTCTATGGGAAATTCTGTTGTTGCAGCTATCGTGAGCACTGCCTGCCACTTGCAGTTTCTTTCACTTTTCTGGTTTTTTAATTGCACATCATTCACTGCTTCAAGTAACGTAACACTATGTGGAACAATAGCTATCACAATTGCATGCATTAAAACCTTTGTTTGTTAGATAATAGACTTTTAGTCTGTAGATTTAAGATTTTGTTTCTCTATTTTAAAGCAAGTTTCTGTTTACTAAATACTGCATGTATAGGAAATGTATCAGTTCAGAATTCACATTGGAAAGTGACTGCTAGAATTGGAATGAACAAATGGTTGTTCACAGAACTACAAATCAACAAGATATAAAAATAAAGAGAAAGCATTTAACTTTCAGAAAAGGAAATACAAAATACTTTTAATACCTGTCACTGTGATATTATGCAAAAGTACATTTAAATGAACTTCAGTCAGTTGAAGTTTACTAAAATGTATTTGTCAAATACAACACAATAATGTTTAACAAGTTTTGTAGATTTATCCTTCAAATTTCATGCTGCTAAAACCTTTAACTGCAATATAGCTGATGAATCTGACTTCAAGGTATGAAAACTTCAGTTTTGTTAGTAGAAATGCACTGTAGATTCAGCATGCCTCATGAATCTGATCCAACAGAAACTTGCACATGACAATATTTGCAGGCCTGTTACATTACAAACTGAAACAAATCAATCATAACGGGGGCGTGACTGAATTTACTTACTCTGCCGCCAAACGATAATGACGGATGAAATGACTTATAACCGAATAGAAAATTTATTATTAAGTCCTCCCACACCACGGATTCATTTATGGCACTGAACTCATGCTCCCGAGGGAAAAAAAAAAAAATAGTGTCGCTAATATTTTTTCTGATGGATTCATAGTATTGACATATCTACAAACAATTTTCTGCTTAGCAGTCACTATCATGGAAAATCATATTACTGCTCATTGAATTAAAATATTTGAAATGTATTCCTATGCTGGAATATTTCCTCCCTAATTACTATACATAAACATCACGTAGTTACTATTTAAATAAATGTTACATTCCCGTAACCCTGTAGAGATGTTGCTATGCTAACATCAAAATGAAAATCAATTAATCTATTTAAGGAACCGTGCAAATAACCTGTACCTTATTTAGTACCGGAATGCAAATAAGTTTTTTCAGACGGATTGACGAAATCTCAGGCTGAATCTAAACAATCAAACGCATTAATAACCTCCATTCATCCATCACTTCTTTCCGCACTTATCAGTTATCCCCAATTTCATTTTCCCTGTGATGCAAACATACATGGATGAGAATAGGGGCGGAGCCGCATAGTAAATTTCCCAGGAGTGCATAATTATTTCACACTTATAAAAAACATAAACAGCAGACGGAAGAACTTCCTTGTTTTCCGTTTCGCTTTTAAACCGATTCTTCACCATAGAAATGTTTATAAAATTCAAAAGATGTACCTTCATGCTTTTCTACTTCTTTCTTTCTTTTAGTTTCGGGTTTAACGTGTCCTCCGTCCCAACTTTCGGCCCATTGGTTTCGGGAAAGGGCGCAGAAAATTTGAAAATGTCTACTGAAGGAAAAAAATGAAGAAGTCAAACTTTTAAAATACATTAGATTAATGGCCGTCTTCCTTCAATAAATATAACTTGAGTTTTTAAAAACTTTTTTGGCTAAGCCACTCGCAACTAATTTAAACCACGAGTCAAACAGCATTAATTTGTAACCCCCCCCCGATGACCAAGTAGTGCGAGACACTTTGTTTTTTTATCATTCATCTAAGATGAGTCCGCACTCCAGTCTCCGGTGAGAAATTAATGTACTGCTTGTCCTATGGCGCTGACTTTTTCCCTTCCCTAGAATCAGAGGCCTCAAATTAGCGCTGTTGATGGTGATAACTGGTAATTGTAAATTAGACTCTTGGAACAAATAATTGTAAATTAGGGATGGTCGACATTTTAACTTAAAAAACAAGAAGTAGAGAGAGAGAGAGAGAGAGCTCTTTTATTTACTAAGCTTACCGTTTTTACCGCTCGGCTAACTGGCGACTTTGAGAACTCCCATGATAGCATATAAAATGCACGGTAGCGTCTGACTTCCTGGCAACGGTATTGAAGTGTGTGTGTCAAGTCTCGTTTGTTCCAAGATGGCAGCTGATGGATTGTCAGACTTTCCAGTGTGGGCGTTATTACCTAAACGAGAAACTAATGTTACAGGGTTTTTGAACAAGTATCCGGAATATGATGGCAGAGGAGTGAAGATTGCGATTTTGGATTCAGGAATTGATCCAGGAGCTCCTGGCTTGCAGGTATTTAACTACATGCATTGAATCTGATGCCCTCATATTGTTTTCGTGTTGCCCTATGCACATCGAAAATCAAAATTTTCTCGTTTGTTCCTTTTAATAATTTTAAAAAGTCTGATTGATTTCGTATGCTACTTGACTGCAACGAAACTGGCCTTGTGCGATTCTCAAGTGTCAAAACGTGCAATTCTCTTTGAAGGTGTAATTGTTTTTCCAATCGCTTGTATAGTTCTTTAATGACATATTTCACGAATATGTAACCAGATTCCAACAAAAAGAGGAAGATATCGATGAAAAGAGCCCCTTTGGGAGTTCCAGGTGTCTAAAACTACATCGTTATTTTGCCAGCTACAGGTTAAGAGACTATTTTTTTAACAGAAGCTGTGTGAGACTTCGATACTACGAGAAGTCTGAAAATTATATGATTTCTCTGTACTATGAGAAATCTGGAAATTATACCAATTTCTCTAACCACAGCGTAGTTCACAGAGTGCAGTGTCTCACATAATAGTACAATTATCAGATGTCTATGTAATGAACTTACAAGTGGTGCTAAAATTAGAATGAAATTGTTAGTTGGAAATTGTCCTATGAAAATTTGTTGATAGTTTTGGCTGTAGTTTCAACTATCTGCAAATATATTTTTTCAGATGAAATGCTAAGCACAAATATGCTATGGCACCAAAAGGGAAAAGGTGTATAAAAAAAATCGAGAAGTAATATAATTTTGATCATGATTAGATCTGGCCACTGCAAAGTTTTTGCTTTCCGAAATTAGGACTGCCTAGAGGGAAAATATTCCATCAAAAATTTGGTAAGTGAATGTAAAATTGCGTTCAAAGCTATAGTGAACAGATGCCGCAAAAAATAGGAGCTGCTCCAGGTGAAGTGGTCTGAGCACTGGTCTGGCCAATCCTCCAAGTGCACGTGGGTGTGGCATGGGTGGTGTGTTTATGTTAAAGCACTGGCTCTCTCCCTTCCCTGAAACTAGTGGACCTAAATTAGGGGCTGGTAACTGCATGTGAGCACCTAATAGGTGCTCACATTGGTTGTTGAACTCTTAAATTAAAAAGAAAGTTTTGAAATGAGCTTAGTGTTAAGTGCAAATGTGTATTCTGTAATGATAAAAGGGTGTATCTGGAAAGTAAGGAAATATGTGAGGATAACATTGATCATGTTTAGGGCTAGCTGATGTTAAGATTGTATTCAATTTGACTTCTAGAAATTGAGACATTGTTGAGCTAATATACATAATTTGCAGCATTTAATGGGAAATTTGGTAATTGTGTACCTTGTAAAAGCATTTTATTTTTTAAATTTGCCTGCACTACTGGAGAGCCCAGTACTGTGCTGTTCTATCTCTCACTCGTTCTCTTTGTACTTGGGGTTAGCTGTTGCTAAAGCTGTGATGAGTGCTGTTAGGTACTCCAGCCTTTATACTCAAGGCAAACCCAACATGATCCTTTCTTCAAAAAACCTGATGGTTTTTAAGTACTTCTCTGAGCTAATGGAGTACATTGTTTCTGGAATCATCCCACAAACCATGGGTTGTGGAATATTCTGGATCATCCCACAACCTGAATGTGCTCCATTCTGAAGAAAGGCCCAATGAAAGGAAACTTTCTGCTGATCTTTCTGTCAGAAATTACCCACTCGAGAAGAAAGGAGCAAAGCATAGTATTCCTCAAACTACTTAACTGCCCACTCACCTTGTCCGCAATAAATACCCTCCATTTGGGAAACATAACCAAAAAATCATCAGGTGTGCCCTCCAGGGTGGCTCTAAATTGCAGACAAACCTACCAGTAGCTTCTGTGGAAGAATTATTGCTGAAGTATTTACATTGCGTAATAAAACCCACAAAGCCACAGTTGCAAATGTAAAAAGACTCTTCTTCAAACGCTATGAAAGGATTCCCGAATCACGTTAGAAGTGCTATCCTATTATTTTATTGTCAATACCAATTGCCGCCTGGTGGTGCAGTGGTCTAAGTGATAGCTTCTGATCATTCATCCGGGTTCGAATCCCGGTGAGGCATGGATGTTGTTTCTCTTATGGTGCTGGCTCTCTCCTTTCCCTGGAACCAGTGGCACTAAATTAGGAAACTGCATGCTGTTTTACAATTTGAAAAAAGACTTGTTGCCCATAACTCAAAAACTAAAGAAGATAAAAATTTATGCTTTGCACCAGTGGATTCCTTGGGGAGATTTACAAAGGAGCAGTAATTTTGGTACTTCTAAACAACAGGGACATTTGTGTTTTTACATGAAATAAGGCCCGCCATGCAGCAAAATTCGAAAGTTAATATCTTCTTATATATCAAGAATAAAAAAATGACAACTTTCAGGCTTTTCATACTTTGGAGTAGTCTACTCATAGAAAAATGTCATAAGAATCAAAGATGGTGTAGCGGATAGCATCTGACGATTTGATATGGAATGAATCTTATGTTTCTTTGCACTTTTGGTTTATACTTCCAGCTGTGGCTCGCTTTCTATAATTTAGGTATCAGTACCGACCGTCTGAACATCAATCGGCTGCTGTCAAAGACTGCATGCAAATTGGGCAATAATCCTGTTTTGTTTCTATTTTGACTGGCTCCTCTTGATTCGTGCTGTTTGATATCTTTTTGTATTGCTTGACAGTGCATGTATGTTATTTAGTATATCCACTTGTACATATTTTAATGTTTGTATGTGTCTTTTGCATGCTTTGTGTAAATAGAGATGTTTGATCTGGCCCTTGAAAACACCTTTATAGATGCTAATTGTGTCTGTACTCCAAAACATTTAGTTAAGTTTTGTTCCCTCATGAATGGGAGGGTATCTATCTTGCAGAATAAATCAATTGGTTACATGAATTTAAAATCAATCGATTATGTGCCAGGGAAGAACTGTCTTATGATTCCTTAACTGTCGAGCTTTCCTTTGCACACTCAATGAGGCCGGAACGGTGTGCCGGTATTTTTTTTTCTAGCCAGCGCACTTTCGGGTAAAACCCTCAATACTGATTGTGACCAATCACTATACTTATATAGTATATATATATATATAAAGGGGATAGGTGGAATGGGGTATGCCGCCTCGGTGGCACAGTGGTCTAAGGCGCTGGCCTCTGATCATTCGTCCATAAGGGTCCGGGTTCGAATCCCGGTCGGGCATGGATGTTGTGTTTGTCTTACGGTGCTGGCTCTCTCCCTTCCCTGGAACCAGTGACCCTAAATTAGGGACGGGCGACTGCTTATAGCCCATTGAGTTGCTCACGGTGGTCGTTAAACCTCCAATAAAAAAAATGGGGTATCAGAAGGGGAAACTATTGAAAACATAAAGGCACAGCATGTTCTGGTATTTTTTTAATTGGCACTATACTACTGGTCCGATTGGGAAGCTACCATGAACCAAAACAGGAAACATTGTTATAATAGATTTTGAAGCCTCACTCTGAAGCTATAAGGTAACTCAGAATCATTAAATGATGAATTTGTTGCAGTTTCAAAAGCTTAAACTTGGCTAATTTATAGAACATAAATAATTTACTGTAAACTTTAATGAACAAAAAAACAGCTGTAATCTATGTGCCTGTACAACTCACTGCTGGTTGTTTTTATTTTACAGAAATGAGGTTTCCTCATCAGCAGTCCAATACATTTTGAGGTCTTATTTTAAAACCTAAAGGCAGGTCATTATCTACCAACTAATAATATCAAAAACATGTATCACCATTGTGACAAAATGTTAACTAGGAAATAGTGCTGCAAGGTAAGATGAGGCAGAATTTGCAGCAAAATGATAACCATGAGGCTGATAACAACTGCTCACATGCTATATAGCCCAGGGAGTAGAATGTACAGAATGTAAATCATTGTTGTGTGGCTTTGAGAAATCATTGCACCATCGCCACTTTGGAATGAGTATCAGTGTGAAATAAAACCCTTTTCCAATGACTAGCAAAATTAAATTCCTGTAGTTATAAATGAAGCTAATAGTACTTAAGATAACAAAAAGAAAAAAAAAAAAATCACTAATAAATTTCTCTAAAATTGAGTATCAATCTACTTAAATTTTGTATTAAATGTCTGAGTTTTAATTTTGTTTCATTTTAGGGTTACTTTCACACCAAACATTTATTTATTATTATTATTTTTTTTTTTAGAAAACTAGTGATGGCAAAGTTAAAATTTTGGAGATGATGGATGCAAGTGGAGCAGGTGATGTGGATACTTCCACTATTGTAGAAATGACTAATGGAGAAATAGTGGGCCTCAGTGGAACAACATTGAAGGTAAGTTTCTTCTCTCTTTCTGATTTAAATTTTGTGCATCCTTGTATGCCTCTGTTATGTCACATAATAAATGAAGTAATCCACAAATAAGTATTTATTTCTGTATTATAATTTTCAGGAATACTGCACAATGACCTCATTGTGCCAAGTGTCTGGATTTAATCTGATTATATTCAATTTTTGAATTGTGTCTAGGAATCTACTTATAGATTTTTAATTTAATTTTTTTGCTGTAATGTGTTTTCATAGTTTACTGCCATTACAGATACTCCAAGTGCTGTGGCCTTTCAATAGTCACTGCGAGAATCTCCTTGGTCTGCTGTAGAATATGGAAAACATAAGATGTTGTGTGGAAATTGAAAATTTCAGTAAAATAATGTTATTCAACATTTTGGGGATTGTTTATTGGACATTTTTAATGTCATGCCATTTCTTCAATGTTTTTGGGTATTTTTTGGACATCAACAGTTCTACCCTACCATCTTCATGCTGTCCACTAGCTGAAAATGTTTGGAATGCTAGAAGTGATTGTTCTAACAGGGATGAAAATGTTCTATGATTTTTGAAATTCCATATTTTTCTGACAAAGGTGTGTTTTTTATTTCTCATTTCACTTCCAGATTATGTTCTTATTTTGTATATTTTTATCATGTTCTTTGTTTTTTAACATCTTTGGTAATAGTAAAAAAGAGCAACTTCAAATTTTTTAATTGAAATTTTTCTAATGAAGGGTATGTTTTCCTATTTTTAACAGTCTCTACTAACAATCAGTAGAGCAAGCATTTTCACTCTCCTTTTTTAAAGGCAAACTTAAATTTCGAAATCAGTATTTAATCTTTTTACGATGGAATTTGGGCCATTTTCATGACTGGTAAAATTGTTTTCAGAGCAATATAGTACCAGATTTTGTTATTAAATTTAGCTTAAAACTTGCATTTTTCCAGTCTAAAATAAAATGCTTCTTTATGCACACTGCATTTCTTAATGTATGTAATAAAATTTGTACACGCAATTGCTTTCGTCCACTTTGTTTTTCTGCGTATGTTTTATATGGTCGCAAAGTACGTATTGGCATTTTTATTAAAGTGTAATATTCTAGTGTGTTTTGCCCTTCATTAGCCACTTGTTCCTGTATTGAGGGCAGAACAAACATTTTTTCTTTTGTTTAAAGTGCAATTTATGTTCAGAAATGTGAATTATTGGAGTTTGAACGAGGCATAGTAGTGGGAGCCAGACAGATGGAACATTCAACATTCCTCGATCCACGGTGTCGTGTGTATCGAGAATACCTCGTGGAAGGCATTACCACCCACAGTGGACAACGCAGTGGCTGACCACGGGTGCTGAATGCCTGTTACCAGTGGCATCTGACCAAGATTGTCCATGCTAACAAACAAGTGACGCTGGCTCAAATAACATCCACATTCAATGCAGGTGGTATCAAAGACATATCCATCAGGTCAGTGCAGTATAATTTAGTGTCCATGGGGTATGGGAGCAGAAGACCCACCAGAGTGCCTTTGTTAACGCCATGGATTAGACACAGCATCTCACCTGGGCTTGTGAACATGGCAATTGAACCCTGGAAGACTGGCGACATTTGGAGTGGTCCAAGTTGTTATGAGTTGATGACAGGGTTCGAGTGTGGTGCAGACCGCATGAGGCTCTGAACCCAAGCTGTCAACAAGTCGCTGTGCAAGCTGGTGGTGGTTCTATACATGCGTTGGGTGTCTTTACGTGGCACAGTTAGGGTCTTCTGGTCCTCATAAACATGTCACTAACCAGTAAACACTTTGTTGCTCTGTTGGGTGACCATTTGCAGCCCTTCATGGATTTCATGTACCCCAACAATTATGGATTTTGCAAGCAGGCAATGCACCATGTCATTGGGCCCACATTGTCCAAAATTGGTTTGAGGAGCATTCTTGACGGTTCTGATGGCTGGTGTGGCCACCACATTCATCCGACATGAACAGATAGAGCACTTATGGGACGTGGTGGAAAGGTCCTTTCTCACCCAAGTTCCTGCATCTACAAATACCAGGGAACTGTCGGCGGCTGTTCAGATGGCATGGCTCAACATCTCCCTAGAAGCCTATTGGCCACTTGTGGAATAGATACCATATCAAGTTGCTGCACTTCAGTGGGCTAAAGGACGCCCTACATGATGCTAGGTACATATACCATGACTTTTGGCATTTCAGTATATATATATATAGGGATGTAAGGTCAGGTGATGCGTAACATCGACAAATGTCAACCCCGCCTTCTCGTGGTGCATCCTGTTCCCACTAAAGGGGCTCTGGCGACCGCCAATAGCGGTATATCTATATCATCGGGATCAGAGGAAATGCTATCCCACACTCACCAACCCGCTTGGCCAGCGTGGTGAGTTATGGCCAAACCCCTCCAAAATGACTCTACAACTTAAATCTTGGCCCTCGGTCTCCGGCAGCTGGAATGTACCTGGCCAAGGCAGCGGCCAGTGCGACATGAAGGCAGAGGGTGCTAAGAATCCCCGGAGGACCGGACTAGGCTGCCATCTGATGCTGACCTTGGCTACGTATAATGGACGCTCCCTATCTTCTGATTCAAGGCTTCTTGAATTGGAAGAGGAACTACAAAGGATCAAGTGGGACATCGTCGGTCTAAGTGAGGTAAGGAGAAAAGGAGAAGATCTCATTGAACTGAAAAGTGAACATTTCTTCTACTATCGTGGGACAGATACTGGCAGAACTAGTGGTGTTGGATTTATAATAAACAAGAAACTGAAGGATAAAGTTGTAGAAGTTGAAAGTTCCTCTGACAGAGCTGCACGACTCGTTATCCAACTCTCGAAGATACAAGGCTCAGATTATTCAAACTTATTCACCCACCTCAAGTCATCCTGAAGAATAAATTGAAGAATTTTATGAGGAAATTCGTCTTTTAAATAATAAAGGTAAGCAGCACTTGAAGATAATTATGGGAGATTTCAATGCAAAAATAGGGCAACGGCAACAGAATGAAACTTCAGTAGGTAAATTCGGTCACGGCAACAGAAACCAGCGTGGAAATACTCTTGTTGAGTTTGCAGAGGCAGAAGGGTTTTCCATCTTGAACTCCTTTTTCAAGAAAAAGACACACAGGAAATGGACATGGAGACATCCAAATAGGACGACAAGTGAAATTGATTTTATTATGTGTAACAAAAAATTCGTCATAGAAGACTGCAGTGTGCTAAACAAGTTCAACACAGGTAGTGACCATAGATTGGTGAGATGTAAGATGCACCTCAACACTAAACTCGAACGTGGCAAGCTCATAAGACAAACAAAATGTATTGACATAACCAACCTTAAAAAACACCATAATGCCTTCAAATTGGAACTGAAGAACAGGTTCTCTGCTTTAGAAGGCCTAACATCGGAAGAAGTGGATATTTCTGAAGTTAACAGAAAAGTAACCAAAGCTCTTATGGAAACAGCAACAAAATTAGCTGGGTCTAAGAACAAGTTGCATGTAAACAAATTATCAGGAAAAGCCAAAATGTTGATGCAAAAAAGAAGAGAGATGAGGACAACTAAAGAAGATGTGACATCCAAAGTGGAATATATAGAGCGATGCAAGACAGTACGAAAAAGTATCACTGAAGACTTAAGGAAATTCAACTGTGAAATAGTGAGGAGAGCAATCGAAAACAACCAAAGCCTAAAGATAGCAAAGGGACATCTTAGTAAGGGAAGAAAACAGATTATGGCACTGAGAAAAGAAGATGGTTCTGTAACAAGAAATAGAGGCGAAATTTTGACAAGAGTGAAAGATTTCTACTCCAAATTATATAAAAGGGATGACACCTGTACTCCAGACATCATGGAAGGTACCAGAGTTCTTCCAGTCCTCCCAGCAGAAGTTGCACATGCAATCAAGAACATGAAGCGGGGAAAAGCTCCAGGAGAAGATGGAATTACTGTAGACATCATACAAGAAGCAAGTGGAGAAATCGAAACAGTACTCGCCCAAATTTTCACTCGATGCCTTAATGAAGGAAAGATTCCTGAGGATTGGAACACCGCTACAATGATCCTGCTACATAAGAAAGGTGACATTGAGGATCTCGGAAACTACAGACCTATCAGCCTCCTATCAGTGGTTTATAAAATCTTCACTAAAGTTCTTTCACACCGCTTAAAGGTAACACTGGACATTGCTCAACCGAGAGAACAAGCTGGATTCAGGAGTGGCTACAGCACAATAGATCATATCCACGTACTGAGAGAACTAATTGAAAGAGCAAGGGAATATGAACTTCCATTGTGCATGGCTTTTATCGATTATGAAAAAGCCTTTGATTCGGTGAAACCATCAGCAGTTACAATGGCTCTGAAATCCTGCGGTATTGAAGTTCATACATTAATATTATTAATAACATCTATGAAAATGCAAGTGCAAAGATATGGCTGTTTGAAAATACAACATGTATAAAAATTGGAAAAGGAGTGAGACAAGGTGACACCATATCTCCGAAGCTCTTTAATGCCACATTGGAAAATGTCTTTCAATCTCTGAACTGGGAAAACAAAGGGATAAAGATTAATGGAGATTATCTAACCCACCTTCGTTTTGCTGATGACAGTCATTTTTGCAACTACCCCATCAGAGCTGCAGAGTATGATCCAGGAACTTTGCTGACAAGAGTAAAGAAGTGGGATTAAAATGAACTTTCAGAAGACAAAAGTGATATTCAATGCTTTTACAAGAAATGAAGATTTATCGATTGATGGAGAAAAGCTGGAGATAACAGACACATACGTTTATCTTGGACAGCAGATATCAAGTGAAGGTCACATTGATGAAGAAATTAATTGGCGTACAAAACTTGCCTGGAGAGCTTTTGGAAGAAACAGCATAATTTTCAAGAGCAATATGCCATTATGTCTTAAAAGAAAAGTGTTTGATCAATGCATCCTTCCAGTGCTTACGTATGGTGCAGAGACGTGGACCTTAACGAAAAGAGTCGTAAAGGCTGCAGACAACTCAAAGAAGCATGGAGAGGTGCATGCTTGGTGTAACCAGGAGAGATAAGAAGAGGAACTCGTGGATCCGAAAAATGACAAGAGTGGAAGACATCATGATCAGAGTTAAATCCCTGAAATGGCAATGGGCTGGACATACTGCAGGACAGACCATCGATGTACAGCCGAAATTTTAGATTGGATTCCGAGGAACAGGAAGAGACCCAGAAGAAGACTACATGGGAGATGGGTGGATGAAATTCGAAAGTATGCGGGAGTGACATGGAGGAGATTGGCACAAGACAGACCGTTGTGGAGGAAACTTGGAGAGACCTTCGTCCAGCAGTGGATTGATAATGGTTGATGATGATGATATATATATATATATATATATATATACATGAGACAAGGTGACACCATATCTCCGAAGCTTTTTAATGCCACATTGGAAAATGTCTTTCAATCACTGAACTGGGAAAACAAAGGGATAAAGATTAATGGAGATTATCTAACCCACCTTCGTTTTGCTGATGACGTAGTCATTTTTGCAACTACCCCATCAGAGCTGCAGAGTATGATCCAGGAACTTGCTGACAAGAGTAAAGAAGTGGGATTAAAAATGAACTTTCAGAAGACAAAAGTGATGTTCAATGCTTTTACAAGAAATGAAGATTTATCGATTGATGGAGAAAAACTGGAGATAACAGATACGTACGTTTATCTTGGACAGCAGATATCAAGTGAGGGTCACATTGATGAAGAAATTAATCGGCGTACAAAACTTGCCTGGAGAGCTTTTGGAAGAAACAGCATAATTTTCAAGAGCAATATGCCATTATGTCTTAAAAGAAAAGTGTTTGATCAATGCATCCTTCCAGTGCTTACGTATGGTGCAGAGACGTGGACCTTAACTAAAAGAGACATACAAAGGCTGCAGACAACTCAAAGAAGCATGGAGAGGTGCATGCTTGGTATAACCAGGAGAGATAAGAAGAGGAACTGCGTGGATCCGAAAAATGACGAGAGTGGAAGACATCATGATCAGAGTTAAATCCCTGAAATGGCAATGGGCTGGACATACTGCCAGAAGGACAGACCATAGATGGACAGCGAGATTTTAGATTGGATTCCAAGGGACAGGAAAAGACCCAGAAAAAGACCACATGGGAGATGGGTGGATGAAATTCGTAAATATGCGGGAGTGACATGGAGGAGACTGGCACAAGACAGACCGTTGTGGAGGAAACTTGGGGAGACCTTCGTCCAGCAGTGGATTGATAATGGTTGACAATGATGATGATGATGATGACATACAGGGATGTAAGGTCAGGTGATGCGTAACATCACAGCCTCTCCTTGACAAATGTCAACCCCGCCTTCTCGTGGTGCATCCTGTTCCCACTAAAGAAGCTCTGACGACCGCAAATAGCGGTATAACTATACCATCGGGATCAGAGGAAATGCTATCCCACACTCACCAACCCGCTTGGCCAGCGTGGTGAGTTATGGCCAAACACCTCCAAAATGACTCTACAACTTAAATCTTGGCCCTCAGTCTCCGGCAGCTGGAATGTACCTGGCCAAGGCAGCGGCCAGTGCGACATGAAGGCAGATTGTGCTAGAATCCCCGGAGGACCGGACTAGGCTGCCATTTGATGCTGACCTTGGCTACCTACAACGGACGCTCCCTATCTTCTGATTCAAGGCTTCTTGAATTGGAAGAGGAACTACAAAGGATCAAGTGGGACATCGTCGGGCTGAGTGAGGTAAGGAGAAAAGGAGAAGATCTCATTGAACTGAAAAGTGGACATCTCTTCTATTATCGTGGGACAGATACTGGCAGAACTAGTGGTGTTGGATTTATAATAAACAAGAAACTGAAGGATAAAGTGGTAGAAGTTGAAAGTTCCTCTGACAGAGCTGCACGACTCGTTATCCAACTATCGAGAAGATACCAGGCTCAGATTATTCAAACTTATGCACCCACCACAAGTCATCCTGAAGAAGAAATTGAAGAATTTTATGAGGAAATTCGTCATCTAAATAATAAAGGTAAGCAGCACTTGAAGATAATTATGGGAGATTTCAATGCAAAAATAGGGCTCCGGCAACAGAATGAAACTTCAGTAGGTAAATTCGGTCACGGCAACAGAAACCAGCGTGGAAATACTCTCGTTGAGTTTGCAGAGGCAGAAGGATTTTTCATCTTGAATTCCTTTTTCAAGAAAAAGCCACACAGGAAATGGACATGGAGACATCCAATTGGGACGACAAGTGAAATTGATTTTATTATGTGTAACAAAAAATTCGTCATCAAAGACTGCAGTGTGCTAAACAAGTTCAACACAGGTAGTGACCATAGATTGGTGAGATGTAAGATGCACCTCAACACTAAACTGGAACGTGGCAAGCTCATAAGACAAACAAAATGTATTGACATAACCAACCTTAAAAAACACCATAATACTTTCAAGTTGGAACTGAAGAACAGATTCTCTGCTTTAGAAGGCCTAACATCGGAAGAAGTGTATATTTCGGAAGTTAACAGAAAAGTAACCAAAGCTCTTATGGAAACAGCAACAAAATTAGCTGGGTCTAAGAACAAGTTGCATGTAAACAAATTATCAGGAAAAACCAAAATGTTGATGCAAAAAAGAAGAGAGATGAGGACAACTAAAAGAGATGTGACTTCCAAAGTGGAATATATAGAGCTATGCAAGACAGCACGAAAAAGTATCACTGAAGACGTAAGGAAATTCAACTGTGAGCTAGTGAGGAAAGCAATTGAAAACAACCAAAGCCTAAAGATAGCAAAGGGACATCTCAGTAAGGGAAGAAAACAGATTATGGCTCTGAGAAAAGAAGATGGTTCTATAACAAGAAATAGAGGCGAAATTTTGACAAGAGTGAAAGATTTCTACTCCAAATTATATGAAAGGGATGATACATGTACTGCAGACATCATGAAAAGGTACCAGAGTTCTTCCAGTCCTCCCAGCAGAAGTTGCTCATGCAATCAAGAACATGAAGCGGGGGAAAGCTCCAGGAGAAGATGGAATTACTATAGACATCATACAAGAAGCAAGTGGAGAAATTGAAACAGTACTCGCCCAAATTTTCACTCGATGCCTTAATGAAGGGAAGATTCCTGAGGATTGGAACAATGCTACAATGATCCTGCTACATAAAAGAGGTGACATTGAGGATCTCAGGAACTACAGACCTATCAGCCTCCTATCAGTGGTTTATAAAATCTTCACTAAAGTTCTTTCACACCGCTTGAAGGTAACACTGGACATGGCTCAACCGAGAGAACAAGCTGGATTCAGGAGTGGCTACAGCACAATAGATCATATCCACGTACTGAGAGAACTAATTGAAAGAGCGAGGGAATATGAACTTCCATTGTGCATGGCTTTTATCGATTATGAAAAAGCCTTTGATTCGGTGAAACCATCAGCAGTTACCACGGCTCTGAAATCCTGCGGTATTGAAGATGCATACATTAATATTATTAATAACATCTATGAAAATGCAAGTGCAAAGATTCGGCTGTTTGAAAATACAACACACATAAAAATTGGAAAGGAGTGAGACAAGGTGACACCATATCTCCGAAGCTCTTTAATGCCACATTGGAAAATGTCTTTCAATCACTGAACTGGGAAAACAAAGGGATAAAGATTAATGGAGATTATCTAACCCACCTTCGTTTTGCTGATGACGTAGTCATTTTTGCAACTACCCCATCAGAGCTGCAGAGTATGATCCAGGAACTTGCTGACAAGAGTAAAGAAGTGGGATTAAAAATGAACTTTCAGAAGACAAAAGTGATGTTCAATGCTTTTACAAGAAATGAAGATTTATCGATTGATGGAGAAAAACTGGAGATAACAGATACGTATGTTTATCTTGGACAGCAGATATCAAGTGAGGGTCACATTGATGAAGAAATTAATCGGCGTACAAAACTTGCCTGGAGAGCTTTTGGAAGAAACAGCATAATTTTCAAGAGCAATATGCCATTATGTCTTAAAAGAAAAGTGTTTGATCAATGCATCCTTCCAGTGCTTACGTATGGTGCAGAGACGTGGACCTTAACTAAAAGAGACATACAAAGGCTGCAGACAACTCAAAGAAGCATGGAGAGGTGCATGCTTGGTATAACCAGGAGAGATAGGAAGAGGAACTCGTGGATCCGAAAAATGACGAGAGTGGAAGACATCATGATCAGAGTTAAATCCCTGAAATGGCAATGGGCTGGACATACTGCCAGAAGGACAGACCATAGATGGACAGCGAAATTTTAGATTGGATTCCAAGGGACAGGAAAAGACCCAGAAAAAGACCACATGGGAGATGGGTGGATGAAATTCGTAAATATGCGGGAGTGACATGGAGGAGACTGGCACAAGACAGACCGTTGTGGAGGAAACTTGGGAGACCTTCGTCCAGCAGTGGATTGATAATGGTTGACAATGATGATGATGATGATGATATACATACATACAGGGGTCGCGCTGCCAATCTCATCCTTCGCAATTTGCAAAAAATGAAAATCATTTTGGCAATGGAAAAAAGTTTTGGCAAAAATATTGGCAATTACCTTTTTGTACTGTTATAACATTTTGGTGAAAACAAATTGAATTTGGCAAATGATTTGGCAAAAACTTTAAGAAAGCCAGAACAACCCTTGTGTATTACGTATATATATTTTCACATTGGATAATGCTAGATTTTAATTCTGTTGTGTTTGTTTGAATGTCAGTTTCCCAGATTTTGGTTTTAAAAGGTTGGCAGCTATGAAGATTTGCATCACAAATCTGTTGGCTAATGCTTTGTTTTCAGTCTTAAGTTTCCATTGCTGTGTTCTTATGGTATTTGTCCTGTGTACATGATACATTGCATTACCGATATGTTAACTAACATTGTCATTTATGTATCGTAGTTCATATGAACTAATCTATGTCTAGAACTTACATTACGTGGCTATAAAACATTAGTCTTATCGACAATATGTATGTCGAATTTTATTACTGTTCACACTTTATGTTATATTGCATACTTGGGAGGTTATATATAATTAGGTACAAAACAAGCGAGATATATAAAACAATAATGAGAAGATATGTAGTTCAGCTTACCTTGAATGGCAAGCTCGATTTAAAACTAAATAAATCAATATCAACCAGTCGGGTACGGTCCTAAATTCTGACTCAGTCCAGAAAGATAGTATCTAGTACAGGTGCACTGGTCAACATGTTTTAAATTCTACTTTTATGACAGTTTAACCCTTTAATGACCATTACTCTAAAATCTAGTATCACTTTAAGTACCATAATGCCCGAAACTCTGTTGTTTCACTTCTTTGTTTAGTAACAACAATGGTGACCGACGGTGACACCTGCTGATCCCTCATAGGTCGTGCAAATTTAAAGAGTAGGTAAGGGTAGGAAATCTGACTCGTTCTAGACAGGATTTTCAGGCAGCCGTGGTCATTTGTATGTATGGGCGTTATGGTCGTTAAAGAACATGATTCAGTAACGTCATGTACTATGACAGAACATGGATGGAACAAACTCCATAGAGGTGCACTGGACAATCCACCATCAAATCTTTTTTTAAAAAACCATAAAAGATTTTTAAATTGTGATACAAAAGGAATAACATAAAAATATTCTGAAATAACATACATACAATGAAAGGGTGAATAAACGTGAAAAGAATTTTCAAATGTTAAAAGAAAGAACATTTTGCAACATACATATCTTGGATGGACTAATCTCAGTGCAGGTGCACTGGTCGGTTCTTGGCGATTGAACATGAAAGAATTTATAAAACTCAAAGATTCGGGGATTAAATTCCGCCGAAATAAAGTTGTTAGGCGGGAGTCTCCCGCCTTATGTAATTTTAAGAAAAAATATAAATATAAAATCTTGGGTCCATTTTTGGACCACTCGCAAAATTTGCATGCTAAAAACGTATCCTTCGTGAAAATTCATGTGTTAGAAATGGACCGTTCAGAGTTCCGAAAATTGTGATCGAATACACAGTTCACGTCGGGAACATAATCAGTTTATGGACACGTGAAGCAGCTTCCATATGTAGCTGCATGAGCAGTTCATTTTGCATATTCCAGACTGTTACGAATCAGGCATGAGATTCTTCTTCGGATATGCGGTATTCTGCTTTTTTCACCACATTTGGTTTGTTTGAGATCGATGAAAAAAACAACTGAAGATAATGTTTTATTTTCGGAGCATTAGCGTATGTGTGTGGGGTGGGGGAAGGTCGTTTTCCGTCTGAGGAACGGTTTAAGAAAAATAACGTCATGTGAGTTTGTTCTTGATTTGGGCCTTATATGTGAAACTTAAGTCTAGATTTACAAGACAGAAATATTGACTTGTACAGAACAGACAGGAAGATAAAGAATACAGTTCAAGTTTTTGAGGAAATAATTTAAAATCCTGTTCCGTACTACAGTATGTCTCTTCAAAGTCAGAAGAACATGAAGTTCAAAGGGATTGAGCTCCACACAAATGAAAGACACAGTCCTGCAATAAGTTCATCTGCTTTTTATAAAAGTCTGAAAGAGGCTGTTGGAAAGCGTTTGCTTGAAGATGTTGATGCTGATTTGCCTGAATGTGCCAAGATTTAGATTCCAAGTATTGGCCAAAAATCCTGGGAAACATCTGACATTTGGTGAAGCTGATATTAGAAAGTTAGCAGGCAAATTCCGCTTAAATGAAAGAGAAGCAGCTCCTGGTTTCTGTGAGTATCTTCAAGTAAATAAAGTCCTGGACATACTATTTCATCTAAAGCACACTTTGAGCGCAATTGCAATATCTTCCAGTGAATGTGAAAGGGGTTTCTCTCAGATGAATCTTATAGTAACTTCATCTAGGTTATCTCTGCTTGTACGGACAACTTCTGCACCGATGTTCATCAGGATAGTAAGACCTCCTCTCACTCAGTTCAACCCTAGCAAATATGTGGACTCGTGGCTGCTCCGAGGTCGTCATTGTGCAGTTGATACCAAAAGCAATAAGCGATTTAGAGACGATGGAGGGTACATCGGAGGATATGTTAAAAGTGTGGAAGTTGCTGTAATAACATCTTCATGGAGAATACCAGCACCTTTTTCCAGAAAAAAAGCACTTCAGGTACCTAGGCAGGTGCTACAACTTAACAGAGATTAGTGAAGAGGACCAAAACCTTCTAAAGCTCAGGACATGGTCAGAGATCACCTCTATTTGTGAGTACCATAAGAAAAAAAAAAATACTGAAATTTGAGCACCTTTATGGAAATAGTTGTGACCCACTAAAAATTCAGCTAAAAATAAAAAAGGAAGATACCAGGGTATCAGGTTCTCTGAGAATAACAACTGAAATGAGAGAACACTGCAACAGTTTTGTGTTTTTAATACCAGGGAAAGCTCTTTGTCCTTCATGTGTTCTTGCTCTGAACAACAAAGCAATGCAAATTATGATGATGATGACGACGACGACGATGGTTTTAGGCCTGCAATTCAAAAGGTGAAAGAAATCAATACTGCCTGCTCACTCCTGCATATCTCTCCAATTTGCATTTAGAAACTGCCATCAAAACAAAGAGCACAGGCCATAGTGGCAAAATCTGAAAGGATAGCACGAGCAGCTAGGAGAAAATTGGCACTTAAGTTTGAGAACAGAGAGTTATCTGATGACAATGACGTGAATGAGTTAAGTGAAGAGGATGAGTATGATGCTCTGATAAGAAAATTGAAAGTAAAGTTTACTACAGCTCATAACAAAGAAAAAAATACAAATAATCAGTACTACCACAGAGCTGGTCTACTGCTCATATCTGTGAAGAATTTAATTGCACAGAATACATTGTAAAGAAAACTAAAAAACTTGTAAAAAAATATTTGGTATCCTACCTGACATTCCCAAGCCTGCAAAAAGTATTTTTAGTCCTGAGATAACTTAGAAAGTCTTAGTTTTATACTGATCATGAGAACAGCACGGTTTGCCCTGGAGCAAAAGACAGTGTTTCTGTTTGAGACAATGAAGGTAGAAAGGTTTTGAAACAAGAGACTGGTCTTGTGTAATATCAGAGAACTGTACACAAACAACAAGAGCGTAAATCCAAATGACAAGATTGGTTTCTCCAAATTTGCCTTTTTGAGACCAAAGTGGTGTGTTCTTGCAGGAGCAAGTGGGACACACTCTGTCTGCATTTGCCTTTACCATCAAAACTTGAAATTAATGTTGCTTGGAACAAGAATGAATATTTCTTACAAAGACTAACTGGAAAGTGTTGTGTGTAACATTGAGAGTGAAGAGTGTATGATTAAAAAATGGTAATTGTCCAGGACCAGATGTAATTAGGAATATGCTTGAAGAAATATGTGAGGATCTTCATGAACACACTTTGACTTGTGGATGACCACAGACAGAACAGAGATGGTTAATGGTCTCTTTCATCAGATGATTTCATTGAAAAGGTAATAGAAAAAGTGATGGACCTCAAGAAACACCATTTTGTAGCAAAACAGCGGCCTTCTTTCCTTAAAAGTACAAAAGAAAACTTAAAGCAAAATGAGTGTATAATCATAGGCGATTTCAGTGAAAACTTCACATGCGTAGTCCAAGATGAGGTGCAATCTTTTCATTGGGAAACTGATCCAGTTACTCTCCACCCTTTTGTGGTGTATTTCAAGACCAATAATGAAGTAAAATGTCAAAGCTTCTGTGTGGTGAGTGACCATTTGTCCCGCAACACTAATGCTGCCTTTACCTTCCAGAAGAAGCTGCTGCCACAAGTAAAGGAGCTCATTGGCCCCCATCTCACCAAAGAGTTCTACTTTTCTGATGGTGCAGCCAGCTTGAACAAAAATTATAAGAATTGCTGCAATCTGTTCTGTCACAAGGTTGATTTTGGGCTTGATGCTGAATGGCATTTCTTTGCCACTGCACACGGCAAGAACTCATGTGACCCATCACATGAGGTCTGGTAAGGAAAGCTTCACTGCAAAAACCTATGCAGTGGCCATTCTTACAGCTCAAGCTCTTTATGAATTTTGTGTTGGTAATATTCAAGGAGTCCGTTTCATTTTTGTTGAAAGCAGGGTTGGCAAGGTTTTTACCGTACTGTCCTTTAAAACCCTTATGTCCAAAACTGTCTGAAACCTCTGCCAGACAACCGTATGTAAAAAAATTATAAAATATGTAAAAATACACAATAATATAAATAACTATATGTAAAAATTTTGAAATTGAAAACTTTATACAGTTACATTAATTGTTTTTAGATTACTAAGTCCAACATTTTAATACAAATAGTATGACATTTTTGTTAAATTTTACTTATATACAGCCATTGATGACACACTATGTTACATTTAAAGAAATACAATTTGCATTAGGCTCAATATTAGGTTTAATTTAAAAAAAAATGTACATTTGTTGTACTTCAAAAAGTGAACAGTAATATGAAACTAATACATGAAAAGGGGGGAAGCAGTTATCAACACTACAGAAAGATATTAGTGCAAAGTACAAGAGAAACGTTAATAATCCAGCGCAATTGGTTCTCTTAACATCCGATAACAGTAACACATAACCAGTTTAGATGGTGTGTTTGTGCCAAGACAATTTCTGAGTTTTGAATGTATTACTCCAAAGTTTTAAAACATTCTTTCAATCATTATATCTTGTTCCAGCAGGTTTAAATAATGGGCACTGCATCCATATACCAGCAAGCTATTACATTCTTCACACAGGAGTTCCTTTGCTTTCTCCATAACTCTGGCATTATCAGTGACCACAGCCTTTATATCACAAGTATATTCTTTCTTTGCCTTTGCAATAGCAGATTGTAAAACATCTTTGTGATATTGTGCATTTTTTGTATGTGTACTTGCTTCCACTGAATCCAAAAAATAAGATTTCCCCTCACACTGAATACAAGTTGCAATAAGTGGATCATTGTGTATATTACTCTATCCATTTTCAATCAGGGTGACCTGTTTGTCTTCGATAAGTGTCTTGGTTCTATTTGTGACTTCTGCTGACACTATATCTAAAAGTTCTCTTGCTAATGCTTTACGACTTGGCGGTCTATATCCTGGACACAGAGCTGAAACTAATTCTTTGAATGTTTGATGTTCTACTGCAGTGAAGGCAATATTGTTGGTGTAAAAAAATTTGGCAACCAGTATATTCAAATTTTCTGCAGTTCTGTCACTTGTTTTTAAAATATGGGAATCTAAACACTGCTGAGTTTTCATCTTTTTTGGTGGTACCACAAGTCCACTTTAATTTACTTCTAGGAGTTCAAGGTTAGATGAATCCCGATCTCCAATTTCTGCATTACTTACAGTTCTATCATTACATACCTTTTCAGCTTTGTAAGATAAAATGTGTTTTCTCAATCTGTCTGCTTTTCCAAGTTGAACATTTCCACAGTATTTACATTTGGCATATTTACTATTACTTCCAGATTTTCCCTCATTCTGTACCTTAAGAAAATGTTGCCATACACCATCTGATGGTCTACGACCTTTGTGCATTTTCAGTTTAAAATTTTAGATTTTTTTACTAAAACAAAAACACTTCTTTCTTCTTCAGGTTTTAGGCACCTCAAAACCAATCTCCCCAAATCAAAATAAAGAAGTCTGTCTCCTTTCATTTTGTGTGTGTGTGTGTGTTTCAAGGGACAAGGTTTCTACAGTATGAATTGCAACTTTGTGTATGTTTCCTGTGTTCCATAAAAAAAAAAAAAAAATCACAAAGTAAGACAAAATCAGCATCCAATCATCAGTGTTTAATGGGCTTTTAAGTAAAAAATGACTCATTTCTGAACATTTTCTTAGTATTACAGAATCCTCATTTTATGCTTAACAAAACCTTTTTGAATCATTCCAATATCTGTATTGGTTCAGCAGATATCAGAAATATCGGAAAGGCTTCAATATGCTAAAAATTGTGACAGCCACCATCTTTGAAGCAACCTATAGAGGGGGGGGGGAGTGAAAAAAAATTGTATAAATTATTTTTGGCCATTATACAACCACACAAGTAAATGAGCAAAGTTTCAAATTTTTTCAGAACTATGCAGCTACACACTTTTCAAAATTGGGCCATTCTGTATTGAAACTGATGAAGTTGGAAAATTTGTAAGAATTCTGTATTGAATGACCCTACTACTGTTTCCCAGAATCTTAATATTATTAAGTCACATATATTCTAAACTCCCCACCCGAAATGTTCAGTCACCTCCATTTACAAACACAAGTGGGGAGACTCCCTTCCATTTCAAATTAAATTTTAAGCCCTGAGATTAAAAGAACATTAAAATATCAAGCTCGCTTTATACTCCAACTCTTCTCCTTGACAATATCAGGCTAGTTTCGACATTATCTATAAGCCATCTTCAGTTAAAACAGATGAACTGTTATACCGCCCTTGCAGCAATTGTGTTCTCGCCACATGCCTTGAACATCCGACCGTCCCGACATGCAGCGCTCATCAGGCCATTAGCAACTCCCTCTGGGTGCTCATATGCGTCATTCATCCGGTGCCATCTGTAGTAATCATCATTAGTTGCAATCCACTTATGTAATTTATGCTGATTTTGGTTTTCGAAACTTTTTTCTTTTTATCCCTAATTTTTTTCCTGTGTTCGGTTTCTGTTAAATGCTTCCACACAAACAGAATTTCAATAGGTGTGTTATTACCTAAAATTATTAAATTTTGACTTCTCAATCATACTGCCTCCGATGTAATAATTTCCTTATGCGTTTTACGAGAAGTATATAGTGCATTTGTCCGGTCAGATGTAAGTTCATTTTTAATGTAATAGTTAGTAAGAGATGTCTTAGTTTCTTTTCGATTCTAGTTATTGATGTTCTATTAATCTAGTTTTAAACCTCTCTTGGTTACTACCAGTGTAACTCCTATTTTGAAGGTTGTTGCAATTGATAGTCGGAGTGGCATAGAATTGCCAGCTTTTTCTAGGAGTGATTTGGTGTTATCATTGGTCAAAAGTTTTTCATTATCAATTACAGTTTCTGCAATGTTAATATTATGACAGGAACATTCTTTTTTAAGTACATTACTTAGTTCCGGAGATAGGTATAGTAACCTTTCTTAAGTTTGCACATCATTTATATCTTTAGGTCTGGGATTCTGGATCTTATTTTGATATTCTTGTATAATGAGGTAATTAACCTTCTGTGTGTCCAAATTCTTCTTAGATGTTCTTAATCCAGTTGATCTCTACTATTTTTTTTTTTTTTTTTTTGTTGTTGTTGTTGTTGATGGATGTGTTATAGCTCTTTTTTTATATAGGACAAAAAGAATAATGTTTTATACTTCCATGGATGCGATGAGTAGTTTCGGATAATTACTGGAAGAAACATAGGTCTGCAATATGCGGATGTTTCAATTTTTCCTTCTTTGATAAATAAAGATATATCAAGACAGTTCAATCTCCTTTCTAAATCATCATTTGGGACATTCTCAAGATCGAATCAAAAATGAGAAATTTTTTAGAAATTAAAGGGGGGGGGGGGTCATTTTCCATCTTTGGAAATAGTATTTCGTCTTCCAAAACTTTCGAAAGCGGAAATTAAATGCGAGTGAAGGTCCCCCCCTACCGCTATTGTACTTTCTTTTTCTTGCTGTGTTGGCTCTGACCACTATGGTTGTTAAATGTCCTTGCATAAATGTGTGTATTTCAGCTTGAAATTGTGTGGGCAATGATTTCCGAAAACCGAAGTTAAAAGATGGTGCTAAGATTTTCCAGTAGTCTACAGGCATGAGATACCTCCTGGATTTGAGGAATTCCGCCATTTCCATTATCATTTGGGGCATTTTCGAGATCAATGAACAACTGAATGCAGAGAGAGAGAAATTAGGGGGGTGATTATTGGTGGGAGTCATGGTGGGGGATCGTTTTCCATTTAAGGGTGAAATTCCATCTTTCAAAACTTTCAAAAACGAAAGTTAGGCAGAGTAAGGATATCTCCCGTAATCATAATTTTTTATTCTCGCAATGTCCCTTCTGCTGAATTTTGTTCTTAAATACCCTTTTATTCCATAAACGCTTGCATTTCAGCTTTAAAATGGAGGAAGAAGTTTCTGAAAATGGAAGTTGATCGAAGCGATTATTTCTCTCGTGATCGGAATTTTTTTTTTCCCTGCGACGTTCTCGCTGTCCTGTGTTGTTAAATGTTATTCTGCCTCATAAACGTTTGCATTTAAACTTGATAAGGGAGGGGAAAGTATCTGAAAATGAAACTGACGAAGTTGGAAAATTTGTAAGAATTGATGCATGATGTTCAAAATATTCATATTCTCAAAGTTATCTAAAATAGTGAGCTTTAATACCATGTATTCATGGTCCTTAGGCTGAAAGGTCTTTCAGCATGATGGATAAAACTATTGTCATCTGATGGAATAAAAGAAAAAAAAGTGATAATGAAGAAATGGGGAGGGAATGATAGCAACCGGAAGAAAAATTAAGTAATGAATGCTTTGTGCTGCACAGTCCATAAGAGACACATATAGCCACTGCTCTTGCTGAGAAGAAAGCAACACAAAGAGGAAAATTAAGCTGATGTTCTAGTATGTACAACCCCCCCCCCCCCGCCAAAAAATAAACTGTATTTGAAACAATGTGCTTTAAAACCATTTCATTTTGTTTTGAGTACATTTATTTTATATTGTGAATGTAGTTATGTGCTCCAGTTTAATATTTACATAAATTACAGTGAAAAAAAGTTCAGCTTTTTATTCTTTCGTTGGTCTTGTGTGTGTAATTAATTACTTCATAGCTTCCTCTAATTGCTGTCAGTAGTGAAAAACTTAACAGGAATTATGGAGGCTCAAATTTTTATCTATGAAGTAAGACGCAGAAACTTGTAGACCTGTGAAAGACAGGAACTCCTGATGATGATCTAGTGTATAAATCGAAAATTTGAAAGGTAATACGTACCTAAAAAATTTATCCTCCGTAATTCTCGTTAAGTTTTTCGTTACTAATTTTTCCCTGTTGCATTTCGATTTCTCATGAAGTCATCCAAATAGAGCTAGGATAGCTCAGAGATCAGTTAGCAATCTGGCAGTGTAAAATAACAATCCCTCCAGTAAAGGTTTCACCAAAATGAATTTTAAATAAGCTAAAATCATATTAAGACCAAAATCATCATAATTAGATATATTTACATAATTTAGGTATAAACCTAATTTAGATATACTGATGAGATATATCATTTTTTTTTGTTGTTCTTAAATCAAAATGTTGATACAAATATATATCCCTTACATTTTAGATTCCATCATCGTGGTCCAATCCAACTAAAAAGTTTCATATTGGACTGAAAAATGGTTATGAGTTATATCCAAAAGTCTTAAAGGAAAGAATGCAAGTAAGTAACATTTTAAACAACAGGAGAAAAATTGTAACTCATTTGTGAAGTATTTTTTCTTGTGCAAAATTGGAAGGCAACTGAATCGTTCATTCTGTTACCAATTTTCTTTTGTACTGCTGCCATGCATTGCAGATTTAGAAAACGTACGGGCATTTCTTGTGGGAAACATACAGCATTGGAACTCACAAACATATGGTAAACATATTCAACTGTGCTGTCAATTTAGATTCTCATTCTGGCTAGCACTAGTGGATTTTCATCCATATTTGTTGTATGGCATGAAGTGTCTTATGTGTGCAAAATTAATGAAAAGTTTAGAATAAAAAACAGAGAAAATATTCTGAATTTAGCACCTGAGTATTTATAACAGCAAAATTTTACTGTGAATTCTGAAAAGTTGTAAATGTACAGAGTAAATAATTATAAAATTAAAATTCAGTGGTAAGATGAAAAACATTTGAAATGTATTAATGATGGTAAATTGAATCAATATCCAACTGCCTGCCGTTCCTGAAGTCGCAAGCTCCTGATAGGCAGGAATTCCATGTTGACCTCCCATCTCAATTCTTGCTTCAGATTTAAATGTGATATCTGTATTTGTGATTTGATGGGTTCCATTTCAACTCAGGCAGGGTCGTACCATCATGGTCTCAGATTTCTCTAAAAAAATTAAGGGGTGTTCCTTGACTAAAATAAGGAGACCCATATTTTTCTTTCGGCAAGAAAAAATTTTCCCTTCGAGATAGAGGGTTTCAAATCTAGCACCGTCAAACAAGCTCTCTAGAAAACGGTTATTTTTCCTAACTTCAGCGAGTCATTGCAGCAGAGTCAAAAAAGATATCGTGTTCTTGTATTTTTTTACATTGTGTGTATAACATATAATAATATATGGTGCTAATATTTGCTACACATCGTATGATTAAAATTTAAAAAAATCGTAAACTTTGTGATTTTTAAAAAAAATTGAATTTTTTAAGTTTTTTTTAAACAGGTTTGGATGGAGTTTTTTTCTATATTCGTTTTTTTCGTTAAAGACATACAAATGTGCACTTTATTTGTAATTTTTTGTGTGTCTGTGAAACTGCTAGCTCTCAGCGTTTCGGCAGCGTTAAAAACAGCCGATTTTGAAAAATCTCTAACTTTGCCAACGATTTTCTCAAAAAGGCCATTTTTAAAATTCTGAAAATTAGATCCCTGTTTCATTATCAACAGGAGAATATCTGTGTAAATTTTCACGGACCTAAAAACGCTCGTTTCCGAGTTAGACGCGTTTGAATTCGGTTTGAAAGCCTACGATTTCCGTGTTCTAAAGGCGCCATTTTGCAAAATCTCAAGCGCAAAGTACGTACGTTATTCTCTTACCCGAATCAAAGCGTTAGATATTCTTTGCCCGAATGATGGAATGAGAGCATTGGGTCAGCTGGCCCTGGTTGGATACATCCACCTCACCCTTCCCCGAGTGATGACATGCCTATAAAACTGTCGGGGTGGGGGGGGGGGTAACAAATACATAAAGAAAATTCTTGCTGCTCCACTAACAAAGTTGAGTTGCGAAAGACAGCAGCAGTTGTTTGTTTACGTATATACTTAAACATCGCATAAGAAAAGACTATGAAAGAGTAGAAAACTATTGTGAAACAATTTTAAGAAAAAGAGTGCAGGCACGTGTACTGTAAGTTAATTTTCGATGGCTAAACACCCTCTAGTTTTTCTGGGAGTTGCTAATTGTAGGCTACTGTCAGAAGAGCAGTTACTAAAATTAACTTCTCAGTTTTTCGTAATAGTAAAATATTCGCTCAGGAGAGTTTTGTCCTCTGCGAACGGGGAGAAAGGTGCAATGCTCTTGACCTCGCTGCTGGGTTGATAGCGCTGGTCGCTACCGAAGCTCTGCTTACCTCCACTCCAAAACGTAATGGCAATTGTCTAATCTACTAAATAAATAACAATTAACACATACGCGTGCATGCTTATTCATAAAATGTAAGTTGAGTATATTTCCTGTTCAATCAGCTGATTTTACAAGTAAAATTCATATACAACTAAATGCGCTTATAATGGTGTAAAGATTTTTATCTATTTAAAACATATTCAAAGATTTCAATTTTTTTTAAGAGGAGGGGGAGGGAGTGTGTTCGTAGTGATCTCCACCTGGGCCACGATAAACCATGCACTGCCCATGTCTTCTGCTCCCTTAGAAGATAATCCTGGATCGATAGGAGACCAGCGGAGTTTTGACACCCCCCCTCCTCTCACGTGGTGGTGAGGTGTCTCAAAGCTAGGTAGCTTTCAAAAATGTTTCAACTTAGTTGGCTGGTAATAAGAGAGGGATTCCATTTCAATTCTGGCAGGGTCGTACCATCACGGTCTGATATTTCTCTAAAAAATTAAGGGGGTGTTCCTTGATTAAAATAAGGGGACCCATATCTTTTCTTTCGGCAAGAAAAAAATTTTCCCTTCGAGACAGAGGGTTTCAAATCTTCCACCGTCAAACAAGCTCTCTAAAAACGGTTATTTTTCCTAACTTCAGCGAGTCATTGCAGCAGAATTAAAAAAGATCTTTTGCTCTGGTATTTTTTATTACATTGTGTGTATAATGTATAATATTTGATGCTAATATTTTTTACACATCGTATGAAAAATTTTTAAAAAATCGTAAACTTTGATTTAAAAAAAAATTGAAATTTTTAAGATTTTTTTAACTGGTTCAAATGGAGTTTTTGTTTTCTGTACTCGTTTTTTTGTTAAAGACATATACAAATGTGCACTTTATTTGCAATTTTTTATGTGTCTGTGAAACTGCTAGTTTCTGCAGCGTTAAAAACAGCCGATTTTGAAAAATCTCCAACTTTGCCAACGATTTTCTCAAAAAAGCCCTATTTTTTTAAATTCTGAAAATTAAATCCCTGTTTTATTATCAACAGGAGAATATCTGTGTAAATTTTCACGGACCTAAAAACGTCCGTTTCCGAGTTAAACACGTTTGAATTTGATTTGAAAACCTACGATATCTCCGTGTTCTAAAGGCGCAATTTTGGAAAAATCTCAGGCGCAAAGTACGCACTCTCTTACCCGAATGTGAGAGCGTTGGATCCGTCCACCTGACCCTACCCTGGGCGATAACATGCCTAAAAAACGGTCTTGGAAAAAACAAAACAAATCTATATATATAGAATTGAATGTATGTCTGCTAAACAAATTTACAGTTTTCAATTTAGAACCACCAAACTTGGTATACTATCTCATGGTACCCTAACTTAAACCGTAGACGGTTTGGAAGGGTTAGAGCCGGGTCAATGGGGCTCCACACAAAACTTCCATAAAATCTAGTTTTCAATTTAGAACCACCAAATTTGGAAAAGACATACAAATCTTAGACCGCAGACTGTTTTTGGAAGGGGTCGAACCCTGGGTCAAAGGGCCCCCACACAAAATTTCCGTAAAATATACTTGTAAACTATAGTGCCTAACTGAGACCGTAGATGGTTTTTGGAAGGGGGTAGAGCCCTGCGTGTGTAAGAGCCCGTGGTCAAAGGGCCCCACGCAAAATTTCCGTAAAATCTGGTTTTCAATTTAGAACCATCAAATTTGGTATACTTTTCTTGGCACCTAACTTTGTAAAATATTTTACGAAAATTTTGTAGGGGTGGGGGGCTTGACCCCGGAGTTCGACCCCTTCCCAAAACCGTCTAGTCAAAGTTAGGGTGTCAAGAAAAAGTATACCAAATTTGATGGTTCTAAATTGAAAACTAGATTTTACGGAAATTTTTAAGTGGAGCCCTTTGACCCGGGCTCCCCCTTCCAAAACCGTCTACGGTCTAAGTTAGGGTACCATGAGATAGTATACCAAGTTTGATGGTTCTAAATTGACATACATTCAATTCTCTATATATATAGATTTGATATTTTTTTTTTTCCAAGACCGTTTTTTAGGCATGTTATCGCTCAGGGTAGGGTCAGATGCACGGATCCAACACTCTCATTCGAGTAAGAGAATACGTACTTTGCGCCTTAGATTTTTCCAAAATGGCGCCTTTAGAACACGGAGAAATCGTAGGTTTTCAAATCAAATTCAAACGCGTCTAACTCAAAAACGGGCGGTTTTAGGTCCGGGAAAATTTACACAGATATTCTCCTGTTGATAATAAAACAGGGATTTAATTTTCAGAATTTTTAAAAAGGGGCGTTTTTGAGAAAATCGTTGGCAAAGTTGGAGATTTTTCAAAATCGGCTGTTTTTAACGCTGCGAAACTAGCAGTTTCACAGACACATAAAAAATTGCAAATAAAGTGCACATTTGTATGTCTTTAACAAAAAACGAGTATAGAAAAAAAAACTCCATTTGAACCAGTTAAAAAAATCTTAAAAATTTCAATTTTTTTAAATCGAAGTTTACAATTTTTAAAATTTTAATCATACAATGTGTAAAAAGATTAGCATCACGTATTATTATACGTTATACACACAATGTAATAAAAAATACCAGAACAAAATATCTTTAATTCTGCTGCAATGACTTGCTGAAGTTAGGAAAAATAACCGTTTTTAGAGAGCTTGTTTGATGGTGGAAGATTTGAAAACCTCTGTCTCAAAGGGAAAATTTTTCGTGCCGAAAGAAAAGATATGGGTCTCCTTATTTTAATCAAGAAACACCTTAATTTTTTTAGAGAAATCTGAGACCGTGATGGTACGACCCTGCCAGAGGATGAAATGGAATCCCTCTCTTGTTACCAGCCAACTAAGTTGAAACATTTTTTGAAAGCTTACCTAGCTTTGAGACACCTCACCACCACGTGAGAGGAAGGGGGGGGGGGTGTCAAAACTCCGCTGGTCTCCCATCGATCCAGGATTATCTTCTAAGGGAACAGAAGCCATGGGCAGTGCATGGTTTATCCTGGCCCAGGTGGAAATCACTAAGAACACAATCCCCCCCCTCTTTAAAAAAAATTGAAATCTTTGAATATGTTTTAAATAGATAAAAATTTTTACATCATTATAAGTGCATAAGTTGTATATGTATTCTACTTGTAAAATCAGTTGATTGAACAGGAAATATACTCAATTTACATTTTATGAATAAGCATGCACGCGTATGTGTTAATTGTTATTTATTTAGTAGATTAGACAATTGCCATTACGTTTTGGAGAGGACGTAAGCAGAGTTTCGGTAGCGACCAGCGCTATCAACCCACCAGCAGCGAGGTCAAGAGCGCACCTTCTCCCCCGTTCGCAGAGGACAAAACTCTCCTGAGCGAATATTTTACTATTACGAAAAACTGAGGTTAACTTTAGCAACTATAACAAAACAGCAACTGCTCTTCTGACAGTAGCCTACAATTAGCAACTCCCAGAAAAACTCAAGGGTGTTTAGCCATCGAAAATTAACTTACAGTACACGTGCCTGCACTCTTTTTCTTAAAATTATTTCACAACAGTTTTCTACTCTTTCATAGTCTTTTTTTATGCGATGTTTAAGTATATACGTAAACAAACAACTGCTGCTGTCTTTCGCAACTCAACTTTGTTAGTGGAGCAGCAAGAATTTTCTTTATGTATTTGTTACCCCCCCCCCCCCATGACCCAATGCTCTCATTCCATCATTCGAGCAAAGAATATCTAACGCTTTGATTCGGGGGAGAGATAACGTACGTACTTTGCGCTTGAGATTTTGCAAAATGGCGCCTTTAGAACACGGGAAATCGTAGGCTTTCAAACCGAATTCAAACGCGTGCAACTCGGAAACGAAGCGTTTTTAGGTCCGTGAAAATTTACACAGATATTCTCCTGTTGATAATGAAACAGGGATTTAATTTTCAGAATTTTAAAAAATGGCCTTTTTGAGAAAATCGTTGGCAAAGTTAGAGATTTTTCAAAATCGGCTGTTTTTAACACTGCCGAAATGCGGAAACTAGCAGTTTCACAGACACACAAAAAATTACAAATAAAGTGCACATTTGTATATCTTTAACGAAAAAAACGAATATAGAAAAAACTCCATGCAAACCTGTTTAAAAAAAAACTTAAAAAAATTCAATTTTTTTTAAAAATCACAAAGTTTACGATTTTTTTAAATTTTAATCATACGATGTGTAGCAAATATTAGCACCATATATTATTATATGTTATACACACAATGTAAAAAAAAATACAGGAACACGATATCTTTTTTAACTCTGTTGCAATGACTCGCTGAAGTTAGGAAAAATAACCGTTTTCTAGAGAGCTTGTTTGACGGTGCTAGATTTGAAACCCTCTTTCTCGAAGGAAAATTTTTCTTGCCGAAAGAAAAAATATGGGTCTCCTTATTTTAGTCAAGGAACACCCCTTAATTTTTTAGAGAAATCTGAGACCATGATGGTACGACCCTGCCTGAGTTGAAATGGAACCCATCATTTCATGAGTTGGTATACCAAAACTTTTATTCTCAAATTCCTGCTGATATGAACATTGAATCAGATTTTCAGTCGAGCAAAGAGTTGAGCAAAATCACAATTTTCTTTCAGTTGTGTCATTTCATGTTATTAAATCAACAATTTTAAAAATGTTTTGCTTAACCAGTTTTTGAATTTGAAATTTGGTATACCATAGAAGTCTAGCTTTTAGAATTTAAAAAAGAGAAATGTACTTTTTTACATATTCTCATTGAAGTAGTTGAACATATCAATAGTTGTGATTATGGCATTTGTTACTGTCCCCCTCTGAAGACTGGTCTTTCTCAAAATCCTGGTAACTGTTCCACAGATTCTATCATATGGTCCTTTGCCGTAAGATGTGGCAAAAAAATACCATTCCATTTCTACTAGGTGTCTCAAGAAAGATTGAAACAAGCTTTTACCTGTTCAATGGTTGATCACAGGTACAAACTTTCAAATAGGAAAATGCTCAAAATGACGTAAAAACTTATGGCATGGCAGTTGCACTCCTGTGGGTGGCATTTTCATTAAAATAAAAAAAAAAATTATACAGCCTTTGCAAAAAAAAAAAAAAGTTGCGTGATGTTTTAATTAGTAGAAAAAAAGTCATTCTGCTCATGAAACTCAAGAGATATTCACGATGAAAATTGTAAAAAAAAATGTATCGTCTGGAGTGATAATTTCTTGCACGCATGAGAGCTCTTCCCTTACTCGCTTTGAGTGCTACAATGCTATGCAGTTAAAGCAATGAAACTTCATAATAATTACATTATCTGAGCAGCTGGGATGAGAAGGAAAATAGCTGGGTGTTGTACATTGCCAAACTGATCTGAGAACGTATCTTGAATTCCTCTGGCCACAATTAGTTTTGAGTAAAAAAGTTGTCGGGGAATGGTTATTGTTCTGGCTCAGAGGTCTAAAGGAGAAAACGTGTTATGATGAACCATTAAAAATGTGCGCTTTTAATATTTAACACTTGTATAGCATTAATCATGGGTATATTTACTGTGAAGTGTTTTTTTGTTTAATAACTCTTTGATGAGATAGAACTTCATTGATGCCTTATGATATTCCAGAGCAGATGTTTTGTTCTTCTTTGGTAGTCCAGCAACAGCTCTCAACCAGTGTTGTGGGATATTGCCATTATACTAGAATCTGCATTACAGTGTCCTTTTAAAATGCATTTTCAGGCTGTTTGCAAATGTATATTTTAAATATTTGTGATCTAAACAATGTGTCTGTTTAAATATTTAAAATGCAGGTACACTCTTTGCCACACACAAAAAAAAAAAAAATAATAATAATAATGGAGTACCCCAAGAAAGTTGTTTGATTCTGACGAAACTCTGCATGGCCAGTACCTCAGGGCTGAATATGCAAACAATTGAAAAATAGTGACTGAGGACTAAATAGTGGCCCACCACAATGCACGGGAACTGCGAATCGAGGAGGGTATATCAACAGTAATAAAGCTCACACACAGGAACAATTGTAACAGAGGATTGCAGTTGCATTAACCTCCATGGACTGTGAGGGTGCCTTGATATTGTATCCGTGCACAATACGAGCAATTGAGTGAGTTTGAGAGAGGTGGTATAATTGGGCTGAGAGAGACCAGTTGGTCAAGTTGTCATATTGCCAGACATTCTGGTCGGTGTGACACGGCAGCCGGATGATGTTGGTGCCATTGGATCGAGAAAAGTACAACACAGCAACATGCAGGTAATGGACATCCAGGGGCAATGACAACACAAGGATTGAGTGATTGTGAGAGCCACCCAAACAGAACCAAAATGGTCACTTTCAACCATTCATGGCCATGTTGCATCGTGTGAAGTATGGACACTGCAAAATGACTTGTGGCTTGAGGACGGCATTCGAGGAGGTACCAGTGGGCATCGCCAGCACCGATTATAGTGATGTTGAGTCTGATCAAAGTGGATAGTGCTGAGTGGCGTCGTGTTGTCTTCGGTGATGAGTCACAGTTTGCACTTGGTGCCAATGACCAGCACATACATGCCTGGAGACAAGCCGACCAGCCCATGGATCCTGCCTTTACCATGGAATGGCACAATGCTTGTTCACCTGGAGTGACCATCTGGGGCACTTATTTCCTATGATAGCTGGGGTACCCTTGCTTGTCTTCCTTACCACCCTCACAGCTCAACAACATTCTACAACCTGTTGTGGTGCTATTCCTGTTGCAGCATCACTGAGCAATTTTTCAACAGGATAGTGCCTGGCCACGCACGGCACGACTATCCCAGGCCTGCCTTTGTAGTATCAACACCCTTCCATGTCCAGCTAGATTGCCCGACCTCTCACCGATCCAACATATTTGGGAGATGATGGAAGCCACCTACTCCCATTCCAGAATGTTGGTGAACTGACCTGCAATTCGGACATCATCTGACAGGACAATATCCATGAACTGTATGCATGTATGCAATGCTGGGTAACCACTTGTTTCTGAGTTGGAGGGGATGCTACAACCTACTGACTTGTTCCACTTGTGTAGCTGTTTTATCCAAATAAATGGCCCAATTGCTCTGGAATTGCAATCATTTCCTTTCCAATACATACACATTACACATACCAATTTTCATCATGATTGGATGTTTCCTTGTGCATGCTTTGTTTGTGTATTCTAACAATTTGATTTTAAAACCCACATTCCTGTAATACAGAATTTTTTAAAGATCTCTGTTACTAAAATATATTACATAGTATTTTCTTCTAGCTCTCCTTTTTATATCTTAAGGTAGAGTGTTCATGAAGACTTGCAATTACTTAATAATTTTGTGTTGGGAGGGGCAATGATATATTGGGTTGGTGCGAATGAAATGTCTGGCAAAGGACCAGCACATGTGGACGGCGAGAACGGAAAAGTAGGACAACTTACCTAAGCAAAATAATCGCCCCTCGGCATTGACACATAGTTCCATGTGTCCGGAAAGGCCATGATCCCGGAACGAAAAAAGTCTTGTGGATGGGACCTGAACAAATCATCAACTGCACGTTGAACCTCATTGTCTGTCGTGACCCGTTTCCCGGACAGGAAGTGATCCAGGCGACAAAACAGACTAGTCTGTCAGAGACAAGTTCAGGAAATAGGCAGTATGAGCCTTGTTTGTTGTGCGACATGAGGGCAAGCGTTTTCCAGGAGCAGAACACCATGTCTGTTGACCAAAGCTGGTTGTTTCTGCAGAAATTTCTGGTGTAATTCAGCACAATAACGTTCTGCAGTGATGGTTTGGCCTCTTGCCAAGAAATTCTGATGAATTATCCCAGCTATGGACCACCAGACAAGGAGCATCATCTTCTTGGTGTGTAGGGGTGGCTTAGGATGCCGTCCAGCAGGCTGTGCCTTGCTTAACCATTGTGCAGATAGTTTCCAATTATTATAAAGGACCCATTTCTCATTGCAGGTTACTATTCGATGCAGATTCCTGGCAAGCAGTGACGTGCAGACTTCCAAACGCCTAGTCTTGTTGGCAGTTGTCAACTCATGCAGCAGCCACATGTCCAGCTTTTTTACCTTAACCAGCACAGCCAGACGCCAAACAACTGTCGTGTGGTAGACACATACCTCTGCCACTATCTCACAACCCGATTTTTGGGGGTTCGCCTCAACCATATGTAACAGAACATTATCAGAAACAGCAACAGGTCAGTGACCATGTGCTTCGTTTTGCAGGTCCGTATCTCCGCTTCGAAACTTCACAAACCATCACAGAATGGTTTGTTTGTTGGCTGTATTCTCCCCAAACGCTTTGTTAACATTTCGAGCAGCAATTCCTGCAAAATGGCCCAGTTTAAATTCATACAGGAAGATGACTTTCAAATCCGGCGTCTGCACATTTCTTTTGCAAGCCACGTTACATACAAACAAACCACACCTGAACCTTGTTCTTCACACATGTGCTAGCTATTTATAGTAACTATGTGACATAATACCTGCAACACCTGTGGGTGGTTTCATTCCGCTGTGGTGGGACCTGTCTCCACTGCTCATTCGCGCTCATTTCATTTGCACCAACCCAATAGTTTGTAAGTATTGGTAGTTCTTTTTTGTGCAAGAGATTGCAGTGGAAACTTATGGCACCTTAACTTTGGAGTGGTAAGTTTGCCCTGAATTTCAACAAAATGTTTGATTCTGCTGGTTTATCATCTTATCCTTTCTTCCTTCCCACACTTTTTTTTTTTAAGCATTGTTTTATTCTGTTTAGGCGAAAGTACTGAATGCGTTTTACCATCATCCAGTTTAAGAATAAATGGAGATAACATTCAGTTAAAATGTCATGGGAAATTTTTCATAGTTTTGTTTTTCTCGTTTGGTCTTATTGATTTTTTTCCCTTCCTTATCTTTTCTGTTTCTCTTTTTGTTATCTAGAGAGAATATAAAGAAAAGTACTGGGATCCTTCCCATAAGACTATGCAAGCTGAAGTTGCAAGGAAGCTTAATGAATTCAATAGCAAACATCCAAGTGGGACAAATGTGAGTATTTTTGTTTCTTGTTGTTTGATTAATATAGAATGAAAATGTAAATCATTCATGTTGTTGATTTTTTATTTATATATATTTTTGCATTGCTTCAGTTTGCCATTTCATTGCATTGAAGCTCTTCATTGGAATCACTGGTGATGAATTTATGTTGCTCATAAAATAAAACAGTTGAAGTGGTAATCTGATAAATACTTGCTTAATGTCATGAAAAGCTGTGAACTTTTGAGGTAATTAATTTATGAAATGGGGTTTTAAGGAAGGGGAGTAACTATGCACTTGTATGTACTGCCAGCGGTCATCTGATTACACTGCATGAAAATGCAGATCATCCAAGGTAATTTGTCCATACTTTTGGGAATTGTAAATGTTTTGAGTTACTATTAAGAAAGATAATACTGCATATCCAAGTTATTAAATGAATTTATAAAAAAATATTTTGACAAATTCGTTTCATAATTTTCTAAGTTTTCTTTTGGTAAAGTTCTCATTCTATGAACTCAAATTCGACGATTTTCCATTCGATGACTTTTTTTTTTTTTTTTTTTTTTTTTTTTTATGAATTTGCTGTCCATGAAGTTGTTTTTGATAAAATGCCTGATCCCATATGCATGGAAGCAGAAGCTTTGAGAGTTATTCTGAATTCCCACTGCTCTTCTGTATCATAGTAAAACACTGCAGGCATCAATAATGCAGAAACTTGAACTTTTTCATATGCATTCAGGAGAAGGGGGGGGGTGTGCACCTCAAAACCTTTTTTTTTTTTTTTTTTAATTTGAATTTGCAAATTTTTAATTAATTTCTTTTAGTTGTTTCAGCTTTTAACCAATGTTGAAATTTGATTTTGTGGTATACTCTGCCATAAGGTTGTGCAACAATAATTAATTTCATTGGTATGCAATAATATTTTCATTACACCCTTGCACAACAATATTTCATTACACTTTGCATAAACACAATATCTCATTGTACTACTGCTTAAAATATGAGAACATCACGGCAACAGTGACAGAAGCTGTTACAAAAATTCCATTTTTTGTTAGTGTAACAATTTTATGTGTTGCATTTGATGAAAATTTTTCAACTAAATAAATTGAAAATCATTGTGGAAGTTACATTGAAATAAGTGTAGATGACTAGAATGTGGTGGAGCACTGAAGACTGCAAGTGTTTACTATATGGTAAACACTTTAACAGAGAAATATAAACTATACAGACCTTTCTTCTGCCCAATCACATGCAAATATGTACTTCTGCCTAACTAGATAACTAACATAACTGCTCTAGAACTAAGTTACAGGTATAACAAACTTATACAAACACTACAAGCAGACAACCAGCTGCTTAGTGTACATCAAGCAAACTAGCTGAACAACTGCTCCCACTATGCCACAGCACTTTGCAAAGTATTCTGGGTACTGATGACATCAATAGTTATTTACAAAGTATTAATATGCACCCTATATACACCTACTAATCTAAACAATGTATACAACATGGTATTACAAATTATGATGTATGATACTCTAAAACAATACAACATATTCTAAATGGAGAGATACATACATATCGCTAAGCTGTTCTCTGATATTCAGAGGTTAGCTCCACAAAGAAATGCAAGCTACAAGATAAATTTTTGACTGATTATTTACTTACCATTGCTGTACCAAAGTTCTCCAATTACAGAGATTTTGACACACAACTTGGGCTTCCCTGACATCTGTCACACGACGTACACAAGACCTTCTAGAATACTTCATACTCATAATCTTTTTCTCATGCACACACTCCTGAATCTGATACTCCCATGACTTCCTTGGCCTTTCTCTGCCTTTCCTTCTTCCCACTTGGCTAAAAAATTTTTCTTAGTATGCATCTCATCACTCATTCTTTCAACATGTCCAAACCACCAAAGCATATCAGTCTCCACCTTGCTAACAACATTTTGCTTCACATTACACAACTGCAACACATCTTCATTCCTCACAAGATCAGAACGTGTCTTGCCCCCCCCAGTAAGTAACACATTTCTCCAGCACACAAACGACTCCTATGTTTCTTCTGTAGCACCCAGGTTTCACTGCCATACATCAGAGTAGGAACAATTACTTTCATACGCAGCCATGTGGGACTCTCTTGAGAACCCATCATTCCTGTGAAAACCTCCCAGAGCAGCCATGACTTTCAATGAAGAATTCACTCACTAATTTCACCATCCATTTTGTTCTCTCTGTCAAATATGCTTCCGAAATACAAACTCATTCACCTAGTCAATCACTGTGCCATTTAGACTTATATTACATTCAGTAGTACCAGTTCCTCTCTCAAAAACAATAACTTTTGTTTTTCCCTTATTTATACTTGGGGATCTCAAGAGAAATGTGTAAAGCTCTAAAATCTCTTCAGAATGGTAAGGCTCCAGGAGTTGATGGCATAACTGCTGAGATGTTGAAATATGGTGGTGACTCTGTAATTGACTGGTTAACTGAAATTTTCCAGTTGTGCTGGGAGTTAGGAATGGTCCCTCGGGATTGGAAGGAAGCTATTATTGTTCCCTTGTATAAGGGAAAAGGTGATCAGACTGAATGCCAGAACTATCGTGGTATTAGCCTACTAAGGGTGCCAGGGAAAGTGTTTGGTAAGGTTGTTATTGAAAAAGTACGGGATCTTACATCGGAGAAAGTGTGGCATGTTCAGAGTGGTTTTATGCCTTTGTAAAGGCTGCACTAACCAAATTTTTGCATTACGCACAGTGATTGAAAAGTATGTGGCTGTTGGTAAGAAAGTTTTTGCTGCCTTCATAGATTTAGAGAAAGCTTACGACTAAGTAAATAGGACACTTTTGTGGAAGGTATTGAATGAATATGGTGTTACTGGGAATCTACTTAATAGTGTAAAAGCCATGTATGCAGCTAGCAGAGCTTGTGTACGAGTGAATGGTATTTTATCAAAATGGTTTTCTATTGGTGCAGGAGTTAGACAAGGTTGTGCAATGTCACCATGGCTGTTTAATATATTTATAGCGTGCGTGATGCCAAAATAGATGATATTGATTTATGTCTTGGTGATATCCATGTGTGCAGATTGCTGTATGCTGGTGACACTGTCCTGTTGGCAAAGAGCGGAAGTGGTTTGCAGAATATGTTGTCTCGGATGTATGAAGTTTGCATGAATTTCAAACTGAGTATAAATAAGGGACAAACCAAAGTTATAGTGTTTGAGAGAGTAACTGGTAGCACTGAATGTAATGTAAGTATAAATGGCACTGTGATTGACCAGGTGAGTGAGTTTGTGTATTTAGGAAGCATGTTTGACAGAGAACAAATTGGATGGTGAAATTAGTAGGCGAGTGAATTCTTCATTGAAAGTCATGGCTGCTCTGGGAATTTTTCACAGCAATGATGGGTTCTCCAGAGAGTGCCACATGGCTGCGTATGAAAGTAGAATTGTCCCTACTCTGATGTATGGCAGTGAAACCTGGGTACTGCAGAAGAAACATAGGAGTCATTTGTGTGCTGGAAAAATGCGTTACTTACGAGGGGTGGGGGAAGTGGCAAGACACGATCTGATTGTGTGAGGAATGAAGATGTGTTGCAGTTGTGTAATGTGAAGCAAAATGTTGTTAACAAAGCAAAGACCAATATGCTTCGGTGGTTTGGCCATGTTGAAAGAATGAGGGATGAGATGCTTACTAAGAAAATCTTTTTAGCCCAAGTGGCAGGAAGGAAAGGCAGAGGAAGGCCAAGGAAGACATGGGTGGATCAGATTCAGGAGTGTCTGCATGAGAAAAAGATTATGAGTATGAAGTATAAAAGAACTTGTGTATGGTGTGTAATGGATATCAGTGAAGCCCAGGCATGAAAGACTTCCGCGAAAACGTGGAAATCAGCTTTTTTCTGTTTCGTTTTTGGTGTTGCCGATATTATTCCAAAAATGCAATAAAATTTTTATTGGGGGGGGGGGGGGTTATGCCTCCCTCTTGTGGAAAGTAAAATCGTAATGACTTCGAACGACGGGATGGTTACGGCTGGGAATGACGTCACCTCTTCCAGGGATGGAAATTCTGCTACAAAAGGCAGGTTTTGCGTCATTGTGCGCCAGAATCTCTGTTTCCCCGTCGTCATCGCCGGGACTTTGGTGTAGTAAATTCTCCGTGCTCACTCTTGCGTTTGACGCTGAGTAAGTCCATGCGGTGGAAAGAACGATTCAGCGACTCCAAGTACTAGGAATTTTATGTAGTTACTATGGAAATCGACGGAAGTCGTCGGTCCGCTAAGGACGACGGAAAACATAGTGTGCTATGGAAATCGTAGGTCCGCTATGGACGACTGAAAATGCCGAGCATGCAACAGAAATCGAAAATCTCGGTGAAATAACGTTATTAAACATCTGTGTAAAGTTTATTTTCGTGTTTTCAAGAACACTTGCTAAATGTTTTCGGGAACGTTTCTTGGGTGTTGAGAATGTCATGTCGTTTTCCATTTCCTCGTATTAAATTTTTTCGACCAAGCTCCGCCTCCCCCTCCCCCTTCTCTCTGCCTGATTATATTTTTATTTTTGATGATTTCTTGTCATATTCCTCGTTTTTAATATCTTCGGTAATGTAAAAAGGAGTGACTTTTTTTTTTCTTTTTTTTTTTAAATGAAATTCATGTTACCCTATTTCTAATACAGACTTCTTCAAAACTAATCAATAGAGAGCAATTGTTTTCGCCTCTTTTCCTTTTATGAAACAAAATTAAATTTGTAGATCAGTATTTAATGGCGGAATACACGTCGTTTCCATGTCCCGTGAAATTGTTTCACGGCAGAGTGAGCAACGCAGTATCGATTTTTCATTTTCCATAAAATTCGTGTTTTTCCATTTCTTAGTTACTTCTTACTCATACATGATATTATTTCGTGGATTCGTGAAATTCCGCTTTTTCTGTCATTTGGGTCATCCTCGAGATCAATGTAAAACTGAAAAGAAGCTGTTTTTTGGTGGAAAGGGAGGGGTCTTTTCCATCTGGGGACGGTATTTCATCTTTCAAAACTTTCGAAAACGGAAGTTGAACGAAGTAAAGATCCCCCCCCCCATAATCCTAATTCATTTTTCTTGTGATGCTTCTTCTTCCCAGTAGTATTGTTATTAAATTTCATTTTAATGCATAAATATTTGTATTTTAGCTTGAAAAACGGAGAGAAAATGCCCAAAATCGAAAGTCCGACGGAGCGAAGATTTCGCCGGCAATCGTAATCCCGCTCGCGCGACGTTCCCTCTACCCTGTGTTGTTGTTAAATGTCAGTTATTTTATACTTTGGATGCAGTGATGTGCTCCAGTTTAATATTTACGTAAATAAATTTCAGTGAATCCCAAAACATGCACTTTTTAAGTTAAACAAATTCAGTGCCCTCTCAAAAATAATGAAGGCATTATTGTGTTGTTTTCCTGGCTCTCAAGTGGAAAATTCCTTTAGTATGATGGGGGATGTACTTGATAAAGAATCCATCAACATGAAAATTGAAACATTTTCATCTGTTAAAATCATGAAATATAAGCTACTGAATCAGGATAAGGAATTTTTTTGGAATTTTTAGCCTTAGAATTTTTTAAGAAAAACAATTATTTGCATGACTCTGTAAATAGAGATTTATGCCAAAATATGAAATCATATTCAGAATATAAGAAAGAATTACAAGATAAGGAAGAAATGAAAAGAAGATGAAAGGAGCTAAATATCTCTAATAACTTACCGCAGCAAATTAAAATCAAATGAATTGGTTCAAGAGAAAGAAAACTGTAGCCGGCTAATTCATAAAAGGTTAGAACAAATTGTTAGACAGAAACAACTTAAGAAAATGAAATGTCATTAGTTGTAAATGACTTTTATTATTTATCTACAAAATGCCTAATGTTTTTGCAAGCATTTATCATATTTCTTCATTAATAATTTTGTGTCAAATCAAGAATGAACATTTATTCTTCATCAAACTTTTATTACTTATCAACAAACATGTCTGAAGCTTTTCAAACCTTCAAGATTTCATTTCCATACAATGTTGTTATCTTATAAAGACATTTGATTAATTTCCTCATTTGATTAAAGACACCATTCTGTACTAAGGTGAGTGATTTTCTATGCATATGACCTCATCAGCAATTTTCCCCATTACATTATATTGTACTATATATTTAATTTTCTTGAAACAAAATACATACATTAAATCTATTTAGTTGGCAGGCATGTGACCAATATCTAAATGTCATATACATTAGAGAGTGAAATGCAAGATTCAACACTTTGTTAACCCCCCCCCCCCCAAGAGGAGGGGGTGGAAGTTCAGGGGAAGCCCGAGTTGTATGTCAAGATCGCTGTAAATGGAGAAGTGTGATACAACAACAGTAAGTAAAAATATATGGTAGTTGTATTTCTTTTTGGAGCTAACCTCTGAATCTCAGAGAACAGCTTAGTGATATGTATATATGTATGTATGTATGTTGAATTTCATGCAAACTTCGTACATCTGGGACAACATACTCTGCAACTCACTTTTGTTCTCAGCCAGCAGGACATTAGTTCTGAATGTCAGCAATCAGCATACAGCAGTCTGCACACATGGATGTCATCAAGACATAAACCAGTATTTTCTATTTTGGCATCATGCATGCATGCATCATTAAATATATTAAACAGCCATGGTGACATTAAGCAACCTTATCTAACTCCTGCACCAATAGAAAACCATTTTGATACAACACCATTCACTCGTACACAAGCTCTACTGCCAACATACATGGCTTTTACACTTTTAAGTAGATTCCCAGTAACACCATATTCATTCAATACCTTCCACAAAAGTGCCCTATTTACTCTGTCGTAAGCTTTCTCTAAATCTATGAAGGCGGCAAAAACTTTCTTGCCAACAGCCAGTTACTTTTCAATCATCATGTGTAATACAAAAATTTGGTTAGTGCAGCCTCTTACCAGGCATAAAACCACTCTGAACATCTCACATTTTCTCTGATGTAAGACCTCGTACTTTTTCAATAACAACCTTACCAAACACTTTCCCCGGCACACGCAGTAGGCTTATACCACAATAGTTCTTGCAGTCAGTCTGATTGCCTTTTCTCTTATACAAGGGAACAATGACAGGAAAAATCTTCCATATATGTGGAGACAATGTGACTAGAGGAAGTCATCGCTCTTTCCACGTTTTCATTGTCTCCATGTATTTGGAAGATTTTTGTTTTCATGAAAATGTGGAAAGAGCGATGACTTTGTCTATTCATGTTGTCTCCACATATTTGGAAGATTTTAATTTTCACTGTCGCCCTTTGAATTTATCAGCTGTAATTTAATAGCTTGTGCCGTTAAGCCCCATCAAATGGAAGACTTGTCAGTTGCTGAGCCCATCTCTACGGATTTGTGAAGTCAGATGCTGACAAATGAACACACATGGCACCGTGGATTATTGGCCACCATAGTGTAAGGCGAACGCTCTCTGCTAGTTATCAAGAGACATGGGGTACGATTCCAGCTGTGTCTGGATAACAATTTTTCGGTTGCTGTGTGTTAATTAATGAAAACGTTTAAAGAGCAATGACTGTGTCTATTCTTTTTACAGGGAACAATGATAGCATCCTTCCAACCCCAAGGAACCATTTCTAACTCCCAGCACAACTGCTAAATTTCAGTTAACCAGTCAATTACAGAGTCACCACCATATTTGATCATCTCGGCAGTTATGCCATCAACTCCCGGAGCCTTACCATTCTGAAAATATTTTAGAGTTTTACACACCTCTTTTCTTGATCTCTCTTGTGCTTCCGTCCTTCACTCTGACATGTGCTTCTGCATCAGAATCACCTTTGCTTTCTTGATTTAATAACTCACAGAAGTATTCATTTCATCTTTCACGTAACTCATTGGGCTCCCATATTATTTCCCCCGATCTCATTCTTCACACAACTTACAACTTTGTTTCCCCTATTTTTCCTGAGTCGCATGTACTTCCAGAAAGTCTTTCTATCTTTCCAAAAAGCCAATTCATGCCTTTCCACCTTCTCCTTCCTATCTTTTGTCTTACTCTGGTGAACCAGCTTAGCTGCTTCACTCTTCTTACAGCAATATTCATCTACAGAAACTCTTACCTTGCAACATTCTCAAATAGGCTTCCTTCTTTCTCTTTACTGCCTCTTCAATCTCACTATTCCACCAAGCATCACCTCTATTGTTACCCGCTGTTGTGGTGCCACTGACCTCTTCACAACACACTTCTTAAAACATTCCCACTTCTTTTCTACATCCCTCTCACAAGAGTTCAGCTCCTTCAGTCGTTCTCTGAGTACGTCAGAATAACGCTGATGATTTTCAGGGAGCCTTTCAACCTTTATCCTTTCCATCCTTGGCCTCTTCTTATTCCTTTTCCTCCACCCAACATTCAGAGTCACTCGTGACCCTACTAAGTAATGATCAGAGCCAACTTCTGCATCTTTCATCACACGGGTGTCGACAACTAAGTGTTTCAGACGCCGATCATAGACAACAAAATCTATTGCACTGTTTTGACCAAGAGTACGATTTTCCCAAGTATATGTGTGGATATACTTGTGGTTGAAAAACGTATTAAATACACACAAACCATTCTCAATGCAGAGTTCAGTTAATCTTTCACCATTATCATTCACACAAGAATAATTAAACTCACCCAGAACATTTTCAGAAATTGCATTCTACACACCTACTCTAGCATTGAAATCCCCTACTATTATAACTTTCTCTTTAGCACCAAACTGGATCAAAACAGCTTTTAGCTCATTCGAGAAATCTTCCTTCCTACCAGAAGGTCCTGAGTCGCAAAGAGCATACACTACAACAATTCCTATTCTCTGAAGTTTCACTTTCAAAAGAATCCAAAGAATTCTCTCACTTATGCCGCTATAGTGAATCAAGTTGTTCATCTATTCACTTAAAATCACACCTACGCCAGCCTGTCCTCTCACATTTTCCAATACTCCAGACCAAACACTCACTGTTTCATTCACTTCTTCTATCCCTGGATGTTATCTGGAACCAGTGACCCTAAGTTAGGGTCAGGCAACTGCTTATAGCCCCATTGAGTTGGTCACGGTGGTCGTGAAACCTTCGATCAAAAAAACTTTGATCTCCCAATTTCCTTCTCTTTTGTTTCACTTGCACACAGCACATCCAATCTATATTTATTCATCTCTTCAATCGCCTCGTTCATCTTGCCAATTATACCTCTAGTATTCCATAGTAATAAAGAAAAACTTTGTGCTCAAAAATATAAATAATAAAGTCACCTCTGTCTCAGCACGATCCATTAAAAACTTCCATCAACACACATGGCGTAGTTAAAATGTTTACACTAAAAACACGTGTAAAGATAAAAGCTGAAGAACTTAAATTGGCGAGATCTCTCAAGCTTGTTCCAAGCTCATTTTCAAGCTGAAAGTGCCATTGATGTACGAAGAGCAGAGACATATACACTGGCATACAAAAATTAAGGACCAGACTGTTTTTCGAATCTAACGTCGTGCAGAAGTGCTCCAGATCGACTCAAATCTTACCATAAGATCCCCAAGATGTAAGAATATGGGACAAAGGAGCGAAATTGTCCAAACAAGGATTCCAAAGGATACAAAGGCACTTTATTGAAAAGGTAGCTTCGAGCACAACTGGACAGAAGACAGAAACGTCCATGTGACAGTCGGGAATATGATCACCCCTGACTGCGTTGCAGGATTTACAACGTCTGTCTATGCTGAGGATGAGGTTGTTAAGGAGCTGTTGAAGCATCGCTGCCCATTCCTCTTGTAGCGCCAATCGCAGCTGCGGAATCGTTGCTGGCGGCTGGTGACCTGCTGCCAAGCGTCTCTCGAGAAGGTCCCACACGTGTTCGATTGGATTTAGGTCCGGGGACCTTGCGAGCCAATCCATGCATTGAATATTTTCACTTTCCAACAGCTCTGTGACAGCCACTGAACGATGAGGTGCAGCGTTGTCGTCCATGAAGAGGAACTCAGGACCCACAGCACCTCTAAACAGACGCACGTGAGGCAGGAAAACCTCTGTACAATAGCGGACACCAGTGACTGAACCTCCTTGGAAGATGTGGAGGTCAGTACGGCTACCAAGCATGATACCGCCCCAAATGAGAACTCCGCCACCTCCAAACTGGTTCCTTTCGATGATGTTGGAGGTGTGATTGCGTGTTCCCTGCTCTCTCCAGACGTGTATACGTTCAGAATCGCTTGTCAGACTAAATCGGCTCTCATCCGTAAAGAGAACTCGACCCCATTGCTTATGTGTCCAGTTCTTGTGTTCCTGGCACCACAGAAACCGCCGTCTCCGATGAGCAGGCGTTAACGGCACACACCGCACTGGTCGTCGTGCAAATAGACCACCTTTGTGCAGCCTCCTGGCCACAGTAAAACGTGATAACGAATGCCCAGTTGTCTGTTGCACGTGCCTTGCAATTTCTCCCACTGCCTGCTGTCTGTCTCTTCTCGTTTGTAGGACAATACATCGGGTCGTCCGCCGCCATGGTTGCTCATGGAAGACCACTGCTAAACTCTCGAACAGCTGTTCCTGTCGTTTGAAATGCTCTCCAAGCTGGTGAAACGATGCTGTGAGCACCTGAACTCCTCTGTCACACTTGGACCTTCTTCCAACTTCCCAATGACGCGAGCTCGGGTAAAGTCATCCAGATGTCGTCTACTGGATTGCCTGTTGGCCATATCACACGGTGGCAGCAACTCAGTCGTTCAAACCGATGTATACCGTGCAATAGCTTTCACCGAATTGCTGAGCGTACACCGCCCGTGTGCTTTGTACCCTTCCGACGCTCCCCCACCCCTATGTCATGCTGCATATATGCGCATGCCCTACCGTACCATACGGGACCCTAGTCTATCTCCCTGAGTGGTCTTTTGGTCCGTTCTGTCTGCTCGTTCCGCTGTGATGCTAATTTCTCCTCTTCGTCCTTAATTTTTGCACACCAGTTTATATACAAGTAGACGTGACTATCAGGCACTGGTTGTTCAACTCCTTCCCTACCCCCTCACACGATCATCCCCCATTTTTTTACCCTAACACAGAAATGAAAAAAGAAGTACACCCCCCCTCCGCCCCCAATGACCATATGAATAACTCTCAAAATCTGGATCCGCCAACAGTCTCGGTAGAACATGACTGATTTCAAGAAACTCTGGTCAAATGTCATTAAAGCTACTATCATGACTGACGATCCTGCAAGAGCCTATGTTTTCATTCCATCTGACCTCCCATTTTAGTTTAAATGCCTACAGTTTCCTGTTCGTTCCAGTTTCATCATAAGTATCAGCAAGGCATAGCAAGGGTCGTGCTGCCGATCGCATTCTTGCAATTTGTGAAAAAAAAAAAAATTGTTTTTACGATCGAAAAGTTTTGGTGAAAATATTGGCAATTACTTTTTGTACTGTTATAAGATTTTGGTGAAAAAAAAAAATGAATTTGGCAAATGGGTTGGCAAAAACTTTAAAAAAGCCAAAGCAACTGCTGCATAGGGTCAGTCTTTAAAACTTGTTGGGCTTAACCTGCAAAACTCACTTTTCCCTTGGCAACTTCTATGTTGGTTGCTCTTGAAAAAAAGAATAAATTTACTTGCACGTTGGAATAATGGTATTATACATTATGTTGATCACAACATGATAGAAAAATGTAGACGTTTTAAGTATTTTAAATTTCCTGTATTCACAGTCAGCAACAATAAAGACTGATGGTTTAAGCCAATTGTGTGGCTACAAGTATAGATTTTGTTCACATTTTTTCAATGCCTTTCTTCTAATTACTGGAACACATTAATATTTCAATGGGACGTTTCTGTGCAATATATTGTATTCATAATTTCGGGAAAGCTCTATTTTCAAGAAAATTCATGTCTTTTTTTTTTTTTTTGTTAAACTCAGTACCAGGTTTTGTTAAACTCATTCATTCATGTCTTTTTTTTTTTTTTTTTTTTGTTAAACTCAGTACCAGGTTTTGTTAAACTCAGTACCTTTACTAGTAAGTAAGTAAATAAATAAATGAATTGATATTTTCTGCATGGTTAGTAGCCTTTTCATATGACAAGTGGCTGAGTATTATATCCTTTTCACTTCCATCACCCATCTTACAAGTTTCTGATGACTTAACTACCTGTATAGAATCATCTGTCCAAGATAAGATGATTCTATTATCTTGGACAGCAGATATCAAGTGAGGGTCACATTGATGAAGAAATTAATCGGCGTACAAAACTTGCCTGGAGAGCTTTTGGAAGAAACAGCATAATTTTCAAGAGCAATATGCCATTATGTCTTAAAAGAAAAGTGTTTGATCAATGCATCCTTCCAGTGCTTACGTATGGTGCAGAGACGTGGACCTTAACTAAAAGAGACATACAAAGGCTGCAGACAACTCAAAGAAGCATGGAGAGGTGCATGCTTGGTATAACCAGGAGAGATAAGAAGAGGAACTCGTGGATCCGAAAAATGACGAGAGTGGAAGACATCATGATCAGAGTTAAATCCCTGAAATGGCAATGGGCTGGACATACTGCCAGAAGGACAGACCATAGATGGACAGCCGAAATTTTAGATTGGATTCCAAGGGACAGGAAAAGACCCAGAAAAAGACCACATGGGTAGATGGGTGGATGAAATTCGTAAATATGCGGGAGTGACATGGAGGAGACTGGCACAAGACAGACCGTTGTGGAGGAAACTTGAGGAGACCTTCGTCCAGCAGTGGATTGATAATGGTTGACAATGATGATGATGATGATAGAATCATCTACAAAATGAATGCCAGATATAGCAATAACGTCATCTACGCTACAAAAGTCATCAACTGCAGGAACATTAAAATGATTGATCTAATGTTGCAGCCAGTCAGAGAGTGGAAGATGATGAATTTCATCATTGGTTGTACTGACCAACATAATTTTTCTAAAGCAGTTATGAGTGCAAAATTGTGAAACCCACTCCCAAACATCAACCATTATTCCAAAGACATCAAAAATTGAAATTTTATTTTTTCTTATACCTCGTTCTCTATCCTTTTTTATAGCATCATCATCACTTCTTACTGGTAATGTTATATGAAGCTTTGAACTTACTCCTTGATCCATGGGTTGTAACACAACTGTTAAGTTTGAAGGCAAGAAACAAAAGAACTAGCTCAATGGCAGTCAGGTTTTGACTGTACTGATGTGTTGGCAGTTTGTTGGTAACAAACAGAATCACACTTTTTTTTTTTAGAGTTCTTTTTCCCTGTCATAAAATTAAAATGCCTAGTGTTCTGGTTTATTGGCGTAGGAAGTAGACACATTAGCGTTTCCAAGTCTTCGCACATCAACCAGATGGCTTTTTCAAGGAAGTTAGACCGAAACTGCAACTGAAAAATAGAACACATTAACAATTTTAACACGAAAACTTGACTTGACATCAATAGATACATTATATTCATTTAAAGATATGACACATCACGTTGGTTGCACACGCGGTATCCTGGAAGACAGAAGGCTTTACTTGAAGAACTGGTTCCAAATTCGTGGCAACTTGAGTGAGACGCAATCATTGCAAGTATTGCTGTTGGAAATGATCTCCGAGGTTTCCCGAATGACTGTATTTTTAGGAGTAGAGTAAGTAGCTAATTTTTTTATATCGTCCCACATAGGAGTAGCGGACTTGAATTTCACTTCTGGATAGTGCAGTGGCTACTTCACCATATTTTGTGTCTCTTTTATGCTCTTTGACTCTGATTCCAAACGAACGCTTGGTCATTCCAATGTAGTATTGTTTAGAGCCGTCCAGATACTGTAGGGGGATCGTATACCTGCTTCGCAGGAGAGAGGTGGTTTTTCACTACTTTGAAGTGATGAAAAAACCTCTTGCTCATAAAACATTTTGAAAAATTCTCTGAAGTTTCATTATAGCGTGATTTATTGGTAATCCATAGTTTTGCTATATAAACGGATAATAGTAATTTTTTTGTATTTGGAAAATTTTGCTGAAGATTGATGTGGATCATTTTCATCTGTATGTGCCATTGTACCTATTTGTTTGTCGAATAATGTTAAGTATTTGGTCTCCATTAATTTTTTATTTTTATTTTGTTTCTGCTGTCAGTCTAATCATATTGACACTCTTAATAGATACCAGAATCATTTTCAAATAATTCTTTTTGAACTTGCCATGTTTATTATTTTAACGAAGACAACGCATTTCATGCAAATGCATTATAAATTTTTCTCTTTATAGTGCTGCTATTGGTGACGGTCATTATTTTGTTATAGAAATCCTTACCCAGAGTTCCATCATGCAAACACATGTATACAGAGTATATCAGTTAACCATGCCTCATCAATGAGCAGAAGGAATTTTGAGGTGGTGAATTGAGCTAGAAAACATTTACTTCTGTGTGAAAATGTCGTCCTTCCTTTTTTTTTTTTTTTTTTTTTTTTTCTGAGGTGTTTTTAACTTATGTTCTTTCATTTCTGAAGTGATTTGGCCATGTTAGTGTAATGAATGATGAGGTGACAACTAAGGGAATTTATTCATCCTAAATGGCAGGAAAAGTGCTGTTGATGTGTCAGAACTTCTATAGAGCCCCAACATGCTTTCTGTCCTGTATTTTGAACATGTCTGTCCAAACCTGTTCAAACTATAGGACATAAAGTGCTTTGGGACAATGTAGAAGTTCTGACACATCAACAGCACCTTTTCAAAAGAAAATTGAATTTTCAGAAGGAATGAAAATAGAGAGAAAAATAGGCACAATATTAAATGATTTGAAAGGTTTGAATTTACCTCATGAATGGCAACACCTATTATTATAGCTGCAGTCCTGAGAAAGGGTAGGGGCACTACCTGAAAATTTGACTTAAAATTCTCCTTTGCTCCTTAGTAAACCCATACCTGCCAACTCTTCCGATTTTCGCAGAAGTCTTCCGATTTTTTATACGTTCTTCCGACCAAACTCGCATTCTTCTGCCGTTCAAAAAATTTCTGTTTTTTTTTTTTTTTTTGCAAAAAATAACCTGTTTTATTAATTTTTGTAAGTCAAAAAAAAAAAAAAAAAAGTTGAAAAGCGCAGCAATAACTTACTAAGCCTTAATCTCAGGGCTGCCAGACCTGCGCCGATTGCGCCAGCCCGCGCCAAAACGTTCTTGCACCATTCTGCTAAAAAAGATCTTGAAGAAATCTGTGTTAATTTTGCGCCAAAAGTTAAAATTTACCGGTCATCGATATTTTAGCGTAATCTTATGCCATTCGAAATCTATTCAGCGGTTAATTCCTACGCGAGATTCTTCCTAGGATTCGCTGAGTCCCCCCCCCCTTTTTGGTCATTTTCGAGATCGATGCAAAAATGAAGAAATTTTCGCGGTATTAGTTAGGGTGGGGGGTTGTATTACGTCTGGGGATGTTGTTTTGTCTTTTTAAACAAGCTCTGAAACGGAAGCTAATCAGAGTGCAGATTTTTCCCGTAATCATATTTTTTTCTCTTGCAATGTTGCTTCTGTTCAGTATTGTTAAATGTAATTTCATTGCGTAATTTCAGCTTGAAATTGTAGGCAACGATTTCCGAAAACGGAAGTAAGGCCGCCCAAAAATTTCTCCGTAATCTTGAGATTCTTACGCTGATTCGAGTAATTCCGTCTTTTTTGTTGTTATTTGGACCATTCACGAGATTGAGGCACAACGGAACTGAAATTTTGGGGGGATTGGTGGTGGGCGGGGTCGTTTTCTCCATCGGAGGACGGAATTTCATCCTTCGAAAACGGAAAGTAGACAGAAGTAAGATTTTTCTGGTAATCGTAATTTTTTTTCTCATGATGTTTCCTCTACCCAGTATTTTTAGATATATCATTTTATTCCGTAAATATTTGTATTTCAACTTGAAAATGTTGGATAAATTTCCGAAACGGAAGTCAGATGGAGCGAAGATTTCTCCAGTAATTGTAACCCCCCCTTCCTCCTCCCCATGTGATCCCCACTCCTATGTAGTTGTTAAATGCCATCACCCTCATAAATGTGTGCGCATTTTTAGCTTGATATGGGTGGGGGAAATTTCCAAAAATGGAAGTGACTGAGTTTGGAAATTTGTGAGAATTGATGCATAGTGTTAATAAAAAAAGTATTCATTCTCTGAAAATTACACCATTTATCCAAAATAGTTAAAGCTCTGATATCAGAATTTATGGTTCTCAGCTACAGTTGATGTGTTTAGTAAGCACAGGATACCTTTCAAAAATTGCATTGCTTTTGGAGCAGACAATTCTCCTGTAATGATAGGAGAGAAAAATGGTGTGGCTCGTCTTTTAAAAGAACACCAAAGCAAAACAATAATTATAGGGTGTATTTGCCATTTAATTAATAATGCAAAAGAATTTTTTTCTTTGGTTAAAACAATTGCACAATGTTTCAATCATTAATGTCAGGTGAATTGCTTGAGAGTCTTCTGTTAATTAAATGCAAAGAAAATTTACTTTGTTTTCAAAAAGAGTACTCCAAAGAATTCTTAAGAAAAGCCAAAAAGGCCACTGTAAAAAGTTTAGCTAATTGTTAAATTACTATAAATAAAAGTTCCCTTCAATAAAAACACACAAAAAAATAAAGGTAAGTGTCCTTTATTCCTTTTTTGTTTAAGAGTACGAGTTCTAAATCACTTTATCGTGTGACAAATTGATGTAAAAAAAATCTTCTGAATTTTTGTACAATCTTCTGCATAATCATCAAATTTAGTTGGCAGGTATATAAACTCCATAAATTTGAAATATTTGTAATGCATTAAGTCTAGGAATAGCCATGCCATCAATTACCCCCCCCCCAAAAAAAAAAAACCAGTTAACATTAGCTGTAATTTTAATTTGGTAGACTTTTTATGAGAAGCTAATCTCTGGATCGTAGAAAACTGCTTAGTGATGTATGTAGCAATGTTGTTTTTCATTTCCATTTTTGCACCTTGTTTATGGCAATTTTTTATTTGTAGCTTACTATGGAGGAAAGACTACAACGTGAGGATTTGGAAGCACAAGTAGATGTTTTAAACAACCTTGAGAAGAAGTATAATGATGTTGGTCCTGCCTATGATTGCATTGTGTTTCATGATGGAGAAATGTGGAGGTACTGCATAAAAGTTAATTCATTTTTTATAAGAATTAAGATAATTTTTTTTTTTACTTGTGACAGCCAAAAGGCAAACCGTGTAATAATATATGTGGAGGGGTTGATCCAGGTTTTTAAAGATACCATTTTTGTGAAATTTACCTTATTTTTTTGCGAGAAATTTTCTTATTTTTCTGTTTGGAGCAATTTTTAATCTTCTGTAATTGTTATTCTGACAGTAACTGTTTTATTATTTTTTGTTATTTTTTATTTAATGTAATTTATTCTTATTCTATTACTAATCGTGGTTCACACTTTTTGGATTTTTGCTGCAGGTTTTCTGTTTCGATGATTGTGTATCCAGATACAATATTTTTTATACAATTCTGATTATACTCCAGCTGAGGTATTGGGGGGGGGGAGATACACTGCAGTTTGTATTAAACCAGGAAAGTTTTCAAAGGTTAAAATTTTTAAGTGCTGAAGGAAAATAAAATAATTCACTAACTAAAATAACATTTAAAAAAGAAAGAAAAGAAAAAAAGAAGAAAATGTCATGTGTCACAACTCTATGTCCCATAAACTTAATGGTCAACACCTCCCAGTCATGTCCTGTCCTCATAATTGTTAATGTTTCCCAGAATTCCAGCTGGTATGGCAAAGATTAATCTGAGTAGGGATGGGCAAAAAATGTTTTGAAGCATCAATGTTTTGTATGCGATTATCGATGTTTGAAAGTGCAAAAGAATACTTTCTATGTGAAGTAAATGCATTTCTGTTTGTTTCATTCTTTTAAAGAGGAAGGGAATGTAATCCTCTTCTGTTGTGAATTAATGATTTTTTCACTGTTCTGTTTGATGTTTCATTGATGAAAATAGTTCTTTCCCTCGATGTTACAAGAATGTTGCATCCAAAAAAACATTGAAATTTCATGACTGATATTTGCAACTGCAAAAGTGTTCTGCATGAAGAAGTAAATTAATCTCTCTTTGTTGTATTCTTATAAAGAACAAGGGATTATCACCTTTCTATGCCATTAATTAGCAAATTTTTCACTGTTTTGTTGTCAAAATAGTTCTTGATGTTACAGGAGCTGATACATCAAGCAATTTAACAAATATTGGTTACTTGTTGAAATGGTGAGTATCACCAATGTGTTGAACAGCAGTTTTACTCATCAATGTGTCCATTATTGCTATTCATAGAAAAGATGTGAATTTTTGGCTTTTTAGCAAAACATCAAGGTTTTCAGTGATAAATTGGAAATTACCACCCAGACTACTGGTGCATGGATGTTTCAAGAATGAATGAATGAATATCTACTGATGCCCAGCATCAATTCTCTTAGTAATGTGTCCATACTACTTCTGAGTTAACCCTGAAAACTGCATGCTAAGTGGGGCTGCTGGGGGGGGGGGGGTGATCCCATAGTGCTTTGGGGTTCCTTTCAACAAGCATTGCCTCAGGTGCTGGTAGCAATAGTGCAGTGATTGATTAATACGCATTCCACAGAGACCATTTTACTGAAAACAGTTCATAACGACAAAAAAAAAAAAAAAAAAAAACTGCGTTAGTTAAACAATATTCAAAATGTCTCGTACACTAAAATATTTTTAAGATAAAATTTTACTGAAAGTGAAGATACCATCACAGTTCAAATTATTTTTGTGAAGATACTGCCCAATGGTATCAAATGCCACCTAGATTGACCACTGATACGAGTCCAGTTTTCTTTTTTCTTTTTTTTTTCATTTGTGTGTGTGTGTGTGTGTGTGTGTGTGTGTGTGTGTGTGTGTGTGTGTGTGTGTGTGTGTAATATAATTTTAAAAAATAGTTTCTGTTATTGGATTGAGATAACTGAAGATGAAGTGTTATGGTAATCATAATCAAAAATGTGATGTGGCAGATTTATGAGTTACAAGAGTTATTGTTATCTTCCTTGCTCAGTATGGTAAATATTAATGCTGTATGGCTAGCACTTTTTATGCCAAAAATATCTGGCCATCTGTGCTTAGATTATATCCAACCTATAAATTGGATCTACTCCCACCCCCATTTATTATAGAACCTTGAGAATGATGATTCTTGCATTTTGTACTTTTCCTGATGTTAGTTTTTTTCCCCCTCTCCCCTTCAGGTGGTATGAGCAATATTTCTGTGTTTGGCATTTATACCAAAAAATTTAGTTTAGGAAAATTTATTTTCTGGCTTGAGGAAATTTATTTTCTTGAATTGTTTGGATGAAACCATGGTCAAAAATCTCCATGAACTTTGTGCTTTGCATGATGAACATTGCAAATGATGTACACTGAAGCAACAAATTATTAGGAACGCCAACCCAATAACATGTTGGGCTGTCCTTGGCCTTCAAAACCACCTGAATTCGATGCGGCATGGATTCAACAAGGTTCTAATATTGTACTGGTATGTTCAACCAAGCAGATGTCATGGTGTCCATCAGTTGTCAAGTTTTCACTGGAGGAGGATCTATGTTACAAATGGCCCTCTCAGTCTCATCCTACAGATATTCAGTTGGGTTAAGAGCTGGAGACTGTAAGGGCAGTTTAGCACCTTGAAGCCCTGTCACGCTCCTGGAACTACAATGTGACAATCCAAGACTTGTGACATTGCACATTATCTGGCTGGAAGTAGCCCTACACATGTATGGGAATGATGTTTAGAGATCTTGCATCCAAATTTTGTTCCAGTTTCCTTACTACCTACCAGAGGTGCAGAATATGTGCAAACGAGGTTCGGGGGAAATTAAGGCAGCCCTGGGGAAATTTTTGCCTGGGGGTATAATAATAATAATAATTATAATAACAATGAAAAATTTACTTATTAGCAACGAATATAATGTGAAAGATAAGAGTAATTTACTGCTCAGTAATCAGGTAATCATTTTGAAAAATGTATCGTTATGAATACAAGAGGTAAGAGCACAGTATCATACTGCCGGCTGGTGCTGGCAGACGATTCACTGAGCCCAAACGACTTTACTAATGCCAAGGTGGAGACAGCGTGACGTGATTAACAAATAAGACGCAACTACTAGTCACGCTAATAAACGTTTCTGAAACTAATGGCAGCGTATGTGTCATAGGCGCCGATTTGAAAAATTATTGGACATTACGGACATTTTAAAGTGAATGACTCGTGCATTTTTCAAAGGATTTAAGTCTAATTTAAATTTCATTCAGTAAACTTATCTGGCACAATTAGATGCCTGAAATGCTAGAATGAAATAAATATAGTTTTTTTTTTTTTTTTTGCTGTTTATTTTTCAGCCTCTGCCCTGCCACTGTTTTCACCTAAACCCGAAAATGTTTCAGGCATCTTGAATCTTAATTTTCGTCTTTCTATTCCCAGGACTGCACCATTTTTGTTTGGAATAACAGGAATGGGGGGACCACCCAGCCTTTTTTGCCTGCATTGTCCGAGAGGAAGGGCAGAATGCGAAAGAACAGATTAAAATCCTGAACGGACTGTTTGAAACAGTGTCGTTTGTAGACTGGGAGGAGGGGGAAGCGATAAATCGCTCAGAGCCAAGTGGCTGAAAGGAAGGGGATTGCAGAAATGCGGCGCCCTATTGTGTCGTTAAAAAGTTGACCCGAAGACCTTTCTTGTAAACATTGGACACAACTCTCTGCCTTTTGATCTAAATGCCAGAAGCATTGAATGATGAGACGGAAAGTAAAAACAAATCATCTTACAATCTGAACACATCGAAAATCCAAACTACCAGTGGTCCCAATTAGTTCGAATTTTGGACGCTCTACTGTATTTATATTTATAAGCTTGGACGGACAACGCCAAGCTTAGACTTAAAGCACATACGCAGTGAGTTCTATTGGCAGCCATTTCACTCGGGACACAGGTGGTTCTTCGGTTACTGTTTACGTGCTACGCGTGTTATTTGTACCGTTGTTTACGTGCAGTTTAGTTGTTTTTTTTGTTTGTTTTTTATTTTAAGTAATAGGCTTTAGGGATAGTTCTTTTAATCGCTTAAACTTGTATGAAAATCCACTACAGTTTTGGGGAAAATTTTGGACGAAAAAAATTGTGTTCTGGGGAAATATTGGGCACTGAAAATTTTCTGCACCACTGCTACCTACCACGAACACACACAGCCTCCACCGACTTGTTCAGTTAACTCTAGGTAGCTAGGATATGTTGATTCGTGCTGTTGATGCCATATTTTGGCCTGTTCATTTGCGTGTATTAACTGGAAAGGAGATGCACTGGACCAGGCATTTTTTTTCCACTCTTCAAGCTTTCAGTTTTGGTGCTCCAGTACCCACTGCAGGGGGATTTGTCAGTTTTCAGCAGAGATGAGTGTAACATGAAGGGAATGTCTACTGTTATGGCTCATTCTTGCTAATGCATAACAAGCTGTGTGTGCTGAAATTCTCTTCTTGATGGCAGTTCATTGCAAACACATTTACAATATAGGTAGTGTTATTGTCTGCTATTGAGATAAATGACAACGCTATGAATTTTCAGAAATTATGAATAGTCCACAAGTTATAACACTCAATTACCAATGAAACTTATTTAATAGTAGTTTTGCACACAGGCATGTGGATAATACCTGTTTTGCATGTAATTTTGCAAAGAAGCTACCAGCACTCTCTGTGTTTGATTTGCAGTTTATCCATGTACAAAGGCCATTCCACAAAAACTGAGAGTAATTTTTTTTTTGAGTTGGCAATAGTGCGAAGGGAAAAATAACCACGCAGACGACTAACTGAATTAAGGAAGTATCTATGGCAACAGTTATTTTCCATGGCAGACTATTCTGGTTTTGTTATTGCAGAGTTGTTTAAAGTACGTCTGCATTTTGCCATACAGGTTATAGAGGCGAGTGATTCAGAGTTAAGAAGCAAAATGCGTCGTGTGATAAAATTTTGCTATCGTTGGGTAAAACTGCTCCAGAAACAGTGATTTAATGAAAAAAGCTTGCAGCGATAAATGTTTGGGCTAGTCAACATTTTTGAGATGGCACCATGCTTTCAAAAAAGGGTGTTTGTCAGCAGAACTTGCTCCTAGGCCTGGTTGACCTGAAAGTGTTGTTACGGAGTGTATTGTTAACACTGTTTGAGCAATCCTACAAGAAGATCGACGAATGACATGTGAAGACATAGCCAGAGTTGCATAAAAATAAAATGTATCTGCGTACCCAACCATTGAAACAGAAAACTTGCTGCAAACCCGTGAAGCACGAATTACGGTAACAATAGAATCATTTAAAAAATAATAATGAAACAATTAATTAATTATTATTAAAACATACAGATTTCAATGAGAATAAAATAAGTACATTACTATTTAATGTGCAGCAATGTGTGTGAAGTGGACCTTTATGGCAAAGTATTCAAATATTGGACTATGAACCTCATAAAAACAAGAGACTAATTAAAGAAAGATTTTATATCCAGAAAAACAGTTCCATTACTGAACCTTCAAAAATTATAAACAGCATTTTCAACAAGGTAATTCAAAAACAGTAGACTTACAAAACACATAAAGAAAAGATTTTAATTTAATAACTGGTTACTGCAAGAGGAACCTGGCAGTAAAATTTAAATTCTTTCTGTGTAAACGAAACTTTTGATATAGTTTCCTACACATTGAGAACACGCCTTGGTAAAATCTAGAGGCTAGAAATGTCTATAACAACAAAAGAACTCGGAACATGTGAAAAGCAGTTGAAAGTTCTTCAAGTTAAAATAGAATTAAGTATATTAATCTCAGCAAGGCCTTGAGTAAGTGTTTTAATTGCTGTAAATAGCATTTTTTTTCTTATCTACAAGCCAAAACTATCTGCTAATAATTTGGAAACTATCCACGTACAGCTTGCGCGCGTACATCTACATTCTGCTACTCTGGACATAGCAGCATCAACTAATATTTCAAAAAACGTGTCAGCATTCCACATTCTACGCAACAAATTACTGCTGCGTCGTGTGTGCTCCAGATGGGTACCTCATCACCTGACGGGAGAACTGTTGTTAGCCAGAGTTCAGGTATGTCATGAGTGGAAACAAATGACTGCAAAGGATCCAAACTTTCTAAACGCAGTAATAACTGCCGATGAAACATCGGTCCGCTATTTCGAGCCCCTTGCAAAGTGTGGAACAAATGTTTGGAAACGTGCAGGCTCACCTCCTCCGAGAAAAGACCCACCAAACCAAATCGGCTGGAAAGGTGGTGATGATAATTTTCTTTTATCGTAAAGGTGTAGTCTACCAGCAGGCCATTCCTACACAAATTATTGTCAATGCTGAGTATTACATTTCAGTCTTGAAGCATCTGTGATGTCACATATAGATTAAGCAACCAGAACTGATGGGCAAGTGGACCCTACACCATGATAATGCCTAACCACATGTGACTGCTTGTGTTCAACAGTTTCTTACGAAATGCAGTACTGAAATGTTTTTAAAATAACTGTATTTGTAACTGACTGCAGTCTTTTATTTTGACCAAGTGAGAAGCAACAGATTAATACTTTGCAAACAAAAATGTCTGGTGGATGAAATTTTAAAGCAGGGCATAAGCTGTTGCATTTGAGATCATAGGTCAGTGCATAATATTGTGACTAATATAACACACGTTTATTGATGAAATAACATTTTTTAATGTTTATCTGGATCACTTTTGTTTCAGGGTAGTCAGAGTAACTGACATTTCATTGTGTAACATCTGTAAACTGGTTCAGTTTTATCACTTGTGTATCAGTGTAGTGTATGTTACTTATTTTATCCTGTTCAGATAGCTTTATAGAATTGCTGTTATTTTATATTGGAAGGGGTGTGATTGACACATCAGAAAGTGGAGATCTTGAATCATGTCAGCTTTTAGGACCTTATTCAGAAACTCATGAATATGCTACATTAACTTCATCAGGTAATATTTTTTTCTCACTTCTTCCATCTGCATGTCATAACTTTATTATTAACACAAAAATCCTTGCATTTGTGGTCCTGTGAAAGTCATTCAGACATTTTTTCACTCAAAAAATGTATCTGAATGCTAGAAACATATTTATGGTAGAATTTTACTTCTCATCCCTTGTATTATGTATCTTTTCAGGGTGCTATTTGGCTGCTTTATCAATGCTATCCCCTACTTGGAAACATGATAGGAAATAACTTATCTTAACAAGTACAACATGATTCATAGACCATTATTATTGTAGTTTTTAACTGTTGTCACAATAGATATGAAACATATTAATCCATAATCTAAAGCAACTTTTATGGGAATTTTACTAGGAAATTTTTTCATTAATAGCAAATTTTCGGAGAAAACTCTTCTCCTTCTTCAGGCTGTCTTCTAGAAGACAGCCTGAAGAAGAAGAGTTTTCTCCGAAAATTTGCTATTAATGAAAAAATTTCCTAGTAAAATTCCCATAAAAGTTGCTTTAGATTATTAATTCAATTAAACTAGGAAGCCATTTCTCAACATGAGCTTTATTCAAAATATTAATCCATTCAAATGATGCTGCACTTGTTCCGAGGTTTTCTGAGGAAGCACTCCAGATGGTGACAATTGTTCTTGGCATTTCCATGCCTGAAAGGAGAGTTTTTTTGGGGGAGATTACCATGTGCTTTGGTAATTACATTATGATTAATTCTCATGATCTTTCTAGTGAAATTAAATCAGTGATTTATGACTTGCATTATTATAAGGATGGAGGATAGATGCTGTGAAGAGGGAAGTGCTTTCATTAGTTGAATCAGCACAAGGATACCTCTGGTGTCAAGGTAACTGGGCAGTTTTGAATTTATGAAAAAATCTACGTAAACTCTCCTGCAAAATTTGCAGGGAGGTTTGTTTACATTTTAGACTGCAGCTCTCTGTGGTAGTTTCTGACCTTCTGTCAGTTATATCCTCAGCTGTGCCCCCCTCTTTGAGAAGGAGGGCACAGATATGGGCAATAAATGGTAGGTATGGTTATTCTGCATTCTAGACATTGTGGAGAAACGGCACTCCTTCCATCAGCCAATAACGTGTATGGAATGCAAAACGAGACATTGATTTCACGTTAAAGAAGAAAACTATGATTACAGAGACTTTTCACATTCTGTCCTACATATTTTGCATCCTGGAAAAGTCCTGGAATTCCATGTTGTCCTGGAAATGTCCTAAAATTCTGTTACATGTCCTGTAATTTTATCCTTTCCTGCTTTTTTGTTCCTGCGCGATATTTTGGAATTGAGGATTTTTCTACTGATATAACTTATGTCTGACAAATTTCCCTCCCCACCCCTGTGAAATGTGGGGGCTGTTGGTTTTCTTGTACTGAAGCTGTGTTATTATTTTGTCTTTTGTAAAACAACAACAAAAAAAAAAACAAAAAAAAACAAGATCGTGCTTGTGCCTCTGTTATAACTGTCCTGTCCGTCCCGCCGAGAACACCATATCTCTGCAACTATTGGTTTGATTTGTAAAATTCTTTTAGCATTGGGAAGTAGTTATCGAGTAACAGCCATTTCCGAGAACCCTTGAAAACCCTAATTTTTGCCCTTCTCAGCAGGTAAAAATAGGTATAGATCCAAAATGGCGGCAGATAAAAAAAAACAAACTAAAAATTGTTTTGGTCTACTCACTAATGGTACCAACTACAATGGGAATATAAAAAAAAATATAAATTGGTCAAGCAACCCACCCTTGCTGATTTCACATGGAATGACCCGGAGACCTGACATGTTAAAATAACGTTCAGATTTAAATTTCGTCAAAATCTGTTGAAAACTTTAAAAGTTACGCTTTTAAAAAAAAATTATTCCATTCCGCTATTGGGTTATTCCACGTGAAATCAGCAAATTTCAGAATAAATGGTTGCTTGACCAATTTATATATATTTTTTTATGTTCCCATTGTAGTTAGTTCCATTAGTGAGTAGACCAAAACAATTTTTAGTTTTTTTTATATGCCGCCATTTTGGATCTACACCTATTTTTTACCTGCCGAGAAGGGCAAAAATTAGGGTTTTGAAGGGTTCTCGGAAATGGCTGTTACTCGATAACTACTTGAGATAACTAAATAAACCTTTTACCCCCTGAAAGTAGACATTTTGAGGTTTCATAAAAGGTACTTACTTCAAATGTAGCTAGATAAAAATGGACTTATATTCAGCACATGCGATTTGCAAAATCGCCATTTTTAGGAAGCTGTAACTCAGGAAGGGCTTAAAACCACAAACTAAAACTTGTTCTTTACCAACTATGGATAGGTAGGTTTTAGCTTATTAAGAGAAAAATTCATGTTTTAAACCCCTTGCAAAAAAATTTTTTACCATAAAGTTGCCAAATGTGCAAAAAATGCAGATTTCAAGGTCAAATATCTTAAAAGGGCAATCTGCAAAAAATCTGAAATTCTTTGTGTGAACTCACCTATTGGTACCCTCTATCAATGATATGAATTTCATTTTGTGGTTCAGCTGGGTTTCTGAATTATAAGGACTCAAAATGATGTGAAACAAACCTCTCTCACAAAAACAATAACATATATTTCTGAGCAAATATTATATACATATCATTAGAAATACACTTAAACACAATTATTAGATTTATGATTTTAAAATTTTTGTTAAAATTTTGAGCTTACGTTATATCATTAAAAATACAATTAAATTAAGCACAATGATTAGATTTATTATTTTAAAATTTTTGCTAAAACTTTGAGCTTACTTTGAGCAGTCTGGTGCACCCAGCAAGTTTTCAAATTTAGTGTTACAATCATAAGCACAAAGTAAATGTAATTACTTGAGATATATGTAATTGTATTTACAAAAATCTTTGGTATGCTTGTATTGTATGAAAACATTATTTACAAGTCTTTTTTTTTTTTGCAATAAAAGTTTGTTTCCCCCTCCAAGTTACTGGCTACCACATGACACATCAAAAGGGTGAAGTTTTGCAATTTTGATTTTTAGTGGGTTTTTTTTTTCAACATTACTTTTTTGAGTAAGACTAACTTAAAAGAGTTCAGTGTTCTTTTCGTAGGTAATGTTGTGCGTCCGCCGGGTTGATGTTGTAAATTCAAGAGTTGATAACTTGCCCAGTGCATTTTGCATCGGAATCCAAACCTTTTCCGCATTTTCTTTCATACTGAAAGTTGTAGAAGGTTCACTTGGATTGTAAAACTTAGCCCAGATGTTATAATTTTTTTCGACAGTTCAACCCGAGCTACGAACCATTTTCCCCTGTAAGCACATACAATGTTATCTCTCTCGATGTTTTTTATATCAACTTCATCTTCATTAAGTATCTTGAACAGGAAGTTATGCTTGTCTGGGAAAGATGAGGTTCTGCTGATAAACAAAGTAGTGCCATCCTTTGGAACAAAACTATGGTTTCCTCGTGTATTAGGCACTGGTCGAGCTTCAGAAAACCGCTTTGTGAGCTTTCCATCTTCTTTTCTAATCACTTCTTGGTCAATTAAAAAAAATTAATTCCAGTTATTTTCTTTTCACAAAAGTCATAAATGTCTAACTGTTAAAATGTGATCTTTTGTTGTTCTTTGAAGGCTCGCTTTTGCAACAAGTCTTTTTACAGTCCAACCGATACCATGACTTGTGGCAAAGAAGTGCCACTCCGCATCTAAATCGAAGTCTTCCTTGTGTTTGCACAAGTCAGCAAAATTTTTCCTGTTTTTGTATTGGGCTGCGGACCAATCTGAAAAATAAATAAATATTTCATGCTTCCATGTAGAGATTGAACAAGAGGTATCAGCTTCTTTTGAAAAGTATAAACAGCAGCTGTATTGTGAATTATACAGTCACTTAGGAAGCACACACTTATGCAAAACAGTTCCTCATTTTCATCTCTGTAGTAGATGCAAAAAGGATGAACTGTTGCTTGGGAATTAAGCCAGTGGAAACTCTGAATTTCATCCTGTACGATGAAAGTGTAATTTTCAAAAAAATACCCAATGACTATGCATTCATATCTTTTCAAGTTTTCCTTTTTCATTTTAAAAAAAAATTCGACTGGCTTTTTGCAATAAAATGGTGGCTTTTTAAATCTTGAAGTTTGGTAAGGAAACCCTTATTTTTAAAAGGTTGACATCACAGTCTTGGAATTCATTAATTGGTTGAATTTTTGAAATTCCATAACATTGATTTTCACAATTTTCATCCAAAAATATACCCAGAGAACACTGCATTTTTGCAGTCTTAAAAGTTTACCTGCATATGCAATCCTAGGAAAGTGGCTCCATTAATATAACTCACTAAAACACTAATATCCAGAATCACCATGTATAACTAATTTTAAGTCACTGACAAAAGAGCACTTACTGGCTAAATGAATAGATACACATTTATGATAAGGATTCCCAATTGTGGTTTCAGTTTAAGTTTGCTTGGTTTTCAGGTCTGCTTTGTTTTAGTTTTAGTTTAGGTTTGTGCTTCACTTTCGTTTCAGTTTTGCTTTATTTAGGTGCTTAGAGACTGAAGTGCATTAGACTTATTGACTAGTAATGTAAGGTTAAATTATAAAATTAAAAAAAACATACATTTTAAGGTAAATTTGGGGGGAGGGGATGTACAACATATTGAAATGTCATACTGATGCAATTCGATCGTGTCCTGGGAATCATCACACAGGAAGGCAGCAGAAGAAAAAAATATTTTTAAATACTCCCCCCTCCTTTTTTGTACATTTTGAGTCCTTATAATTCAGAAACCTAGCTGAACCACAAAATGAAATTCATATCATTGATAGGGTACCAATAGGTGAGTTCACACAAATAATTTCAGATTTTTTGCAGATTGCCCTTTTGAGATATTTGACCTTGGAATCTGCATTTTTTGCAAATTTGGCAACTTAAGGGTTAAAAAAATTTAGCAAGGGGTTTAAAACATGAATTTTTCTCTTAATAAGCTAAAACCTACCTATCCATAGTTAGTAAGGAACAAGTTTTAGTTTGTGGTTTTAAGCCCTTCCTGAGTTCCAGTTTCCTAAAAATGGCGATTTTGCGAATCACATGTGCTGAATATAAGTCCATTTTCATCTGGTTAGATTAAAAGCTACATTTGAAGTAAGTACCTTTTATGAAACCTCAAAATGCCTACTTTCAGGGGGTAAAAGGTTTATTTAGGTATCTCAAGTAGTTATCGAGTAACAGCCATTTCCGAGAACCCTTCAAAACCCCAATTTTTGCCCTTCTCGGCAGGTAAAATTAGGTAGGTGTAGATCCAAAATGGCGGCAGATCAAAACATATTTTAGTTTTTTTTTTTATCTACTCACTAATGGTACTAACTACTATGGGAATATAAAAAAAATATAAATTGGTCAAGCAACGAACCCACCCTTGCTGATTTCACATGGAATGACCCCTATTTTCAACTTTTCTATTATGCAAAATTCTTCTGCTAGAAAGCATAGGGTTATATCACATTTCCTTCTACATCTTTTCTGTTAACTGTTGGATTTAAAAATCTCTGGCTCTGATACCTTCCTTCTGCTATAAGATTTTTTTTTTTTTGTTTTATGTTGAAAATTCCTTTGAAAAAGTTTAAAATATTTCACCTTTCCTTATCAATCCCTTTGTTCCTTTGAAAAAGTTTAAAATATTTAACCTTTCCTTATCAATCTCTTTGTTCCTTTGAAAAAGTTTAAAATATTTCACCTTTCTTTATTCTTAAATTTCCAATGTAAGCATTATTTGCAAATAATTAAATAGAAATAGTATTTTATATATCGATTGTGTGCTATATGAAAGCATTTCAAGAGTAATGCTGCATTTATGTTCTAACTATAGATGTTATACCTATATATTTTTGTTTTATGTTTTTCTTTTATTCAATGATTTGCTTCAATAATTTAACTGAAGCCCAAGTAGAAAAATAAATATTTCTCAAAATCAGTATATATATATATATATATATATATATATAGTGTAATTAATGTATATGAAAGTTAAATTAAACCTGTTCACATTTTTCAGTGACAGTTTGGTATTTCATTATTTATCTTTGATTCTAAGTTTATTAGTTGCAGCGCACATCATTTTCAACATTCTGCACTCTTTTTAAGTTTGCTCAAGCATGTAGGGAGTTGTTTGTTATAGGTTAAACAGGCCCATGGTTTCATTATATTTTAAGTAGAAGCATTTGGATCTTATGTCCTGGGAAAAGTCCAAAAGTCCTGGAATTCTGCGATTGAAAAAATGCATGAACCATGTGTATTCTTTAAAAAATCCAACTCTGTTTTGCATTTGACTATTTATATTGTGTAGTGGCACATGGAGAGCCGCTGTCTCAAAGTATTATAAATGAATTACCGACAACTGCAGTGTGAAGATTCACATAATACTTCAGAAGTACTTTCACACACACACAAAAAAAAAAAACAATTGTGAAAAAATCTCAGAAATTTGTATAATTCATTTCAATAAAATGCTTTCCAAAATATTGAGATTTAAGGTCAGCATATATGTAAGTTGAGGTTTTTTACGAACTTTTAGCTGTTGAAAATTAGGGGCGTCTGCTTATATGCGAGTGTACATGTATATATATATTGAAGATATGAAAATATATATTCTGGAATTTGAACATTTAATGACTTTTACTGTGTGATAGTCATTTTCTTGTTTACATTAAGGGAGTTAGTTCTCCTACCTATACCCTACTTTTTCAGAAGTCTTCAAATGTAGACAAGAAATAACTACAAACAAAGTGAAAAGCATAATGTCAGATTTGAAAAGAGGATATTTTGCTATCTTGAAAGTAATTTTACTTCTCTTGTTTGAAAATTTATTATTCTTGTTTGTGAAATGACTAACCTACTCGTATGGGAACCTGGAGGCTTGACTATGTTTCCTACTCATACAAAAGTACAGTTTGTGAGTTTTTAAAAGAACTTACTAAAAAACAGTAAATGTTTCCATTATTTTGATAATTTCTTGTATATGATACTTTGTAATATGTATATTTGCAATTTTAAATTAGCAACCGACAAGTGTCCATAAATATCAGAGGGTGATAATTGCATAAAGCTCCAGGTATAATATGAGGGAAATTGAAAAGCTCAATTTCCTTGAAAGTTGGTTTGCCACCACTGATGAAATGTAGATGTAGAAATTCTTATTCAGCAAATAAATGACAGTTCACATAAAAGTAATATTTCCAAAATTTCCCAAGGCTAAAAGAAATTCAAGACAGCTATTTCTGCAGGGTAAATGATGGCAAACTCTTGTGGAACACATAGTAATGAAACTAAAAATTAGTTACTGTAATGGACTTCTATAGACAAATGGCAAACCATAAATTTAAATGTATAACATCCCTGGCTACTTTGACCAAACATAAAAATTATGTACAGCACTTTAATCTCAAAAAGATTCTTTCCTGTATGATTCAGTGCAAGATTGCATCAGTCTGCCAACACTGGAACTTTTGCAAAACTTTGATTAATGGTTTTGCTGCACATATTGTGTATTTTGTACCATGTTTCAAGACTTTGAATGTGTATGAAAAAGAAAAAGGGACAAAAGAAAACCAACCTGCAAGGTAATGCTTCTGACTTCAAATGAACAAACTAAAAATGCTTGCTTGGATTTTGATTTGTAATCTCTCCACCTTGATATAAAGTATGTGATTGCTATAATGAATGTATATGGAAATTGCAGTACTATTTGGGATGTCTGTTCTTTGGTAAGAGTGTTATCAGATGGCCAGACTGAAAAATAAGATGTGCATCATATGAAGCAAAAGGCTCCTTAATAGCAAATCATGACACATGATATAGTGAAACTGTTTATAAATAAATAAATTATAATGTGGAGCTTCAAACATGCTTGAACAGTGTAGCTGTTTCTGAATTCCAAATAAATAAAATATATATGCCTAACATAGAATGTGTGTTTATATTGAATGTATTAAAATAATACTAACTGATATGAAATGTCTGTATTCATAATTTTTTTGAGCTGAATGCATTTCTGTTTTAATCTGTTGTTCTTTCCTGCAGGAATTGGGGGAAGTTTTATATATTAAGAAATTCATTTTCTTACAGATATGTTGAACTACTGTATAAACGTGCATAATGATGGGGACTTATTGGAAATTGTAAGCATGTCTAGTAAGTAAGTTTTTGAATTTGTTTTACCCACACCTTTTTTTGCATTCTTCAACCACTGAGAAGGTTAAATCCCAGCTTTGTCTGCCTGTCAGTTTTTGCAATTTAAATCCTTTGTTTAATTAGATTCCAATTTAGCATATTTTAATCTCATTGAGGGAATGAACATAGTATCCGTGCATTTAATGTAAAATGCATGCACTTTGTAGTAAATCTGATGTTTACAAGATCATTGTGTTCAGATTCTTTAGTTTTTGTATGCTCAAGGGGGGGGGGAATTGATGTAAGAGTTGAAAAGTTAGCTGAGAAAACTGATAGTTGTGTAATTGTCAAGTCTTGTTCTATTATTCATTCATCATTAGCTGAATGAGGCCATTTAAAAGGAGCTAAATCATCACAGAAAACTTTGAAGAAATCTACAAATGGAAAGCACAGAAACTAGTCACAGTAAATCCTTTATTTTACAAAAATTGATGGGAAAGGTTTATCTGTTAAACTTAGGTATCTGTAAGTTGATATCTTTGGCCGAAGAACATATTGATATCTGGAAAAAAATCTTTACTAAGGTGTAAAGAAATCATACAATAAAATCTATAATAGAGATAATAAAAATACTGTAATAATAATTTATTATATTAATACAACATATTAACTATGCTTGAGTATTCTGAGGCTTGAACTTCAGACCTTTCATCTTAAATGGTGCTGGGTTTAATTCCCAAATGAGGCATGGGAGGGTGCTTGTCAGATGGCACTGGCTCTGTTACTTTCCTAGAAACAGTGGCCTTAAATTGGGAACAGCCAATTACTTATAGCACTTAGTTACTCATAGTGATCCTTAAACCCTAAAACAAAAGAAAGAAACAGTAAATTAATCTTTTGCATAGTATGTTAACACCTGTAGATACTGATAACATTATTATAAAATTAGTTTTTATGTAGTGACAAAAAGTATAAAGCAAACACCTATAAAAACAAATGCTCTTGTTTCTTTAAGTATGCTGTTGTTGCTACACGATTTCCATGTTACCATGAAATGATCTTCCGTGTGTGTGTCATTCAGTGAATCAAGTGCTATAAGTATCAATGTTGGGATTGTAGGTAAATGAGATCCAAAACACAGCACAATATTTTGTTTCTCCAATTTGAACAATAGCATGTAAAAAAGAAAAAATATACACTGAAGAGCAATTGAATTAGAGACAGCTGGCGTTATGCAAATGTGGTGCTGTGGGCGGCCCTGTAAACTGAAACGAAATGACGTATGCATCGATCCGACAATATAAGGAGTGATGCGACGAGAATCTGTAAGAGTCGGACGCAGTATGGACAAGACGAAGGATCTAAGTGCATTTGATCATGGGCAAATTGTCAGGGCCCGACGAATGGGTCATTCCATCTCGGAAGTCATGCAGGCACTGGGATTTTCATGAGCCACTGTGTCACAGGTTCACCGTGAGTACATCGAATCCAGTAAAACCATCCCTGCAAGGGCCAACTGCCGTGGACAGCAGGGTGTGGATGAGTGGGGTCATCGTCGGCTAGCTCGCATTGTAACAGCGGATAGACGGACCACAGTGCAAGAAATTACTGCAATTTAACGCTGGTGCACAAAATCTTGTAAGCAGCCACACCATCCAGAACCATCTCCTCGCTATGGGGTACAGAAGTCATCGTCCCACGAGGGTACCGTTGCTGACCGCACATCACAGGGTGCCAAGATTAGCATGGGCGCGGGAACATCGCCACTGGACCCTAGACATGTGGGAAAATGTTGCCTAGACTGATGGGTTGAGATTCACGTTGGTACATGCGGATGGCAGGGTACGAGTACTGCGCAAACCACATGAAGCGATGGATCCTTCTTGCCAGCAGGGTATTCTTCAAGCTGGTTGGGGTAGCATTCTCATCTGGGGACTGTTTACGCTAACTGAAATGGGACCCCTGGTATGTGTGACATCATCCCTCACAGGTCAACGTTACAGGGATATCCTGGACTCCCGTTTGTGCATCTTCAACATCCCACTGGGGACATCGTCCTGCAACAAGACAATGCACTGTGCCATCGCTCCCGAATTGTATCCGAATGGTTGGATGAACACTCCACCGACGTGACCTCGCTTTCTTGGCCAGCTGGGTCACCTGACCTCAATCCCATCTAGCACATCTGGGATGCCATCGAGAGAGATGTTTGAGGCTCTGACCCCCTCCATCAAATCTTCATGAACTGTGGGAGCTTGTTCAGGGGTTGTGGATCCGTATGGCTTCCCAACGCTTCCGGTGTCTTGTCGAGTCCATGCCGAGACGAATCGCCACAGTCATCAGGGCGAAAGGTTGTGCTACACGTTACTAGACAGGTATCTCTAATTCAATTGCTCTTCAGTGTATATGTACTTCAGAGTTTGCCACTTTCTGTTATCTCTGTGCCAATAAATAAATAGTAGTGATCCAATTACATTTGTCATAATGATGAACCAATGCAATATTTAGCATGTCTGGAGTGCTACCATAGGAGAAAAATTTCTCAGCATTCAGGGCATTGATTTGCATATTAAAGTGCAAAGCTTGTGGGATTTTATTTTACATTCTGATATCTGGCACACTTTACATCTATGATACTTAGTAAGGATCTCTGAACTGTTGGCATGTTTCACCTTGTTACTCTAGTGCTCATGTAGGAGCCCAATGAAGTAAGTGAGAGAAGGGGTGAATACTTCTGTGAGTTATTAGATCAAGAAATTAAAAGTGATTCTGAGGCAAATGTCACGGTGAGAGATGGAAACACAAAAGGGATCTCAAGAGGTATGTAAAACTCTAAAATCTCTTCAGAATGGAAAGACTGGGAGTATATGGCATAACTGCTGAGAGATTAAAATATGGTGGTGACTCTGTAATTGACTGGTTAACTGAAATTTGCTAGTTGTGTTGGGAGTTAGAAATGGTCCCTCCGGTCCAGATTGGAGGGATGCTATCATTGTTCCCTTATATAAGGAAAAAAAAGGTGATCCTACAGATTGCAAGAACTATTGTGGTATTAGCTTACTGAGTGTGCCAGGGAAAGTGTTTGGTAAGGTCATTACTGAAAAAGTACGGGGTCTTGCATCGAAGAAAATGTGGGATGTTCAGAGTGGTTTTATGCCTGGTAAAGGCTGCACTAAGCAAATTTTTGCATTATGCATGATGATCGAAAAATATCTGTCTGTTGGTAAGAAAGTTTCTGCTGCCTTCGTAGATTTAGAGAAAGCTTATGACCTAGTAAGTAGGATACTTCTTTGAAGTTACTGAATAAATATGGTGTTACAGGGAATCTACTTAATAGTGTAAAAGCCATGCAAGTGTACTGGCAGTGGAGCTTCTATACAAGTAAATGGTGTTGTATCAAAATGGTTTTCTATTGGTGCAGGAGCCAGACAAGGTTGTGTAATGTCACCATGGACAATACTAGTTTATGTCTTGGTAATATCAGTGTGTGCAGATTGCTGTATGCTGATGACACAGTCTTGTAGTCAGAGAACAAAAGTGAGTTGCTGAGTATGTTGTCCTGGATGTACGAAGTTTGCATGAAATTAAAATGTAGTATAAATAAGGAAAAAAACCAAAGTTATGGTTTTTGAGTGAGGACCTGTTAAAACTGAAGGCAAGGAATGACACAGTAATTGACCAGGTGAATGAGTTTGTGTATTTAGGAAGCATGCTTGACAGACAACAAATTAGACGGTGAAATTAGTGGGCAAGTGAATTCTTCATTGAAAGTCAGATAGCTGTTTTAGGAGGTTTTCACAAGAATGATGGGTTCTCAAGAAAGTCTCGAATGGCTGTGTGCAAAAGTGTAATTGTTCCTACTCTCATGTATGGCAGTGAAACCTGGATATTGCAGAAGAGACATTGGAGTCGTTTGTGTGCTGTAGAGATGTTACTTACAGGGAGTTTGTGGCAAGACACTCTGATCGTGTGAGGAATGATGTGCTGCAGTTGTTTAATGTGAGGCAATATGTTAGTAAGGTGAAGACTAATATTTTTAGGCGGTTTGGCCATGTTGAAAGAATGAGTGATTACATGCTTACTAAGAAAAAAAAAATCAGCCCAAGTGGCAGGAAAGAAAGGCAGAAGGCCAAGGAAGTCATGGGAGGATCAGGTTCAGGAGTGTCTGCATGAGAAAAAGATAATGAGTATGAAGTATAGAAGGTCTTGTGTATGTTGTGTGATGGATGTTAGTACTGAGTTGTGTGTCAAAATCTCTGTAAATGGAGAGTTTGATACAGCAACAATAAGTAAATAATCAGTTAAAAATTTATCTGCTGGTTTGTATATCTTTTTGGAGCTAACCTCTGAATCTCTGAGAGCAGCTTAGTGTTATGTATGTATGGTTGTTGGTTAAGCTACAGTTACTATTTTTGCGAAATGCGATAAGTTAATCTAAATTGCGAGAGAAAAATGAGCATTCATTGCAAAATGGTGCCAGCCGTTTAAATATCAACCCATCCGTAGATTCTGCTGCGGCTTTTCTGTTTCTGTGAAAACAAGTTTCTGAAATTCCGATCCTGCACGCATTCAGAGTTGCAAGTTTATACCAGTCAGCTGTGACGTCTACGGCATTCCCCAATGCCACAAACAATAGTTTTCTTCGGACGTTCAAAGTGTTGGTGTGAACGACTCCTTGATGTTGCGATTTTTCAAGTGACAAAATTCTTTAGCATTTTTACTGCAGCAGTTTTTGAGCCAGCTTAAACTGTGGTATGTATGTACAAAAAAAAAATCATAACTTTTAAAATGCCAATTTGCATAGGAGCAGAGAAGTGGTTGCCAAACAATATCAGAATGCAAATAGTTGTTGCAAATGTGTTAACACAGTTGTAAAAGATGACTGAACGGTTACTATACAAACATTTTTTTTGAAAATGGAAACTTTTCTAAGAAATGTCACATAAAATACTTCTCCTACTGTAAATATATAGATTTTAGAATTTTTCATACAAAGCCAAAGCAGTTGGGAGTGAAATGGCTTTTGGCTGAATTTAGATCATTGTTTCTTGTACTGCTGATATTAGTCAAAGGGTAATCCATTTTCATTTATTTATTCATAATGCAAGATCTGGGCCCATAATATTAAGATCATGCCCCGTAATGCAAGATCTGTTACTAATTGTTAATAAATTTTCTAAAATATTAACTAATATACTCTTACAAAATATGTGGCTGTTTTAACCACTTGCTGTATGTAAACAGTCTCAAGCATTTTTTTATTTTTTTATGCTGTTTTCAGCTGCCCATGGCACTCATGTTGCTAGCATTGCTTCTGCATATTTTCCTGATGAACCAGAAAAAAATGGTGTTGCTCCTGGTGCTCAGATTGTAAGCATTGGCATAGGTGATTGCCGTTTAGGATCCATGGAAACTGGAGGTGCCCTCATAAGAGCTGTAAGTAAATACTCTAGCAGTTTTTTTTTTATTTTTTTATTTTTTTATTTTAGTTTTGGTGTAGAACGCATGAGCAGTATCATAAATGAATCAACAATCCTTAACTGAATTTTTTGTTTGTTTGCCATATTGCATTTTTATGACATTACAGAATATGCAGATGAAAATGAAATAATTATTTAGATACTGCCTATCTGAATAGTGTGCTTGCTATTGGTGAGCTGATGTATACAATCCCCACCTTTGTTTTTGCATTGGTTTTGAAGCAGAGGTATATATTGATCAATGTGTATCCTGTTCACAGACTTAAGTACTGATTAATTTATGTGTCCTTTCATATATGCTACAGTGTTAAATAATTTTGGAAAATTAAGTGAAAAGCTAATGGCAAAAAATCCCCATTTAGTATCTTTGCAAGTCTTCTAGTTCCAATGTTGATACAGTTTTCTTTACTTGCAGCTAATTAAAGTAATAAATGCCAAGTGTGATGTCATCAACATGAGTTATGGCGAACATGCACACTGGAGTGGTGGGTAAGTTCATTTTATGGACAATTTCTTTTATGTAGCTGATGGAAGCATGATTATGAACAACTTGAATTTGAATAAAATGAAAAAAAAATGCTAGTTAAAATAAGCACACCAGACAAAAACTTAGTCACTCCTGGAAAGAGCTTACCTGATAATGTGTGACAGCGCCTTTTGCCTTGATAACAGGATGAATCTGGTGTGGTAGACATACACGAGATTCTTCCGCGGATTCGCGGAATTCCGCTTTTTTTGTCATCATTTTGAGTCATTCTCGAGATCGATGCAGAACTGAAGAGAAGGGGGTATTGGGGGGGGGGGGGGTCGTTTTCCGTCTGGGGATGGTATTTCGTCTTTCAAAACTTTCGAAAACTGAAGTTAAACGGAGTGACAATTTTCCCGTAATCGTAATTTCTTTTTTCTCATGATGTTGCCTTTTCCCAATATTGTTATGAAATGTCATTTTATTGCATAAATGTTTGTATTTCAGCATGAAACTGTGGGTAACGACGGTTTCCAAAAATGGAAGTTAAGACGGCGCGAAGATTTCCCTGTAGTCTTCAGGCAAAGATACTTCCGTGGATTTGAAGAATTCCGCCATTTCTGTTACCATTTTGGGCATTCTCAAGAATAATGCACAATTAAACAGAAATTTTGGGGATTATGGTGGGGGAAAGGGATTTGTTTTTGGTTTGACGACGGGATTCCGTCTTACGAAACTTTCAAAAACGGAAGTTAGATGCAGCGAAGATTTCTCCCGTAATCATAAATGTAATGCACTCGGCTACATATCGAGAGTTCTGTTGGTTCAATTCCACAGGGGCGGCTGAAAAACAACTTTTCGGTTGCTGTGCGTTTCTAGAACATGGTTAAGAGCGATGTATTTATTTATTTACTGTCGCCACGTATTTGGAGTATTTTCAACTTGGATCTCGCCCTTTGGATTTAACTGCTATAATATATATATATATATATATAGCCTGTGCCGTTAATGCCCACCAGATGGAGCCGTCTCAGTAGCTGAGCCCATCTTACAGATTTATGATGTCAGAAGCTGACTTAAAAATACACATAGCACCGTGGATTGTTGGCCACCGTGGCGTAAATGTAACGTACTCTGCTAGATATCGAGAGTTCTGTTGGTTCAATTCCACAGCGGCGGCTGAAAAACAATTTTTCGGTTGCTGTGTGTTTCTAGAACGTGGTTAAGAGCGATGTATTTATTTATTTAATCTTATTTGTTTTGTTTTCCTCACGATGTTCCTTCTGCCCAGTATAGTTCTTAAATATCCTTTTATTCCACAAATACTGCATTTCAACCTAAAAATGAAGGAAGTCGGCCGGAGCGAAGATTTCTCCCGAAATTGCATTTTTTTCTTCCCGCGATGCTCTCACTATCCTGTGTTGTTAAGTGTTACTTTCTCCCATAAATGTCTGCATTTAAGCTTGATAAGGGAAGGGAAATTTTCCAAAAACAGAAGTGACTGAGTTTGAAAATTTGTTAGAATTGATGCATGGTGTTCAAAAGTGTTCATATTCTGAAAGTCACACCATTTTATCTAAAGCAGCAAAAACTTTGGTATCCTGTGTTTGTGATCCTCAGGCTGAAAGTTCTTTCAGCATGATGGGTAAATTATTGTCATCTGAGGGAATAAGAGGGGAGGAGGAAAGAAAAGTGGTGAAGAAATAGGAAGGTAATTATATCAACAGAAAGAAAAGCTAAGCAAAGATTGCTGTGCAGCTGCAGAGTCAAAAAAAAAAAAAAAAGAAAAGACAAATATGGCCATGGAACTTGCTGAGAAAAAAGCAACACAAGAGGAAAATTCAGCTGATGTTCTAGCAAGTACCAAAAAAAAAAAAAAAAAGAGAGAGAGAGAGAGAGAGAGATGAGAGGTGTTTAAAGCAGTGTCTTTTAAAATCACTATATTTTGTTTTGAATTCAGCAATTTTATATTGTGAATACAGTGAACAATTCCATCTTGCTTGTACTGCTTTATATTCACACTTTCTTGTCGCATGTTCTGATTTTTTTCACCCGAGTAAAAAGTTCAGCTTTTTTGTTCCTTGGTAAGTCTTCCACGAGGTTGTGGATATATTGAACATCACTTTGCAGCCACTCGTGCGTCAATTGGTCCCGTAGTTTCACCAGAGTACGTGGTTGTCTATTCCAGCATTTCACCTTCTGTTCCAAATGATCCCACAGATTTTCCATAGGATTTAAATCTGGGGATTCGGCTAGCCAGTCGAGGTGAGACAGCGTTGCCGATTGTTCATCGTGCCACTCAGACACAGTTTTAGCCCTGCACATGGCAATTGTCGTCTTGGAAGACAGGAGTGGCAATGTGATGCTGCTCCTGTAGATGTGGGGCAAAGGGCAACACTTCATCATTCAGAATGCGGAGCTACACATGCTGGTTCAAATTCATAGTCACTGCAACGAGAGGGTCTTTTTCGTGGTATGAAAAACATCCCCAAAGCATCACAGAACCCCCTACGGCTTGAACAACACCTTCAACATAATCAGGCCTGCGATGATTGTGTCGAAGGTGTTGTTCAAGCCCCATTAGACATGCGATGCACTCGTCACCTCCCATTATTAGAGTACAAACAAAAACAAGACTCATCAGACCAAATTACTAGTTTCCAATTGTCCACAGTAAAGTTTTAGTGCATCTGAGCCTATTGATAACGTGCGACTTTGCGACTTGCTGTTAGAAGAGGCCACTTGCATGGTACTCTGCTCCAAATGTCCATCGCATGCAGTTCTCGTCGCAATGTCCTTTCGGAAATTGGTTGGAGTGGACTTTCATTGACTGTTTGGAGCAATTGTTGCCTGGTTTGAAACAGATTTGCAGTTACTAGGCGTGAAACATGGTGGCAGTCCCTGTTGGTGAGAATCATTTTCTGGCCACAGTTACGTCGCTGATTTTCAGTTGACTGTGAACTACACTGCTGTTTGTAGTCCCACTGGACAGTACGCTTTGGCACACCACAACAAACTGGGTGACTTAATACACTTTGTGTCTGTAGGCACGGCCAAAAACGATGGCTCCTTTTTGCCTCTCAGCAACGTCTGTCTTACGACCCATATTGCAGACTAAATTTAACACACACGTTGCTTTTCACCACTGCAAGAGACAAAAGTGATCCTGTAGACCACATCAGTGCTATTTATCTCCCAACAATGCTATCACGTCACTCTCTGTGGTGCCGGTAACTTCCTACTGTCATTTCTGTTAGGGGCGACTAATTTTCGGCAGCGCGACCCCTGGCTGTGGCTACGCAGCCCACGTAAGAGGCTCTCGTTGGCTTGCTGAGCTGCTGGTGATTATGCAGTGATTGATGCGCCTCTGTCTGAGACCATTTTACTGAAAACATTTCATGACTATGAAAGAAAAAAAAAAGAAAGAAAGCACAGTTAAATACAATACTCGAGATGCCTCTCACACTGAAATATTTTTAAGATAACATTTTACTGAAAGTGAAGACACCATCACAGTTCAAGTTATTTTTGTGAAGATACAGTTTGACGTTGTAAGAAAAAGAATGCTTTATGTAGAGGTCAAGTTCAGCTGTGTGTCTGCTCATCACCTAGTGTCATAGAACAAATTACTCAGTTGATTCTGATAAAAATTGGTATACACCAAAAAAAAAAAAAAAAAAAAAAAAGGTTGAAAATAATACCTTTGGACCACTGCAGCCACCGAGATTGGTGCAATTGGGAAAAATTGAAAATTTCTGGATCATTGGTTTAAAGCTGAGCTATTGGACCAACTTTGATAGAAATTTGTATTTGGGTCTTGACATTTACCCTAATGAAGTCAAAAAATATTTTTGAATTACCTTGGATAAAGAGAATTTCTCCAATCAGCACGAAATGGGAATTTCCCCATTAATTCTGTGGCAAACTATTGGTTACTCACAAAAAAAATAAGTAAACAAATAAAATAAATTTGCAAGTACATTGACAGATTACTGTTAAGAATACTCATATGGACAGTTACTATGAGGGCCATTCAATAAGTTCTAAGCCTGACCTTGGAAGTAGTGATTGGCAGCTGACACAACTATTGCATCACCCTCTTCAGTTATATAACAACCGTGCCATGTTGCAGTGTCAGCATTTGAGATGGCACCATAGTGCATTGAAGTCTATTTAAGGTGACACTGGATAGGTGACGGATGAAATGGCAGAACCGAGTGGTGATTGAATTTTTGATGAAGGAAGGTGAAACACTCTGCAACATTCATAAATGGATAATCTGTGTGTACGTCAGTGGTGCGCCTTCATATGCCACAGTCAAAAGATGGGCTGATGTCTTTAAATGGGGAAGAGATTAATTGGAATATGACCCTCATGAGTGATGCTCAGTGGATGTGAGCACAGATGAAATGTGCCAGAAAGTGGAGGACCAGGTGATGCCAAACAGGGAATCTGTGTCATACAGATTGCTCAGGAGCTGAAGTTAAGTACCAGCGGTGTTTGGACCATTTTGCATGAGAGGTTTGGGATGTCAAAGGTCTGTGCCAGAGAGTTCCTCGAATATTGACACCTGAGATTAAGAATGATTATGTTGAAGTAAGTCAGGGTCAACTTATCCACATTAACTGCGATCCAGGTGACTTGTATTCCTGCATTGTGAGTGGCGATGAGACATGGCTTCACCATTGGGACCCTGATACTAAACGAGAGCTTGCAGTGGAAACATCGTGGACCTCCACCACTGAAAAAGTTCAAAACACAACCATCTGCAGGGAAGATTATGGCCACCCTTTTTTGGGGATTCATAAGGGTTGCTGTTAATTGATTTTACGTGCATTATAAAAGGACTATGAATGCTGCCTATTATGATGCACTATTGTGACAATTGCGTGAAGCCATCAAGAGTGAACAGTGAGAAAAATTGTGACTGGGTGTTCTGCTTCTATAAGACAATGCTCCAATCCACACTGCCAGTGTTTCTATGCAGGATGTGACAGAATATGACTTCTGACTGCTTCCTTGCACTCACCTGACCTTGCTTCCTTGTGACTTCTTCCTCTTCAAAAATTTGAAAAAAAGATCTGTGGAATAAGCTTTTTGCGGATGATTCTGAACTGAAGGAGGCAACAAAGTGTTGGTTTGAGGAGGAGTATAAAATGTTTTTTGCAGTAGGGATTCACCAAATCTGCAATCGGTACAACAAATGTAAATAAATAAATACATTGCTCTTTCCACGTTCCAGAAACACATAGTAACCGAAAAATTGTTTTTCAGCCGCCGCCATGGAATTGAACCACGGAACTCTCGATATCTAGCAGAGACTTTTTAGACATCGAGAGTTCCGTGGTTCAATTCCATGGCGGCGGCTGAAAAACAATTTTTCGGTTGCTATGCGTGTCTGGAACGTGGAAAGAGCAATGTATTTATTTATTTACTGAAGCCACGTATTTGGAGGATTTTCACAACAAATGTACCCAAGGATTTTTTTCAATTAAAAACAGAAAAACAAATCTTGTAATTGTTCCATGTATTTGGGAAAAATATTTCTTCCACAATTGCCAAATGTATCAAAGTCAGGAAATGCTATGTGGAAAAATAAAGGTGTGTTTAAAAAAATAAATAAAAAAATAAATAAACTTTCAGTAAAAGTCTGATGTGGGTAGATTTCTTTCTGATCTTCAAAAAAATCCCAAATTGGTTAAGTAAAAGTGTTTTTTTTTTCTAATGTTTCATTGTTTACAATTTTTCAATGTGCTTGAGCCCTGGATCACCAGTGTAGTTAGTATATATGACTGTATATGTGCATCATTATGTAATTAAAAACTTCCTCAAAATTGGGCAGTTTTTATGTAAATAGTTACAAATAGGTACTTGTGAACAAATGTTGAGCTTGCACGCTTTCTTGCCTATATGACAGTTTTAACCATTTTCAGTTGGTTTGACCCACTGTTGGTGGAGAACAACATACTAAAATGTTGTTGAGACCTCCCCCCCCCAAAGCCATTTTTTGCACAAGCTGTTCAACCAGAATGAAGGGGTGGGAGTGGGTTTCCCCTCTCCTCTCTGTACTTATGACTACATTTTGGCAATTTTCAGTTGAGTAGGTAGACCTGAGCTCCGCTGTCCCCTACAGCATACTAAAATTTCATTGGAATTGAGCCATTTCTAGGAGTGTTGTACAGATGAAGAAGCAAAGCCAGAACATACTTCAACCTATGATTGAAAGGCATTAACTGAAAAGACTTCAGCTTTCTCGTCTTAGATGAGAGTACTTTATGAACTGCCATTGATACCAGTGGTGCTGACTTAAAGAAGAGAGGAGGGATTTCAGATCCACAGGTAACATTGTTTGTGGTTATGGGTAACTGAGTGGTGTTTCACTCAATGAGCTTGGGTAAATTATGTTCATTAATGGTATAATGTAACTGATCACCTCATTGCTAAAATGTTTTAATCATTTTTGTTTGTTCTGTTTTTTGCACTTTTTTCCAACTGTTGGGTGAAAAGGCATTTATGATTGAGTTTTATGTCCTCCAGCACCATAATTTGTGTAAAAATGACAGGATTTTAGACTGTATAATAATCCTAGAATTTTTTGCAAGTGTCCTTAAAAAGTGCTGGAAAGTGCACACAGTTTTTTCCCACCTCAAAAGTGTACAAATCCTGTGTTTGAGTTTATAGCTGACTAATTCCCCTGCTTGCTTCCAGTTATGTATATTTTCAGTAAATGTTGCAGCATCCAAGATGAACATTTGCTTTCAAAAATTCCAGTAATGAATGTTCCATAGCATGTGAAAGACAACTAACTCTTTGAAAAACAAAGGTGTCCGACATGCTCTGCTGTCTAAAGTTGCTTCCACTTTTGGAAGATCACCCTGATACGATGAATCATGTTTTGTGAAGTATTTGCCCTGCTTGCTGTTGTTTGGAATTTTTGCCCTCCCGTTATTATTATTATTATTATTTTGTTTGAACATCTTTAACATTGGAATGGGAAATGTTACTTGTATTGTAATTTGCTGGTTTTTAACAGTAAAATAGTGAACTTCTTGAGAACATCTATGTGTACTCGTGTTTTTATGAATGTTTATCTTTTAATCTTGTAGGCGCGTCATGGACTTAATTCACCAAGTTGTTAATAAACATGGAGTTGTTATGGTATCCAGTGCAGGCAATCATGGGCCAGCATTATCAACAGTTGGTACTCCACCAACCATGCATTCTTCATCTGTCATTGGTAAGAAGGTGTTCACTAGCTAACTTTACAAAAAAAAAAAAAAAAATTACGTTTGGCACATTAGTATGAATGAAATCTCAAAATACTTATTATTATTATTATTATTATTATGTTTAAATGTAGAAACTTGTTCCTAGTTGGGATGTAAGATGTTCTTCTGTAATGAAATAATGTTACAGATGTGCATATTACACCCTTACCAGTTGGGTTAAGTTTGTGATGTGGATCTTTCTTTTGCTCAGAATGCTATCCTGTCCAGCTCACACTATGAATTCCTTTCTTTCATATTGTTTAAATAATATTTTTATCTCATCTGTGGTCTTCCTCAGCATTTGTGATGGCTTTTTATGTTCATAACTTTGGCCTCGTATGCCCTTTATTCTTTTTAGTATGTGTTCACAACATGAACTTACATTTTGGATCATCATTGAAATTTATGTCCCTTTAACTGTTGCTGTTTTCCTCTGCTTTCTAATTCTGTCTGCTGCAGTGACAGAATTATAAAGACAAATAAAGTGTGCACCCACTCAGCAGCTTTATTTCAGTGACAAAAAAAGTTTGCTGTTCCTTTAGTTTAACCATGATAGTGAGTTGAAGACATTGATGAATGACCGTAATGCTATGTATCCAGTACAGCATAGAAAATGAGAATAACTTTTAACTTACCTTTGTTCATTAGAGGTTCATTGACCAGCTGCTGCAAGTGAATTTTCCAGACTTTGTGTTGATGCCTAAAGTGGCAAAATCCTTCCCATAGGGTTAAAGGATGAAGTGAGATTACCCAGAATAAATAGTTGACTGTGAGGAGACTACAAGATTGTTTGTTTTATGAACTAAAAGGAGTGCACAGTGTCATAATTTATTCATTGTAACAACTGTTGGCTTTGCTCTAGTGAAGTTAGTGTTGTCATGCCCAGTCTGAGCCAGCCTTGCATGTACACTGGGGTGTAAAAATTAAATTATTCGCAATTAAGTATGTCATTGTGAGTTCACAATTGAGTTAAGGAAGTTCCAGGTTTTAGTATTTTTTTACAAATTAAAAATTTTGCAGTTACAATTAGCATACATATATGTGGGAATCCAGGAAGTAATGAAGCTCTATGCTAATATTCTAATGCAGAACTGAAGATGCAAATTAGGAACTTTTTAAAAGCAGCTCTCCAGGTGCTTGCCATGATTATTGATCTGTGATTTAGCAATGCCATGATTATTGTCATTACGTACAATTTTTGTTTCAAATATCACGACACTGTTTAAATGACAATCAAAGGTGGAGAGCCATCAGAAGCATGGAAGCGGGCCAAAGTCATGCTGAAGTTGCCAGTTTATGAATGTATCTAAAAATGTCATATCAAACCTATGGTGACAGTTCTAAGATAAAGTAATATACTGGATGGACATCGCAAGCTCAGCCACAGACAACAACAACAACAACAAAAAAAAACATCCACAGTCAACAACAGCTGGGGTTGGCCAGTATATAACCCCAACTGCAAAGTGAAGTAGATGTGTGACAGCTTGTTAACTCCACTTGGACTTGCTCAGCAACAACAAGATCAGTATCATGGTGTACTGTATCCAGAACACTTCATGAAAGAGAACTTGTATGGCACAAAAATTAAGGTCTGTATTCCCTTTTGTCCTCTATTGCAAAATAGCTTGATTAGCATGTGGTAGGCAGCATTGCAATTGGACATGAGCAGTGGGACATGCATTCTTTGTTGAAGAGTTAAGATTTTTGCTAACTAGTGATTCTCTACACCAGTGCATCTAGAGAGAAGTATGCACCCGAAATCACTCGTCCACAATATGGGGCAATTTTGAAGGTGGTGGTAATGGTGGGGACAGGTATCACATTGATTGTTGTACTTTTCACTTGTCTTTGATAGAGGAACATTGACTGGCCACAGGTATTGAGTAGAGTTACTAGAACCCCACGTATGAATTTTTCAAGGTGCTGTTTAATCCATAATTTTGTTTTCATAGATGATAGTACTTGTCCTCAAAGGGTTAGTGCCTGCAGATGAATATCTGGGAACAGAACATATACAAGTCACCAGCTATTTCCAAAAACAGCCGGTGAGCCGACAACTACTCTAATAAAGGAATGGGAATATCTGCCTACTGAGCCCCCTGAACCATCTTGTTGGAGGAAGCCTGTGGGATTGTTGTGAAGCCTGTATAGCAGGTAGAGGTGACTGTACACTTTATTGATCCAGAGTAGAATCCAAAACACTATCTAAAATTGTCCATTGACATGCTTGCAGCATTTATTATGATCAAAATGCCCATGATTTTGTATCTTATAGAATTTTGAGTTATATTAAAATAAATGTACGTACAACTTATTATTAAATTGTAAGTTTCATTGAAATATTTGAATTTATGTCCTACTTCTTTAATTTATGCACTCCAGTATATATATGAAATGTGTTATGGCACTATTTGGTCACATACTGCTCTGGTGCCTGAAATTCTCAATAAATAAACAAAACATGCCTTCATGCCATGTAAAGAGTGAAAGAGAATGAGGGGTTGAGTTCATTTCTGTATAGAACTGATACAAAAGACCAGATCTTTAATTTTTATTTTTTTACCAGTCCATCTGGCTGAAAGAATGAATTTAGGAATTCAGATGTGTATCATGTCTAAAATCTGACATGAGCTTTTTCTTATTGATGTGGATGCCAGATATTCTGCTTCACCTCATGTGATATGTAGATGATAATTTTTGCATATTAATAGAAATGTCGTTACTTGAATAAATAAATTTTTAATGAATAATTAATCGTGCAAAACAATATTTTAAAATGTAAAAATGTTCCAGAAACAGTTAAAAGCCTTCATTTAAATGGACAAAATATGCAGTTTTTAGGAAAACTTGCCAAATGAAAAATTCCAAATTTTTTTTGGTTCATCAGAAATAAATGAGTTGGATTTTATTACACAACATTGGTTGGGGTTGCCTCGGTTCACTACAAATAAATCAGTTTTCAATTATTTAGTGGAAGAGATTTGGAATTTCTCCAGATTAGTGAAAATATGTGAACAGCATTAGAATATGTGAACAACATTGAGAGAGAGAGAGAGAGAGAAAAAAAAAAAGTAAATTGAGATTCAGAAGTGATTAGGAGAGAGATTAAACCGTGTTTTAATTTAAATTTATTGGTGACAGAAGCAACATAAAAGTGCTGCACCTTTGCTTAATGAAGCAGCTACATGTTGTCATGCAATTCTTGATTTTAAGTTGGTATAATGTGTACTCACATTTCTGTATTTTGTGATAATTTTGAAGCCAATTCTTGGTAACCCTCTTCTGTACTGATTTGGGTAAAGCCTAGTTAGGCCGCCCCGGTGGCGCAGTGGTCTAAGCGATGGCCTCTGATCATTCGTCCGAACGGGGTCCGGGTTCGAATCCCGGTGAGGCATGGATGTTGTGTTTGTCTTACGGCACTGGCTCTCTCCCTTCCCTGGAACCAGTGACCCTAAATTAGGGACGGGCGACTGCTTATAGCCCATTGAGTTGCTCACGGTGGTCGTTAAACCTCAAAAAAAAAAAAAAGCCTAGTTAGAAGTTCTTGCCATTATAGTGTTCTCCCTAGAGTTTTTTTACAGCTGGGTGGTACTTTAAACGACCCCATCCTCAATCGAAAAAAAAGAAAGGATGTTTTGCTTAACATGACTGTACTTATTAAATACTTACTGATAAATCATGTTGAACACAGATTTCAGTTGTTTTCACCAATATTTATGGTGTACGTGGGAGTAAGTTTTCCACTCTTACTATTATGTGTGTTGTGAAAACATTCATTACAGGACATTTAGCTGGGTGGCAGAGAAAATTAGCTGGGCGGGCCGCCCAGTAAAAAGGCTCTAGGGAGAACACTACATCATTATATGTATACTTGACATGATACTTACAGGTGAAAGAAGGTTATGATTTGTTACTTTATTGTAACATGAGTAACCAACCCTTGGTTTATTGTAAAGATCTCCCCCGTACCCGCCTCCCCTCTTCTGCCACAACACACATGCTCTCTCTCATACACACAGTTTTACGCTAAATCAGTTGTTCTGAGTGTGTATAACTTTTCTCTCTCTCTCTCTCTCTCTCTCTCTCTCTCTCTCTCTCTCAACACACAGTTTTATGCTAAATCGGTTATTCTGAGTGTGTATAACTTAATTTATTTTTAATGTAGGAGCTGGTGCTTATGTGTCTCCTGATATGATGGTTGTAGACTATTCTCTGCGGGAAAAAATGCCAGGAATGGGGTATACGTGGACTTCACGAGGACCTGGGTAAATTGAACATGAACTATATATGTAGTCAATAAAATATGACATTTTTTGTATCTTTGTTTCTTGCTGAATTCATTGAAATGATAGCTACACTGGCGTGCAAAAATTAAGGACGAGACTGTTTTTCGAATGTAACGTCGTGCAGAAGCGCTCCACATCTACTCAAATCATACCATAAGATCCCCAAGATGTAAGAATTTGGGAAAAGTGAGCAAAATCGTCCAAACAAGGAATCCAAAGGATACAAAGGCACTTTATTGAAAAGGTAGCTTTGAGCACAACTGGACAGAAGACAGAAACGTCCATGTGAGGACGAGGTTGTCAAGGAGCTGTTAAAGCATTGCGGCCCATTCCTCTTGTAGCGCCAATCGCAGCTGTGGAATCGTTGCTGGTGGCTTGCTGCCAAGCATCTCCCGAGAAGGTCCCACATGTGTTCGATTGGATTTAGGTCCGGGGACCTTGCGGGCCAACCCATGCATTGAATATCTTCACTTTCCAACAGCTCTGCGACAGCTACTGTACGATGAGGTGTAGCGTTGTCATCCATGAAGAGGAACTCAGGACCCGCAGCACCTCTAAACAGACGCACGTGAGGCAGGAGAACCTTTGTACAATATCGGACACCAGTGACTGAACCTCTAGAAAATGTGGAGGTCAGTATGGCTACCAAGCATGATACCGCCCCAAATGAGAACTCTGCCACCTCCAAACCGGTCCCTTTCGACTATCTTGGAGGTGTGATTGCATGTTCCCTGCTCTCTCCAGATGTGTATATGTCCAGAATCGCTTGTCAGACTAAATCGGCTCTCATCCGTAAAGAAAACTCGACCCCATTGCTGATGTGTCCAGTTCTTGTGTTCGTGGAACCACAGAAACCGCAGTCTCCGATGAGCAGGCGTTAATGGCACACACCGTACTGGTCGTCGTGCAAATAGACCACCTTTGTGCAGTCTCCTGGCCACGGTAAAACGCGATAACGGACATCCAGTTTGCGATTTTTGCGATTTCTCCCACTGTCTGCCATCTGTCTCTTCTTGCCTGTAGGACAATATACCGATCGTCCGCCGCAGTGGTTGCTTGTGGACGATCACTGCTAAACTCTCGGACAGCTGTTCCTGTCGTTTGAAATGCTCTCCAAGCTCTTGAAACAATGCTGTGAGCGATCCCGAACTCCTCGGGCACACTAGTCACACTTCGACCTTCTTCCAGCTTCCCAATGACGCGATCTCGGGTAAAGTCCTCCAGATGTCGTCTACTGGATTGCCTGTTGGCCATATCACACGGTGGCAGCAACTCGACATTGTTCAAACCGATGTACACCGTGCAATAGCTTTCACCGAATTGCTGAGCATACACTGCCCTTGTGCTTTATACTCTTCTGACCCCCCCCCTTGTCATGCTGCATATATGCGCATGCTCTACCGTACCGGACCGGACCTTAGTCTATCTCCTGAGTGGTCTTTTGGTGCGTTCTGCCTGCTTGTTCCGCTGTTATGCTAATTTCTCCTCTTCGTCCTAAATTTTTGCACACCAGTGTATTATATAGCCTAGAGTAATTTTTCTTTTAAAAATTTGCCAACTGTATTTTACCTGTTTACATAATTTGTAAATCATTGCACATGTTACTTTTAATCACTGCATGGAGTTCTAAGGAAGCCTTGTGAAGATCTTTTGCTGTTAATAACATGAAAAGCAGATGCTTTTGTTTTGTATGAAAATGGGTAAAGTAGTGAATTAAGTCTTAAAAGACCTCTTTAGAAACCAGTTCTGTTTATCATAATTGTGTCCTACCTTCATACTGACAAGTTTTCAGTGAAGTTACTGGCCATTTGAAAATAAACAAAATGAACTCCAAAATATTCAGTGTTGGTTTGTGGACTGCTTTCACCATTTCTTTCAGTCCACTGTGGTATTATCAGTCTGTGACATGTTGTTAGCCTGATCATTAATGGCAGGTTTCATATCTTCAACATTTCTTGTTCTATTAGTTTTATAGACAGTATGTATGTCAAATTTTATTACTGTTTTCAATAAGCAGTAATTAACAAAAATATACTTTGAAGATGTAATGCTATCTACTTTGTTGTTACATCATGACATGTTTAAGGTAATAATGCATTTAACAAAGATGTACTTATATACATTCCACTAAACTGTTCTCTGAGATTCAGAGGTTAGCTCCACAAAGATTATAAACTACCAGATAAATTTTTAACTTATTATTTACTTATTCTTGCCATATCAAACTTCTCCATGTACAGCAATCTTGACACACAACTTGGACTTCACTGACATCCATCACTCAACATACACAAGATCTTCTATATTTCATACTCATATTCTTTTTCTCATGCACACACTCCTGAATCTGATCCTCCCATGACTTCCTTGGCCTTCCTCTGCCTTTCCTTCTTGCCACTTGGGCTAAAAAGCTTCTTAGTAAGCATCTCATCACTCATTCTTCCAACGTGGCCAAACCACCAAAGCATATTAGTTTCCACCTTGCTAACAACATTTTGCTTCACATTACACAACTGCAGCACATCTTCATTTCTCACACCGTCAGAACGTGTCTGCTACAACCACCCTGCAAGTAACGCATTTCTCCAGCACGCAAATGACTCCTATGTTTCTTCTGTAGTACCCAGGTTTCACTACCATACATCAGAGTAGGAACAATTACTTTCATACACAGCCCTGGGGGACTCTTTTGAGAGCCCATCATTCCTGTGAAAACCTCCTAAAGCAGCTATGACTTTCAATGACAAATACACTTGCCTACTAATTTCACCATCCAATTTGTTCTCTGTCAATGCTTCCTAAATACACAAATTCATTCACCTGGTCACTGTGCCATTAAAACTTATCTTGCATTCAGTTCTAACAGTTCTTCACTCAGAAACCAAAACTTCGATTTTTTTCCTTATTTAAACTCAGTTTGAATTTCACACAAACTTCGTACATCTAGGGTGACATACTCTGAAACTTACTGTTACACTCTGCCAACAGGACTGTGTCATCAGCATACAGCTATCTACACATCCACATATTGCCAAGGCATAAACCAGTATTATCCATTTTGGCATCGTGCATGCATCCTTAAATATATTTAACAGCCAGGGTGACATTATACGACCTTGTATGACTCCTGCACCAACAGAAAACCATTTCGATACACCACCATTCACTCATACACATGCTCAACTGCCAGCATGCATGGCTTTTACATGATTAAGTAGATTCCCAGTTATACCATATTTATTCAGTACCTTTCACAGAAGTATCCTATTTAGTCTGTCATAAGCTTTCTCTAAATCTATGAAGACAGCAAAAACTTTCTTACCAACACATTTTTCTAACATAATGCATAATGCAAAAATTTGCTTAGTGCAACCCTTAACAGGCAAAAAACCACTTTGAACATCCCACACTTTCACTAACATCAGACCTTGTACTTTTTTAATAATGACCTTTCCAAACACTTTCCTTGGCACACTCAGTAGGCTAATAATACCATGATAGTTCTTGCAGTCAGTCTGATCACCTTTTTCCTTATGCAAGGGAACAATGATAGCATCCCACCAATCCCAAAGTAATATTCCTAACTCCCAGCACAACTGGCAAATTTCAGTTAACCAGTTAGTCACCACCATATTTCACCATCTCAGCAGTTATACCATCAACACCTGGAGCCATACCATTCTGAAGAGATGTTAGAGCTTTACACACCCCTTCTCTTGAGATTTCACCAGTGCTTCCATCTCTCACTGTGACATCATCTGCATCTGTCTCAGAATCGCCTTTGCTTCCGTGATCTAATAAACCAAAGTGTTCACCCCGTCTTTCACTTAACTCATTGGGCTCCCATATCATTTCCCCTATCCCATTCTTTACACAATTTACAACTTTGTTTCTCTTATTTTTCCTGAGTCTCGTGTACTTTCAGAAAGTTTTTCTATCTTTCCAAAAAAGCCAATTCATTCCTATCCACATTCTCCTTCCTATCTTTTGCCTTACTCTGGCGAACCAGCTTAGCTGCTTCACTCTTCTTACAGCAATATTTATCCGCAGAAAAATCTACCTTGCAACATCCCCAAATAGGCTTCCTTCTTTCTCTTTACTGCCTCTTGAATCTCATTATTCCACCAAGCATCGCCTCCATTGTTACCCACTATTGTGATGCCACAGACCTCTCCAGTAGCAGTGACAACACAGTTCTTAAAACATTCCCACTTCTTTTCTACATCTCTCTCACATGACTTCAGCTCCCTCAGTTATTCTCTGAGTAAGTTAGAGTAACACTGATGATCTTCAGGGAGCCTTTCAACCTTTATTTTTTCCATCCTAGGCCTCTTCGTATTTCTTTTCCTCCAACCAACATTCAGTTTCTCTCGTGACACTACCAAGTAATGATCAGAGCCAATTAGCAAATATGAGCCAATAACATCTTTCTTTATGTTTTCTTAACAAAAATGTAGCTACATGAAATTTTATAATTGTGATCTGTTGACCTTGTATTAATATAAAAATCTTTATACAGTTATCAGTATGCTGGGTTATAGTTGTCTGTTGTACTTTGGTGCATCAGTGTTTGTATGCCACTGTATGTATTCCTTCCACAAATCTTTGTGTGGTATCCATTAGATGATGGAAAACTTTGTTGGAGCTCTTGTGTTAGTGCATGGGAAAGCAATACGAAAATGCAATGTGAAAGGTGATGCAATACAATTATGACTATTTTTCTGTGAAAGGTGATGCAATACATTATGACTGTTTTTCTTTCTAGTTGCCAGGCTTGATATCTTTATTAGTTAAGTCTGTCTCTTTGGTCAGCAGAGCAACTTCTGTGGCCACCAGGACAATCGGACATCTGCATTTGTGACCTCTTTACATACATTTTAAGTAATTTTAGCCTAAACCAGGTCTGTTTGTTATTTGGGTGTAGCCCGGAATTATGGGTTTTTGTGATATTTTTAACCCAGGAAATCTGGATTTCCAAGTTTTGCGTAGGAATTTGGTAACCCTCAATCATGTCATTTTCTGAAAATGTTAAGAAGTGGTTATTAATTAAAAGTGCCTTTTCAGATTCAAAACTGTTGTGCGTGCTGAAAAAAAGACCACTTTTATCAGTTTTGGCAGCTGTATCTGTATCAAATAATTTTGCTACATAAGATTCAATGAATCCAGTGAGCTCATTGCAGAATTTACAAAAATCACTGTAGGATGTAATGTTAGTAGGACTTGAGCATCCAGAGCTGAACTCATCTCCATAGTTTGCGTAAATGTTTTTCTAAGTGCAAAATATGACTTAAAGTACTTTTGAAGTCGAATTTCACAATTTTTGAGAGATCTTGAACATCACATATAAAATTCAGAATTGCAATTTTCAAAAATTTATAAGATAGTGGGGGGGGGCATGAAAAAGGTTCAAAGTTAAAAATTTCGCAGACACTAGTTGATTAATTGTTGTGTAGGTAGTTAAAATAATGTGTAATATATAAGCAATGTGTACCTGTATTGTACATTACATTACACTAGCTGTAAAGCCCATTCGAGATAAGAATAAAATGGGTTCTAGAAATCGTTTATTGCTATTCAAGCATTTATTATTAGCTTTTGCAGAGTCGTCATAAATAATGAGTGTGCACTGAATAATAGCCATTGATGCATTACAAGGAACAACATTATTGATTTGAGCATCTTGAATACTCTGCTCAACTTCATAAAGCATTTTACATGCTTTCACAAATGGATTATTTTCTGCCATGAATGTATTGAGTGTGTGTGTGTAACAGACCTACATTGCACCCACTATTTCCTCACACTTGCATTCTTTGAGCAGCAGCCTCATCAATATGTACAATCGCATGTATTTCCGCTGTTCACCATTATCAAGATGCAATGCTCCTGCACGATGATAGATTGATCCATTTATTTTAAAACAATAAGGCCTATAACCTGGTGGAGGAGCCATTTGTGCTCCCATCAATGTAAATGCAAGAGAACTATTAATTGACTGTATGTCAACCATAAAGTTTTTTGAATGCTCATGCTAAGAGCTAATAAGTTGTTCAATTAATGGGAAATTGTGAATAGGATCTAAATTTACTGCTTCTTTTGAGAAACATTTAGAAAATTTACCATCTGAAGCTCTCTCCAAGGAAGTGTTTGGCTTTACAAAATTCACAAATTTGCTCAGGAGTGCCATGTGAGTGTCTTGCTACAGTCTTTTCATTGCGTGTAACATTTAAAGCCACATTATATGTAGCATTTCTTTGTTGTCGCTAATTGCCTCTGAACCTCTCCAGTGCAGCTTTCTTTCCTTTGTTCGGGGATCATATTCTGTGCCTCTGCAATATGAGCATTTCTCATTCGCTGAGATTCGGCTTCAATATGTTGCAGCGTCATATTACTTCAATGATCATGCGAACATCGATTATCAGCATTTCTTTCAACTGCACTGCATTTTTGTCTTTTTTTTTTCTGGCATGTTCGGCATTGTGGAGGTTAACTTCTTGTCTTTCAACTGCAGTGTTTTGTTGCTGCCTTGCTCGATCGTAATTGGCTTTGCGACGTTTAGCTTCAATCTTTTCATCTAATGAAAGAGGTAACTTTCTTTTTTGATGCGGCATAGGTAAGGTTTAAAACAGCAGTCAAGTTTGCGAAGGACAGTAACGTTCATGCTTACTTTACTCAGTGCCAGTAAAGTAAAACATCTTACAACCTACAACTGTGTACTTCCATCACAGCCGAGAAAAAACAAAAAAAAACTCTGAACAAAAATAAAAAGATGTAAGCAAAACATTAAACAGGAACAATTATGAATAACACTTATTAAAAAGTGAACCACATCATTTCAAGTCTTGCCTTTTATATAGTTAGATTATCGTACCTGTATTGTACATTCATTGCATTATTTATTTTTATATAATATATAAATAATATGCATGATTTTTATATATGTAACACTGAGGTCAAGGTTCGGGGGGGGGGGGTCTGTTACATCTCACAATCACCCCTGCTAAGCATTGTTTGCTGTACATGTAGTTAATGACTATGATGACAATGAGAAGAATTTTGCCAAAAGGTTCTTAGAAAGTCCTTTTTTTTTTTTTTTTCTCTTTTCTTTTTTTTTTTTTACTCAAAAATGATGTTAACCCTACTCCTGGTCTGTAGGCTGTTATAATTTATAAGTTCATACTATCTGGTTTTAAAACTACCCACATATGTTCTTGTACCTGCCCTTTAGTAAAACAATTTTGTGCTTAATCCTCCCTTACAGCAGAATGCATGAATCATACCAAATCTGCAACCCAGATAACATGCATTGCTTGGCCTAGCTGATACCTACCATTTTTAGTTTTAGGTTGACTTTTTAAAATTCTTCGTATACTTTTTCTACATTTTTCTTTATCCCGATTACTCTGTGGGCTCTAGTATGATCTCTCCATACTTGGTACTTTTCTGAGGACATTATGTATAAATAGATTTGTTATTTTATCAGTGATGTATATCTTGTTTAATAAATGCCCAAATTAAACGTGACTGTGTGTTCCTCTCTTAAGCTGACAATGTTAAAATTGGGCTTCAGCAGATTTCTTAAAGGAACTATTTGCTATAATGTTTGGTTCAGCGCCATTTAGTTGTTTCCATTGTGCTTTGCTCCTTTTCTTGAACTTGTGCGATTGTCTTGGCCTATGTGTATATTGTGTAAACCAGATGAGTCAGCCAGCTGGTTTTATGGCTTTCCCCTTTAATCTTTCTGTGCTGTAACAGAGAACTTCCACTTTTGTAGAATGAATTTATTTGTTAGTGGCAAATGACCAGATGAAAATAAATATGTATTACTATTTGGTAATCCACCCCAAGAGCTTATGATATGAATACAATGAAGGAAATTGTCTGTGCAGTTTGAAGTGTTCCATTTTCAGTGTCTGGTTTTAAGAGGTGTCAGTAATTAACTACTCTGATGTCAAATTAATTTGAGCAGTTGAACTGCTGTAGACCAACTTCAGTGGTTTCAGAAAAAGATTAATTACACTACCGGAAAGTGAAAAAAAAAAAAAACGCCCAGAAGGAATGTCTGTAGGAACGTCATATTATAATATGTTCATTGTTAAGGCCAACAGAAGCTGTGATCCATGTTGGAATGTCATTGGATGAAATAATGTCACTGCAGATGACAACATACAAATGTACGCAATGCGTATTTAAGGACTAGGTCGTGCAGAAAGAAGTCATTCATCTGGTGGTGTGTTGTTCAGTGCTCGTTGAGGAAGCTACCATGCCTGGACGACGCAGGTGCACAACATTTGTTCAGTTATTTTAAGGATTTTCACAGTTATCAGAGTTTGAGCAAGGCCGCATAGTGGGTCTCTGCAAAGGAGGTTGGTCCTTCCCTCAAATTGTGGACCGAGTGAGATGAGATGAGATGAGAGGTATCGGCCATGGTAAGATGGGGGCTTCAGTGGTCAGAGGAGTATTCGCACACTCGCAGACGTGCATGGGAGTATTGGCGTATCAGGAGGGCAGCATTGGCAGAGCGGACAGCTATGGGGTCACAAATTCGATCCTCTGTCATACCACGGGTGTCTACCAGAACAATATGAAATCGTTTGTTACAAGCAGGACTACAGGCACGCATGCTGCTGGCATGGTACCACTGATTCCTGGTCACTGGTCGACCACGTTAGCGGTGGTGTCGAGAACTAGTTCATTGGAGGGAAGTATGGTGGTCAGTGGTCTTCAGTGATGAAAGCAGATTCTGCTAGGGAGGGTCTGACGGTCGTGTAGAAGGCAACAAGGTGAGTGGCTTCTGCCATTGTGCATCTGCCAATGATGCACAGATCCCATGCCGGGCATCACAATGTGGGGAGCGATTATCTATCGCTCTTGTACGAGTCTGGTGTTTGTACGGGTACACTGAATAGCAGTACATATTTCGGTGACATCGTGCAGCTGGTCATCTTGCCATTTGTTAATATGATCCCCAGTGCAACATTCCAGCAGGATTACACCCACCCACACTCTGCCCAGGCAACTCAACATGCTTCCTCAGGCTATGCAATAACTTTCTTGGCCAGCACGCTCTCCAGACTTGTCTCCAATTGAGCATGTTTTGGGACTGTATCGGACAAAGACTCTTCCGCGGAGCCCGGCAGGCAGCAAACATCTCTGAATTATGCATCCAAGTTGAAAGCGCATAGAATGTTATCCTATTCCCTAGTGTGATATCCAGCATTTGTACAACTGATTGCATGCCAGATTGAAAGCATGTATTGCTGCTGGAGGTGTAATACCTTATTAAAATGTGCTGTCTGTACATCGTAATATGCATCCTTTTAAAGGGGAAAAAAACATTGAATCACTTCACACGTGTGATCACTTTTCTTTCTCAACAAGTTGTTGCTACGACATAAATCTCATAGATGCAACTGCAATTTTTAATGATGTTCTTTTTTAACTTTCCAGCAGTGTATATTTAGTATGTGTTCATCTGTTTTCCAAAGCCTTTGAAAGCTGCATATTTGCTGATTGATGCAATTTGTGTTAACCATTAAGTGCCACATATTGTTTTCATAACATATAATTTATAGAACAAGTTAAAAAGTTTGAATTCCTGCACTACTGAGTTATTTGGGAGAAACATTTTAAAAAAGGTTTTGCTTTTAAAACTTTGGGGAAGAGATTATGTTTTTATCACTAAATTGTGCTTAGTGTGAGTAGTAGTGTGTGTTATTAGTAAATATTACAAATAAAATAATATGGCCATTTTATAGATTAGATGGTGATCTGGGGGTTTCTGTGTGTGCTCCAGGTGGAGCTATTACTTCTGTTCCTAACTGGACCTTGCGAGGCTGTCAGCTTATGAATGGTACTTCCATGAGTTCTCCCCATGTTGCAGGATGTGTAGGTGAGTATTCATGTTTTAAGTATTTATGCTTATGTTAATGACCCATTTAATTTAAAGTGAATGTCATGCTTTATATATGTGCACGAGAATAAATAGTATCGCTGGCTAGAGCTGTGACATCATTTCTCCCCAAGTCACGCAAAGCTAGCGATACAACTTTCAGTCAGTTCGTGCCACATATTTGTGCCTCATTATTTTAAATGCTAGTTTAAGTGCTGTTCAGTTCAAAATGCTTTGATGTTGTGTCTCTGAGTGTTAAACAAACTGCAGGACCCATATCCGTGAATAAGTATTTATTGGCTTCTTAATCAAGAAAGACCACCTGTTGAATCAAATAAATCACCTTCCAACCCACCTGAAGTTCATTTGATTGCAGCATTTTGCTCCAGAAGATATTGCTGCAACATAAAAACTCTGAAATTAACTCGATATATATATGTGAATATGCAAGTGCAAAAGTTCGGGTATTTGAGGATGCAGCACCAAAAAAAATTGCAAAGTGAGTGAGACAAGGTGACACCATATCTCCCAAACTCATTAATGCCACATTGCAAAATGTCTTTTATTCATTGAACTGGGAAAACAACGGAATAAAGATTAATGGAGATTATTTAACTGACCTTCATTTTGTTGATGACAGTCATTTTTGCAACTGCCCCTTCAGTGCTGCAGAGTATGATCCAGGAACTTAACAAGAGTAAAGAAGTGGGATTGAAAATGAACTTTCAGAAGACAAAACTGATGTACAATGCTTTTACAAGAAATGAAAATTTATGGATTGATGAGGAAAAGCTGGAAATAACTTATATCTATATTCACCTTGGACAGCAGATATCAAGCAAAGGTCACATTGATGTATAAAACTTGTTTGAAGTGCTTTTCAAAGAAACAGTATAATTTTTAAGAGCAATATGCCATTATGTCTTAAAAGAAAAGTGTTTAATCAATACATCTTTCCAGTGCTTATGTATGGAACAGAGATATGAACCTTAACTAAAAAAGACATAGAAAGACTGCAGACAACTGAAATAGAAAGACTGCAGACAACTGAAATAGAAAGACTGCAGACAACTGAAAGAGAAAGACTGCAGAAAACTGAAACAGGCATGGAGAGATGCATGCTTTGTGTAACCAGGAGAGATAAGAAGAGGAACTCGTGGATAAAGGAAAATGACAAGAGTGGAAGGCATCATGATCAGAGTAAAATCCTTGAAATGGCAATGGGCTGGACATGTAGCCAGAAGAATGGACAACCAGAATTCTAGACTGGATTCAAAGGGACAGGAAAAGGCCCAGAAGACCACATGGATGATGGGTGGATGAAATTCAAAAGCATGTGGGAGGGACATGGAGACTGGTACAAAGTAGACTGTTGTGGAAGAAACTTGGGAAACCATCTCACAGTGGATTGATAATGGTTGACAATCATGATGATAATATAAATGTAAACCAGTTTTAAAAAGATGCTGTTTTCTATCTGAAATTAAAATCAGGTCCTCAGCAAAGTCTGAGAAAGACTAGTACATATGTGTGAAAAAAGACATAGAAGCATTAGAAGAGTCATCAACAAGTATATACAGAAAATTTTGTGAGACAGTGTATGAAAAGCAGGTACCATTGATATCCAAGAACAAACTACTGATGATGATTTAAACAGACTTACAAATCATAATGACTTAGGTTGCAATGTGAGCTGGAGAGAGACATTTTCCAGAATATTTTAAGATGTGAAACAACTGAAAGTGAAAGTTTAGGAGTAATTGATAGGATGTTTCTTTTTGCGAAACAGCCAGTACCAAGAATCTGAATCCAAGGAATTAATCTTTTCCTTGAAAAGTAATTCAGAAGTAGGCAAGGGTGCATATATTTTGTTGTAGGAATGTCGACTTCCAAAACTTTCGGAAATGAAGTTAGACAGAGTGAAGGTTTCTCCCGTAATCGTAATTATTTTTTTTTCTTGCAATGTTTCTACTACCCAGTAGTGTCGTAAAATATAATTTTATTCCATAAAAATTTGTACTGCAGTGTGAGAGCGGAAACGGAACTCGGACAGAGCGAAGATTTTGCCCGTAATCATACATTTTTTTTTTTTTTTTTTACGATGTTCCATTTATTCTGTGATGTTGTATTCAATATATATGTAATATATATATATATTACGATGTTCCATTTATTCTGTATTCAATATATATGTAATATATATTGAATACAGTGATGTGCTTGAGTTTAATATTTACATAAATAAATTTCAGTGAACAATTCTGTCTTGCTCATGCGCATTATATTCATGCTGTTTCGCAGCACGTTCTTATTTTTCACCCAGTTAAAAAGTTCAGCTTTTTTTTTTTTTTCTTCATCAGTCTCTTGTATGTGTCTCATGCTTGAAAGATAAAAGAAATGGGGGTGGGGGTGCGAGATTGCCACTGCTGCTAAGTTGGAAAGATAGCATAATAAACAATCTGTGGTGGTTCTGTAAAACTTATGGTTGGGATGAAACTATAGTTGAAAAACTTCAGTCTATTTTGTTTCATATTTTTAATGTGCTAGTTGACCAGTAAAGTTGGTCAGACATTTATATAACATAAAGGAAAATTACTGCATGAAGTTGGACTGAAATGCAAGTGCTGTAAAAAGAACAGTAGATTTTTGGATATCTTAGAGACATCAAGAACATTCAGATAAAAAATAAACTGTGTAATAGTTTTTGTATGTTATAGTTTTGTTTTAGCTCTTTGTAAAATAGATTGAAGTCCAGAAAATTTTAATATAGCATTGTACAAGTAAAGGGATTTTTTCATATTAATTTTAAATTATTTTTGAGTTTTCAAATTTTGAATCTGAAGTGAGATGCCTGGAGTAAACCATATAGCCTAACTTCTGTTGTGAAGACTAACACGCAGAAAAAAAAACTACTTTTTTTTCTCTAGTGGGTAAGCCAAAAATGTATTCAATTTTGATTGAAGAATTATATGGTGAACCTTTGTTAACATATCAATGTGTAAATTGAGGATAAGCACAAAAAAATTAATCATAGAATTGGAATGAAAAATCTTGAAAATTTGCACCCTATAAGGATCTTATGATATACTATTGGACACACACAAAGAAAAAAAAATTTTTTTTTTTACCTTTTTATGCTAAGATATTCATCACGAGCCAGTGTTTATTTCTCTTTGTAATATTAAAAAAACTGTAAAAATGTCATTGAAGGCTACGGATTTTATAGAAGTGATAACATCCATCATGAATCCATAGTGATTACATGGTATATAAACGTTCGTTGGGTCACGAAAACTAGTTGTGTTGGTATACTGTTACTGCAGCCTGGTGGCGCAGTGGTCTAAGCGATGGCCTCTGATCATTCGTCCGAACGGGGTCTGGGTTCGAATCCCAGTGAGGCATGAATGTTGTGTTTGTCTTACGGCACTGGCTCTCTCCCTTCCCTGGAACCAGTGACCCTAAATTAGGGACGGGCGACTGCTTATAGCCCATTGAGTTGCTCACGGTGGTCGTTAAAAAAAAAAAAAATCCAATCCAATATACTGTTACTCACGCTACTCCTTATGTGTACATCAATGACAGTGCAACAGAATCGTAGTACCTTCTCCATTTACAGCGATCTTGACATACAACTCGTGCTTCACTGATATCCATTACACGCCCTACACAAGATCTTTTATACTTCATACTCATAATTTTTTTCTCATGCAGACACTCCTGAATCTGACCCACCCATGTCTTCCTTGGCCTTCCTCTGCCTTTCCTTCCTGCCACTTGGGCTCAAAATATTTTCTTCGTAAGCATTTCATCACTCATTCTTTCAACATGGCCAAACCACCGAAGCATATTGGTCTCCACCTTGCTAACAACATTTTGCTTCACATCACACAACTGCAATACATCTTCATTCCTCACACAATCAGATCGTGTCTTGCCACTAACTCCACGTAAGTAACGCATTTCTCCAGCACACGAACGACTCCTATGTTTCTTCTGCAGTACCCAGGTTTCACTGCCATACATCAGAGTAGAAACAATTACTGTTTCATACACAGCCATGCGGGACTCTCTAGAGAACCCATCATTCCTGTGAAAACCTCCCAGAGCAGCTATGACTTTCAAAGAAGGATTCACTCGCCTACTGATTTCACCATCCAACTTGTTCTCTCTGTCAAACATGCTTCCTAAATACACAAACTCACTCACCTGGTCAATCACAGTGCCATTTATACTTACATTACATTCAGTGCTACCAGTTCCTCTCTCAAACACCATAACTTTGGTTTTTCCCTTATTTATACTCAGTTTGAATTTCATGCAAACTACATGCATCCGAGTCAACATACTCTGCAACTCACTTTTGCTCTCTGCCAACAGGACAGTGTCATCAGCATACAGCAATCTGCACACACGGATATCACCAAGACATAAACCACTATTATCTATTTTGGCATCACGTATGCATGCGTCCATAAATATATTAAACAGCCATGGTGACATTACACAACCTTGTCTAACTCCTGCACCAATGGAAAACCATTTTGATAAAACACCATTCACTCGTACACAAGCTCTACTACCAGCATACATGGCTTTTACACTATTAAGTAGATTCCCAGTAACACCATATTCATTCAATACCTTCCACAAAAGTGTCCTATTCATTCGGTCGTAAGCTTTCTCTAAATCTATGAAGGCAGTAAAAACTTTCTTTCCAACAGCCATATACTTTTCAATCATCATGCGTAATGCAAAAATCTGGTTAGTGCAGCCTTTACCAGGCATAAAACCACTCTGAACATCCCACACTTTCAATGATGTAAAACCCCGTAATTTTTCAATAACAACCTTACCAAACACTTTCCCTGGCACACTCAGTAGGCTAATACCACGATAGTTCTTGCATTCAGTCTGATCACCTTTTCCCTTATACAAGGAAACAATGATAGCATCCTTCCAATCCCGAGGGACCATTCCTAACTCCCAGCACAACTGGCAAATTTCAGTTAACCAGTCAATTATAGAGTCACCACCATATTTCAACATCTCTGCAGTAATGCCATCAACTCCTGGAGCCTTACCATTCTGAAGAGATTTTAGAGCTTTACACACTTCTTCTCTTGAGATCCCTCCTGTGCTTTCATCCCTCATTGTGACATCATCTGCGTCTGTCTCAGACTCATCTTTGCTTTCCTGATCTAATAACTCACAGAAGTATTCACCCCATCTGTCACTTAACTCATTGGGCTCCCATATCATTTCCCCAATCTCATTCTTCACACAACTTACAACTTTGTTTCCCCTATTTTTCCTGAGTCTCATGTACTTCCAGAAGGACTTTCTATCTTTCTAAAAAGCCAGTTCATGCCTTTCCACTTTCTCTTTCCTATCTTTTGCCTTACTGTGGCAAACCAGCTTAGCAGCTTCATGCTTCTTACAGCGATATTCATCCACAGAGACTCTACCTTGCAACATCCTCAAATAGGCTTCCTTCTTTTTCTTTACTGCCTCTTCAATCTCACTATTCCACCAAGCATCACCTCTATTGTTACCCACTATTGTAGTGCCACAGACCTCTTTAGCAGCAGTGACAACACATTTCTTAAAACATTCCCACTTCTTTTCTACATCCCTCTCACCAGACTTCAGATCCTTCAGTCGTTATCTGAGCAAGTCAGAATACCGCTGATGATCTTTAAGGAGCCTATCAACCTTTATTCTTTCTATCCTGGGTCTCTTCCTATTCCTTTTCCTCCAACCAACATTAAGTTTCACTCGTGACACTACCAAGTAATGATCAGAACCAACATCTAAACCTCTCATCCCACGGGTGTCAACAACTAAGTGTTTCAAACGCTGATCGTAAACAACAAAATCTATCACACTCTTTTGACCAAGAGTACGATTTTCCCAAGTATATGTGTGTATATACTTGTGGTTGAAAAATGTATTAGATACACACAAATCATTCTCAATGCAGAGTTCAATTAATCTTTCACCATTATCATTCACACAAGGATCATTAAACTTACCCAGAACATTGTCAGAAATGGCATTCTGCACACATACTCTAGCATTGAAATCCCCTGCTATTATAACTTTTTCTTTAGCACTAAACTGGCTCAAAACAGCTTTTAGCTCATTCCAGAAATCTTCTTTCTTATCAGAAGGTTCAGAGTCACAAGGAACATACACTACAGCAATTACAATTCTCTGAAGTTTCACTTTCAAACGAATCCAGAGAATTCTCTCACTTACGCTACTATAGTGAATCAAGTTGTTTTTCATCTTTTCACTTAAAATCAGACCTACACCAGCCTGTCCTCTCATATTATCCAATACTCCAGACCACACACTCACTGTGCCATTCACTTCTACCCCAATTTCCTTCTTTTTGGTTTTACTTACACACAGCATATCCAGTCTATACTTATTCATCTCCTCAATCACCTCACTCATCTTGCCATTTATACCTCTAGTATTCCATACACCAATCTTACATTCACTCAGCAGAGATCTCTTTCTCATACGCCGTTTAGAAAGTCCAGGTCGATTCCGTGGTGGACCGTCCTTCTCAAGTGTGGTAGGTCCACCATATCCCACACTTGAGTCATTCTTAATATTTCTTTTTGTCTTTTTAATCAGGTAAGTACATCAGTGTGGGGGATTAGCCCACAGCTGAGGATTCCAGTTAGTCATTCAACCTAAGGATTCGATCCCATACATAAAAACGGTCTCAGAGCTTAACATACACAGTATATTTAAAAGGGTTATAAAGTTAAAATTTAAATGTTTAACCGGTTCAATGATCAGCCCATGAGCTCACAGCTTCAGGAATGTCTAATAGTTGTCGGGGAGGGGTGCTGGAAATCTGCGGTGCGTATATAGCTAATCCAAATAAAGTTCCGTATCAGGCATCCCTTCTTTAAACATTACTAAATGGCAATACATAGGTGCAAACAAGAGTACTTACATTCATACCAAATTCACTGTATTCCTTTGCCAGGTAAGATTTCAACCTCCCTTGCTGACTATAATAAGGTGAAAAAATTGGGGTGGTCCAAAGTTAAAAACAAGCATTATAATAGCTTGGTTCCTGAAGATACACTGGGTGTTCCATTCCCTCTAACGTCGACATCACATTTCCGTACGTGCTTCAGGACTGACATTGCCCATTTTCAATGGTAGCCTACGAGTCTTCTTGCATTGCTTATATTCTGCCTCCTCCTCATTCATAGTCGATCTCCACATGCAAATTTGAGCAGGGTCTATGTAGTCTCTTTGTGTCGATAGTCAGAGTCTTGAGAATTAATCGATTCAATATGTCCATCAACTGAATCCAATCTATGTCTGTCAGGTTTGTTATCAGAGAAAATACTTAATTGAAAATCATTTAAAAAAAAAAAAAAAAAAAAAAACATGCTGTGTATCTTGCTAAGATATGTAGATGATATATTTGTGCTGTGGCAATATGATGAAAAAGATTTGAAGCAATTAATTTTGGAGTATAACTGATTTTATCCTAGTGTACAGATAACCTGCGAATAAGAATGCAATGATAATCGGTTACCATTCCTCGATATAGAGTTTATTAGAAGACAGGACCACTTGGAATATTGTGTCTTTAGGAATGATACGTGTGTTCCAACTGTCATTCCAGTTGACTCCGCCTAACCATGGAACCAGAAATTGTGTCAGCCTTTTGGTTTTATATGTGATTAGCCATTACACATTCATCAAACAGGCAACGTGAATGCGATAAAATGAAATGGACCATGAATGTAGCGTTGTTCAGTTATTTTAAGAAAAAAATGTAAGATCAGCATGAGCACCACAAAGATGCCCATATCACAACCTAATACTTATCATGGACGTATGCCTTGCATACCAGCATTGACTAATATATTAAAAAGAGAATGCGCAAAAAATAATCTGGTTTTTTTTTTTTTTGCAGATATAAAAGATAACTAGAAATTACTTACTACAAAGAAAAATAAAAAAGCAGATATTGGAGATTTCGCAGGTGTATACAGGATCCCCATTCTATGTAATGCCGACGAACAACACGTAAGTATATACGTAGGTAGAACTAGATGGCATGTAATAAAATGCCTGAAAGAGCAGAAACAAAATTGGTGTATGAACGAAACACGGACAGCATTAATAAAATATTGTATGGATACAGAAGTTCACCTAGATTGGAATTATACAAAACTAACTTATATACAACACATCAGACACATAAAAAGATTTTGTCTGAAGCAATTATCATTGAACAAACAAAGGTCTATGAACTGTAATGAACTATCTCCCACCCTACTTCCACATGCATGGCGATTTGTCATAAAAAAGAAGCGGAAATCCCAAAGTTAAGTCGTGACGGACATAGATTGGATTCAGTTGATGGACATATTGAATCTACACTGGCCGAAAGTGAAAAAAGAACACCAAGAAGGAGACATCTGATACCAACGAAATTTATACAGCATAATAACGGAATACAGAGGATAACGTGATCAAAACATTATGGCAAAATACAGCTGTATTTGCTGGTATACTGAAAAATAACATTTCCATGTAACATGGTTAGTACGAGGTTGAACCGCCATGAACTGCGTCACACTGTGCAATTCTGGCATGGACTCTGTCGTACAGATGTTGGATGTAAGTTTGGGGTATTGAGTTCCAAGCATCCTTACCTGGATGCGTAAATCGGGATGGGCGTGGCTGGCCGTGGAGACCAGATAAGTCGTTGCCCCATAAAATCCCACACGTTTTCAATGGGGGACAAATCTGGTGAACGTGCAAGCCATGGAAGTTATCTCACACCCTGAAGTGCATGTTGCGTTGCACATGCCGTGTGTGGGCGTGCGTTATCTTGCTGGAAAACACCACGATAGACCGACCTTACAAATGGCACAACAACGAGCTGAATGATGTTGATGTAGGAGGTGCTGTTTAACGTACCCGGTACAAACACTAGTTGTGTGTGGGAGTGATAGCTCATCGCTGCCCACACCAGGAGACCAGGTGTAGGCCCTATGTGTCGCTGGTGGATGTAAGAAGGGTGGAGACGCACCCCTGTGCATCTGTGAACACGCATACGGCCATCGGAGGCTCCCAAGCAGAATCTGCTTTCATCGCTGAACACAACAGATCGCCATTGCGTTCTCCAGTGCAGACGTTGGCGACACCACTGCAGCCGTTCCTGACGGTGGGCTGGAGTCAGAGGTACACATGCCAGAGGCACACGTGCACGTAGTCCTGCATCCAGTAGACTGTTGCGGATTGTTCGCACAGTCACCTCAGGTGCAACGGCAGCTCAGATTTGCGTCGCAGTGGATGTTCTGCTTGACAACGCCGCTCTTCTTATGCGTCGATTGGTCCGCTCATCAGTCCGTCTGTGACTCCCGGTTCCACGTCTTCTCGTGTGGGAATGTTCCTCGGACCATCTACGCCACCATCGTACCACCACCGATACTTCCCGTCCAATTCCGCTCCGCAATACGACGATACGACCACCCGGCCTCGCGGAGTCCGACTAGACGACCTCGCTCAAAGTCTGATAACTGCTGAATTCGTACACGTCTTCCATGTCCAGGCATTGCAGCTTCTTCAGGGTCTTCGCACGTGTCCGTACGCCGACGACCGATTACATTCACTTCGCCGTACTCCTTAAATACCACCGACGATAATTTGCATATTATGCCGTGCTGTGGCGTAAGCGCTCACTGGTTAGTCCCGAAATTAACATCACACCTACGTAAACTCGACCCCATTAACATATGTAAATTTCATTATTGTCCGCCAATTCTTTTTTGTTCTTTTTTCACTTTCCGCCAGTGTATTAATTCTCAAGACTGTGACAATCGATATGAACAAACTACGTAAACCCTGTTCAAATTTGTATGTGGAGATCGACTATGAATGAGGAGGCAGAATATAAGCCATGCAACTGAAAATAGGCAATGTCAGTCCTGAAACGTACCGAAATGTGATGTTGATGGTAGAGGGAATGGAACACCTGGTGTATCTACAGGAACCAAGCTATTATAATGCCTGTTTTTAACTTTGGACCACCCCACCCCAATCCTTTCACCTTTTTATAGCATGCAACGAATGTTGAAATCTTACCTGGCAAAGGAATACAGTGAATTTGGCATAAAAGTAAGTATTCTTGTTTGCACCTATGTATTACCTTTTAGTAATGTTTAAAGAAGGGATGCCTTATACAGAACTTTATTTGGATTGACTATATACGCACCACAGATATCCTGCACCCCACCCCGACAACTATTAGGCATTCCCGAAGCCATGAGCTCATGGGCTGAGTAGCTAAAGCCCATTTAAATTTTTAATCCGTTTAACTATACTGTGTATGTTAAGCCCTGAGGCTGTTTTTATGTATGGGATCAAATTAAAAACATTTAGTACTATGATTCTGTTGCGCTGCCATTCATGTACACATAAGTAGTAACATGAGTAGCAGTATATCAACACAACTTGTTTGTACGACCTAACGAACGTGTTTAGAAGTGTTGGAATGAGAAGTGATTGGTTTTTAGTAGCTTTCTTTAAAGTTAACTTTTGAGCAGTGTGATTCGTGGTATTGGAGGGCATTAGGATTGGTAAATTGTGGTGTACCCAAAATACAGCAGAAATGGGAAAACTGAGAGAATGGACCAATATTTAATTCCCAATGCAGTTTATTCATGTACAAAGGAAGCACAATTTATTATGCAGATTACCCCCATCTGTAAACCTACAAAAAAATGGATGCAAACTTTTCACTCCTAGGTTTGAATTTCACCACATATAAAAAATGGGTGTTATATTTTTGTATCTGGTCCTTTCCCTTCCATTGTTATTTTGAATTTTAGACAAGTACTACTTATATTATTTGATGCTCAAGGATTTTTCATGAAAAAGAGGAAATAAACAAAGTTTTGTGAGGCTATATATTTTTATATTATAGTAAAATGTTGTGAACTGTGTTCTCTCTTACATAATATAATCATTTTTTGTTCTCCACAGCTATCCTTATCTCTGGTTTAAAGGCCAAGGGTACACCTTATTCTCCTTATAGCATAAGAAGAGCTATTGAAAACACTGCTCTAAAAGTTGATACATGGGATGCCTTTAGTATGGGTCATGGACTGGTCCAGGTATGTAATAGTATTTTATTTTTCTTGTATTTATTTACTGTTTCATTTTGTTCTGTTTTTCAATGCATGCGTGTGTTCAGACAGTCTTGTGCTAATGTCATGATTAAATGTTACCTAAGAAGTATCTGCATGCTTTAACACAAATGTTATCTGGTCAGAGCTGCCAAGTGTCCCAGTTGAGCCGGTCCATCCGATTTCAAAAATATTTTCTGGAAATCAGATGTTTCTGCAAAAAAAATCTGGTTTTGTGGCTTTCCTATTTTTTCTTTTCTTTATTTATTTATTATGCATGGTATTTTTTTCCCTTCATTAATGATAGCAGTGATAATTTTTCTCCAGCGTGAACCTTGGCTGTGGGAGTCGATAACAAATGGAGACAAATGTTGTTGTTTTTTGTTAATCCACGGCACTTGCTATTCCAAGGTAGTGAGCCGTGTGATGGTAACTAGACAGTCAGCGAGTGGATTGGAAAGTTTAAGCGCCGCCCTGGTGGTGCAGTGGTCTAAGAGACAGCCTCTGATCATTCGTCCAAAAGGGGTCCGGGTTCGAATCCTAGTGAGGCATGGATGTTGTTTGTCTTACGACACTGGCTCGCTCCCTTCCCTGGAACCAGTGACCCTAAATTAGGGACAGGCAACTGCTTTATAGCCCATTGAGTTGCTCAGTGGTCATTAAACCTCCCAATTAAAAAAAAAAAGAAAAAAGAGTTGAAGTACTGGTTTATGGCGTCACATCCACGATGCTTGTGCATAGATGCCAACTAGTACGGATTTTCCGTAATTTTACGGATTTTTGGTTGCTGTTACGGAAGTACGGAAACACCGCTGAAATTACGGAAAATCGCCATTTGATTTAATTTTCTGAGATAGAAAGCAAATTTTCATCAACTTAAATTTTTTTGTTGGTTCGAGTTTTTCTGGGGGGAAAAAATTAAATGCTACATTCAGGTGTGCCAGACCTGCAGCAATTGCGCCAGCCCTCGCCAAAACATTGTTCTTGCGCCATTCTGCTAAAAAATCGCCATTTCGACGAAATCTGCGCCAATTTTGTGCCAAAAGTTAAAATTTACCGCTCATCGATATTTTAGTGTTATCTTACGACATTCGAAATCGATTCAGCGGTTAATTCGTATGTAACATTCTTCCGCAGATTCGCGGAGTCCCCTCTGTTTTTTTTTTTTTTTTTGTCATTTTTGAGATCGATGCAAAAGTGAAGAAATTTTTGGGATATTAGTTGGGGGGGGGTCGTATTCCGTCTGGGGACGTTGTTTTGTCTTTTTAAACATTTGGAAACGGAAGTTTGTTAAAAGTGCAGATTTTTCCCGTAATCGTATTTTATTTCTCTCGCGATGTTGCTTCTGTGTATTTGTTAAATATAATTTCATTGCATAATTTCAGCTTGAAATTGTTGGCGACGATTTCCGAAAACAGAAGTTAGGCCGCCCGAAAATTTCCCCGTAATCTTCGGCGACGAGATTCTCACGCTGATTACAGGAATTCTGTTTTTTTTTTTTATCATTTGGACCATGTACGAAATTGATGCATAACTGAACTTAAATTTTGTTTGGGAGGATTGGTGAGCGGGGGGGGGGGGGGGGTGTTCGTTGTTTCCGTCGGAGGACGGAATTTCATCCTTCGAAAACGGAAAGTAGACTAAAGTAAGATTTCTCTGGTAATCGTAATTTTTTTTCTCGCGATGTTTCCTTTACCCAGTATTGTTAGATATCATTTTATTCCATAAATATTTGTATTTCAGCTTGAAAATGTTGGATAAATTTCCGAAAACTGAAGGCTTGAAAACCTGTTATTTCAAGCCATGCTTCCCAATTCAGCGATCGCAAAAAATATTAGTGTGGAAGAACCTAGGCTACTGCACTAATTCAGTACAAGTAACATCGTATCTGAAGTTAAAAAAAAACTTTTTCTCTATCTACGGACGGAAATAATGATGCTCAAGCAAATAAACTGTATCCCATTACAATAACATATTTTGGCGAAAAAATTGGGAAAAATTCAACGTTTTGAACAATGAGTTTGTTAAAAAAAATATCTCGTGGAGCAACTGTGTGTCATTATCCTGTGACAATGCTAACACTGTGATAGGTCAAGTAAAAGGTGTTATTTCTTAATGATGAATTTCTGAGTCATGCTGAAATTGCAGATGTAGCATTAAGGCAAAGTGTTTCTTTTGCATCAGTCCAATATATGTGTTCCCTGTTTCCAGTTTTGAAACCAAAAGAATCTGACAAGGTGGAATCTGAATTTGCTCACTACCAGTTTGAAAATTTTAACTGTGCTGTTACTTCTGGGAGAATGGATGAAGTGTGGCACAGAATTTCTTTAATGAAAAATGAAAGTGGGCAGTTGAAGTACGAATCATTAGGCAAAATTATGAAAATGATTTTAATAGTCCCTCATAGCAATGCAAGTACAGAAAGAATTTTCAGTATTGTGAAAAAAACCATGAATGAATTCAGACCTAATTTAAGTACTCATGTGCTGTCTTCTTTATTAGTAAAAAAAAATAAACAGCATTGCACACAGTGAACTATGCTATCAGAAGAAGTTTTCACAAATTGGACTAAGGAAGGCCAAAATGGCAACTACAGCCAGTTTATCATAATAATTTGGCCAACATTCTAAGGAATAATTTTTCTTCTTGTCTGGAGGTAATTTTTTTTTTTTTTTTTTTGGTAGACAGTATTTTAAATTTTCCCACTAGCAAATTATTTTTATTGTGTTATTATTATTATTATTTTGTTAATAGTTCTGACAGATGAAAATTTGTTGCAGTGTTAAATACCCAAATTTGCCGCTGTAGACTGGATTACTGAAAATTACTGAAAAAAAATACTGAAAATTACTGAAAAATGAACATGTTGGTTACTGAAAACTACTTTTAGAGGTTGGCATCTATGCTTGTGCGGTGCCTTGCGCAGGGATGGGAAATTATACATCAAAACAAAAGTCTTCCACCATCTTGCTACAAAAAGGCAGGTTTTGCGCCATTCTGGGCCAGAACCACTGTGCGCCGTCGTCATCGTCAAGACTTCGGCACTGTAAATTTTTCGTGCACACCGTTCGGTTTGACGCCGAGTAAAGCCATGTTGTGGAAAGAAAGGTTACGAGACTTTAAGTGCTATGGGTTTTACGTAGTTACTATGGAAATCATCAGTCCGCTACGGAAAACATAGAGTATGCTATGAAAATCGAAAATCTCGGTGAAATAACATTAAACATGTGTCAAGTTTATTTTCGTATTTTCAAGATGTTTTGATTGAAAAAAACGAAAAAAAGTCATCTTGCAGACGTTCATAATGCACTGAAAATGACTGCTGTAGCAGCGAAGAGAATGTTATTTCCTTTTCCGCATATTAAGGTTTTCCAACTTTCCATTTTTTTCTCTCTCAGCCTGATTATATTTTTATTTTTTGATGATCTCTCTCTCTCTCTCTCTCTCTCTCTCTCTCTCTCTCTCTCTCTCTCTCTCTCTCTCTCTCTCTCTCTCACACACACACACACACATCATGCTCCCCGTTTTTATATCTTCCGTAATGGTTAAAAGGAGCGACTTCGTATTTTTTAAGACTTTTTTTTTTTTTAACATTTTAATGAAATGCATGTCTCCCTATTTCTAATACATACTTCTTCAAAACTAATCAGTAGAGAGCAATGGTTTTCTCCCTTTTCCCTTTTATTAAATGAAATTAAATTTCTAGATCGGTATTTAATTTGTCCGCTGTGGAATCAGTGGCCCTGTAAAATTATTTCACTGTAAAGTGAGCAACGAAGTATTGATTATTCACATTTAATTTTCCATAACATTCATGTTTTTCTCCGTGGATTCGTGGTATTCCTTTTTTTCTGTCATTTGGGTCATTTTAGAGATCAATGCAAAGCTGAAAAGAAACTTTTTCCCCTTGGGGGGTGGGGGTGGCTTAAACCTATAATATATATTTTTATTATTTATAAATTGTAAATATGCATTTTATCCCGGATTTTGAAAAAGTTGGCAGCTCTGCCAGATGAAGTATTACATGCTTTAATATGTACTATAAACAGTATTTTCCATGAAGTAGGTATGTGCTTTAATATGTATTTACACAGTAATCCTTCTGACATGCTAATCATTATAAAATCAAGTAAGGATGGAATTAATTATATAGCAAGGAACTATACACCAACTGTACTTAAATAGTATAATTATACTAGTGATCCGAAATTTCTTGGTGTAGAATAGAAATCAAAGTTTCCAAGCTTTCACACATCAACCAGATGGCTTTTTCAAGGAAGGTAGAACGCTATTATTCTGTAGGACTGTGCCCTACAGAATATCGATATTCATCTTTATAAACAAACTCATTGTAGATTTCGTTATTACATTCTGTTCTGTATTTGATAAAAATTGTTGAGTTATTTACCATACTTTCATCTTTTTTTCTGAGTTTCCAAGTATTTTATGAATTAATTCCTTCAAGATAAACAAATTAAATAAATAAATTAAAGTGTTTTAAATATGGTGAGTAGAGTTAATAAAAATGGCAGCTGGAATGCCATTAAATATTTTGGCAAGATCTATGATATGTAAAGTGGGATTGTTAGTACAATTTGTGTGTGTGAATTTGAAGAAATATTAAATGGGATATAGCATTATTTGTGAACAAACTGTAGAGTTTAAAATTACAACTTTTATACATCAAAAAGTTAATTTTTTTCAAAAATTAAGATTTAAAAGTTTTAAACACTAATGTCAAGAGGTGAACAAGTTACTCCAATGTCCAACTTTCAGATTTGAGAGAAGATGGATAGTTTTCCCTTGAGGTGTCACGTTCAGTAATATCTTCGAGTTTGCTGTTGGTAGTTAATTGGTGTTGGACCCAGTGGGAAGAGAAAGGCATTCCTTTTAAAGAAAAAGCACAAGACCTTTCTGGAGCACTGATAAACAGCTTACACCAGCTCATCTGACATACTGTTTTAATGAAAGCCAGCCAGTTCTACACAGATAAGGTGTACAGTAGAATTATGTCGTACACCCAGCTATCATTGACTTTTCGAGAGGCGAAAGTCCTCTTAAGACCTGAGCAGGCTCAATGTATCTGTCGCAATGTCTGGTGCATAATTAGAAGCTACCTCTTCTCAAATTTGATTTCTGTTCTCTTGAACCTTGAATTGAGAGCCCAAGTGAGACAATTCTGAAATGACATGTTGCAAGATGACATCAAGCACCTCTTGGACTAAATGCATGCCCCAATCTGTACAAGTAGTGAATGATGTGGGGTTCACTCTTGATATCAGTTTTCAAAAATGAAAATTCTTTTTGTTGATATCTGAAATAGAGCTTGTTGTAAGCCATTTGAAAATTTTATCATTTATTTCTATACAAGTACTTCTTACATTGCACAAAATTATAATATTCTGTAATCAGGATTAGTGATTACTCTGACTACAGCTTGCCATAATTTTTTAATAACTAGTCTTACATCCAGATATCATTATCAACACAGAGTAGCCTTATTATGTGCTGTTTCCCGTGTAGCCATCCTTCAGCAAACTTGAAAATTACATCACCCTGGAATGGGAATCGAATCTGCATTTCCCAATTCACATTCAAGCATGCTATTGTTATACCACTCAGGACAACAAAGTTCCAGGCAACTGAAATGCATATCAGAAGATGGGGGTCAATTCTCATTCCAGAAGGCCAGTGTAATTTAATTTACAAGTTTTCTGAAGAATGGCTGTATGAAAAAGACTAAATAATATGGCACATATGAGCTAATAATAAGGGCTTTTTTTTTTCTTTCTTTTTTTTTTTTTTTTTTTTTTTCTGGCAGAATGCCATCGAACGGAATTCCAGTACCTTTTTTAAAACAAAAGTTTTTAGTCTTTGGTAGCTTTTTATGGTAGTTGGAAGCACACTTAAAGTTGCATATAATGTTTTTTAAGGCAAATGTATTTCAACCATTGCTATGGCCTTCATCAGTTCAACTATGATTTGTTGCATTGCCAGATTGGAAAGGTAAGTTTTTTAACGATAACTCTGGGTGATATGAAGCAATGAGTGATTTCTAGATGTGTGGAACATAAATGGAAAGATCAGAGTTGCAATTTTTGGAAAACAAAACTTACAAACTTTCTCTGAACCTCAGAGCAAAACGTTTTTGGAAAGTAGCCAACTTTTTTTGTATCAAATTAAAGTGGAACAGCAGAAGTGTCAGTTACGGTAAGTAGAAACAGGGAAGAGGAAGGTTTTCCAGATTTAACATCAGATTTGTGTTCCTAAAATCTTAAAAAAATTTCCGGAATGAACTTCCTACATGCACTGTTAATCCGTCATTTGTCTTGATAGGAATTTTATACACTCCAGGAGAAGAAAGCTGTGATTTGGTGTCTCTGTCATTACGAAGGAGTGCAGATACTAAAGGAGAAGAGAGAATAGCAAGTCTATATTCTTCTCTTTTGAAGATACTGAAGAGCTTGTATGCAGAAACTTTATGGAAGGGAATTGAACCAGCAAACAATAGTTCCTTTTTTGGCTATTCAGATTGAAGAGCAACAACTGTTTTTTTCTTAGGGTGTTGAATTAATTTTGAAACCTGGTGAGGGGAAAAGCCATGTTGAGCAGGAAATTTTATTTTCCAAAAATTGTAACTCTGATCTTCCCATTTATGTTCCTGACATCTGGAAATCACTCATTGCTTCACGTCACCCAGAGTTACCATTAAAAAACTTACCTTTCCAATCTGGCAATGCAACAAATCATAGTCACACTGATGAAGGCTATAGCAATGGCTGAAATATATTTGCCTTAAACATTTATACCCAACTTTAAGCATGCTTCCAACTACCATAAAAACCTACTTGTTTTTGGTTACATGCATTGCCTACCACTCATTTATTAGTCTTTGGTTTTTGAAATAATTATTTAATTAAATTACCATAATAACCATAACATGTAATTGTTTAAATTAAGTTTTGTAATAACCGTAACATGTGAGGAAAAGAGATGGCCTCTTACATTTAATTTTTTTCGAAGTTGTGTGCAGAAAAGTTTCTTTCCTGTACATAGTGATCACTGCACAACTTTTGTAAAGCGATACCTCATATATAAAGGGAAATGTGCTATATGGTGAACAAGAAAGCAGGAAGGTATACCAGGTTTCAACTGAGTAAAAGAGACATAATTCATAGTTTTATATGTAGAGAACACTTACAACTCCTAGGGAAAAAAATATGTAAGCAACTTCTACAGTTGAAGTGAACTTTGCAAACCTTAGCTGTATCTTCTAGTGAATGTGAAAGAGGATTTTCTGAGATGAATTGGTAATCATCCTAGTTAGGTTCTCATTTTCAATCACAGTAATAACTTCATTGTTATTCGTAAAAATTGTTGGGCCTTCACTAATACATACAAAATACTTTTGGCCGTGGCTCCTTCGAGGACACCATTCGGCAGTGAATACGAAAAGCAAACAAATGAAAATGGTAGAAGTATCTCAAGAGTTGAACAAAATTGGACTACATTTTAGGATCAAAATTCAGTTCCCTTCTGTTCTTCAGGGTAATGTAATCCTTAGTATGAATTTAACTTTCATTCATAGGTAAGCTTGACAGAGATTTTAATTTCAGCATTTGTTATGAATTATAAAACTATTATGGAATGCTTTTTTTTTAATATAATATGAACATGTGAATGATAGCTTTGCATTTTGTACCATACAATGTTAATGTGGCTTAAACAACAAGGTTAAAGAAATTGGATTGCTTTTTATTAAATAACCCCTCCCTCTCCCTTTTTACATCAATTTATGTTTAAGAATCCCAGCATCTTTATCTCCAGAAAAAACAGCACTGCCAATGATATTTGTATATGCCTTTCATGTAATATGAATTGATTCATTAAAGGATTCGCCTCCTACTGATTTCTACGTGTCTTGCATCTATCTCGTACACATGCCTGATGTGTTTCATCTACTGCATCTGCTACCAGAAGTGCTGTACATTTAAGATGGCATCCATGACAGTGAAGCTACAATGTGTTGTGTGGCTGGTAGAAACAAAAATCAACAGAAATTCAGAACAAAGTATGAAAGAAAGCCACCTGATGTGAAAAGTTGTGGGTACAAAATGATTGCAAACAACAGTGGAAAAAGAATGGAGTGTTGGTACACCACCAGTTTCAGATGAGATGGTGGGAAACATTTAAACTGCTTTCACACAGTTAACCATGGAAATTGGTGAGATGAGCTTGATGTCAGCTTACAGTTACCAGTGTACAGCGTGTAAAGTGTTACACAGTCATTTGAAGTTATATGCCTCCAAGGCGCAAATTCTTCAAGAATTGCAGCCCGATAACCCACCAAAACATGAAAAGCTCCAAGAATTTTTATTATGCTCTTTTCTTGAATTTTATTATTAACAATGTGTGCTCTTCCCCTTTGTCATTTTTTGTATTGCATTATTCTGAAACTTTTGTTTATTTTGTGGTAGAAAAAAATTTCTCTGAATATTGTTGAAACTTAGCATATAAATAGTATAATTTTTAATTTTCAGGTTGAGAAGGCTTTTGAACATTTGACAGAGTATGCCGATAGTATAGAAAGAGATCTTCGCTTTCATGTTGCTATTGAACAAAAGAAAGGCATCTATTTAAGAGAGCCATATCGATTAAACAGATCAGAAACAATTTGTGTTACTGTAGAACCCATATTTTTGGACTCCTTAAATGCAGGTATTTCTTCAGGTTTTTAAAACATTACTAATATATGTTTTAATATTTCTGCTTGGTATTAGCAATTTTTTTTATTGAACTTAAAAATATACGAAGATATGCACATACATAATAGTAGAAAAGTGTGCGGGTGGTCTTAGTGAGAGATGGGTTTGCCTCCTCAGGGCGCTCCATGGGCAGTGGTGGGCAGAACAGCTACAAGGGCCTCTGTGAATCTTGGAGAGGTGCCAGCTAGTTCTGTGTGACATTGGTGAAAAGACCCAACTCACTGGGGTTTGTTCCAGAATCCTTAGGTTAAATGACCAACTGGAACCATCAGCTGTGGGATAATACCCCACACTGATGTATTTACCTGATTAAAAAGACATAAATAAATGAAAAAAATGTCTCAAGTGTGGGATGCAGTGGACCTACCACACTTGAGAAGGACTGTCCACCATGGAAAAGACCTGGGATTTCTAAAAGGTGCATGAAAAAGAGATCACAGTTGAGTGAGTGTAAGATTGGTGTATGGAATACTAGAGGTATAAATGGCAAGATGAATGAAGTGATTGATGAGATGAATAAGTGTAGATTGGATATGCTGTGTGTAAGTGAAACCAAAAAGAAGGAAATTTGGATAGAACAAGTGAGTGTCATGGTAAGTATGTGGTCTGGAGTATTGGATAATATTAGGGGACAAGCTGCTGTAGGTGTGATTTTAAGTGAAAAGATGGAGAAGATCTATTACAGCTGCATAAGTGAGAGAATTCTCTGGATACATCTGAAAGTGAAACTTCAGAGAATAGTAATTGTTGTAGTGTATGCTCCCTGTGACTTGGAATCTTCTGATAGGAAGGAGGATTTCTGGGATGAGCTAAAAGCTGTTTTGAGCCAGTTTGGTGCTAAAGAGAGAGTTATAATAGCAGGGGATATCAATGCTCAAGTAGGAATGCAGAATGCGATTTCTGACAATGTTCTGGGTAAGTTTAATGTTCCTAGTGTAAATGATAATGGTGAAAGGTTAATTGAACTCTGCGTTGAGAATGGCTTGTGTGTATCTAATATGTTTTTCAACCACAAGTATATCCATACATATACTTGGAAAAATCGTACTCTTGGGCAAAAGAGTGATAGATTTTGTTGTTTAGGATCAGCGACTGAAACACTTAGTTGTTGACACTCATGTGATGAGAGGTGCAGATGTTGGCTCTGATCATTACTTGGTAGTATCACGAGTGAAACTGAATGTTGGTTGGAGGAAAAGGAATAGGAAGAGGCCTAGGGTGGAAAGAATAAAGGTTGAAAGACTTCCTGAAGATCATCAGCATTATGCTAACTTTCTCAGAGAACGACTGAAGGAACTGAAGTCATGTGAGAGGGATGTAGAAAAGATGTGTGAATGTTTTAAGAACTGTGTTGTCACTGCTGCCAAGGAGGTCTGTGGTACCACAGTAGTGGGTAACAATAGAGGTGATGGTTGGTGGAATAATGAGATTAAAGAGGCAGTAAAAAGAAAGAAGGATGCCTGTTTAGGGATGTTGCAGGGTAGTTTCTGTAGATGAATACCGCTGTAAGAAGCGTGAAGCAGCTAAGCTGGTTCGCCAGATTAAGGCAAAAGATAGGAAGGAGAAGGTGGAAAGGCATGAATTGGTTTTTTGGAAAGATAGAAAGACTTTCTGGAAGTACGTGAAACTCTGGGAAAAATGGGGGAAACAAAGTTGTAAATGGTGTAAAGAATAGGATTGGGGAAATTATATGGGAGCCCAATGAGTCGACTGAAAGATGGGGTGAATACTTCTGTGAGTTATTAGATCAGGAAAGGAAAGTTGATTCTGAGGCAGAAGCAGATGATGTCACAGTGAAGGATGGAAGCACAGGAGGAATTTCAAGAGAAGAGGTGTGTAAAGCTCTAAAATCTCTTCAGAATGGAAGGCTCCAGGAGTTGATGGCATAACTGCCGAGATGTTGAAATATGGTGGTGACTCTGTAATTGACTGGTTAACTCAAATTTGTGAGTTGTGCTGGGAGCTAGGAATGGTCCCTCGGGATTGGAAGAATGCTATCACTGTTCCCTTGTATAAGGGAAAAGGTGATCAGACTGACTGCAAGAACTCGTGGTATTAGCCTACTGAGTGTGCCAGGGAAAGTGTTTGGTAAGGTCATTATTGAAAAAGTATGGAGGCTTACATAAGAGAAAGTGTGGAATGTTCTGAATGGTTTCATGCCTTGTAAAGGCTGCACTAACCAAACTTTTGCATTATGCATGATGATTGAAAAGTATCTGGCTGTTGGTATGAAAGTTTTTGCTGTCTTCATAGATTTAGAGAAAGCTTATAACAGAGTAAATAGGACACTTCTATGGAAGGTATTGAATGAATATGGTGTTACTGGGAATCTACTTAATAGTGTAAAAGCCATGTATGCTGGCAGTAGAGCTTGTGTATGAGTGAATGGCATTTTATCAAAATGTTTTTTTATTGGTGCAGGAGTCAGGCAAGGTTGTGTAATGTCACCATGGCTGTTTAATGTATTTATGGATGCATGCATGCATACGTGATGCCAAAATAGATAATACTGGTTTATGTCTTGGTATATCCATGTGTGCAGATTGCTGTATGCTGATGACACTGTCCTGTTGGCAGGGAGCAAAAGTGAGTTGCAGAGTATGTTGTCCTAAATGTATGAAGTTTGCATGAAATTCAAAATGAATATTAATAAGGGAAAAACCAAAGTTATGGTTTTTGAGCGGGGAACTGGTAGTACTGAATGTAGCATAAGTCTAAATGCCACAGTGATTGACCAAGTGAATGAGTTTGTGTATTTAAAAAACATGTTTAACAGAGGGAACAAATTGGATGGTGAAATTAGTAGGAGAGTGAATTCTTCATTGAAAGTCATAGCTGCCTTGGGAGGTTTTCACAGGAATGATGGGTTCTCAAGGGAGTCCCGCATGACTGTGTATGAAAGTGTAATTGTTCATACTCTGATGCATGGCAGTGAAACCTAGGTACTACAGAAGAAACATAGAAGTTGTTTGAGTGCTGGAGAAATGTGTTACTTAGAGGGGGTTTGTAGCAAGAGACATTCTGATTGTGTGAGGAATGGAGATGTGTTGGAGTTGTGTAATGTAAAGCAAAATGTTGCTAGCAAGGTGAAGACATCCAGGAGTGTCTGTATAAGAAAAATATCATGAGTATGAAGTATAGAAGATCTTGTGTACATCGTGCGATAGATGTCAGTGAAGCTAGAGTTGTGTGTCAAGATCGCTGTAAATGCAGGATATGGCAACAGTAAGTAAATAATCTGTTAAAAATTATCTAGTAGTTTGTCTTTCCTTTGTGGAGCTAACCTCTGAATCCCAGAGAACAGCTAAGTGATATGTATGTATGTATGTATAACAGAAAAGTAAAGCGCATCATGTTGACTTATGTTCGTTTCATAGAAAGTGATCTACAGTGTGCACACACTGATGTAGTGCATAATTAGTTTAGTCCTACCATAGATAGGCTTGTTGAAAGATGTGCGTGTAGAGGATTTCTCTTCTGGGATTGTTCTAAGACAGGAAAGGACCAATTCTGGCTGGTCACATGATGATCTTAATACTGTTAACTTTTTCTAACTTGGCCACCAACATACTGTACAGTATGATTGCTATATTCACTTCTCTGTAAATCTGGCTTTATCTCAAAAACTATTGGTTTCAAAGAATATTTTGAACAATTTTAGTGTTTATAACTATTCACGTAAAGTTAACCGTTTTCATAAAAAATAAGCATTTTTACTGAAAACGAGGTTCCTTATGAAAATGCTGTCTATGCTAACCTTGCAAGTAAAGTGCGTATTTATGGCCACATTTTCCCAGTTTGTTTGAAGTTTTGCCATATTTCACGTAGTCTTGGTGTGCATGTGCACCAACAGTCTGACATTGAAATCCCACCTTGCAGCTACTATTTGGCCACTGTCAAACTCTTGTCACTGCCTTTACCTATAATTACTTTTCCTCTGACTGTTTTCCAGTGCATAGAGATGTGCTCTATTTATAGTCGTTACCTGTTTCAACATCCCATATGACTGGACACTATATTTCTGTTTTCAAAATTATTTTTCACTGAAATAATAAAATCATGTCACAATGAGAGACACCTACACATTGCAGAGTCTGTATTAATATAAAAAAATAGAGATAGAATTTGTAATAATAACGATCCAAATATCCTTAATGAAAAATGGAAAGAACTAATAAAAATTGACCAAAAAAAAAAAAAAAAAACCACACAGAAGAAGAAAATAAAGAGTTCACTAAAGCCAATAACAGATGGAGCCTCAGTGGAAGTTTTTCGTAGATGACGTTTGGGCAGGGCGAGGAAGTTGAGCGTATCGCTCACTCTTGCTGCAGTGGCAGAAGAGAAAACATCTAGCACACCTCCTGAAGATGACCCTGTAGAGGGTAGAAAGTACTTGAGGCAGTCTGCGTTGGAATGGCTTAAGGTGTGGTGAATGAATGTTCTGGTTGTTCATGGGTTGTTGAGAAGGAGAGTAGAAAGAATAAGATGAGTCGTATGTAAATAGTTGTATATACGTTTTTAACATTTTCGTTCGCATTTTGTATGTATGTAAATAAGCAGTTTATGTTCGTTGATAATATCAAAAGATTTTGGGTTCAAGAATTGGGGTTTTTACCAACGAAGGTTGGATTTTTATACGCAGGTGGGAGGGGAGGGGAGGGGAGGGGAGGGGTGGAGAGGATACAATTTTGCAACCTGGACAGCAAGGCACTTCATGGACTTGAGCGTCCGTAGAACGAACATTTGAAAGAACCTGAAGACAAAAAATAGAACACCGCACCGGAGGCTTAAACCAAGCATGACAATAAAAAAGAATAAAACGTGCAGTGAAATGTGAAAAGGTAAGCAACCTTGTAATTATTATAATTGTATGGACATAAATTTAAAAACTACTGTATCTTCTGCTATAGAAGTTTGGACCTGGATTTTCTATATTGATCTTTTAATAATGTCATACATGGTCAATTACAGTAGAGCCATTAAATTCACTTGTTGATGCAGTTTTTGATGTTCACCTTATCATATATAATACTTCTTAAATATGGAATCCTGAAAAATAAGTATAGCATATTTATGTGGTTTGGGTTGTTCTCAGGTGTAGTGGAAAGAAATTGACTGATCTTTTAGGGATGTGAAATAACATTGTAATGAAATGTATGATGTATTTCTTTTTGGTATCATAAACATCTGCTGTGTACTGTGGTTTTCTTTTTGAATAATATGTGTGTGTGTGTGTGTTCATTTATTTTGTGAATTAATATTAACCTTCACCCCCTTTCCTTTCTTTCTAATTTCAGATCCTAAGAAGAAAATATCATTCCATATGAATTTAAAAATTGTTAGTGATGCTGCATGGGTGTCGGTTCCATCTCATCTGAGTTTGATGTACACCAGTCGGAACTTCAGTGTCCGCGTAGATCCATGTGGGTTGTCACCTGGGGTGCATTTTGCGTGGGTAAGTATAACATTTATAAATGCAGAAAAATTAAGATTTGCTGTGAAAAAATGTAGATTTAAAGCAACAACCAATTTTTAAATTGAATACATGAATAAAGAATGAGGTAAAGCTTTTGGATATAATGATAGATTATGCAAAAGAGCAATGAAATCATGAAATTGGTTGGTGACACAGTTCACTATTATTTAATGTAATTGCTGCCAGAATTGTGACTCATGTAAGGTTTAATTTATGTTTGCTAATATATGAGGATAAATCAAAAAGTAAAGGTAGTTATGTGTTGTTTACCAAAATCAAAGTGAAAGATACAAAACTGTAGCATTGTTTTTCAATGTAGTCTCCATGCAGCCCCCCCCCCCACACACACACACACTTGTTTGTGATTTCATCTCAGAGGAAGGTTTATGGCTGTCACTGAAGTCATGGGTGCACTCTTCTTCACTTCCAAATCGTTCACCATGTAATGCTTCTTTAAATGGACTGAAGAGACACAATCGCTTGGTGCAACTTTCGTGCAATTTGGTGGATGTGGAAAAATTGTGTTTTTGAATTGTTGCTGAGCTATGAAGGCATGCATTGTCGTGGTGTAAAGATTTTTTTTTTTTTTAAACAGTAATTCTTTTCTCTTATTGTGAATCACAAGTTTCAGCTTGTCTTTTAAAAAAGCATTGCTGAATATTTTCCACTGTGAGCAATTTGTCCATGTTCTTGATGATAATCCAAAATGGGCCCATGATATGCCAAAATAAGGTTACTCTTATATAAAGGGGACACTTTTGAACATATTTGCTGGGTATGAAGGTTGCACACATCTGGGATTTAAATGGTACACCCAGGTCAGTCCTCTCCTGTAAACACAATCTTCTTCATAACACTACAAAAACTGTGTGAAAATCTCCATGCACTGTTTTTTGTGTTGATCAGTCAGCTGTTTCAGGACCCACCTGGCACATACTTTCTGATATCCTAAGTCATCATGTGCCATTGCATAGACAGCATCATAACTTATTTCTAACATATCAGCTACAGTAGGTACAGTAATCTATCAGTCTTGAATGGAGAGAGATCAACATGGTCTCTTGAGTTTGCAACATTAACAGGCACCCTGTTCAAACTTAGTCAATCAAACTTTTTATTTATTTATTGCCAAATTTATACCTTTCTACTCATTTGCAAACTTGTCTCTGCTAACTGATCAAGTGTGTGGACACTGCCATTCTTTGACAGAACTTCAGGGCGTACCATGTTTCTTATAACTTCTCTTGAGATGAAAATAAACTATAACAATTATCCAATTATTGGCATAAAGAATTAAACATTTTTGTGTGGCTTTCCCTACTCGATGGATTGTTGTTGGCCTTGAAACACCATTCATTGAGGAGTGAAAGCTTGGCAAGAAGGTTAATTTCTTTACGCTAATAAATGGATAGTAACTATGGCTTATTATCGTATACTTGGTTTGTCAACTATTAAGTTAATTTTAAGATTTTTGCTGTGTACTCTCTCTCTCTCTCTCTCTCTCTCTCTCTCTCTCTCTTTTTTTTTTTTATAATTCACAGAAGTATACACTTCATTTATTTAACAGATTAGTTTGCCACATCATCTCCTTAATTATTTTCTTCACACATTTTTTCCTCTTGTATTTTCTACCTCTTTTGTGCTTTCAGAATTATCCGTTTTTACCAAATAGCCAGTTCTTCCTGGCTGATCTCGTCATTCATACAATTTGCCTTTTGCTGGTGAACTTGCTTTGCTGTTTCATGTTTCTCAGAGCAATATTTACCCTCAGAAATACAATATTCCCAGATATGATGCTCTTTTCTTTTGTCTTTTTAGCTTGTTTAATCTCACTGTTCTGCCAGACATCACTTTAAGTGCTTCCCACCTTCACACTATTGCAGACCTTCTGTGGCAACACTGTTCTTGAAATGTGTCCAGTTCTTTCCCAGATCAGTTTGACGTGCATTTTGCTGATTCATTTGCCCTCTGAGCAACCCAGTGTAATGCTGATGTTCATCAGGAAACACTTCAACTTTGATTCCTCTTTTACCAGCCTGCATTCAGCTTCATTCACAACACTGATAATCCTGAGATTTTACGCCCACTCTTCTCATCATATGAATGTGAACTACTAAATTTTGCAGGCACTGATCATATGCAGTAGTTGATCTAGCTTTTTTAAAGTTTTCGCCAAGTTCAAATTTTTTTCTGCCAAAGTGTTATAACAGTACAAAAAGGTAATCACCAATATTTTTGCCAAAATGATTTTTTTCCCCCGCAAATTTTGAAGAATGCCATCGGCAGCATTACCCCTGATATGTGCTAAAACCTGTTGCAATTGTCTGCCCACCAAGTGCATTTCTCCCACTTAAATGTGTGGGAATTTTTTGTGTGTGGTTGAAAGTACTTAGGTACACACAAACCATTCCATTCTGAATGCAAATTGCTGGTTATCTTATACCATTACTGTTTACACTTGGAATCAAAACAATCTCAAATATCTCTTTGGCACATGATGTTAGTGGGAGGTGGTTTGCTTCCAAAGAATATTCCATTGGGCATCAATGCCACCTGTTGAATGTAAGAAGCTGCAAATTAAAAAAAAAAAAAATCAAGCAAAGATCTATCCGTATAATACATTTGCTCAGTCTCAATGTGAGAGCAAGATTATATGTGGCTCTGTACTTCAAATCGTAGTACTCTCGTTGGTACCTCATTTTTCTGTTCTACACATTATTTGCACTTCAGATGTATGCAGTGTGGTCCAACTTCTAGGTCTGATTTTTAATTTTGATAGCATACCTTAGATATAGAAATAAAACGTCAATAAGGCTTTTACCCTGTTACTCCTTGGCAATGAAGTTCACACATCATGTGCGTCACCGTTTTTTCAATCCAATTCTATCTGTTGGCACAACTGCACATGAATGTTGACATCACGTATTAAATTCGCTATATATGCCTGTGCTAAGAATCCCCGGAGGACCGGACTAGGCTGCCATTTGATGCTGACCTTGGCTACCTATAACGGACGCTCCCTATCTTCTGATTCAAGGCTTCTTGAATTGGAAGAGGAACTACAAAGGATCAAGTGGGACATCGTCGGGCTAAGTGAGGTAAGGAGAAAAGGAGAAGATCTCATTGAACTGAAAAGTGGACATCTCTTCTATTATCGTGGGACAGATACTGGCAGAACTAGTGGTGTTGGATTTATAATAAACAAGAAACTGAAGGATAAAGTGGTAGAAGTTGAAAGTTCCTCTGACAGAGCTGCACGACTCGTTATCCAACTATCGAGAAGATACCAGGCTCAGATTATTCAAACTTATGCACCCACCACAAGTCATCCTGAAGAAGAAATTGAAGAATTTTATGAGGAAATTCGTCATCTAAATAATAAAGGTAAGCAGCACTTGAAGATAATTATGGGAGATTTCAATGCAAAAATAGGGCAACGGCAACAGAATGAAACTTCAGTAGGTAAATTCGGTCACGGCAACAGAAACCAGCGTGGAAATACTCTCGTTGAGTTTGCAGAGGCAGAAGGATTTTTCATCTTGAACTCCTTTTTCAAGAAAAAGCCACACAGGAAATGGACATGGAGACATCCAATTGGGACGACAAGTGAAATTGATTTTATTATGTGTAACAAAAAATTCGTCATCGAAGACTGCAGTGTGCTGAACAAGTTCAACACAGGTAGTGACCATAGATTGGTGAGATGTAAGATGCACCTCAACACTAAACTGGAACGTGGCAAGCTCATAAGACAAACAAAATGTATTGACATAACCAACCTTAAAAAACACCATAATACTTTCAAGTTGGAACTGAAGAACAGATTCTCTGCTTTAGAGGGCCTAACATCGGAAGAAGTGGATATTTCGGAAGTTAACAGAAAAGTAACCAAAGCTCTAATGGAAACAGCAACAAAATTAGCTGGGTCTAAGAACAAGTTGCATGTGAACAAATTATCAGGAAAAACCAAAATGTTGATGCAAAAAAGAAGAGAGATGAGGACAACTAAAGAAGATGTGACTTCCAAAGTGGAATATATAGAGCTATGCAAGACAACACGAAAAAGTATCACTGAAGACGTAAGGAAATTCAACTGTGAGCTAGTGAGGAAAGCAATTGAAAACAACCAAAGCCTTAAGATAGCAAAGGGACATCTCAGTAAGGGAAGAAAACAGATTATGGCTCTGAGAAAAGAAGATGGTTCTATAACAAGAAATAGAGGCGAAATTTTGACAAGAGTGAAAGATTTCTACTCCAAATTATATGAAAGGGATGATACATGTACTCCAGACATCATGAAAGGTACCAGAGTTCTTCCAGTCCTCCCAGCAGAAGTTGCTCATGCAATCAAGAACATGAAGTGGGGGAAAGCTCCAGGAGAAGATGGAATTACTGTAGACATCATACAAGAAGCAAGTGGAGAAATTGAAACAGTACTCGCCCAAATTTTCACTCGATGCCTTAATGAAGGGAAGATTCCTGAGGATTGGAACAATGCTACAATGATCCTGCTACATAAAAAAGGTGACATTGAGGATCTCAGGAACTACAGACCTATCAGCCTCCTATCAGTGGTTTATAAAATCTTCACTAAAGTTCTTTCACACCGATTGAAGGTAACACTGGACATGGCTCAACCGAGAGAACAAGCTGGATTCAGGAGTGGCTACAGCACAATAGATCATATCCACGTACTGAGAGAACTAATTGAAAGAGCGAGGGAATATGAACTTCCATTGTGCATGGCTTTTATCGATTATGAAAAAGCCTTTGATTCGGTGAAACCATCAGCAGTTACCACGGCTCTGAAATCCTGCGGTATTGAAGATGCATACATTAATATTATTAATAACATCTATGAAAATGCAAGTGCAAAGATTCGGCTGTTTGAAAATACAACACACATAAACATTGGAAAGGGAGTGAGACAAGGTGACACCATATCTCCGAAGCTCTTTAATGCCACATTGGAAAATGTCTTTCAATCACTGAACTGGGAAAACAAAGGGATAAAGATTAATGGAGATTATCTAACCCACCTTCGTTTTGCTGATGACGTAGTCATTTTTGCAACTACCCCATCAGAGCTGCAGAGTATGATCCAGGAACTTGCTGACAAGAGTAAAGAAGTGGGATTAAAAATGAACTTTCAGAAGACAAAAGTGATGTTCAATGCTTTTACAAGAAATGAAGATTTATCGATTGATGGAGAAAAACTGGAGATAACAGATACGTATGTTTATCTTGGACAGCAGATATCAAGTGAGGGTCACATTGATGAAGAAATTAATCGGCGTACAAAACTTGCCTGGAGAGCTTTTGGAAGAAACAGCATAATTTTCAAGAGCAATATGCCATTATGTCTTAAAAGAAAAGTGTTTGATCAATGCATCCTTCCAGTGCTTACGTATGGTGCAGAGACGTGGACCTTAACTAAAAGAGACATACAAAGGCTGCAGACAACTCAAAGAAGCATGGAGAGGTGCATGCTTGGTATAACCAGGAGAGATAAGAAGAGGAACTCGTGGATCCGAAAATGACGAGAGTGGAAGACATCATGATCAGAGTTAAATCCCTGAAATGGCAATGGGCTGGACATACTGCCAGAAGGACAGACCATAGATGGACAGCCGAAATTTTAGATTGGATTCCAAGGGACAGGAAAAGACCCAGAAAAAGACCACATGGGAGATGGGTGGATGAAATTCGTAAATATGCGGGAGTGACATGGAGGAGACTGGCACAAGACAGACCGTTGTGGAGGAAACTTGGGGAGACCTTCGTCCAGCAGTGGATTGATAATGGTTGACAATGATGATGATGATGATATGCCTGTTAGTAAATGAGCTTCTAAAAATGAATTGCATAGACCTAAAATCTTCAATTGACAAACTTTTTTTTTTAAAAAAAGGGGTGGCGCAGGTTCCCATGCATATAAAATCAAAAGCTGTCCTGCTTCAATAGTTCTCTGTCGCATTAATCATATCTTTCTGTAGAAGTGCATAAGCTGACCTGAACCACTCAAGTGCAAAGTCACACAACGAAACGACGATGTCCAATCCAAGGGTTAAGCAAAAACATAATTCAAAACAAAGGTCAGTTTCTCAAGAAGAAAAAACATACAATTGCATCCTTACGGACCAACCATCAAGAATGCTAATAATATTCTTTCAAAGTTCAATTGCGACCTGTCTAATCAGCATACTAATCCAAGAAACTCGACCCGTTATAACTCGGAACCATGCCACATTTTCCTCTGTGTCAACCAGTCACTCAGCGGATGCGTTTTGCCTAGGTTTCCTTCCTGGCGTCTTCAGCACTACTATTGCTAGTATGATCTTCTCGATTGTTCCTTAAGCAGTCGGGAGCTCTGACATCGGGCCAAAAGTTAACGTAATTAGATCCAAGCGGTGGCACATTTTTCGTAACTTGTTTCAGCATAGATGGCGTGATTTCCACTTAAGCCTGAATAATGTTTGTTTTCAAGGACTGCAGATCATGCGGGTTGTTTGCATAAACACTGTCCTTTAAATATCCCCACAGGGAAAAAGGAAAAAAAAACGTTATTCCGAAAAGAAAACTTTTTCGGTAAGCCATTGTTGTATCGTGTAAATTTATGAAACCAACTGCAATATAGCAGGCGCTTATGCGTATCAGGTACTTTCAATTCTTGGACAACTTTCACTTTGTATGCATGAAGCTGCAATCTTTTAGTCGCTTTCTGTACTGAGCCATAAGAAAGTTTCACTTGCTCAGATAAGAGACAAAATGATTTTGCAGGTGACTGTTACAAACGTTTTTCAACATCGTTTATCACTTCCGCCGTTAACACACTTGGCCGGCCATTTCGAGGCATATCATCAATACTTCCAGTTTTCCGAAATTGTACAAGTAAACTTGTATCACTGATTTACTTACCACAGTATCAGCAGAAATTTTTTCCTGAACTCTTCTATACACTGTAAGACTGCTTTTGCAAATAAGCTTCAAGTAGCTGTGTGCAAATGGTGACTCTAAAGTGGGCAAACTACACATAGCACACATGGAACCGGTTATTCATTTCTGGCACTTTGCCAATTTCCTTCAGGCATTTAACAAGCGCAGTATTTGATCTTGACGAGTTGCTGACTCATGCTGCCACATCAATTGGTTGAACTTTTACTTACAGCATACACAATAATTTTTTTAATTCAGGGTTCGGGAACTTTACAATCACTCTGTAAAAGCCATGACCTTTGAACACAATATTTAAATATATGCACTAAAGTGCTGTAGTTGAAGTAGTTATGTTACGTGGCTAATATTATGCTTTCATTGACTCATTAATGTCAATCTTCTACTGTTCAACACATTATTCTACATTAATGCAGAGATTCGAGACATTATCAGGACCGATAAAAATTCAGATATGTTTATTGCCAAATAGCATCGATTAACAGTATTATTACACATCAATATTCATTCTGCCTGTGACTGCCTCTTTTCTTCTGGTATGATTCTTCATTGGATTCTTCGGAATTATGTCTCATCCTATGTACAACTCTGCTGGGCAGATTATGTTGCGCTGCATCTGAGCCAAAATGTGAAGACGAATTGTGTTGTCAGTATGAAGGTTAAAATAACTGATGTATGTAGACTTCACGTCGGAACTTGATATATGAAACAATATGAAGGTTAAAATATCCGAAGCATCAAGACTTCACGTAGAACCTGATAGAGATCAAATTTAAGAATAAATAAGTGAAATGGGAGCACAAACCATGCACTCAATCCTGGTTCATGTTGCTTAACCTCTTTCACAACCAGAGTGGTTTCAGCATTTGTTATGCCATCTTCAGTGGTATTATGCTTGGTCATCTTCACCTTGAGAGTGAACCTTCAACAATGCAACATACAGGCTTGACACGTCGGCCACACCCTTTCCTATCACCATGCGATGCATCACGGGATCTATGCTGTGTTAGGTTACTGGTGCCCTTTATCATTCGTTTATGAACTTGTCTTTGGATCGGATTTTCTTCTGTATCTCGTGATTTCTCACATTTATTTAGATACCATTTTTTCTTATTCTTTTTAATCTCTATTAAGTGATTCCATGCATAATGTAACTTTCTTGGAATGTTATCATTACAGTTCTTGTGTTTTCCATGACTCTTATTTTCAGTGCATTTTTCACCTTTTTCCAGTATGTAGTTTAGTGTTTTAGTTGATTTAATTGGACACTTTCTTTCTATATATGATAGGTACTAAAATTTTGATTGAAAAGAATTCATTTTGTGTCAAACAGCTGTAACCAAACAAATGTTATCTATGTATTTTCCGAGTTTTCTTAAACACAGTTTTCCCAATATTTTGTATTGCTGTGCGTTTGTGTCTGTCAAAATATGACATCAAAACACAAGGTAAAACAGGCCTAGGAAATCTTGTGTTTTAAAAGTCCACTGATGTATTCTTTCATGTGAATTTGCTACATGAGCTAATCGGGCATTTTGATGAAGCTCAATGCACATGAAAATTTCTTAGCATTATTTTTGTTTGTGTTCTGCTGGCAGGAAAACACCTTTAAAGAACCACATTCTGAAATGCTTAGTAATTCACTGGTAAGCTTAAAGCAGTATTTGCAGCAGTGTTTAAAGGTCTGACTGTCACATAAAATTGTGTGCGTTAAGTCCGAAGAATGCTTTACATGACTACTTCCATGAAAAATATATTTTGATGCCCTCTTTTTTTACAAATAAATTTAGACTTTACTGTCAGACATTATGCAACTTTTAGTTTTATGCATGTGTATATGCATTGTTGTTTCTATAATAATGAGGAATTAGGAGAAATCTACATAAGATGGCACGAAAGATTTGTGGAGAAATATTCCTAATATGATACCAGAAATGAACTCTACACTTTAAGTTATGTAAGTGAAATTATTGTATGTTACCACCTCTCATTGTAGTGATACATTCTGTGGCTGAAGAAGGTAGCAGTCACTATGGAAATGCCTCGTACAACAATTTTATTTATGTTGCCTAAAGCATAAATAGTCCATTTCTGACGTCGTATTAGAAATGCTTCTCCATGTAGCTCATTAGTTCATTGTTGTTGAAGTAAATGTCTGTACTTAGTGTTATATTCTCTGTACACAGATTAAAGCATATGATAGTCTTTGCCCTGAGAAAGGACCTGTATTCCAAATACCTGTGACTGTGATGAAACCAAAAAGGTATGTTTGCCCTTCTCCATACCTTGTTTTAATATTTTTACAAGTTGAAAATTAATGTTTACCTTTCCTGTTACATGCACAACGCCAAACTATTACCATTTTGTGTCAGATTGGTGGTAGAAAACAATTTTTTGCATTATTGTTGAAACTACACATTTTTTGTTCACACTTATGCAGTTGCAGAGGAATAAGATTTTGTTAATGTTATCATTATAGAGCTGTGTTATTTTAACTGTGATTATGTAATGTGAGGTTAACCCTATGTTGGGGGAGGTTGGGACAAAGAAACTAGGCTGCAGTTGATCCTGTGGTTGAGGATTTTAATTTTATCCCATCTCAACTGCCTAACCGTTAAATGTATGCCATGCCTTGGAAAGCACATCAGTGGTGGTCCGAGGGTACTGAACCAACCTCTAGTGTTGTTGCATCTATTACAAATCAGGCCATCTTGTTCCTACTGATTTTCTACCTTGCTTCCATGTGACTTTTCTATCAGGCACCCTTAGCCCAAATCTCCCAGCATCCTGCTTGTGAGGATTGTTTAAGACATGGGATCAGATACTACCTTTGTAAAATCCTCTTCACCACTCACAAAAATAAACTGATAATCTCAAACATTGTCTTCCTCGTGTGTACTTTTATAGAAGTGAAACATCTGCACTTCCAGAATATTATGAAATTAACTCTTTGTGTTGTTTTGCTAATGGAATGTAGACAATCAGAGGTGTGAGGTTGTTCTTTGATACTACACGCAATTAGAACTCCATAAATTCTACAAAAGTGTGGACAATGACATACTTTATAATCAGTATATTTTGGAAGTGACAGTTAATTTATGAATTTAATAAGGAAATTAAAAGTTCTACATGTAAAAATTTCCAGTGCGAAGAGTTTGAATTCGTCATTTCAAAATTATATTAATGTGTTATAATTTGTCATAGAATGAACATCTTGCTCAGGTTAAGTTTTGTTACAAATGTAACTGATAATTTCTAAGTCTTCCTTTTAGTTGACACTGGCCCACTCCTTTGTTAACATAAACACACCACTGGTTAACACAAATACACCACTGGTTAACATAAATACACCAATGGACCACTCCTTTGTTAACATAATGTCACACAGACGTATATCTATCGTTGGTATTCCCTGTTATGAGTTAAGCACATTCAATATTACTAACATTTAACAGTTATACTCTTTCAGAAATAAAAACTCACAGTACTAATTTAAATTAAAACCTAAGTATTTATGCAGTTATTAACCTATTTGCAATTTTACACCTCTATAATTTTACTAACAAATCTAATGTCAGGTGTGTTCAACAGGTGTGTTCCTTTACTAGGAACACACCTGTATAAAGGATTTATTTTTTGTAAAGTTACTAGCTGCCATGCTGATTCTCTGAAAGAATCTATAAAATCAGTTTTTGAACATAAAATTAAAGGGAAAATTAATTAAGAGATAGAAAAGTAATTTAAGATCTGTAACTGTTTTACGACATAAAACAGGGTCTAGTTGTCAATGCACTTGGTTCGATGTAAAATGGTAACTGGCTTTGGTGCCCCTTAATTTTAAATCAAAATGTCATAGAATTTTTACAGCGTTTCAATGTTTCTAGCATAATTATCTTTAAACCTATGAGCATTTTGAACAGTAAAGCTAAGCCGCCCTTTTAAATATTTTAGATTTCAGATTTTTCTAGGTGTAGAGTGGTAGAAAAATTCAAGCAAACAATTTTTCAAAGCTGCCATTTTGAGTTTTTTTGGTTTTCAGACTTCTCTAGGTATCCAGATTGTAAGATAGACCTTATCAGCATACCGATTTTCAGATCTCTAGGTCATTTAGAAGTGGTCAAACAATACGGGAAAATTGCATAGAATAGTTTTTGTACTTTTTTTGGCATATGGATGATAAGAGCTATTAGGCATACCAATTTTCAGATGTCTAGGTCATTTTTAGAAGTGGTTAAACAATTTGTGGATGGAAACACTCACATTTTCCCACTTTGCTTTATACGTATATATAGAAGATTAATTTTATAATATATCAGTTTTAGAGTACCAAAGTCTTACAATTTATAGGTATAGGCAGGTGTAAAATTAATGTTCATATGTGCAACTAAAAGGAAAAATTGGAATGCAAATACTAAAATGGAACTACCCCGTGGCCCAGACTCAATATTGGCTACCCTTCATATACGGTTTAGGCATTTTGTTCGCTTTGTGAACATCAGAAACAACCTTCACTGTTGTTTAGGGTCTCGTAATCACCATACTGAAACATGATATTGTGGTTGGAACTGTAGAAAAATAAATTAAACACAGGCTTGCCCAGCATGTAAAAAACAAGGAAGAAAAAACTGCATTAATTCAATATTGCCTAGAATATAAAGTGCTCTGTAAATTTGATAAGATTAAAGTATCATCATCCCATAGGAATGAAAAAGAATTGGGTATTTTGTAATTTGTTTATATTGAAAAATATAAGTTATAAGTACGTACTAATCGTAATCCTATAGTGTTAGCACATCTTTGTAAAATTTTGATTGAGCAGCAAAAACAAACAAACAAAACTTATTCAAAAAAAAAAAAAAAAAAAGTGCCAGCACAACTTTGATTCTAAGTTGTGTATTCTAGTCATGGGAGAGCAACACATGAGAACCAGAGAATCAAGCCTTTGTGTTATGTTTTACGCAGTAGAATTTCATGACCGCGCCCCCAATTTGAGAATGGGAATAGCTCCAACCACAACATCATGTTTCAGTACAGAGATTACAAGGCCTTTGGAGGTTGGTTTTGATGAAAGTCAAGAAGCGAACAAAAAGCCTGAACCATATATAAAAGGTTGCTGATAGGAGTCCGGGCTATGGGGAATTGTTTTTCCAGTATTTATTTTAATTCTCTGTTTGTAGTTGTACATATGTACATTAATCTTATAACAGTCTATAATTTGTTACCCTAAAACTGCTATATTAGAAAAGTAATGATAACTTTATAAATAAATGAATCCTGTGTACAGTTGTTTTGCTAGTAAAGGCATATTCAACATGACTTTGACATTAGATGTGTTAGTAAAATTATAAATAGACTTTGTTAAATTGTAAAATAGAGTAATAACTGTGTAAATACTTAGTTTTTTTTATTAGTGTTGTGAGTTTTCATTTCTGAAAGAGTAGTTTAATTGTGAAATGTTAGTAGTGTTGAGAGTATACTTCACTCGCGGCCGGAAGTACTGACGGTAGATATACATGCATGATATATGTTAACAAAGATGTCGTTCAGAGGTGAGTATTGTTACTCAACTAAAAGGAAAACTAAAACATTATTTACATGCTGGCACAATTAACTATTTGGACTTTAAAAATTCTAATAAGTTGCTAAATGTAACAGAGTACAAACCTTTTACTGATTCTTCTTTTCTTCAAGTAGACTAGATTGTGTTTGTAAGTATTTTTACACCTTAACAATGATGCTGTAAACTGTTCTTTCATATGCAGTAGTTATATGCAGTTGGAATTGTAGTTTACTACTGATAATACACAAACTAATTCTAGTATACTAAAGTGCATATTCTTCAATATTTCATAAAAATATGATTCAAGCAGTATCTAAACAAAATTCCTCTGAAACAACCCATGTACAGAATTAAAGTACTTATTTTCTGCTCTTGTGTAATAATAGTACTGCATTATCCACAGATTTCTCTTGAGATCATCACTACAGGCTGCATTGACACTGCTAAGATTCCATACACAAGTAATAAAAATTAAATAAAAATAACCAATTTGCTTTGAAAATCACAGCACAGGGAAAACTATTATACACATATCATAAATTCAAACAGAAAATAAAGATAAGTTGAGACAGAGAAAAAATATTAATTGAATTTCTCTTGAGCTTCCCATAATCTATTTTCTTTTCTTTTAATAAGCGATTAAAGACACAAAAAATTATATTCCACTCACACAGCATTCCCATGGTCTTTAGAATTTGTATGTCCTTAAAAAGTGCTTTTTTTCTTTTAGAATTCTTAGAAGGCATTATTTTTTGCCAAAAATTTCAAAAACATTTAAAAAGTACTTATTTTTTTTTAAATGACTTTGCAAAATCCAGAAGTTGCAGTATAGTGGTTAGAACTTTTTCTGCTAGTTGGTATGTCCTGCTGAAAGCATATGGGAGAGCAAATGGCTGTGTGAAATAAATAATTTGCTAAAAACAGTGAAAGACCATGGGCTAAATTAAAATCCTGCATAATCCACCCAGAAAGCCCTATAAGTCTCCTGGTACTGATATTTCTCTTTTGTATTTCCCCTTTTTGAACATGCAAGTAACAGTTATACCATGAGCAAATGAAGTGCAAAATTGAAAGTTTGAACACATAATTTTGACTATGGTTTTGTGATTTTAACTGTGAGATGAGTATGTGCAAAATGCAGATCTTGAGTTTATGAATTTTAATGACAGTTACATACATACAAACAACAACACTACTTACAAAAGAACGCAGCCCATTGTTTTTCTTACCTAACATTTCAGGCATGTATAATATTCTTATTTTTTTTGCCGGACGAGAGGATAGATGTCTTTTTATAATTAGAATTATAAAAAGACATCTATCCTCTCGTCCGATAAGAAAGAATATTGTGCGTGCCTGAAATATTAGGTAAGAAAACAATGGCTGCGTTACTTTGCAATTAGTGTCATTGTTTACATGTATGTAACTATATTGAGCATGTTGCTATCGAAGTATTTGAATGAGTCTTCGAGCTCAAGCGGTACATTGAACTGTGTAGATTTTAATGACAGTTGTACAATTTACATGCTCTTATTGCATGTGTGATTATTCTCTGAGATAGGAAAACTTTATTTGACCTGCAGTACTGTCTTTTAAATTGTATGAATTCTGATTTATCACATCCACGAACTTAAATTATGTGGAAAGGTATTGCAGACTTCATGAGCATATACAGCCCTGGAAAAAAACATAAGGTCGCACACAGAACAGTTTATTACATAAGTAATACAATTCTAGAGGTCCTAAAATTTAACACAGTATCAAAGCAATGTATAATCGGAGTACAGACAAAATATTTATGCGAATGTTGCATAATTAACAATGAAATATAAAATTGTTATTATTAGACCATTTTCATTTTGGAAGAAAATATAAGGTCAGTATACATATTTGAGCTGTTTAGCACTTAATAGTCTAATAATTTGCCTTTCTTTTAAATGACTGCAATCAATCTATCAGTCATAGTTTGCAAGTTTTGATTGTGTCGGAATTTCGATGTTTGCCCATGCTGTCTGCATGGCTGCAATAAGGTCCGCTTTTGTCTGGAAATGTCTGAAGTCCTTGTAGACAGAGTGCACCATTATACCACAAAAGTTTTCCATCGGCTTGAGATCGGGGCTCTGTGAAGGCCAGTCCAAAACACGAACGTCATTGGCCTCAAGCCACGCTTTAGTAGACCAAGAGTTGTGGATGCTGGCATTGTCATGCTGAAAAATCCAGTCCCCCGATGTCATAAGGGGAGCAACAGGTAGTAAATTATCCGCCAGCATATCTTGGTACTTGTCGGAATTAATTTGTGTGTCAATAATCACAAGTGAGGTTTTTCCAGTAGCAGAAAATGCCCCCAAACCATGACCGAGCCTCCGCCGAATTTGTGCTTTGAGAAATAAGGGTTTTCTTTCCGCAGATCATGCCAATATTTAGCGAAACCATCAGGCCAGTCCAAATTAAACTTCTTTTCATCGGAAAAGACCACGTCTTTCCACTTATCTCCGTAAGTAATATGCCTTTTTGGAAACTCTACTTGAGCACATACATATATGTTTAGCATTCAGGTAGGGTTTTGGCTTTAGCTTAATGTATTAGATGTTCGAATTGCTGGCTAAAACATTTCGTACACTTCGGCCACTGCAGGACAAGTTCAGTTCACGAACAATTTCACTGGACGACTTTTTGTTAGCACATGCAAGTTTACAAACTCTACGTTTCATGCGATTTGAAATTGATTTTGGCCTACCTATAGATTTCTTTAGTCCATAAGAAGATGTATTTCTCAAATAATTGTTCACTACTGTCTTGGATCGGCCTATAGCCTTTGCAATTTCCGCACCACTCTTCCCACTCGCATGCAATCCTTGTATTTACCGCGTTCAAAATCAGACAACTTTTTGCCCTTCGCCATAGCAATACTCTTCTCAAAGCCAACACTGACGTTGCCACGTGCTCTGCTTATCAAGGCGTCTGTTCCTACACATGCATGAAACAACCTAATTTACATACTCTTTGGGAAACATTCCTGATCTTATCATTTTTTCCAGCTGCAAATGTAGTTAATTCGGTTTTATTTTTATTCGACAAACATTTTTATCGCATTATTATTTTAGAAGGGTTTGAAACTTCTTTCAGCACTATTTGAACAGTTTTCCCCATTAACTTAGTCATCTATTGTCTGCATTTTTGCATTTCTTTACACAACCTTAACATTTTTTCCAGCACTGTACTTAACTGCATAGTTAAGTCGTGTGTACAAGTATATTTATGCATATGTCATTGCTGCATATACTTTAAGTTTTTTTGAAAAAATGAGGGCTGCTTAAAAGCCCTTAAAAATGCATGTTTTCTGTGGAAGAAAGAGTGGGAACCCTGTCTCACGTTCATATTCTGTGGTTTTTGTTGATGTATTTTGCTGTCGGAAAATATTTTGGGCCCTTTAATTTTTCTACATCTACATCACACTAAGCTGTTATCTGAGATTCAGAGGTTAGCTCCACAAAGAATTAGAATAAAGATAACAGCAACACAAGTTCATAAGTTAACCTCCCTCTAGGTTTTTCAAGAATGGAGGCCTCACATTTGTCAAAGGATTAAACTCTCACTTGCAAACTTTACTTTTGATCTACATAGCTGTAAAGTTTAGTTGTGGTCTCAAAAATGATTCAAGATATTGTACAGAATAACTGTGCAAGTAAGTGGTGTGTGTGTGTGTGGGGGGGGGGGGGGGGATGTCACACCAAACATTTTAAGATAGCCTTTCCAAAGGTCTTGAAGGTCCAGTTTGTCTTATTCAATTTTCTTGATTCTGTTATTCATTAATTATAATGTATCATCATCCATTATCATCCACTGCTGGAGAAGGTCTCACTAAGTTTCTTCCACAACTGTGTATCTTGAGCCAGTCTCCTCTGCATCACTCCAGCATGCTTTCAAATTTCATCCCCCCATCTACCATATAGTTTTCTTGTGGGTCCTTTTCTGTTTCGTGGTATGCAGTCTAGTGTTTCAGTTGCCCATTGGTGGTCAGTTCTTCTAGCAATGTGTCCAGCCCATTGCCATTTCAGGGATTTTACTTTGATAATGATGTCTTCCACTCTGATAATTTTCCTGATCCACAATTTCCTCTTCTTATCTCTCCTGGTTACACCAAGCATACATTTCTCCTAGCTTCTTTCAGTTGTCTGTGGCCTCTGGATGTCTTTTTTAGTTAAGGTCCATGTCTCTGCTCCATACATAAGAACCGGAAGGATACATTGATTAAACACTTTTCTTTTAAGATATTGTAAATTGCTCATGAAAATTTTACTGTTTCTTCCAAATGCTTTCCAACCAAGTGTTATACACTCATTAATTTCTTCATCAATGTGGCCCTCGCTTAATATCTGTTGCCCAAGATATATAGAGCTGTATAAATTGAGATTTATTTCCATTTGTATTTAAGCCAAAAATCATCTGGTAATTTGTATTTCTTTGTGGAGCTAACCTCTGAATATCAGAGAACAGCTTCGTGATATGTATGTATATATGTATGTATTTTGATATGTATGATATGTATGTATTTTTGCAACTACCCCATCAGAGCTGCAGAGTATGATCCAGGAACTTGCTGACAAGAGTAAAGAAGTGGGATTAAAAATGAACTTTCAGAAGACAAAAGTGATGTTCAATGCTTTTACAAGAAATGAAGATTTATCGATTGATGGAGAAAAACTGGAGATAACAGATACGTATGTTTATCTTGGACAGCAGATATCAAGTGAGGGTCACATTGATGAAGAAATTAATTGGCGTACAAAACTTGCCTGGAGAGCTTTTGGAAGAAACAGCATAATTTTCAAGAGCAATATGCCATTATGTCTTAAAAGAAAAGTGTTTGATCAATGCATCCTTCCAGTGCTTACGTATGGTGCAGAGACGTGGACCTTAACTAAAAGAGACATACAAAGGTTGCAGACAACTCAAAGAAGCATGGAGAGGTGCATGCTTGGTATAACCAGGAGAGATAAGAAGAGGAACTCGTGGATCCGAAAAATGACGAGAGTGGAAGACATCATGATCAGAGTTAAATCCCTGAAATGGCAATGGGCTGGACATACTGCCAGAAGGACAGACCATAGATGGACAGCCGAAATTTTAGATTGGATTCCAAGGGACAGGAAAAGACCCAGAAAAAGACCACATGGGAGATGGGTGGATGAAATTCGTAAATATGCGGGAGTGACATGGAGGAGACTGGCACAAGACAGACCGTTGTGGAGGAAACTTGGGGAGACCTTCGTCCAGCAGTGGATTGATAATGGTTGACAATGATGATGATGATGATGATGATGTATTTAAGCCAGCAAGTGTGCCCAAATTTGTTAAATTTGAAAGATGTCAGGTTGAAAATGCCTGTTTGCTGTGTTTCTTTGATGTGGGGTGAACTGGTGCTTTGGCTTTATGATGTTTAATGGTTTGTGTATGAATCCTAAACTAACTTCCTAAGTGGGAAGAATCTTTTTTTTTTTTTTTTAAAGTTAAATTTTGTCATCCATTGTGAAGAAAAAAGAAACTTGGAATTGGGATAGATAAGAAAATGTGGGTGTAAAAGTCTTTACCTTCCGACGTTTCCTCAAAAATGGTTTCTTCACAATGTTAACATATATCAAATGATTGGATGAAAATAGCATGAAACCCTTGATGTATTAAGACAGTTTTGATGTCGCCTAAGGATTTTACTAAGCAGAAATTTAAGTATTCAGATTAATCTGGCTGTTAGCTGTTACAGGGAGATGACTTAATAGCTGAAATCATTTAGCATTCCTTTTGAAAAAAACTCTTTAATGCATGTACAAGAAAGAAGGATGTAGCAGATGTGATATAAATAGTAATAACCACTACCAGATGACTCCAAAATGGGCAATATCTTACAGTTACTGAAATGTGCCAGTCTGATAAAGTATCATGCTAAGGTCAGTAGGAAGCATCACAAAATATATATTTAATTTCTTTTTGTATTATCAACCCCAACTGAAAGTTGTGAAAAGCTTTGAAGTTTCAGACTACCCTGCTCATAAGAATACGGTGATAATTCCTTTCGAGAGAAGTCCGGTCAGATGTAAACCCCCTCTCCCACTGTGGGTTTTGGCCCTGCTTTTAACAGAAACAAAGTTCAAGTGTTTTCTGTTTGCTAAAGTATGTAAAACAAATGAACAAAGTCACACATGCATAAAAAAAAAAAAAAAAAAAGGATCTCCTTACCAAATCTCTCCAGTGCAGTTACTTTCCTTTAAAGAAAAAAAAAATCTGATGCTTTATATATATATTGATTTGGTTTTGCTGTGTTAACTATTTGCGTGGGGTCAAAGTAACAGCATAATTGAAAGAAAAAGGTAAGGGACCATTATATTACTAAATTTCGGTAACTCACATGCACGTAACTGGGGTGGTGGAAATGAATGAATTATTTTAAATACTAACACTGGGACATCGGAAGCAAAAATATATGCCAGAAGTTTTCTTTCTTTGCAGTGTTTACTATGAAACTGAAAATGAATGGTGTTGGGGGTGGAGTGGATTTACGACATCCTTTTCTATAAGGGGCTGATGCATGTTGTGAAATGACTTTGCTGTGATATTTAGTGTTTTAAGATATACAGGGTACAGACAAAGGTTGACAGCTGTGACCCTCCCCCTCCTTCTCCCACATGCGCGCTCACACTCAAGGCTTCATTAAAGCTATACCAATCATTCAACACAAATTTTATAGCCTGTTGGGAAAACCCATGTTTATTTACACTTCTTCAGACTGCAGTCGCAGGGTTGCATTTACATAATAGTGGTCGGTAATGTGACTCCCCCGCGTAATGGCTGTTCCCTGCATGCTTCTGCTGATCTGATGACTAGCTGCATCACAAAAATAAATAAATATTAAAGAAATGCATGTATATCTTTTACTAAGTTCAGTTGTCTCTTATGGTTCGTAATATATGAAACGAAGTCAGACTGCCTTAACACCCTGTGTAAAGAAGTCACCTGAATGCTTGCGGAGCAAAAAATGTCTCATTTGTTTAGTACTAGACGTATTAAATGTGCCGATTATGGTAACCGCCCTAAGAAGGCGATGTATCAACAAAAGAAATGGAAGTTCACTGGTCACCCATCGATCCAGCATTATCTTCTAAGGGACAGAGGACATGGGCAGTACGTGGTTTATCGTGGCCCAGGTGGAAACCACTGAAAAAACACCCCCCCCCCCCCACCCTTTACAATTGAAATCTTTGAATATGTTTTAAATAGATAAAAATCTTTACACCTTTATGTGCGTAAGTTGTATATGTATTCTACTTATAAAATCAGCTGATTGAACAGGAAATATACTCAACTTACATTTTATGAATAAGCGTGCACGCTTATGTGTTAATTGTTATTTATTTAGTAGATTAGACAATTTCCATTACGTTTTGCAGAGGAGGTATGCAGAGTTTGGGTAGCGACCAGCGCCATCAATCCCCCCGTTCGCAGAGGACAAAACTCTCCTGAGCAAATATTTTCTATTGCGAAAAACTGAGAAGCTAATTTTAGCAACTATAACAAAACAGCGACTGCTCTTCTGACAGTAGCCTACAGTTAGCAGCTGCCAGAAAAACTTGAGGGTGTTTAGCTCTCGAAAATTACTTACAGTATGTGTGCCTGCATTCTTTTTTTCTTAAAATTATTTCACAACAATAGTTTTCTACTCTTTCATAGTTTCTTATGCGATGTTTAAGTATATACGTAAACAAACAACTGTCTTTCGCAACTCAACTTTGTTAGTGGAGTAGCAAGAATTTTATTTTTTTATTTATTTGTTACCCCGCCAGACTGTTTTTTAGGCATGTCATTGCTCGGGGAAGGGTGAGGTGGATGTATCCAACCACGGCCAGCTGATCCAACGCTCTCATTCTGGGAAGATAATACATACTTTGTGCCCGAGATTTAGAACACTGGGAAATCATAGGCTTTCAAACCAAATTCAAATGTGTCTAACTCAGAAACGGGTGTTTTTAGGTCCGTGAAAATTTACACAGATATTCTCCTGTTGATAATAAAACAGTGGTTTAATTTTCAGAATTAAAAAAAATGGCTTCTTTGAGAAAATCGTTGGCAAAGTTAGAGATTTTTCAAAATCGGCTGTTTTTAACACTGCCGAAACACGGAAACTAGCAGTTTCGCAGACACATAAAAAATCGCAAATAAAGTGCACATTTGTATGTCTTTAACAAAAAAAAAAAAAACGAATATAGAGAAAACTATCCGCACCTGTTTAAAAAAAAACTGAATTTTTAAAGATTTTTTTAAATCACGAAATTTACGATTTTTTTTTAAATTTTAATCATACGATGTGTAAAAAATATTAGCACCATATATTATTATATATTATACACACAATGTAAAAAAAATTACCAGAACAAGATATCTTTTTTAATTCCGCTGCAATGACTCGCTGAAACTAGGGAAAATAACCGTTTTCTAGAGAGCTTGTTTGACGGTGCAAGATTTAAAACCCTCTATCTCAAAGGCAATTTTTTTTTTTTACCCCTTAATTTTTTTTAGAGAAATCTGAGACCATGATGGTACGACCCTGCCTTAGTTGAAATGGAACCCATCAGACGATTCTGAGGCAGGATGAAAGCACAGTGAAGGATGAAAGCACAGGAGGGATCTCAAGAGAAGAAATGTGTAAAGCTCTAAAATCTCTTCAGAAATGCAAGGCTTCGGGAGTTGATGGCATAACTGCCGAGATGTTGATGGCATAACTGCCGAGATGTTGAAATATGGTGGTGACTTTAATTGATTGGTTAACTGAAATTTGCTGGAAGTTAGGAATGGTCCCTTGGGATTGGAAGGATGCTATCATTGCTCCCTTGTATAAGGGAAAAGGTGATCAGACTGACTGCACGGACTATCGTGGTATTAGCCTATTAAGTGTGCCAGGGAAAGTCTTTGGTAAGGTCGTTATTGAAAAAGTACAGGGTCTTACATCAGAGAAAGTGTGGGATGTTCAGAGTGGTTTTATACCTGGTAAAGGCTGCACTAACGAAATTTTTGCATTACACATGATTGAAAAGTATCTGGCTGTTGGTAAGAAAGTTTTTGCTGCCTTCATAGATTTAGAGAAGGCCCCCTACCTTTGCAGATCCTACCTTTGCAGAAATATTTTTAGTACTTTGCATTGTAATGTATTTTTTTTTGTTATTATTATTCTCAATTTTCTTTCTTGCTTAGAGTGCTTTGTACTCTTTTTTTGTAATGTTTCATTCTCTTGAAGGGTAGAAGATGTTGTAAATTGGGAAACTAAGGTCAGTTCTTGTTTATTGAAGCCAGGAAAAGTGATAAGAGAAATTGTGGAAGTTCCAGCTGGTGCCACATGGGCTGGTCAGTTTTCTTTTATTTATTTCTTAAAGATTTTGATGAAAATGCTTTCATTTTGAGTATTTTGATTTTATTATAAGCAAATGCATAACTTATTTGCTTAAATGAATATTTTAATTACACAACACTTCAGTATTGGTGTATTTTATAGAGTCCTATTTGAGGATTCTTTCATACTTGACTGTGATACAAGTAAATATATTATATTCATATCTATGTTGCTTGGTACGCCATCATTCAGAAGCAGGAAAACTACATAAGAGGACTGAGACATCGCCCAAGACAGTTCCGGTACATATAAAAAAAATTGCATAAGAAATGAATGACCAGTGTATATATATATAGAGAGAGAGCATAGGAAAGTTAAATTTTCACTTATGTAATATAACGTAAACCACAACAAAACTGCGCAATGCTGCAAGTATTAGATGTAGTTAGTGTATGTAAAATAATATTAACATACAAGCAGTCTACCCTCATAAACAAACAAATAGGCCCAAAAACCTTCAGATAATCAGATAAAAAAAAAAAAAAAAAAACCCAAAGCGAATAACAAAACGACGAAACAATGCTAAGAAAATATTTACAAAAACATTCATTCAGAATCCCTGGATCACTCCTCGGGGAAAGACATCCAGAGGCACTGAGCACATAAGTTCAGTTCAGGTTTCATGAGAATGCAAAAATCTCAAAAAGTAATAATAGATATCCAATTTGAAATTTTGTGTTGTAAAATTTTGTTGCATTCTGTCTTCCCTACCTGAACTATAGAAAATACAAAAGAGTCACTAGGATTAAAATTGAACTAAAAAATGAACAAAAAGCTTCTTACCAAAACAATAATGTTACATGCAGTGTTGTGTAAATGAAAAAGAAACATTAAAACGAAAACTGAGTCAAAATTCTCCCTACAAAATTAAAAGATAGTAACATAAATCCTTCCACTAAACCCTTCATGACATAAAGTCATTCGTAGAGAGTCACAGTAAAGACGTATATCCAAGTTGGAAAATTAAACTCCAGGTGTGTTCAGAAACCAAAGTGAACAAATGAAGGTTTTTGGCCCTATTAGTTTGTTTATGAGGGTAGACTGCTTGTATGTTAATATTATTTTACACACATATATATATACATATAGAATGAAAAACATTACAGAACAAAAATACAATTTTTTTTAAAAAAGGAACTTCAAAACAAGTGAAAACTGAAACAGGTTGCCGTCATCGGGAGAGCATCAACCTGTGGAAGTGGCCTTTCTGGTACCAACAAAACGACAAGGCAAGCCAAAATTGTCGGTTGGTCATGCTCCCTAGGCCACAAAACCAAATTCTTATAAGCACAAGAATTCAATTTATACAACTAAAAAAATTATTAAAAGCTTACTGGCAGAACAAAACCTACATGACAAGAAATCAAACAAAACTGAACAGAGCACCCACACGAACCCAAATAGATACGCTGATATAAAAGGTGGTCACAGTTAATCAACTACCTGGTAAGCCAAAAAATGTGTGAATTGACAAGATGCAAAACTGTGTATGTAGATAGGATCTTCAGCTATTAGGGACCCACCAAATAGCACTTTATGTTGCCTATATACTTAAAATTGTTAGGTCCTAGGTTAATAAAGCACGTCAATGTGCAATTTGAAACTCTTGGACACCGAATTATAGTTCAAAATTAAATGGTTAAAGAGATGTCTTAAAAAATATTTTAGGAAAGTTGTTAGATTGCAGTTTAGAAAGAAGAGCTTTCAGATTTTTTACAAGTAAGAACTGTTTAGAGCAAATTTGAGCTATTCTATAAAACTGAGAGATGAGTAGATTGTGATGTATAACTTTTGAAATGTTGGATGACCAGTGAGTGTAGTGAATGATATCAAACTCAAGAGTTTCTTTTATCAAATAAGTTCACCACACCTCTTCCCTCCTCATCCACCCGAACCTCTGAATCGAGGTAACAAACACAAGTAGACGATCTGTTGGTTTTTTCTAGGGTAAGGTCGTCAGGATACAAGGCAGTGGCACAATGCAAAAGTCCGGAATGTTAATGACAATGATGTCATCAACATATCTTAAAGCAATCCCAGGTAAAGGATGATTGGCAACAAATATATATATACACACCCAGATCTCACTATGCAGGCATTAGTTATATCAATCTTAACTTATCCAGACACAAAGAATATGTGTACCCCAAAATCTGCTACACAAACACCTGATTCAGATATACATACTTTCCAGTTCACAAGTTGGCTCAAATGTAGAGTGAAGGTCTCAACGTATGCAAACTGTTGTGCTGTCAGCAGTTGTTCAACTGCTTGACAGCACAATTTCTACAGAGGTGTTCTGCTTGACAGCACAACACCTCTGTAGAAATTGGGAGAGTGCCACATTCGTTTGCCTGTTCCTTTATGGTGGCGTATTAAGCTTGTTCTGTTCATTCATGTGTTTCATGCTCGTTTTTCTATAATATTCTCTTCATGATGCCCTGAAGAAACATCAAGAAAGCTGAAAAATTTTGGCCATGGTGGAGAAAGGAGCAGAAAGGCTAGAATATCACATACTCTTAGTGTAAAACTGGAAGTTTTTGATCATATTGAATGTGAGGAATGAAATAGACATTTATTTTATGATTAGTATATCTTAGTCTATAGTTCATACAATATTTAACAATAGTAAGAAAATAAAAGCAATTGCTAAAAATGCACATGGTGAGAAAGTTAAAAGTAGCAAAAGGATGAGTGGAAATTTATGAAACTCTAGGACTTGTGGTTTAATTCAAGCAAGACATGCTGTTGTCATTCAGGTGAAGGTGCTGTCATTGTTTAAGGTGGTTCCACCTAAAATCTCTGCCTTATGTTTCCAACAGTAAAACTTCTTCACATGTTTTCTTTGCAATTAATGTATTCCCAAAGATAAAATTTTGCACATCAATAAAACTAACTTTAACGCTTTCCCTGCCAGCAGGCGCACGCGCCTTCTGTAGAAATCGCCCTGGGAGGCCAGATAAACAGATGTAAATATCTGAAGTTCCAGTAATGGGATTCCCAAAATATTTATACCACCTACTAGTTGGCTGACCACAAGTCCATTTATAGCAAAACATACAGAAGTTGTGTGAGACTGACGTGGCCCAAAAGTTAAACGTGATGTTGCATAGGCCATGCAGGCGCGGGCAACTTCATATAAGCTTATGTAAACAAGTTAGTAAAATCATGCAATGCATTGATTATGATACGCTTTCCAACATACCAGAAATCATTACTCAAGTTATGAGGGACATGGCTATAAAATAAATCTCGCTCCTATGCCCTGACCTTTGACCCCATTTCGATATATTTAAACAGAATTGGTTAAGTATACTTCCTGAACAACATGATAAAGTTTTGTCTCAATAGAAACATTTTTACGTAAGTTATGACACATAAGGACGATGGAGTGGATCCCACTCCTATTTCCTGACCTTTGACACAATTTCGCCCATTTTCAATAGAGTTCGCCCCTAGGTGGTCCCCTACCACATACTAAAATTTCATCGAACCATTTTTACGCGAGTTATCATGCGGACGGACAGAAGGGCAGACAGATGGACAAAGTTGGAGCATTTGCGCTTCTTCAACCTACGGTTAAGCGACTGCTTATAGCCCATTGAGTTGCTCACGGTGGTCGTTAAACCTCCAATAAAAAAAAAAAATAAAAGCCTACGGTTGAAAAGCATAAAAAAGGAATTGCAGAAAGTCTATAAATAATGAGTGCTCCTCCCTCTTTCCTTTCTTTGTGTTAGTGTGTTGTGTCCAGCGGAGGTTGAGCTGGGACACCGCGTCGGTCGGAGACAATGGAAATATAATACCCTACTGGGGGAAGGCAATTCCCACTTAGGTGGTTTCACACACTGATTCCTTAGCACAGGGTGGCTGGTGGAAGCAAAATAAGAGAAAACTGGGTGAATACTTTTCTCTTACTAACAGTATTCCTCTGCTGGGATGCAGTTTATATAAACAAATGCTGCAGGAAAAGTAGCCTCCTTCCTTCCCTTTTGGACTATAAATTTCTTTTTTCCATTAGACAGCACTTACTTCACTTGAGCATAACAGATTTCGGGATGTTAACAGACATGCACCTTTTTTTTCCCCCGTTTTTCTCCCCAACCGCCCTAATTTGTAGTTCGCCAAAAATCCCATAACTGCTCTTGTAATCAAAGCGTGAGGATGGCCGACCCCATAAATAGCAAAACAGTTTACTCCAAGAGGCGAAAATTAGAATCCGTTGTCAGGCTTCCTTCTCCATGGATACCTGATCCCACTGCTGGTCCATCTGGAATTATTAACCCCACTACAGATCTTTCTGCTATAGATCATCCAACTGTTGGTCCAACAACAACCGATTCTGTTGAATCGGACACAAGTGACCATGAATCAAGTCTTTCTGGTTTTGAAATTTCTTCTGCATCTGATTCTGATCCAGATTAGGAAATCAGTATATGATGATTGTGGTTTCTTGCAAACAATGGAAGAACATCGGTGTTTGGACGTGAATCCCGTACATCACGAACAGCAGCAGATAATTTGGGGGGCCAGTTGATTCATCAGAGCAAAAGTAAATTTCATTGACAGCACCCTCAGGTATATGTCCGGATGTACTGAATTTAGTCCTTCTTACAGCTATTGAAATTTTCCACTATCTATTAACTGATTATCTTCTAATGGTTACTGAAACAAATAAAAATGCACATCAAGCCATTCAAGGCGGTATCCTATCACCACATTCGAGGATGAAACAATGGCTGCCAACATCTGTAAGTGAAATGAAAAATTTCTCGGCCTGCTTATTTGGATAGGCCTGGTTAGATTTCCAAAGATTACAGATTATTGGTCCACTCATGTGTTGTTCCAAAACCGAATTGCACCTACCACTTTCGGCAGAAACAGGTTTCAACTCCTACTGAAGTTATGGCACTTCGTTGACAATTCTCAAAATCCAGCGAACGATCGCACTTATGAGGTCAAAAGGCTTATGGAGAAACTATTGTGCAACATGAATAAATTGAAACAGCCGGGAAAAGAAATTTCTGTGGATGAAAGTCTTGTGCAATTTTGAGGAAGACTTGGTTTTAGGCAGTACATTCCAGAAAGGCCCACAAATATGGAAAAAAAAATTATAAGTTATGCGATTTATAAGTTATGAGTAGCCCCACATCATGTATTTTACTTTAACAAAAAAAATTATTTGTAATATATCATGAAAATTTCGAAAATATACACACAAATCTACGGAATGAAAGAAAAAAATAATAGTATACCCATGGGCCATAGAAGTCGCGCTATGGCCATCTGATTTACGCTGTATTTCTTCAGTATGTTGCGTAGTAATCTAATGCTTCAAAACATGGGTAAATCTAGTTAAATGAATACAAAATAAAACACCAAATTAATTGAAATGTTCAAGGCGCCTGCACCCAGTATAGCTTTCCTTTTATTAATTTTACTTATTTTTTCCAAATGGGATAACATTTATGCCTCATATTTTTTTTTACATGCTACTTGCCATAAAAACAAAATATAATACAAACATACATATATATATATACTGGGATGTAAGGTCAGGTGATGCGTAACATCACAGCCTCTCCTTGACAAATGTCAACCCCGCCTTCTCGTGGTGCATCCTGTTCCCACTAAAGGGGCTCTGACGACCGCCAATAGTGGTATAACTATACCATCGGGATTAGAGGAAATTCTATCCCACACTCACCAACCCGCTTGGCCAGCGTGGTGAGTTATGGCCAAACCCCTCCAAAATGATTCCACAACTTAAATCTTGGCCCTCAGTCTCCGGCAGCTGGAATGTACCTGGCCAAGGCAGCGGCCAGTGCGACATGAAGGCAGAGGGTGCTAAGAATCCCAGGAGGACCGGACTAGGCTGCCATCTGATGCTGACCTTGGCTACGTATAATGGACGCTCCCTATCTTCTGATTCAAGGCTTCTTGAATTGGAAGAGGAACTACAAAGGATCAAGTGGGACATCGTCGGGCTAAGTGAGGTAAGGAGAAAAGAAGATCTAATCGAACTGAAAAGTGGACATCTCTTCTACTATCGTGGGACAGATACTGGCAGAACTAGTGGTGTTGGATTTATAATAAACAAGAAACTGAAGGATAAAGTTGTAGAAGTTGAAAGTTCCTCTGACAGAGCTGCACGACTTGTTATCCAACTCTCAAAAAGATACCAGGCTCAGATTATTCAAACTTATGCACCCACCACAAGTCATCCTGAAGAAGAAATTGAAGAATTTTATGAGGAAATTTGTCATCTAAATAATAAAGGTAAGCAGCACTTGAAAATAATTATGGGAGATTTCAATGCAAAAATAGGGCAACGGCAACAGAATGAAACTTCAGTAGGTAAATTCGGTCACGGCAACAGAAACCAGCGTGGAAATACTCTCGTTGAGTTTGCAGAGGCAGAATGGTTTTTCATCTTGAATTCCTTCTTCAAGAAAAAGCCACACAGGAAATGGACATGGAGACATCCAAATGGGACGACAAGTGAAATTGATTTTATTATGTGTAACAAAAAATTCGTCATAGAAGACTGCAGTGTGCTAAACAAGTTCAACTCAGGTAGTGACCATAGATTGGTGAGATGTAAGATGCACCTCAACACTAAACTTGAACGTGGCAAGCTCATAGGACAAACAAAATCTATTGACATAACCAACCTTAAAAAACACCATAATACCTTCAAGTTGGAACTGAAGAACAGGTTCTCTGCTTTAGAAGGCCTAACTTCGGAAGAAGTGGACATCTCTGAAGTTAACAGAAAAGTAACCAAAGCTCTTATGGAAACAGCAACAAAATTAGCTGGGTCTAAGAACAAGTTGCATGTAAACAAATTATCAGGAAAAATGAAAATGTTGATGCAAAAAAGAAGAGAGATGAGGACAACTAAAGAAGATGTGACTTCCAAAGTGGAATATATAGAGCTATGCAAGACAGTAAGAAAAAGTATCACTGAAGACGTAAGAAAATTCAACTGTGAACTAGTGAGGAAAGCAATCGAAAACAACCAAAGCCTAAAGATAGCAAAGGGACATCTCAGTAAGGGAAGAAAACAGATTATGGCACTGAGAAAAGAAGATGGTTCTGTAACAAGAAATAGAGGCAAAATTTTGACAAGAGTGAAAGATTTCTACTCCAAATTATATGAAAGGGATGATACATGCACTCCAGACATCATGAAAGATACCAGTACCAGAGTTCCTCCAGTCCTTCCAGCAGAAGTTGCACATACAATCAAGAACATGAAGCGGGGAAAAGCTCCAAGAGAAGATGGAATTACTGTAGACATCATACAAGAAGCAAGTGGAGAAATCGAAACAGTACTCGCCCAAATTTTCACTCGATGCCTTAATGAAGGAAAGATTCCTGAGGATTGGAACACCGCTACAATGATCCTGCTACATAAAAAGGTGACCTTGAGGATCTCGGAAACTACAGACCTATCAGCCTCCTATCAGTAGTTTATAAAATCTTCACTAAAGTTCTTTCACACCGCTTGAAGGTAACACTGGACATGGCTCAACCGAGAGAACAAGCTGGATTCAGGAGTGGCTACATCACAATAGATCATATCCACGTACTGAGAGAACTAATTGAAAGAGCGAGGGAATATGAACTTCCATTGTGCATGGCTTTTATCGATTATGAAAAAGCCTTTGATTCGGTGAAACCATCAGCAGTTACAATGGCTCTGAAAACCTGCGGTATTGAAGATGCTTACATTAATATTATTAATAACATCTATGAAAATGCAAGTGCAAAGATTCGGCTGTTTGAAAATACAACACACGTAAAAATTGGAAAGGGAGTGAGACAAGGTGACACCATATCTCCGAAGCTCTTTAATGCCACATTGGAGGGTGTTTTTCAGTCACTGAGCTAAGAAAACAAGGGGATAAAGATTAATGGAGATTATCTAACCCACCTTCGTTTTGCTGATGACATAGTCATTTTTGCAACTACCCCATCAGAGCTGCAGAGTATGATCCAGGAATTTGCTGACAAGAGTAAAGAAGTGGGATTAAAAATGAACTTTCAGAAGACAAAAGTGATGTACAATGCTTTTACAAGAAATGAAGATTTATCGATTGATGGAGAAAAGCTGGAGATAACGGACTCGTACGTTTATCTTGGACAGCAGATATCAAGTGAGGGTCACATTGATGAAGAAATTAATCGGCGTACAAAACTTGCCTGGAGAGCTTTTGGAAGAAACAGCATAATTTTCAAGAGCAATATGCCATTATGTCTTAAAAGAAAAGTGTTTGATCAATGCATCCTTCCAGTGCTTACGTATGGTGCAGAGACGTGGACCTTAACTAAAAGAGACATACAAAGGCTGCAGACAACTCAAAGTAGCATGGAGAGGTGCATGCTTGGTGTAACCAGGAGAGATAAGAAGAGGAACTCGTGGATCCGAAAAATGACAAGAGTGGAAGACATGATCAGAGTTAAATCCCTGAAATGGCAATGGGCTGGACATACTGCCAGAAGGACAGATCATCGATGGACAGCCGAAATTTTAGATTGGATTCCAAGGGACAGGAAAAGACCCAGAAGAAGACCACATGGGAGATGGGTGGATGAAATTCGAAAGTATGCAGGGGGACATGGAGGAGACTGGCACAAGACAGACCGTTGTGGAGGAAACTTGGGGAGACCTTCGTCCAGCAGTGGATTGATAATAGTTGACAATGATGATGATGATGATATATATACTTAAGAGCAGAGCCGAAAACATAAGAAAACTTATATATATATCATCATCATCATCATCATCATTGTCAACCATTATCAATCCACTGCTGGACGAAGGTCTCCCCAAGTTTCCTCCACAACGGTCTGTCTTGTACCAATCTCCTCCATGTCACTCCCGCATATTTACGAATTTCATCCACCCATCTCCCATGTGGTCTTTTTCTGGGTCTTTTCCTGTCCCTTGGAATCCAATCTAAAATTTCGGCTGTCCATCTATGGTCTGTCCTTCTGGCAGTATGTCCAGCCCATTGCCATTTCAGGGATTTAACTCTGATCATGATGTCTTCCACTCTTGTCATTTTTCGGATCCACGAGTTCCTCTTCTTATCTCTCCTGGTTATACCAAGCATGCACCTCTCCATGCTACTTTGAGTTGTTTGCAGCCTTTGTATGTCTCTTTTAGTTAAGGTCCACGTCTCTGCACCATACGTAAGCACTGGAAGGATGCATTGATCAAACACTTTTCTTTTAAGACATAATGGCATATTGCTCTTGAAAATTATGCTGTTTCTTCCAAAAGCTCTCCAGGCAAGTTTTGTACGCCGATTAATTTCTTCATCAATGTGACCCTCACTTGATATCTGCTGTCCAAGATAAACATACGTATCTGTTATCTCCAGTTTTTCTCCATCAATCGATAAATCTTCATTTCTTGTAAAAGCATTGAACATCACTTTTGTCTTCTGAAAGTTCATTTTTAATCCCACTTCTTTACTCTTGTCAGCAAGTTCCTGGATCATACTCTGCAGCTCTGATGGGGTAGTTGCAAAAATGACTACGTCATCAGCAAAACGAAGGTGGGTTAGATAATCTCCATTAATCTTTATCCCTTTGTTTTCCCAGTTCAGTGATTGAAAGACATTTTCCAATGTGGCATTAAAGAGCTTCGGAGATATGGTGTCACCTTGTCTCACTCCCTTTCCAATTTTTATGTGTGTTGTATTTTCAAACAGCCGAATCTTTGCACTTGCATTTTCATAGATGTTATTAATAATATTAATGTATGCATCTTCAATACCGCAGGATTTCAGAGCCGTGGTAACTGCTGATGGTTTCACCGAATCAAAGGCTTTTTCATAATCGATAAAAGCCATGCACAATGGAAGTTCATATTCCCTCGCTCTTTCAATTAGTTCTCTCAGTACGTGGATATGATCTATTGTGCTGTAGCCACTCCTGAATCCAGCTTGTTCTCTCGGTTGAGCCATGTCCAGTGTTACCTTCAAGCGGTGTGAAAGAACTTTAGTGAAGATTTTATAAACCACTGATAGGAGGCTGATAGGTCTGTAGTTCCTGAGATCCTCAATGTCACCTTTTTTATGTAGCAGGATCATTGTAGCATTGTTCCAATCCTCAGGAATCTTCCCTTCATTAAGGCATCGAGTGAAAATTTGGGCGAGTACTGTTTCAATTTCTCCACTTGCTTCTTGTATGATGTCTATAGTAATTCCATCTTCTCCTGGAGCTTTCCCCGCTTCATGTTCTTGATTGCATGTGCAACTTCTGCTGGGAGGACTGGAAGAACTCTGGTACCTTTCATGATGTCTGGAGTACATGTATCATCCCTTTCATATAATTTGGAGTAGAAATCTTTCACTCTTGTCAAAATTTCACCTCTATTTCTTGTTATAGAACCATCTTCTTTTCTCAGAGCCATAATCTGTTTTCTTCCCTTACTGAGATGTCCCTTTGCTATCTTTAGGCTTTGGTTGTTTTCAATTGCTTTCCTCACTAGCTCACAGTTGAATTTCCTTACGTCTTCAGTGATACTTTTTCGTGCTGTCTTGCATAGCTCTATATATTCCACTTTGGAAGTCACATCTTCTTTAGTTGTCCTCATCTCTCTTCTTTTTGCATCAACATTTTGGTTTTTCCTGATAATTTGTTTACATGCAACTTGTTCTTAGACCCAGCTAATTTTGTTGCTGTTTCCATAAGAGCTTTGGTTACTTTTCTGTTAACTTCCGATATATCCCTTTTCTTCCGATGTTAGGCCTTCTAAAGCAGAGAATCTGTTCTTCAGTTCCAACTTGAAAGTATTATGGTGTTTTTTAAGGTTGGTTATGTCAATACATTTTGTTTGTCTTATGAGCTTGCCACGTTCCAGTTTAGTGTTGAGGTGCATCTTACATCTCACCAATCTATGGTCACTACCTGTGTTGAACTTGTTTAGCACACTGCAGTCTTCGATGACGAATTTTTGTTACACATAATAAAATCAATTTCACTTGTCGTCCCAATTGGATGTCTCCATGTCCATTTCCTGTGTGGCTTTTTCTTGAAAAAGGAATTCAAGATGAAAATCCTTCTGCCTCTGCAAACTCAACGAGAGTATTTCCACGCTGGTTTCTGTTGCCGTGACCGAATTTACCTACTGAAGTTTCATTCTGTTGCCGGTGCCCTATTTTTGCATTGAAATCTCCCATAATTATCTTCAAGTGCTGCTTACCTTTATTATTTAGATGACGAATTTCCTCATAAAATTCTTCAATTTCTTCTTCAGGATGACTTGTGGTGGGTGCATAAGTTTGAATAATCTGAGCCTGGTATCTTCTCGATAGTTGGATAACGAGTCGTGCAGCTCTGTCCGAGGAACTTTCAACTTCTACCACTTTATCCTTCAGTTTCTTGTTTATTATAAATCCAACACCACTAGTTCTGCCAGTATCTGTCCCACGATAATAGAAGAGATGTCCACTTTTCAGTTCAATGAGATCTATCTGTATATATATGTAGCTGAATATTTAAAACATCAAAAATTTTGGAAATAAATGTGATGTTTTACGAAATGAATAAAAAAAAAAAACAGCACATCCCCAGGCCACGGAAGTTGCGTGCGATTTCTTATCCCCAGGCCATCTGCGTTACAACACCTGCACTGTGTTGCCTAGCAACCTAATACTTCAAAACACGAAGAAGTTGCGTCACCTAGCGGAAGTAATACAAAACAAAAACCGAAACCCATTAACAATTTGAAGTCGCTGGCGCCAGCATGGCCCCTTACAACACTTTTTTTTTTTTTTTTTTTTTTGCTCGCGCCCGCTGGCCGCGAGAGTGTTAAGTTATAGCATGGGATACTTAATACTTGGTAAAACATAACCATAATTAAGCAATCCGATATTTGTTTGTCTAATGACGTCATCAATGTACAGGTCACACCATCTTTTACCAGGTCTGGGCATTACTCAAAGAAAAATGATTGATTTCTAATGTAATTATGGTTATGTTATAGCAAGTATTAAATTTCTCATGCTATAACTTAAAAGTTAGTTTTATCGATGTGCAAATTTTCATCCTTGGGAATACATTAATTGCAAAGATAATATGTAAAGAAGTTTTACCATTGGAAACATAAGGTAGAGATTTTAGGTGGAACCACCTTAAGAAGCTGAAGATGATGGTGAAGGAAGTGGATGAGAGGGCAGCAGAGATGGAATTCAAGGCAAGCAAAGGATGGATTAACGGATTTAAGAGATCTTCATAACTAGGGGTCGAAAAATGCGGTCGCCTGGTCGCCTAGAGTGACCAAAATAGTTGCCTGGGCCACCATGGAAAACATCACTGAAAAACATGCATCATAATTTTCATCGTGTAATCTGCTAATCATCTGCTAAAATAAAAGTTTAAAATTTAGGTTCAACGGATTATACGCTGATGCAGATAAAGGCCAATCTAAAAAAAAAAAAAAAGTTTCTGCGGATTATTCCATGTTTTGGATCCCGTATGCACTGTGCTGCTTGTGTTTAGTCCATCCTTTGCCATTTTGTCATAACATCTTTGCTGCTGATATTTTCCTTCATCGCTATATATGTCTTGGAAAGGCAACATTTCAGTTACACTGCCAAATTAAAACTTCAAGTGAGGGGCTCAACTGAGGATATGATCGTGCCATTACGCAATAATTTTCAAAAGGTTAGAAGACTAGCGCATAGTGACATGCGAAAAGCCGCTGTCTGAAACGTTAAACTCGTCGGCAAACTACACAGGAAAATTCACGGAAGTCCAGCCCTCTTTTCTTACTGACTTGTGTGTAAGCCGACTCACATACTTTGAAAGTACGATTTCTTCTAAAAACTTTTGACTTACAGGCCAGTATATAGGTATTTCTATTAATTGTTTTGTATCAGTAATGCAATACTCTATACAACTGCATCAGTGTGATTAAATTTTTTGTGCTCTATGGCATCCATAGAGCACAAAATTTAATTACTGCTAAGCTTTATGTCCATAGATAAAACAGTGGCGGCTTGTGGTAGGAAAAACAGGTGAAGAGCAATATGAAAAGATATCTACTGTCTTCAATGAAAATCAGTTAATGAGAACTTACCTATTTTTTTATATATTAGATCAATTCTTCTTCCCTTTAAAAATGGAAATTTGTCGATTATGTCGTCAGAAAATGGCTGTTTCTTCGTGACACCAAGAAAATGTCTTTCTGAATAGAAATATTTGCCAAAGAAGCAAGTTTATCTGGAGAAATAGTGTTTCTTGAGTAAGTTTGTATTCTTTTAAGGCAAGAAAAACTTCTTTCCACTGAAACACTTGCAGATGCAATTGTTAAAATCAGGGAAACCAATTTATAAGCTTCTGTAAAAATGCCTTTATCTCCATGAAGCACTCGAAGAAGTTCACGAGTCGATATATTCCTTAATTTTTTATCAGCATATACAAGACTCAGTTCATCTTTAAGGCGCTGGTGTTTAGTAAAAAATTTTCCATAAAAATGTTGTAGATTTTCAAACGCGCGAGAGGGAAAGTATGAATTAAATTGGTCGAATTTGTTTGTGTCAGCAAGCCAGGCAATTGAAGTTTATCCAAAATTTTGTCTAGCATTTTGTATAAAGCATCTGACGTTCTATCTTCACTCACACCATGGAAACCCAAAAATCGCTCAATCGATACACCTTCCGAATCAACAGATCTTATTATTAAAGAGCACTCGGAAGTCTGGTTATGTCTTCCCATCTACTTGAATATAAAAGCATTGAACTTCATTTATTTCATTTTTGACATGATCGTTTATATATTCAGAAATGCATTCAATTAATTCATTCTGAATAGTTTTTGAGTCACCTGGGAAGACATTTTTTATCGTTTCGTATTGATTTAGAATTTTTAAAGGAGTTCTTGATATCAACAGTGAAAGCAATTCCTTGAATTTCTACGATTTATCGAGTCAATGCCTTCACATGGTCACGGAATGCTAGTTCTTGTTTACTCAAATACAGTACTGCATCAATCATTGTCTGCAGGAAAAGTCTATTTAAACGAACGCTTTCGCTGAAATGCATTTTCAAAAGCCTAGCATTCTTCCACAGGGCAATCGGCAATGGTATTCTGATTCTTTTCAAAATTATTTAGCATTAATTCGCATTTCAGGTGTTCGCTAGAATCGCCACGTTTATGAAGTGGCCATTTTATATTTAAGAAATCTGAAAATTGTCTTTATTCCACGCCGAATTTTATTACTAAAAAATAAGCAGGAACAAAGCCATTTATATTCAGTAAACCAACAATTTTTAAAATTATTATTGTAAGATTTGCCGCTCTTCTTGATTTCTTTTTTGGCAACAATTGTCAGTGAATCCGTCGGTCGTCCTTGAAGTAAAATGTCTCTTTTATTTTCATCTTTCCATCGATTGAACGGAGTTTGCAATAAATTGCAGACAATGTCGTTCACAGGATACATACTGAAAACTATCACTATGAGTTAAACTGTACACAAAACTAAAGTAACTAATAACGTTTTTAACAAACAATCACAAAACACAAAAATACAAGTCTCTTTCGGAAAGTATGTCCCGAAACACCGCAAAGAAAAAGCCCTATAGTGGATTGCCAAGGGTTCCCGTTCCACTGCGATCTTTTCGGAAGGTCACGAGTTCAGGTGCAGAGGCTTGGCGTCTCAAGCTAAAACACTTCACTTGCCCGACAGATCGGGGAGGGTGACGTCACTGTTACCATGGCAACTCCAACAAAAACTGCAGACTTCCAAGCATTCTCATTTCAGCTCTTCACATGAACTGTTTTGTGTATAAGGACTTGTTTTCCGTATTGGACGTGCATTGTGAATTGATATCTAATCAAAATTTTTGTTATTTTAGCACGCAATAAAGGAAAAAAAATAATATATTATACGAAATTATTAAATAAAACCTTATTTCAAATAAAATAAGTGAAGAGGTACTTCACCTGAAAAGCCGCCACTGAGATAAAAATATATTTAAAAAGTTACCTCTAAAATTAATTAATTTTTTTAATAAGATCATTTTTTTTTTTACTTCTTTGGACTCAGGGGTCTTTATGTCAGAAATTCCGCTTCTGGATCAACATTTGTGATGTGCGGATTAAACGGCATTTTTTTTTTCTGAATGTCACGCACTGCAGATTAATGAAGATTTAAAAAAAAAAAAAAAAAAAAAAAAATTGTGCGAATCCCAGATTCTGCGGATAATACGACGAAAAGTACGGTAATTCAAGAATTTTCGGGCCTCAGCAGAAAAAAAAATAAGTGAGTATAGTTTTTTTCTTTTTTCTGGGAACGATATGCTAATGGCTGAAGGTAAGCATTATTTTTTGGACAGAAGTGTACATGACTTTGATATTATAATACACCCCCTCCCCCTGCTGGTCCAATGTCTTGTCACCAAAAGATTTAGCAGGCTACCAGATTTCAGAAAAATTTTCTACCCCTGTTCATAACATTAAGAAAGAGGAGAGGCAGCTTCTGTTGGCAGCGAAGCAACACCAACCTTTCCTATGCTTCTCCAGAACATCATCAGTGAAGGAAAATGTTATGCAAAGTGGATCTTCAACATTTATGAAATGGGTCTGTGTTTGGAAGCAAATGTCCTCACTGACATTTATTTCATTGGAGTCAAAGGTACGTGAAACAAAAGGCTTCCAGGGATTGACTTATGTTGCTGTTCATGGGTAATATGGAGGGTGACATGAACTTAAAATCCCTGATTATGTACCACTCTGAGAATGCCAGAATGCTGCTACCCCTGTAGCCTTGTGGTATGAGGTGTTGGCACCATTCATCCAAGGTTGGTCTAAGTTGAAATTCCAGGTGAGGCATGGATAGTGTGTATATCTTATGGCATTGACTCTCTCCCCTCCTTGGAACCTAGCCCTAAATGCAGGTGACTTCTTAGAAACAATGGTCATTAACCCCCCCCCCCTCTCTCGCACGCACGCAGACAGGGAGAGGTAGACAGAGTAAAGAAGTTTCCCAAATCATCAGCTTTGCTGATTGTGCGGTATTCGCATAGAAATGCCTATGTCACTCATGATGTTTCTGGTAAATATATCAGAAACTAATTTGTTGCTTTTGTAGCTGAATATTACCAGAACAACAACCTTGATGGCAAAGTTCTTCTGATAGTGCATAATGCTCCTGACCATCTCATCAGCATTGATGATTATTTGAATCAAGTCCATGTTTTTTCTTTCTTCATATGACTTTATTATTGCAGCCAATGGACCAAGGAATTATCAGCATTTTTCAAGCTTATTATCTTCAGCTTCTCATGAAATATTGTCTGCAAGAGCAACAGAAACAGCAACAAAAGCTTCATGGATGTTTGGAAAGATTTTAGTATTAAAAAGGCTATTGAATTTAATTCTACAACTTGGTCAATAATTTCTGAAGGAACCATGAATGATTTTAGGAATAATTTATCCCAAATACTCAATAGCATTATACAAATATCTGCTAATTAATTTAGTAATATAAAATTATTCATCAGATCTGGTTTTTGAATTTAGAATTTTGACCATTTGACCAACATACCAGGATACTCAGTACTATTAAGGACTATCAGTTGTAAGCAATTTTTTTTTTTAATCAATACAAAGCTATCCTGTTGGACTTTCGTATTTATAATTTTCAATTTTTATTTCTTCTAGTGGTACGTGTTCATCATCGTGAATCTCCAAATGATGTCAGCCTTGTTATACATGCAGTTCAACTCCGTCCTCAGTTTTCTTGCAAAGCTCATGAGTTCTACAAAATGGTTCGCCTAGCATCTCATGATGAAGCCATTTGTTCATTTACTGTTAAGGTATGTGTGTCCATATGAGTAAATGAATAGGTGAGAATATATTTAAAATATCTATGCAGACTCTTAGAATATTGTTTGTTCTTTAAAAAACACATTCAAGATTAATCTTGAATATATGGATTCATGTTGCCTTGATAAAAACATCCAAGGAAGCACTTTCATTAAAATACACTCCTGCCCAGACCAGAACTGATTGCCTCTGGTAAGGGTGGACGGACTGCACGTAGTATGGTTGCATTCATGTTCTGGATCTCTTCCACCCATGTCCTCATCGAGTATCAGGATAAAGAGCAAAACGGGATTCGTTTATGAAAAGTACATGGTGCCACTCTGTATTCCATAACATGTACTGTTGGACCCAGTTATGTCTTTGACGACGGTGAGCTGATGTCAATTCTATACATCTCAGCAGCCTCCTTGCTCCGAGTCTGTACTCGTGAAGACTGTTTTGTACCGTATAATTACATACTGTGACACCAAAAGCAGCAGCTACTAGTGATACTAGGCCTTCTCCGAGCACTTACTGTCAGGTAGCGATCTTGCGTCCTGGTGGTTATCCTTGGGCTACCACTCCTGTGTTGATCTACAACATTTCCATGTTATGGAAATCTTTTATGTAGGCAACATACTGCACTTTGCGAAACTACTAAATCGATGTGATGTACACCTGCATGCAACATGCCAAGAGCCCTATTTCTGTTATCAGTGTTTAAATGTCATCTGGACATCATTTCAGGTTAATCTCACTCTGAAGGCAATACATTCAACAAACTTCTAGACCAAGCAGTGAAACAACCCATTTTTCATTTCTTGTAGTGTACTTTTATATGAGCTTGCATGCCACTTACAGTGTTGTAATGCCAACACTGCAAGTGGCATGTACTTGTGCTGCACCAAGTACATATGGTGTAGCTGATCTTCAGTAGTTGCTAAATTTGCATATTATCACATTTTCCCTTTGAAACTGCAATGTCTCTAACTTTTTGTGACCAGTGTATATACTCCCACCTAATAATGTGTGGGCCCACCTTTCACCCTCAGAACAAATACAACACATCATGGCATGTATTCTGCCATTTGTTCAAAATGTTCAGGTCTTATTGCAACCCATTGGGCTGTCTACAAAGTGCAGAGAACTGAGTTTTGTATTCAAATGTGTATCTGTACTTTGTTCCACAGATGTTTAATTGGTGTCAAATCCAGAGAGTAACAGAGTCAGTCATTTGAGGGTTGGAAACTCACTGGGATGCTCTTCCAACCAGTCCTTTGCGAGATGGAGCATAGGATAATAATAACGTTTCGCACAATAAAATGTTTATTATACATCTACTATAGTTTTGCAGAGTGTTTGGCTCTGCAAAACTATAATAGATGTATAATAAACATTTTATTGTGTGAAACATTATTATTATTCTATCTTAACACCACAAGCTTAGTAGTCATAAATATATATGAGATGGAGCATATTGTGCTTTTGAAAGAAGGCATCACGCTGTGGGAAATTGCATAGCCGTAAATGGGTCTAGATGGTTGGCAAGTACATCAGATAGCTTTGTGTAGTAATGATGATCTTAATAGGAACCTGGAGTCCCTAAAGTAGCCCATGTAAATATGCCCAAGAACATTGCACCTCCTTCACCAACATAAAACACCCTGAATTGACAGTTGGCATCCATGGCCTCATAAAGTCTACACCACATACACACACTCCCATCAGTGTGTTGTATTGGAACCTTGATTTGTCAGACCATGCTACCCGTTTCATTTTCCTTGGTCCAATGGCGTGTCTCGTCATTCACTGCAGCCTCACAGCCCAGTGATGTGCTGTTAGCAAGGACACTCAATGGGGGTATTGGCTGCAATAACCTGGTTGCAATCCTCCCCTACCCCGCCTTTCCCCCAATATGTCGAATGGTCTTTTGCTTTCAGAGTAGGTGCTCATCATTGAACATTGATGTTATCCTCACCATTGTGGCTCTCCATTACAATACAAGAAGTGTTCACCTAGAACATTGTGTTCAGGGCCACATTTTTTCAAGAAGTTGTTGGGAAAATGTGATCCTGGTACACATGTGCAATGATCGTATGTGGAAATACAGGTGTTCTACAATTACAGAGATGCAGCAACCCATTATCTTTACATTTACCCCGATTGAATTCATTGAGGCCACCATGTTTACCATCATCACAGTCATGGATATCATACATGAGATTCTTCGCTTTTTTTTTTTTTTTTTTTTTTTTTTTTTGGTCGTCATTTGGGCTATTCTCGAGATCGATGCAAAACTGAAGAGAAATTTTGAAGGATTAGTTGGTGGGGGGGGGGGGGTCGTTTTTTGATATGGGGATGGTATTTTGTTTCTCAAAACTTTCGAAAACGGAAGTTAAACGGAGTGAAAAAATTCCGTAATCGTTATTTCTTTTTCTAGCGATATTTCTTCTGCACAGTAGTATTGAAATATAATTTTATTCCATAAATATTTGCATTTCAGCTTTAAAATGGAAGAAAAATTCCGAAAATGAAAGTTGGCGCGAAAATTTCCAGGCACGAGATTTTGCTGTGGATTCGAAGAATTTCGTCATTTCGATGGTTCTCAAGATCGATGCAGAACTGAACAGAAATTTAGGAGGGATTGGTGGTGGGTTCATTTTCCGGCGGTGGGCGGAATTCTGGCTTTCAAAATTTTCAGAAACAGAAGTTAGACGGAGTGAGGGTTTCTCCTGTAATCGTAATCCTTTTTTCTTGCAATGTTTGTTCTACAAGGTAGTGTTAAATGTAATTTTATTCCATAAATATTTGCTTTGCAGCTTCAAAATGGAGGAAAACTTTCCTAAAACGGAAGTTGGACGGAGTGTAGAGTTCGCCGGTAGTCGTAATTTTATTTCTCCACGATGTTACATTTATCCTGTGTTGCTGTTAAACATAAAAAAAAAAAAAAATAATAATCATGTTTTGAATACAGTGATGTGCTCTACCTTAATGTTTACATATCAAATTTCTGTGAACAATTTAGTCTTGCTCACAGCTTGTTATATTCACACTGTTTCGCAGCACATTCTTATTTTTCACCCATGCGGTTCAAAAGTTCAGCTTCTTTTTTTTTCCCCCTTCATCAGTCTCCTGTTTGGGATAAGTTATACAGCAGACAGATATCTGACTTATGTATAGTCCCCAGAAGGTTTCATTGAGCTATATTATTGTAGCAGAAATCACAGGCATGGCATTCTATCACAGATTCAAGAAATTCTAACTTTTTTGTTTGTTTGTCATTCTTGAGGTTTGTGCAAAACTGAAGAAAATAAAAGAAATGGTGGTAGTTTTTTTTTTTTTTTTTTATTCTTGTGTTGGATTTTTGTCTTTTAAATTTTTCAAATTTAGATGGAGTGAAGATTTCTCCTGTAATCATATTTTTTTTGATGCTATGCATCTTTCCCGGCAGTATTAAAGTAAATCCCAAGTAAAAAAAAATTGATGTAGAGAAAACTGGTAATGGAATTAGTCAAAACCATTGTTGAAATCTGATTTTTTAATGCTGCCCCATAAAGTACATACATACATGCATATCACTAAGCTGCTCTCTGAGATTCAGAGGTTAGCTCAAAAAAAAAAACAAAAAAAAACTTCCAGATATTTTTACTTATTGTTGTCGTATCAAACTTCGTCATTTGCAGCGATCTTGACATACAACTCGTGCTTCACTGATATCCATTACACGCCGTACACAAGATCTTTTATACTTCATACTCATAATCTTTTTCTCATGCAGACACTCCTGAATCTGATCCACCCATGTCTTCCTTGGCCTTCCTCTGCCTTTCCTTCCTGCCACTTGGGCTGAAAATATTTTCTTAGTAAGCATTTCATCACTCATTCTTTCAACATGGCCAGACCACCAAAGCATATTGGTCTCCACCTTGCTAACAACATTTTGCTTCACATCACACAACTGCAATACATCTTCATTCCTCACACAATCAGATCATGTCTTGCCACAAACCCCGCGTAAGTAACGCATTTCTCCAGCACACAGACGACTCCTATGTTTCTTCTGCAGTACCCAGGTTTCACTGCCATACATCAGAGTAGGAACAATTACTGTTTCATACACAGCCATGCGGGACTCTGTAGAGAACCCATCATTCCTGTGAAAACCTCCCAGAGCATCTATGACTTTCAAAGAAGAATTCACTCTCCTACTGATTTCACCATCCAACTTGTTCTCTCTGTCAAACTTGCTTCCTAAATACACAAACTCACTCTCCTGGTTTATCACAGTGCCATTTATACTTACATTACATTCAGTGCTACCCATTCCTCTCTCAAACACCATAACTTTGGTTTTTCCCTTATTTATACTCAGTTTGAATTTCATGCAAACTTCGTGCATCCGAGTCAGCATACTCTGCAACTCACTTTTGCTCTCTGCCAACAGGACAGTGTCATCAGCATACAGCAATCTGCACACACGGATATCACCAAGACGTAAACCACTATTATCTATTTTGGCCTCGCGCATGCATGTGTCCATAAATATATTAAACAGCCATGGTGACATTACACAACCTTGTCTTACTCCTGCACCAATGGAAAACCATTTTGATAAAACACCATTCACTCGTACACAAGCTCTACTACCAGCATACATGGCTTTTACACTATTAAGTAGATTTTCAGTAACACCATATTCATTCAATACCTTCCACAAAAGTGTTCTATTCACTCGGTCATAAGCTTTCTCTAAATCTATGAAGGCAGTAAAAACTTTCTTCCCAACAGCCAGATACTTTTTAATCATCGTGCGTAATGCAAAAATCTGGTTAGTGCAGCCTTTACCAGGCATAAAACCACTCTGAACATCCCACACTTTCTCTGATGTAAGACCCCGTATTTTTTCAATAACAACCTTACCAAACACTTTCCCTGGCACACTCAGTAGGCTAATACCACGATAGTTCTTGCATTCAGTCTGATCACCTTTTCCCTTATACAAGGGAACAATGATAGCATCCTTCCAATCCCGAGGGACCATTCCTAACTCCCAGCATAACTGGCAAATTTCAGTTAACCAGTCAATTATAGAGTCACCACCATACTTCAACATCTCTGCAGTTATGCCATCAACTCCTGGAGCCTTACCATTCTGAAGAGATTTTAGAGCTTTACACACTTCTTCTCTTGAGATCCCACCTGTGCTTTCATCCCTCATTGTGACATCATCTGCATCTGTCTCAGAATCATTTTTGCTCTCCTGATCTAATAACTCACAGAAGTATTCATCCCATCTGTCACTTAACTCATTGGGCTCCCATATCATTTCCCCAATCTCATTCTTCACACAACTTACAACTTTGTTTCCCCTATTTTTCCTGAGTCTCATGTACTTCCAGAAGGACTTTCTATCTTTCCAAAAAGCCAGTTCATGCCTTTCCACTTTCTCTTTCCTATCTTTTGCCTTACTGTGGCAAACCAGCTTAGCAGCTTCACGCTTCTTACAGCGATATTCATCCACAGAGACTCTACCTTGCAACATCCTCAAATAGGCTTCCTTCTTTTTCTTCACTGCCTCTTCAATCTCACTATTCCACCAAGCATCACCTCTATTGTTACCCACTATTGTAGTGCCACAGACCTCTTTAGCAGCAGTGGCAACACAGTTCTTAAAACATTCCCACTTCTTTTCTACATCCCGCTCACCAGACTTGAGATCCTTCAGTCGTTATCTGTGTAAGTCAGAATACTGCTGATGATCTTCAAGGAGCCTCAACCTTTATTCTTTCTATCCTGGGTCTCTTCCTATTCCTTTTCGTCCAACCAACAATAAGTTTCACTCGTGACACTACCAAGTAATGATCAGAACCAACATCCGCACTTCTCATCACACGGGTGTCTACAACTAAGTGTTTCAAACGCTGATCGTAAACAACAAAATCTATCACACTCTTTTGACCAAGAGTACGATTTTCCCAAGTATATGTGTGTATATACTTGTGGTTGAAAAATGTATTAGATACACACAAATCATTCTCAATGCAGAGTTCAATTAATCTTTCACCATTATCATTCACACAAGGATCATTAAACTTACCCAGAACATTGTCAGAAATTGCCTTCTGCACACCTACTCTAGCATTGAAATCCCCTGCTATTATAACTTTTTCTTTAGCACCAAACTGGCTCAAAACAGCTTTTAGCTCATTCCAGAAATCTTCTTTCTTATCAGAAGGTTCCGAGTCACAAGGAGCATACACTACAACAATTACGATTCTTTGAAGTTTCACTTTCAAACGAATCCAGAGAATTCTTTCACTTACGCAACTATAGTGAATCAAGTTGTTCTTCATCTTTTCTCTTAAAATTACACCTACACCAGCCTGTCCTCTCACATTATCCAATACTCCAGACCACACGCTCAATGTGCCATTCACTTCTTCTACCCCAATTTCCTTCTTTTTGGTTTCACTTACACACAGCACATCCAGTCTATACTTATTCATCTCCTCAATCACCTCACTCATCTTGCCATTTATACCTCTAGTATTCCATACACCAATCTTACATTCACTCAGCCGAGATCGCTTTCTCATACGCCGTTTAGAAAGTCCAGGTCGATTCCGTGGTGGACCGGCCTTCTCAAGTGCGGTTGGTCCACCATATCCCACACTTGAGTCATTCTTAATATTTCTTTTTAATCAGGTAAGTACATCAGTGTGGGGGATTAGCCCACAGCTGAGGGTTCCAGTTGGTCATTCAACCTAAGAATTCTGGAACAAAACCCAGTGAGTTGGGGTCTTTTCGCCAATGTCACACAGAACTAGCTTGCACCTCTCCAAGATTCACAGAGGCCCTAGTTGCTGTTGTGTGTGCCATTGTTACCACGGAGCGACAATATGTTAATTTCATTGTTACTCAGTAGTATAGTTTACTAAACTATCGCCAAACATTATTTCATCACATTTCACATAAATGTAACAATATTGAATAGCAATCTGTGTAAATTATGAGAATGTGATGCCATGGTTCGTACGCTCCTTGAAAACCTTGAAAAGTCCTTGAATAAAAAAGTTCATTTTCAAGTCCTTGAAAGTACTTGAAAAAGTTTAAGGCTATGTAAATAATACTTGAAAAAAATTGTTTTGTTTGTTAGGTAATGATATAAAAGAGCATGTGTGAAATAATTGTTTGTGCTAAAAAGTTGTATAGGAGATTTCCGTGTAGTTAAAAAACACCAAGCTGATCAAATAGCGCAGAACTTGAGTTCAACCCAGGGGAGTGTGTGGACAGCGACAGCTGGTACCTTTGCTATGATATCACTACTGAGTAAAGCATCAGCCATGTGAGTAAAATAAGTGGAATTATATATTCACAAATTGTGATGGGCTTCTGTTTACTGGGCTTAGGGACGCATTCTTGTCGGACTGGGGAACTTCCAGGAATTGCTTGTGCTTCATGCATGGACCCTTTGTTCTCCTCACTGCATCAAAAATCTCCATCAAAGTCATGCATCAAAAATAAAAGGTTAAAACAAACAATAAGTGTTATACCAGCAAATGAATAAGAAATTAGTGTACCCTTTCAAAATATTTCGCAAGATAAAATCATTTCGAAAAATACCAAAACAGAGGGGCAGTTCAAAGTTAATAAAATAAATGAACTATGGGGGAAGGTGTGCCAGCCCCAGCTAAGATTAATGGTCTGAACTTATTAAAATACCTACCTACTGACTGACGGACAGTACACACACATATGATATTTCGGGTTTAAAAAGTCCTTGAAATGTGCTTGAATTTATTTTGATTGGAAGAGTACAAACCATGGATGCTAAATTATCATGATAAAGGCCTTTTCAAAAACACATTTTTTGATGCTGTGAAATCGGTGCATCAAAGCTGAATTTGGCTTTCTCTCCACCTCCACCTCTTCACACCTGCAGGCATGGTTGCCTGCTATTGACGAGAGCTTTAAAATGATGTATAACATGATAGGGTGTGACCTGCAGATATCTTAGACTTAAAGTTACCAGTTCCCTTCACTAACACACTTGCGATTCAGCTTTTCTTGCTATTTTGAGGTCAGACTTTAACTTGTGTATGTGAAGATGGATTTTCGTAGCTACACGCATTTCATTGGTGTCAGGGTCATTTCTTATGTTCATCTAAATCTGAATAATATATAATATTAATTAAAATAAATATTGTTTTTAAAAACTAAACAGTTAAAATACTTACTATTGCTGTTTCCATAGTTTAGTAAATATTTACTTTTATGACTCGGGTATCTTCTTTCATTGGTTTTATGACAATAACATTCATTAATCTACCTACCTAAGTACCACTCAATGTCAGAAATTAGTAAACCTTATTGTTTGTTGTTATGATTAAATTAGTATGTATCAAACTGTGGCTCAGTTTGGTCATGAATGATGTGAATAAATGCAGTGTGTTGTATGTTAATAAATGTATTCTCTTGAATCACTCATTTTATTTTACACCCACAAAGATCTTGGCATGCAAAAGATGTGTAGCATAAATTATCTACAAAAGAGTACCAGGACACCCCTCGATTTTTTTTTATTGATTTTTTTTATTTTGGTCTTATCTTTGTGTCATTAAGGTAATGTATATAAGTCATGAAGTCCACTGAACTTGATGATTTTGCCAAGAAATTCAAAGTTTGACAGTCAGTTATTTTTTTTCTTCATTTTTTTATAGGTATTGCTTTTGTGTTCTATTGCCCCAAAAGATAATGTGCACAGGAGTGGTTTAATATTTAAAATAGCCAAATTTATTATAAGTTTTTTTTTTTTATTCAGCACTATTTTAACTGTCTGTTTTGTTTCTTTTTCTGTTCATCTTCAAGGAAAGGAGAACATTAGAAGTTGCTATTGTCAAGTGGTGGGCAAATTCAGAAAATACAACTATTGATTACAGCATCACATTCAATGGCATACTGCCACAGCATCCTCATGTGACAATGGTAACTGTTAAACTTCACATTTATTTGCATGAATTAAATTATTTGGTCATATTTTTATTGGTTTTGTAGCACATATTTTGAAAGTGTGACTTATTTTTATTGCTCATGTCAGTTCAAGAGAGCAGGTGCATTTAATGCATTTGTTGTATATGCTAGAGTTTTTACCCAGAAGTCTTAGAAAGCCAAACAAAATATTTCAAAGCACTGCGTTTGTGTGTATTCAGAAAATACTGCTATCCATTACAGCATCACATTCAATAGTGTACAGCCATGGCAAACAGCCACAACAGTCTGAATATTGAAACATTTTTTAACCAACTAATTACACAGGTCTGCTATAGAAAAACTGAAAAATGTTTGACATTTTTTAATAAATTTTTGGGTGCTGATTTCAGGAAAAATAGTAAAAAATTCTATCACATACAATTTTTCCACAAAATAAGAATTTAATTTTACTATCTATTAACTCATTGTTCTTATGTATAAAACAACTGCTTTAATTTTAGCTCCTTTGCTTACTGAATTTACCATCAGTTGTTAAATCTACTCTAAAAAGATGTCTTCTTTTTGTTGTAAATATTAAGGCTGGTAAAACCTTGTTCGCACTGAAAAAATTAAACTATTTTGAGGCCGCCCTGGTGGCGCAGGGGTCTAAGCGATGGCCTCTGATCATTCGTCCGAATGGGGTCCGGGTTTGAATCCCGGTGAGGTATGGATGTTGTGTTTGTCTTACGGCACTGGTTCTCTCCCTTCCCTAGAACCAGTGACCCTAAATTAGGGACGGGCGACTGCTTATAGCCCATTGAGTTGCTCACGGTGGTCGTTAAACCTCCAATAAAAAATAAAAAACTATTTTGAGCAAAGAAAGTTATGAAAATATAGCCTTAATTCTCATGAAGCTGAATTACAATGATCACAGATAAATGATAGGTGGTGATCTTAAAGTACTGTCCACTTTTCTTGGACTGCAAAGAGAATACACAAAATACCCATGCTTTTTGTGCGAATGGGACAGCTGAATGAAGAGCCAACTCTAAATAAAAAAAAAAAAACAAGGGAAAAGCAGGACTGCTTTAAAACCAGGAAACAAAAATGTTATCTGAAAAGTCCCCCAACTGTCCTACCTCCTCTTCATAACAAACAACTTGGACTTATGAAGTAGTTTGTAAGAGCTTTGCCGACATGTGATAAATATCAGTGAAGCCCGAGTTGCATGTCAAGATTGCTATAATGGAGAAGTTTGATATGGCAACACTAAGTAAAAATTATCTGGTAGTTTGTATTTCTTTGTGGAGCTAACCTCTGAATCTCGGAGAACAGCTTAGTGATGCGATTTGTAAGAATAGCTAAGATGTACATGTCATCCAAAAAAATTATCTATTGTTGACAAGAGTATCCAACAAGATCTTGCATTTCCTGTTCAATTTCATAAGATTTTCAGGAGCATCCTTTTTGTTGTGAGGTTTTTCTCATAATTTGCAGAATTTGATATGCCTCTTTTGCAGTTGGTTTTCCATCCGCGTTTGATTTTTTTTTTTTTTTTTTTTTTTTTGCTGTGCAATTTCTGCATTTTCTATTAATTTCTGAATTTTTTCAACAATTTCATCATCTGTTTTCTCCAAAGTTGTTTGTGTGGCACTGTTTCTATAAACTCAGTTACCAAACAACTGATCAGAATCATTATTTTTTCTTCTTTCTGCTTCTGCTTAATGTTAGAATATGTTTTTGGTAAAATCCTACTCTATGGAAGTAGTTACGAATTCGAATGCTTGCCTCCCTGATTTTTCCAGGTATTTGAAACCGTGTGAATCATGTCTAAAAAAGATACCTTTTTGGTGATTTCTAATGCCCATCCCTCACTTCACTTCCTTCTGTTGAATCCACATGACCCCCCACCCCCTCAAGTACTTTTGGTAATGTTTTTTAAAGGTCTTGACTATCTCTTTGCTAATAGTCTGAATAATCGAAGTCACATTTGTAGGCAGGAAGAATAGTTTTGCTTTTTTAGCTGCATTTTGAGATGAGCTGAAAAACTGTCTTAATACACCAACAGAATATTTTCCATATTGTTATCCCATTTCAAAAGATATTTAGTGAACATTTTACTGTACATCCATGCATTGGTTGAAGGTCCATAATCTACAGGAAGCTGTTAAATGCCTTTTAAACTATTTTATTTATAACTTTTTCCGGTAATGAGTGTGATATTTTAACCAATTTTATCACATTAATGATCAAGAGAATTGTTAACATTCTTTTATTTTATCCCAATACATGCCAGATCATTTTTAAACCTCATACATCACTCAAGTAGTGCTCTGAAGTGAAAACCTGTCTCAACAGCATCAGTATTTTTAACATCGAAATGTTTGTTTATCAATGTGGCTGTACAATTAACTTAATGTTATTGCAGTGTATATTAGGTGTGCAACTTAATTCTCTGCCCCTAACTGCAAACGATCATAGAACGTCTGCAAATGCAAACAGCTGTGTGCGATAATGGCTTATTGCAGCGCCATCCAGCAGCTTTCCAGGCAACCATAACCACTCGCAGCTGTAGTGACAGAAGGGACAAAAGTTAACGGTGAAAACAATGTCGTTCAAGAAGCAACATTTGAGGCACTGCCTCCTGTTCACGTTTCAGCTGAAAAAAGTGCCGTGGAAGCCCAGCAAATGATCTGTGCTGCTTTGGGTGAGGCTGCTGTGTCCTAAGTATGTGTAAGAAGTGGTTCCAGTTTTTTAAGCGGGGAAATTTCGATCTCCATGATGCAGAATGTCTGGGACAGCCACAGAAAGTTAACGATAAGGAACTGGAACAACTGTTGGACGCGGATCCCTGTAGCACACAGTCAGAGCTCGCCCTGGAACTCGGAGTAACACTGCAAGCCATTGCAAAGTGCCTGCACAAGCTTGAGCGGATTCACAAGGAGGGCCGTTGGGTGCACCGCCAACTCACAGCTGCGAACAAGTCTAGGCGCTACGATGTTGCTGTGCCCTTGCTCTCCAGATTCAAGAAGGATTTTCTCCACAAGATTTTGACCTGTGATGAGAAGTGGATCCTCTACGATAATCCTAAGTGGCACAAATCGTGGGCTTATCCAGGTCAGCCTACCACCAGTACCGCCAAACCGAACATCCCTGCCCGGAAGTTGTTGCTGTGCATATGGTGGGATCAACGCGGGGTCGTACACTATGAGTTGCTCAACCCTGGTGAAACGGTCAATGCTGAGCGTTATTGTCAGCAACTCCTTCGTGTGAGTGTTACAATGGAGGCGAAAGGGCCATACACCGGCAAGGGCAGCAGGTTGGTCCTGTTGCTTCAGGATAACGCGTTTCCTCACATTGCGAAAACGACTTTAAACACGATCGCAGACCTGGGTTGGAAGATTTTGCCCCGCCCAGCGTATTCTCCAGACTTCGCCCCATCGGATTATCACCTCTTTCGCTTCTTGCAAAATCACCTGAGTGATACGCACTTCACTTCTGTTGAGGAGGTCCACACAAGTATTGATGACTTTATCAACTCGAAACAGCCCTCTTTATTCCACAGTGACATTCGGTAGCTCCCTGACCGATGGCTCAAATGTATCCAACACAATGGGGATTATTTCCCTGATTAGGTACATATTTGATTTGCTATAATTTGCTGTCAACGTGTTGTGCCTGTGGCCAAGAATTAAGTTGCACACTTAATAAATTCTGCAGATTATACTGTTTTACGTGTTATTTTTAAGAAGCACCAAAGCCATACCACATCATTAAAAGATTGTAACAGTAAATGATAGTTATAATAATAAGCAATAGTTGTAAAAACAGAAGGAAATTAACTGACCGTGCTGTTGACTTGACCAGGTATGTCACTCATAACAACGAAGTATACCTGGTTAAGTAAACAGCACGGTCAGTTAATTTCCTTCTGTTTTTACAACTATTGCTTATTATTATAACTATCATTTACTGTTACAATCTTTTAATGATGTAGTATGGCTTTGGTGCTTCTTAAAAATAATGTGTGAAACAGTATAATCTGCAGAATTTATATGCTGCAATAATGTTAAATGGCTCATCAGTATTATAAATTTTGTGAGGTTCATAACTTTCTAGAATTCCAGCTGAATATTCAGAAGCCCATTTTTCTGGATCATGGATGATAGGATCTTCCTTCTTCCCAGTAGCAGAAACAGTGTAACACAAGAACACCAGACAAGATCTTTGGAGTAGTGTGCAGGCTGTTTTTCTGGTTACTTCTTATTAAAAAAATTAGTTGTATTCTGCAAAAAGTTTCACTTCATTCAAGCAAATTTGTTTGTTTGGAATTTTAATGACTACTATGAGCAACTTCATGGGCTATAAGCAGTTGCCCGTCTCTAATTTAGGACCACTGGCTCCAGGGAAAGAAGAAAGCCAGTGCCATAAGACAAACACAATATCCATGATTCACTGGGATTCGAACCCAGCCCCACCACAGATGAACGGTCATAAGCCAGAGCTTAGACCACTGTGCCACTGGGGTGGGCAAACAAATTTAACTGAGGAGAGTGTGCCATTTAGAAAGAGCTTAGAAACAATAGCAAAATGCTATACAATTGTATGCTGTTATATTGCACAAAACAAATATAATTTATTGTCACACAACAATTAAGGCCAGCATGACATGTATCAAAATACTGGATAATTAGTTGCTTCTATGAAAGATCTATATTGAAATTGGATACCTCGTTTCAGCACCCACACAAAATCAAGTTGTTGAAAAAGGGCACTGCAGGAATTATTCTTTAAAAACAATCCTTAGGAAGCTGATACTCAATTTTTGAAAAGAAAAATATTTTGCCTTCAAATAACTTCATCACAATGAGATTTACTGTTTTCTTTCAGTTTTGAAGATACAAAATATTTTTTTACTGTTTTTAAAAAATCAACCCCCTTCTCCCACTTTCCATTTCCAGAGCTGTTAATGTGGATTCAGGGAGCTTGTGTAATAGCCCTGAAAATGGGAAGAGGGATTAAAATGCATTTTTTATTATTTTTATTTTTTGCATCCTAATAGCTTTACCTTCATTAGATTTTTTTTTTTCAATTTTGAATGAAATTTTTACTCATTCTTTAATGTTTACCTTCATTAGATTTTTTTTTTTCAATTTTGAATGAAATTTTTACTCATTCTTTAATGTTTAAGTTGATTGAATTTAATTGCATCCATTCAGTCACCTATTTCTATGGGTTTCTACAATGTTCAATTATTAAATTTAATACATTTTGTAAGTCAATTTTGTAATAAATATAGCTATAACTTACCATACACTCCTGTCGTAAATTTTCACTCTAAGCACGTTTTCCTCCCTTGAGGTTCTCTCATACAATTCAAAATTTTCAACCCTTTGAAAAGAGTATTTTGAAAAACATTTAACCTACTGTAAATACCCAATTAAAATTTTTAAAGTCTTTTAAAACTGTAAAATATTTAAAAAAAAATCAGTTCATTTTTACCACAAACATCTCTTTCACGCCGACCACATGGTCACCATGAAGAGAAAATTACCTTCCATTTAGAACAAACGTTTATACAAATTTAAAACTGTTTAAAAACTTAAAAACGTTTTCCAAGTATGAGTGTTCCTCCCTTAGCCATTGACATCATATCCAGGTTCACTGTATCAAAACTTTCCCCTTTAAAAAAACCATAAACTTTTAAAATCACATGCATGTTCTCAGCTGTCCCTATAGCTCTCATAGAAATAGCATAGTAAATATTTTTGTTTCTAACTAACCACCCCTCTTGGACTTTCTGCTATGATTTGTTTGATAAGCAAAGAGTACATCTTTGCTGCTGCATAAAGCGTTTCTCATGCTCTTTGTTATCTTTGCCATTAACAAAGTGTATGTTTATAAGTGATTAGTCATTTCTGAAATTTTAGTGAATATAATGGTATCAATCCCTTATATCTTTGCATTTTCATTCTGTTTCTTTATTTTTCTTTTGTATTTCTGTGTGTGTACTAAGCAGTATTCTATTTAAGTGAATGCATCATGCATTATTATGTTGATTTTTCCTGTTTGTTTCTTGCAGCAAGCAGCTGATGGAATTCATCGCATTGATGTAAACTCTTTTCTCAAATCTGTAGAAATGTATCCCTCTGCTGCACTCAAGACTCATGTTGCTGTTGTCAGGTGAAGTATCTATGTAGATAAATCAGATTAACTGAAATACGTTGTACTATGATTCAAATTTATCTCATTTTTACTGTAATTTGTTTTTAAAAGTATCTGCTTTTTAAAAAAACTAATTTTATTTGCAAATATTTGTTTGCTGCATTTTAAAATTTTAACTTGGTTCTTTTTCAGCAGAAAGTATCTTAACCTGTATTTGTAGTTTTGTTGGTAGAACACAAGTAAAGTTGTAAAAAAAAAAAAAAATCATATATTTGAAGCACCAACCTTGAATTCTTGTTGATTATAAATTGCAGTCAGAAATAATGAGCAAAGGTAATTTTACATTAAGTAGTAAATTGTTTTGTCCATAATGCTTCCTGTGTTTTTAAAGATTAATAATGTGTTTGCAAGGTACATCCATTTCTTATTTTCAGCAGTGAATTGTTTTTTCCATAGTGTTTCTTGTGTTTTTAAAGATTAATGTCTTTTGTAAGGTACATCCGTTTTTTAAGCACTCAGTATTGATGCTGAAATTGACTTGCCAAGACAAACAAAACCATGCTATTTATAAAATCGTTGCGTGTCTGAAAAAGAAGAAAACTATGTATTAATAGTGTTTTCCATGTTAAGTCTGTTTTGTGATAGTGGCTAAAGTTAATAAAAAAATTGATTTTAGAAATGAGAAAACTTTTAAAAAACCAATAAAAAAATCCAATATTTTTTTTTATCTTTAAATGATTCTTGTTAGAATCCTTGAATTTTATTTTGGAGGCGTTGTTTTTGCACATGTTTGTCCATTATCCACAACAAAAGAAATGTACTTAATATTACTTTCCGCTGCTGTTTGTCTGTGTAAACAATCTCTTGACGCACAACTCATGAGGGAGGCCTGGAAAGTCTTGTTTAGAAACCTGTTTAAATTGAAGTGGGATACTCTGGTTTTTCTTGTGTAGTATGCCCTTTTTTTTTTTTCATGGTTTACGAAGACATTCAAACAAAAGGCAACAAATTTACTTTTGACATACTTTAGGTACACACAGGAGCCATTTTCATAGGAAAGGATATTTTTTCAAAAGTCCTGCCCTGAACTGTAGGATATTGGAAGCGGGGGGGGGTGCATTGTTTGTCTGATGTTCATTTAGTAAAAGTAACCACATTGGCTTCAAAATTAATGAACAAAAGCATGTTTTTACAAACGTAAAAAGTGCATTTGCACAAACTGAAAGCAAAAATGCAAAAAAAAAAAAAAGAAATCTGGATTAATGATGGGTCTGGGTTCGAGTCCAGTGAGGCATGGGAATTATATTTGTCGTACAGCACTCTTCCCCTTACCTGGAACCAGTGGTACTAAATTAGTGACTGATGACTGCTTATAGCTCATGGAGTTGCTCACGGTAGTGTTCTGCCTAGAGCCTTTTTACTGGGTGGCCCACCCACTTAATTTTGTCTGCTGCCCTGCTATATTTCCTTTAATGAATATTTTCACATTGCACATAATAGTAAGAATGGAAAACTTATTCCCACATACACCATCAGTGTTGATGAAAACTGGCTGATATCTGTGTTACCGCCCCGGTGGCGCAGTGGTCTAAGCGCTGGCTTATGACCATTTGTCCGAGAAGGGTCCAGGTTCAAATCCCGGTGAGGCATGGATGTTGTTTGTCTTACAGCACTGGCTCTGTCCCTTCCCTGGAGCCAGTTACTCTAAATTATGGACAGATGACTGCTTATAGCCTATTAAGTTGCTAATGGTGGTCGTTAAACCTTCAGTCAATAAAAAAAAAAAATCTGTGTCGAATATATTCTAACTGTTTATTATGTTATGTTACATTAATGCCTACACACTGCTGAAGATGTTTGATAAGTATAATAATGTTAAGGGAAACATTTTTTTTTTCTCTTTTGTGATTGGAGATGGAGTCGTTAGAAGTACCACCCAGCAAAATTTTCTTGCTGCCTGGCTAAAAAAAATCTAGGGAGAACACTACACGTTGGTCGTTAAACCTCCCAAACAAAACAGCAACAAAAAAGCTTTACAAACTTCTTCCTCTCTCTCTCTCTCTCACACACACATTCAGAAAATCCATACATACATATACATACCTGCCAGGTTTTACGATTTTCCCGTAAAATTTACGGAAACGTGACTTGTTTTGCGGGCAAAATGTTAATTTTACGGATTTGATGGTTTCCCCGAGATTTTTTTTTTTTTTATGATTTTGCACCCGTTATTAAAACTACTTTTTTTATTTAACTTAATCCATTCAAAGTAAAGTGCCGTTGTAAGTTACGAACAACTTTTCAGTTATTATAAATAAGCTTATTCGTAATGTGTTTGTGGGAACATTGGCAGCAGTTTTCCCACGTGTTAGGTTTTGCATTGTTTCAAACACTGAAACTTGCGCCGCGCGTAAACTGATAAGGATAACAACCAGCTGGGCTTGTTTAACCTCGGTTTCCTCTCGCTTGCCCCCCCCCCTTCTCCTTTTCAGGTAATGCATTCTTTGTCCCCCCGGGTCACAACTTCTGAGGAGGCCAAAGTGGGTGTGACTTGCACTTGGAAGCAGGTGTCTTCACTACTCCTAGTTCGAAATGCGATCTCAGAACGTAGTTATCGTAGAAAAAAAATTCAAACTGATTTTAAATCTATGTAATTTTTAAGCCCAGATCAATACCCAACATGACGAAATTAAGCAAAAACTGTCAATTTTGCAAAATTAAAAATGCATTGGGTCATGGTTTCGTAACTTCTCTGGTAATAAATTTGACCTAACAGAAGAATGCTACTAGGAAGTTAAAAGAAAATAAAGTAAGTCCAATGTTCATTCGAGCCAGTGCTTCTCCAGCAATGATTTATTTTGCTCGTCCGTTAGTAAGTTTGTACGTTTTCCAACCGTGCTTTGTTTGTCTCTCGATAACGTGCGTAAAAATATTTTGCCTTTATTCAACCAAATTAGTATGTTGCGGTACTATTTTTTCCTCTGCAAATTGCATCTCTTTAAACTGTTACTGTTTTATTATAGCAGTTTTACTTGCATTTTTTTTTCAAGTGTCAGTAAATTTAGTATTAGTGATTCGATATGAGCAGCAATATAAAAATGCATATTCTGCGGAGTTTCCTGTGTATTGCAAAATCTTCAAAAAATGAAAAATATGCATTTTGCTCTACGTGTCGATGTAATTTCAGCGTTTCGCGTGGTGAAAGGAATATTACTAATCATATAGCGCCAAGCATAAATCTAATGTTGACTGCGTGAAAAAAAACCCCCAAAAAAACACGAAATTAACTTCCTTTGTTAAAAGTTATAATGAACTGGATGCGATTCGTGCAAAGTGTTTATTCACTTCGTTTTTAGTTGAGCATAATTTACCAATTAGTGTCCCTCAGTCACTCATTTATTTCATTTGACTGTCTCACCGTCCATCTCTCTGTAAGATAATCCTAGCATAAAAATGGTTCGTTTTTTAAAACATTTTAGTTTGTTCCGTGACAGCGCGGGATACGATCCTATTGGATTTGGGGGTCAAAGGGTGGAACATCCTTCCCTTGAGATGCAAACCACCATAAAAATAACTTTTTATTTCTTTATAGATTCTATTTTAATCGAAATAAACGTGCCGATAAATTCAAACATCTGTCGTCATATCAATTAAAAGTTGATACTTGTTTCAAAGGTAACATTGTTTTTTAATCGATATGTTCAGTACATTTAATAGATATGCACAACAAGTAATTTCATTGAATATATCGATTAAAATTTTCATCGAACATGTCGATTAAAATTTTTTTTACGGATTTCGGTTTCTGAAAGTTGGCAGGTATGCATGTACATATCACTAAGCTGCTCTCCGAGATTCAGAGGTCAGCTCCAAAAAGAAATACAAACTACCAGACAATTTTTACTTACTGTTGCTGTATCAAACTTCTCCATTTACAGTGATCTTGACATACAACTCTGGCTTCACTCACACCCATGTCACGTTCTACACAAGATCTTCTATATTTCATACTCATTATCTTTTTCTCATGCAGACACTCCTGAATCTGATCTCCCCCCCCCCCCAATGACTTCCTTGGCCTTCTTCTGCCTTTTCTTCCTGCCACTTGGGTTGAAAAGATTTTCTTAGTAAGCATCTCGTCACTCATTCTTTCAACATGGCCAAACCACCGAAGCATATTAGTCTCTACCTTGCTAACAACATTTTGCTTCACGTCACACAACTGCAGCACATCTTCTTTCCTCACACAATCAGAATGTGTCTTGCCCCCCTCCCCTGTAAGTAACTCATTTCTCCAGCACACAAGACTTCTATGTTTCTTCTGTAGTACCCAGGTTTCACTGCCATACATCAGAGTAGGAACAATTACACTTTTATAAACAGCTATGCTGGACTCTCTTTCAGAAAATTCATATGTCCAACAAAGGCTGTTATAATCCGAACAGAGAACAAAATGCCTCCCTACCTTTGATAATACCACAGCATGATTGAATTGTATGTGATGTATCCATGACTTTCCTTTCATTTGAATGTTTGTGAACACCGTTCCTCCACAAGGAAATCCAGTGTTTTATCAGTTTGGACTATATTTTTATGCAGATTTGAAGACTACCTAAGACTTCCAGACATGCCTCATGAATCATGTTGCAGAAATGTGTTTAGTAAAGGCTGACAGGAATGGAAAGTTGTCCCAATATTTGTCAGTTATAAACCAAGAGGAAGACAATTTTTTGAATTTCTCGTGCTTTTTAGGTGTAAAGCTGGTTTTGAATGTTTGGCAAAACCCACAAAAAAAAAATGAAAATAATGCAATGAATGCTTCCAGTGTTAAAGAAAATAAGTTTTTGTTCTTTATAGACACGGAACATTGGAATATGTTTATGATCTGCAGCCACTTTATTTCATGAAAGTGTTGCTCACATTTTTGAAAATCTTGCTAATTGCGATCTTGTGATCAAAGTAATGAATGCACATGGTTTTATGAGTTCCATTCTCCTCATGAGAAGTACATGGTCGTTGACCTCTTGCTGCTAACTCTGACTCGGCTAGGCATTTTCATGTACGACTCCCGTCCACAGAGAAAGTTTAGGCCCAAACTACCTACAGCGTATCCGCCTTTTGGACAGGGCAAAGAAACAGAAGGAATGAGACAAGTCTAGCAACTTTGACAGAACAGTTTGTAAGTGAGATAGCACGGCAGATGGCGCCACCATACAAGCACGATGTTGCTCATAGAGGGGTTAGAGAGAGTCAAGGGGAGAGGTAGGAATGTATACCCAATGTAACCCAGGGGGGAGGGTGGTTTCCAAACCCGGGGCCATCGTTAACATACTTGTCCGATGCACAGCGGATATTCAGCGATTGTTAGCAAATCACACCACCTCTGGAAGATCAGCCCAAGCTTGAACCTGGGGACCCTCCATCGGTAGTCTGACTCGTTAACCACTAAGCCATCCTCGGCTCAATTCTCCTCGTGAAGAACAGTTTACCTTTTAAATACATAATATAATGGCTTGTGAGTGAAAAATAATCTTATGTTGGATTGAGTGCTTTCAGAATTGCATAACAAATTAAGAATATCATACTCTCACTCACTCACTAAGCTGTTCTCTGAGATTCAGAGGGTAGCTTTAGGAATATCATTCTACATAAAAAGACATAATTACAGCAGCTAGTCTTCGTAGCTCAGTGTTGTACCTGTGGACCATTTTCAAAATGAATTTTTAATGGTAAACAGTCCAAGAAATTATGATAATTGTGCTAATAAATGCTGAATGCCTCCATCCTTCCATTGTCTTCTGTGACACAAACTACTGATTTTGAGGAATATCAGGAAATTAGGAAAGCACTGCTAAAGAGCATTATGGAGTGTCCATATGACATGCTGTATGATCTGCTGGTGTGTCAATTAATATGGAGCTGGTGCCCCTTTTTGCCTTTGCTGGTGGCTTTCACCTGGATACATCTTACCCCACTGCTAGTTCTGCCCTTTAACTTCCATGATAGTAACTTGTCATTGCATCATGAAATGAAGTGTCACTTATCTTTAAACATAGTTATAGAAATCCATAACTTTCATAAGATGCAATATAGATAGTGCCTTACGTCTGCTGTGCCCCCCACACCACCACCACCACAAGTGTTTCTGATTAAACAGTTTTACCATACTGGGAAGGTTGCTACCTTAGTGTCACAAACATATTTTATGGAGAAAAGGCTGTCTTCACCTTGTGAGGACTTGTTAAAAGGTTTGAAGTTGTAAATAATTATTTGTGATTTGTGTATCCCTTAGTGCAACATTGATTATGCTAATATTGTTTATATATAAAAGGATGTTATATAGATTTTTTTTCTTGTAATGTAATGCATCATACACAGTTGTATCAGGATAATATGACCACCCCTGGAATCGCAGTTATACCCTCTCAGGCACGTGACAAAGTAGACCACACGGAGATGTAAACGGTCGGCCAGGACAGATGAGCCATAGTGTGTAATGTATGTAGAATGGGCAGAGGTAGGGATTTGATGGATGTTCAAAAAGGAATGATCATTGGCTACCATGCCAAGGTGGAAGCATCTCAGAAACAGCAGACGTGGGCTGTTTGCGAGGTGCTGTAGTAAGGGTGTACCAAGAATGTACCGCTGGTACACAGAGTACCTCCCAAAGTCATAACTGTGGAGCCCCAAAGGCCATCGACCTCAGAGGAAAACCTTACCTTCCTCAACTGGTAAATGGCAATCAATGTTCAATGTGCAACAATGCAGCAATTGACCTTGCAAATGAACACTGGGGCACCCAGGTGCACGTCCCTGATAACAGTAGGGCAAACACTGTTACGCATGGGTCTCTGGAGTTGACATTGCGTCAAGACACCCATGTTAACCTAGGTCCATTGGCAACGATGCCTGCAGTTTGCATGGGACTACTGTCGTTGGACAGTGGATGAGTGGGAAAAGATTGCCTTCTTCAACGAATTCAGGTTTCTACTCCACAGAAGTGACTGGTGATGGAGGATACGACATCAGACACACGAGAACCAACACCTGGATACTCTTCCGGTCAAACTGGCAGTGTGCATGTCTGGGGATGTTTTCCTGGTATGACCTGGGACCACTGGTACCACCTAATGGGTCACTGAATGCCAATGGCTACCTGTCCATCCTCGCTGACCACATCCCTTCATGTTGGACGTTTGCCCTGGTGGTAATGGTGTCTATGTTGTCTACCAGCAGGACAATGCACTGTACCACTTTGCTAAGAGGATGCATGACTGGTTCCAGGAACTCTCTTGGCCGGAAAAATCGCCCGACCTCCATCCCATTGAATACTTGTGGGACTATTTAGTTCAACATGCTGACCCACAACCACATCATGTCTGGGACCTCTATGCTCTGCTGCAGTCCGAATGGGCACATATGCCTTGGGCAACCTTTCGGGGCCTCATGGCATCCATGCCACTCCATCTCACTGCTGTTATGCAGGCCAAGGGTGGTTATTCCCATTATTAGGTAGGTGGTCATATTATTCTGATACAACCATGTATACACTATTTGGGATTCCAGAAAGAAATGCACATGATACAAAGAAGTTATACAAATGAATGGATGATTTTTCCAGAAGCTGTGTACATATTTGCAGATATCAATGTAAACACCTCTATCATTTCAACTAAAACAGCCATGTAGAGCAGAACTCAAGAGCTTCAAAGTTTGTTGGATGTCATGAGAAATATTTCTTGTGTGTTAAACTTCACCACAACAGTGTCAGTGTGGCACATTGTCCATGAATAGATATTGAATGCTTCAAATGCCACAGTGAATTCCTATCTTAGGTGACCACGTTTCCACAGGGAAGGAGTCTGATGACAGCTTGTACTATTGAGCAGTCTCCTCCTAAAAGCTACTGCACAGTTACCCAAGCAGTCCAAGAGCTTGCAGAAGTCAGTGGAGTCTGTGAACAGGGCACACTGTTGCACATACAAATTTCAGTGGGTGAGCTGCTACCTACACACCCTAGAGTGGAATAATGCATACTCAGTGGCATTTGCTGTGGTGCTGAAACCATAAATATGGAGCTGTGTTAGTTTAAGGGTGATACTTAAGTGTGCAAAATCTCACTACATTTCATCACATGGCTTTACCTGGATCTGGCAATGGTAGTGGAAATGTATTGGTGTGAGGTATATATTTTACAGTTGGTCCATTATAGTTTCCATCTGTTAGTTAATGAAGACTTGTATTTAGAGGTTCATTTACAAAATTTAAGAGTGAAGAACCATATCTATTTCAGAAAGACTACCTCTCATATGTTATGGCTTGATTTGCAGGTAGCAGTGTGCCTGTAATTGGTGGTCAATGAAATGAATTAAAACAGCATGTTTGGAACTAACTACGTATGGCAATAACATTGATTGAATTCAAGTTATTCTGTGTAAAGATTGGAAACTTATTCACCAGGAATTTATGCGATGCATTTGGTTGAAGGAAAGAGACCAAGAGGAAGGAGATGACTAATGATGCTTGATGATATATGGGCATAGGTGTCTATCAAGAAATGGAGGAGGAAGCAAGGGACAGAGAAAACTGGAAGAAGAGAACTTGCTGAGATATCATTGGACCTGTCAGGGGACAGAACACTAATGATGATTTGGGTTGGGAAGAAAGTAATGTCTGATGACAAAGTACCCCAAAGTCAAAGCCATGACCACAGCACACATTGGTCACTGAAATTGCATAGCACACCAGGATGACATCAGCAGGTAGGTCGCTTAAGTCCGTGGTAGTTAGCCGTCAAGAGTGTAAGTGCTAGTCATCATGGAAGTGGTCAAGGTGCACATTCGCCTTTGCATGCTATATGAGTTTCGCCATGGTAGCACTCCCGCAAGTGTTGTAAGGGATATTACTATTGTGTACCCCAATGCCATATCACATCGTCAGTGTTGCCATTGGTTCAAACGGTTTTGAGAGGGAAATTTTGACCTGTCGGACAAAGCAGGAAGACCTGCAGCATTGGATATGGACATGCTTGAAGACCTTAGTGGAGACTGAACCATGTGTGACAATGCAGGAGTTGGCTGAATAGCTAAGGACTACCCACATGAGCATTATCACACATCTGCATCGACTTGGGAAGGTGCACAAGAGTGGAGTTTGGATACCCCGTCAACTCAAAGTTGAGCATTACTAAATCACATGAGCGCATGTGTTTCCCTGCTAGCACATGACCAAGTTGAACTATACTTGGACCACATTGTGACAAGTGACTAGAAGTGGGTCCTGTATGACAATGTCAGCACCCAGAAACGGTGGTTGGACCCAAAACAAAAGCCCATGCCTGCTTACACCCACGTAAGGTCCTGCTTTCTGTTTGGTGGGATACGAGGCTTGTTATGTTTTTTAAGCTGTTGCCGGACAACACCACTATCATCGTTCATGTGTACTGCTGTCAGCTTGATGATTTGCAGGCATCGCTCGCATCAAAATGTCCAGCACTGCTGAACCACAAGGGCATTGTCCTTCAGCAGGATAGAGCGAGACCTCGCACAGCATGGGTGACCCGTCACAAGATCTGGGAGTTGCTGCCACACCCAGCCTGTTCTCCTCCCGACATTGACCCAAGCGACTACCCCCCCCCTTCCAGTCATTGCAGCATTTCCTAGATGGACAGCGGTTCACCAACTAGGAAGGATGTTGTCAAACATGCACTTACTCACTTCTTTCTGTCAAAGCCACAACAATTCTACAGGGATGGTATCCAACAGCTGCCCAGACGATGGGAGCAGGTCATGGCAAACGATGGTGACTACATTTTGGACTTATTTGTACTTGTATATACAGTAATTAGCACTTTTCTGTTGTCTTGCATTTGCAAACATTACTTCCTTTCCAACCTGATATTTAGAAAGTTTTTCACTAGATTAAATGCTGTCTCGTAGGCCAAGATGGTCATACAACTTAATAGAAAAAGGAATATTTTGTTTTTTGTCAGTACTTTCTTTGCAATGTATTGCATGTACATAGTTGTTCTTTGATATCCCACATGTGGTGAAAGTAACAGGATGTTATGCTATTCAGACTTCATAATTCCTGTTTCAGTTTGGCTGTCTTTCTGAAACAGGAATAATTATGTAGTGCAAAACACACACATGAGGATTAATTCACAGCTTGGTTGTTCATAGATCAGATGAACATTGCTTAATAAGTGTAGATGTAACATCGTTTTTAACAAATGCAAATATATTCAAGGTAGCAAGAATTTTGAGTTTATGATTGGAGATTATTGTTGTGAAGGAGAAGTTGTCTCTTTATTTTTAAATGGATTTTCAAAAAATCTCATTCTATTTTAACTTATGCGGATATTGTTGTAAATTCATGATGTGTCATGGGTGAAAAAAATTGTTTATTAGTGTTGACTTGCATTCTTTAAAGCAATGAATCCATTGATTTAAAATTAAAATATATATATTGGTAGAGAAATAAGAAACCTTAAATTTATGCATAAATGTATTCCATAAGAAAAATGATTGCATTGAAATTATATTGTTTAGGCTGAAAGAAGGAAAATATGAATTTGTGCCTAATATTCATGCTTTTAAATGGGTATTTTTCTTGAACTATGATATTTTCTTGATTCCCCCCTTCACTCTGATGTTTTGTGTGTGAGTTTATAGTATCAAAATGTTAACCTGTCATGTACTTCATTTAAATATCTAGATTAGAGGTATATACTGAGTTTTTAAATATTGTTGTGAAGGATGGGGTTATAAATAAGTTTTTAAAAATTTTGATTGAAAATTTCTTTATTTTTAGGCCTAGTGAAAACAAAATTAGCCCGTTGGGAATTCGGGATGTGATACCAGATGGTCGGCAAGTTTATGATCTCCAACTGACATACAACTTTAATATTGTAAGTAAGCAAACAATATAATTTTACTGAATAAATTCTGAATCATGGGAGGGGAAGCAAATGATTTAAACTCTTTTTATTGTTCCATTGTATAGGCAAAAGGCACTGAAGTGACACCTGTATGCTCATTTCTTTCGGAATTGCTGTATGAATCAGAATATGAATCTCAGATTTGGATGTTGTTTGACTGCAATAAACAACTTCTTGCAACTGGTGATGCTTACCCTAGTAAAGTAAGTAAAATTTTTCAAGATTCATATGTTTTGATTTGATGGATAAGTCCTAGTGTTTTTTTTTTTTGGGGGGGGGTCTTTTTTTAATTGCATGTGATGATTTTAATGAAGTGCAGAATTTTTTTTAGCTTTATGTTAAATTCAGTGAAAACAAGTACTAAAACTTCAAAAACCATCCTTAAGTTATGTAAAAGACTGCTTATTAAGTTTCAGTTGATTAATTTAGCCTTTTTCAAAACTTTAGAAAGTGATAACTTCAGTCTTTCCATTCTTTCTGATGCTGAAGAAGACTACCATAAAAGCCTCCTTATTAAACAAGTTTTACAGAATTTGAACATGATTTTTGAAGTTTTAATACTTGTTTATCTAAAGTTATATGTTCCAAATTTATCACGTTGATGCCAAAAAAGAAGAAAGATCACCCTGGAATATGAGTGTCTTAATGAGCACAGCTTTTAAATAAACAGAAAGTGCCCTGTTGGTGGAGTGGTTGTACTAAGCACAGGCTTCTAACTAATTGTCTTGAGTTGGATCATCTGGGATCAAGTCCCAGATAAGGCATGGGTGATGTGTTGGTTCTGTCCCTTCCCTAGAATTGTGGAATGGGGCAGGTGACCCTTATCGCATTTAATGTTCATGGAGGTCATTAAACCAAAATAAATAAATAAAAAAAAAGAATGCCTGCTAATTTATTACATGTTAATCCATCCATCCATCTCATCCGCCCATGGCAGGTTGAGTCCCGCAAAGACAACTTCATGATGTGTCATGGGTGAAAAAAAGTCCTTGAGGGTTACTGGCAAATTAATGCAGCTGGCTTGCCATTCCTCAGCTGCATATGGGTAAGGGACAAAGTGCGTCCGGGGAAGACTTAATAGGGAACCATCTACACATTCGCGTCCCCAACTACAGGGAGCTTGCAGACCCCAGGAAAACCACAGACTTTGATGGCCTGCAGGAGAATGTTAATTAGCATATGGCATTTTAAAACATTTTAAAACTAATGTCTATCATAGCTAATGATCTGTTTATACCAGACAGGGCAGCTCAGTGCAAACAGAACTTCTTAAAGCAATTTTTTTGGAAGTAGAGACATTTTTACAAAAGGAAATGTCCATTTGCTTACCAGAAAACTGAATTGTGGCGGTAGAAAATTCACACTAAACATTATGTGAATTTTGCTTCTGATATGTTAAAGCACAATAGTTTTGTACAAGTCTACCTAAAGTGAAAAAACTTCTTTTGATATATCAATGAAGGAAGAAATATTAATACATGGAAAATCAACAGAATATTCAAAGCAAACTGAATTTGCTTGTACCTCTTACTGGTTATCCATGTAACACTTCTCAGAAAACTTGAAAATCTCATTGTCCTGGAGCAGGAATCGAACCCTGCATCTCCTGATTACCGGTCAAGTAAAGTAGCCATTACACCACCCAGGACAGTGATGTTCCAAGCAACTAAGACATAGGAAATCGAAAGTCTTCAAATTTTCGTTAATCGAAGCATCCTTGCTTCCTCATAGCACTTTGACGCAATTCCCATGCGTACGTATGTAGGTCGGAGGTCACCAGTACCCCAGATAAATCAATGAAGGAAGAAATATTCTTCATAATACATGGAAAATTGACACAATATTAGCATGCTCAGGCGGTAATCGGGAGATGAGGGGTTCGATTCCCTCTCCAGGAAGATGAGATTTTAAAGTTTACATGGATCACCAGTAAGTGGTACAAGCAAATTCAGTTTGCTTTGAATATTCTTTTGATAAGACTTCCAGAAAGAGAAAACTGTTGGGACAAATAGAAACATGCCCTTGTGTGAACTCTGGCAAAGGGGGGAAAACAGTGGCCATTCTATCAGAACTTAGCAAAGTGGTATCTTTGCCCTCTTCATTTTGCATGTTCATTATTGAATGACATGTTGTTCATTCAGTAATGAATATGCATAAGCAAAATTTTTCCAATTTGATTAGATACACTGCTGGCCACCCAAAATGCAACACCAAGAAGGAAGCATCCGATTGGCCTGAAATTCGCAGCATGCGTCGCCCGCAAGAGGACATGTAAATGATTAGCATTGCAGGGCATATGCAAATCATGTGCGCCCGGCACGCCAACGAGAAGCACTATAAGAAGGGTGCACAGAAGGCAGGGTGTAAGTAGTGGAAGTGTGTTGTGCTGCCAGACCTGTGCGTGGGAAGCTTCCTGATGCCTCGTCGCAGAATACGGCAGTCATTCCAGCACGTTTCGGAGTTCGACAAAGGACGAATAGTGGCTTATCTCAACAGCGGTTTATCATACCAAGACATCGGCGCCTGTGTGGGACGACATCCAGCCACAATGAGGCGAGTATAGATTCGGTGGGTGCAGGAGGGACGGACCGATGTGAGCGATTGCCGCGGCACACCACCGAACAAGAGGACCAGCATGTTGTGTGGCGGGAATTGACGGCTCGCACCGCCACATCACGAACGCTATCGCAGGAATTAGGGTGTGTTGTGCAACAACCTGTGTCAGCATGTACCGTTCAACGTCGTCTGCAGGAGCGGGGACTTGTCGCACGGCACCCATTGCTCCGATTACCATTGACGTTACACGACCAGCGAGTGCGGCGGCAGTGGGCCCTTGACCGCCGCACCTGGGCTACGGAATGACAGGACATTGTCTTCTCTGACGAATCCCGCTTCTGCCTGTAACACCACGATGGTCGAATCTGCTTGTGGTGGCACCGCGGCGAGAGACTGTATGATGCCTGCATTATGCTTCACCATACCAGTCCATCGCCTGGCATTATGCTTCGCCATACTGGTCCATCGCCTGGCATTATGGTTTGGGGCACAATTGGATATGACACCCGCACCCCTCTGGTACGCATCGCCAGTACACTCAACAGCCACCGCTGCATCTCCAATGTTTTGGAGCATGTAGTCCTCCCTTACCTGCAGGACCTGGTAGCAGCCACGTTTCAACAGGACAATGCGCGCTTGCACGTGGCACGCATCGTGTGACAATTCACGGCCCACCAGGTGTCACTGCTGCCGTGGCCCGCCTGTTCTCCTGATATATCGCCCATCGAACATGTCTGATTGCTGATCGGCAACCGAGTGGCCTGGCAAGCACCACCGGCGGCTACGCCTGATGAACTGTGGCAACGTGTAGAAGCAGCCTGGACCAACATACCCCTAGTCCAGATTCAAAGCCTCTTTCGTCCGATGCCGTGGCGTGTAGCGGCTGTTATTGCCAGCCATGGGGCCACACGAACTATTGATGTCTGTGTGTTCCACAAGTTGCACTGGCCTGTAAGCTCAATCGTTTCATCTTTGTATCTGTTGTTATGTGTCCAGTAAATCTGGCTTTGCTATGAGGGTCACATTGATGAAGAAATTAATCGGCGTACAAAACTTGCCTGGAGAGCTTTTGGAAGAAACAGCATAATTTTCAAGAGCAATATGCCATTATGTCTTAAAAGAAAAGTGTTTGATCAATGCATCCTTCCAGTGCTTACGTATGGTGCAGAGACGTGGACCTTAACTAAAAGAGACATACAAAGGCTGCAGACAACTCAAAGTAGCATGGAGAGGTGCATGCTTGGTGTAACCAGGAGAGATAAGAAGAGGAACTCGTGGATCCGAAAAATGACAAGAGTGGAAGACATCATGATCAGAGTTAAATCCCTGAAATGGCAATGGGCTGGACATACTGCCAGAAGGACAGATCATCGATGGACAGCCGAAATTTTAGATTGGATTCCAAGGGACAGGAAAAGACCCAGAAGAAGACCACATGGGAGGTGGGTGGATGAAATTCGAAAGTATGCAGGGGTGACATGGAGGAGACTGGCACAAGACAGACCGTTGTGGAGGAAACTTGGGGAGACCTTCGTCCAGCAGTGGATTGATAATGGTTGACAATGATGATGATGATGAATTATGCAATCCAACATTTGTTTGTCTACTGACGTCATCAAAGTACAGGACGTCACACCATCTTTTTTTTTTGGTTCCAACACCACCAAAGGAAAAATTATTGATTTTTAATATAATCATGGTTATGTTTTAGAAAATATTAAGTATTATAAGTTATAATATGAAGTTATTTTAATCAATGCTCAAATTTTCATCCTTAGGAACACACTGATTGTGAAGAAAATGTGTACAAAAGTTTTTCCATTGGAAGTATAGGAAGCAAAATTTACTTGACGTCCATCTTAATGGTTTAGCATAATATAACTGCTTACGGAAATGCTTTTTGGACCGTTTTTGTTTTCCTTAGTGGTAAATTTAGTAAGTGCTTTTAAGTTCAAACGACAAAGGTCCGACCTTCCAAAAATTAACGACAGTAAAAAAACTCTGAAACTTCGGAATAAGAAGCCTTATTTGCTTAGACATGCAATAAAAATTGAAATATATACGAATTTTCCAGTTTCTATTTCATGCGATATACTGATATACTTGGAGATCGGGCTGCAGGGCCCGAGCGCTACTCTGGAAACGTGTGTAGCAAGCCTAGAAGCGCAGCTCCTAATCTTAAAAAAAAAAAAAAAAAAATCCAAAATTGGCAAAAATTTCCTTCCTTTTTATTTCTGAGCATTCCATTTTTACAAATTTTCAGTTGCTGTCTGACATTCATTGAAAAATTTCAGCATGACAGAATGGAATTAAACTCACGGGCCACATGAGAAAGAATGAAAAGGCTTGTGTTTATAATAATATTGATTATTTGAGTGAGGTTATGAATCTTTGAACTTAACTTTCAGTTAAAGAAACAATTAGTTAACATGATATCTGTGTTGCAAAGAATTTCGAAGTCAGTACCTGACATATCTACATTTTTTAGTATTCTTCAGAAATTTGAATTATATAATTGATTGCAGCATAGCTCATAGAAGATTTGAGAATTCCATGTACCCAAGGTACCTAGATATTAATTTTTATTTTGAAGACATCTATATATTTTTTTCATTTTGGAATTTTTTTGGAGACTATATCTTGCAGGCCATTAAAAAGTGCTTTGCAGGCCAACTGATTGAAACTTGTTGAAGATCCCTTTCCCAAAAGAAGCCTTGTGTTATTTGCAATAAGTGGCAGAGAACACGTGATGCAAGTCTGAAGCTGACCAGGCTGTAAACAAGAAATTCTGAGTGGGCCATACTTTCCAAATCGATGCCCGTGCAGACCTCTCAAAAGCTGCTGCTAGCATCGATGCACTGTTGCACTGGCATGACTGCTGTGTCGTGCAGTAAGTTTACCATCCACCTTCTCGGAGACCAATAATCCATCCCCTCTCAAATGCATTCAGCTGGTGATGTGGTTGGCAAATTTGAGGTAGCAGCATTCATTAGTTTGTTTTCATCAAATTTATGAAAATGTTTCCTCATAGAAATCACAGGTCAAACCTGGGAAAATCTTCTCATGATAAAATCAGTCTTAATTGTGACATTATGGCAGAGGTGTTCTTGCTTATATCAGCAGACGTCGCAAGTGCATTGGTCCCATACTTTTAATCATGTGCCTAACACCACTAAGTTTAGATGCCTACTGGTTTTCATGTTTGTCTGACCATTCCTTCAAGGGTGTTGCAATTTCTTTCCATCCTTACAGAACTTACTGGGCTGGATTGCAGTGCTACTTCTATGTAGTGATTGCATTACCTCTGATGGTATGTGATTTTTTTTTCTCCATTTTTTCACAAAGTTAATTGAACAGTTGTGATGTGAGGGAGCCTGTAGTGTAGAATCATTCCCTGATTTTAAAATAAAATTCAAGTGACAGCAAGTTTACCCCTTGGATGTAGATAGCTTTGAAAATTGTAAATGTATTTTATTTTTAAAGAACACAAATTGGATAAATGTATTTTGATTAGTGAGTCGAAAGTTTTGCAATATTTGGATCACTTTATCTTCATACATACCTTTACGGCGAAAGCTGACTAGCATTCAAAGTATAAGCCATCGTGTTGCACCATCTTTAGCCACCTGTCTGCCAGTTCTTCAGTTCCACAGCGGTACCAGTTATTGTCCTTCGAGGTGAAGAACTCCTTCACCCCAGCTGCCACCTCCTCATGGTTGTTGAAGTGCCACCCGCGAAGGAAGTGGGCCATGGACCGAACCGGAACAAGTAATAATCCGACAGGACTAGATCCGGACAATATGCTGGGTGTGGCATCAGTTCGATGCCCTCAAGTTCCTGGAGTTTTGCCGGGGTCATTTGCGCGGTATGAGGCTGAGCGTTGTTCTGCTGTTTGAGAGGGTGCTTTCTGTTTACCAGTTATGGGTACTTCTCCTCCAAAACATCATACATCTGCTCCAGCTGTTCAGAGCAGAGGTTGGCATTGACCATCTGGAACAAATTCACAATCTGAGTATCTGGAACAAATTTGTAATGGATAATCCCGTCAAAATTCCACCAGGCGCAGAGCATCACCTTGTGCTTGAAATGCTCACGTTTGGCAATGGGTTCAGGAAGCTGGCCCAAGCTCAACCACTACTGTTGTGTGTTAGGTTTACAGAAATAGACCCACTTTTCATCGCACGTAACAATTCTCTTGATGAACGTACATCGCATGGGTTTTCTAGAAGTTTCGTGCACACTTCCAGTCGGCGGTTTGCTACAGCTGGCGTCAGCTCGTGAGGGACAATGCGGCAGCTCCTGTAGACCTTTTCTAGGTCCTGAAGGTGACTAACCATGGTGGTCTGTGATATGCCCAGCTCACTTGATAATCTGAGAGTGCTGGTTTTCAGATTTGCCTCTACGGCCTTGCGCATGCCTCCGAATCCACGGTTCGCAGCCTACCTCCTGACCTTGGCTGATCGTCAAGGTTTCTGTCACCTGAGTGAAATTTCTCAAACCATCTGGTTGCAGCGCTGTGGACCACGGAGCCTTCCCCTTTCGCATGACAAATGTTTCGTGTTGCTTGAGCAATGTTATGGCAGAGTTCAAACTCATAAAGCAAAAGTTCCCTAATTAGCCGGTTGTGGCTGTTCATCTTTTAGGCTTCTCAACCACAGACAGAACGATGACATGCAATGCTGTTCACAGCAATGACTATCTCTTTGTATCCCCTTTGGCTGACTGCAGTGCACGACTTCAACTAGTTTAAGCACTTGACATACCTGCCGCAGCACACGTGTTTATGCAAATATTGTAAAACTTTCGACTCGCCCTCTGTAGTTAGTGAATAAACATGTTTTAATTATTTTTTATCAACACTGACATGGTGAATGTATGACTGCTTACATGTCTTCAAGGAAGTGCCACTGCTCAAAAAATAGCTGTTCACTAAGTTACCAAAAACTTGTAGAACTTTCTTGAATGTAAACAATACATATGCAATGTATGTGTGCAGTATTTAGACATACTGTTTCATGACCATTCTGTGTATTTTGCAGTTATCTTTTTTTTTTTTTTTTTGTCTTTCTGTTACACAGCTATTCAAAATAACAGAATGACAAGTGTTTTACGTGTGATTTCACTTCTGTTCCTCTTATTATATTTTCTAATATTTTTGTTTCTTTCCAGTATTCTGTAAAGCTTGAAAAAGGAGAATACATTTTGAAGCTGCAAATTCGCCACGAACAACGTTCCTTGCTAGAGAAATTGACTGATATTCCTATGCTAATTCAGGCAAAATTACAGAATAATATATGTTTAGATATTTACGACAAGCATTCTCAGGCATTAATTAGTGGAAAGAAAATAAATACCAAAGTAATGAGCCCAGGAATTAGCTTGCCAATATTTGTTGCTCCTCTTCCATCTGATAAGTATGTTTAAACGATTTTCCTTTAAATTTTGCATGAAAAGTTTTGAGAATATCTAGTTGTATCTATCTCTGATAGAAAGTCTCCCCAAATTTGCTCTAAATTTTGCATGTAAGATATAAACACTAGCTGAATTGTGCCAGGTGCTTCTCGAGTATAGCTTTTAAAGATGCAGTCTGTGTACTTTTATTTTTACTTCAGTAAATGACTGTATTTCTTAGTCATATATTAATGGAATCTATTTAAGTACCATCTGTAAAACCAGAGAAAAATTGGTGAACAAACACACCCTGTGGGGGATTGATACACCTCCTAGTATTTAAGAACTCCTTAAATGAGCCTTTTTTTCCTTAATTTTACTGATTTTTGGAAACGTCCTTAAATTTAATTATAACCCCTGGAGAATAGTATTTGACTCCTGGAAATAGTTTTTAAATGTCTTCTGTTGCTTATTTAGCAGGGTGAGTCATAAGTTTGTAGCATTTGGTGGTACAGATGGAGAAGCTCCCTGAACAGGTGGGACATGCGCAGTAAGGTGGAATGTGTCCCACGCCTGATTGGGTGATGTGCTTTGCTGCTCAGACAGGTAGGCAAGTGTTGAGCCCAACACGTGTGTGCTGCTCATGCGAGACAAGAATGTTCGAAGAGAAACTTATTGTTTGTGTGCTCCTATGCCATTATTGGAAAAAAAGGGTTGAACGCGACAGCTGCCATGAAGGAAATTTGTAGTGTAGAAGGTGAGGTGACAGTGCACCCAGCAACAGCAAGAAAATGGTTTCAACACTTCTCGTCCAGAGACACAGAGCTTGTTGATAAAGTGAGGTGTTTGAGACCAGTCGCCACCAACACCGAATCCCTGCGTCTAGCTGCTGAACAGCACCCGACGATTAGCAGAGGAGGTTCATGCATCACGAACCACCATTGTTGTTTGTCCCCTACACCAGCTCAGTTTTCACTCCAGATGTCTGCGAAATGGTTCCCCATGAGTTGAGCCCAAAGCAAGCTCAGGAGCATGTCACCCTGTGTCGAGAATTGCTGCAAAATCTACGTGACAACCAGTTTTGGCCGATGATGGGAATCTGCATGCCAACCGGCTGCAACACATATACAACGTTCTACACCAGCGCTACCCCGCAACGGTGAACTGAAAGAAGATCCTCCTGCAATTCAACAACGCCCCATGTCATAGGTCACGGATTGTCAGCCAGAAAATTCAGGATTTGAATGGCGTCAAAATCCTACCATACCCAGCCTATAGCCCAAATTTTGCCCCTTTGGATTTTTACCTTGTTTCGTTCCATGGGTGAAAGATGGCAGCATCACTGAGTGTTTTGCATCCTAGCCAGCTGCCTGGTATTGCAACAGCATTGCATCTTTGGCTGAATGTTGGCAAATGACCATAGACTCTGCTGGACTGTATTTTGCCAAATAGCCATATGTGGTCAACATTTGGTACTGGACTGAACATTGTACCCCAAAATGCTGCAAACTTATGACTCACACTGGTAGTGGGTGGTAGGTGATCCCCCCCCCCTTTGTTTGCTGGAAGTTGTTTGTTTTGAGTTCACCTTTTGCAATTGATATGAGATTCTAACATTTTTTAAACATCAAACATCAAAATGGCATGTATCATGATTATTGAAAAGTTTTTTTTTCAGAATAACACTTAGAAACGCTATAACTAAAACTCTTCTTTCATTTTTTTTTTCTCCATTAAACTAGACATGTAACTAATGAGTTGGATGTGTACTTGTCTTTCAGAGATAAGTTTTTTGAAATTAGGTTTAATGTTGGATAATTGGAGCCATATGTCTGCTTAGTGATCAAGTTTATTTCTTGGTGAGGGTGTATTGTGGTTCGTACGCACCTTGAAAAGTCCTTGAATAAAAAAAAAACGTTCAAGTCCTTTGAAAGTACTTGAAAAAGTTTAAGGCTCTGTAAATAATACTTGACATTTTTGTTCTGTTTTATAAGTTATGATATGAAAGAGAATGTGTTAAATAATTGTTTGTGCTAAAAAGATGTATAGAAGATTTCTGCGTAGTTCCGATAAAACACCAAGCTGATCAAATAGCGCAGAACTTGCGTTCAACCCAGGGGACTGTGTGGAAAGCTACTGTCGTGGCTATGATACCACTACAGAGTAAAGCGGCTGCCTTAGGAGTAAAATAAATGGAATGATGTATACGCAAATTGTGATGGCCTTCTGTTTACTGGGATTAGGGATGTGTTCTTGGTGGAGGGTGGAACTTCCAGGAATTGCTTGTGCTTCACGCGTGGAACCTTCATATCCTGGCAGTATCAAAGTCATGCATCAAAAATACAAAATTAAAGCAAACGATAAGTGTCATACCAGCAGACGAATACGAAAATAATGTACCCTTTCAAAATATTCCACGAAATAAAATGATTTTGAAAAACACCAAAACACAGGGGTAATTCAAAGTTAATAAAATAAACCAGCATGGGGCCAGGGGGTAACAGGCAGGTCATTGAAAGTGTACCCACCCCAGCTGAGATTAGTGGTCTGAACTTACTAAAATTTTGCCTACTGAGCGAGCGACAGTACACACATATGATAATTCGGGTTTAAAAAGTCCTTGAAAAGTTCATTAATGGAAACTCACCTAAAAGGTTGTTTCTTTTGCAACATTTACCACACGTATATTTCCAACTGACTTGTCATAATGCGCGATGCACTTGTCGTGGTTGTCGTATCTCTTCCTTGTGTCTTCATATATACTCTTGCCAGTTGTTTTTTGAGCCAATACATCTCTATTACATTCACATTTTCTTCACATACGCACATCTTTCATTATCTTGAACGTACACTGAAGTGCCAGAAAAACTGGTACACCAGTCTAATACTTGGCAAGTACCCCACAGGGAGCGCAAGACTGCAGAAATACGACAGGGCATGGACCACTAGTTTCTGGAAATATGCTGTAGGCAATGCACACCATACTTCTTGCAGAGCATTCCACAATTAGGGTGTACTTCGAGGTCTCGGATTCCTGTGTTTGATAGTGCATTGCATGGCATCCCAAATGTGTTCTATCACGTTCAGATCTGGGGACTTGGGTAGGAATGGCAACATACTAAACTCAGATGAATGCTCCTCTAACTATAATGTGGCATCCCGACACTTGTGTAGAAGTGCATTGTCCTGTTGGAACAGGCCCAACCCATCAGCATGAATGCAGGACATGAATGGGTGTACCTCGTCAGAAAGGATGCGCACATAGCGTTGGCCGGTCACAGACGTTTGTAGACATACCAGGGGTCGCAGTGAAGTCCAGCTAGATACACCCCATACCATTATTACGGACCACCACCACCACCACCACCACCACCAGCCGGTACAGTTCCCTGTTGACAGGCGGGATCCATGGCTTCATGGAGTTTGCGCCACGCTCGAATCCTTCCATCTGCCCGATACAGTTGGAAACGCGACTCGTCAGACCAGGCTACTTGTTTCCACTCGTCCAGTGGCGGTGTTGCCGTGCCCAAGCGAGGCGCATAGCTCTGTGTCATGCACCCATCAAGGGGACTCTAGTTGGGCGTTGGCTCCCAAAGCCCATATCGTGCAGGGTACGTTGCACAGTCCGGACGCTGATGCTTGTTGAGGCTCCAGCATTGAATTCCAAGGATACCTGCGAGGGTGTTGCTTCACGCCTATCGCGTGAAACAATTATTGACAGTCGACGATGGTCGCGTTCACCCAATGTCTTTTTACAGCCACACTGGTATCGTAGGTTGGAGGATTTGCCAGAATTTTTGTAGTCACGGTACACCCTTGCAATGGTCGTCCGGGAAAATCCGAACTTCGTTTCTACCTCCGAAATACTATGGCCCATCTCACGAGTGCCAACTAAGACACCGCGTTGAAAATCGCTTAAATCGTTATTACTTGTCATTCTCATGCCGAAAACAGCTCTGACAGCTGGCAAGGATGTCTATTGCTTTATATACGCACTGGCAGATGCAGCCGAGTACGCGCATAGGTGATGTTGCTTTGTATTTTGCATAAGCTCGTCTGTACCAGTTTTTCTGGCACTTCAGTGTACATTTAAATAAACGAAAATGTTATACATAACTTCATTCTATTCATTAACCCTAATTATCTTGGTCGTTATTTGCTGACCACATTATTATATTCACAACATTTATACATACATTCATATTAAAAATGCTATCTATATACATTATTTACAGAAGCCTTATTCCTTCAACTTGATTCATTTACACAAAGGCTCAACCTTCCTCCTCCAACCCTACTTAGTTTTTCGATGGGAAACACAATACGCTTAACCACCGATACTGTAAGCCTCACCCCGTGACTTCATCCGCCTCTAGCACTTTCTGCCAGACCCTGGCTGTCTTCAGAAAGCCTGTCGAAAAACAACTGTTCCTCTCTGCAGTCGCAGAGCAAGTAATGCAACCGTCTCCGGTCCTCTGCTCTGTCACTGTATCTGACGATGTTTGCCTGTGACGTCATCTGTTCTTTAATTTGGTCAAAATCTGGTATTGGAATTTTTTTTTTTCCTTTCTGTTAAATTTTTATCAGGGCCTTCCAATTATCATTTAGTATATTCGGATCGTTATAATTACATAATCTATCCCTATTTTTTTTTTCAATAAGTATTGACTCAGCTGTTCTCAAATGTCTTTCTGTTTTACATTTTTTTATTCTAATGTCTTCAAATTTTGGATATTCTTTGTTTTCTAGGCAGTATAGAATTAAGGCAGCTTTTTTTTTTTTTTTTTTTGCCAATTTTTTAAATGTTTGAATGAAATTTAAATTAGACTTAAATCTTTTGAAAAATGCATGGGTCATTCACTTTAAAATGTGCGGAACCCTTAATAATTTTTCAGATCAGCGCCTATGACACATAAGCTGCCATTAGTTTCAGAAAATTTTTATTAGCATGACTAGTGGTTGCGCCGTACTTATTACTCGTGCCACGCTGTCTACGCCTTGGCATTAGTAAATTCGTTTGGGCTCGGTGAATCATATGCCAGCGGCAGTCTGCAGTAAGTCACTGTGCTCATAACCTCTTGTATTTAAAACAACATGACATTTTTCAAAATAATTACCTGATTACTGTGCAGTAAATTACTCTTATCTTTCGCATTATACTCTTTGTTAACAAGTCAATTTTTCGTTTTATTATTATTACTACTACTATTATTATTTTACCCGCGGGCAAAAATTTCCCCAGAGCTGCCTTAATTTCCCCCGAATCTCGTTCGCGAGTTCGAACAAATTCTGCACCCCTGGTACAGGGTTCCCACTCAACCTGGAAAACAGGGAAAACCTGGAATTCTCAGGGAATTTGAAAATGGTTCCAAAAATCAGGGAAAATTATCCTTTTTTGTAAAAATCAGGGAATACTCAGGGAAAATTACCCTTTTCTTTTGTAAGAATCAATGGATACTTTATTTTGCCAAAAAACTTATTTTTTCAAGATTTCAAACTTTTGCTTGCAATTACTGCCTGCCTAGAATTTGGTAGATCTTACTTTCAGTTATATTAAGTATTTCCTTTATTCTCTAAAAAAAAGATGCAAAATTGAATTTTTAAAATTGCCAGTTATTAAGCTTTTGTTCAATTTCTGCAGGCAGTTGTTATAACATGGAACAATTAGGAACAATGGCTCTTGCTTGAAGAAACACTTCACAAAAGAACCAACCAAATGATGGATCAAATTCCTTTGTCTGTTGGCTCTCTTGAAACATGTTTCTTTGAACAGAGCCATTCCATCGTTAAGCTTAGCTGCATTATGTTATAGAAAAACTGAAACTATTCAACTGACAGTTTTTTTACATATGACCTGTTTCTATGGGAATGTATTTACAAATTTCGTGTGGGTAGTATTCACAAAAGTTCACGGAACTTTTATACAGAAAATAATGTGCACAGTTAGTTGTTATTAATGAAAAGCAAGTAATTTTATAAAGACAAATTACTTAAAGAATTTACAAGTGTGTGCTTTGGTGAGAAAAATGAATGGAATGGAATGAAATGTAACAATTCTTTGCAACTTGCCACTCTGGAAAACTTTAAAAACCACCTGGAGAACCTGGAAAAGTCGGGGAATTTTTTTATTACTTTTGAGTGGGAACCCCGTAGTAGTTGTTTTACAGCATGCTTTACAATTTCCAGGTATTCACTTCTAGGATGGCCCAAAATTCAAAGTCACCTTTTTTGAAAATGTTTTAGGTTCTGTCTGCCTCCATGTTGATCAGCTATCCAATTTCTCTGAGTTGTTGGTCCAAATCTTCTGTTGAGACTGAAACTGGATTTTTGTGTTGACTCATGTCTTCTTTTGAAAGTGGAAAATATTCTTTGGCTGAAGCTTGTAGGTTTTTGAGACATTCTATTATTTCTATAGAGGTTTTTGACAAAAGAGGAGTTTCTGATTCAGAAACAGAATTGTGAAGTGTAGGGAAGTACTCAGTAATTCCTTTCTATGCACAAGACTCCCAAACCTGGATATTTTTCACCTTTGCTTCAATTGTATCATAAGCTGAAAATATTATCACAAATGTACCATGAAGTGATAGATTCAGTTCACCGAGACTCGAAAAAATATCAGTGGGGTAGGGCAAACACTGCGACTACTAGGGATAAAAAAGTTGAAATGATAGGTTGAATGAAAATTCAGAAAGAAACCAGTTCTGCAGGGTGAAGAGCTGTACCAGAAATTTTCACCAAGACAACCATCTATCTTACTTCTGTGTGAAACAAAAAATTCTTAAATTCAGTTTCCAATTCTTCCCAAAAAGTTGAAAATTCATAGGCCTAGATGTTATGAAATTCACTGTTTGTACAGTTTCATTGAGAACACTTTCAAGTTCAATGGTGTGTGTGTGTGTGTGTGTGTGTGTGTGTGTGTGTGTGTGTGTGTTCACTGTCAGCATGTCTCTGAGCAATGCAGTAACTACCGTATATCATCATCATCATCATTGTCAACCATTATCAATCCACTGCTGGACGAAGGTCTCCCCAAGTTTCCTCCACAACGGTCTGTCTTGTGCCAGTCTCCTCCATGTCACTCCCGCATATTTACGAATTTCATCCACCCATCTCCCATGTGGTCTTTTTCTGGGTCTTTTCCTGTCCCTTGGAATCCAATCTAAAATTTCGGCTGTCCATCGATGGTCTGTCCTTCTGGCAGTATGTCCAGCCCATTGCCATTTCAGGGATTTAACTCTGATCATGATGTCTTCCACTCTCGTCATTTTTCGGATCCACGAGTTCCTCTTCTTATCTCTCCTGGTTATACCAAGCATGCACCTCTCCATGCTTCTTTGAGTTGTCTGCAGCCTTTGTATGTCTCTTTTAGTTAAGGTCCACGTCTCTGCACCATACGTAAGCACTGGAAGGATGCATTGATCAAACACTTTTCTTTTAGGACATAATGGCATATTGCTCTTGAAAATTATGCTGTTTCTTCCAAAAGCTCTCCAGGCAAGTTTTGTACGCCGATTAATTTCTTCATCAATGTGACCCTCACTTGATATCTGCTGTCCAAGATAAACATACGTATCTGTTATCTCCAGTTTTTCTCCATCAATCGATAAATCTTCATTTCCTGTAAAAGCATTAAACATCACTTTTGTCTTCTGAAAGTTCATTTTTAATCCCACTTCTTTACTCTTGTCAGCAAGTTCCTGGATCATACTCTGCAGCTCTGATGGGGTAGTTGCAAAAATGACTACGTCATCAGCAAAACGAAGGTGGGTTAGATAATCTCCATTAATCTTTATCCCCTTGTTTTCCCAGCTAAGCGACTGAAAAACACCCTCCAATGTGGCATTAAAGAGCTTCGGAGATATGGTGTCACCTTGTCTCACTCCCTTTCCAATTTTTATGTGTGTTGTATTTTCAAACAGCCGAATCTTTGCACTTGCATTTTCATAGATGTTATTAATAATATTAATGTATGCATCTTCAATACCGCAGGATTTCAGAGCCGTGGTAACTGCTGATGGTTTCACCGAATCAAAGGCTTTTTCATAATCGATAAAAGCCATGCACAATGGAAGTTCATATTCCCTCGCTCTTTCAATTAGTTCTCTCAGTACGTGGATATGATCTATTGTGCTGTAGCCACTCCTGAATCCAGCTTGTTCTCTCGGTTGAGCCATGTCCAGTGTTACCTTCAAGCGGTGTGAAAGAACTTTAGTGAAGATTTTATAAACCACTGATAGGAGGCTGATAGGTCTGTAGTTCCTGAGATCCTCAATGTCACCTTTTTTATGTAGCAGGATCATTGTAGCATTGTTCCAATCCTCAGGAATCTTCCCTTCATTAAGGCATCGAGTGAAAATTTGGGCGAGTACTGTTTCAATTTCTCCACTTGCTTCTTGTATGATGTCTATAGTAATTCCATCTTCTCCTGGAGCTTTCCCCCGCTTCATGTTCTTGATTGCATGTGCAACTTCTGCTGGGAGGACTGGAAGAACTCTGGTACCTTTCATGATGTCTGGAGTACATGTATCATCCCTTTCATATAATTTGGAGTAGAAATCTTTCACTCTTGTCAAAATTTCGCCTCTATTTCTTGTTATAGAACCATCTTCTTTTCTCAGAGCCATAATCTGTTTTCTTCCCTTACTGAGATGTCCCTTTGCTATCTTTAGGCTTTGGTTGTTTTCAATTGCTTTCCTCACTAGCTCACAGTTGAATTTCCTTACGTCTTCAGTGATACTTTTTCGTGCTGTCTTGCATAGCTCTATATATTCCACTTTGGAAGTCACATCTTCTTTAGTTGTCCTCATCTCTCTTCTTTTTTGCATCAACATTTTGGTTTTTCCTGATAATTTGTTTACATGCAACTTGTTCTTAGACCCAGCTAATTTTGTTGCTGTTTCCATAAGAGCTTTGGTTACTTTTCTGTTAAGTTCCGAAATATCCACTTCTTCCGATGTTAGGCCTTCTAAAGCAGAGAATCTGTTCTTCAGTTCCAACTTGAAAGTATTATGGTGTTTTTTAAGGTTGGTTATGTCAATACATTTTGTTTGTCTTATGAGCTTGCCACGTTCCAGTTTAGTGTTGAGGTGCATCTTACATCTCACCAATCTATGGTCACTACCTGTGTTGAACTTGTTTAGCACACTGCAGTCTTCGATGACGAATTTTTTGTTACACATAATAAAATCAATTTCACTTGTCGTCCCAATTGGATGTCTCCATGTCCATTTCCTGTGTGGCTTTTTCTTGAAAAAGGAATTCAAGATGAAAAATCCTTCTGCCTCTGCAAACTCAACGAGAGTATTTCCACGCTGGTTTCTGTTGCCGTGACCGAATTTACCTACTGAAGTTTCATTCTGTTGCCGGTGCCCTATTTTTGCATTGAAATCTCCCATAATTATCTTCAAGTGCTGCTTACCTTTATTATTTAGATGACGAATTTCCTCATAAAATTCTTCAATTTCTTCTTCAGGATGACTTGTGGTGGGTGCATAAGTTTGAATAATCTGAGCCTGGTATCTTCTCGATAGTTGGATAACGAGTCGTGCAGCTCTGTCCGAGGAACTTTCAACTTCTACCACTTTATCCTTTAGTTTCTTGTTTATTATAAATCCAACACCACTAGTTCTGCCAGTATCTGTCCCATGATAATAGAAGAGATGTCCACTTTTCAGTTCAATGAGATCTTCTCCCTTTCTCCTTACCTCACTCAGCCCGACGATGTCCCACTTGATCCTTTGTAGTTCCTCTTCCAATTCAAGAAGCCTTGAATCAGAAGATAGGGAGTGTCCGTTGTAGGTAGCCAAGGTCAGCATCAAATGGCAGCCTAGTCCGGTCCTCCGGGGATTCTTAGCACCCTCTGCCTTCATGTCGCACTGGCCGCTGCCTTGGCCAGGTACATTCCAGCTGCCGGAGACTGAGGGCCAAGATTTAAGTTGTAGAGTCATTTTGGAGGTGTTTGGCCATAACTCACCACGCTGGCCAAGCGGGTTGGTGAGTGTGGGATAGCATTTCCTCTGATCCCGATGGTATAGTTATACCGCTATTTGCGGTCGTCAGAGCCCCTTTAGTGGGAACAGGATGCACCACGAGAAGGCGGGGTTGACATTTGTCAAGGAGAGGCTGTGATGTTACGCATCACCTGACCTTACCGTATATACTCGCGTATAAGTCGAGAAATTTGGGACAAAATGAGAGCTTCAAAGTAATGGGGTCGACTTACACGCGGGGTCTAAAAAAATCGTTAGTCCAAAAGTTTTTCCCGTGAGGCAAAAGGCAATCCATCCCAAAAGAAAGAAAAACACCGATGTGGTAGAATTACGAAATCGCGACCCTGCGAGAGAAAAAAAAAAAAGAAAGAAAGAAAGAAAAAACACTGATGTGGTAGAATTACGAAATCGCGACCCTCCGAATTTCTCCGCGCTTTGAAAAGTCTCCTTTCTCCTGGCTTTGCATATCCACAGCGCAGTCACAGCCACACATAGAAAGCTCCGCCCTTCCGGCTACCAGTTGATTGCGCTGACCTTCGATGTAACGGAGCCATGCGACAGCCAGTGTTAGGTGTTGCTTGTTCTTAATCGCACGTGTCTCGCTTCTCCTATTATGGGTGACACAGATTGTGTAAAGAAACGGATGTCCTATAACGCAGGATTCAAGTTGAAAGTGGTTTCTTTTGCAGAAAATACTAACAACTGTGCTGCTTCACGTCAATTTGGCATCAACGAAAAACTGATTCAAGATTGGCGTAAAAAAAAAAAAAAACGGACTTGGTGAAAATCGCAAAAGGCGCTGCGCCGTGGAACGACATCTTTCCCAGAGCTGGAAAGTGTCTTGAATGATTGGATTGTGGGCTGCAGACAAAATGGTTACATTGAACTGCAAACTGGTATGCATTTGCGAGCAATGAAGCTCGCAAAAGATGAAAAGTTTGCAGCCACAAATAACACTTTTCGTGCCTCACCAGGTTGGTGCACAAGGTTCATGAACCGCTATGGGTTGTGTCTACGGCAGCGCACGAAAATTGCACAAAAGTTACCTCGTGACCTCCAAGCAAAGATAATGGAATTTCAAAAGTATGTAATTCAAAAGTGAAAAGAGACTGCTTTTGAACTTTCCCAAATAGGGAACATGGATGAAATCGCCATGTGTTTCGACCTTCCTGGAAATAAGACGGTGAACCAAAAGGGAGAAAAAAATATCTTGATCAAAACGACTGGCCACGAAAAATCCAGTTTCACGGTTGTTCTTTCCTGTTTGGCCGACGGCAGTAAGCTACCTCTGGTAATTATTTTCAAACGCAAAACTCTGCCGAAAAGCGTCGTCTTTCCGTCTGGTGTGCTCGTTCGTGCCCATGAAAAAGTATGGATGAACGAATCCGGATCAATTGACTGGTTAAAGAATGTGTGGAACGAAAGGCCTGGGGCACTTTTGAGGAAACCTTCTCTTTTGGTGTGGGATATGTTTGTTGCACACCGTTGTGCAGAAGTGAAAAAAACTGCAGAAAATTCAAAAACAACTCTTGCTGTCATCCCAGGTGGGTTGACATCTGTTCTTCAACAGCTAGATGTCTGCCTTAATAAGCCCTTCAAGGAAAATGTGCGGAGGTATTGGGCAGATTGGATAAGTTCCGATTTGCCGACGGAAACCAAGGGCGGAAATCTAAAGAAGCCGGATGTCGTTTTGATTGCGCGACGGGTCAAGGATGCTTGGGATGCGACACTTGCGGAAATGGTCGTGAAATCATTCAAGAAATGTTGCATTAGTAACAAACTTGATGGCACAGAGGATGATGGGATTTTTATTGGTGATGACGACAGTGATTCTGATGACAGAGGCATAGATGGGAATACTGATGTTTATGACGACGCGCCGATGACGGAGAAAGACTTTTGAACTGTTTGGCGAGTCTGAATTGGATTTTGAAGGGTTCCGATGAAGTTTTCGGGTATGCAAATTAAATTTAGTATTATATATATAATTTTTTTCGTTTTCAAATGATTTTGAATAAATTCATTTAAATTTTTTTTCTCATTCCGGGATTGACTTATACGCGAGTTTCCGATTTCTTACGATTTTTTCCTCTGAAAGTGTGTGGGGGGGGGGGTGTCGACTTATACGCGAGTATATAAGGTACTTCAAATTTTGGGCATGAGACTTTGAACACAGGCAATAAATCCATGATATTTTCTGATCAGTGCAGATATCAGCACGTTCATCCCAGGATTGTCCATTTCCTTTGACATAAGAGTCAACCAAGTTAAAAATATAATCCTGGTAGTCTAAGAGCTAGCAAAACAACAGTTAGTGATCAATTGAGTTATTATGTGTGTGCCAAATGACAGCCAGTCCAGTAGTGTAAGTTGCAATTCGTAAGATCCACTACCTTTTTACACCAATGAGGCATTCCATTACGACCACTCCCAGCCTTGAGAAATGAGCCCCAGATCATCTAGATTGGACCGTGGATGATTGGAAGAAAGTGGCCTGGTCTGACGAATCAACATTTCTAGTGCATCGCGTGCACTGCCGAGCACGGATATGCCAATTTCCAATCCTGGGTGCATTTCTGGGTGGAAACAGGCTGGCAATGGTGGTGTTATGCTGTGGGCAATATTTTCTTGGGGCACTTTAGGCCCCATTATCCCAATAGCGCAATCCCTGACATCTGTCAGGTATCTGAACATCGTCGTGGACCAAGTTCATCCATTCATAGCAATTGTGTTCCCTGCTGGTGATGGCCATTACAAACAGAATAATGCACCATGCCACACTGCTAGAATCGTCAAGGAGTATTTCGAGGGACATGATGGTGACTTTCTGTTAATGCCCTGGTCTCCAAATTCACCTGACATTAAATATACACTTATTTATAGAATGAAATATACACTTATTTTCAATTTTGAATTTATTACTACCAATAAAATTTCTAAACTAAGAATTATTAACTAGAAAAATTTCAAATTAATTGAAAAATTGGGTACTACATTTATTCTGTGGCTTCGTTCTAAAAGAGCCAATGTAAAAACATAGATATTTTCGAAAAATTGTTCTTTATTACATAATATAGAACTCATATAAGTCGTGCAATATTGGTATGGTTTACATCAAAAGATGAGAAATCTATTGATTTTGATCACATTTAAAAGATTCTATATTAATTTTAAAAATATTCTTAGCATTGCAGAAACAAAATCTGACGTGACGTCTGATCAAAAACAATCTTTTTTTAGAGATCATATTTGCTTCGACGTCATTAAAAAAGGTAATCACAAATATTTTCACCAAAACGATTTCTTTTTCACAAATTGCAAAGAATGTGATCGGCAGCATGGCCCCTACCTATGCAGTGTCTTTGTTGTGTGTGGCATCTCATTGGGTAGACATGCCGACCTCTGTATGCTTCCAGGAGGCTGTACGACTATTAATACTCAGCAATTTGGAAATGAGGTCCTAAAACCCCATGCCTTGTGCTATTGCAATAGGAGGAAATTTCATTTTACAAGATGATAATGTTCAACACCACCATGTAAGACAGGTTGACAAATATCTGGAAGTAACACCATGTGCAGGATGGAATGACCAGATCAGTTTCCTGATCTCAGTAAGATGAAGCTTGTTTGAGATGCTTTAGGGAGACAGGTTGCTGCTCTCCGTGTGCTGGCAGATGTTCACGCCAGACAGTAGCCATTATTGTTTCAGCAGCTTTTGGGCAGTGTCACTAACAGCACAAAAATGACTGTGAATCCCGTGTCACAGTTGTGGATGACCACACCCTTTAATGATCTCCATCTCCTATTCCACAAGGTATGCCCTTTTGCATTATATGTTACCAGTATTGATTTTGAGGTGTATTCGCAGTTGTGTACTAATAAATGTTTTCAAATCCATCAATAATTACTACATATTTACCCTGTGGAAATTTTGAACCATTCTGAATGTTGCTTAAGTTTGGAAACCAGTGCATTTTCTGTAAATTTATGTGCACCCACAAGATTTTGTGATTTATGTATGCTCTGCTAGTCCATGTTTCACATTCAGATTGCAATACTGAAGATGGCTTGACAGTGTAATCCAGAACATACCCTTTTTACCCAGTTAAAAAAAAAATTTCTTGAGTCTTTACAAATAATAATAACAGAATAACACCATAAATTTTATTAACGCAATTTAAAATATTATGCTCTTGTTAAAAGCGAAGCGTTCTAAGCACTGTTTTATGCTGGATTTTTTTTTCTTTCTTCTTTTTGTAGGAAATAAATACTTGCAACAATGACTGGTTGGCTTTACACTAACTTGGGGTGAATTTTGAACTATCTTGTAGATTTAAAATTTATGCTGAAGTTTACTTTTCATTTTTCTTGAGTTTTGCAATTTGAAATTATCATTTTAGATTTTATCCAAATGAAAGTCTGCATACAGTTTTAAGGAGTGCAAGCTTGACTGCATGCTGTGGTAGGGTTTATCTTCTACTTAAACATACATATGTTGGAGCACCCCATTGTAATAACAGAAGGTCATCATGAGACCAATATTTTTGAGAGATCTAGTAATTGATTTTGTTGATTTCTTAAGCACATACATAGGAATTTTGTATTCTGTGTTTTGAACATAGTTATTTCTTTCATCCATGGAAAGAACTCCTAACCATAATTAACAGTTTAGTTCAAGAAATCAAACTTCATCTATTAATTTTCTTTGATATTCTGACCTTTACTCTGCTCCAGATTAATAAGTTCTTTTTAGATATCAGAGTTCATTATGACAGTTGTGCAGTTATATACACCAGTGACATGTTATAACACTGTTTGTTGTACAAATTGCTGTGTTGAATATTAGTTGGTGTTATGTTATTGCCAAGTGCCTTTTGTTTCCTTGATTTTTTGCTTTGGTGTAGTCATGCAGTGTCACTTAGTTCACTTCGACACATCTCCATTTTCGTGGATTCCCCCCCCCTCCCTTAGATACTGTAAATTTACATTTGTTTTACATGCGGTATCTTCATTTCTGAATGTCACTTTGGGAAAAAAAAATATATTTTTTTTGTAATGAACATCTGCAACCATTGCCAAAATTTTTCACACATTTGTTCAGAAATATTTACTGCAGCTGCATGTGCACTTACTTTGATACCTCTGTGGGTGTATATCATACTGAAAAGATTCATCTTTCATTCATGGAGCTTCTCCGATTTCAGAAATAAAAGAATGTAGTTTGATTAGGTTCTGTTCCCTTGATAACGTCACAGGGTGTTTCAAATGCTTGAAACACTTGTGGGTTGCTTCTTTAACCCAACTAGTGTAGCTCTCATGCATCCCCCCCCCACACACACACCACAGTATTTGTGGCTCTTTTTACTGAATTCTTTGTTGTGCTATTTTTTCCCAACTTTGGCAGGTCAGGATTTATTATTAAACAATGTTGTTGTTATCTAGTAACTTTTCTTTTTGTTCCTGATTATTTTTATGATAATTTTTCTTTTGTCATGGGTTCTTTTAGGTTGTTTGTTTTTCTGTTTAATCTTTCTTCAAGGCTTTTTATGCCAGTTTTTATTTTTTCTGTATGTTTTTTTAACTGTTTTTATTTGTGTAACTACCAACACAAACTGAAGAAAAAATATTAAAGAACCCACCACAGAAGACAATATACACCTGAAATAATCAAGGATGAAAAAAAAAGTGAAAATCAACAGATAAAATTTTCAAGCCACACAACTCTATAATGAAAAATTAAGAAAATACCTATCAGTCCGGCATAAGGGCAGCACAACCAGCATGAAGTGAATTTATCAAGTGTTTCAGGCTTTGGCCATGCATTGTAAAATGTCAGCTAATTTAAAAACTGAGCTGGTAGGTTTATTAGTTTTTCAGTATTTTCTTAAACTATCAAAGTTAAAAATTGTATCACAGTTCCAAGAAGTTGAACATTTTATACCTTAAGTATATCCACCTTTTTGCACTTTGTAATGATTATCCTAATTAGGAAACAATTAGCCACATGCTTTGTAGAAAATTTACTGGTTTTCAAAATCACCCATGCTTTAAAAAAATAATAATTGAGATACCTTTCGTATGCTAATCTCAAGACTTTTATTTAAAATTTTAGGAAATTTGGTGTCGTCTATTTTCTCCTTGATTCTGATCTGTGTGTTTCACAGAACTGAGGAATTATAATTTTTCTATCTAATAAAAATTTTGTAGTACTCAATAAAATTTTAATCTGTTTTGTTAATCTTTGTTTATTAACTACCTTTTTTTTTTGTTTCCCAATTTGATAACCATTTTAAAGTCTACAAAAGGTAATTTATTTATAATATCTGTTGAATGTCTCTAAGAATGCTTTGAAATATCTTTAGATTTTGTTTTTCAGGTTGCCAAAGAACTGCCTTCCAGGACAATACTTGTTGGGTACAATATCTTATGCCAAGGATGAGGCAGCTAAAAAAATTGTAAGTCATCTCACATAATTTCTGTTTTCTTCCATAAACCACATAGGGACCTTTTGATGCATAGCATTACACATCGAGTGTAAATCTTATTCAGGCTTTCCAGTATGCAATTAATTGGAGCAGATTGGGCTTACACGTGGAAGCAGTTCTGTGGAAGTCTGAAGCTATTTAACCATTAAAATATATCTTTAAAGATTTTAAAAGGTAAAATATCTACTCAGGTTTTTTGTCTCCAACATAAAATTCTGAGATTTAAGTTATTCAGAGCCAAAATAAAAATAACACTAAAAATTGAGTTTTTTTTTTAAACCTCCGCTGATGCATTTTGAGGATTTATTAAATAAATAAAGTGAATATGTGTATATGGTATCATCTTACGTCCTAACTGAAGATGTTCATGTTCAATGTGTAAAAAATTGTAGAAACTTTCTACTACCTGCCATGTGCAAGCATTTTTATTGCAAGAGTTTTCACAGGAAGTCATTGAACTTTTTGATAAATCTGTGGGTTTCATTGTTGTTGCTCCTGGTCAGGAAGTTTTATGGAATTTCATATTTTTGTAAAAGATCATTGAAAGGCACTTCAAATTAACATTCACATTTCAGTATGATGAACTTGTGCATTTTCGTTATTACATCTACTGTAAGAATTTGTGTATTGTAATTGTAGTATGTTGGATTTTGAAGTTGTAGATTTCAAATCTTAGGTCAGTTTGATGATGTAGTGTTAGTGTTCTGAGGATCCACAGCCTTTAACCGGTACCTCATGTGCCTTATCAGAGAAAACACTTTTTTCATTTTATCAAGTTCCACAGATTGTGATAACATTTAGGCTATGTTAATGATCTTGCAAACTCCATTTCTATAGTACCTGCTGTTAAAGAGGTAACCAGATCAAGATATTGTTAAATTTGCAATACTCATTGTTATTTTATTGTGGCAGAGATGGTGAGAGTAATGGGCACTGTATGTAAAACTTACAATAAATCCATATCTTCAGTATATGTTTATATATTGAAGATTGCCAGTATTTTGTATAATAACAATGGGCTGTAAAACTTCTGAAGGAAATGAGCTGTTGCACTTCATCAGTCCAGCCACAGTTTTGTAATTTAAATCCTCAGAAATGTTTTAAGTGTTACAGCAAGTGCATTATATTTTCAGTCATGGCCTTAAGTTCCTAATCTGTGAAATACAATTTTTTTGTGTTTTTGTAAACTTCATTTTTAGTCCTTGAAATTAAATGTTTAAGAAGTACACAGTGATTGTACTTTGTAAATTTTTGTGATGTTTCCTTCAATTTCATAAATATATTGCTTACTATATAATTTATGACTAAAAGCTTGTGGTGTTAAGATAGAATAATAATAATAATAATAACAACAACATTTCGCACAATAAAATGTGTATTATACATCGACTATAGTTTCGCAAAGCGTTTGGCTTTGCTTCCTCAGGACGAATGGAGCGTAAACATTCAAATCATTGTGACATCATCAGAATTTTGACGGTCACGGGTTTTGGTGAGTTGTTTCCACGCGCTTGAAAGAAATGGAGTCGACGTCATGTCGTTGACAAGCTGTGACGAGTTCCGGTATATGTGGAAAACTTCTAATATATTAAGCTTGATAGTCAAGTCCAGTTTATCAATAAGCGTAGCGTTTCCAAACAAAAATGTATGGTTATTTTCGTGACAATGTTGAGCTATAGATGACTTCTTCAGTTCACAGTTCCCGACATAGGTCTTGTGTTCCTTCACACGGAAACGTAAAGCCCTGCGGGTCGGTCCTATATATGAAAGTCCACATTCGCAAGGAATCTGATAAATTCCCCAGCAGTTTAAGTCTTCGACGTAGTCTTTTCATCCGTAAAAATTCATCTTGTTTATGGGTTTGAAAATAACTTTGAAATTAAAATTTTTAAGGTTTTTGAAATTTCGAAGCAAATCTGAGGAACAAATGGGATAACTGCCCAATTCTTTCGTATTGGGATGTCTACAGGCATGAGCATGCAGACAGGCTTTGGTTTCCTAAATTTTGGGATAGCTTTGTCTATAACGGAATGGCTGTATCCTCTGTGTGCTGCAATTTGTTTAAGAAAATCAAGCTCTTTCTATAAGGAATCCTCGGTTAGGCAGATATGTATTGCACAATATACGTATGTAAAGAAGGCATATATCTTTTGTTTCCATGGATGATTTGATTTTGCATGAGGGGGTAAGGAAACAGCAAATGGTTTTTAATAAACTGTTGTACTAAAGGATCCTTGAGAGCGTGACACAAGGACATCAAGGAATGGTAAGCAACCATCATTTTCAGTCTCATATGTGAACTGTATATGAGGATCAATTGAATTGATAAGTTCAACTAATTTAGGTATTTCCGATTTCATGCCATTCCAGAGAACAAAAGTATCATCTACATATCGAATCCACAGGTCAAATGTAACAAGCTGAAATAGTTGGTCTTCAAAGTGGCGCATGTAGATTTCGCATAAAATAGGTGACAGCGGGCTACCCATTGCATGTCCTTCTGTCTGTTGGAAAAATCTTCCACAAAAAAGGAAACTGTTTTGTCTTATACAAATTTCCACTAGTCTCAAAATTTCTTCTATTTCCGGTTGGCTGAAATGATGTTCTTTGAGACTTGCTTTCAATGCTTGGAGAGCTCCATTCACTGGGATACTTGTGAACGTGGATTTCACATCGATTGATAACATGAACTGATCGTTGAATGGATGTCACTTTAGCCGATTGACAAAATCAATGGAATTTTTTACAGATGTTGTGTTCGAAGAAGTCGTTAAAGTCGATAGTTTCGAAGATAGAAATTTGGCCAACTTATGTGTAGCTGATTCTATATTGCTGACTATGGGATGAAAGGGGACACCAATCTTGTGTATCTTCGGAAGTGCATAAAAACGTGGACAACGGGAATATGAGGGCTTCAGATGATTTTTTGAGCTTTGGTCAAGGGTTACACAACTTGTTACCACTTTCCGAACTTCCTTTAATTGTTTCTCCGATGGGTCATTTTTCATTTCCTTGTACGATCCCTCGGAAATAAGTTTTTCGACCTCTGCCTCATAATGTTTCTTGTCCAGAATAACAACTTGTCCTCCTTTATCAGCTTTAGTGATGATAATATCGCGATTTGACTGCAATTCTTTTAGAGCATTGTATTCTTCCTTGTTGAGATTCGGTTTAAATGGTGGAATGGACTTTGCCGTTATTGTCTGGCTAACGCAATGTCTAATCATTTCTTTTTTATCTGTATTTAGATCGCTTTTTATCACGGACTCTTCAGCCAACGCAATGATATTGATACCTTTTTTGAAATCGCAAAATTCGAATTGTAACTTAAAATCCGTTTTTGAATTTCGCTTGGGTTAAAACTAGAAAGGTTAGATATTATTTCATTATCCGGAAAGATATCCTCAATTTGTGAAGTAGAATTTTCTTTATGGTTGCTGTTATTTGATAATTTTTCATTTAAATTTGAAAAATTTACACATCTTATAAAAGAGAAAGATCCATGGAAAGGGATGGAACCAATGAATGGCGGTTTTTCCATTATTATTGGTAAGAGAGAAGACAGATTTTTGAAGTGGGAATTTTGGAGGAGTTTTTGAATTGTAGAAGGTGGGAACTGATGGGCTTCAACAATTTTCTTAAAGACAGGGATCCTGATGAGCTTCAACAATTTTCTTAAAGACAGGGATCCTGATGAGCTTCGACAATTTTCTTAAAGACAGGGATCCTGTCTCACCCTTGGACACCCCTGGAGTTTATGCTATTCCCATTTCAACTTCCTCTGGTCTCTCAGAATGGGAAACCATTTATTTTTGGATAAATTAAACTTTGAAAAATGCTAATGTCATTGTTGATTCCTGGAAAATAGATTTTGGACTCCTTAAAAACTCTTTAGTTGGACTTACAAAAGTCACCATAAACTCTCAGTCAAGCTTTTTAAGTTTTTATATGTTGTCTCAGACATCAGGAACTGCTTCTGTCTATTGTGAACCATACTATCAGAAAGTTAACCTGCTCTGTGCCAAATTGGCAAGGTACCTTGACTTGACTTGCTGAGATTTCTTTTTGTTGGAAACTCATTGTTTGGTGTATTATTGCTAACTCCTTGTTATTAAGCAATCTGAGGCTTCATGTCATGGACAAAAGGCAGCAATTAATTGTTATGTGCATGGAATGTTATCTAGAGTTTCCTTGTGCAATCGTACTTAAAACTCCGTTTATTAGGTGTAGATATATACAAGCATAAAGTCAAGAGTTTTCACCACCGTGCGGGTGGCTTCATCATGCAAACAGCTCAGTGTGAAGAATGAGAGGTTCTATTTAAAATTAAAAAAACATAAATAATAACTAAAACTTGCGCCAAGTAGCAGGTAATTCAGTAGAACCATCTTCATTGCAGGCATTGGGGTTTAGCCTGTGCGAGGCCTTACCCTTAGCTTCTATCCTGCTTTAGTTCTTGTTTGTTTTTTAAATTTTAAATAGAACCTCTCATTCTTCACACTGAGCCGTTTGCCTGATGAAGCCACCCATATGGTGGTGAATGCTCGCAAGTTTATGCTCTTATATATCTACACCTAATAAACGGAATTTTAAGAGTGATTATTATACTATTATTGGTGTTTTCTGCCTGATACTACTCTATATATTTGTTTAGGGTTTTCTTGTTATTGTAACATGTGGCAGTAAACCATAATCTTTACAATGTTCTATTATGCATGCGATGAACTGCATTGTTTGGTGAACTATTTTGTTATCAATAAATTGTATTTCCATATCAAGCATACATATGTATGTCATTAAATTCAATGAAGTACATTTTGCAGTGATGCTATTCCTGCAATTGTTTTGCTGTTCATTTATCCAAAAAGGTTACTTTGAAAATAGAAGATATCAAATTCAAAGAAAAAAATAAAGGAAAAGGTAAAAGAGAAAAATTGTTATGTAAGTAATTTATAAGATATTGCTGGCATGGCACAGTTGAGCTAATTGCCAGCATCAATTCTGTGTGAAAGGTGACAGTTTCCATTGCTGCCCATCTGATTCGGGTTCACCCCCCCCCCCCTGAATGTAACTTATCTGCATCGATGGGTCCCTGAAAATCAGCTGTGGACATCTGACCCATTTCTAGCAGTTGCCCCTGTAATTTATGGTATCCCCCAGCATATTGGCTGGTGCCTGATCTGGTGTATTATTGGGTGATGATCTGTAATGCCTTATTAAGAAGAAGAGTAATCTCAAAAATTTATCATTACGTATTGTAAACAGTTTACACTGTAATTCAGTGTGTGACCAAGGACAAGAAAGAGGGGGACATGTTCTGGTCCTTTTTTGGGATCAGGTGGATTTTTTATTATTTTTTTCTGAGCAACCTAAAGCTTGCCATGGAATGTGTAAAATAAGTGGAAGGTCATATCTAAATAATGTAGGTGATTATCAAAGAAAGATTTTAGGCTACTTATATATGTGCCTCATTTTGTGCACATCAGTAGTTGCATTGCACTGTACAAGTACTTGATGTGCATAACTTGCTTGATTTGATATCATTAGGTAATTAAAAAAACAATGGGTGAGATTTTCTGTGAAATACGATTTAGTGTTTTATGGTTTTATAGATCTTTTTGGCATTATCATTTGTATTTTAATTCTCTTGCTGCATTTGTCACACTTTCCCCTTATTAAATTCCTTTTTTAATCATTCCATTTTAATTAATTTATTTTTGTCATGCAGGATATTTATCCATTGAAATACGTAGTTACTGAGCTACCAAAGAAGTCTTCATCTTCAAAGAACAATACAGAGAAAGAAAAATCTATGGAGGAAGAATATGGTGAAGCATTGAGAGACTTGAAAATATCTTGGTTACACAAGTATGTTGTGATAATTTTTAACTTAATTTTTTTTTAATTTCTTTTTCAGTCAAGCATTTTCTTTTTTTTGCTTTATACTTTATCCTCACTCACATGACCAAATTAGCTGGACTTCAGAGCAGTGTAGTCATGCTGCCATCTTGTTTTTTGAGGAGTAAATAACAACAAGGACTAAATTATGAAAAGTACTGAAAATTTTTTTTTTCCAAAATTTCCTAATTTCAGATATGGGTTTATACCATACTACTTAGAGTATATTTTGGACATTGCTTTACCCTTCTTTTTCCCTTTTTCCTCACTAGGCTTTTAAAGTTGCTTTGCAGTGGTATGTATCTTTGGAAACAACCACTTGCATAATTAAAAAAAAAAAAAAAAACATCCACTTGATCATTTTGATCCTCATGCTTTTCAAGCACCTGAAAATATAGGGTAGTAGTTTGTTTCCCCATACCACTACTCTTTTCTATGTATATAACTTTATACTCTTAAACTACCAGCATAGCACATTATTTCAAATGTTACATAACAGTATAATAAGGATAAATTTGTTCAGGAAATGATATTCTCTGCAGCATGTACCTCTCCCCTTTTGAACACAGTTTAATGCAAAGTTCTGAAGTTAATTTGGTTGAAATTTGTGGTGTAGGTCACAATGAGTCACTTTTCTGGCTCTGTGGAGAATTCATAGGAATGGTACTAACTTGGTTTGCTGCAGAAGTCTTTTTAGACACTTGGTTCAGGCTCTGTTTTGGGCACATAATCAGTTCTTGTTCGGTACTTCTTGTATTTTTAGCCAGTTTGTGTAGTTGGTCAGTAGACCATTTGTGTACATACATAGCATTAAACTGCCCCCTGAAGTTTAAAGGTTAGTCCTCAAAGAAGGAAATTTTACCAAATAAAATTTACCATTGATGTCAAATTTTATGCTTTGTTTTTATATAAAATATTTTCAGTTACAGTGAGTGATCTTGACACATCAGTCACGCTTCACACACATTGGTCACATATCTCATACAACACCTTTTCCACTTTATAGTCGTAATTTTGTTCTCTTTCTTACATTCTGGAACCTGATCCATTATTTTTCTGGTCTTGCTGTAAAGTTCTGTCCTGTTACCTGGACTGAGAAAATTCTCTTAGTTAGCACCTCCTCATCGTTCTTTCTTTTAACATGACTAAACTTCCTCACCGTAACAACATTTTGTTTTGTATTACATATCTTTGTCACATCTCCATTCTATGTATGTGATTTAATCAGGTCTTGCCACCACCTCACCATAAGCACTGGAGCTCTTCAGCATACTAATGACTCTTGCATCTTTTCTTTGCTATGCAGGTGTAACCTTTGTTTTTTTATATGAACTATAGTTTCTGAATGTAAAAACTACTTAATGTGGACCACTTCTGTACCTCTCAGGCTGATCTTGCATTTGTTACTGATAATCTCTTGCTCTCAAAAACCATGACTTCTGGTTTTCCTCTTATTTTTACTTATGTTTAAATTTCATACACACTTCATTCATTGTGAGCATCATACCCTGCAGCTCATGTTTGCTCTCAGACTACAGGTCTGTTTAATCAATATCAGGGATCGCATTCCTCCTAAAATTCCTAATATTTTGTGACCCTCCTTAAATTCCTAAAATTATACCTAAAATTTGCTATTCATCCTAAAATTTTCGTAAGCTTATTTATTAAAAACACAACCGTTATTAATGCCAATAAATTTACCATTACGGTAAGGTAAAAAGACCTGTTATTGTAGAAACACAGCCTATATGCTGTGCTGCTGAAGGGAGGGAAAATGACGCCATCGAGATGCACTTGCTTCGGGGCGGGCGCTCCACTTTTTGCCTTCAGACAGTTTTCGAGAGTAACAAGAGATCTAAGGGAAAAGGGGAGGGGTCATTTTTACCCCTGGTTTGCGCTTTGCAGACGAACTCCGTGGCACGCAGAAGATCGTACTTTATTTTTGTACATGCCTTGTGGAACCTCCTCTTTCTGCTGATGTTTTGTTATTGTAAACCGCAGGTGGGTGGAAGCAAAGAGGAAGCATGTGATCTCCTTCCGTAACCTCCGGTAATGACGATGGGATGGTAGCTGAGTGTTATCGTGACAGGCAGTAGAGCACGTGATCATTGACCTTCGATCGTGCGTCGGCGACAGCGACCTTCGATTCGCAATATATCTCGGCTCCGACTCGCTTTGACTGAACTTGCGTGAGATGCGTATGATAGTTTCTGGTTTTGTGTCTTTTATGGTGTTCTCTGTGCTGTGTGCAGGTTCAGTTCTCTAGTGGTGACCTGCTTTTTTTTTCTATCTTCTGACATCCTCGCAGCCAAATTTCGGGAAGTTGTCTGGTTTTGAAATATTGGAACGTGTTTTTGTACTTCCCTTTCATTTTCTGTTTAGTAATACAAGTGTTTAAGATGCCTAAATCCAAAACGAAATTTCAAGATGCGTGGCTCGCCAAAGAATTGGACGGAGTGAAGTTGAAAGAATGGTGTTCTGCAACTGAAACAATATTTTCTGCTAAGTGTATATTGTGTTCAGAAATTTTCAACATTTCTAATAGTGGCTTTTCACAAGTAAAAGCGCATCATAAAGGAAAAAAACATTTGCAGAAATTTCAAAGTAAATTTCAAAATAAGTCCATCCTGAAAGCCTTTAGAGGACGGGATCTTCAGCCCAAAACAAATATTAGTGAAGTACTGAGTCATGATTTACAGTTGGCTAAAGCCGAAGCATTATGGGCCATGAAAGTTGCTAAGAACAATATGTCTTTTGTTTCATGCACTGAAACAGTTGAACTTTTCAAAGAAATGTTTCCTGATTCTGCTATTGCAGCCAAAATGCAACTTAAAGAAAAAAAGTTGCTTATGTGATATCACATGGATTGTCAAAATATTTTGAAGAGGATTTGAAAAAAGACATTGCATCTAGTAGCCCAGGAAAGGTTACTATAGCATTTGATGAAACTACAAATACACAAGTGAAACGGCAGTTGGATGTGTATCTCAGGTACTGGTCTTCAGAAATAAATTCAGTTTCTTGCCGATACCTAACAAGCGTTTTTCTGGGTCATGCAACAGCAGATATTTTGCTAAAAGAAATTTTTGATGTGTTATCATCCTTCAATATTTCGTTGAACAGAATTATTTGTGTATCCATGGACAGCCCAAATGTAAATAAGTGCTTTTTACGCAAATTCAATGAAGTTGTAAAACAAGAAACAGGCCAGAAATCTTTGGAACTAGGTTTTTGCAACCTGCATGTTGTTAGTAATGCATTTAAAATTTTTTTGACAAGCTTAAATATAGATTTTGATGAATTTGCTACTGATATGCATTACTTTTTAAAGAGTAGTGCTGCAAGACGAGAGGATTATAAATCTGTCGAGGATATAACATTGGTCACTGCCAAATTTCTTTTGCGTCATGTCAGCAACAGATGGTTAACCGTTGTTTCTGTAGCCCAGAGGCTCTTGGATCAATATCTAAATATTACAGAATATTTTTTAAACTTCTTGCCATCTCAAAAAATATTTGAAAAACAACTACGCAATTCGGCAAGGTATAAAAGAATTCACTGTTTCCTGAAAAATGAGCTAACTCCTTGCTATTTAGCATTAATTTCATTTTCACACCAAAATTTTGAAAAGTTTTCATTATGTTATCAGAGTGAAGAACCAAAAATACACCAGTTATATTCTGATTTAAATACTTTAATGAAGAATGTTATGGCTCAGTTTATCCAAGATGATGTTATTGCAGGGAAATTTGGAGAAGACCTAAAGAATGTAGATTTTGAAAACAAAAATTCATGGAAAAAACTAGGGGAGTTAGAAGTTGGTATGAAGACAAAAAATCTCCTCGGGAATGTTCAGGAGACCAGGCAGAAATTATTTCTCTTAGATGTAAGATCATCACTAATTGCAACCACAAAATATTTAAAGTCAAATTTGCCATTCTGCAATCAAAAGCTAAGAGACATAGAAGTTTTAAAGGTAAAAGAACCAAAGAAAGAGTCAACTCAACTTTCAGTCACTGAAGGTCTTTCAAAAATAACCAGAATTTCAAGTGTTTTGCATCTTTCTGAGGAACAAATGGATAGAGTAAGAGAAGAGTGGAAACTTTTAAGTTGCGATAAGCCAACTCTAGATGAACTAGTGAAATTTTCAGAGGAAGGGCATATTCCAGCGCGGATTGATCATTACTGGCGTAATATATTTAGTATTAAAGACTCTAGCGGAAAAGAAAAATACTCAAATCTTGCTAAACTCATCAAGTCAATTTTAGTTTTACCTCATGGTAATGCTGATGCAGAAAGGGGATTTTCGGTTAACACTGCTCTGTTAAGGAAGGACAAGGCTAACTTAAAAGACTCAACTATAACATCATTAAGAATAGTTAAAGGGGCCATTAAACACTATGGATGTGTAAGTAAAGTTCCCATAACAAGAAATTTGTTAAATAGTGTTCGTGATTCACATAAATTTTATAAAGAGTATGTTGATAAGCTGAAGGAAGAAGAATCAAAAAAGGTAAAAGAAAGGAAGCAGAAAGAGAGGGAAAATAAGGAAAAGCAGCTAGAGAAAAAAAGAAAAGCTGAGTTTGATGACAAAATAAAAGAAAATGATGCAGAAATAAATAGACTTAAAAAAGATAAAGAAGCCTCCCTAGCAGTAATTCAAGAGGGAACAGAAAGAATGAGAAAAACTGTAGAAAAACAAAATACTGTTGAAATAGCAGTTGCCTCTAACTTGATCATACAAGGTTCAGCTGAAATAAAGAAAACTGAAAGTAAATTAGTTGTGGTGGAAGCAGAAAAAGATAGGCTAATCAGGAAAAGGTTAAAACAATAATATGAAAAAAGTAATTCAGTGAACAATTGTACATTGTTCTTGGTTTTCAATTACCTTTTTAGGATATTATAGTTTAATGTGAAACCTGAAAACTTTACTGTGAAAATCGTGAATTGCTTCTGGTTCAACAGCATATTAATGTTCAAAGTGAAACTTGAATGTGGTAAATATACTTGAATATGATAATAACACGTGAAAAGATAAGAACTGAACATTAGAAGTAAATCATACTTAAACTTTAGACATTAGACGTTATGCAAAAAATTTGGGTGTGAACTTTGACCATATATACTAATGGACTGCGCATTGGCAATAGCTGCATCAAAGCCGCCATGGCTCAAACATTGGGCACGTCATCATCAGACTCCAAATCTCGTGTAAAAATGCTGTTATGATTACTAATTTACGCTGCAGAACTTCAGTGTTTTCGGTGTATTATGTGAATGCGCCTCATATATAATGAAAACTCTTCAGGTAAGTTTACTTATGAGCTATATACATGCATGATCGTGTTGTTTACATTTTGTGATTTATAATGTGATGAACATTTGCGAAGAATTTGGAACATGCATTCTATTATTTTTTTTCTTAAGTTACTATATTTTTATATCAATAGCTGCAAGTTTCTGGTTAAGTAATTGAACTTTATTGACTTAGGTATTTAATTCGTTTCTTACCCATGAAAAATCATAGAACTTTCTTTACTATATCGGTCAGAGCAACCATAAGCACAGCAGGTGTAACCCATCTTTTTTACTGTTGTCATGTGATTTTATGTTGGAGCCAGAAATTTTGATGTCATGTGCAGTCTATCAGTATATATGGTTGAAGGGTGTGAAGCAAACTCTTTACAATGTATACAAAGTTGTTTTGCTAGATGTATGCAAATATACATCTAGTTTTTATTGAAATACACTCCTAAAATTTTTCTAAAAAGTCCTAAAATTCCTACCTAAAATTTTCCAGAAGTATGCTATGATCCCTGCAATATATAACACTGACATGCTCACAAATTCTTAAGATGTAAACCAATGCTATCAGTTTTGGCATTATGCACATATGCCACCATAACTACATTAGACAGCCATGTAGTCTGTGCATATCGTTACATTGCGTAGTAAATTTCTGCATATATACCTCAAATTTTCAAGATTTTCCATGGAAGCATCGTGTATGCTTCGTCATAAGTTTACTCTTAATCATCAAAGTAAACAAAACCTTACCTACCATAATTTTTAATTAAGCATATATAATGCAAAATTTAGTTAGTACAGCTCTTGCCAAGCATGAAACCACTTATGGATCTATTAACTTCTTCATTGTAAAGCACTGTACCTTATCAGCAATTATCTTTTCAAACACTTGTCTTGATATATCAAGCAGCCTGATATACCAGGACAAGTGTTATATACATCTGAGCTTACCACCATTTTCCTATCCTTTCTCCAATCCTATTTGTATCACCATTTCCTATCCTTTCTCCAATCCTATTCTTCACATAACTTAGAATTTTATTTCTCCTATTTTTCCTGTCTTGTACATTAGGGTGTTGCAGGTGAAATGTCGGATTTCGGGATGAAGTAATTTCGAGCCGTACAAACACCGGCAGATGGCGCTAGTGTGTTTGATTGGGAAGGTTAAATATCCCTGCCCGTCGGCACGGAATCATTTCGGTGCTAGCTCCTAGTGTGATCATGTAGCCAGAACATGGAAGGAGGCCAATTACAGATACTTTTTCTGTATGAATTCAAACTGTGCTACAACACCGCAGGAGCAGCCAGGAACATCAACACCGCATTTGGAGATGACACAGTAAACGAACGGACTATGCAGCGATGGTTAAAAAAATTCCAAGTCGGTGATATGGAACTTGCAAATGCACTGTGTGGGCACTCGGCACCAAACAATGACGAACTGTGACCCCTAGTTGAGAGGGACCCAAGCCATACGGTACGGAACATGGCAGAGAAATTAGGCGTCCACTATTCGACAGTTTCCCGTCACTTGCAAGAACTTGTTAAAGTCAAGAAGCTCGATAAATGGGTTGACTGAAAGCAACATGAAGCATCGACTGGAGGTTTACACTTCGCTACTCGCCCGGAACAGAAACGCTCTGTTTTTGCACAGAGTAGTGACATGTGACGAAAAATGGATAATGTATAACAATCGTCACCAATTTGCACAATGGCTAGATGTCGGTGCAGCCCCAAAACACATGCCGAAACCAGAACTTCATCCAAAGAAGATAATGGTGACTGTTTGGTGGTGTGCAACCAGTATTCTGCACTATTCGTTCATGAAATCTGGTGAAACCATTAATACAGAGAAATACTGCAACCAGCTTGATGCAATGCATCAAAAGTTACGCGTTAAGCGACTGAGATTGGTCAACAGAGAGGGTGTTGTATGGCTTCATGACAACGCGAGACCCCACATTTCAAGAACAACTGTCCAAAAATTACACAGCCTGGGCTGTGAGGCTCTTCCACACCCAGCTTACTCTCCCGACATCTCGCCCACCAACTACCACTTGTTCAAGCATTTGGATCATTTTTTGGCAGGGAAACGATTCACCAATGAAGCAGTTGTTAAACACACCTTTGAACAGTTTCTGCAGTCCACAACGGCCAACTTCTGTGCAACTGGCATCAGTGCACTGGTATCGCGATGGGCGAAATGTATTGCAGCTAATGGTGCCTAGTTTGATTGATACAGGTCTGTTTCCACCGTGTAACTGTAGATGGACGTTTCACTCCCAAAACCGACATTTCATGTGCAACAACTTAATACCTCCAGAATGTTTTCCTATCTTTCCAAAAAGCCAATTCATGCCTTGCCACTTCATGCTTTCTACAACAATATTCAACCCCAGTAACTGTACCGAGCAACCACCACAAATGTGCTCCTTCCTGTCCGTTTTCACTTCTTTAATATCACTGTTACTTGAAGTATCATATTTAATGCCACCCACTGTTTCAGTATCACAAACCTCTTCACAGTGACATGATTCTTAAAACAAGTCTGCTTCTTTTCCACTTCTCTCCCACATAACTTCAAGTCATTCACAGAGTATTTCAGAATAATGCTGATGTTTTTCAGGAAGCCTTTCAACCATTGTTCTTTTCATCATGGGAATCATCCTATTCTTCTTTCTCTACCCAACATTCAGTTTCGCTCGTGACAATAACAGGCAGTGATCGGAGCCAACATCTGCACCTCTCATCAATGTATATGCCAATTGCTATTGTAAAGTTGCACACACCTTGCAACTTTAAAATATGAGTTGGCATTTACATTAATTTTTGATTGATAATACCAAGATTTAATTATCAGTTTAAATTGATTTATGTGGAATACCTTTATGAATAAGAATTTTTATTTCTGTTGCTTTTGTGTGTTGTGTGTAAATATGGAATAAAAATGTGGTTGGAGATTCAAATATGATTCTGGCTAAGTTTTGAATTACATTTCAGTCTGTGCATGGTATAATTTATGTGGCATGATTATGTATTTCCAATTGTTTTAGCTGTATGTAGCATGACCTATATTAAAATCCCTTTTCTTACAGGAGTCATGGTAAATTATCTGTGGATTTGTTTGAGGAGCTTAGAACCCTTGATGCTGAACACATACCTACCTTACAAGCTAGGCTTCATTCTCTTGATACAGAAAAGGTATGTAAACCCCATTACAAGTTTTTGCTCATAAATAGAAGTTTATTTTTTATAAGACAATTTATCTCACATTGCAATAATAAAATTACAAATATAGAACATGTTCTGTAAATATCAGGTCTTTTATATGTAATGATTGCTTTTAAAACTGTGGATTTTGTGGGTTTAATATGTTGTCTAAAGAAATCAAGGGCTGTGGATGTATGCAGTACCCACATCATCCATTTTAATGAACAATTTACATTCTCTGAGAAGAGTTTAGTCAGAAAATAAGTGAAATGTAAAAATGTGTCATTGAGGGGGAAGGGGGTGATAGTTACATTTCAAAATTCATGTGCAGAATATGTTGCTTTAAGTCATTGTATAAGGAAATTCTTATGATCAACACTTTTTTTTTTTACAATTGTCATTTTAGTGACAGTTGTCCACACCTGAGCGTCATGTGTGTGACTGTCATAAGCACACCCATAAATCTTCAAAGAGGCAATAGTATGATTACAAGTACAAGATCCTTTGATCAACAGAATTAAGACTTCCAATGCAGAATGATGGTAGGCTGTCACATAAGTAGACATTCTGTCTATGATGTTTCAATAGCACTGCTGTTCCCCAAATCGGGTATTCATGGTGTGATTGCAAATGGAAATAGTAGTCTGGTGCTGAAACTATTGTGAGATGATCCAGGGACCTCTTAAGCTCACAGAATGAGACAGGGGAGCTTTGCAAATGTTCATTTGCTTAGAATGCTAGTCAGTGTCAAGGTAAGTAGATTACAGAAGCCAGGTCAGAGAGCAGGTTTTTGAAGCTAGCAGTTCTAAACCCTCAGGCGGGGTGAGTTTTGTAACGTCAAAGGGGCGAACGGAGTTAGCAATGGGTCAAAGTTGAGACTGCCATCCTATCTAAAGTGGGCATGCTTTCTAGAATTTATTGCAAGTTTCAGTGACTTTTTTCCAGTATTTTACAAATGATACACATTTTTGCAGTGAGTTAGTTTATAAATATTTTTTTATTAATATATTTGGTCAAAGCAGCTTTTTGTGCATTGTGCATTAATAGATATGCCTGGATGCCCTGTTGCATATTGTGCCAACAGCGAAAGATTCCAACTTAAATTTCATCGAATCCCCAAAAGCAGTTTGAGAAAAGCCTGGATTAAACTCATGTTGATGAAAAGATGCATTTAACACTGGCAATGCCAAAATATGCTGTGCCAATTTTGATGATGAGGATTTTGAAAGAAATTGAAAAAGTGAATTAATATTCTGCAATTCTCGCCATCGCCTGAAAACAGGCGATTCCTCACATTAATATACACTATCTACCAATAAGTAATTGGACACCTGTGATAGCAAAGGAAAACGAAGTTTATTCACCTTCAATAGTTGGTGGAGCCTCCACGAGCGGCGATTACAGCTGCGACCCTCCGGGGCATACTCTCAATTGTACGACGGATAGCGGTATTTTCTTCCACTCGACTTGGAGAAGACAGGTCAGTTCCTTCACAGATTTCGGACGGTGGGGGCACCCCTTAAGTCGACGCTCCAACTCGTCCCAGAGGTGCTCGATAGGATTAAGGTCCGGGCTCTGCGCAGGCCAGTCCATTCGATTAACCCCATTGCCACCATACCAAGCCATGGTGGACCTCGCAACATGACAGGTGGCATTGTCATCCTGAAAGTAGCATGGGTCCACCCCGTAAAACTGCCACAACGTAGGAAGCGCATGGTCATCCAAAATGGTGCAGCAGGTCTCGGCGTTGAGTCTACCAGGAATTGCGACCAAGGGTCCCGTGCCATACCAGGAGAAACACCCCCATAGCATAATTCCACCGCCGCCGAACTTCACAGTTGCCACAATACATTCCGGCAGGAGAGGTTCTCCAGGCAGACACCAAACCCAGACCCTGCCATCCGAATGGTAGAGGGTGAGCCTTGATTCATTGCTCCAGAGAACCTGTTTCCACTGTTCAACGATCCACTGTCGACGTTCTTTGCACCACGTTAGCCAAGCAGCGCTATTGGACTTGGCGATCAAAGGCTTGTGGGCGGCAGCACGTCCATGATAACCGAGCAGATGGGCTTCCTTACGGATGGTATTCATCGAAAGAACACTCCCGCATGCCTGTTGAAACTCCTTGCGGATGTGGCCCATCGATTTGGTGCAGTTCTTCCGAATTTCTCTTGCCAGCACCTGTCGGTCTCTAACTCCCAGTTTTGTGGGTCTGTCGGGTCGGGGCACATTCCGACAGTCACTTCTCATCTTCCACTTGCCAATCAAGTAGGCCACTGCCGATTTTGGGTACTTCAACTCGCTGGATATGTCACGTATGGATCGGCCATTTCTGTGATACCCGACAATTACACCTTTCTTGAAATCAGAGAGCTCCGAACTGCGTGGCATCTTGCATGCGATTGGTTGCGTTGTTGTTTCCCACATGATATTTAACAGCGGCGGCCGTGACGTTTATCAGGACCGCAGATATCGTCGATTGCAGGGGTGTCCAATTACTTGTTGGTAGATAGTGTATTTGATAGTTGTGCTTCAAGCACAAAACAAGAAAGATCAAAACGTGCTGAAAAAGAAAATCTCAGAAGTTTTTATCAGAAGTAATGCAGTATTTTATATCGAAGAATGCTAAATTAAGTTAAGATTTGCAAGTTCAGTCTGTTGACGACATAGCTGAACATGATTCTCAACAGTATTTAGCTTGAAAGTCGAAATAGAAGAATAGGGAAAGGAAATTTCATCATTAAAAATATATAGAAAAGTTCAATAAAATAAATTCTGAGTTACGATCGAAACTTCAGTATTAGCAAAGCTGAAATAAATTATTTAAAAGCTAGAAATTTACAATTTGAAAATACATTGCTGAAGACAAAATAAAAGATTTTCCGTTATTGCTGAGGAAAATGGTGAAAAAACATATCAGCAGAGGTGGTCAATACATATCCTGCAAGTTCTTGCATGGAAACTATGAAAATTTGAAAGTGTTTTCCTGAAAATCCACAGAGAACAACTTGCGAAACATCATGATACAGTTAAGCATTCATCTTTGGAACTCAAAAAGGTGTTTTCAGAAGTAGATGTAAAAAATCATACATCTTTACGCAAAATTGAGCATTTTCATTAGGATTAAATTCTATAATAATTGTATGACGAAAGTGAAAAATATGAAAACAGAAATAAACAGTGGGCAAAAAAGTTCTCAATAAAAAGTAAAACAAACTCATCTTTAGAGGTACTTCAAACCCAAAAATAGGTATATTCTTTGCATTTGTTACCTAAAATGTAGCAATTTTATTTTCTGAAAATGAAGAAATTTGAGCACAGTCATTAAATGTTACAAATCGTATCATGCAGCATCTTAACATAAACATTGGAATTTTTTTTTTTATCCGGAATGTAGATATCTTGTTTCTCGCTCTTTGCAGCAATCTGTATGATAACACTCTACATTTAATATTTTATTTATTGTAACTAGAATAATGCGTTCACGGAATGAATTAATTTTTTTTAATATTGAACACCCAGCTCCCAGCTAAAAGTTTGAAAATAGCTATAAATTTCATGTACACACCTGAAAATCAAACACAAAATTTATCAACTCTTGTGGCATTTCTAATTCTTAATCTTTAGTTTAAAAAAATGGCAAAGGTATTTGCATAAAAAAACGACAGCATTTCTTTTTTAAGTACTGTCTACTTAGATAATTAATTTTATTGCGATTTTATTTTTGACTAGAAAAAGCTTCTAAGCGCAAATTTCGATTTTTGACATATTTTTTTTTCAGTATATTTATACTTGTTTTGGAAATCAAAATACATTTTGTTGCCTTGTACTTGAAGACCCCCCCCCCCAATTAAAGCCATGAAAAGCCCTGTGATTAGCCTTCAGTTAAAAGTTGGCGCACATTGACTGCACATGAAGTAGACAACTAGCCACAAAAAAAGAAAAATTAAGTTCCCAAAAATATGAATCAGGCCTAGGCTGGGAATCAAAAATAGCCTAACCCCAAGCTTGGGTTCTTCCCGATGGAGTTTTACTCTGAAAATCGGCCCAAATGTACTAAGCATGAAGTAGACAGACGAAATGATGTTACATTCTCAAAAGTTTTAATCAGGCCTAGGCTAGGCACTAAAGGCCTAATAGCTGGTTTGGATGTTTCTCCAATGGAATTTTGCCTAGAAAATTAATGCAAATGCACTGCACATGAAGTAGGCAGATACAAAAATTCTACATTTTCAAAATTTTTAATCAGGCCTAGGCTAGGCACTAAAGAAGCATAACTGCAGGCTTGTGCACTTTCTGATGCAATTTTGCCCTGAAAGTCAGTACAAATGTACTAAGCATGAAGTAAACAGACACAAAAATGCTACATCCTCAAAAATCTTAATCAAGCCTGGGGCAGGCTTTTGGGCCTATCTGCAGGCTTGGGCATTTTTGGATGGTATTTCACCATGGAGATGGGTTCAAATGCACTGCTCATTAAGCAGACAGGCAAAACTGTAACATTCTGAAATTTTTAAAACAGTCCTCTGCTAGATGCTAAACAAGGCCTTAAACACAGATTTCCTGATGGAATATTGTAGTGGAAATTAGTACAAATGCACTACACATGCAGCATATATTTTCACAAATGTTGCATCTCCAGACATTTGAGTCAGGCCTAAGCATGGCAAAAAACAGGCTCTCTGAGCTTGATTTTTATCCATCACCTACTGAACCAGTACTTCAAAGAGTTTTAATTACTGTTTTAAAAAATTATTCCTAGGTTCACAAACAATGTGAAAAAATTGTATATGTAATTTCACAGTTTATGACAGGCTTAATTTTTAATTCAGACATTTTTTTTAATATTTGAAAAAATATATTGAGGGCAGAGGGCAACACTCACTCCTAAAAATGCAGTGATGCAAATTTTTCTCTTGCACAACAGGAAATTTCTCTCCTACAGAGAGATTCTTTTTTATTTCAAAAAATTTGCAAAACAATACCATCCTTTTTCATTTGCTAATGACTTTTTTTTTTTTTTTTTTGGTATAAAGATTTTCAAATTGCCTTTTATATCAAAAGGTGGTGATGTAAATGTGTAGATGATATAACTGATAAAGCTGTTCTTATTTCTCTAATGTGCATTTACATATTTTTTAACTTAATAGCATATTCTAATCAATTTTATATATTTTGATGCATGCCAAATATGTATTAAGGCATGACCACCATGTTTAGCTGAACTTAATATTATGCAATTTCTTGAGAGAGATATCTTGTAGAATAACAAAATGATTTCACTGTGTGATTTTTCCAATAAAAGTAGAGACCTTCATGCCCTCAAATGTTATTTCATTTACATGCATACATATCACTAAGCTGTTCTCTGAGATTCAAAGGTTAGCTCCAAAAAGAAATACAAACTTCAGGCATGAAAGACCCATAAAAGCGCGGAAATCCGCTTTTTTCTGTTCCATTTTTAATGTTACCGATATTATTCCAAAAATACAATAAATTTTTATGGGGGGGGTATGCCTCGCTCTTGCGGAAAGCAAAATCGTAATGACTTCGAACGACGGGATGTTACGGCTGGGAATGACGTCACATCTTCCAGGGATGGAAATTCTGCGCCAAAGTGTGCCAAAACAAAAGTCTTGCGCCATCTTGCTACAAAAGGCAGGTTTTGTGCCATCGGGCGCCAGAACCTCTTTGCCCCGTCGTCATCGTCGGGACTTCAGCACAGTAAATTATCCGTGCGCACTCTTCTGCTTGACACTGAGTAAGTCCATGTGGTGGGAAGAATGGTTCAGTGACTTCAAGTACTAGGAATTTTACTTAATTACTATGGAAATCATCCACAGAAAACATAGTTTGCTATGGAAATCGTCAGTCCGCTACGAACAACGGAAAACATCAAGTATGCAATGGAAATCGAAAATATCAGTGAAATAACATTATTAAACATCTGTGTAAAGCTTATTTTTGTGCTTTCAAGATTCTAACACTTGTTAAATATTTCCGGGAATGTCACGTCGTTTACCGTTTCCTCATGCTAAATTTTTTTCGCCCAAATCCCCCCCCCCCCTTTTCTCTCTCTCTCTGCCTCATTATATTTTTATTTTTGATGTTTTCTTGTTATATTCCTTGTTTTTAATATCTTCGTTAATAGTGAAAAGAAGTGATTTCGTTTTTTTTTTTTTTTTTTTTTTTTTGAAGAATTTTTCTTAATGAAATGCATGTTACGCGATTTCTAATACATACTTCTTCAAAACTAATCAATAGAGAGCAATCGTTTTCTCCCTTTTATTAAACGAAATAAAATTTTTAGATAAGTATTTAATCCGCCCTTAGTGGAATTCACGCTGTTTCCATGTCCCGTAAAATTGTTTCACGGCAGAGTGAGCATCGCAGTATTGATTTTTCACTTTCATTTTCCATAAAATTAGTGTTTTTCCATTTCTTAGTTACTTCTTACTCATACATGATATTTCATGGATTCGTGGAACTCCGTTTTTTCTGTCATCCTTTGGGCCATCTCGAGATCGATGTAAAACTTAAAAGAAGCTGTTTTTTGGGTGGAAGGGAGGGACGTTTTCCGTCTGGGGACAGTATTTCATCTTTCAAAACTTTCGAAAACTGAAGTTAAGCGGAGTGAAGATTCCCCCCATAATCCTAATTTATTTTTCTCGCGATGTTTCTTCTGCCCAGTATTGTTATTAAGTTTCATTTTAATGCATAAATATTTGTATTTTAACTTGAAAAACGGAGAGAAAATGCCCGAAAATTGAAGTCTGACAGAGCAAGGATTTCGCCGGCAATCATAATCCCCCTCTCACGCGACATTCCCTCTACCCTGTGTTGTTGTTAAATGTCAGTAATTTTATACTTTGGATGCAGTGATGTTTTCCAGTTTAATATTTACATAAATAAACTTCGGTGAATCCGAAAACATGAACTTTTTAAGTTAAACAAATTCAGTGCCCTCTCAAAAATAATGAAGGCATTATTGAATTGTTTTCCTGCCTCTGGTGGAAAATCAGCCTTGGAATTTTTAAAGAAAAACTATTATTTGCATGACCCTATAATTAGAGATTTATGCCAAAATATGAAATCATCATATTCAGAATATACACTGCCGTTCAAAAATTAATGACTAGACGGTTTTTCGAATGTAACGTCGTGCAGAAGTGCTCCACATCGACTCAAATCATACCATAAGATCCCCAAGATGTAAAAATATGGGACAAGTGAGCAAAACCACCCAAACAAAGAATCTGAAGGATACAAAGGCACTTTATTGAAAAGGTAGCTTCGAGCACAACTGGACAGCAACGTCCATGTGACAGGCGGCTGCCAAGAAAAATCCAGTCTTTAGTAGGGGATATGATCACCCCTGACTGCGTTGCAGGATTTACAATATCTGTCCATGCTGAGGACGAGGTTGTCAAGGAGCTGTTGAGGCATTGCGGCCCATTCCTCTTGTAGCGCCAATCGCAGCTGCGGAATCGTGGCTGGTGATGTGCTGCCAAGCGTCTCCCGAGAAGGTCCCGCACGTGTTCGATTGGATTTAGGTCCGGGGACCTTGCGGGCCAATCCATGTGTTGAATATCTTCACTCTCCAACAGCTCTGCGACAGCCACTGTACGATGAGGTGTAGCGTTGTCGTCCATGAAGAGGAACTCAGTACCCACAGCACCTCTAAACAGACGCACGTGAGGCAGGAGAACCTCGGTACAATAGCGGACAGCAGTGACTGAACCTCCTTGGAAGATGTGGAGGTCAGTACAGCTACCAAGCATGATACCTCCCCAAACGAGAACTCGGCCACCTCCAAACCAGTCCCTTTCGAGGATGTTGGAGGTGTGATTGCATGTTCCCTGCTCTCTGCAGATGTGTATACATCCAGAATCGCTCGTCAGACTAAATCGGCTCTCATCCTTAAAGAGAACTCTACCCCATTGGTGATGTGTCCAGTTCTTGTGTTCCTGACACCACAGAAACCGCAGTCTCCGATGAGCAGGCGTTCATGGCACACACCGTACTGGTCGTTGTGCAAATAGACCACCTTTGTGCAGCCTCCTGGTCACTGTAAAATGCGATAACGGACGTCCAGTTGTCTGTTGCATGTGCCTTGCGATTTCTCCTGCTGTCAGCCGTCTGTCTCTTCTCGCCTGTAGGACAATATACCGGTCGTCCGCCGCTGTGGTTGCTCTTGGACAGCTGTTCCTGTCGTTTGAAATGCTCTCCAAGCTCGTGACATGATGCTGTGAGCGATCCCGAACTCCTCAACCACACTAGTCACACTTCGACCTTCTTCCAACTTCCCAATGACACGACTTCGGGTAAAGTCATCCAGATGTCATCTACTGGATTGCCTGTTGGCCATATCACACAGTGGCAGCAACTCGACGTCGTTCAAACCGATGTACATCGTGCAATAGCTTTCACTAAAGTGCTGAGGGTACACCGTCCGTGTGCTTTATACCCTTCCGACACTCCCCCCCTCCTACGTCATGCTGCATATATGCGCATGCCCCACCGTACCCAACCCTAGTCTATCTCCTGAGTGGTCTTTCGGTCCGTTCTGCCTGTTCGTTCTGCTGTTATGCTAATTTCTCCTCTCCATCCTTAATTTTTGCACACCAGTGTAAGAAAGAATTACAAGATAAGGAAGAAGATGAAAAGAGTTAAATATCTCTAATAACTTACGCAGCAAATTAAAATAAAATGAATTGGTTCAAGAGAAAGAAAACTGTAGCCGGCTAATTCATAAAAGGTTAGAACAAATTGTTAGACAGAAACAACTTAAGAAAATGAATATTAATTAGTTGTGAATGACTTTTATTATTTATCTACAAAATGTTTGTTTTCACAAGCATTTATCATATTTCTTCATTAATAAGTGTGTCAAATCCAGAATGAACATTTATTCTTCAAACTTTTAATACTTATCAACAAACATGTCTGAAGTTTTTCAAGCCTTCAAGATTTCATTTCCATACAATGTTGTTACCTTAAAAAGACATTTGATTAATTTCCTTATTTGATTAAAGACATCGTTCTGTACTAAGGTGAATGATTTCCTATGCATATGACCTCATCAGCAATTTTTTTCCCCTTACATTATATTGTACTACATATTTAATTTTCTTGAAACAAAATACATACATTAAATCTATTTAGTTGGCAGGCTTGTGACAAATACCTAAATGTCATGGTTGTATACATTAGTGAGTGAAATGCAAGATTCAACACTTTACACACACAACATCCCCTCCCCCCCACACACACACACAAAACCACAACGCGCGCATGGAAGTTCAGCTTTTCCTATCACTGCTCACTTTCATGCCTGAAACTAACAGATATTTTTACTTACTGTTGTCGTATCAAACTTCTCCATTTACAGCGCTCTTGACATACAACTTGGGCTTCACTTATATCCATTACACGGTGTACACAAGAACTTTTACACTTCATACTCATAATCTTTTTCTCATGCAGACACTCCTGAATCTGATCCATCCATGTCTTTCTTGGCCTTCCTCTGCCTTTCCTTCCTGCCACTTGGGCTAAAAAGATTTTCTTAGTAAGCATCTCATCATTCATTCTTTCAACATGGCCAAACCACCGAATATTATTAGTCGCCACCTTGCTAACAACATTTTGCTTCACATCGCACAACTGCAACACATCTTCATTCCTCACCGTGTCTTGCCACCCCCACCCACCACAACCCAGTAAGTAACGCATTTCTCTAGCACACAAACGACTCCAATGTTTCTTCTGCAGTACCCAGGTTTCACTGCCATACATCACAGTAGGAGCAATTACGCTTTCATACACAGCCATGTGGGACTCTCTAGAGAACCCATCATTCCTGTGAAAATCTCCCAGAGCAGCTATGACTTTCAATGAAGAATTCACTCACCTACTAATTTCACCATCCAATTTGTTCTCTCTGTCAAACATGCTTCCTAAATACACAAACTCACTCACCTGGTCAATCACAGTGCCATTTATACTTACATGACATTCAGTGCTACCAGTTCCTCTCTCAAACACCATAACTTTGGTTTTTCCCTTATTTATACTGTTTGAATTTCATGCAAACTTCGTACATCCGAGACAACATACTCTGCAAATCACTTTTGCTCTCTGCCGACAGGGCAGTGTCATCAGCAATCTGCACACACGGCTATCACCGAGACATAAGCCACTATCATCTATTTTGGCATCATGCGTGCACGCGTCCATAAATATATTAAACAGCCATGGTGACATTACACAACATTGTCTAACTCCTGCACCAATAGAAAACCATTTTGGTAAAACACCATTCACTCGTACACAAGCTCTATTACCAGCCTGCATGGTTTTTACACTATTAAGTAGATTCCCAGTAACACCATATTCATTCAATACCTTCCACAAAGGTGTCCTATTCACTTGGTCGTAAGCTTCCTCTAAATCTATTAAGGCAGCAAAACTTTCTTGCCAGCAGCCAGATACTTTGCAGTCATCGAGCATAATGCAAAAATCTGGTTAGTCACATGACTTCAGCTCCTTCAGTCGTTCTCTGAGTAAGTCAGAATAACGCTGATGATCTTCAAGGAGCCTATCAACCTTTATTCTTTCTATCCTGGGTCTCTTCCTATTCTTTTTCCTCCAACCAACATTAAGTTTCACTCATGACACTACCAAGTAATGATCAGAACCAACATCCGCACCTCTCACCACATGGGTGTTAACAACTTAGTGTTTCAGACGCTGATGGTAGACAACAAAATCCATCACACTCTTTTGACCAAGAGTACGATTTTCCCAAGTATATGTGTGTATATACTTGTGGTTGAAAAATGTATTAGTTACACACAAATCATTCTCAATGCAGAGTTCAATTAATCTTTCACCATTATCATTCACACAAGGATCATTAAACTTACCCAGAACATTGTCAGAAATTGCATTCTGCACACCTACTCTAGCATTGAAATCCCCTGCTATTTTAACTTTTTCTTTAGCACCAAACTGGCTCAAAACAGCTTTTAGCTAATTCCAGAAATCTTCCTTCTTATCAGAAGGTTCAGAGTCACAAGGAGCATACACTACAACAATTACGATTCTCTGAAGTTCACTTTCAAACGAATCCAGAGAATTCTCTCACTTACGCAACTATAGTGAATCAAGTTGTTATTCATCTTTTCACTTAAAATCACACCTACACCCGCCAGTCCTCTCATATTATTCAATACTCCAGACCACACACTCACCGTGCCATTCACTTCTTCTACCCCAATTTCCTTCTTTTGGTTTCACTTACACACAGCACATCCAGTCTATACTTATTCATCTCCTCAATCACCTCACTCATCTTGTCATTTATACCTCTAGTATTCCATACACCAATCTTGCATTCACTCAGCAGAGATCTCTTTCTCATACGCTGTTTAGAAAGTCCAGGTCGATTCCGTGGTGGACCGTCCTTCTCAAGTGTGGTAGGTCCACCATATCCCACACTTGAGTCATTCTTAATATTTCTTTTTAATCAGGTAAGTACATCAGTGTGGGGGATTAGCCCACAGCTGAAGGTTCCAGTTGGTCATTCAACCTAAGGATTTTGGAACAAAACCCAGTGAGTTGGGTATTTTCGCCATTGTCACACAGAACTAGCTGGCACCTCTCCAAGATTCACAGAGGCCCTAGTTGCTGTTGTGTGTGCGATTGTCACCACAGAGCGCCCCGAGGAGGCAAATCCATCGCTCACTACGACCGCCCATTATTTCATTTAGCCTGAGATAAATTGGAAATTTTTGGGATTTCTTCTCCCAGTCCACTGAAGTTCTGTATATCATACTTCCATCTTTTGGCATTTTAACAAACTTGATAAAACGGTCTGTAGTTAAATTGATAAAAGCCATTTTTTAAACTGAAAGAAAGGCATGGTTTTGAATATGAGTGGATATCGCAACCAATGTTTTGAAGACAATACATGAAGGTGTTAAAAGCCGCCCCGGTGGCGCAGTGGTCTAAGCGATGGCCTCTGATCATTCATCCGAAAGGGGTCCGGGTTCGAATCCCGGTCGGGCATGGATTTTGTGTTTGTCATACGGCACTAGCTATCTCCCTTCCCTGGAACCAGTGACCCTAAATTAGGGACGGGCGACTGCTTATAGCCCCTTGAGTTGCTCACGGTGCTCGTTAAACCTTGAATAAAAAAAAAAAAAAATTTAAATTCCACCATCACCCACCCATAGTGAGGTTGACCTTTATTGTGTATTATTGCTACTGGTTTTAATTATGGATTATTTGCAAAACATCTAAGGATCATTGCTGTAATAATTAATGGAAACACCAGCTTTCTGAAACAATGGTCTTGCACTTTAGGCAGACCATTCAATTTCTGTTGTTATGCAAGTCTTGCTGCATTTGAATTGCCTAAATTTTCTGCCAAAAAAATATCTACCTCTAGTTGCATTTCATGTCCTGCCAAACATCTGCTGGTAGCAAAAAGTAATACAATTTTTTCACACCATGCGATGTTCGTCTAACACATCCTTGTGTACTCTTGAAACTCCACATTTTAGGTAAATCACACCCATATTTAAAAAGAGAATTAGCATACTGAAATTTCATGAGGGGACACAGCAGACTCAATAGAAACGCCATGTTTATGCACATTCAGCAGTTTGCAGGCCTTCATTGGCTGAATAGGAGATTTATCCTTGTTGAAGCCAATAATATAGCTACCAAGGATGGAAACACCTTGTTCATGCCCATTCCACACTTTAAAGACTGTTGTTGTTTGTCAGAGAAGATTCCTCCTCACAGAGCCAATGATTCAACTACTGAAAAGCAGGAGGGCACCAACTAAAGTTCAGCTGCTTACTGTTCTGTACGACATTTATTTTCAAGTAAATATCATAGCATTCTATGAAAAGATAATATTAAATACATAAAATACATGAGTGCATTTTGTTTTGGGTCTTAGAAACCCCCATGATTATCTGTTCTTCGTATAGCCATCTTCTCAGAAACTGCTTCAGAACAGTCAAGTTCTCCATTTGTCTAAGGAGCTCACACTGCATGTAAGGCAGTTAATTATGATGTTCTTTTGCTGAAAATCACAAACTTAGTTGTTTTCAAGTAAAAATCTTTCATACTTGATCTGATAAATTTTATGAGTTTGTTCTTATGCTGAAAATCTCAAGTTATTGTTAGTTTCAAGTAAAAGTTTCTTTCATACTTGATCTGATGATAATTTAACGAGTTTGTTTTAACTAACTCATTAAATTATCATCAGATTAATTGTGATGTATGTACATCAAATTTTAAAGGGTGAAAAACTGTGATGAGAAAATCTTGCAGAGTTGATGTACATGAAATTTTATAATTTTCCAGAAACTGCAATTGTGTAGTGATATGTTGTCCATATGTAATGTTTTTCTGGTGATTAAGTCCTAACAACTAAGAAAAAATTGTGTGAAAATTCTAGTTGACTTAATAGAATGCTGTTGGTGGTGTTTCAAAAATCTTAGCAGAACAAATCCAAAAATGTTGCTTCTTAGTGAATTATATATGTTGAAGTACCAGGTATGGCGGTGGCAGATGATTAACATTACCTTTTGTATTCTGTAGGACAGAAAAAGAGTCATCTATTGGAAATCGTAAACCTAACTGATGAGATTTTGAATCATATTAATACACAAGATATCTTAGCCTTTTTTGGATCCAAAAATGACAAAAAGGATACCTCTAATAACAAAGTGTAAGTACTAACATTTTCATATGATTAGAATTGCACATTGCAAAAATGTTTGTGTTAAAGTAACAAAGATTGAGCTATTAAATGGTCAAACTAGATCTTGGAATATTCAAAGCAAACTGAATTTGCTTATAACTACTAACTGGTCTTCCATGTAACACTTCTCAGAAAACTTGAAAATTCCAACGCCCTGGAGCTAGTTGCTTGGGACTTCACTGTCCTGGGTGGTGTAATGGTTAACATACTCGACCGGTAATCGGGAGATGCCGGATTCGATTCCCACTCCAGGGCGTTGAAATTTTCAAGTTTCCTTAGAAGTGTTACATAGATGACCAGTAGTAAGTGGTACAAGCAAATTCAGTTTGCTTTGAATATTCTGTCGATTTCCCATGTATTATGAAGTACATCTCTTCCTTTATTGATAGATCTTGGAAACTTTCCTGGGCCAGAACTGCATTTCTAAAATGGGTTAGAGGAAAATGAGATGTAGTGCAGCTAAAGTAAAGCAGACATTTGTTTAACTGCTAAACGTAAATTAAAATGTCGGCTATGAATGATGGGATATTTGGATATTTTTTTTTTAAATAAAGGAATGGCATTACAGTCAAAAGTTAATGAAAATGAATATTTCCTTGTAGATATCTCACAATTTGCCAAATTGATTTATTTTGTTTTTTTAAAAGATATTTAGGCACTGAAAAAAGTTCTTGAGAGATGGAAGAAAATGCTTTTTTGCTTATGTAAACTAATTCAGATTCATCAATGCTAACAGCTAATAATTTTTGAGTTAAATATGAGGAATCCTCTAAAGAAAAAAAGAATGTAAGGTATTTCTTTTGTTAATAGTGTTTGGTAAGATTTGTTCTAATTTGTGCAAAATGACTGCCATTTCCATTATTTTTATGAATAAGATTGATTGTTATATATGCTGCAGTTGCCGTGTTTCAAGAAAGTGTATTGGGAATATATTTTGGTTTTTCAAGATTACTGTAACCCAATATTTCGTAGTATCATAATATTTTGTACCCTTGGATCCTCCTCCCCCTACCCACCCACACACACACACAAACATGCGCTAGGTTACCATAGCATACCGTCTTCACATAGCTCAGGAAATACAAGATGAGAGGACCAGCAAAGCACACTGTTTTCTATGTGCGGTTGTAATATTTCTAATATTGCACTTGTAACTCTTTTCCTCAAGAGGAATCAGTTCCATGGCATCATCCTTACTGAACTTAATTCGTCCTGTGGTGCAGTATTCTTTGATTCAAGTCATGGTGTGGCAGAGTGTAAGTGTGAAAGTTTCTTTGTTAAAAAACATTTGACAAATGTAACATTTGTATGACATGCCTCTATCATTCATGTATATGTAGGCTGTGTAAATTCATAGTGATAGCAGTAAATAGTTTTACATTGTTTGTAGCAGACGTCATATTCAATATTTAACTTTTCTTTTGCAGTCAGGAAAAAAATAAAGCTATTGTTATTGAAACTTTAGTGAAGAAAGGAATTGCCCTGGCTGACTATTTAGAGCAAGCAGAAGAAAAAGAAGCCTTAGCAAATGATGCCGGTGGCGAGGCCAAAAGCAAAGTAGATGACAATGCTATTGCAGGTGTTCCTACTTTAGATTCTGGTATAAAAGAAGCCACTGGAGAAAAGATCTCCACAGCTGAAACTAAGAAACTTAGTCTGTCCACTGAGGATCTGGATAACCTGTATGGTGATCTTCAGAAATGGGTTGAAATGTCAGATTGCAAGGTTTGTTAAGCCCCATTTGCTCTAGTGTTTTATTTATTATTATTCTGCTTAAACCAAGTTCCTCATTGGCTAAACTCTTTATGCTTAATTATTTTATATTTGTATATTCTTAAAAACAGAATTCTTTGGCTTGTACAATAGAATTGCTGCTTTTCTGGATATCTATAACTGTTAAAAACTACCGTATATACTCGCATATAAGTCGAATTTCCCCCCTACTTTCAGAGGAAAAAATCGTAAGAAATCAGAAACTCGCGTTGTTTCTTCATTAAAAACATTTTAATTCATTAAAAACATTTTAATGAATTTATTCAGAAACATTTGAAAACGAAAAAAATTATATGTATAATACTAAATTTAATATGCATACCCAAAAACTTCATCGGAACCCTTCAAAATCCGATTCCGAGTCAGACTCGCCAAACAGTTCAAAAGTCTTTCTCCGTCATCGGTGCGTCATCATAAACATCAGTATTCCCATCTATGCGTGTGTCATCAGAATCACTGTCGTCATCACTCATAAAAATCTCATCATCCTTTGTGCCATCAAGTTTGTTACTAATGCAACATTTCTTGAATGATTTCACGACCATTTCCGCAGGTATCGCATCCCAAGCATCCTTGACCCATCGTGCAATCAAAACGATATCCGGCTTCTTTAGATTTCCCCCCTTGGTTTCAGTCGTCAAATCGGAACTTATCCAATCTGCCCAATACCTCCGCACATTGTCCTTGAAGGGCTTATTAAGGCAGACATCTAGCTGTTGAAGAACAGATGTCAACCCACCTGGGATGACAGCAAGAGTTGTTTTTGAATTTTCTGCAGTTTTTTTCACTTCTGCACAACAGTGTTCAACAAACATATCCCACACCAAAAGAGAAAGTTTCCTCAAAAGTGCATCTGGCCTTTTGTTCCACACATTCTTTAACCAGTCAATTGTTCCGGATTCGTTCATCCATCCTTTTTCATGGGCACGAACGAGCACACCAGACGGAAAGACTACGCTTTTCGGCAGAGTTTTGCGTTTGAAAATAATTACCGGAGGTAGCTTACTGCCGTCGGCCAAACAGGAAAGAACAACCGTGAAACTGGATTTTTCGTGGCCAGTCGTTTTGATCAAGATATTTTTTTCACCCTTTTGGTTCACCGTCTTATTTCCAGGAAGGTCGAAACGCATAGCGGTTTCATCCATGTTCCCTATTTGGGAAAGTTCAAAAGCAGTCTCTTTTCTCTTTTGAATTACATACTTTTGAAATTCCATTATCTTTGCTTCGAGGTCACGAGGTAACTTTTGTGCAATTTTGGTGCGCTGGCGTAGACACAACCCATAGCGGTTCATGAACCTTGTGCACCAACCTGGTGAGGCACGAAAAGTGTTATTTGCGGCTGCAAACTTTTCATCTTTTGCGAGCTTCATTGCTCGCAAACGTATACCAGTTTGCGTTACAATGTAACCATTTTGTCTGCAGCGCACAATCCAATCATTCAAGACACTTTCCAGCTCTGGGAAAGATGCCGTTCCACGGCGCAGCGCCTTTTGCAATTTTGGAATTTTCACCAAGTCCGGTTTTTTTACGCCAATCTTGAATCAGTTTTTCGTTAATACCAAATTGACTTTGAAGCAGCACAGTTGTTAGTATTTTCTGCAAAAGAAACCACTTTCAACTTGAATCCTGTGTTATAGGGCATCCGTTTCTTTACACAATCCGTGTCACCCATAATAGGAGAAGCGAGACACATGCGATTAAGAACACGAAAAACACGTGCGATTAAGAACAAGCAACACCTAACACTGGCTATCACATGGCTCTGTTATGTCGAAGGTCAGCGCAATCAACTGGTAGTCAGAAGGGCGGAGCTTTCTATGTGCGGCTGTGACTGCGCTGTGGATACGCAAAGCCAGGAGAGAGGAGACTTTTCAAAGTGCAGAGAAATTCGGAGGGTCGCGATTTCGTAATTCTACCACATCAGTGTTTTTTCTTTCTTTCTTTTTTTTTTTTTTTCTTTCAGAGGGTTGCAATTTCGTAATTAATACCGCATCGGCATTTTTAATTCTTTTGGGATGGATTGCCTTTTGCCTCACGGGAAGAACTTTTGGACTTGCGATTTTTTTAGACCCCGCGTATGAGTCGACCCCATTACTTTGAAGCTCTCATTTTGTCCCAAATTTCTCGACTTATACGCGAGTATATATGGTAAGTCATGCAATTTAAAAAACAATTGCAAGGAAAGATGTTGAATTTTTAGTTGCATGTTAGGCAGATTACTATCTCTGTCTGTTATACTTTTGTGATAAATCTACAGAGTATAATGAAGCCATTGCTATAGAACAATTAGGTTCTGTTTGTGTTGCAAATAGCTCAGGATTAGGAGACAGCGGTGTCATTTTTGTGAGCAAAGGCACCAACAGGCAGAATTTGCAAAACATAATTTCACACCTGCAGAATCACAAATGTTTTGGTGTGCCTCATCCATTGCTGTCTTTCTACTATGGTAGCATATGGTGAATTTCTTCTTTCTCTGCTGTGTGTAACATGATACAGAAACTTGTTAGTGTGAAACTTGCCCGCTAATGCAGGCAATCAGTTTTCCTTTTCTAACATAAATGCATTTCAATATTTTGCAAATATGAAATATTAAGCAGTATACACTATTTTTAATAAGTATACATACGAATTAGTTAAAAATTTATCTGGTAGTTTGTATTTCTTTGTGGAGCTAACTTCTGAATCTCAGAGAACAGCTTAGTGATATGTGATATGACATGATATGATTACATATGAAAGTTCGTTAATTTTATTAACAAACTTTCACATGTCCGTATGTGTAGTTTTTCTTTTAACCTCATCTCTCAGTGCATATTTCAGGCATATAGTTGATAAACGTTTTGTTGTTGATACTGCTATCAATAAATCTGAATAGAAAAGAGCAGTTTCTGTACAAAATGGTTATGGCACTGTTTCAATGTTCTCTTGAAATCAGTATATGTAAAGGGAAAAAATATAAAGTTCTGCACTAAGAAAGGTTCTTTCATTATTCAAAGGTAATTATTCTGTTGTAGTCAGTAAATCTGAAATCAACTGTATACCAATTTGTGTGGTAGGGAGTTAAATTATTTGATTGCAGTTTCTTTTGTGAAAAAGCTTACGGTATTATTTCAGTCTAATTTACTTTTATTCTCTTGTAACTAGCATATCTTAAAGAAAAAGGATGGGTTCCATTTCAACTCAGGCAGGGTCGTACCATCATGGTCTCAAATTTCTCTAAAAAAATTAAGGGGTGTTCCTTGACTAAAATAAGGAGACCTATATTTTTCTTTCGGCAAGAAAAATTTTCCCTTCGAGATAGAGGGTTTCAAATCTTGCACCGTCAAACAAGCTCTCTAGAAAACGGTTATTTTTCCTAACTTCAGCAAGTCATTGCAGCAGAGTTAAAAAAGATATCGTGTTCTTGTATTTTTTTACATTGTGTGTATAACATATAATAATATATGGTGCTAATATTTGCTACACATCGTATGATTAAAATTTAAAAAAATCTTAAACTTTGTGATTTTAAAAAAAATTGAATTTTTAAAGTTTTTTTAAACAGGTTTGGATGGAGTTTTTTCTATATTCGTTTTTTTTTTTGTTAAAGACATACAAATGTGCACTTTATTTGTAAATTTTGTGTGTCTGTGAAACTGCCAGTTTCCGCGTTTCGGCAGCGCTTAAAAACAGCCGATTTTGAAAAATCTCTAACTTTGCCAATGATTTTTTCAAAAAGGCCATTTTTTAAAATTCTGAAAATTAAATCCCTGTTTCATTATCAACAGGAGAATATCTGTGTAAATTTTCACGGACCTAAAAACGCCCGTTTCCGAGTTTGACCCGTTTGAATTCGGTTTGAAAGCCTACGATTTCCAGTGTTCTAAAGGCGCCATTTTGGAAAAATCTCAGGCGCAAAGTACGTACGTTATCTCTTACCCGAATCAAAGCGTTAGATATTCTTTGTTCGAATGACGGAATGAGAGCATTGGGTCAGCTGGCCCTGGTTGGATACATCCACCCACCCTTCCCCGAGTGATAACATGCCTATAAAACTGTCGAGGGGGGGGGGATAACCAATACATAAAGAAAATTCTTGCTGCTCCACTAACAAAGTTGAGTTGCGAAAGACAGCAGCAGTTTGTTTGTTTGTTTATGTATATACTTAAACATCGCATAAGAGAAGACTATGAAAGAGTAGAAAACTGTTGTTTGTGAAATAATTTTAAGAAAGAGTGCAGGCACGTGTACTGTAAGTTAATTTTCGATGGCCAAACAACCTCGAGTTTTTCTGGGAGTTGCTAATTGTAGGCTTTTGTCAGAAGAGCAGTTGCTGTTTTGTTATAGTTGCTAAAGTTAACCTCAGTTTTTTGTAATAGTAAAATATTCGCTCAGGAGAGTTTTGTCCTCTGCGAACGGGGGAGAAGGTGCAATGCTCTTGACCTCTCTGCTGGGTTGATAGCGCTGGTCGCTACCGAAACTCTGCTTACCCCCTCTCCAAAACGTAATGGCAATTGTCTAATCTACTAAATAAATAACACATACGCGTGCATGCTTATTCATAAAATGTAAGTTGAGTATATTTCCTGTTCAATCAACTGATTTTACAAGTAGAATACATATACAACTTATGCACTTATAATGGTGTAAAGATTTTTATCTATTTAAAACATATTCATAGATTTCAATTTTTTTAAAGAGGGGGTGGGGTGATTGTGTTCTTAGTGATTTCCACCTGGGCCACGATAAACCATGCACTGCCCATGGCTTCTGTTCCCTTAGAAGATAATCCTGGATCGATGGGAGACCAGCGGAGTTTTGACACCCCCCCCCCCTCTCTCACTTGGTGGTGAGGTGTCTCAAAGCTAGGTAGCTTTCAAAAAATTTTCAACTTAGTTGGCTGGTAACAAGAGAGAGATTCCATTTCAACTCTGGCAGGGTCGTACCATCACGGTCTCGGATTTCTCTAAAAAAATTAAGGGGGTGTTCCTTGATTAAAATAAGGAGACCCATATCTTTTCTTTTGGCAAGAAAAATTTTCCCTTTGATACAGAGGTTTTCAAATCTTGCACCGTCAAACAAGCTCTCTAAAAAACGGTTATTTTTCCTAACTTCAGCGAGTCATTGCAGCAGAATTAAAGATATTTTGTTCTGGTATTTTTTATTACATTGTGTGTATAACGTATAATAATATGTTATGCTAATATTTTTTACACATCGTATGATTAAAATTTTAAAAAATCGTAAACTTCGATTTTTTAAAAAAATTGAAATTTTTAAGATTTTTTTTTTTAACTGGTTCAAATGGAATTTTTTTCTATACTCGTTTTTTTTGTTAAAGACATACAAATGTGCACTTTATTTGCAATTTTTTATGTGTCTGTGAAACTGCTAGTTTCCGCAGCGTTAAAAACAGCCGATTTTGAAAAATCTCCAACTTTGCCGACGATTTTCTCAAAAAAGCCCTTTTTTAAAATTCTGAAAATTAAATCCCTGTTTTATTATCAACAGGAGAATATCTGTGTAAATTTTCCCGGACCTAAAACCACCAGTTTCCGAGTTAGACGCGTTTGAAAACCTACGATTTCTCCGTGTTCTAAAGGCGCCATTTTGGAAAAATCTAAGGCGCAAAGTACGTATTCTCTTACTCGAATGAGAGTGTTGGATCCGTCGACCTCACCCTACCCTGAGCGATAACATGCCTAAAAAACGGTCTTGGAAAAAAAAATAACAAATCTATATATAGAGAGAATTGAATGTATGTCAATTTAGAACCATCAAACTTGGTATACTATCTCATGGTACCCTAACTTAGACCTTAGATGGTTTTTGGAAGGGGGAGCCCGGGTCAAAGGGATCCACGCAAAATTTCCATAAAATTTAGTTTTCAATTTAGAACCATCAAATTTGGTATACTTTTTCTTGGCACCCTAACTTTGACTAGACGGTTTTGGGAAGGGGTCGGAACCCGGGGTCAAGCCCCCCCCTACAAAATTTTTGTAAAATATTTTACAAAGTTAGGGTGCCAAGAAAAAGTATACCAAATTTGATGGTTCTAAATTGAAAACTAGATTTTACAGAAAGTTTGCGTGGGGCCCTTTGACCACGGGCTCCCACCCACCCAGGGCTCTACCCCCTTCCAAAAACCATCTACGGTCTCAGTTAGGGCACTATAGTTTACAAGTATATTTTACAGAAATTTTGTGTGGGGGCCCTTTGACCCAGGGCTCCGACCCCTTCCGAAAACAGGCTGCGGTCTAAGTTAGGGTACCATGCTATAGTATTCCAAATTTGGTGGTTCTAAATTGAAAACTAGATTTTATGGAAGTTTTGTGTGGAGCCCCTTGACCCCGGGCTCCGACCCCTTCCAAAAACCGTCTACGGTTTAAGTTAGGTTACCATGAGATGATAGTATAGGAGTCGTTTGTGTGCTGGAGAAATGCGTTACTTACGTGGGGTTTGTGGCAAGACACGATATGATTGTGTGAGAAATGAAGATGTATTGCAGTTGTGTGATGTGAAGCAAAATGTTGTTAGCAAGGTGGAGACCAATATGCTTCGGTGGTTTGGCCATGTTGAAAGAATGAATGATGATATGCGTACTAAGAAAATCTTTTCATCCCAAGTGGCAGGAAGAAAAGGCAGAGGAACGCCAAGGAAGACATGGGTGGATCAGATTCAGGAGTGTCTGCATGAGAAAAAGATTATGAGTATGAAGTATAAAAGATCTTGTGTACGGCGTGTAATGGATATTAGTGAAGCACGAGTTGTATGTCAAAATCACTGTAAATGGAGAAGTTTGATACGACAGCAATAAGTAAAAATATCTGGTAGTTTGTGTTTCTTTTTGGAGCTAACCTCTGAATCTCAGAGAACAGCTTAGTGACATGTATGTATGTATGTATGTAATATGTACCATGGTATTCTGTTCAACACGTTCTATATTGTTTATAAGAATTTGAATAAACTCCATGGTATAACTAAATAAATATTAAAGAGGTTTTGCTGTACATACCTTAATTCAAATGATGCTCAAATGTAGCATATTAGTCAGTATTCCATAGAAATAATGTTTGCAAAATGCAGTCACAACTTTCATCGAAGCAAGTCTTGTCTCTATTAGGCCTAAGGTCTTCATGCTGTTAAGCCTAATTGCTGTTTGAACAAAGGCTATTGTATATTGAGATCTGTCGATCTTTTGACTGAGTTTCAATGATTCTCGAATCAATATCCATTGCTTAACTTTGTGAAATTGTGCTATTTCGTTCAAGGTGAAATAGCTGTGAATCGGTGAGATAAAGAATTTTCGTTTAAAAAAACAACTATGGAAATTGGCTAAAAGACATTGATACTTTAAACCACTGGATGGTATGTACACCGAGAATGAAAATTAAATAAAGAAGTTGAATAAATGAAAGAACGTTAAAAGAACCTTAAAAACATGGAGTCATTCAGCGTCTCGCAAACCAACACGTCACCGGACTCGTTTCGCCTGTAATTTTGCATGGCATCTTCAATGGAAAGCATGAATCGACTGCAAGTAGTCTGCAAGTCTCATTTTGACGCCGACTCACCGGGCCCACTACGTCACCAATCACAGTTCATGTTGCTGATGTTCCCCCTAGCAGTGACAGTCTTAAAGTCTCATTTTGACGCCGACTCACCTGGCCCACTACGCCACCAATCACAGTTCATGTTGCTGATTTTCCCCCTAGCAATGAGTATAGGTACGTATTTTCTAGATGTTTACTTAATTTTTTTCTTTGTTTTTTTCTTTCTCATTATTGATAAGGTTCTTCCAGGCATAGGGGAAGATCACAGGACTATTATTATTACAATAGTGCTCTCTTGTTTTCTCAATATAAACTGATTCTGCAGTCAATAGCTGTGTCCATTTTTTCTGTTGCCCAATATAATCAGTGTCAGTCCATATGGGCAAAGCTTGATTTTTAATGCAATAGTCTACTAATGCAGTTTTATTTTGTTTCCTATTCCAGTTTTTAATATGTTCGTACAGTCTAGTTTCAAAGTTACATTTGGTTCTACCAATGTACTACATAGGTCTATTAAGGTTGTCATCTTGAATAGGAATTTTATAAATAAATATGCTCTTTTCATTATTCACTTGTATTAGAAAGCATATGTCGTATGTCCTGTAGCAGGAGTTTATAAAATTCCTATTCAAGATGACAACCTTAGTAGACCTATGTACTATATTGGTAGTACCAAACGTAACATTGAAACTAGGTTGCACGAACATATTAAAAACTGGAATAGGAAACAAAATAAAACTGCATTAGTAGACTATTGCATTAAAAATCAAGCTTTACCCATATGGACTGACATTGTCTGTTTTTTCTGTTGCCTGATATATTCAGAGAGACTACAGAATCATTTTATATTGAAAAAAAAAGAGAGCACAATTGTAATAATAATAATAGTCCTGTGATCTTATCCTATGCCTGGAAGAGTCTTGTTAATAATGAGAAAGAAAAAACATAGAAGAAAATTAAATAAACATCTAGGAAATACATACCTATACTCAACGCTAGGGGAACATCAGCAACATGAACTGTGATTGGGGACGTAGGGCGCCAGGTGAGTCGGCGTCAAAATGAGACTTGCAGGCGAAACGCGTCCGGTGACATGTTGGTTCGTGAGACGCTGAATTATTCCATGGTTTTTAAGGTTCTTTTAACATTCGTTCATTTATTCAACTTCTTTATTTAATTTTTGTTTTCAGTGTGCATACCATCCAGTAGTTAAAAGTATCATTGTCTTTTAGCCAGTTTCCATTGCCGTTTTTTAATCGAAAATTCTTTATCACATCAATTCACAACTATTTCACTTTGAACAAAATAGCATAATTTCACATCATTAAGTAATGGATATAATTCAAGAATCATTGAAACTCAGTCAAAAGATTGACAACTCAATATACAATAGCCTTTGTTTGATCAGCGATTAGGCTTAACAGCATGAAGACCTTAGGCCTAATAGAGACAAGACGTGCTTCGATGAAGAATTGTGACTGCATTTTGTGAACGTTATTTCTATGGAATACTGATTATTATGCTACATTTGAGCATCATTTGAATTAAGCAAAACCTCCTTTAACATTTATTTATTTATACCATGGAGTTTATTCAATTTCTTATAAACGGTATAGAGCGTGTTAAACAGAATCCCATGGTGCATATTACCATAATGATATTTCATAATCAATAACCCTGTTTATATGCTAACTAATTTTTGTTCTTAGTTTGTGCACTGATTGTATTTTTGTCTTTATCCAGGAGCCCATTAGTAATTCAGCAAGTAAATGCCTAAATGGTTTAAAATATGTGTTAAACTTATTTCTACAGCAGGATCACCTTAAAATATAATCTCTTGGGTGAATTGTTTCTTTCGGAATTCTTGATTTGCTGACTGACGGTGTGAAAGTGCTGTTACCACGTTGTTCAGCAGCAGAATATAAAAATTTTCAGCTGACATGCTTTGTTAGTGATCAGTACGAGTCTGTTCATTTGTTGTTGTCATATATATATATGCTGGTATGAATTGTACACTTTCATGCTTTTATTTGCGACTTTACAGATTTTTTTAATAGGTGCAATTGTTATTTTTCTTACAGGTTGCACACTTCACTGAGAAACATGCTGTGTTTCATAAACATTATGGAAGAGCAATCAAGCTCCTTTCCAAGCAGCAAGATGACAAGCCAATTTTAGAGACTGAAAAGAAATGCATTGAGGTAAGTATTCAATTATAATTTTTTCTTGTAATAACTTTTGTGACATTGAAATTGCATCACCCAAAATCTCTCCACAATTTTAGAAAAATCAGGCAAAGATTGTCAGTACTATGCATTAAAATGTGTCACTTTCATTAAACACCATGCAAGCTTGCAACTGATAGAAACCTGAATGTTCCCTCCAGTGGTGCATATAAAAAAAATTGGGGGGATGAACAAAAAATGGAAAATTTTGAAATCCACCAGAACAAATTAAATGTTAAGCATTTCTTTTTTTTAAATGTAAGTCGCATTTTACCCAAAAACAGAGAAATGAAACACTTGGGGGAGGGAGAGGCCCCCTTTAGATATGCCCTTGGTTCCCACAGTATGTGTCACTCAAGAACAGTATCATGTATGAAGTGTTAAGACAACATGCATGTTAGCATGCCTCTATCTTACAGCATTTGTGAGATGACTGATCACTGAACTCCATAAGGTGTAGCAATCATTAGCATGTGTAAATGCTTTTACATCATATGGTTGTACCAGATGATCTGCAGGTTCATTTGTGAAAAGCACAGAAAGTAGCACTGGCTATCAGCAGGAAAGGTTATGTTATGGCACTGGCTAAAAAAAAATTGCAGCATATCTTGATTATGCACATGATTGGAATGAATCTTGCCATAAACAACCCATTAGTAATGCATCTTTTCAGTGCACAAATGGCTGCTGTATCTCTTCAACAGTGCCCAGGTTTTCTTACTATGTCTCCCAGTAAGAACAGTTGAACTTTTGTACACAGCTATTCAGGACCTGTTTGAAAACACACCAGTCCTGTGTAATCCTCCTAAAGTAGCTATCTATAACTTTTAAAACTGGATTCATTTGCCTAATAATTTCACTATCTCATCATTGTTTTCTAACATGCTTCTTAAATACACACGCTTATTTACCTGATCTAACTGTGCCATTTGGACTGATCTTATGTCCGGTACTTAAGAGAACCTCACTCAAAAATCATGACTAGTTTTACTTGCACTCAATTTGAACTTAATACATATGTCTTTCAGCCTGGACAACATACTGTGCAACATACTTTTGCTCTCAGACAACAGGACCATGTATTGGGGGGGGGCTATTATTACAGTGGTTTAAATATTTTGGTGTTTTGGAAAGAAAATGAAAAGTTTTTCACAGGGATATTATGTTCTGTCATGTCCATCTGTTGATCAAAGGAATTGCTGAAAAGCAGTATGATTTAAAATTGTGAAATCAGTGATTAACGATTTAAAAAAAAAACTATAAAAAACTTACTATGGATAAAAAAAATGTATGAAGGATTGCTGAAACCCCACACTAATTCATATGTGCATGCACCAATGAAATTTCTGAACTCATTTGGTATGCAGGTGTTCTCTGATTAGGATAACATAAATTGTTCACATTCTGAGGAACTAAGTCATCAGCGTATGGCCAACTTCTGACACTAAAACTGTCTATTTCAATATGAAGTTTTTCATTCATTTTTATTTTTCTTTGTAGGATAATAAATGGAAATGATGACAGTGTACACAACTTGGCTGTTGCAAAACTGTTGGTGTACAGGGTTGTAAATGTTTCATTTGCAAGCCTGTACACTTTCACATAAGATCTTTTAACTCACTGAACATTTATTCCTTGGAGTCCAATCTTTTGTATGTCTCATTTTAGAATCAATAAATTCAATATCATCATCATTGTTAACCATTTTCAATCCTCTGCTGTATGCTGTATCCTAAATGGCCAAAGTTTCTTCCACAATGGTCTTAATTGAGCCAATCTCTTCCATGTCATTCCAGAATGCTTTAGAGTTTCATCCACCCATCTTCCACATGGTCTGTCCCTTGTAGAGATGGGTGGATGAAATTCAAAGTCTTTTTCTGTTCCTTGATATCCAGCCTAATATTTTGGTTGTCCGTAGGTGATCTGTCCTGGCAATCTGTCCAGCCCATTGCCATTTCAGGAATTTTACTCTGATCATGATGTCTTCCACTGTGTCATTTTCGTTACCTACAAGTTCCTCTTCATGCTTCTGTCGTCTGCAACCTCTGAATGTTCTTTTAATTAATACCCATGTCTCTGATCGATAAGTAAGAACTGGAAGAAATGCATTGATTAAACACTTTTCTTTTAAGACATAATGGTGTATTGATCTTGAAAATTGTACTGTTTCTTCCAGATGCTCTCCATCTAAGTTTTATACTCCGATTAATTTCTTCATCAACGTCACCCTCGCTTGATTTTGTTGTCCAAGGTCAATAAATGTATGCATCAATTACTTCTTGATTTTTCCAATAAATCGCTAAATCTTCATTTCTTGTAAAAGCATTGTATATCACTTGTTTTCTGAAAGTTCATTTTTAATCCCACTCTTTTACTGTTATAAACCTTTTGAATCATACTCTGTAACTGTGAAAGGGTAGATGAAAAAATGACTACGTCATCAGCAAAATGAAGGTGAGTTAAATTACCTCCGTTAATCTTTATCCCTTTATTTTCCGAATTCAATGACTTAAAAGATATTTTGTAATGTGGCATTTAAGAGTTTGGGAGATATCATATGGTGTCACCTTGTCTTACTCCCTTTCCAATTTTCATTGGTGCTGTATCCTCAAATGGCCAAATCTTTGCACTTGCATTTTCATATATGTTATTAATAATGCTGATGAATGCATCTTCAATACCACAGGATTTCAAAGCCATTGCAACTGCTGATGGTTTCATGGAATCGAAGGCAGGTTTTTTCAAAAAAGCCATTACATACTGGGAGTTCAATCTATTACATAAGCCATTACATAGTGGGAGTTCATATTCCCTCTTTGTTTTAATTAGTTCTGTAAGCACGTACATGAATCCAGCTTGTTCTCTCATTTGAGCCATGTCCAGTGTTGCCTTCGTGCGATGTGAAAAATCTTTACTGAAGATTTTATTAACCACTGCTACATAGCTGATGGTTTTGTAGTTCCTGATATCCTCAATGTCACTTTTTTATTTAGCAGGATCACTGTAGCATTTTTCCAGTCCTCAGGAAAAATGCTGTTCTTTATCTCCAGAAAGAAAAGAATCTATAGTACATATTATGTTCAGTAAATTGAAGGAACTTGTTTGGGATATCATGCTGAAATTTGTCAAACCAGATATTGTAGGCTTGAAAGATTGTAAAAAATTATGAAACTTGGTTAGCAAAGTGAGTATTGGTTGCCACTTTAAAAACATGGATATTGGCAGTAGTGCTTGGTAAATAATTTAACATAAAAATAACTGAACTACAAGCTTGTGCTACAGACAATAAAGAGCTGTTTTATTGCTAAAAAAAAAAAATCTATCTTCTGAAGAAAGAAAGCTTTGCAGATGCTGTGGGGGTGCCTGAATTACCCTATGCTAAAAGTTACAAAAACAATGCTGAATGGATGTTATATGCCTTTGATGGGGAGACATGACATCCTATTGTAAGAAGTATGATTAAGATGCCAATGTCTAAATATTGGTTGAATGTTGCTCGCTTAAAGATTCTGCTGGTATGTTCAAATGCAGATCAGTCCTTATTAAAGCATGCATAGCACTATCACATGGCAATGCACAGCTCTAAAGGGGCTTCTAAGAAAATAATTGTGTTAATGCAAAGAGAAGAGTTTCTCTTTCTGATTAATGCATCTGCTGCTTATGTGATGTAAAGATGCAATCCGATTTGCATCAAAACTAGTCATTCCATTCCAATTTCCTGAGCCCTTGAGTTGTGTGAAGCAGTCCCATGCACTGTATGCTTCATACTTAGAACAACAAAAAGAGAAAAAAGAAAGTGAGGCAAAAGAAGAATCCATTAAAAAGAATGAAATAAAAAAAAATGTGCAAAACTTGTTGCTGATATAATGAATGTAGAGAAGTCCTGGGTGATTGAACAAGATACATCATGTTAGTTTCCCTGTGGCCAACTTGTGCATAGTTCTGTTGAATATCTGTGATGACCTATTCTGTATAATTCGAAGATGTATTTTAGGAATAAATACTTTTTTTTGTACTTGATCTATTGTCATATCACTGAAGTGTAGGGGAAAATATAATCAGATAAAGTAATTTTTTGTAAGCAAAATTTCTGTGTTCCAGGTATGACTATATGTGACCCATATGTATAATTTTTTGTCCTGAAAAAAAAAAAAAATCTCTCTCTCTGTGTGTGTGCGTGCCCTGCCATCACTGCAACAATCCGTCTCTTAGGAAAATACAGTGCATTTATTAGTGGGTATGAGAAGAGGTTATTGCACTGTAGAGGATTTGTTTGAAGAAAATATGCAGTTTGCTTAACTTTCTCTTTTATTTTTTTGCTTCCTTAGTAAAAGAAAAATATTTTGTTGGGATATTTTTTGTTTTAGTTAAGTTGTACTCTGGAAAAAGTGGAAAAAGGGTTTACCAGCATTAAAATCAGTAAAAATGCCCCCTCGTCCCAACTGTTGTTGTTTTTTTTTTTTTTTAGTTTTTTTTTTTTTTTTTTTTTAGTCTTAATAATGATGCAGGTTTACACCCTTATCTTTTGGTTTTTAAAGTTGGTATCTATGTCGTCCAAAATATCCACATCAACTACAACAGTTGCAAATGGCTTTGTAAAAGAGCCCATTCTTGTCCTCAAAAATCACATTGTATAATCAAAATCAGTTTTCTGGAGGGAAAAGAGCAAACTACAGTACTTTGGATGAAAACAGTTGCATGCAATTTTTTCCTTCTGAGTTTTGTTGATCTCCATCATGTAGTCTGGTTTTAAAAATTTAAGTTCTAATAATGGTCCTCAAAAACCTTATTTCACAGGTAATTTTCAGTAGAATAAGCTCTTCATTAGCAGGATAAAGAACACATACCATGAAGTAGAAATATTATAAAATTAAAAACTTAACATTGAAACATCTGTGTTTGAATTTCCAGTTGAACATTTTTTGTGTTTGAATTTTTATTTCATAAAATAATTGATGTTTGCTTTCAAACTGCTTGCAGCTGATATGTAGGGTGGTTTAATTGTTCTATCTTGGATTAAAACTCGGGCTTCACATGGCAATAACACATAAAACGAGCGAAACACACAGTCATGTAAAACGAACCTTCTATCGTATGTGACTGTGTTTCACTCGTTTTATGTGTTTATTTGTTATATCTTAATTCAAATGCATGAAAGGTATTTATCTTAAATAATTCTCCTCGTTATTCTGTTTTTGCAGCATAAATTCTTCTGCAGTTGCTGCTGAGATGAGCAGTGGAAAAAATTGTGCATATTACAAGTTGGATTTTTATTCCTGTTTTTCATTTATCATAACTGACTTCCAAATAAAAACTAACATGTTTCAGCACATAATTAAGCATTTTGAAATGTGAAATCAATTACTTTGTTTTGAAAATGCATTGTGATACTTTATGATAATCATGTTCTTATGGTCTTCATTCTCAACTTTTTTTTTTTTTTCAGCTTTACAAAAAACTAGGTTGGCTTCACTGTGCTAGCTTATTTGAGAAATCACTGCTAGTAAAATATCCTTTAGCACACCGTCTTTTTAGGATTTTAGAAATTTAGCAGTGTACTTATTGTGTTGAGCTCTTGCTGGGCAACAAGAGGACACTTTGCCGCTCACAATGTGACTTTTTTTCCTCTGATGTGGATCATCGCTGAGAACTCAGAATGAAATCATATTGATTCAGTTTTGAATAAGAATTGTACAGCTCCTCTACCCTCATAAAAAAGACTGAATGAACTGAAGTGATCTGTTTCCATCCACAGTTTTTTAAGACTGCATTAATAAAAGTACAAAAACTATTGTTCATTTCATTTAAACTTCATATTGTTGTATGAGTTGTCTTTAAGACATCTTTTTTTCTTTTGCACATCTCAGATAATCCATAGATAATTTATTGATGAACATTGCAATAAATATTGTTTTAACTCTTATCTCTTCTCTATTATTTGTAATTAACTAAAGTATTTACTGCAGATGCAATATTTATAGAGATCCACATTAAAAGCAGTCCCAACTATTGGGTGTGTGCTAAAGTTCTACCAATTTTTGTAATAGATGCAAATTGTGATCAGTACATCAGAGATGACGCTGCAATGCCGAATTTTCAGCCAATAAAGCGTGGAGCAGTAGAACATATAGAAGCACTAGTTTTGTCCGAGTAAGTCGTTTGTAACGGAAATCACAGACGGTGTAATACGGCATGCGATAAGGAGCACATTAGACATTGTTCACTGTATGAGTTCAATAAATGCAGTACTGCAGCCGTGGCTTGCCACAACATCTGTCAAGTGTATGGGGAGGATGCAGTTGATGATAGCACATGTCGCCGTTGGTTTCGGAAATTCCAGGACAGAGACAAAAGTTGTAAAGATCAACCACATCCTGGATGTTCATCTGTGGTTTCTGGTGAGGATGTGGACTAAGCCATAACAAATGACCCACATCCAACCATTCAGGAATTAGCGGAAACGTCCGTACACAAAACAGACGAATGCATGCGCTTGGGTTCATCACCAAATTCGATAACTAGGTTCTGCACCAGCTTCATGCAAAGCAACGAGAGGAGAATGTCCGTACCTGTGTTTCTTTGCTTTCTCATCCCAGAAATGAACCGTTTTGGGGACAAATTGTAATGGCGGATGAGAAATGGTTACTGTTCTGTGATGTAAAGCATCGATGGACTGTTTGCCAAGGTGCGGAGCCTGCTCCATCGACTTCAAAAGAGGGCTGCATCCCAAAAAGGTTTTGTTGAGTGTTTGGTGGGATGTCCAGGGAATAATCCACTGGGAGGTGTTGGCATCTAACCGAACGATAAATGCTGACCTCTACTGCCAAACAGTGGACAGATTGCGAGAACAACTGATATTGAAGCGGCCAGCACTCGTCAATCGCAAATGCATGATCCATCATCATTATAACACCAGACCTCATGCTGCGTTAATCACTCGACAAAAATTATTGGACTTTGGTTGGGAAGTGTTACCTCACCCGACATATTCCTCTAACCTGGCACGTGTGAACTACCACTTTTTTCGATCATTACAGAACACCTTCAATGATGTGAAAACGGCAACTTTTTTACTCTAAAACACAGGAGTTTTTCCTTCGTGGGATTCACCTACTCATAGACAGATGGCAAGAGGTCATACAGAATGATGGCAATTATGTGAAATCCTAGGTATGTTATTTATTGTGTTCTCCTCCTTTCTTTGTAGCCTACAAAAACAGGTAGAACTTATACAAACACCCAATACTTAATCCGTGGGTATTTGCGGTCACATTCTGGGGAAATGGGCAATTTTATGTGAAGGCATCAATCACAGTCCACTTCTGTGATCCCCCCCCCGATAGATACTCCCAACCATATGACAAGATCCCCCCCCCCCCGTTGTGAACCATTAATAAGTTTGGGGGAGGTCAGTCCGAACTTGTGGAAATTGTGTTTAAGATCAAGTAAAGAGTATAAATAACATGTAAGAAAAACAGTGATTACATTCTTGATATTAATTATTGTACAAAAGTTGGGCATAACCAAAAAGAAAGTGCACTGTTCAACTAGTAAACCTGTTAATTGGGGAAGAACATTTATCACTATATAAATATGGAAAATCATTAAACACATAACCTTTTGAGTTTTAAAGTCAATACATATAATAATTATATATTGAGTCTTAGCTGGTGTGATGAAAAATAAATAATTGGGATCATTAACAAATATACGAGGGTCGTTCAAAGAGTAATGAAGCTGAGTTTACATGGGTCAGAAGTGTAATGCAGTAAGCATACTTACACTTATATACTTTCAAAGTATTCCTCCTCTGCCTGAATGCACTGGTCCCACCTTTCTATCCACTTCCAGTAGGTGCATTTGAAGCCCTTCCTCGACACGTGGTTCAGGATACCCACAATAGCCTTGTTTAGTTCAGTATTGGTGCAAACCAATGCCCACGAAGTTGTTTTTTTTGCTTCAGGGAATAGGTGGAAGTCACACTGTGTCAGATCCGGTGAATACGGAGTTTGTGCCATCATTTCGATATCTAGATCTTGGAGAACCTGCTGGGTACGCAAAGTACAATGTGCAGGGACATTATCTTGATGCAAAATCCAATCGGTTTGTGTGCATTTTGGGGAATATATATTTTTTTCCTTCTTTAGAGGACCTTTTGAAAACTTTTGAATAATAGGCACAGATAAGTTTTCCCTTGTGGAAAAGCATGATCATACACAATTCCCTTTTTATTGAAGAAAATCAGGTGCATGACTTTCCCTGCACTTGTTTGAACCTTTGCTTTTTCTTCTTCGATCAGGTACTCTGTGAGTGTTTCCATTGGGTGCTCTGTTGTTTTGTTTCTGGATCAAAATGGTGTGAAAAAATGTTTCATCACATGTGACGACTTGATCCAAAAAGTGTGGCTTATGTCATAGCCGGCGGTTCTATTGGCAACAAGTGATAACACAATTTGCCTTGTGTTGATATGTAAGGAAGTGGGGAATCCACTTTGCAGCAACTTTTTGGTACCCCTGGTTCAGTCTCTCACAATATATCATCAGCAGAACCAACAGATATCTTTATCCCATTAGCAACCTCCACAATGGTCATTTGGAGGTCTTCACACGCAGGAGTACTCAATGGTATTAACATCAGAGCCGTGGACGGACCTGCACTTGCATGTGTACCATTTAGTCTGGTTGTTGATAAATCCATTCTGGTTCCAGATGGTCATTCTGTTTTTAAAGTCTGTCTTTTCCTTCCCGTGATTCATATTTCTTGTTTCTCACAATCATTCTTCTCTCCCGCTTTGTGCTATTTTTTATTTATTTATTTTGTGTGCATCTTTTTGTCTTTGATTTTTGGTAATCGCTCCCCTCTTTGAATCCATATGCCATTTATTTCTGAAGTTTACACCAGAAAAACACTTGCTCTGCACGATTTGCATTTATTGGAATTGGGAATCAATTAAAGCTTCAATATGTGCTAGTAAACTATTCTTAGGCTTTGTCTTCATAATTTTGATTTGTTACTTGCTTTGTTTTAAATATGGATGAATATTGGGTTTGGTAAATTAGAGGTTCGAGGAGTAAAGCAATCAGAAAATTGTGTTACATTTGGATTTTGGGGCAAATGAAACCTATGTCAGGCCTGAATCGCTGAATTGGGCCCTGAAGAAAAACACCATGCTGGGTCAGGCCTGGCATTAATTAGGTGGGCTTGGGCCTAAAAGTATTGCCTCTGCATGGCTTTAATTGAAATTGACCTCCGTAGTCGATGTCGAAGCCTACCAGAGCATTACGCATCTTCCAGACACACCAGCATTCACAGATTTTTTGTTATAATCATTTCAAACTTTTCTGTGGCGGTTCTACTCAAACACTTACAAAATTTTGTAGCTGCTCTTTCCTCCACTTTTAAATCCATATTGGGTTACAGAAACATGTCTGAATTCTATGCCATCTACTACAAGAATGAACCAGCGGAGCACTGTAATGATGCATCATCATGTGACTGACCTTGCAGGTGTACCAACACAGGGAGCCTCATTTTTCTGTGTGGTTTTTTTTTTTGTGGTGCTATGACATCAGTCTTGTTATTTTCTGAATGACTTGCATATACATAGTGCTGTAACCACTCCTGAATCCAGCTTTTTCTCTCAGTTGAACCATGTCCAGTGTGTTAGCTTCAAGCGATGTGAAAGAACCTTAGTGAAGATTTTATAAATTACTGATAGACTGATGGGCCTGTACTACCTGAGTTCCTCAATGTCACTTTTTTTATGTAGCAGGATCATAGTAACATTGTTCCAATTCTCAGCAATCTTCCCTTCATTGACGCATCTAGTGAAAACTTGGGCGAGTGTACTTTCAATTTCTCCACTTGTGTCTTGTACGATATCCATGGTAATTCCATCTTCTCCTGCAGTTCTTCCCAGTTTTATGTTCTTAATTGCAACTAGAGCTAATCTGGTATTTTAATGACCATTTTCATATTCAGCAGTCCCAAACAACATAAAGGTAACTTGGCTTATTCTCAGATACACAGAAAAAGTCAATTTGTTGTCCAGTGTAATTTTTCTTTTTTGAAGACTTGGAACTTGTTACACTAACAGAAAGTGATATTTTAAAACAAGTGTAAAATTTGAAAAAAAAAAAAAAATGTGATAAGATCTAAATATTCTTTATAAAAGAAGAAATATTGTTTCTTCATTTGATTTCTTCTTTATAACAGACTAGCCATCATACACAGTGCGTCAAAGAATTTTTAAGACTGGCACTAGATTTCAGCCTACGATGGCACCACCAGTGTAATCGTGAATGCGTTATAAACAGTGACCATCTGCTTGCTTTCTGCCAAAAAGTACTGCACAGTTGTTAAAGTAACTCAAACAAAACGGCCATTCATTAGAGAAGTAAAATGTTTTTCGTGTTGAATTATTAAGATGGAACAACGGGCTGTTATTAGATTTAACCCAAAACTTGGTAAAAGTGCCTCGGAAATGTACCGAATGATGAAACAAGTTTACGGTGAGTTTTGTTTAAGTAGATCAAATGTTTTCCTGTGGCACAAACGTTTTTGGACGGAAGAGAGACGCTAGAAGATGATAAGCATACCGGAAGACCAAGTTCATCTAGGACACCTGATATTATTGTAAAAGTGCGTGAGTTCATGGCAAACAATCGATGTGCGTCACTAAGAATGATGGAAGAGTCTTTAAACATCAACAAAGAAACGATTCGAACCATCCTGCATGAAGATTTGGGCAAAACAAAAGTCTGTGCTAAATTTGTTCCACACACGTTAACCAATGAACAAAAATCAAGGAGAGTGCACATTGCAGAGACATCATTTCAGCCGCTGAAAATGATCCAAACTTCTTAAAATCGATTGTTATAGGTGATGAAACATGGTGTTTTTAATATGATCCTAAAACAAAGCGACAAAGTGCAGAATGGAAGTCAAAAAACTCGCCACAAGCCAAAAAAACAAGAAAAGTTCCATCGAAAATCAAAACAATGCTCATTACATTCTTCGATAGTATCCACAAAGAATTTGTTCCAAGTGGACAAACAATTACTGGTGAGTTTTATTTAAAGGGTTTGAGGCGTTTGATGGGTAGAATTCGTCGCATTCGTCCAGAATATCTGGATGAAAGCAGTTGGTGTTTGTTGCACGATAATGCACCCAGTCACACCTCACTTCTTGTTTGTAGATTTTGGGGGAAAAAATGTCTGTGTTGAATCATCCACCGTATTTGCCTGATTTAGCACCCTGCAACTTTTCTTTATTCCCAAAACTTAAAATGACATTAAAAGAGTGTTATTTTGATGATATTTCGATCATACAAACAGCTTCGACACGTGCTTTGGAGGAAATTCCGCAAAGTGAACTGTAACAGGCATTCGAATCATTATTAAATCGCTGTAACAAGTGTATTGAAGCCGGAGGGACTTATTTTGATTAACAAACCAAAACAAATTATAATTTCTTGTTTCTCTTTCATTTTACAGACCCAGTCTTAAAAATTCTTTGCCACACTGTGTACATGTTTTCTGCACGGTGAATCTGTAAAATCATTTTTTGAACATAAAATTAAAGGAAGGGGGAAAGTAACCTAAGCCAAAATTCTTGTTTAATATTGGTCTAAATTGTTGATAAAATGCGAAAAGTAGGCTAACTAGTAGATTTTAAAATAATACTTCATGTTATAGTGTGTTAAAAGGCAATTGAATGTTGAAGGTTAATCTATAACTTCCGTATATACAATATTATTTATTGTTTTTCCTGATGGTGTTAAAAAAAAAACCCAGCTTATTTGGTAAACTAACGCTTAAATATGTAATGTATAACTCTCCATGAGAAAAACGAGGTGTTCTTAAGTTGATCCCTTGATGGATGGACTGTCCCTGAGCTTTATTAATGGTCATGCAGACGTACCAACTCTCCGGATTTCCAGCCATTCCTCCGGATAAATGTCAAATTCTCCCAATTTTCGCCGATAATTAGCCGTTACGATGGTCAAAATTCCATCTACCACCACCTTGGATCGATGCAGAAGAAAAAAGATCTCGAACTGCTTGTGAAATCTTTTTCTTTCTGCGTCGATGCAAGACTGCATTTACAGTCATCAGTATCGTACTTTTTCTGTCCTCATATCTGCAAAAAGAAAGCCACCCCGATGGTGCAGTGGCCTATTTTATGTTGCTTTGAAACAATGCTATTGTGAACATCTGTGCGTGCTCCCGATGGTTTCTTCCTTCCGCTGGTTACAAACACACTCGCGCACCAGCTGTGACCTACTTATCTTTTCATGTCTCCCCGCTCTTAGCTGCGAGCTCTGTTTACATTTTCTTCAGAGTTTTGTGGAGTGCTTTTCAGTTTTGTTTTACTGTGGAGATTTTTATTTCTTGTTTTGCACCATGTTTGTCTCTTTTTCCTTCTTCGTCGCATTTTGTAGAAGATTAATGTGCTCCTTTGTTCATCTCTAACTGTGAATCTGTTATTGTCAGCTTTAATTGTTTTATCTTGTATTGTAGCATTTTGTGTACACTTAGTTTGTGAATTTATTTTTTTCATTCCTTTTGCTTACTTTTTGCCAGAGATTTTTTCTTTTGCATTACACCACTTTCGCGGTTTTTAATGTTTTATGTCATATCTTTGGCAATTTGTTTCTTCTTTACATATTGGCTGTTATTGTCTTTGCTGCACAATAAAGTTGTGAAACTGAGCGCTGGCTCCCAACTAATTGTTCGAGATGGGTCCAGGTTCAAATCGCAGTGGGGCATGGATGTTGTATTTGTCTTACGGCACTGGCTCTCTCTCCCTTCCCCGGAACCAGTGTTCCTAAATTAGGGATGGACGACTGTTTTATAGCCCACTGAGGTGCTCACTGTAGTCGTTACACCTTCAACCAAGAAGAAAGCTTGACACTTCCACATTTGTTTTGACAGATACATCTCTCTCTCTCTCTCTCTCTCTCTCTCTCTCTCTCTCTCTCTCTCTCTCTCTCTCTCTCTCTCTCTCAACACTGGAAAAACTGCTGACAGTTAAGTCCAGAATGAAAGAAAAATGCTTTGAACAAAACTTTTTTTAGATCTTTGTTAAAGAGAGCTAAATTGGCTACTGTACATTCACTAAATAAGGATAAAGATTAATTATAATTAAATAAGGTATCAAAAAGTAAGTACATATCTTGTATTAATTATTAATGTTAGTAATTGTATCTGGTTGACAACTATTTTCATTATGCTTTTTATTTTGCTTATAAACATAGTCTGCATTTAGAATAACTTTTTAAACATTAAAAATGCTATGTGCCAATAATACTACTTCTGGAAAATCGCTCCTGCATCTGAAAAATGTCGATACAAAATAGCACTCATGTGATTTTATGAGCTGTAAAAAATCTCCTTATTTTTAGATTTTGAAGGTTGGCATGTCTGGCCATCGCAAAGCAAGATTTGACTGGAAACTGCAACCTCTTGAACTGGAAGGGTACACTATCGGTGGGATGTAATCAATCCTTTTGTGGAGGCCACCTAAGCAAAGTAAACTCCCTGGCATGTTCCTGAAATTAATCCTTTACAATACGAGCACTATGGCAGGATGCATTATCTTGTTGAAAGTAGCCATCGCCATTGGGATAAACCATCCACATGACAGGATGCACTTGGTCCACAACAATGTTTAGATATGATGTGCCAGTCGGACGATCAACACGAATTAAAAGGCCCAAAGCAGCATGCCAGGAAAACATTCCCTGAACCATAATGTTGCCTCCACCAGCTTGAAGGGTTGTAGCAATGCATTTGTGGTCCATGCTTTCATGCTGTTTCCACCAAATTCTCACTCTGCCATCCGCATGGTGCAACTGAAAACGTGATTCATCGGACCACATAATTTGTTTTAAATTATCGACTGTCCTATCCTTGTGCTCCTGTGCAAACTGGAGACGTTTTCTCTTGTTAACTGCAGATTGCAAAGGTGTTCGAACAGGCCTTCGGCTGCCATATCCCATCCGATGCAGTGTACGGCTAACAGTGCATGCAGAGATCATTTGAGGGGATCCTTGATTAAGATGGTCTGTAATTTGCTGCGCCCTTCTGTTGCCTGTTACCAGTCTGGACACTCTCAGTTCCGCCCGAGCAGTCACTAGTCGGTGACGACCACACGTTGCACGTAGAGACCCAGTTTTTTGGCTGACAGTCCAGTCTTTAAACACTTTGACAACAGCTGCTATGGAACATTTCAGGAATACGGCGGTTTCGGTGATACTCGCTCCATGGCTCCTAGCTCTTACAATCATCCCACGTTGCAAGTCCGTCAAATCGCATTTTTTACCCATCTCGTCGCCCAAAAATCACTGCTACTACTGTCGCAAGCACTAAGCTTTCCCTTTTTATACTAGCCTCGCCTTCTGGCGGCAGCAGCGTGCAGCCGTAGCTCATTTGCTTAAAACTGTCAGGTGGTCATAATAAAGTGGGCACTCAGTGTATAAGGTGTACTGCAGGCAATCTGAAAACATAGCACTCGTTATCATGGATAAAAGGAGCGATTTATCAGATTTTCAAAAAGGGATTATTATCGGCTTTCGAGACAAGGGTGGCAGTATTTCGGAAACAGTGCAGTTTGTGAACTGTTCGCTTGCCGCTGTGGTTAAAGTGTATCGTGATTGGAGAAATGGCGCCATTGCGAATAAGCGAAGTGAAAACTGCGGAGCACCACATGCCATTTACGCAAGAGCCGAACGTCGGCTTCAAAGGTGTGCGAGAGCTGTTCGACACGATACATGGAGCAACTCACTCGCCGAATGAACCTGGAGGCTAGCGGAAGTGTGTCTAAAGCGACAGTTTAGCGAACCCTGCTGCGTATGGGGGCTCCGATGGAGATGGATGGTCACTGCACCTATGCTAACGAGAGTGCATCGGCAGAAAAGGCTTGCATTTGCACGGCAGTATCGGAATTGGACCTCCGCTGATTAGCAAAGGATTGCTTTCTCCGATGAATCGCGTTTTCTGCTTCATCTAACAGATGAATGTTGGCGTATAAGGCGAGAAACATCTGAGAACAAACACTCTTCAACCACTGCTGGGAGAACACAAGCTGGTGGGGGCAGCGTTGTGGTCTCGGGGTGTTTTCGTGGCATACCTGTGGAAGGCACTATGGACCGAATTCGTTATGAATCCATCCTTAAGACAAACGTACACCAATACATGCTGCTTGTCTTCCCTGGATCGGATGGGATCTTCCATCACGACAATGCAACTTGTCACACAGCTAGAAATGTCTGAGAGTGGTTGGAAGAGCACGATGAAGACTTCAAAGTATTTCCCTGGAGCCCTAATTCCCCAGACTTAAACCTAATTGAGCATCTGTGGGACCACCTAGATTGTGTCGTTCGCTCTGTGGATGGACACAATAATGTGACTCGGTATATATATATGTTTTGATATTATCTTGTACTTTGAGCTAAATAAATGTGAAAAATAAGATTGGAGAATTATTTAAAATGCTGAGATAGAAAGAAAGGATGAATATAAAATATGCATTTTTGAGCGTTTCAGAATCACAAAAAAAAAAAAAAAAAAAAAATGGTGTGTTTAACAACCACCGTGGGCAACTCGATTAGTCACCTAAACCTGTTTTAGGGCCACTGGTTCCAGGGAAGAGAGAGAGCCACTGCCGTAAGATAAACGCAACATCCATGCCTCACCGGGATTCAATCCTGGACCCATCTCGGACGAATGATTAGAAGCCATGCTTGCGTAGACACGGTGTCACCGGTGCAACTTACAAAAAATGGCTGTTCTTGTAGATGGCCCTCAGTACGACTCTTCCGTAATGTAATGAAGTATCAAAAGAGGGCCGCCCCCGGTGGCGCAGTGGTCTAAGCGATGGCCTCTGATCATTCGCCCGTAAGGGGTCCGGGTTCGAATCCCGGTGAGGCATGGATGTTGTGTTTGTCTTACGGCACTGGCTCTCTCCCTTCCCTGGAACCAGTGACCCTAAATTAGGGACGGGCGACTGCTTATAGCCCATTGAGTTGCTCACGGTGGTCGTTAAACCTCAAAAAAAAAAAAATCAAAAGAGGACAGACCAGTGTTGAGCTTTACGAGATAAGGAAGGGAGGGGCATCACACAACATGCAATTTACCGAAAAATATCGCGTAGTGCGACCTGTAACAAAATTTCGTTTTTACCCTGGCACAGACTTGGTAGAAGGATATTATGACGTTTGAAACGTCATATCAAATATAGAGCTTCCACTAATAGAAAAATTGTCAAAAAATGTGCCCCGAAATAAATTTTTTATTCTTGGATTCTGATATGTTCATAAGTAGAAGAAAGAGAATGCAGCTCTCTTTTTATTTACCCACTCAGTTTCTGAAGGATGCAAAGTAAATGCTTTGTTAACAAAACTTTATTTGGAATATCTCAACAAAAACAAACTGCAACTTTTTAAGAACATTGAGCCTCTTTTTTTTTTTTTTTTGTAACACATGAATTATGTCACCAGTCTAAACTGTTCTGTACAAAATCTGACATTTTAGGACTGTTTTCAGAATAAAACTGCGAATACCATTTCCTGAACCGATTTATATTTCTGTCTTCTTTCACAAGCATGGGATTCTTAACGAACTTCTTGTTGTTCCACATCATAATGTCTCTTTCCACCTGAAAATAAAATTTGAACTTATAGATCAGAGTAAAATAAAATGTATGAAAAAACATTAATATAATGCGTATGCAGTTCTTATGGAATCTTACTTAATGAAAGTCGAAAGATCATAGCTCATAATGAGGCATTCTGTGCGTAAAAGTGCGTAGTTTGGTTTTTAAGGTTAAGTAGAAATTAAGGACTATAGATGCTCGAAACATTGAAAAATGGAAGTTCGCAATTAAATTGAAAAATCAGAAAATGTGGGTGGTATCATCAGTGATCGGAAGTAGCGCTACTACTGTAGCACGATACTCTTACAGTAGCGATGAATGTACGAGGGCAAGTCAATAAAGACAATGAGTTATAATTCGATGCGCAGAGGTAGAAAGGCAGGGAAACGACGCTTTCGTGAAAGCAAAGTGTGCAATGGCAGGCATCTGACTGCCATGTCCTGCAAAAATCGGAGGGAGAAAGAGTAGTAGCTGCTCGCCTACGCGAAATGTCCATTCGGGAGAAGCAAGTTGTTGCTTTAAAATTTTGTTTACGGAAAACTGCCACGGAAACCTACGACATGCTTAAGGAGGCCTATGGTGAAGACGTTCTTCCACAATCTACAACATTTCGGTGATTCAAGGAAGGCAGAGTTTCCACTACAAAGTGCAGTGGTCCAGGAGCACTGGCTGCCATTAACGAAATGTCGGTCAACACAGCTGCTGTGATTGTTGGGGAAGATCGCCGAATAATTTTGAATAATCTCACTGCTGCGTTACACATACTACGTGGTAGTGCATGGACTATTTTACACGAACATTTGCATATGAGAAGTGTCTGTGCACTTTGGGTTCCGCGTTTATTGACACCTGAGCAGAAACAGGTGGCTTATGACCATTCGTCTGAGAAGAGTCCGGGTTCGAATTCCGGCATGGATGTTGTGTTTGTCTTACGGCACTGGTTTTCTCTCTTCCCTGGAACCAGTGGCCCTAAATTAGGGACGGGCGACTGCTTATAACCCATTGAGTTGCTCACGGTGATCGTTAAACCTTCAATCAAAAAAGAAACAGGTGGGAGTGGATGTCCGTAGAGGGCTTCAAGGCCTACTTGGTGAACATGGTGAAGCGTCGTGTTAATTAACACAGCAATCGGACATCGCCGAATTGGCTGTAATTCTGTTTCACACGTGAATTAAAGAAAACTTGAAAATTTAATCGCCGTGGAGCGGGAATCGAACCCGCATCTTCCGATTTCCGTTCCAGCGCGCTGTCCGTTACATATCCATGATGACGAATTCTCAAGTTTTTGTGTGTTAAGAGCATCGGGATATTCTCCGACCGCGTTCAGATTCATGCACATTCTGCTGCCATCTAGCGTTGTTAAGAAAATCTCCAGTTGTTTAGGTATTCAGAGTTGAAGAAATATTCTTCACATAATACGTAGCATCGTATTTACCACGTATTATGCGAAGAATATTTTTTTTGAGGTTTAACGACCACCGTGGGCTATAAGCAGTCGCCCGTCCCTAACTTAGGGTCACTTGTTCCAGGGAAGGGAGAGAGCCAGTACCGTAAGACAAACACATCCATGCCTCACCGGGATTCGAACCCGGACCCCTTACGGACGAATGATCAGAGGCCAGCGCCTTAGACCACTGCGCCACCGGGGCTGCGAAGAATATTTCTTCAACTCTGAATGGTGAAGCGTACCTGAATTTTTTTGATTTTTTTTTTTTTTGATTGGAGGTTTAACGACCACTGTGAGCAACTCAATGGGCTATAAGCAGTCGCCCGTCCCTAATTTAGGGTAACTGGTTCCAGGGAAGGGAGAGAGCCAGTGCCGTAAGACAAACACAACATCCATGCCTCACCGGGATTCGAACCCGGACCTCTTTCGGACGAATGATCAGAGGCCATCGCTTAGACCACTGCGCCACCACCTGAATTCCATTGTCACAGCTGATGTAACCTGGCTTCATCATTACGATCCCGAAGGAAAATAGTAGTGCAGCGTCTTGATATCGCCATCTTATCAAACACCGAAGAAGGCCAAAATTGGTCCTTCTGCAGGGAAGGTCATGGTGATTTGTTTCTTTGATAACCGTGGAATGATTTATCAGCATGAAGTCCCTGCGCATACCATTGTTACGGGTCAATATCATGTAGAAGTTTTGAAGATCCTGGCAAAAAAACATTCAACAGAAACGCCCCTCTCTTCATCCGTGTGCTTGGCGCCTACGTCATGATAACGCAAGAGCTCGTGTTTCTAACGTGGTTTCGCAATATTTGGTCAAGAAAAATGTATGTGTCTGCCTCACCCGCATTATAGTCCAAACTTAGCACCCTGTGATTTTTTCCTCTTCCCGAGGTTAAAAGCGGAATTACGGGGGAAGCGTTTTCCGTCATCCATGGCCGTCGTAAAGAACTCGGAGGCGATTTTGAAGAGGCTGTCACGGCAGAATGATTCCAACACGTGTTCCAGGACTGGCAACGACGTTGGACAAAATGTATTGCAATGGATGGTGACTACTTTGAGAAAGATCATAACACTGCTGGTGAGTAATACGCCCATTCTCACTCTTTTTGACTAGCCCTCGTAGCATCGCTACAAATAGAAAAATATAGTTGTAGCAGCAGCACGCTACAAAATAAAGTAGTTTGTAGCGGAAAATCCCGTTATAAATCACGCTACTTTAAAAAAAATAAAAAAATGTATCGCGTGACATTTTCAGATTTCTTTCCTGGACAAGGGACGAGGTCAATCACGTTACTTGACTTGCATTGTGAAAGCCAGCTGAACCAAACCGTTAATTTTTTTTTTTTTTTTTGCCCGTTGCCTTCTGAACATACTTATATGTATGTATTTACTGTGCGAAACGATCACATAGCGAAAATGGTGCAGCTCTACCAGAGCCCATTTAAGAAGACTGGGGATCCTGGGGGAGGACAGTATTTTAGTTCCCTAGAAGTGGTGCAGTCCTGAAAAAAGTAGTGGCCTAGAGCTCCTCAGGTCTACCCAGGCGTTTCGACTAGTAAGCACGCGCGGCGGGGGGGGGGGGGGTTGAAGGGTAAGATTATTTGTGTTAAAGAATGTCGATTTCGTTGGCGACGATTGAACAAATTAAATGTTTAAAAATCTGATTCAGTGAAGTAAAAAGTAGCCTGACGCCACCAGACCTTGAAAAAACAGTGGCCTGGCGGCGCCATGCCCCACCAAACCTCGACTGGACCTCAGTATTAAAGTCACATCCAGGATTTCACTATGGGTAGCAGAATAAAAAATACTGTAGAATGACGCAAAGGAACAGTCACTTAGGTCAGCACACACGATTGGGCTGTAGGAATTTATTAAAATTACACTGATGATATCTTAATGTTTAAAATAGATGAACGTTCGTGCTTAGTTAGTCATGGGATAAAAGACTGCCGTTCAATGCACGATTAAAATAACTATAAAAGTTAAAAAGAACTGATGTTCCTATACACACCAAAAGTGGTAAAAAATAATCTAAATGACAGATTAAAACAACATAAGATCTTTCTATCCGTCTTGGGATCATCCTCAGATGTACTAGTGAATTGGTGTTTCCGACCTTTACATAACAGAACGGCAATTAACTTTTATAGTTATTTAAATCGTGCATTGGACGGCAGTCTTTTATCGCATGATATCTTTATGATGGTCGAACACTCTGGCCGCCATAAGGATGAACACTTTGGTCGACATAAGATACGCACACAAAACTTTCACATAAGCACAGCACTGGCACTGACTGATAATCACAAAATTAACAATCGCTAGTCTCTCTTAACCATACGCAGCGCCTCCTTGAGGGTCTTTTCAAAATCCACAGTAGGGCTTTAACAAATACCCAGGGGAAAACATTCCCACAATATGATGAGGAAGCCATAAAAATATTTCCGCGATATTGAAGTGTGTAGCCCATTGTTCAAGGACAAATCAGTGTTAGCAAGAAAATGTAAAACTGCATGGTTGAAAAATGGATACCAGTTTAGTTTTGCTTTAACCCCCCCCCCCCCCCCCCTCTCCTTCTTCGGGTTCAGCTTGTCGAAATTTTATCTAAGTGGTGGACAAAATAATATGATCCAAACGATTTCTTAATGTATGAAAATTTTCCCCAATTACAGATGTGTTGCTTTCGAAATATCTGAGGATGGACTGGGGGCGAGTATACTTTTTGCGGACTCCTAAAATCTGAGGATGGACTGCGGATGATTATATTTTTTGCGGACACCTAAAATCTGAGGATGGAATGGGAGCGAGTATACTTTTTGCTGACTCCTAAAATCTGAGGATGGAATGGGGGCGAGTATACTTTTTGCTGACTCCTAAAATCTGAGGATGGACTGGGGGGCGAGTATACTTTTTGCGGACTCCTAAAACAGCGAAAAGAAATACAATTATTTTTTACAAGGCAGTTTCTTATAGTTTTCGCTGTGCTACATGAAAGAAAAAAAAACCCTGTAGCACTTTGTCAATTCTTCAAACATCCTGCATAATTCTGGGGGCCCCTTGAAAATGCGGGGCCCGGGGCTACATCCCCCCTCTTAAATGGGCTCTGAACTCTACCCACAAACACACTTGTGGAAATGTGGACGCAAATTTTTTATTTTACCAGATGTAGCATCTACAAGCTGAGTGTAATAAATCTTCGGTATGTGATGGTGCCTTATTATCCCGCTTTCGGAGAGAAAACAAACTGATTATCTTTCCCTCTTTACTTTTTTGTACAGCAATATGTTTCTAATACATATTACACCTCTAAGTGCAATAATTATCCTTCTAAAAATCCACTGAGAGAGTAGCGTTTTTATTTCTAGACAAACCTTTTTTTTCTCCTTAAGTATTTTCACTCTCTGGTGTATTTAAAATAAAATTATTTTTTCTGTGTTAGGGGTTTTAACGACCACCATGAGCAACTCTAAGGGCTATAAACAATCTCCCAATTCCATTTAAGGCCGCTGCTTCTAGCGAAGCTAGAGAACCAGTGCGATCAGACAAACACACCACTGACGCAAGTCTCATCTCGAACCCGGTCCTATCTAGGCGAATGATCCGCTGCTCGCGCCTCAGACCTCTCAGAAACAGAGGCGGCTTAGTAGACGAGAATGACATGTACAGAAAACTACACTGAAATGGCCAAAAGTCATGGGATAGCCGTGTGCAAATTTGTAACTGGCGCTGCGGTTGTATAAGGGCTTCGACGCACGCCATGATTTTTTATCAGTTGCGAGGTGTAGTCTCATGAGTCAGATTCAACAACCGCCAGTAGGATTATGGCAAGCCGACTGAATAATCGGAGTTTTTTTTTTTTTTTTTGATTGGAGATTTAACGACCACCGTGAGCAACTCAATGGGCTATAAGCAGTCGCCCGTCCCTAATTCAGGGTCACTGGTTCCAGGGAAGGGAGAGAGCCAGTGCCGTAAGACAAACACAACATCCATGCCAGACCGGGATTCGAACCCGGACCCCTTACGGACGAATGATCAGAGGCCAGCGCCATAGACCACTGCGCCACCGGGGCGGCTAATCGGGGTTTGAACGAGGCATGGTAGTGGGAGCCAAACGAATGGGACATTCAATTTCCAAAGTTGTGCGAACATTCCTTGATCCTCGATGTCACGTGTGTACCAAGAATACCTCATGGAAGGCATTACCACCCCCGTGGACAGCGCAGTGGCCGATCACGGGTGCTGAATGACCATGACCAGCGGTGTCTGACGGAATTGTCCATGCTAATAGACAAGCAACGCTGGCTCAAATATTATCCACATTCAATGCAGGAGGTACCAAAGACATATCCATCAGGTCAGTGCAGCATAATTAGGCGTCCATGGAGTATGGGAGCAGATGACCCACCAGAGTGCCTTTGTTAACACCCCGACATCGGACACTGTGCCTCACCAGGGCTCGTGAACACGGTAATTGAACCCTGAAAGACTGGCAACATATGGCGTGGTCCGATGAGTTACGCTACCAGTTGTTACGAGCTGATCCCATTAGACAATGGATCCAAGCTGTCAACAAGGGATTGTGCCAGCAGTTGGTTGTTCCATACATATGTGGGGTGTCTTTACGTGGCACGGTTTGGGTCCTCTGGTCCTCATAAACACGTCATTAACCGGTAATCGCTTTGTTGCTCTGCTGAGTGACCATTTGCAGTCCTTCATGAACTTCACGTACCCCAACAACGATGGGATTTTCCAGGCGGACAACGTGCCATATCATCGGCCCCAATTTCTCCAAAATTGGTTCGAGGAGCATTCTGGACAGTTCCTACGGATGGTGTGGACATCACGTTCGCCCGACATTAACCTCATAGGGCACTTATGGGACGTGGTGGAAATATCCATTCGCACCCAAGATCCTGCACCTAAAAATACCAGGGAACTGTGGGCGGCTGTTCAGACGGCGAGGCTCAACAACTCTCCAGAAGTCTTCCGGCCACTTGTGGAATAGATGCCACGTCGAGTTGCTGCACTTCGCCGGGCTAGAGGAGATCCTACACGGTACTGGGTACGTATTCCATGACTTTTGGTACTTCAGTGATAAAAGCAAGACGATGTACAAGCATTTCCGGTTGGCCGTGGATAATTTGCCATATAATTTTCAAAATATACACCTTTTACGGGTATTTTTACATATTTTAAACCTTATATTGAAATGTGTTACGTATGACGATTAGAGCTAAGAGTTAAATTATTTGTGCAATTTACTTCTGTATTAGCTCTCAATGCTATGTGTAATAACGTGCACATAAAAAAAGATCATCCTCAGAATTTGAACGTTTAACTTACGATAAAAAAAAGTAGCTAAGAAATAGCGAAATTCGCAACTTTCCTGCAAAAAGTACTGTACTTTTCGGAAATAGTAGTTGTTGCAAGCAGTGGCGTAGCCAAAAGTTTCTTAAGGGGCTGGGGATTTCCATGGGTTTGGTTCATTGGTGATCAATGATCATATGTAGAGGATTTTAGGAAGGGAGTGTCTGACCCCAGGTCTTAAACAACCCTTAGAAATAGGAAGCTAGGAGATTTGGGCTAGAGTGCCAGATAGGAAAGTGACACGGAAGCGGTGGAAAGGGGGAGGAAGACGCCCTTATTTATTACCGGGGATGGGGGCAGCACCCGGGTCCGACGGCTTAACGTGCCCATCCGACGCACAACGGATATTTAGTGGATTGAGCTTTCGTACCTGCCTGGGATCGAACTTGAGGCCCTTTCCGTGGCAGTCACGAGCGTTGCCCACTAGGCCACCCGCGGACCAAGGTTTATTGGTGAAAGCCTCGTATACACATATACATCGCTTTAAATTCGTGCTCAGTCTCCCTGCGGGGGGACTGAGCACGAAATTAAGCCCCCCCCCCTCTCTGGCTACGCCACTGGCTGCAAGCTACTTTTCCAAGAATGTAGTTGCAGTTGTAGCTAGCCACTTTTAAAAAGTATATAACTTTCCAATCCCTGCTAGCAGTGGCGTGCCCAGAATTTTTTTTTCGGGGGAACGAAGGGGTGGGGTAAGTTATGAAATTTATTTTTTTATGCAACTAAATGTGTTATGGGTGCATTTTTAAAATGTATGCAGCATCCGCGCAAAATTATTCAAATAAATATCGCTCGAAATTATTATTAATTTTATTATTACCTATATTCTTATCACAGCATAATGGTTGACCACCTATGTTTTGCTATACTGTATATCTGTGCAGAAAACAAGTTCGGAAATGAATGCGACTGGAATCCTTACAAGACCGATTTGTGTGCGAGAAATCTATTTTCCAAAGCACTAACACACACATCTAAAATTGGTACATAAATTAAAATCCTGTAATAGTCTTCTGGGTTTTCTGTATTGATGTTACAGCGTTGGTTTTGTTTTGATGTGATTCTTTGTATTTTAATCAAAACTTCTTGCTTTTCAGCGTGCTTTAGAGTAATCTCTAAAGAATGCGTAATGAGTGATAGAGTAGAATGCGTAATGAGTGATAGAGTAATCTCTAAAGCATGCTGAAAAGCGAGAAGTCATGAAACTCAAATTTGGCATTGACTCGTCGCCATAGAAAGTGTGCCCATTTCATTGCAATGGGACATGCTTGTCTTTGGCTTCTTTCCTTGTCTTCATGAAGAAAACACTTTCAATGTTGCCATGAGGCATGAAAACAATTTCAAATACTATCAAAATTTGCCTTTTAAAATCGCGTTTTTGAAATATCGAAAGGTTCTAATTTTGGAGGGAGGGGGTAATCCTCCTCCCCTTGGGCCACGTCATTGCCTGCTGGTATTTCTAAGTATTGTTATTCACTTAGCTAACTTACGAAAATATAAAGATTCTCTCATCAATATAGAACTGAGGGTTACAGCTTCAATTATATTTCAAGCTGTTACATACAAAAGCAAATAACAAAGTCTCTTAGAATAATTGACTCACAGGATGTATTTATACAGAGTGATATAACCGATAACTTATCAATAGCAATAAGAGACGAGCCCGTGAGGAACGTCGAAAGATCTAAATTTCTACCTCAGAGTAAAAACAAAAGATTTGCAGTCGAAATGCAATGGGCCAATGTTCTGTTCACAGACGAAAGCCAGTTATGTCTATCGTCCGAATCTAGAGGGCAATACATCTGGCGAGATTCACACACTGCCTTTTCAGACAGAAACATCGTAGAAATTGTTCATTTCAGGGGTAGAATGCGTAATGAACTGATCTGGGATAATGAACAATGGGCGTGCAGAACTCCAAAAGAATAAATTCCGCAATAAACGGAATCAAAATAGGCCAGAAGTCATGTGAAATAAACAAAAGGCTTTCTGGACATGATGGTCTCTCATACTGTGTTCGAAATTGCAAACGCAGTTGGAAGAATTTCGTTACGACCGTAATTTCTCCTAAAATACTCTCAATTGTACGATAAAAGAAGTATAAAAACATAATTATTTTCTTTCATGAATTGCAAATGCTGGAAATACTCTACGTGACGTGGTCAAGAAATGAAGAAGGGTTCCATCTTGATGTATTCGTAAACTTTTGAATCCGACATTCGTTGCACTTGCACTTGTTTGAAGTAGTTTTAGGAAGGAAGTGTCTGACCCCAGGTCTAAAACTGCCCTTCGAAACTGGGAGCTAGGAGATTTGAGTGAGTGAACTCAATAGGAAAGGAAAACAGAAAAATAAGTGATAGGAGAATAGAGTTGATCTTTGGAGAAAACCGTGACACCAGTTCGGGGCGGGAGGGGTAAGAGAGAACGGAAGGGGGAACAAATACCTCAGTGATCCATGAGAGCATACCACAACACCACCCAGCTACCGACTACCCCGGGGGAAATGAAACTCGCGAAAATCACATCCGGCAGCCGGAGCAGCAAAGAGTACTCACCGTCTCAACACCAACCTGAAAAAGAAAAGGGGTGGTGTTTGTCTAGCACCCACCTAATGTTCACACCTTACTCTCCATCCGATCCATTCCTCCATCTGATCCAAGGTCTCCATCCCAGGAAGAAGTACTGCCCCTCTCCATGTCTCGGTCGGGGGGGGGGACGACGACGACCGCTGCCTTAGTTCTGGGATACCCAAGGAACTCACTGAGATCGCAGTCAACCGCACCCCTAACAAGTTCGTTAGGATAGGCTCCCGCTTTCTTGATGAACTTCTTGGCGAGTCTGGCGGAGAACCCATGTACCGACATTCGTTGCAGTTAGTGCTAATGTGGCAGATAGGGCACTTGATTCCAGTCGAAGCAGCGAAGTAATTGATAATAATAATGACACATTATTATTATTATTATTATTATTATTATCTTTATTCGAAATATACGAATTACAGCCTATGACAAACAAAATGAACAACAAAATTATCATTGACTGGTATTGTTGAACTGATACGAGTTTCCACCGGAGACGTAGGTATCAATCAAGAATCGGCGTGAAATATATGATGTCCCAAGTAAAGCTGTTTTCTGCAGTTCTGTATGTGGTATATCAGAAAGCTGCAATTTTTCAAAATGATTCATAAATATATTTGGCATTGTTCCAAGTGCCCCGATGACAATGGGAACTACTGTTGTATGTTTAGTCCGTAATCGGGTAACTTCTATGGCCAAGTCTATATATTTAGCCATTTTTTCTAGTTCTTTTTCATCGACTCTGGCATCTCCAGAGATTGATATATCAATTATCCAGACTTTCCGATTTTCTATGACTGTTATATCTGGTGTGTAGTCAGTTTGAATTCGGAAATCCCACAAGATCTTGGCTTGTCATATACGAATTTGTTTTTCTTCTTTTGGAGTTTTTTAGCACCATTTTGTCAATTAGCAGCTGGTCTTTTGTGCCTCTTGACCTTTTGAAGTTCCCCTTACGTTCTATTGAGTACAAATTGTTTTCCCACAAGTAGTCATATATTGATCTTGCTAGTACTCTTGTGAAAAGTTTGAATGTTGTTGGGAGGCATGTAATTGGACGATAGTTAGTAGGTTCATTGCCTTTTTCTTTATCTTTCATTATAAGAAATGTGCGACCTGTTGTCATTCTAGCTTCAGTGGCAGAATTCTGCAGCATTATATTGAATTGCATATCTATACGTTGATGAAGACTTGTAAGATATTTTAACCAAAATCCGTGAAATTCATATAGTCCAGGTGCACTCCAGGCTTTCACATTCTTTACTTGCTATGTAATCATATCAGTTGTTATCATCAGATTATCCATGTGTATTCCTTTCAGATCTTTACAAACATCGTTGATCCCCAAGGCATTTCTATTATGTTTAACTGGGCTTTCCCAAATTTCTTTCCAAAATTTCAAGGCATCGTCCTTACATGGGCTGATGCTTATTTGGATTTCCTTTTGTCTCAATGATTTATAAAATACTTGTTGCTTATTCCGAAATTGCGCATTTTCCTTGTACTGTTTCATGCGTCCGTCATATCTTTCAATTTTCTTTGCAGTAGCTGTTACCCGTTGTTTCAATTCTTCCATAATTTCAACAATTCTTTTTCTTTCCAGGTCGTATTTTTTGCAGAGTCCATCTTTTATTTTTCTATTTTTAACTTCCCATCTTTCAAGCATTTTAAGTTACTAATGTCACTAGCTACGGAGTTTATTTCTTTTCTTTTCTAGCCGAATTTTCCACTTAGGAGTGCCAGAGATTTTCTTCTTGGGCATCTTGTAACCAAGTTCCATGGTTAGTATGGCAGCTGTACTGTACATGAGCTAGTTTGTTTTCTTTAAAGTATGGGTTGGAAATTTGTCCACGAGTCACTTGATGTATTCCCAAATTTCTTCCCAATTTGCAATTTTAACAATTCTTTTCTTCGTATTTGTCGAATTACAGGAAGTATTTGTCTTTCCTCACCTTGTATGATATGGTTTAAAATTTTCTGTTTCAGAAGGCTTTGGCTGCTGTCTCAATTCAAGGTTGTCATATTGTTCCCCAGATTGTTCTTCGGGTAAAATATTTTCTTCTACTTGATCTTCAGGCTTTACTAGCACGAAGTTTTCCACGACGTGGTCCTTATTTTGTGTTGGTTGTTCTTTTGCCAATTTCTCCATCTTTTGCAATTCCAGTTCTGTAAATATCTTGTTCCTGATGATAAACCTTCTTTGATACATTATTCTTTGTTGTGTTATTCCACTGTCTGGATGTTTTTCTTTCCAAATTTGCATCATTCTTTTTTGAAAACCACGGGCTGATGGATTTGCCTTGTAATAGCATTTCGTGATTTCTCGATTTTCAGCAACTGTCCAAGTTTTCCGTTTCTTTTGTTTCAGTACCATTGCGGCAGATTGTCCTGGTTCCTCAACAGGATCTGCTGAGCCCTGAAGTCCATTTGTCGACAAGTGTCCAGGAGCCATAGCCCCTGACGCGGTCCTTGTTGACCCGGGCGACGACCGATCCGGTATGGATTTCTTTTTGTTTCGTCTCATCATGGTTGATGGTTGTTGGGTATTCCAAGTCTGGCTTCTCAGTTAAGACCTGTCTGGAGTGGGTGGCTCTGCTGGTAGCAGTGCTACCGCCAGCATAGCTCTCAACCTCATCAGGATACACAAGTCCCACCACCGCGACAAAGTGGCATTCTCGGTGGGATTATTATTATTATTAAATTTATGACTAAAACTGGAAGCGAAGATTAAATGTTAAAGATCTTGGAATATTTCTTTATAGATATACTAAACCACACATAATAATAATAATTACATTATTATTATCAATTACTTCGCTGCTATATTTAAGCGTACAATAAAATGTTTTTCTTGCGGAGGCATGATGTAATTTCATTTGTGATTTTACTTTTTAATCATTGAGGAGGATGCACTGAAAATAAAAATAAAATGTGTAACTGAAAGAGAAGTAGTTTTTTTTTAAAGTAATATGGAATAATAATAATGACACATTATTAATATTAATATTAATCTCAAAGTAAAAGGAACTATACCAACCTTAAACTACTCCTGCGTGTGTTCCTATTGTGACAACTGAGTTAGGGCATCTGAACGACTTCAAACGTCTCACTTGGGTTAAGACCAAGTAGGTCAATTCTAGGTGTCAGAAAAGTCAGCAACTCGACACTCTATTACCCAACATTCAGGAATGTGTACTATGGTATAGTAGGGCAACCATGGTGTTAGCCCTTAGATTTACGACACTTATCTGACTGGTGATTGATTTTGCCAGTAACAGGACATACAGTATGGCTGTTATGAGATGAGGAGCCATCCATCACCCCATACGATTGGTTACTGGTACGTCAGAATATCAGTGAAATGGACGTTTCGTGCCATGGCCTTTACGTTCGTATTGTCTGAAGCCATGATGAACGTTAGGTAGCTTGATGCGATCAGATAGTATGCTGTGACACGTGCCCAAATCGTGTTGTGCTTTTTTGTTTTTTGTTTCGGGGTTTGACGACCACCGTGAATAACTATAAACAATCGCCAGTCCCAAATTTAGAGCCACTAGTTCAAGGATAGGTAGAGAGAGCCAGTGCAATTAGACAGACACAACATCTTTGCCTCATTGAGGCTCAAACCCTGGCCCACTCAAACCAACAGTAAGAAGCCAGCGTTCGACTATTACGCCACCGGGACGGCATTGTATGGCTTTCGGAATTCACAATAACACCATGGTTTACCCTCTAAATATTAATAGCTATGCTATTCGCAAGGTCTTTGCATCTGATTGTCTTTTATAGATCTCAACCTTAATCTGGATGCAGTTATTGTCTGTATAGAAGATGATATTCAGCTGCTGCTTTGGAAATCTTTTTCAGTGTATCTAGCCTTTCTAAGGTTAATGCTGTAAGGTTTCACACTTCGGCACTTGAAGTGCTGTTATCAGCCCATCTGAAAGACCGAGAAGCATACGATCTCTTTATTACAAGCCTTCGTATGTTTTGCCTGACTTAGTATTTATTTCTAAAGGTTGTATAAATCCCTGCAGTTAAAATGTTACATTTCTCTAGATCCTTTCAATAGATGTCTTCAGATTTTTTTTTTCATATCTGTAATTTTGGAATTATAGTCAAGTTCATTTACGTCCCCTAGAATATGTGAGATAATAAGCGAAAGGCGGAAAAAGATTTCTAAAAAATAATGATGTTTCGCGCCCTAACTCAGGTCATTGCGGAAGCATAGCTTACAATTATAATACAATTAAAAAAACGGCCGCTAGCTCTTCCCAGCATCAAAGAAGAAAGAAACACTTCTTTGCTGAAGATTAAATTGTATTACGACACATGTTAAAAGTTAAGATTTCAAAGTTTAAGGACAAAACTGAGCGACGTTTTGGAGGACTTTCTTTTTGAACCTCAGTACGAGCATCCCAGTGGCGCAGTTGTCTAAGCCCTGGCCTCTGCCCATTCTTCCGAGATCAGTTCGGGTTCGAATACTGGTGAAGCATGGATGTTGTATTTGTCTTACAGCTGTCTCACTTTTCTGGAACCAGTGGCCCTAAGGGCGACTGCTTATAACCCACCGAGTTGCTCACGGTGGTCGTTAACCCCCAAACAAAAAACAAACAAACAAAAAACAAATTCTCAAGAGAGGTAAAATTGGCTCCACATTTGTTCTTCATGATTGCTGCTGTGATGACACAGATGTAATGCTATTTAGTACATCCCACACCTGGTTACTAGCATTTCAGCTCTTTCATTTCAACAATTGTTGAAATGAAAGAGCTGAAATGCCAGCTTTTGTAATTATACTTTTATAATTATTAAAAAAGTTAACGACAAAAATTGACCTTATATGGAAACTTGATTTCGAGAACGTTTTTACCAATTTTGCAGATAAGAAAGCCAGAAAGAGACCTATGCATCCGCGTCCTAATTAGGCATCTGATTTTTACACCTTGCTGCATACCCAAAAAAACCCTGTGTATTCTTGTTGGAAGAGCTTTATAAAATCCATGACAAAGTGGATCTTATTTTTTAAAACTATCTCAGCATTCTAGGGCATCCATTCAATCTCCAATAATTTTGTTGAAGGAGCAATTTCAGCTTTCACAAAACCCTTTGTCACTCTTCTCTGAAATTTCTGACTCACTTTAAGATCACAGTCAAATTTACCTGAGAATTCATTGTTTGGGTCAAATTATATTATTTAGGTCAAGAATTACGTTCCTTTATGATACATCTGTACGCTATTCAAGTTAGAATTACGTTCCTTGGTTATATATCTGTACGCTATACAAGTTAGAATTACGTTCCTTTATGATACATCTGTACACTATTGAAGTTAGAATTACGTTCTTTTGTGATATATCTGTACACTATTCAGGTTAGAATTACGTTCCTTTGTGATGTATCTATTCTAGTTAACAGTGGATAGATACATCACAAAGGAACATAATTCTAACAAAGGAACGAGAACTAGTTGCTCTGGTTTGCGATCAGTAATTCGAGGTGACTCGGTTACAAGTCCCGGATGTAGCATGGGTGATAGGTTTGTCTGATCGATCTGCTTCTGTCCGTTTTCCGGAACCAGTGTGCCCAAATTAGGGACAAGTGTCCGCCTATAACTCCACGAATTATTCGTGGTGGTCGTTAACCCCCGAATGCAAAACCAAGTAAGCAGTTCTACAGAATAAAAACTCATCTGTAAATGCATTGTGCGCCATCACTTTTGGACTGACAATAATGCATTTTTAATTTGAAATTCGTTAACTTTTTATACTTTAATTAGCCACTGTACTCATTATCTGATCACGAAAATTGTTTCTACTCACCATAACCGCTTCGAAAAAGAGGAACAGATTGGACAACAGCTGGCTAATAGAAGGTTGAGTATACAGTTGCTGTACAATGCGTTGTTGAAGAGGGCCTTCTGGTATAATGTTCTGAATCACCACGCCTTTTCCAAAGATACTGTTCATCTCCATATGCACAGTTGCCGGGCCAATCTGAAATTAGGAAGACTTTAATCATCTGTTCCCGTAAATGCATGAAATTCTACTTACAATTTGGAATGTGGCAAAGGGGACAAATTTTAAAGTTCTTCAAACATATTCTTTCATTTTTTTAAATAAAAATTTCGTCATTTTTTAATAACCTTTGGAACATTTAAATAAAAATAATCAATTTAAATAAAAAAATATCTGTACGTTTCTAATTTCAAATTTCTTAAGTGTTTTGAAACAAGAGTTGATCTTAGAAATGCAAGTTCCAGTAACAAAATTATAAAACTTTAACTCTTGTAAAATATAATCAAATTCTAAAAATATTGGGAATGAAAGGCAAAATGTTCTTTATGCATTGCGAAGATAATTTTAGTGGTTGTTATATCTAAGCTTCCCGTTGCATAACACTAGGCAGAAAAAGCGAAATGAAGAATGTATAAAACACTTGAGAGAAAAAGTGAAGAAATGTTAAAAATGTAGAAAAGCTAAGTATTGAATTGTTCTTCTAATTTTTGCTTCTTATGAAAGAAATTAAAAGATGCGTGCAGTTGGCACATTTTGTTTTGTAACTTGCGATCATAATCAATGAGGATGTTAACTTCTGCCCAAAAGTGAGCTAATCAAAGTTGTCGTTTGAAAGTGGTGGCCCATTTATGTATAGTTTTTCCTGTAGGCTATATAACTCGATCGTTGTTTCCCACTTCCTTACAAACACTCGATGCAGAATCGATACTCAACTACGTGCAAAATATAACCATACACGATTCAATGAACACGAATTCGTGCTTTTCAAATCAGCTAGTGACAGCCTGCAGGTTCTACCTGCAAAGAGAATGATAAAGGAACAGAAAGTTTCTCTGGGAACGAGGTCACTGAACAAAGAGCTAGATTACTATTTAGTTGTACGTAAAAGTGGCACTCCCTTGCAACTTGATTATTATCGATGTTTTCACGGAATTCATAGGTTTTTTACGGCCATCTTCTGTCTAGTCTGCGTTTCTCATTTGAATTCTACGCAATTTTGTATCATAATGCCGTGCACTCTCTATTTAGCATATTAAACGGAATTTTAATACTGTCTTTGAAAGCGTCCTTATCAGAGTAGAGTTCAAATAGAAATCACAAAGAAAAAATGAGAAGTGCGCCATGTTTATCAAGAGAAGTGCAATATTTTGTCATCAAAGTCAATAAGTTTCCACATCTTTACCAGGGTAATAAATGCTAGGGCGTAGAGACGAATGATGTCATTAATGTCCGAAGATGGATGAATAAATTTAAAGACAAGAAACAAATACTAAAGCTAAACATCGGACTGGTCGACAACTAATTTCCAGAACAAATGAAAACCGAAGGCGGCTTACCGGGTTCATTCGTACAGACGAGCGCATGATCGTCAGAGAGGGACTGCTAATCACTCGAATTGTAGCCACAAGGCTGTAGGTGGGATATTAAAAAATTCAGACTATCGAAATTCGTCAAATGTGTTTCCCATCAGCTACACCCGATTTGAAAGAAAAGACGATGAAGATGTGCTGAAGATGATTGCAGATGATGATGAAGTTGACCAATATTTTTCGAATGTGGCCGGAGATGAAACTTGGACCTACCTTTACGATCCAGAGACAAGAAACCAGTGTCAGGGAGACTTCAAAGCTTCTTTCAAAAAATGGGCCAGATAGTGCTGTTCGGAATATTCCCAAACAGGATTTAAGTCTTTGGATCACAGACGGCGCAAGTGTATTGCCTGTGAAGGGGAGCGTTTTGAACAATAAGTTTGCATAGAGAAGTGTGTCATGTGCTTACATAAGTATTTTGGGCCTTCTATCGGGAGCAGGCGAATTCATCAAAAACGAATTCGTCGAACGCGAATTCATCGAAAACAAATTTATCGAACGAACAATTCACCGAAAGGCGACTTTTTCGAAAAAAAAAAAATGAAACGAATTCATTGAAATAGAGTTTAAGACAACTGGCCACTAAACAGTTGGCCAAACGGACAAGTGCAGACACCCACTTTAGGGGCCGTATAAAAATTGCATTTTCTTGGTTTCAGACGTGCCCAAAGGCCTAGGGATTAACATTTAATGCCTTACTAAAAGGGCAATAATACTATCTTTGTGTCTAAACCTTATGAATCTGAGCACGACGCAATAAATTCATAAGGTTTACATAATAAATCAAGCTAATAATGCTGCGTTTTTATTTAAGCATCAAATATTAATAAACAGGCTTAGGCCTTATTAACAGGTTTTTTCAATCGTGTTCATATTCATAACGTCTAGACACCAAGTCTAGTTAGTATTATTGCGCTTTTAATTAGGCATTAAATATTAATACCTTGGCCTAAGCCTAGGCCTTTTTAACAGTTTTTCTTCAATCGTGTTCACACTCACAAGGTCAAGCTAGTATTTTTGCGCTTTTATTTAGGAATTAAATATGAATACCTTGGCCTACGCCTAGGCCTTTTTAACAACTTTTTTCAATCGTGTTCATACTCACAAGGTTTAGACACAAGGTCAAGTTAGTATTTTTGCGCTTTTATTTAGGCATTAAATATGAATACCTTGGCCTACGCCTAGGCCTTTTTAACAGTTTTTCTTCAATCGTGTTCATACTCACAAGGTAAGCACAAGGTCAAGTTAGTATTTTAGAGCTTTTATTTAGGCATTAAATATTAGTGCTTAGGCCTAGGCCTTTTTAATAGTTTTTCTTCAATCGTGTTCATACTCACTAGGTTTAGACACAAGGTCAAGTTAGTATTTTTGTGCTTTTATTTAGGCATTAAATATTAATACCTTGGCCTAAGCCTAAGACTTTTTAACAGTTTTTCTTCAATCGTGTTTTTCTTCAAATTTTCTTCAAACTCACAAGGTTTAGACACAAGGTCAAGTTAGTATTATTGCGCTTTTATTTAGGAATATTAATACTTTGGCCTGGGGCTAGGCCTTTTTAACAGTTTTTCTTCAATCGTGTTCATACTCACAAGGTTTAGACACAAGGTCAAGTTAGTATTTTTGTGCTTTTATTTAGGCATTAAATATTAGTACCTTGGCCTAAGCCTAAGCCTTTTTAACAGTTTTTCTTCAATCGTGTTCATACTCACAAGGTTTAGACACAAGGTCAAGTTAGTATTATTGCGCTTTTAATTAGGCATTAAATATTAATACCTTGGCCTAAGCCTAGGCCTTTTTAACAGTTTTTCTTCAATAGTGTTCATACTCACAAGGTCAAGCTAGTATTTTTGCGCTTTTATTTAGGAATTAAATATGAATACCTTGGCCTACGCCTAGGCCTTTTTAACAACTTTTTTTTCAATCGTGTTCATACTCACAAGGTTTAGACACAAGGTCAAGTTAGTATTTTTGCGCTTTTATTTAGGCATTAAATATTAATACCTTGGCCTACACCTAGGCCTTTTTAACAGTTTTTCTTCAATCGTGTTCATACTCACAAGGTTTAGACACAAGGTCAAGTTAGTATTTTAGAGCTTTTATTTAGGCATTAAATATTAGTGCTTAGGCCTAGGCCTTTTTAATAGTTTTTCTTCAATCGTGTTCATACTCACTAGGTTTAGACACAAGGTCAAGTTAGTATTTTTATGCTTTTATTTAGGCATTAAATATTAATACCTTGGCCTAAGCCTAGGCCTGTTTAGCAGTTTTTCTTCAATCGTGTTCATACTCACAAGGTTTAGACACAAGGTCAAGTTAGTAATTTTGCGCTTTTATTTAGGCATTAAATGTTAATACTTTGGCCTAAGCCTAGGCCTTTTTAACAGTTTGTCTTCAATCGTATTCATACTCACAAGGTTTAGACACAAGGTCAAGTTAGTATTTTTGCGCTTTTATTTAGGCATTAAATATTATACCTTGGCCTACGCCTAGGTCTTTTTAACAGTTTTTCTTCAATCGTGTTCATACTCACAAGGTTTAGACACAAGGTCAAGTTAGTAATTTTGCGCTTTTATTTAGGCACGAAATATTAATTCCTAGACCTAAGCCTTTTTAACATTTTTTATTCTACTAGTGTCATATTCACAACGTTTACACATGAAATCAAGCTAATAATATCGCGCTTTTTTTAGGCACGAAATATTAATTTATAGGCCCTAGGCCTAGGCCTAGGCCTTTTAAATAGTTTTTATTCTACCTATGTCACATTTACAACTTTTGCATATCAAGTCAAGTCAATAACATTGCGCTTTTACTTAGGCACTAAATATTAATTGATAGGCACTAGGCCTAGGCCTTTTTAGCAGTTTTGTTATACCGATGTCATGTTCATACCGTTTATATACCAAGTCAGGTTAATAGCATTGCTCTTTTACTTAGGCACTAAATATTAATTCTAAGGACCTAGGTCTTATTAATAATTTTTTCTACCGATGCCACATTCACAACGTTTACGTATCAACTCATGTTAATAATATTGCGGTTTTACCTGGGCTCCAAATATTAATTCATATGCCCTAGGCCTAGGCCTTTTAAACAATTTTCGTTCTACCGATGTCATATTCGCAATGTTTTCATATCAAGTCCAGTTAATAATACTAGCATAACTAGGAAGAATAAGAAGAGGAACTTTTGGAACAGGAAAATAACCAAAGTAGAAGACATCATGATGAATCTAAAATCCCTGAAATGGCTTAGGCTAGACATGCTGCTAGAAGAATGTACCACCGATGGATATTGAAGTATTAGACAGGGTACAAAGCACATGAAAAGACCTGAAAGAAGACCACGTGGGAGATGGGTGGAGGAAATTCGAAAGCATGCCGGAATGACGTGGAAGAAAATGGATCAGACAGACACTTGTGGAAGAAACTTGGCTAGACCTTCATCCAACAGTGGATTGATAGATTTAAAATTCACGTTAATTTAGATTTTAATAGGTTTATCTATCGCACGTACACATGCTGTTTTACAAAACACAGTAAGATTTATGAACTGACAATCACAATATTAATAAAAAACTCATGTGGCCGACCAATGGTATTTGCTTTCTTACGGATACGGAGAAGTGGTCCCCGGAGAACTGGACACATTGGAATTTCAGTGCCATAAAATTGTTCTGCATAAAAAAATTTCGTCTGGCTATATTCCCCACTACTTGAGCAACTATTCTTCATATTTTTTTTTTTAATATTTCATTTTCAGTAAGAAATTTAGACATTTCTATGATTTTCGGGCCAAAGACAAAACGGAGAACTGGCCACAAAAATTTTAAGGGGCCGTATAAAAATTGCGTTTTCGACTGCTCCGTGGCTACGTCTCCCGAGATTGGCTATCTGACACACATAAAATTTCCGTAATTTCGTATTTTCTTATTTACGATATTTTTCAAAGTTCTTCTGCCGATCGGACCAGAAATCCTTTATATTTTGCACTTTTGGTATTGACACCCCCCCCCCCCCGATAGGTTTCCTGAGTCAGCACATGCCCTCAGAGAGTTTGTTGCGAAGTTGGTTGTGAATGCTGAAATTCTCCCTATCGGAGCAGAAATGCTTTATAATTCATGCTTTTGCCTCCCCCCACCCCCGAGGCTTCCTGGGGTAGCACATGCCCTCAGATAAATTGTTGACTTGCAGGTTCTAAATGCTTTAAAACTCTCGATCGGACCGGAAATCCTTTATATTTTGCACTTTTGGTATTGACCCCCCCCTTCCGAGGTTTCCTGAGGCAGCACATGCCTTCTGATAATTTGCAGACTTGTACGCAATTTGTAAACTCTGAAATCTTTTGTTGAGTTGGAGATCATAAACATTTTTTGTAAAGAATTGCGTTAATTATCGCAATTAAAAAGTACGAAATTACGGAAACTTTATATGACTCAGATAACCAACCTCTGGGGGTCGTGGCCAGGAAGCGGTCAAAAACGCAATTTTTATACGGCCTCTTGAAATTTTTGTGGCCTAAGAAAAACTGCAATAATACCAATTTGATCTTGTGATATTTAATACCTAAGTAAAAACGCAATACTATCTTGACCTGCTGTCTAAACCTTGTGAGTATGAACACGATGGAAGAAAGCCGCCCCGGTGGCGCAGTGGTCTAAGGCGCTGGCCTCTGATCATTCGTCCGAAAGGGGTCCGGGTTCGAATCCCGGTCAGGCATGGATGTTGTGTTTGTCTTACAGCACTGGCTGTCTCCCTTCCCTGGAACCAGTGACCCTAAATTAGGGACGGGCGACTGCTTATAGCCCATTGAGTTGCTCACGGTGGTCGTTAAACCTCCAATAAAAAAAAAAACAAAAAAAAACAGGCGTTACTTTCGGAACGTCCCTCTTAGGATTATGACGTATATTCTAACTTAACCTTCTTTCTTTTATTTTTCTTTTTGATTAAAGGATTAACAACCACCGTGAGCAACTCGATGGACTATAAGCAGTCGCCCATCTCTAGTTTAGCATCACTGGTTCCAGGGAATGGAGAGAGTCAGTGCCTTAAGACAAATGCAACATCCGTGCCTCAACAGCAGACTTCTCGGATGAATGGTCAGAAGCCAGCGCGTAGACCACTTCGCCACCAGGGTGGCCCTTCATTTTTAGTATCCTTTTCCTATGCAATTTTTGAGTTCGTTCTGTTTTAGCGCTTCAAGCTTAAAGTTATATTTTCTCACTCACTGAGTGTTATGTGGCAACAGTCTTTAGGTCAAGAGTAAATAACGTGTGCATGTTTGACATGCTAAGAACAGTGTACATAATGTGTGGAGCAAACACTGTCAGGCCGCCCCGGTGGCGCAGTGGTCTAAGCGATGGCCTCTGATCATTCGTCCGAAAGGGGTCCGGGTTCGAATCCCGGTGAGGCATGGATGTTGTGTTTGTCTTACGGCACTGACTCTTTCCCTTCCCTGGAACCAGTGACCCTAAATTAGGGACGGGCGACTGCTTATAGCCCATTGTGTTGCTCACGGTGGTCGTTAAACCTCCAATAAAAAATCAAAACACTGTCAAACGAGGGTAGATTAGTACACGTTCGCATTTGTACGTACCTTTTTCTCGACTAAGAGTTATACGAATTAGCTTTAGTGTTTTCTACGAAGTTCTTGTGATTGGAATACTTTTGTGATTAGTAATCTCCTGTACTGAAAACGAGAGTGGATGAATAAAGCTGAGTATTGTTATTGTACCTATTTCTCAAGTTTTTCTGAATGACTTCTGTGTCGTTAAACTGTCCAAGGTTTCACCTAAATTGAACTACGACAAAAGAAACTTCACGTAAGAAGTTTTTCTTAGGTTGAATTGACTTTACACACATATTGACACCCTTTTAAACCTAGGAACATTACAGGATGCTTAATTAAAACTTCCCAGATTAACCATTCCCTGTAAAACGGATAACTTTAAAAGCTATACTAGCAATACATTGACCGAATTAAGAGTCGGCGCGAACGCCTCTTGGCACACGCTCTCTTGGTCTACAGAGAGCTCATGACTTCTCAGTTAACGGCAGATTACTACAAGAACACATAGAGAAACCTTTCCGAGCACACGATCAGCGGAAGCTCTTGAGGATGTGCTTAAGATGTCGGTGGTCTGTTCATGTGCTCATCATGACATACTGCCATCGACAGTTTGCATACAGCAGGCACGAGAGTACCAAAATTGGTTTCGCGGACGACTGGAAAAGGGCCGCCTGGTAGAATGAGTCCAAGTTCCAGTTCCAACATACCGATGGAGGTGTTCGTATTCGATGCAACCAGGCTCTACGATTGAAAGGAAACAGGCCTGTCCGCTCATCCTTGCTGAACATTTTCTAGCTGCCCAAATTTTACCTAACCATTGTCTATAGAGTAAGTGCCGTCTTACACGGCGACAGTGTATCGGGATGGCCCTGGACTCTTTCAGAAAGACGGCGTGTAGTGTTCTATGTTACATTATAAACACTAAATATTTTAAAACTGAGGGTCCAAGAATTACAAGAACTAGAGATGGAAATCAACTTGCAACTTTTCGTAGGCAATCTCATTTTAATTCCACTGATCGCAGTACATACATACATAATCGTCATACATCATGGCGAGGCTACTTGTTAAACAAGACGTTGAACGTAAACAGTACAGCAATAAACACCTTGAAAAGGATTTTAACTAGTAGCATGAACTTGAACTGAGCAAATATCCGTACAGGTTATAAAAATGGCTATGACCTGGTAGCAAATAGAATCTTGTCGTAACAATTCAAATAGTAAACGAGCCTAGCATTGCTGAAATCTCATCACCTAACGCTTATCACACTAAACACACGCATGATTTTGTTTGTCCTCCCTCACTTTGAGCCGTTCCAGTGCTGCCAAGTTAAGAGAAACTGCTGGAAGTTCTAATATGACGTTAAGTTCAGAAAGTCTAATCGAGAGATAAACGAAATCTGCACATTACACAGCAGCAAAATTATACGCCACAAGTGCCCAGTGCCGTAAAACCAGCGTTGTGCAAGAGTGTTTCGAACATCAGGCCACCGTATTTCGTGTGCTCTCCCAGCCGTCAAATTTCCCCGACACGCATTCTATCCAATATTTTTAGGATGAAGTTGAATGCCATCGCACGCTCCGTCGCAGAATTCTGGGATAACCCTTTGTCCAGTTGGTAGCAGACTTGAGGATACCTTCAGCAGTCTAGTGGTCTATGCCACGCCAAATGCAAGCTACCATCGCCACGATAAGGGACCCATAAGACTACTAGGAAAGCCGTCATAATGTCATGTCTAACTAGTGCATGTTCTCTACACAACCGGTTTGATAACTCTTCCCTTTTGGTCACTATGCTCTCAACAGTGAACTTTTACTTCCTAACTCGAGGAGGTGGGAATGAACGAAGAGAGATAGGCTTGGACCGATCAACTTAATTCCCGATGTTCAGTGGGGATTTTTCTGAATTTTTCTCTGTGTGCATGTACACAGTCGAGGCACATTATTATGACCACCTCGTACTTTTGACGTCAACAGCGAGTAGCCAATCGGAGAAGGCACGTGTCGTGGGCTGGCTTGGAGGATATATGAGGTATGCTGTAAGCAATCTGAAAACATATCACTCGTTAATGTCATGAATAAAAGGAGCAATTTATCAGATTTTCAAAAAGGGATTATTATTGGCTTTCGGGCCAAGGGTGGCAGTATTTCTGAAACAACGCAGTTTGTGAACTGTTAACGTGTTGCTGTGGTTAAAGTGTACCGTGATTGGAGAAATGGCACTATTGCGAATAAGCGACGTGGAAACTGCAAAGCATCACGTGCCATTGATCTGAGAGGTAAACGTCGGCTCTGAAAGTGCGTGAGGGCCGATCGACACGCTACAGTGGAGCAACTTTTTGGCCGAATGAATCATGGGGTTACCGGAAGTGTGTCTAAGACGACAGTTCAGAGATCCCTGCTGCGTATGGGGCTCCGATGCAGACGGATGGTCACTGCACCCATGTCAACAAAGGTGCATCGGCAGAAGAGGCTTGCATATTTGCACGGTAGTATCGGGATTGGACCTCCTCTGATTGGGAAAGGATTGCCTTCTCCGATGAGTCACGTTTTCTGCATCATCTAACAGATGGACGTTGGCGTATAAGGCGAGAAACGTCGGTGAAGAAACACTCTTGAACCATTGCTGGAAGAATACAAACTGGTGGGGGCAACGTTATGGTCCGAGGAATGTTTTCGTGGCATTCTCTGGGTCCACTCATACCTGTGGAAGGCACTATGGACCAAATTCGTTATGAATCCATCCTTGCAGACCACATACATCCATACATGCTGATTGTCTTCCCTGGGATGGATGGGGTCTTCCATCACGACAATGCGATGTGTCACACAGGTAGAAATGTCCGAGAGTGGTTAGAAGAGCACGATGAAGACTTCAAAGTACTTCTCTGTCCCCATAATTCCCCAGACTTAAACCCAATTGAGCATCTGTGGGACCACCTGGATCGTGTTATTCGCTCTATGGATCCTCCACTACGCATCCTCCAGCAGTTGTCAGATGCACTACAGTCAGCATGGCTCCACATACCTGTGAAAACCTTCCATCACCTTATTTAGCCACTCCCAGCCCGTCTAGCTGCTGTCCACGCTGCACACGGCGGTTCCTCTGGATATTAGCTGGTGGTTACAATAATGTGAGTTGACCGTGTATATCATTCAGTCAGAAATTCTGTAATGGAGACATGAAAGTAAAACTCTTTTCCTTTCTTTGGATATAATGAGGGAGCTACCTGGCTGACGTCCATGTTGAGGGTGACGAAGGGAATGTTGTAGCCAAAGAACTGGAATTTGTGACAGACAGTAACGTGTGTCGTGTGTTTGTTCGGTGGGCTTTGTGGTTCCCACGAGGCCTCCCATTCGTGCTTAGTAAATTTCCACAGAGGCCCCAACAGGTAGCGTAACCACGTTTCAGAGAGCACAGTCATCTCGTGCACTTGACTAAAGTGAGCCATATCCGCTCCATTTTCTGGTATTTCCTGAAAGAACAGTAGACAAGAAATTACAGTGAACTCTTTTAATTAAGTCGGGCGAAATATGCATTCTAAAACTTTAGAAATGATGAAATGTACCAATAAAACTTTGAAATTATGGATATACATAAAATTCTAAAATTCATGTAAACAACCACAAGTAGTACGTATTAATACAAATGCACACGAAAAGTAGTCTTACTCCGATAGCTTATTGCATCCACATACAAGAAAGATGACACAACATTTTCGGTTGTAATGAGTACGCCTTTTGTGTCTTTTTCGCGGACGTGAATAAATTTTTTCAAACTTATTCACAGTGTGTGTCACGTTACGAGTAATCAAAGAAAGGCATTTACGAGGCATTGAATGAATTCTAAAGGCCTTAAAGCACTTTTCTTTTGACACATCTTCTTCTGTTCATCGCCTTGGTGTGTGCATTTGCATAGTCTTAGATGCATGGTCCTTGGTTATTGTTTGAAGTAAAATAAAAGAGCATGCAACGAAAGTATCTTCGCTTCTTTGTGAAGCCACAGCTGCGTTATTTTTGAAGTTTGAAGTCAACAGACCTCTTGCTGGCATTATGCAGTTTGAGGAATTCAGGACAGGTTGAGTACGGCTGTGCGTGGTGAGTGATGCCGAAGTTGAACTTCCGTTCTCATTTTCCGCCGTCGTCGGTTGCATTTGCCGAGGAGAGGTGTTTTGGCCAAGTTAACTTCTTCGTGCCGAACTCCCGTTTCATCTATCCCGCAGATAGTGTCTCCTCCGTCGACACTATCGTCTTCTACGCCGAACATGTGCTGAACCTCCGTTTTCATTTTCCGCCGCCAATTATTACGATTGCCGAAGAGGACGTATGGGTCAAGTTTGACTGCTTTGTGCCAAACGTCCGTTTTATCTTTCCTGCCGATAGTGTCTACGGAGGAGAGGCTTCAAGGCCAAGCATGTGTTGAACTTCCGTTTTTATCATTCTGCCGTCCATTGCGTTTGCCGAGGGGAATGGACTGAGCTGACTGCTTCTTGCTGAACTAGTGGTTCTCATCTGCCTGTCGTCAATCGCAGGTTTCGGGTCCGCCACAAACCATGCTTGAAGTAACTCTCTGTAGACGAAGGAATTCTCACTAATTTCAGACGTGTGGAAGAAGCATGACACATTTTTCGAAGCGAAGAAGGAATTCTCATTCATTCTAGACGATGTATGGAAGGAGCATAACACATTCTTCGAAGCGAAGAGGGAATTCTCATTCATTCCAAACGATGTATGGAAGGAACATAAAACATTTTTCGAAGCGAAGAGGGAATTCTCATTCATTCCAAACGATGTGTGGACGAAGCATCACACATTTTTCGAAGCGAAGAAGGAATTCTCAGTAGTTCTAGACGACGGAGGAGCATAACACATTTTTCGAAGCGAAAACAGAATTCTCATTAATTCCAGACGACATGTGGACGAAGCATCACACATTTTTCGAAGCGAAGAAGGAATTCTCAGTAGTTACAAACGATGTGTGGAAGAAACATGACACATTTTTCGAAGCGAAGAAGGAATTCTCAGTAGTTCCAGATAATGTGTGAAAGAAACATAATACATTTTTCGAAGCGAAGATGGAATTCTCATTCATTCCAGACGATATGTGGACGAAGCATCACACATTTTTCGAAGCGAAGAAGGAATTCTCAGTAGTTCTAGACGACGGAGGAGCATAACACATTTTTCGAAGCGAAAAAATAATTCTCATTAATTCCAGACGACGTGTGGAAGAAGCATCACACATTTTTCGAAGCGAAGAAGGAATTCTCATTAATTCCAGACGATGTGTGAAAGAAGCATCACACATTTTTCGAAGCGAAGAAGTAATTCTCATTAATTCCAGACGATGTGTGAAAGAAGCATCACACATTTTTCGAAGCGAAGAAGGGATTCTCATTAATTCCAGACGATGTGTGGAAGAAGCATAACACATTTTTCGAAGCGAAGAAGCAATTCCCAGTAGTTCCAGACGCTGTGTGGAAGAAACATGACACATTTTTCGAAGCGAGGTAGGAATTCTCATTAATTCCAGACGATGTGTGAAAGAAGCATCACACATTTTTCGAAGCGAAGAAGTAATTCTCATTAATTCCAGACGATGTGTGAAAGAAGCATCACACATTTTTCGAAGCGAAGAAGGGATTCTCATTAATTCCAGACGATGTGTGGAAGAAGCATGACACATTTTTCGAAGTGAAGAAGGGATTCTCATTAATTCCAGACGATGTGTGGAAGAAGCACCACACATTTTTCGAAGCGAAGAAGGAATTCTCATTAATTCCAGACGATGTGTGAAAGAAGCATCACACATTTTTCGAAGCGAAGAAGGAATTCTCATTAATTCCAGACGACATGTGGAAGAAGCATCACACATTTTTCGAAGCGAAGAAGGGATTCTCATTAATTCCAGACGATGTGTGGAAGAAGCATCACACATTTTTCGAAGCGAAGAAGGAATTCTCATTAATTCCAGACGATGTGTGAAAGAAGCATCACGCATTTTTCGAAGCGAAGAAGGAATTCTCATTAATTCCAGACGACATGTGGAAGAAGCATCACACATTTTTCGAAGCGAAGAAGGAATTCTCATTAATTCCAGGCGACATGTGGAAGAAGCATCACACATTTTTCGAAGCGAAGAAGGGATTCTCATTAATTCTAGACGATGTGTGGAACGAACATCACATATTTTTAGAAGAATCTAAGGACCAGTAGATTCATTTTTACGTTCGGGCGTCGATGTGAAAACAAATTTTTGCTCGATTTGTTGAAAAGCACTTCGTGCTATTAACCTAGTTTAATAAAAGTCGCCGTCACTGCACGATATAACTCACAACTTCCAAACTAAAGTGATTGATGGTAATTACTTTAATTACAATATAAATAAAAGTTAAAATGTAATACATTAAAATAGGTAGAAGTTAAAATGTAATACATTAAAATAGGTAGAAGTTAAAATGTAATACATTAAAATAGGTAGAAGTTAAAATGTAATACATTAAATTGTAAAAAAAGGGTTTTACAAGGAATGCTACTTATATTTAGACATACCACAGTACAGCTACGAATGACCCTGAAGTAGACGTCATCTCAACAAGCTAATGTTCACACAGTTCTCAATGGTCGAAAGTCAAGTCTCAGTAAATCATGTTTTACACATAATAGATTATTGGTTCACTGTGGTTCGCAAATTATTGGTATCCAAGGGGTGGGATAAATTTTGGGACATCATCATTGCAACATTTAGACTTATTGTTGAAAACATGAAAATTCTCTGCTAACAAGGTTGTACCTTTGGCTTTTTGGCAAGAAATAACACGAGCTTCTTCCAAAAAGAACACGAATACAGCGTCAAGACACACTCGAACTCTAATGCTCTGGCACGGCTAGTTCTCTGTGGAACACACGTACTTTTTTGGGAAGAAGCTCGTTTTATTTCTTGCCAAAAAACCAAAGGTGCAACCTTGTTAGCAGAGAATTTTCATGTTTTCAACAATGTCTAAATGTTGCAATTATGATGTCCCAAAATTTATTCCACCCCCTTGGATACCAATAATTTGCGAACCACAGTGAACCAATAATCTATTATATGTAAAACATAATTTACTGGAACTTGACTTTCGACCATTGAGAACTGTGTGAGCATTGGCTTGTTGAGATGACGTCTACTTCGGGGTCATTCGTAGCTGTACTGTGGTATGTATAAATATAAGTAGCATTCCTTGTAAAACCCTTTTTTACATTTTAATGTATTATATATTTTAACTTCCACCTGACGATGTCCTGGAGACCCGCACGAAAGATCTTATGTTGTGAAATTTTAACTTTCATTTTAATTGTAATTAAAGTCATTACCATCAACCCCTTTATTACGGAAGTTGTGTCGTGGCGGCGACTTTTATTAAACTAAATTTTTGCTAGTGGCGGAACTCAAAATCAGCATCCTTCTTCTCCGGAGACGAATGCTTTCCCAATTAAGCTACACTGGCAAGTGCTTATCACTCTTACTTGTCGTCTTGACATGTGCGTCACCTCTGTAGTACGTGACAACCCTTGGAAGTGTAAATATCGTGACAAACACGAAAATGTGTTCTTCATCTCAAAGACTACAGTCTTGTGACGATTATATATACACTGCTGGCCACCCAAAATGCAGCACCAAGAAGGACACGAGATAGCAAAGCCAGATTTGCTGGGCACATAACAACAGATACAAAGATGAAACGATTGAGCTTACAGGCCCGTGCGACTTGCGGAACACGCAGACATCAATAGTTCGTGTGGTTTCCATGGCTGGCAATAACGGCCGCTACACGCCGCGCCATCGAACGAAAGAGGCTTTGGATGTGGGCTTGGGGTGTGTTGGTCCAGGCTGCTTCCACACGTTGCCACAGTTCATCAGGCGTAGCCGCGGGTGGTGCTTGCCAGGCCACTCAGTTGCCGATCAGCGACCAGACGTGCTCGATGGGCGACATATCGGGAGAACAGGCGTGCCACGGCAGCAGTGACACCTGGTGGGCTGTGAAGAATTGTTGCACGATGCGTGCCGCGTGCGGGCGCGCATTGTCCTGTTGAAACGTGGCCGCTGGCAGGTCCTGCAGGTAAGGGAGGACTACAGGCTCCAAAACGTCGCAGATGTAGTGGTGGCTGTTGAGTGTACCGGGGAATGCGTACCAGAGGGGTGCGGATGTCATATCCAATTTCGCCCCAAACCATAACGCCAGGCGACGGACCGGTATGGCGATGCATAATGCAGGCGTCATACAGTCTCTCGCCGCGGTGCCGCCACACGCGGATCCGACCATCGTGGTGTCGCAGGCAGAAGCGGGATTAGTCGGAGAAGACAATGTCGTGCCATTCCGTAGACCAGGTGCGGCGTTCAACGGCCCACTGCCGCCGCAATCGCCTGTGGTGTAACGTCAATTGTAATCGGAGCAACGGGCGCCGTGCGACAAGTCCCCGCTTCTGCAGACGACGTCGAACGATACGTGCTGACACAGGTTGTTGCGCAACACACCCTAATTCCTGCGCTAACGTTCGTGATGTGGCGGTGTGAGCCGTCCATGTCCGCCGCACAATATACCAGTCCTCTCGTTCGGTGGTGTGCCGCGGCTGCGGCAATCGCTCACGTCAGTCCATCCGTCCCTTCTGCACCCACCGAATCCATACTCGCCTCACTGTGGCTGGATGTCGTCCCACACGGGCGCCGATGTCTCGGTACGATAAACCGCTGCGTGATAAGCCACTATTCGTCCTCTGTCGAACTCCGAAACGTGCTGGAATGACTGCCGTATTCTGCGACGAGGCATCAGGAAGCTTCCCACGCACAGGTCCGGCAGCACAACACACTTCCACTACTTACACCCCGCCTTCTGTGCACCCTTCTTATAGTGCTTCTCGGTGGCGTGCCGGGCGCACCTGATTTGCATATGCCCTGAAATGCTAATCGTTTGCATGTCCTCTCGCGGGCAACGCATGCTGTGAATTTCAGGCTAATCGGATGCTTCCTTCTTGGTGTTGCATTTTGGGTGGCCAGCAGTGTATATTAAGATAATAAATACAACATAGTATGTCATAAATATTTATTTTTGTCAAGTCGACCATGGTTTCGCTGGGTATTGACCTAGCTTCATCAGGACGAATGGCACGTAAATATTCAAATTGTATATGACATCATAAATGGTGTTTACAGTCACGTGTTTTGGTTAGATGCTTCCACCCCATTTCTATCAAGCGCGTGGAAGCATCTAACCAAAACACGTGACTGTAAACACCATTTATGATGTCATATACAATTTGAATATTTACGTGCCACTCGTCCTGATGAAGCTAGGTCAATACCCAGCAAAACCGTGGTCGGCGTGAAAAAATAAATATTTATGACATACTATGTTGTACACTGCCGGACAATTGCTAAGGACGGATGACAATAGCAACGATAGCAACCCTAAAATGGAAGGCAGGAAAATGTGGAAATTAGCATAAGTGCTGGATACAGTAAGACGTGTTGTGCGTATGCAAATTTTGGATTGCCGAACTTGTTCGTGACGTCATAGCGCTGATAAGAGATATAAAGGATTTGACGCGTATTGACCGTTGTTGTTCAAATGCAAAGTTGAAAGGGAAAGAATCAATTGACGAACTTGCAATTTTCAGTATGTCTTCCCGACATCACCTAGATGATTTTACGCTTGGCCGTATTATTGGCAAGATTGAAGAAGGGCGAAAAATAACAGATGTTGCCAGGGAGTTCGACGTCAGCCACAGTTTTGTTTCAAGGCTTTGGAAATCATTTCAAACAAATGAAGAGTGTAGCAAACGTCACGGGGGAGGTCGTGTTTGCAGTACGACACCTGCAGAAGATCGGTACATAGTGCTATCAACAAAAAGACACCGGCGCAGCACAGCTAGTGAGGTAGCAAATCAGTTTATGGCTGCTACTGGCAAGCGGATCTCCCGATAAACTGTCGCCAGACGTTTGCATGAAGGAGGACTATACGCCTGCCGTCCTGTTGTGTGCATCCCATTGTCCAGACGTCACCGTACCGCCCGTTTGCAATGGTGCCATCAACATCGCAATTGGACTGATAACGACTGGTCTGCTGTCCTCTTCTCAGATGAGAGTAGATACAGTCTATCGTCTGATTGTCGACGACAACTGATCTGGCGTGATAGTGGAACTGCATATTGTCCAGCAAACATACAGGAAAGGGACCGATATCCGACATGTAGTGTCACGGTATGGGCTGGCATCATGATCAATGGCCGTACGTCCCTATATGTGCTTCCAACTGGGACTATGACTGGCCAACGATACATTAATGATGTTCTGCTACCTCATGTTCGCATGTTCCGTGGTGCTGTCGTTGATAGATTCATTTTCATGGACGACAACGCAACATCTCATCGAACAGTCGCTGTCCAGGAGTGTCTTGAGAGCAAGGATATTCAACGCCTCGTATGGTCAGCACGTTCTCCAGATCTGAATCCCATTGAAAATGTGTGGGATGCTTTGGGGAGTAGTCTTGCTGGTTGCCAATGCCCTCCAATAAACAAGGATACCCTCATCCGTGCACTGACAGAGGAATGGGATAAATTACCCCAACAGCTGCTTGATAATGTTGTGAAAAGCATGACACGACGTGTGGAATCTTGCATCGCCCTCCATGGTGGCCATATCCCGTATTGACATCTTACGCCGGAACGCCTGCGGACGGTAATTGCATTTTTTTCACGTTTACGTATTCTACACAAAATGGCCTGTTTGTCCCTTGAACACGTTCCAAAAGCCTTCTGGATTTCAGAGCACAATAAATTGTCTTTCTTGTAATGTCCTGGCATTCTGACATTATTTTATTTCACTTGGCATCCAACCACACTTACTTTTTTATGCGCTATATAGCCATTTATGATCCGTCCTTAGCAATTGTCCAGCAGTGTATTATCTTAATATACACAAAAATATGTTGTTCCATCCGGTAGGAAGATTGTGCATCAGATGAGTCCGAATAAATCATAGATTTTACAATTCGACGCAGAAAACAAAAGTTTTATTCGACTTCATCATCATCATCATCATTGTCAACCATTATCAATCCACTGCTGGACGAAGGTCTCCCCAAGTTTCCTCCACAACGGTCTGTCTTGTGCCAGTCTCCTCCATGTCACCCCTGCATACTTTCGACTTATACATGCTTAAATATCGTGTGTGTCCAGACAGAGGAACGAAGTGATACTAAAACACATACCTATTTCAAAAGTTCTGCTAAAAGAAGAAATAAGAATTAATTTGCTACAGCCAACATGCAGCAGCTAAGTAGAACTCACTTGAATGTGGCATCGCACTACGTGTTCCGTTCTGCCTCGGTAAATCCAGGCTCCATTTCTGATGCTGGGTATCTCGTAGACATTCCAAGATGGCGGCTCTTCATCTGCGTGGTACCATATGTAGATGAGCCCGTTAGCTTCGTGAGATGGCCATGTTTTAACTCGGGCTACATCCGGAACTACAAAATAAGCAGTGAAGTGACTTTTTAATTTACACAATTAGGTAATTAATAAAAAGGAACTGTGCACCAATTACAGTTAAAATAGTACTAGTGATCCGAATTTCTTGGCGTAGAATATAAATCAAAGTTTCCAAGCTTTCGCACATCAACCAGATGGCTTTTTCAAGGAAAGTAGACAGCTAACTGCAAACTGGATAATGAAACACTTCAACAATTTGAACGTGGTGGCTTGACTAGACAATAAATGAATAGGCGCAAATGTGATCAGACATTCGAAGAAACGAGGTCACGTTGGATAGGCGCGCGTCACTGAGGTAGAAACACACAGCATTATTTGAAGAATTAATTCTACAAGCGTGGCAACTCGAGAGAGAAGCTATCGTTGCAAGCCTCGCTGCTGGTCAAGATTTCCAAGGTTTCGCGAATGGCAGTAGATTTAGGTGTGGAGTATGAAGCTAATTTCTTGATATCATTCCACATAGGATCAGCGGACTTGACTTGATCTCTCTTGATAGGGCAGTGGTTGTTTTACCGTCTTTTGTATCCCTTCTATGTTCGTTGATTCCAATTCCAAACGAACGTTTGGTCATTCCGATGTAGCATCGCCCGGAGCCGTCCGGATATTGTAGTGGAACTGCATAAGCACCTGCCTCATTGGGAATAGGGGGCCTGTCAATACTTCTCTTAAGCATCGTATATAAAGATGCCGGAGACCTTATGCCGACACCGAAGCTCATCCCCATGAGCGTGTTTTTGAGTTGATAGGATGCTTTTGGTATGTAGGAAGTAGAGCCCAGGTAGCGAAGTTGCGACATAGAAAGATTGACACGGCTGGTTTTGGCTTTTTCGATGAAGTTATGCATCTGGTTCGACGTATATCCGGCCTCAGTGGCCAATTGGACGATGTTTTTTAGTTCCGATTCTCTAGAACGAACATCGGAGGAGACGATGAAGGCTCTTCTAATTCGAGAACGGAAGAATGCCGTCTTGTAATCATCAGGACAGAATGAACTGCGGAGCTTCGGTGTCGGCATAAGGTCTCCGGCATCTTTATATACGATGCTTAAGAGAAATATTGACAAGTCCCCTCTTCTCAATGAGGCAGGTGTTTATGCAGTCCCACTACAATATCCGTACGGCTCCAGGCGATACTACATCGGAATAACCAAACGTCCGTTTGGAATTATAATAGAATTAACGAACATAGAAGGGACACAAACGACGGTAAAATAACCACTGCCCTACCAAAAGAGGCCAAGTTCAAGTCCGCTGATCCTATGTGGAATGATATCAAGAAATTAGCTTCATACTGCACATCTAAATCTACTGCCATTCGCGAAATCTTGGAAATCTTGACCAGCAGCGAGGCTTGCAACGATAGCTTCTCTCTCCCGAGTTGCCACGCATTTGGAATCAATTTCTTCAAATAATGCTGTGTTTTTTACCACAGTACCGCGCGCCTAACCAACGTGACCTGGTTTCTTCGAATGTCTGATCACATTTTCGCCTATTCATTTATTGTCTAGTCAAGTCACCACGTTCAAATTGTTGAAGTGTTCCATTATCCCACAGAGAATGGAGAGACAGAGCGTGCACAAGCCAGAGTTATGGAAATTGGTGGGCGGGGAAAAAGAACGATAGCAGAGCACCGTCGGCGCTTTATGGAACTAAACCCCACGTGCTCTCTGACGTAACGCCCCTACTGTAAGGCTCATAATTCGAAATTGGTTACTTTGCTTGTTATTACTACCGTTACCACTGTGTGATTCTGTGATTATAACAACGCTTTTCGTTATTTCGTAGAAGTTATTTTCGGCGGATAATTATTTCATCTTTTATATGTAGGAAATCTTTGTCTATTTTTCAACTGTTAAAAATCGATATAAGTAAAATTTATATCAGAGTAGAGCCCTTACTGTATTTTGTTTTTTGTAATTCCATTTGATCCTTCGGGCAGATGTTTCATTCGTGATACAATTATGTCAGTTTGTTACTTTTTATTTGCCATTGCTTTGATATTTTTCCGTTGTTTATTTTCAAATTCCGGCAGTAGTATGTTGCGTTGACGAAGGTCTGCATTTTGAGAACGAAAGCTGCTACAGATTTATTAGTTTCTTTTAAGTCAGAGTTAGTACTTTATTTCTCAGTATAATTCCCGACTACAAAGTGCTGTTCTTACGATTAAGAATATACGCCTAATTCCGTTACACCTACCGCAAAATTCCTCGGTCAATTCACGCTACAGTGAACCTAACAAACTCGGGAAGTAAGGAAAATGGCGGCTCTCGCAGGGAAGGAAAGTCGAGAGAGACATTTGCAAACAAGTGGGAGGAGCGTAGTTGTGACGTCACTTTTAGTTCTCATTAACAGGCCGTGGGGCCGCCAACGTCTATGTGAGTTTAACATTATGCTGTTGCCATCGGACAAAGTGGAGAATTTCCTTTACGATCTTCTACAGTGCACACTCTGTACCTCTCTTCTCTGTGCATTATCCAGTTTGCAGTTAGCTGTCTACCTTCCTTGAAAAAGCCACCTGGTTGATGTGCGAAAGCTTGGAAACTTTGATTTACATTCTACGCCAAGAAATTCGGATCACTAGTACTATTTTAACAATTAGGTAGCATTACACGCGAAATAAGTCAGAATGTTAGTTTAGGAGGTATGGAAATAACTGATGTAAAAGTCTTTTTAATATCACGCTTTGAATTAAGGTACAATAAATTAATGATAATTTTAAAGGAATTTTGCTGCAAACAATGGGCAGGGTGCTTAGGCAAAGAAACTTTGCATGATCATTCTGATTATAATTTAAGTTTTACATTCATTGTCGAGAACAGAGTACTATAAAAGGAAATATTTGACAATATTTCCTGCTTCGAACGAACTCTTTGTCTCTTATTCGAAGATTACAACGCCATTTCGTCTGTCATAGCATTTTTGCTGCTCTTTGTCAAAAGACAAAAGAATTTTCAAAAGCAGGGTGGGGGAGGTGTCTACTCCTGTTATCAATTTTAGAGTCAACTCTCAATTTTAGCATCACCGCTTCCCAGAACAGAGCTTTCGATATTCCGATTTACTCAGCATTCTTCTGACGCTCGCTTGTTTGTTTGTTTTTAATTTCTTTTATTGAAGGTTTAAAAATTGTTTATTTGACCTGGTGGTACAGATACAGTGACCGGATAAACAGAAATATTTGTGCAGTATTGTCAAGCAGACATGGCATAGCAAACATGGCAGTCAGTATGCCAAATGAACAAGTAACACAGAGAGAGCCAGTGCTGATCAAGTAACACATTGAGAGCTAGTGCCCAAAGACAAACAGAAACATCCATGCCTTACCCGGGATTCGAACCCAGACCCCTACCTGGGCGAATGATCAGAAGCCATCATTGACCATTGCGCCACCGGGGCGGCAAACGTTGCACAAAGTTTTTAATTAAATTTAAAGCTGTGGGTTTAAGGTTCGCGTGTACTTTTTTTTTTAGTTCGTGGTGTAACGACTACGGTGAGCAACTCAATGGGCTCTAAGCAGTTGCCCATCCCTGATTTATGGCAACTGGTTCCAGGAAAGGGACAGAGCCAGTGCCGTAAGGCGACCACAACAACCATTTCCAACTGGGATTCGAACCCTGACCCATCTCGGACGAACGGTCAGAAGCCAGCGCTTAGACCACTGCGCCACCTGGGCAGCTTGTGTGTACTCAACTGTATCGTCTCTGCAATAGTTCTGAAAGAACTTCATGAACATATACACTGAGTTGGCTTTGCATTAAGACATCCCCTGTTTTACATTTTCGGAGCGGTGACGAAGTAACACGTGATATCAACGTCACATGCGGCTACCAAAAATTGTGCACACCTATCCTCTGGATGTAATCAGTAAGCGTTTGCCAATAATGGCGAAACTTGGGGACTTAAGCCAATTCGACCGGGGATAGATTGCTGAAGCCTGGAGGGCATGTGCCAGTATTTCGGAAACAACCGCACTTGTTCGATGCTCCCGTACTTCTGTATCAACGGTGTACCAGGACTGGATTAACCATGCATAGACATGGGTTACTGTATGTATGTGAGCCACGTGCTGTTGATCCTAGTATATATTCAGCAAATGAAAACCTTTACTGGGTATTCACTGAATTACAACCACCCTTATAAAAAGTGAGTTATACACGATACTGGCTCGACGAGGAAGAGGGCGTGGCCTGCTGGCTAAAGGGGTGTTTGTAAGAGGTTAGCGGTTTATTTGAGGGTGAAATTATGGATGTAATGGGTGAAACCAAGGATTTATCAGAGTTAACGAAATGCCAAATTATGAACTCACAAAAGGTTGGTGCATCCATTTCGAAAACGGCGACACTTGGGAGTTGTTCGAGGACCTCCGTGGTTAAAGTGTACGAGGAGTGACAAAATAGCAAAACAACCAACCTGCATCACAACTGTGAAGGGTGGCGAAAGGTGGATTCCAGTGGTAATTGATGGGTGCGTCGCCTTGTACAGGGTAATCTTCACAGCATAGTTTCGCATTTGATGGTCCAATACAATATAAATCAAGCAGAAACAATATCTCGTGCAGCTGTGCATCGCACGCCTGCATTAATGGTCTTCAGGGTAGACGTTCTACACACAACCCTCTTCAAACAAGAATCCATCGACGTAAACGACTCTTCTGGTGCCAATACCATGTGGACTGGACGATATAAGACCTGAAGCTGGTGTGCTGGTCCGATGAGTGACGGTATGTACTCCCTTCTGCCGATGGTCAAGTACGTGTTCGGTGTCAGCAGCATAAGGATATGATACCTTAATGTATGGCATTACCTATCCAGGCAGATGGGGCGGCTGTATGATATGGAGCATGTTTATCTTGCATGAACTGGGACCCCTGGTTCAAGTGGAACAACGTGTGGACTTCGGCAACTACCCAGGACTGTTTGCGGAATATGCACATCCCACAATGTTTTATCTCCTCCTAGAGTGGAATGGATTATGATTCTACATGTCATCGTGCAGAAATGGTTCGACAAACACAGTGCTGGAATGAGACACCTATAATAGCTCTCAAACTCTCCTGATCTCCACCCGACTGAACATCTGTGGAACTTTGTGGAGTGCCAGGGAAGACAGTTGGACACACTACAAAGCTCCATACCGGAACTGTGGATCGCAATACCAACAGCTTCGTTGCAGATCCACATCAACTGTGCAGACACCTTGTGGAGTCAATGCCACAGGTGGCAGCCGCTTTCTTCTGGCGAAGCGAGGACCTATTAGGTAAATGGTCGTAATTCGCCGAGAAGTAACTGTAAGTTTACGCCTGATAGAGTAAATTGCGTCACAGCAAAATTTTTGCAGTGTGCAGAAAATTTCATTCACGCTTACATCTGACAGAATGTAGCAGATATTCAGCTCATCTTCTAGAAACTGTCATAGAGATACATTCAGGGAATGTTGCAAAATGTGTAGAAACCTTGGGTATGATTATTTCTGTACCTGTTAAATAAAAACATATTTTCCGTAGAACTTTTAAAAATGGAAATAAGTTAACAGATGGAACTTGCTGTCGTAACGATATCGCACCTATTGCTTCACATACGCACCTGAGTCTATAAACGCAATGAAAAAAAATGACAAAGACGTAAGATGTATTAGAGCGTCATACACCACATTTGGGTAACAAAGAGGCAAGCATCTGATGAAAACACAGTTCAGACAACTTAATGTTTCTCTGAAGTTTTGGACATGCTGTTATTGGTTCCATCATGATCTATATATCACACATAGAATGTTTTTTTTTCTGTGTTTTTATTTGAAATACACTGCCGGAAAGTGAAAAAAGAACACCAAGAAGGAATTGGCGGACGATCATGAAATTTACATATGTTAATGGGGTCGAGTTTACGTAGGTGTGATGTTAATTTCGGGACCAACCGGTGAGCGCTTACGCCACAGCACGGCATAATATGCAAATTATCGTCGGTGGTATTTAAGGAGTACGGCGAAGTGAATATAATCAGTCGTCGGCGTACGGACACGTGCGGAGACCCTGAAGAAGCTGCAATGCCTTGACATGGAAGACGTGTACGATTTCAGCAGTTATCGGACTTTGAGCGAGGTCGTCTAGTCGGACTCCGCGAGGCCGGGTGGTCGTATCGTCGTATTGCGGAGCGAATTGGACGGGAAGTATCGGTGGTGGTACGATGGTGGCGTAGATGGTCTGAGGAACATTCACACACGAGAAGACGTGGAACCGGGAGTCACAGACGGACTGATGAGCGGACCGATCGACGCATAAGAAGAGCGGCGTTGTCAAGCAGAACATCCACTGCGACGCAAATCCGAGCTGCCGTTGCACCTGAGGTGACTGTGCGAATAATCCGCAACCGTCTACTGCATGGATGTAGGACTACGTGCACGTGTGCCTCTGGCATGTGTACCTCTGACTCCAGCCCACCATCAGGAACGGCTGCAGTTATGTCGCCAACGTCTGCACTGGGGAACGCAATGGCGATCTGTCGTGTTCAGCGATGAAAGAAGATTCTTCTTTGGAGCCTCCGATGGCCGTATGTGTACTCGCAGACGCACAGGGGAGCATCTCCACCCTTCTTGCATCCGCCAGCGACACACAGGGCCTACACCTGGTCTCCTGGTGTGGGGAGCGATCAGCTATCACTCCCGTACACAACTAGTGTTTGTACCGGGTACGTTAAACAGCACCTCCTACATCAACAACATCATTCAGCCCGTTGTTGTACCATTTGTAAGGTCGGTCCGTCGTGGTATTTTCCAGCAAGATAACGCACGCCCACACACGGCACGTGCAACGCAACATGCACTTCAGGGTGTGAGACAACTTCCATGGCTTACACGTTCACCGGATTAGTCCCCCATTGAGCACGTGTGGGATTTTATGGGACAACGACTTATCCGGTATCCACGGCCAGCCACGACCATCCCCGATTTACGCGTCCAGGTTGAGAATGCTTGGAACTCAATACCCCAAACTTACATCCAACATCTGTATGATAGACTCCATGCCAGAATTGCACAGTGTGACGCGGTTCATGGCGGTTCAACCTCGTACTAACCATGTTACATGGAAATGTTATTTTTCAGTTTACCAGCAAATACAGCTGTATTTTGCCATAATGTTTTGATCACGTTATCCTCTGTATTCCGTTATTATGCTGTATAAATTTCGTTGGTATCAGACGTCTCCTTCTTGGTGTTCTTTTTTCACTTTCCGGCAGTGTATATGGATGTTACTAACAACACTTTATAGGTGCTTGAGCCAAATTCAGTGCTAAGCAAAAATTAAATTGATTTTTGAGGGGAAGGAAATTTGATAATTTACAGCTTTTGTACGTGAGATTTTCAAGGCAAAATTAAATTTTTAGCAAATTACATTTTTCAAGAGCGACTCTGGATTTTAGCCGAAATTGGGAGAAACATTTTTCAGCCGCCCCGGTGGCGCAGTTGTCTAAGCCCTGGCTTTTGACCATTCTCCGAGAAAGGTCCGGGTTCGAAACCCGGTGAGGCATGAATATTGTGTTTGTCTTACGGCATTGGCTCTCTCCTTACCCTGGAACCAGTGACCCTAAATTAGGAACGGGCAACTGCTAATAGCCCATTGAGTTGCTCACAGTGGTCGTTAGATTCCGCTGGAGAGATAATGGCGCTGTCTATACGCTGCTTCATTCTTGCGAAAATAACAACCATTTTTAAATTTGGATATTCAACATGAATTTTATCGTAATCTGTTGGTTTTTGAAGTTTGATAACTTGTGTGAGTATTAAAGGCAAGAAGATATTCCCTTCTCTTACTGTACCAGATCAAACGAAGTGAGAGAGCCACAGTCCAAAAAAAGATCGCAAACATCAGTACCGCATGCGTTTACCAAGTCTGCCATTTCTTAAGTGCCCTTTTCCTATGAAAATCCTTTTTTATCTTTAAAGTTTTCATATTGTTTCTTGGAAAGTGTAAGGCGTAACGTTAGTTAAAAATTCTAAGGAATCAAACTTGTTAACAGAGATTATTCGGTCCTAGTAAGAATTACGCAATACCATGTTCTCGAAACATTACTTAAAGCAAAACAAATTATAGGAGTTTTCTACCTTTGCTGGAGTAAGGGATGTTAATGCAGGCACCGTCCTCACCACGGAATTTCCATCCGTGGAATGGGCATTCAAGGCAGTTTCCACGGACACGCCCTCCTGCTGAAAAATTGGCACCCAGATGAGGACAAAAGGCGTCAAAAACGTATGATACCTTATTCTCCCCTCGGAAAACGGCAAACTCAGTTCCTGAAAAAAAAAATAGTATTTCATTAGTAAATGGGAAATCAATTATTCCCTAACTTTGTTGCAATTTAAATGTTGAAGCCCACATTTAAAAATAAGTCAATTTTTACTTGTTATTGGATGAGTACGAACTTGCACTCCTAAAATATTTGAAAATGTAGCAGTCTGTATGAGAGGTTTTCAAGTATTCCTAAGATGTGTGCTGTAATGGACATGGACCATCTAAGTGTTTCTAAAGTAAACGTTATGTTTGTTATCAACCACTCCCAATCCACTGCTGGATGAAAGTTTCACCAAGTCTCTTTCATGATTTTCTGTCTGTCATTCCGGCACGCTTTCGAATTTCATCTGTACACAGTACATTCTCGATCAAATGATCATATGTAGAGGATTTTAGGAAGGGAGTGTCTGACCCCAGGTCTTAAACAACCCTTAGAAATAGGAAGCTAGGAGATTTGGGCTAGAGTGCCCGATAGGAAAGTGACACGGAAGCGAAGTAGAAAGTGGGAGGAAGACGCCCTTATTTATTACCGGGGGGTCAGTACCTGGGGTCCGACGGCTTAACGTGCCCATCCGACGCACGGCGGATATTTAGTGGATTGGGCGTTCGTACCTGCCTGGGATCGAACCTGATGTCCTTTCCGTGGCAGTCACGAACGTTGCTTCCTAAGCCACCAGCGGTCCTAGATCAACGCTTGTCCCTCGCTTTTTTTTTAATTCAGTTGTATACTTTTTGCGATTATCGGGGAAATTTTGATTTTAAGTTTATCAAACATAGACGGTTCTTTGATTCTTTTATGGGTAACCCTGTCTGTTTCAACTTCGAAAGAATCAAGACCTTTTTTTTATGCAGGCATGAATAGATGATGCAACAAATTCACTAAATAACGTTCACTTCACAGTTCTCTTTTTCCACTGCAAGGAATTTGAAACAAAAAAAGATGAGTGAATATCTTACTCGGCGCTACTAATGAATAAACTGCTTTAGAAAGAGCGATGCTTATATACAGAGAATATATGATAGGAATACTGAATATAAAACAGAATCTTATTCGGATACACGACCTAGGTTTTTAAAAGAAAAACTTCTTTTTCATACGTATATTGAAGATATATGAAATCGTTTGGAATTCCTTGACCTAGTTTTTATAACGAAATTCGGAAAAATAATCAAAAGAAAAGGTAAAATAGACATAGACTTAAGATAGCAAACAAAGTATGTACGCCTGTATGTTTTAGATTATAGATTAGCGTTATTTAAAATTACAAGTTTCCCACGCTTTTTTTCTTTTTGGAGGCATAAAGAATTTTACAATAGTATTTAACATTTTGAAATTTCTTTTATAAAGTCATCCCGTAGAAAAACGCAATACCGAGGTTGCACTGTGTATGTTTCTGAAGCGACCTACATTTGTTTCCGAAGTATATGTCACGCATATGTATTGTGCGACGGTCCAACCTGCCTAGCTCTTTACCCTAGCCCAACTAGCTCAACCAGGCAGGAAGGACTGTGTAAGCTAAGTTGACATGTATATTGAAATTACTGAAAGTGCACAATACTTCAACAAACACACAGTTTGAACTCAACTGTTTAATTTCCAACATTAACTTTAAATCAGAGAACGACATTTACCTTTTAGGTCTCTTCACAGCACGAAGCCTTGCATAAACAGCAGAATTCAGAGATATAATTCTCCATCAATTTTAAACAGCCATAGCAGAAGAGAACTTCCACTTCACTGCACTCAGTCAATAAGTAATCTCACGAAGCACTCCTCGGCAGATGTACAATTGTCGGTAGAAAAGATGAGAACGAAAGTTCAATCAGCAGTAATCATGCTCGTCCTAGGTGCTGCTCCTCGGCAGACACAATTGTCGGCAGGAAATATGAGAACGAAAGTCAATGAGCAGCAATTATGCTCGACACAATTCTCGGCAGGAAATATGAGAACGAAAGTTCAATGAGGAGCAATCATGCTCCTCCTAGGCGTCTCTCCTCGGCAGACACAATTGTCGGCAGGAAATATGAGAACGAAAGTTCAATGAGCAGCAATCATGCTCCTCCTAGGCGTCTCTCCTCGGCAGACACAATTGTCGGCAGGAAATATGAGAACGAAAGTTCAATGAGCAGCAATTATGCTCGACACAATTCTCAGCAGGAAATATGAGAACAAAAGTTCAATGAGCAGCAATCATGTACCTCTCCTCGGCAGACACAATTGTTGGCAGGAAATATGAGAACGAAAGTTCAATGAGCAGCAGTCATGCTCCTCCTAGGCGTCTCTCCTCGGCAGACACAATTGTCGGCAGAAAAGATGAGAACGAAAGTTCAATGAGCAGCAATCATGCTCATCCTAGGTGACTCTCCTCGGCAGACACAATTGTCGGCAGGAAAGATGAGAACGAAATTTCAATGAGCAGCAATCATGCTCATCCTAGGTGACTTCCTCGGCAGACACAATTGTCGGCAGGAAAGATGAGAACGAAAGTTCAATGAGCAGCAGTCATGCTCCTCCTAGGCGTCTCTTCTCGGCAGACACAATTGTCGGCAGAAAAGATGAGATCGAAAGTTCAATGAGCAGCAGTCATGCTCCTCCTAGGCGTCTCTTCTCGGCAGACACAATTGTCGGCAGGAAAGATGAGAACGAAAGTTCAATGAGCAGCAATCATGCTCATCCTAGGTGACTCTCCTCGGCAGACACAATTGTCGGCAGGAAATATGAAAACGAAAGTTCAATGAGCAGCAGTCATGCTCCTCCTAGGCGTCTCTCCTCGGCAGACACAATTGTCGGCAAAAAAGATGAGAACGAAAGTTCAATGAGCAGCAATCATGCTCATCCTAGGTGACTCTCCTCAGCAGACACAATTGTCGGCAGGAAAGATGAGAACGAAAGTTCAATGAGCAGCAATCATGCTCATCCTAGGTGACTTCCTCGGCAGACACAATTGTCGGCAGGAAAGATGAGAACGAAAGTTCAATGAGCAGCAGTCATGCTCCTCCTAGGCGTCTCTTCTCGGCAGACACAATTGTCGGCAGAAAAGATGAGATCGAAAGTTCAATGAGCAGCAGTCATGCTCCTCCTAGGCGTCTCTTCTCGGCAGACACAATTGTCGGCAGGAAAGATGAGAACGAAAGTTCAATGAGCAGCAATCATGCTCATCCTAGGTGACTCTCCTCGGCAGACACAATTGTCGACAGGAAAGATGAGAACGAAAGTTCAATGAGCAGCAATCATGCTCATCCTAGGTGACACTCCTCGACAGACACAATTGTCGGCAGGAAAGATGAGAACGAAAGTTCAATGAGCAGCAGTCATGCTCCTCCTAGGCGTCTCTCCTCGGCAGACACAATTGTCGGCAGGAAAGATGAGAACGAAAGTTCAATGAGCAGCAGTCATGCTCCTCCTAGGCGTCTCTCCTCGGCAGACACAATTGTCGGCAGGAAAGATGAGAACGAAAGTTCAACGAGCAGCAATCATGCTCATCCTAAGTGACTCTCCTCGGCAGACACAATTGTCGGCAGGAAATATGAGAACGATAGTTCAATGAGCAGCAGTCATGCTCATCCTAGGTGACTTCCTCGGCAGACACAATTGTCGGCAGGAAAGATGAGAACGAAAGTTCAATGAGCAGCAGTCATGCTCCTCCTAGGCGTCTCTTCTCGGCAGACACAATTGTCGGCAGAAAAGATGAGATCGAAAGTTCAATGAGCAGCAGTCATGCTCCTCCTAGGCGTCTCTTCTCGGCAGACACAATTGTCGGCAGGAAAGATGAGAACGAAAGTTCAATGAGCAGCAATCATGCTCATCCTAGGTGACTCTCCTCGGCAGACACAATTGTCGACAGGAAAGATGAGAACGAAAGTTCAATGAGCAGCAATCATGCTCATCCTAGGTGACACTCCTCGACAGACACAATTGTCGGCAGGAAAGATGAGAACGAAAGTTCAATGAGCAGCAGTCATGCTCCTCCTAGGCGTCTCTCCTCGGCAGACACAATTGTCGGCAGGAAAGATGAGAACAAAAGTTCAATGAGCAGCAGTCATGCTCCTCCTAGGCGTCTCTCCTCGGCAGACACAATTGTCGGCAGGAAAGATGAGAACGAAAGTTCAACGAGCAGCAATCATGCTCATCCTAAGTGACTCTCCTCGGCAGACACAATTGTCGGCAGGAAATATGAGAACGATAGTTCAATGAGCAGCAGTCATGCTCCTCCTAGGCGTCTCTCCTCGGCAGACACAATTGTCGGCAGAAAAGATGAGAACGAAAGTTCAATGAGCAGCAATCATGCTCATCCTAGGTGACTCTCCTCGGCAGACACAATTGTCGGCAGGAAAGATGAGAACGAAATTTCAATGAGCAGCAATAATGCTCCTCCTAGGTGTCTCTCCTCTGCAGACACAATTGTCGGCAGAAAAAACGAGAACGAAAGTTCAATGAGCAGCAATCATGCTGCTTCTAGGTGTCTCTTCTCGGCAGACACAATTGTCGGCAGGAAAGATTAGAACGAAAGTTCAATGAGCAGCAATCATGCTCGTCCTAAGGGCCTCTCCTCAGCAGACACAATTGTCGGCAGGAAAGATGAGAACGAAATTTCAATGAGCAGCAATAATGCTCGTCCTATGTGCCTCTCCTCGGAAGATACAATTGTCGGCAGAAAATATGAGAACGAAAGTTCAATGAGCAGCAGTCATGCCCCTCCTAGGTGTCTTTCCTTGGCAGACGGAATTGTCGGCAGGAAAGATGAGAACGAAATTTCAATGAGCAGCAATCACGCTTGTCCTATGTGTCTCTCCTCGGAAGATACAATTGTCGGCAGGAAAGATTAGAACGAAAGTTCAATGAGCAGCAATCATGCTCGTCCTAAGTGCCTCTCCTCAGCAGACACAATTGTCGGCAGGAAAGATGAGAACGAAATTTCAATGAGCAGCAATCATGCTTGTCCTATGTGTCTCTCCTCGGAAGATACAATTGTCGGCAGGAAATATGAGAACGAAAGTTCAATGAGCAACAATCATGCTCCTCCTAGGTGCCTCTCCTCGGCAGACACAATTATCGACATGATAGGTGAGAACGGGAGTTCGGCAAGAAGCAGTCAAACTCGGCCCATGTGCCTCTCCTCGGCAGACACCATTATCGTTAAGAAAGATATGAACAAGAGTTCAGCATTACGTCCTACACGCAGTCACTTTTTACCTATTCTGCATTCCTCAAACATCATAACGCCAGCAAGAATAGCTGACTTCCGGCTTCGAAGGTTTTTACGGCTGTTTCCTCATGCTGAAGAAAAACAAAGTAAATAAACGCAGAAGCGTCCAAACAAAGAAGCGAGTGATAAGATCCTGATTACATGCTGTTTTATCACACTTCAAACAATCGTCAAAGAACGTGCATACATGATTATGCAAATACACACCAAGACATGTAACGAAGATGAGGTGCCAAAGAAAAAGAAGAGCTCTATTTTAGCCTTTAGATTTCATTCAATTCCTCATAAATGCCCTCCTCTGATATTTATTTCTCTCGTGCCCCCCTAACGTGACAATTAGAGAAAGAGTAACAGTCGTTAGTGTACATAAGATTCTCAAGAATTTCAAAACTGCACATAAGGGATCCATAAGCGTCACTAATATGTGTTTCCACAGAAAGTTGATTGCGAGACATGGGGCTGATTTATATGCTTCCCAGGCATGCGGATAACTGGCTGAACGTCTGATGTATATGACACCAGAAGAGCTGATGTATATTGATGCCGCCTGCGCTGAAATCATCATGACGCCGACTGTCAGTTTATTCTGAGGAGACCACATTATTGGCCTTTCTGAGGCAAAGTATGCACAGTCACGTATTCTTACAATGTACAAAGAACGGAGACCGTTTTCAGAACAAAATCTGCACAGCCTTTCGTGAAAGTACCCAGTACTAAATGGGACTGCAGGCAAGTGCAGCAGAGCCATCGAGAATGAGGATTGCACAAGTCCCACTATGGAGCTGGTTGCGTTAGTCCAACGTTTTGATGATTGCGAAACTTTCCAAATCCAAAGGACATTGTCGAAGCTTGATTTCATATACATTAAGGGAAAATCCTCCAAATACGTGGCGTCAGTAAATAAACAAATACATCGCTCTTTTCCACGTTCCAGAAATACACGATTTTTCGGTTGATATGTGTTCTGGAATGTAAGGTCAGGTGATGCGTAACATCACAGCCTCTCCTTGACAAATGTCAACCCCGCCTTCTCGTGGTGCATCCTGTTCCCACTAAAGGGGCTCTGACGACCGCCCATAGCGGTATAACTATACCATCGGGATTAGAGGAAATTCTATCCCACACTCACCAACCCGCTTGGCCAGCGTGGTGAGTTATGGCCAAACCCCTCCAAAATGACTCCACAACTTAAATCTTGGCCCTCAGTCTCCGGCAGCTGGAATGTACCTGGCCAAGACAGCGGCCAGTGCGACATGAAGGCAGAGGGTGCTAAGAATCCCCGGAGGACCGGACTAGGCTGCCATCTGATGCTGACCTTGGCAACGTACAATGGACGCTCCCTATCTTCTGATTCAAGGCTTCTTGAATTGGAAAAGGAACTACAAAGGATCAAGTGGGACATCGTGGGGCTAAGTGAGGTAAGGAGAAAAGGAGAAGATCTCATCGAACTGAAAAGTGGACATCTCTTCTACTATCGTGGGACAGATACTGGCAGAACTAGTGGTGTTGGATTTATAATAAACAAGAAACTGAAGGATTAAGTGGTAGAAGTTGAAAGTTCCTCTGACAGAGCTGCACGACTTGTTATCCAACTCTCGAAAAGATACCAGGCTCAGATTATTCAAACTTATGCACCACCACAAGTCATCCTGAAGAAGAAATTGAAGAATTTTATGAGGAAATTTGTCATCTAAATAATAAAGGTAAGCAGCACTTGAAGATAATTATGGGAGATTTCAATGCAAAAATAGGGCAACGGCAACAGAATGAAACTTCAGTGGGTAAATTCGGTCACGGCAACAGAAACCAGCGTGGAAATACTCTCGTAGAGTTTGCAGAGGCAGAAGGGTTTTTCTTCTTGAACTCCTTTTTCAAGAAAAAGCCACACAGGAAATGGACATGGAGACATCCAAATGGGACGACAAGTGAAATTGATTTTATTATGTGTAACAAAAAATTCGTCATAGAAGACTGCAGTGTGCTAAACAAGTTCAACACAGGCAGTGACCATAGATTGGTGAGATGTAAGATGCACCTCAACACTAAACTCGAACGTAGCAAGCTCATAAGACAAACAAAATGTATTGACATAACCAACCTTAAAAAACACCATAATACCTTCAAATTGGAACTGAAGAACAGATTCTCTGCTTTAGAAGGCCTAACATCGGAAGAAGTGGATATTTCTGAAGTTAACAGAAAAGTAACCAAAGCTCTTATGGAAACAGCAACAAAATTAGCTGGGTCTAAGAACAAATTGCATGTGAACAAATTATCAGGAAAAACCAAAATGTTGATGCAAAAAAGAAGAGTGATGAGGACAACTAAAGAAGATGTGACTTCCAAAGTGGAATATATAGAGCTGTGCAAGACAGTACGAAAAAGTATCACTGAAGACGTAAGGAAATTCAACTGTGAACTAGTAAGGAAAGCAATTGAAAACAACCAAAGCCTAAAGATAGCAAAGGGACATCTCAGTAAGGGGAAAAAACAGATTATGGCACTGAGAAAAGAAGATGGTTCTGTAACAAGAAATAGAGGCGAAATTTTGACAAGAGTGAAAGATTTCTACTCCAAATTATATGAAAGGGATGATACATGTACTCCAGACATCATGAAAGGTACCAGTACCAGAGTTCTTCCAGTCCTTCCAGCAGAAGTTGCACATGCAATCAAGAACATGAAACGGGGAAAAGCTCCAGGAGAAGATGGAATTACTGTAGACATCATACAAGAAGCAAGTGGAGAAATCGAAACAGTACTCGCCCAAATTTTCACTCGATGCCTTAATGAAGGGAAAATTCCTGAGGATTGGAACAACGCTACAATGATTTTGCTACATAAAAAAGATCACATTGAGGATCTCAGGAACTACAGACCTATCAGCCTCCTATCAGTGGTTTATAAAATCTTCACTAAAGTTCTTTCACACCGCTTGAAGGTGACACTGGACATGGCTCAACCGAGAGAACAAGCTGGATTCAGGAGTGGCTACAGCACAATAGATCATATCCACGTACTGAGAGAGCTAATTGAAAGAGCGAGGGAATATGAACTTCCATTGTGCATGGCTTTTATCGATTATGAAAAAGCCTTTGATTCGGTGAAACCATCAGCAGTTGCAATGGCTCTGAAATCCTGCGGTATTGAAGATGCATACATTAATATTATTAATAAAATCTATGAAAATGCAAGTGCAAAGATTCGGCTGTTTGAAAATACAACACACATAAAAATTGGAAAAGGAGTGAGACAAGGTGACACCATATCTCCGAAGCTCTTTAATGCCACATTGGAAAATGTCTTTCAATCACTGAAGTGGGAAAACAAAGGGATAAAGATTAATGGAGATTATCTAACCCACCTTCGTTTTGCTGATGACATAGTCATTTTTGCAACTACCCCATCAGAGCTACAGAGTATAATCCAGGAACTTGCTGACAAGAGTAAAGACGTGGGATTAAAAATGAACTTTCAGAAGACAAAAGTGATGTACATTGCTTTTACAAGAAATGAAGATTTATCGATTGATGGAGAAAAGCTGGAGATAACAGACACGTACGTTTATCTTGGACAGCAGATATCAAGTGAGGGTCACATTGGTGAAGAAATTAATCGGCGTACAAAACTTGCCTGGAGAGCTTTTGGAAGAAACAGCATAATTTTCAAGAGCAATATGCCATTATGTCCTAAAAGAAAAGTGTTTAATCAATGCATCCTTCCAGTGCTTACGTATGGTGCAGAGACGTGGACCTTAGCTAAAAGAGACATACAAAGGCTGCAGACAACTCAAAGCAGCATGGAGAGGTGCATGCTTGGTGTAACCAGGAGAGATAAGAAGAGGAACACGTGGATCCGAAAAATGACAAGAGTGGAAGACATCATGATCAGAGTTAAATCCCTGAAATGGCAATGGGCTGGACATACTGCCAGAAGAACAGACCATCGATGGACAGCCGAAATTTTAGATTGGATTCCAAGGGACAGGAAAGGACACAGAAGAAGACCACATGGAAGATGGGTGGATGGAATTCGAAAGTATGCGGGAGTGACATGGAGGAGACTGGCACAAGACAGACCGTTGTGGAGGAAACTTGGGGAGACCTTCGTCCAGCAGTGGATTGATAATGGTTGACAATGATGATGATGATGTGTTTCTGGAATGTGGAAAAAAGCGATGTATTTGTTTATTCACATACATTGTTGGAGAATTTACCAAGCCCTTCATGATCCATCAGGATCTGAAATTGCCAAAACGGCACAAGGTAATTTTCTCCCACTGCAAAAGCACTGGACAAAGTGGTGTATTCTTTATGAACTATATCTTGCAAACTACCAGTGGTATTACTGCTAATGAAGACGAAGCCTGAATCTTCTCCAAACATTGCACCGAGGCTCGTACAGCTTATTATTTCTAGAGAGCACGCAGTATCAAAGACAATATAAAGAATGTGCAAGTTTTTCTGTGGGATTTATGGTCACAGCGGGATACTACTATCAGGGCAGGCTGAAGATTCGAAAGATTTACACCAGGATGGGTGCAGTTTCACTTCGTAGGTTTCTTCCTTTAAGAATTGACGGTAATAATACTGCATTGTAATTTATTAATTTTGCAGCAGTATTATTCACGGATCAACCGTTTCCCAAGATGCATTACCTTAAAGGTGGAGATACGTTTTCCTCCTCTCTACGTTGCATGTCTCAGATGATGCAGTTAATGTCGCCTTTTGTACTGAAATATGTTTTGCCAAACGAAATTGCTTGTACCTTTGTTAACCGCCGTACACGTGAGACAACAGTTAACAAAAAGCGCCTCCTCTGGACGATTCCTGCTTTTGTTTGTTTGTTTGTTTGTTGGTTTTGGATATAACGAGCACCGTGAGCAACTCTAAGGGCTGTAAACCGCCGCCCGTCCCTAATTTGGAGCCATTGGTTTCAAAGAAGAGGGAGAGTCAGCGCTGTAGGAGAGGAGCAAAACATTACAACCACTTACCTAGTATTGTGCCAGTCATCTTGTGAGCCGCCACCACTGTGGCCATGCGACAATGAATGGATTCCACCAAGTCCCCGGAAGGTGTCCGCTGGTATTTCGCACGATATCCGTGTAAGTGCTGCTCGTAGTTGGTCCAATGTCGGTGGTGGAGGTTCCATACAGCTCAGCTGCCGAATCTTATGGTGCCAAATATGTTCAACTGGGTCCATGTTGGGCAAAATGGCAGGCTACGGTAGAACATGGCCGCCTTCCTTGTGTTTCCCGAACCAATCCTGGACAGTACAGGTCTTATAGCATGGCGCGTTGTCTTATTGGAACATTCTATTTAGACCTGGAAACACTGCTAGCATAAAACGTTGCACCTGGTCTGCAGTGATTGATAGGTAAGTAATGGCGTTCAGGGGGGGGGGCATCTATCGCTATCAAGGTACTGAGAATCTCACAAAAAAAGATCTCTCAGAGTATTACCCCCATCCCCTGACTGTACCCGATATATCACGCTATCTTGCACTATCTTCTTCACAGCTGTTTGCATTACCCGCAAGCGTTCACCCTCTTGATGCAGTAGAAAAGATGGTAAGCGCCGCCCCGGGGACGCAGTGGTCTAAGCGCTGGCTTATGACCCTTCATCCGAGATTGGTCCCGGTTCGAATCCCGGTGAGGCATGGATGCTCTGTTTGTCTTACGGCACTGGCTTTCTCCCTTCCCTGGAGTCAGTGTTCCTAAATAAGGGACGGGCGACTGCTTACAGCCCATTGAGTTGCTCACGGTGGTCGTTAAACCATCAATAAAAAAATGGTTTAGCACAGAAGGCAACTTTCTTGCAGTCTTTCATTGTACACTCCAGATGTTTTCCGGTAAACTCCACTGGTTGTTGCAGACGACATGCTGTGATCATACGTTTACACTGTGGTTCATACGGTGGAGAGATCGTTGCACTGTACCTGTGAATACACTGCTCTGTTTTTCCTCTTTGCAGATCATAGTCAGTTGTGCCAAGATAGCATGCCTATTGAACCGGACAATAAGACCGATCCGCCTCTCTCCTCGAGCATTAAGCAGCTGCGACCGTACAACACCTATCTGTAAGTTATGTGTTTCACCTCTTTCCACCCACTCTCGGTGCACTTTAAATACGGCAGCATGTGAACAGCAGACAAACTTCACCATTTCCAGAATACTGCCGCCCTTTACTCTATCCGATGATCATGTCCTTTCACAAGAGGGTCAAATCTCATCCCTTATCCATCACAATCATTTTTTCAGCTTTGACTGACACTTCACGTGTCATAGATAGCACTGCATGCGCCCTTGATTTCCACAAGTATATGCCACCGCGCCGAAAACTATCCAAATGGGGATAATGTTTTGCTCCTACTGTGTACATGTGTCACTAAGCTGATATCTGAGATTCAGAGGTTAGCTCTACAAAGCAAGGTCATGATCATCTATCAGATCAAATTGCTAACGATGTTAGACTTTTCTGTTGATGTTCACTACCACAATATCGACCTTATGTCTTATGTTATCTTTTGTGCATGAAAACTGATGCTTGTAAAATTTTATTATTTGGGATTTAACTACCTTAGTAAGCCTTTTGTAGTGCCAATACTGAAACATTCGCATGGTTTTTTCTCACACAGGAGAGAAGTGTCTCACTTTACTTTCATTGCCATGCTCTCTCTCGGTATCACTTTACTCTAAATGTTGTTTCTAGGATCGAATTGTGTGTTTTCGAGTTTTCTTTTACAACGCTGGCCAATCAGTGGCGTAACCATGTTTCAAAATCTGTGTGGGGGAGGGGAGGTCCGATCGCACATTGTATGCATACATATATCATCATCATTGTCAACCATTATCAATCCACTGCTGGACGAAGGTCTCCCCAAGTTTCCTCCACAACGGTCTGTCTTGTGCCAGTCTCCTCCATGTCACTCCTGCATACTTTCGAATTTCATCCACCCATCTCCCATGTGGTCTTCTTCTGTGTCTTTTCCTGTCCCTTGGAATCCAATCCAAAAATTTCCGCTGTCCATCGATGGTCTGTCCTTCTGGCAGTATGCCCAGCCCATTACCATTTCAGCGATTTAACTCTGATCATGACGTCTTCCACTCTTGTCATTTTTCGGATCCACGAGTTCCTCTTCTTATCTCTCCTGGTTACACCAAGCATGCACCTCTCCATGCTACTTTGAGTTGTCTGCAGCCTTTGTATGCCTCTTTTAGTTAAGGTCCACGTCTCTGCACCATACGTAAGCACTGGAAGGATGCATTGATCAAACACTTTTCTTTTAAGACATAATGGCATATTGCTCTTGAAAATTATGCTGTTTCTTCCAAAAGCTCTCCAGGCAAGTTTTGTACGCCGATTAACTTCTTCATCAATGTGACCCTGACTTGATATCTGCTGTCCAAGATAAACGTACGTGCCTGTTATCTCCAGCTTTTCTCTATCAATCAATAAATCTTCATTTCTTGTAAAAGCATTGAACATCACTTTTGTCTTCTGAAAGTTCATTTTTAATCCCACTTCTTTACTCTTGTCAGCAAGTTCCTGGATCATACTCTGCAGCTCTGATGGGCTAGTTGCAAAAATGACTATGTCATCAGCAAAACGAAGGTGGGTTAGATAATCTCCATTAATCTTTATCCCTTTGTTTTCCCACTTCAGTGATTGAAAGACATTTTCCAATGTGGCATTAAAGAGCTTCGGAGATATGGTGTCACCTTGTCCAATTTTTATGTGTGTTGTATTTTCAAACAGCCGAATCTTTGCACTTGCATTTTCATAGATGTTATTAATAATATTAATGTATGCATCTTCAATACCGCAGGATTTCAGAGCCATTGTAACTGCTGATGGTTTCACCGAATCAAAGGTTTTTCATAATCGATAAAAGCCATGCACAATGGAAGTTCATATTCCCTCTCTCTTTCAATTAGCATACATATATATACAATATTATATCATCATCATCACTGTCAACCATTATCGATCCACTGCAATGGGCTGGACATACTGCCAGAAGGACAGATCATCGATGGACAGCCGAAATTTTAGATTGGATTCCAAGGGACAGGAAAAGACCCAGAAGAAGACGCCATGGGAGATGGATGGATGAAATTCGAAAGTATGCGGGAGTGACATGGAGGAGACTGGCACAAGACAGACCGTTGTGGAGGAAACTTGGGGAGACCTTCGTCCAGCAGTGGATTGATAATGGTTGACAATGATGATGATGATGATGATGATGATATCATCATCTTCCACAATTGTCTGCCTTGAGCCTGCCTCCTCCATGTCCCTTAGGCATGTTTTCGAATTCCATCCATCCATCTCCCATGGCGTCTTCTTCTGGGTCTTTTTTTATCAAGTCCCTCGGAATCCAGTCTAAAATTTCGGTTGTCCATCGGTGGTCCGTTCTTGTGGCAACATGTCTATACATGCTGTATAAGATAGAGTTTGGGCCGCCCCGGTGGCGCAGTGGTCTAAGCGATGGCCTCTGACATTCGTCCGAACGGGGTCCGGGTTCAAATCCCGGTGAGGCATGGATGTTGTGTTTGTCTTATGGCACGGACTCTCTCCCTTCCCTGGAACCAGTAACCATAAATTAGGGACGGGCGACTGCTTATAGCCCATTGAGTTGCTCACGGTGGTCGTTAAACCTCCAATCAAAAAAAAAAAAAAAAAAAAAAAAGATAGAGTTTGGGATCCCCTCCCTCTACACACACACGCAGGAGCAAAGCAGTTGCTGAGGCGCAATCTAACGGGCGCGACATAGGCGTCTCTATTGGCGCATTGCGGAACTTAGCGGACACAACAGTAAAACTATGACAGATGAGCCAGAAATGTAAATTACAAAGTTGTAGAACTGACTTTGCTTATTAGGAATCGATATCACTGTTTTATTAAGTACACATTATACACGTGCTTGAATTCTACAAAAAATTGCAATCTTATATTATTAAATTTAGTTGGTTCACATATAAAAAGGTGTGCATTATATCATTATATTACCGAAAATTTTGGGGGGTGGGGTCCTTTACATTGGAGATCCCCGACTCAGAAAATCTGGGAGCGTCCTGACACCCCTTTCCCCCTCAGACCCACCCCAGTGGTTACGCCTATGTGACCAATGCCTTACACTCTATGAAATCTAGGAAAATATACTTCTCGGGTCGACCGCTAGAACAATTACTGAATTACTACATGTTTTTAAAATGCCACACAACAACTAGTAATTCTTTTTTCTTTTTTTTTTTTTTTGTATCAAAGTTAAACGACCACCATGACCACCACTAAGTGCAATAAGCAGTGTCCCATTCCTAATTTAGGGAATCTAGTTTCAGAGAAGTTAGACGTAAGCATCGGAAGACAATAATACTATCTATGCCTGATTCAGGATTGAACCAGGGACCGGTTTGGACATGTATCCAGAAATCTATGTCTCTTACAACTCGGCTACCTTATCAAATGTAATTTCCTGAACTGAGACTCTTAACTTCTGGACTGAATAGTGTTTCTGAAATGTCCAGTTAAACTTTGGGAACGTATTCTATTGCGCTTTGTGACGAAAAACTTCCTAATAACTTTGGGCCGGAAACGTTTTTCTCCCGAGTCATAGCACATTTTGACAGTGCAAGTTAGAAGACCTAAGAATTTAATTAGCTTTATTGTTAGTTATTACAGCAGCCTGTAAATGATCAATGAGAACATTTATGTAAGTCTCCAACCGAGCTGGCACTCGAAATGGTCTCTCTGAGCAGCACTACATACCTTACAGCATTTTCTTATCGATTGTTGAACGTGCTCGAAAATTCCTGGAGTGTTTTCAATTCATTGAAAACCATCCACGATCAATTCGAAGAGAGCTTGTATGTTCGTAACCGGGCCAGCAAACACGTTAGCCTTAAGGTGCCTCCATGAGAAATAATCCAATGGATTCAAATATAGAAGGCATGTAAGGCAGTGCATTTTTTCCACCTCTATTAAGCCAACGGGAGGGTACGTTCATTTGAGATGTTCTAGAGCGGAGATGTTAAAATATGTTGTATTTCTATCGTACATGAATCACATGCGTCTGTTTTTTTTTCTGATGGAACGTCTTCGAGAAGTGTAAATTTTATGCTCTAAAGAATGTGTGTATTGCCAACTGTTGAGCTTTGATGTACCAAGCAGGTATAGTTGTCGATGATGCCAGTCCAAACATTCACATCCAACCATAGTTGATGGAGATACTGGGTTGTTGCATGATGCTTCTCCCTTGCTCTGTGGTGAGGGTTATGAACATTCACAAAGCCACTTCTTGTTAATTGCGATTCCTCTGTTAAAAGCACACATTAGAGGAAACCAGATGCAACACACGGCTGCGGAAGATATTGAAAAATACGAGTAACGGATGAAAATAAGACGGTGTGAGGGAAGCTGCTCCTGAATACGAGTTCTTCATACAGTTGAATCTGAAACACAGGTGTTAGCTGCTATGTTCTCATGCTAGCTTCGTGATTCTACGCAGCGATTTAGTTAAAAGAAAAAAGTGCCTTAGCAGTGAACGGGTTAGGTGAAACAAAGAAAGAAGAGCCTTAAAATTTTCAAAAGCAATTTAGAATATGATTTGTTGTTTTCATCAGTATTTTATTTAAGTTTTATTACTAATTATTTTTATCAACTTTCCCTAGAATTACTTAATCGGAGCAATTTTAATTAAAAGATAAAAGTTACGTGGGAGTCAGATGCTAAGAATGTTAAGGGTGTTTCCCTTCAGAAACTGTTCTGTCATTCTGTGCGGTTCTAAACATTCAGTTTATATGTCAGTCACACTAAATACTTGGCTAACTTATATGCCGCTCTTGTTAAGATTATGGGGTGGGAGTGAGATATCTTTTGTGCTGCTTTTTGTTTCTATAAAGGCCACCGCATTCATCTAGGGCCTTAGTCGCCGAACCCTGATTTGGAGCCATTGGTTCCCGGAATGGTCAGCGCCGTAGGGTGGGGGGCACAACTCCCATGCCTCGTCAGAAGCTCGAGCTCACCTCGAGCGATTCGCCAGAAGGCAGTGTCTCTGACTACTCGGAAACTTAAGCGCCTTTTGCATTTCTCATAAAGAACACAAAATGGGGTCAGGTGATTACTTTTGTTGGAGCCGATGGCGAGTTTAGCTGAAATGTCTTTCTCAACACTGTAAAACACTTTTCACTTTCGAGTGGAGGTAGGGGTTGTTAATGACAACTATGAAGAACTCTAAGGGATATAAGCAGTTGTTTATCATTAAATAAAGGTCATTGGTTCCAGGGAAGGGAAAAAATGTAGGGCTGTAAGTCAAGCACACACTACCTATGCAAAACCCTCTGGAGAGCAAGCCCCAGCGCGCGAACTGCGAAGGGGTGTGACGTCACGGTCAGAGGGCCATCGCAATCCCTCTCTCCAGAGGGGTCAAAGGGCAAATGTAAGGCGAGTGCCGATATTAGCTTCGCGTTCATTCCGCATTGGTCAGTGTTCAGCTTTTGGTTGGTCGTGCACGTTAATTCCTTTTTTATACAACATGCTTGGAAAACATTGGGTGCCTTTATGTAGATCTAATTACAAAGCACGCCCAAACGCGTTTTCAGCTTTCCTAAAGATGAAAGCATTCGAAGAAGATGGATTTCTCCCGTACCAATAAAGGATTTTTAACCCACCGTGAATTCAAAGATTAGTTAAGCCTAATTCTTACGATAGCATGTTCTGAGTACAATTTAATTCAAAATAAGTTGTGGTAGAGGTTGAGGTTCGGATTAGAGAACTTTGAACTTGAATTGTTTCCATTGAACTCTTCGACAAAGTAGCATTTTAATTCGTAGTTGCATTCATAGTTACATATACTGTATAAGGATAGCTTCGGGAAAATTGGCAGTAAAACGTTTCTCTCTACAAGAAGAACATCGTGCAAAAGAGAAAGTACTTATGCGTAATGAAGGAGCACATCTGTTTATGCTTGTGTTTTCCGTTTTTTGGGAGGGAGTCTGTTAATGTGTTAATTGATATTTTCAATATCTGTTTCAGTTGAAAAATGAATTTTTTTTTTTTTTTGCTTTACGATGAATATACTGCTGGAAAAAAATAATACCTTTTGTGTAAAATATGTTTTCACAAAGTTGGAAAAAAAAATGTGACACCCTGATTTCCTAGCATAAAATTTGCAATGTTATGTGCATAGATTCGAACATATCCAAATTAATACTTTCCATTGTTCATCTGACAAAGAACTCTTTGCTGAGTGATTTTAATTTACAATATTTTTTTTTTTTTTGCCTTCTAGAAGCAGTTGCAAGATTTGAGCACACATATTTCTGTGTTTTCAGGAAATATACTCACTAAATCAGAAATTTTGCTTTCACGTTCGTTACGTAATTTGAGAACGGTCTCTTTTTTTTAATAAATCGAACGCGAAGGGAATTTCTGAAAATTTTAAGTGAAATGATTATGTTCATTAAGTCCTACCAATTTGCCATTCACGCACTTTAAAAAATCGTAGTTGCAAAAATGCTTAATATAAAATGTTTGGCTTTTCATGTTATGCGTGAAAAAAACTATTATGTTTGTGTTCCTTTAGCTAAATTGAAGACTAAAAGAAATATTTCCTGAAATATGTACTTTTAAGACCCGTACATGAAATCATTTCCCAGCACAAGAGCAAAACTTTGGAATTCCCTGATTCACAGATATCATTGCAGGAAACTGAGAAAATAAATGAAAGCTAAAGATGTAATCTTTCGATTACATCCTTAGCTTTCATTTATTATCTAAGGACAAAAAAATACAGAGAAAAAAACATGGTCAATTTACTGCTGTGTGCTCGACTTGTCTAGTATCGCACTCGCGAAACTATTTCTTTGCGTAAACACCGCGGTACGTCGTCGGCGCATTCAGCAGCTGCGAACGCGAGGCTCAAGTCAGCCCACTAGCTCTGACGTCACAGACCAGTTCGGAGGCTTTCTTAATCTTCAGGGGGTTTTGTCCTATGCCTCGACTGAGAATCGAACCCAGCCCTACACAGACGAACGGAGAGCCTACACCACAGTACCGACTACTTGTTGTGTCTACATGCATGTGTTGCTTGTCCTCCTTACAGTCATTCGACAGTTTAATCTCGTCCTTGCAAATACGAACGTTCCGTTAAGGTACGAGAATGATTTCACATAAATCATTGTTCCTTTTACATGATCATCCGAAAAATTTTTTTACCCTGCTTTTCTTCCCAAATAACCACGAAAAGTGCCTTAGCGCCGCTAAGGCGCGCTAAGGCTCTTCTATACCACTGATCCTACGCAACCACTTCCAGCACCTGACTCTCTTCCCTCCGTCTGCAGTAATGTGTGGAGAAGATCCTGTCTCTCGAAGACGCTGATGGGTGGCTACAAAAGTATTCTTGTCCGGACATCGTTGCTGCAGAAATGCCATTCTGTAAAGACACTGAATTTCACTGCTGTTTTCCCTCGCTCACTCAAAAATGCAATGAATGTTTATCATTTCGATGCATTCATTCATAGTCAAGGTCACAAATAACACGGGGATCGACAATAACAACGCGACTATTGATTTACTTTCATGTAACTTCCAAACAACTGCCGACTCACTTAATGTAGTCATTACCTAATTCAGGATTTGCGGGAGTTTATCTATCATTTGCCTACATGTACTCATACATGCAAATGATGAAAATTTAGCCAGTAGCGTAGGTTTTGACAACCTTCCTTACTAGTACGTTCGAAATACTCTATAACTTGGAGAAGAAGCGTTTCAGGTCCAAATTTCATAGAAACCTTTTTCATCGTTATGCGCAGATAACACGTTCTCAAAGTTTGACTAGACTTTGGGTAACACCCCGTGTTTCGAGCATTCTTTTAGTTTGCACTTTTATTCCATCCAGTTTTGCGAAAATATATTTCATACTGATTTATTAGTAGACACGGTTTCCTAGAAAAGATCGCAATATAATGTGATCCGTACACACTGCGAAAGAATTACGTTTCGCGTGTGTAAAAAGCGATCATTTCTTAGTTGATTCGAACTTGAACCTTACCTTGCTGTTTGTAGCTATCCTTCATAATCTACTACCCATAAATTCTGTTTTATCAATAGCATCTGTACTTAAAATTCCCATTATTCCAAATTTCCAAGAAATTTGTGTCGCGAAATCCCAGATCTTCGAAGTTTTGAACCTGGGTTCGAATCCTGAATAACAAGTGCTCGTTGATACTGCATTTTTCCTATTCGTGCGACCAGTGGCTTTAAATTAGGGAAGAACGTCTCCTCTTACCCAACGTGTTCGTAGGTCGTTAAACTCAAAATAAAAAAGATGCAACTATTACTGTTTCAAAACTGAAAGTCGTGATTTGTCGCTAATTAAGAAAAGTTTTTCCAGTGAACCTTCCAAATGTGGCCCGGATATAGTTTTCTGAAGCGACGATAGATGGCGACACGTTATCACTACATCGTAAAGCGTTGCGTTACGTTGTGAAAGTGGCAAAGGAAGTGAATAATATGGATTAAAGGTGGCCCTTAAAAGGACCTTTATGAATGTACATTGTGGCATATGTGTGAAATATTTATTATGACGGAAGAATAAGTTTTCCTCATGAATATGAAACTGTCTACCTAGCAGAATAGAAGCAAGAAAAGTTTTATCTGCGAGGGAAGAACTGCCTGATCGCACGGATCAGGACTTCAAAGCAATGTTCTGAGGAAAGACGGCAATTCCGTCGGAATAAATATTCCATAATATGGTCTGCCAAGTACATTTTGTGTGTTACCATATAACAGGAGCAGAGACTGAGAACTAAGTTAGGTAAGTAGCTATAACGCATTTCAATTGAAAACTAGAAGAGCGGAGGAGAGATGAAGTGCTACCGTGGCGCCATCTACGAGCTGGCAACTTTTGAAAGGTTAGCCAGTGACATATTGATTGACATCCCACAATACAGAGAAAGCTTCTTACAAAATGTAATTTTTTTTCTGACTGAAATACAAATTATCTTAGAAAACTTTACACCTTTTAATAAAGTCTGATATCTTATACGGTAAAATGAGGGAACCGCTCTCGCTTTATTTGGTTTAGTTTTTTGTTTTAAATTGATAATTTGTAAACCGAGAAAAAATAATTTTTATGTCTATTAACACAGAAAAAAAAAGTGGAATTTTTATGTCTATTTAAATAAAGCAGAAAAATATTTTTCTTTAACTGTCTGTAAGACACAACCAGCATCTCACCTAGAGCGAATACCGGCTTCACTTGATCCACTGCTAAATCCCTTGATTCCAGGATTGGAATCCAACCATTGGGAAACACTGGAGGAAGATTCCCAGGATCTCGTTTCTTCAGTATTTTCTTAGCCAGTGAACTCACTGTCTTCTTCCTCCTTTTTGCTTTTTCGGACAAATATTCAAATCCGACATCAGTCATGTCCTGTAGTTAAGAAAGGAAAACAGGCAAGTGAAAATAAAGCTAAAACATGTCATGGGAATCGCATAGTCAATACTATTTGGTGTACAACTTAATTCTCTGCCCCTAACCGACAGCGATCATAGAACGTCGGCAAATGAAAATAGCTGTGTGCAATAATGGCTGATCGCAGCGCCATCCAATAGCTTTCCAGGCAACCGTAACCGCTCACAAATGTAGTGACAGAAGGGACGAAAATTGACGGTGAAAGCAATGTCGTTCGAAAAGCAACATTTGAGGTACTGCCTCCTGTTCACATTCCAGCTGAAAAAAAGTGCCGCGAAAGCCCAGCAAATGATCTGTTCTGCTTTGGGTGAGGCTGCTGTGTCCTACAGTATGTGTAAGAAGTGGTTCCAGCGGTTTAAGCAGGGAAATTTCGATCTCCGTGATGCAGAACGTCCGGGACAGCCACAGAAAGTTGACGATGAGGAACTGGAACAACTGTTGGACGCGAATCCCTATCGCACACAGTCAGAGCTCGCCCAGAAACTCGGAGTAACATGGCAAGCCATTGCAAAGTGCCTGCACAAGCTTGGACGGATTCACAAGGAGGGCCGTTGGGTGCTCCACCAACTCACTGATGCGAACAAGTCTAGGTGCAACGATGTTGCTGTGTTCTTGCTCTCCAGATTCAAGAAGAAGGATTTCCTCCCAAAGATTTTAACCTGTGATGAAAAGCGGATCATCTACGATAATTCTAAGCTGTGCAAATCGTGGGTTTATCCAGGCCAGCCTACCACCAGTACCGCGAAACCGAATATCCATACCAGGAAGTTGTTGCTGTGCATATGTTGGGATCAGTGCGGTGTCGTACACTATGAGTTGCTCAAACCTGGTGAAACGGTCAATGCTGAGCGTTACTGTCAGCAACTCCTTCGTGCGAGTGACGCAAAGGCCATAGACCGGCAAGGGCAGAAGGTCGGTCGTGTTGCTTCAGGTCAACGCGCGTCCTCACACCACGAAAACGACTTTAAACACGATCACCGACATGGGATGGGAGATTTTGTCCCACCCGGCGCATTCTCCAGACTTCGCCCCGTAGGATTATCCCCTCCTTCGCTCCCTGCAACATCACCTGAGTGATACGCACTTCACTTCTGTCGAGGAGGTTCACGCAAATATTGATGACTTTATCAACTCGAAACAGCCCTCTTGTTTCCGCAGTGGCATTCGGCAGCTCCCTGATCGATGGCTGAAATGTATCCAACACGATGGGGATTATTTCCCTAATTAGATACGTATTCGATTTGCTATAATTGCTATCAACGTGTGGTGCCTGTGTCCGAGAATTCAGTTGCGCACCTAATAGATTACCCGAAACAAATAAATACTACTTTGTTTTTACATCCAAAAGAAAGAAACGAACCTTCTTGAAATGATGATACTTTATAGAATAAGTTTAGTGAAGAGATTTTTACTCGTGAGCATCTCTTTTAATATTGCTCAAGCTGTTTGAAGTGATTCGTATAAAAAACAAAACTTTGTTAAAACTTTCAAATGCGAGGCAAAGTTTAAAGATAATTTCCCTGAAATGTTCGTATCTTTGGAGTAGATGGAAGAGCGCAAAGTGCCAGTGACTTCTTTTGCAATTTTTTTATTTAGGTAACTCGTGAAAGACGAGTGTCTATTTTCTCTCTGCAGTGGCACACGTCTTCCGCTGTACAGTTGAATACTAAGCAGCATAGATCAACACTTGATTAACACTAACACTCTGAGATCCTTTGAACTACAAGGGTTAATAGATGATCAACTACCGCGTACTTTCCATAGCATTGCAGCAAATTGGCGAAGTCCGTTTGAAAACTATCACAGTAATCAAGTGTCTCGTATAGCTCCATACACAGTGCAAACTGATAGTAGTGCATTTACTGAAAATAGGAAAGAAAATCAAGCATGAGCAATACGGTTGTAGCTTCAAGACTTATTACCGACAAAAAAAAGCCTTGTAGATGTATCTAAAACTCCCCTGTATAATCGGAAGATGGTATACGATGATTCACATCAGGAATTATGTACTATCGCTCACTTATTTCTCCAGGATAAAGGAGAAGCTGTGGTGCTACGCCGCATGATTTAATAGACAAGCTCTATCTTCTGATTCAGGGTTCCTTGAATTGGAGGAGGAACTCCAAAGATTAAGAGGTCATCGTCGGGCTAAGTAAACTAAGGAGAAAAGGAGAGGATCTCTTAGAACTCAAAAGTGGCCATCTTTTCAACTCCCGCTGAGCAGTCTCTGGCAGAACTACTGATGCTGAATTTATAATTTACAAAAAACTGAACTGCCGATGTTTTACTGGTCAACAGTTCCTGAAATAGAGCTGTGCAACTCGTTACTAAACTCTTAGAAACCAGATTAATGTCATTATAGCTAACGCACCCACAAATAGTCATTCTGAGCAAGAAATTGAAAAGAGGAAATTCCACTTTTAAGTAACAAGAGCAATCAGCACTTGAAAATCCTTATCGGTGATTTTAACGCGCAAAAAGAACAAAAGCAACAGCATGAAACTTCGGTAGACAAATTTGGTCATGACAACGGAAACCAGAGTGCAAATTCTCCTGTATAGTTTGCAGAAGCAGAAAGGCTTTTCATCATGAACTTTTTTTTCAAGAAAACGCCACGCAGGAAACTGACACGGAGGCATTCCAATGGGGTGAGAAGTAAAACTACAGGTAGATACTCGTATATTTATGTGTAAAGAGAAATTCTTCATCGAAGACTGGGGTGTGCTGACAGGTTCAACACATTAAGTGCTCATAGAATGATGTGATGAAAGGTGCACGTTAATAAAAAGCTTCAACGTAGTAAGCTCATAAAGCATACAAATTGTACTGACGTGGCAAACCTTCAAAGACATCATAATATTTTCAAACTAGAACTGAAAAATAGATTCTCTCTTGTAGAAGGTTTTACAGCAGAAAAGTAGGCGCCACTGATGTTAACAGAAAGAAGCCTTGCCAAAGCCCTTATAGAAACAGCGGGAAAAAATAGGTGGTACTAAGAACAAACTGCGTAATCGAAAGAATAGAAATACTGATGCAAAAAAAGAAGGGGTATGAAGATAAATAAAGAAAATATTTACCTTCCATAGTGCAATATACTGTATAGAATTATGCAAGACAGTGCGAAAAAGCGTCATGAAGAATAATTCAGTTGTGAACTAGCATTCGAGAGCAACTAAAACCTGAGGAAAACAAAGCGCCATTAGAGTAATAGAAGAAAACAAATTATGGCACTCCGATAAGAAGACGGTACTGTAACAAGGAATAGAGGCGAAACTTTGATTAGTGCCAAACTATGTGGAAGGGATGCTCTATGTATTATAAGCATAAAGAAATTACTGCCACTAAACTTCCTCCAGAGAAATTGCACGTGTAATTAAGAACATGAAATGAGGAAGAGCTCAGGTGGGACAACTGGATTACCGTAGACATTGTAGAAGAAGCTAGTGAAGAAATAAAAACTACAATCGCCCATGTTTCCACTAGATGCCTCAACGAAGGAAAGATTCCTAATGACTGGACTAATGATACAGTGATCCTGCTACGTAAAAAGGGGAGCTTGAAGATCCCAAGAACTACTCATCGATCAGCCTTCCAGTTTACAAAATCTTCACTAAGGTACTGTCATACTTGAAAGAAACATTAGACAAGGAACAACCAAGAAGGAAACATTAGACATGGAACAACCAAGAAGGAAACATTAGACATGGAACAACCAAGAAGGAAACATTAGACATGGAACAACCAAGAAGGAAACATTAGACATGGAACAACCAAGAAGGAAACATTAGACATGGAACATCCAAGAAAACAAGCTGGATTCAGGAGTAACTACAGCAGCACTATAAATCATATTCACGGACTGCGTAGTGTTCGCTTTAAGAGTGTAACAATATGTGCGAAGTCAGTTTACCCAGAACGCCAACATTATGTGCAGCTTGATTAATTATTGAGGACCTCGGACAGCTTAATACGAGGGTTGTACCGAAAGTAATGCAAAAGCGGGCATAATTTTTTTATTAACTGGCAGAGGTTTTTCAAATTGCACATGTTGGCAGAATAACTATTCCTCTATAGTAACCCTTCTTCTTCATTGCAGTTTTGAAAAAGAAAAGAGTGGAAGTCTGCTCTGATCTGCTAGAAGCGTTTGAAGCCAATGAAGACACGTATTTTTTTTATCTGGTGACAGGGGATGAAACGTGGGTATATCTTTACGATCCGGAAAAGAAGAATCAATCCGTGGAATGGTGTCACACCTCTTCACCAAAGCCAAAGAAGTTCAAGAGCCAGAGATCAGCACAGAAACTCATGGTGACTGTTTTTGGGATGACAGGGGTGTCATTCTCCTTGATTTTCTGGAATGTGGTTATACCGTGACCAGCGAGCGGTACATTGAGATACTCAGGAAGCTTAGGGAAGCCATAAAGAGGAAGATACCGAACAAAAATCTGAAAAGGATCAACATTCACCATGAAAATGCGAGATCACACACATCTCTGCCAACAAATCAGGTGATCAGCTAATTAGGATCGTCGGTGGTTTCCCATCCACTGTACAGCCCGGATCTGGCGCCCTCCGACTTCCACCTGTTCGGTCCAATGAAGGACAGCCTCCGGGGACAACAATTTGATGACACAGACGAGATGAAAGTGACTGTGAAGAAGTGGGTACAATAGTCGGCACCTGAATTTTTCAAAGAGGATTCGACAGTTGGGTTCAACGATGGCGCAAATGCATCGCTTGTGATGGATACTATGTTGAGTAGTACCTTTGTATAGAGAAAGAGTTACTCTACCAACATTAGCAATTTGAATAACTTCTGTCAGTTAATAAAAAAGTTATGCCTACTTTTGCATTACTTTCGGTACAATCCTCGGACAAGTATTTAATTAAGCGCAGCTTGACTATATAAATGAGCAGATAAATAAAATAAGACGGTACTTACTCAAACTTCAAAGTTCTGTTTAATCCTTTTGGCACTGGTTAGCACAATTCATCACATTACATCCACAAAAATGAAACATCTTTCAATAATCACACTAGAATCAAATTAGACCTTGAACATATAAAATCAGTATTTCATAACAAAATTAACAAGAACGTGAATTTTAATTTTACGTGAGTTAGTAAATAAAACATTAGCTTCACGAAACTCCTTAAATGAAACATATCCTAACATAAGTCAACCTAGTGTAAATCAGATTAACAGAAGACAAGTCAATGAAAGGCAGCCTAAAGCAAGACAGCTCTCCCTCCAAACATCGCTGAATGTCATTCTGATCTTAGTTCCATACCTCTGACCTCTATACTCGTTGCCAAAAACATTTTCGGGCGAGAGAGGAAAAGTAAACGTTAAGTGTGGAAACTTTTTGAGAAGAATGAACCAAATTTACGTAGAGACAGGACATAAAAAGGAAAGTTATATTAGAGTATACTTTACAACTGAGTGAACTAATTGAAAGATCAAATGAATGCTATGTATGGCTTTTATTGATTATGAAACGGCCTTCGATTCCGTGCAATTATCAGCAGTTATAATGTCTTGGAAATCCTGTGGTACTGAAAATGCATACGTTGACATTACATATTAATAACATCAATGAAAATGTTCGGCTATTTAAGGATACAGCACGCATAAAAATTGGGTAGGGAGTGAGACAGAGTGACGCCGTATTTCCCAAGCTGCTCTTCAATGCCACATTGCAGAATGCCTTTCAATCACTGAGCGAGAAGACAAGGCATAAAGTTAAATGGATATTATCTCATTTTCATTTTGCTGATGACATAACGATTTTTTGCAAGTACTCCCTCAGAGCTGCAGATTGGGATCCAAGAACTTTTTAAAAACAGTAAATAAGTGGAATTAAAATGAACTTACACAAAACAAAATTGGTGTATAATACTTTTACAAGAAATGAAGATTTAGTGATTGATAGGGAAATCTAGAAGTAACTGAGAGAGAGAGAGAGAGAGATGCCTAAATTTACCTTGGACAACAGATCTTTTGAAAGGAGCAATACAATTTTTAAGAATAATTTACCATGATCTCTTAAAGAAAAGTGTTTATTCAACGCATCCTTCCAGTTCTTACTTACGGATCAGAGATATGGGTGTTAATTTAAAGAGACATTCAGAGTCTGCAGACAACTAAAAGTAGCATGTTGAGGTGCATGCTTGTTGTTAGGAAAAGTGAGTCATGGACAACTAAAATGGAAAGAGTTGAAGGTATGATCAAAGTACAGACCCTCAAGTAGCAATGTGCTGCACATATACTGGAGTGGCAAAAAAAATGGGATACCTCTCTAATAACGCGTTGGTCCTCCTCACGATCGGATAACGGCAGCAACGCGACGGGGCATGGGCTCCACGAGCTCTCTGTAGTACTATGGAGACAGTGCATACCATGCTTCCTGAACAGCGTCCTACAATTCCATACTGTTTGCTGGTGGGGGATTGATGGCACTTTGAACAGCATCCTAAATGTATTCGTAAGAGTTTAAACCTGGCGAACGAGGGAGATAAGTCAGGATACCAAACTACGTGGAATGTTCCTCCAGTCATAATCGGGCTACTGCGCATATGTGCGTTGACGCATTATCGTGTTAAAAGAGGTCGGAATGGTTGCATCATACTTATGAACGGGTGCAAATGATCCCCGCGGATGGTTACGTAGCATCCACTGGTCATAGCGGTCAGCAGACGTATGAGGAGTCCTAATGCGTGTCAGCTAAAAGCACCCCACACCATAACAGAGCCACCACCGGCATGCATTTTCCCGTGTGAGCATGCGGTATCCATTGCCTCTTGGGGTTGTCGCCACATCCAGAGTCGGCCATCTGCCCGAAACAGTTGGTATTACGATTTGTCGGACACTTTCCAGTCATCACAGCCTTGTGTCGTCGGGTAAGCAATGGTACTAGGATGGGCCGTCGGCTCCAGAACCCCATACAGTACAGGGAACGTTGCACTGTCCGAACGCTGATGCTACTGCTGGCCCCCAGCATTGAATTGCGCTATGATTGGCAGCAATGTTGCACGCCCGGCGGATGTGACGATGTGTTCTAGACGCCACTGTCCTCTATCATACAGGGCTTTTCTACTGCCACACCGATTTCGCACTCTGGATGTTTTCCCTGAGTTTATGTAGTTCAGGTACACCCTTGAAATTGTGGACTATGTATATCTAGATTTCGCAGCAATTTCTGAGATGGAGTGACCTATCTCCCGGTTGCAGACTATCACACCATGTTCGAAATCGCTTAAATCCTGATAAGCTACCATCTGAACTGTAAATGTTACTATTTGAGCTAGCGAAGATATCTGCCTTTATACATATATACATCGTTTGCGGACGATTCCATTTACCGCATGTGTATGGCGGCATGTGATGGAAATGGTACGTCCTTACGGTTTTTGTTTTGTTTTGTTTTTATGCATCTCAGTGTGTTACTAGAAGTGACCATCGTTGGTGAACTGAAAGATTGTACGCCGCCCCGGTGGCGCAGTGGTCTAAGCGATGGCTTCTGATTATTCGTCCGAAAGGCTTCTGATTATTCGTCCGAATCCCGATGAAGCATGGATGTTGTGTTTGTCTTACGGCGCTGGCTTTCTCCCTTCCCTGGAAACAGTGACCCTAAATTAGGGATGGGCGACTGCTTATAGCCCATTGAGTTGCTCACGGTGGTCGTTAAACCTCAAAAAAAAAAATATTGTACTAGATAACAAGGGACAGGAAAAGACCCAGGTAAAGACCATGGGGGAAATAGTAAGGGAAATTCGAAAGCATGTCGGTGTGACATGAAAGATAATGTCTCAGGCGAAAGAGTTCTGGAAGAAACTTGGGGAGACCATTGTCTAGCAGTGAATTGTTGATGACTGATTATACTGTATATATAGAGAGAGAGACTGCTCAAGAAAAGTCAGGAATGTTACCATTTAGATTCTTACGCGCATGTTTGTGCAAATGTTGTCAGGTCAGAATGGTAGCTGGGAGAGTACGAATCGCAACGGTATTCAAATTTCAGGATCAGCATTGCTCTCAAGTAAGTGCAAGCAGAAGAAAAACGTACGAGGTATAACTAGACTTTGTAGCAGTGAATGTGCTAAAGTGTATTTTAACGATGCGCATCTGTAAGCTCTACTGTTAGACTGCATTGCAGAGAAGACTTTTGATGGTCAGAGAACGCAATAAAAGTAGTGAAGTGCTTCACTCTGGGCTCAGATAAGTACATATTGCAGAAACTCTTCATGTATACCAAAGCATGATAAGTCTACTCCACGAGTGTTGTTGGGAGCAAGACAATGCCACATAACGACGGAAAAGTGGTCGTCCGAGGACAATTACAGCCCGGCAAGATCGATATATCACAATAAACTTTAGCAGAAACCCCAGAATATTCAGCCACCGCGTTTGAGATTATGGCGAAGTATCTCTGACGTAGCGGTAAGTGATCAAATGGTTCGTAATTGACTGCATCGAGGAAGTCTACGTTCGAGACATCCATTATACCGATTACCATTTTCTGCGGCAACCTGGCAAGAAAGATGTGAGTGTGTTCGACAACCACTATTATTGCACGGAGAGCGTCAAAGCGTCCTATTCTGCGATGAGTCCAGATTTGGGTTACATACCGAATGTCGGCTACTTCGTGTCTGGAAAAGGTCAGGAACGTGCTGCAATCAGCATTCGTGGTAAACTGTGCATCTCTTCCGCCTCGGCTCTGTCATGGTGTGAGGGGCGATCTGCCTCGATAGTCGCAAAGATCTGTATGTTTCGAAAGGGCACATGAATGCTATCGTGTACCAAGATAACATCATCAGGAGTCCTACGGCATATTTCCACAGTGCGATAGACTATAGTTTTTTCTCGGAGGAAGATAATGCACGATTTCATCGAGCCTATACCGTGATTCGCAAGTTCGAAGATCGCGGAATTCCACGTTTACTTTTCTTTCCAAAGTCTTTCAATCTTATTTCCATTGAGCACGTCTTGGATGCACGGTAGAGAAGCTTGTACAGGTAACACCCGGTCCCTATGATACTTTCGAAACTTTATGGAATTTTCATCGTCTGTGAGTAGCACTTCCCCAAAGACAGCTGAATAATTTCATCTGTAGTATGCCAAGGAGGTACCAAGTGCTAATGAATAACCAAGGGCGTACTGACTGACCAAAGTAAGTCTCGTGTGCTCCTCATTTATTCTGAGTAAGTAAGTCTGGAGTTAGAACACAAAAAGGACGATGCTACACCTTTTACCTAACTATTTGGGTTACAGATTCGGACAGTTCCATGCATCTACCTTGATATTCAACGTGTGGGTCTCCACCCAGGTTGACTACTTATCACTTATCACCATTCTGCTGAGCGACAAGGAAGATGTTGCAAAAAAAAAAAAAAAACCAAGTTGATTTGCATTAAATTTATCAAAGTTATTCAGAGTTAATGGAACCGGTAAGGAAAACAATCAACCAGTTTCAACAATCGATAAAACATCCAGAAATAGAAATATCTGTTCAGTTCTACCAGCTGCTAAGAAGCATATTACGAAAATTAACAAATGGCGCACAAAAAGTTCCTCATAGCACAACAAAGGTATCAAAGACAAAGAGATTTTCAAACCGATCAGTTAAAACAAGGAACACACGGGAGAAGGAAACGTTATACACTGAGTGGCCACTTTATTATGACCCCCTGACAGTTTTAAGCAAATGAGCTATGGCTGCAAGCTGTTGACGCCAAAGTGATGTTTATTTGCAGGTAAGACGTGAGTCTTACCTGCAAATAAACATTCCGTTGACCATTGTTAGTGAAAATATTACGGGCGACCGCTTATAGACCATTGAGTTGCCCACGGTGGTCATTAAACCTTCAGTCAAAAAAAGAAAAGAAAATCACGAGCCTGGACTATTTTCTTTACTGAAGTGGTTGAATGAATTTGTCAATTAAATCAAGTTTACATTTGTTGATTCATATGAGTTTATTCTTTTCCAAAAAAAAAAAAAAAGAACCATCGATTCCGACGGGTTTCGTGTCGTAGAATGTCATTTGAATAACGATAGCATACGGAGCATTGCAGCTAAACTGAATGTACCGAAATAGACTGTAAGTGATGTAGTGAATACACTGGCGTGCAAAAATTAAGGACGAGACGGTTTTTCGAATGTAACGTCGTGAAGAAGTGCTCCACATTAACTCAAATCATACCATAAGATCCCCAAGATGTAAGAATATGGGACAAGTGAGCAAAACCGTCCAAACAAGGAATCCAAAGGATACAAAGACACTTTATTGAAAAGGTAGCTTCGAGCACAACTGGACGGAAGACAGAAACGTCCATGTGACAGCCGGCTGCCAAGAAAAATCCAGTCTTTAGTAGGGGATATGAGCACTCCTGACTGCGTTGCGTAATTTACAACGTCTGTCCATGCTGAGGACGAGGTTGTCAAGGAGCTGTTGAGGCATCGCGGCCCATTCGTCTTGTAGCGCCAATCGCAGCTGCGGAATCGTTGCTGGCGGTGGGTGACGTGCTGCCAAGCGTCTCCCGAGAAAGTCCCACACGTGTTCGATTGGATTTAGGTCCGGGGACCTTGCGGGCCAATCCATGCGTTGAATATCTTCACTCTCCAACAGCTCTGCGACAGCCATTGTACGATGAGATGTAGCGTTGTCGTCCATGAAGAGGAACTCAGGACCCACATCACCTCTAAACAGACGCACGTGAGGCAGGAGGACCTCGGTACAATAGTGGACACCAGTAACTGAACCTCCTTGGAAGATGTGGAGGTCAGTACGGCTACCAAGCATGATACCGCCCCAAACGAGAACTCCGCCACCTCCAAACCGGTCCCTTTCGATGATGTTGGAGGTGTGATTGCGTGTTCCCTGCTCTCTCCAGATGTGTATATGTCCTGAATCGCTCGTCAGACTAAATCGGCTCTCATCCGTAAAGAGAACTCGACCCCATTGCTGATGTGTCCAGTTCTTGTGTTCCTGGCACCACAGAAACCGCCGTCTCCGATGAGCAGGCGTTAATGGCACACACCGTACTGGTCGTCGTGCAAATTGACCACCTTTGTGCAGCCTCCTGGCCACGGTAAAACGCTCTAACGGACGTTCAGTTGTCTGTTGCATGTGCCTTGCGATTTCTCCCGCTGTCGGCCGTCTGTCTCTTCTCGTTTGTAGGACAATATATCGGTCGTCCGCCACCGTGTTGCTCGTGGACGACCACTGCTAAACTATCGGACAGCTGTTCCTGTCGTTTGAAATGCTCTCCAAGCTCGTGAAACGATGCTGTGAGCGATTCCGAACTCCTCGGTCACACTAGTCACACTTCGACTTTCTTCCAACTTCCCAATGACGCGACCTCGGGTCAAGTCATCCAGACGTCGTCTACTGGATTGCTTGTTGGCCATATCACACGGTGGCAGCAACTCGACGTCGTTCAAACCGATGTACACCGTGCAATAGCTTTCACCGAATTTCTGAGCGTACACCACCCGTATGCTTTATACCCTTCCTACACTCCCCCTACGTCATGCTGCATATATGCGCATGCCTTACTGTACCGGACTCTAATCTGTCTCCTGAGTGGTCTTTCGGTCCGTTCTGCCTGCTCGTTCCACTGTTATGCTAATTTCTCCTCTTCGTCCTTAATGTTTGCACACCAGTGCAGATATAAGCGGACGGTGCAACTACATAAAAAAAAAAAAAAACGTTCAGGAAGGTCGCACAAACTGATGGAAAGTGACAGAAGAGCCATGGTAAGAAATATTAAGAAATCCAGTTTTTTCTCTATCGTTTCCATCGCTGCTGAAGTAGGAAATGCTTGTAATGGGTCGGTTGGTACCATAACTATCAGCAGAGATTTGCACAGTGTGAGCTATTATGGTAGCTCCTTATATTGTCGGATCGCTGCATACGTCATGTCGTTTCCGTTTACAGGGCCGCCCACAGCGCCACATTTGCATAACGCCAGCTGTCTCTAATTCAATTGATCTTCAGTGTAGTGTAGATCATCCGGTGATAATTCTGAACTCATCTACGTTGGCTTGGCACTGTAAACTAGCGAACGTAGATTACACTCAGAAGCAAATCAACTTTGTTAAAATATCAACAGCTGTCTCGCCATGGGACTCTTGGTCTAAGAGGTACCCTCCCATAAGTATCAACCTGCTGAAGTGTCAGCCCGGTATCTCAGCAGTCAGAAGCGCTTTTTACTGGCCCGGCACCGAATCCTTGATGTAGCATGGATGGTTGGTTCTCTTGCTCAATAGTCCTGGTCCTATTCTCTTCCCGGAACCAGTGCCCAAACATTAGTGGCGGAAGACTTTCTGTATCCTTTGATGCTTATAGGGGTCATTCACCCACCCATTTCAAAAAACAAACGGCCGAATATAACGGCCACAAATTATACCGCTACCAATACTTCATACATGTGGAATTTTAATGGCACGATTTACCTGAACATTATGATACGGTGAGGTTACCATATGAATAACGAGCTCTTTTTTGTGTTTACTTCGCTAGACAAACAAAATCTGGAAAAGTTTTGGTTATACGATAAATCTTCCTGTTAATCTCGTTAAAATGTTCATCCGTCGCTTCCATTTACATTTGAGAAGGAAAATATTTGAATCTATAATTTCAGTTTTGGGTTCATATGGTTTCTTTCTTCCGTTCAGCTAAATATGTTGAAGAAACAGTGTTTGCATCAATTTTTATGGAAACAAACAAGCCATTTCAGGAACGACAGCTTCTACCGAGATTTAACTCCAACTCATTAAATCATTGAAGAATTTCCAAATACACAAAACTGAAATGAAAATATCGTTCCAATACCTGCTATGAAAACTAGCTACCCTTGATATATCGGCATAACTTACCTTGGATATGTCCAGGCAATCACTAATATAGCGTTTCAATAAAATCCCACTTAGGAAGATAGCTAGAGTTACGATACCGAGGAATGGTGAGCACAAGATTTCCAAAATTGGCTCCAATTTTCTCTCAGTGAACATCCTACAGAAGTGTGTGATGTGGAACAGTTGATCAGACAAATTTAAGACAAAACTTGTGAAACAAACGACGGCAGAAACCTGTGAAAGAAATATTAATTACTTTTAGAATGGCACACTTATGAAAAGAATTAAAAAGAGGCTGTTTCATTGATTTAGTTCATTTCAATTGAATTCTAGTAAATTTCACACTCGGCATTAATCACTTTATATAACTGCATAGCCCAAATCAAAAGTTAAAGTAAAGGATTGTGATTATAGATCATGATATAACTTTTTCCGTATGAGCTATTGTCTTGGTCTTCGAGGGGGGGGGGATATAAACTGGTGGTAGTTTTTCAAGCAGGAAATTATTTGGCTCTTTTTTTAAAAAAATAACACAACTTCATTTTCTGCTAGCTGCGTACTGACAACAGCACATTATGAATTTTAGAAATAAATGCATATAATTTGTTCTACGTTAATTTCCACAGATTCAACAGATGGGAATGTATCACATGATACCCAGCGCCTCGTCTGAGGTAAATACGCAGGTCACAAGATGATGTTAACATCGTCTGTAAGCCCTTGCGCCTTGCGTAAGCATCGTTAAACTGATTTGCTTATACAGTACAGTAGATCTCGTTATCGAGCCGAAGACGAAACAAGTTGACCTTAATCCACTAGTCACTGACGTTTAGTCAACTTCAAATTGAGTAATATCCCCAGGAAAAACAACGGGCCATTCACCTTTCTCACTGAATGATAAACAAATTATGCATGACAATACACGGGAGAAAAGCATGACTGGATATTTTTATACATCACATTTTTATTCTATCTTAGTAGCCCTGCATCTTTGCTCTCATTTCTTGCTGGCGACTATTTAGCTTCGAATGCTCGTGGTGTTTTGTGATGTGGGGACTTTTGTGTCATAGGCCTTAGTATTCGTCCCTCTCTTAAGGAGTTAAGGTGGGGGGGGGCGCGTACGTTCACATACATTCTTCTCGAAGTCATACGAAATGCATATTTCAGCCAACAAGATATCCTTTTTGCACGTCTTTTGTAAGAAAAAGATCGTGCTTATGTTATCGGTTTGTTCGTCCTTCGTCCGTCTGCGGACACCATATCTCTGCAACTATTTGTCCAATTTGAAAACTTCTTTTTTCATTGGAAAGCTTGAAATATGCGAATGATGATCCTTTATTTCGGTTATTTTTACGATACGCAGTTTCGCCGCTAGAGGGCGTAAATGCAGATGATATCGAAATCAAAATACATTCTATTCCATATATTTGCTTCTAAACATCCGATTGGCAAAATTCTTTAACCTTTCGATTCTATTTATGTCGAAAAATATTTTAGGTATATTGACTTTTTCAAGTTAAGCATAGATTTTTCACTAGGGGCGTAAAAGTAAATTGCGTTTTCCCCGATATCTCTATTTCTAAGACTCTGATTTGAAAAATTCTTTCTTGAACGGATACAGCTCCTAATGAGAAATCTTTTGCAAACAATTTCTAATTTTTAGTAAAGAACGGTTTGGCCACTAGGGAGCGTAAGAATTTATTTCTGCTGCTGACGCATTTGCCACAAAATCCGAGCTTCTAAAATCTCGATTGAAAAAAAATGTTCGTGCGCCGATGCCACTCACGTCGATAAATCTTTTCGGAATATAAAATAAATATTTTCGGAATATTGCATGGTTTCGTATCTTTTCGGAATATAGATAAATATTTTCGGAATATTGCATGGTTTCGCCGCCAGGGGCCGTAGATGTATATCTTATTTTTGCCAATATCTCTACTTCTAATGGTCCGATATCAAAAATTCCTTCCTTATTGGAGAGTTTCCGGTAGGACATGTATTTTATGTAATTTCAAAATTTTCCAGCAATTCATAGACTTTTAGCTAGGGGGCGTAAAGTTAAATTGCGTTTTTCCCGCCATCTCTGCTTCTAAATCTCCGATTTGAAAAATTCATTCTGCACCAGATACAGCTCCTAATGGAAAATCTTTTGCATGTGATTTCTAATTTTTCGTAAAACATGGTTTGGCCACCATGGAACGTACGTCTTAATTTTCGCTTCTGATGTATTTGCAGAAAAAATCTGTGCTTCTGAAACCTCGAATGAAAAAAAAATCGTTTGTGAACCGATACTACTCACGTCGATAAATCTTTTCTGAATGTATCCTTCTAAATAATAATGCATGGTTTCTCCGCCATGGGGCGTAGATGTATACCACATTTTTGTTAGTATCTTTGGTTTTATGAGTCCGATTTGAAAAATTCCTTCTTTGTTGGATAGCGTTTCTGATGCGAAATGTTTTTCATATAATTTCTAAATTTTTAAGTAAGGCATATGCCTTCCGCTAGGGGGCGTTAAGGTAAATTGCGTTTCCCCCGATATTTCTGCTTCTAAAACTCTGATTTGAAAAATTCCTCCTGTATCGCATACAGCTCCTGGTGGAAAATGTTTTTCATATACTTTGTAATATTTGGTAAAGAATGGTTTGGCCAGCAGGGTGCATAATGTTAATTTCTGCTTCTGATGTATTTGCAGCAAAATCTGAGCTCCTGAAAACTTGACTGAAAAAATTATTTCGTGTACAGATAACGCTCACATCGGAAAACCTTTTAAGAATACTTTCTTCTTAAAATAATGCATGTTTTTCCCGCCAAGGGGCATAGATGCATATCTTATATTTGTCGATATTTCTGTTCCTAAGTGTCCGATTTGAAAAATGATTTCTTTGTTGGAGAGCGTTTCCCCTGCTAAATGTTTCTCATATAATTTCAAACTTTTCTTAACGCACAAGTCTGCCACCAGATGACGTAAGTTCACGTTTACGTTTACAGCAATATCTGCGGGGTTAAAAACCCGGTTGAAAAATTTCTTTCTTCTGTCAGATACTACTGTTTTCCATACCGGTTCTATTGACTTTGAATAGCTTTGATAAATTTAACTCGCTTCAGAACGGATTCAAAAGGCGTGCTCATTGCACCCCAAAATTCGGTGTCATCTTTCTTGTTTTGAAGTCATACTGAAAAAAACATTCTTACTGGTTTGGAAAACGACGGCAATTTTCCAATATTTTCTGAAACAGACTTTTTTCCGCTGATGGCAGCATAATACACTGAGAAAGACGTTTTGTTAATTCAGAAAAAAAGTTGTTGAATCAACCAAAATAATTTGTGGATATGCAGTCTACAAAAATGTTTGTTGAATTTACAAATGTATTTTGCTGAAAATTATTATTGATTGAAAAACATTTATTGTTAGCATGACAAAACGTTTTTATCATTTAACAAAATGCCTAGGTCGATTTTGGGGAATTTGTTTGATCCAACAATATGTATTGTTATCGCGATAAAACGTTTAGTTGAATTAACAAAATATAGCCAACGAAATAATTTTGTGTTGCCAACAAAACAATTCCGATGAAGTTTGGCTAAAGCAACAAAATAAATCGACAAAACAGCTCCACAAAACTATTTTGTTGTTTCAAACAAACTATTTTTCTCAGTACAGCTTAGATGGAAAAGCACAAACGTTATGATGTTTTACGCTATCGTATAATTTCTTAGGCAATTAATGTGATTCTTAAAATTCGTGCAGATATTTTAAATGTGAATGTTCTTTGACACAAGTGGCGCTCTCATCCCACACGAAAATTCAGTAGAATTTTTATAATTAACTTTCGAAGTACGATTTGTTCACAAGTCTGTGCCTACGCATTTGAAGCAGCGAGTCGAAGCTGTATCTAGTTTTTAAATCCTGCTTCTTTTTTTTTTTTTTTTGCTTGAGCGTTTGTCGACTACAGCAAGCACCAATATGGACTATTAGCAGTCGGTCGGCACTTATTTTGGGCCACTGGTTCGGGGAGGAGGGAGAGCCAGAGCCGAAAGACAAACGCACCATCCATACCTCTCTCAGATTCGAACCCGGACGCACTTGGACTAACGGTCAGAAATCAATGCTTAGATTAATACTCCACTGGGACGGCCAAGTTTTGCTTCAATTACAAAGAATACTTCTGCACAGGGCTTTTTTCTGACGAAACGCGACGAAATCACGTTTCGGCACTTTTTTTAAACAAAATCTTTGGTTTTGAGTTTTGGAATAATTATTTGATTAAAATACCGTAACTATCGTAACGTGTGAGGGAAAGAGATGGCAGGAGTCAACCCCTTGCGTTTGATATTTTCCAATTTTCAGAAGGAAAAGTTTCTTTCCTGTATATAGGGTATCGAAAAATTTATTTCCTGTATATAGTGATGCATTATATATAAAGCGAAATATACAGACACCGGACAAAAAATTAGTCACATCCAAAAATTAACTTTTAACACTTAGTTATATTTACAGGATTAATTCTTGTGAAAGAGATTCAACAAGACGAATTAAATAACTTGAGTCAGTTTTTGACCATTCTATGTAGAGCTTGTCTCGCAATTCATTGAGATTCCTGGGATGTTGAAGTTTAGTTTTTACACTTCGTTCAAGGTGGTCCCATAAATTCAAGATGGGATTTAAATCTAGCAATTTAGCTGGCTAGTCCATGTGTCCCAAAGTTGTATCATGCTGTTCACACTAATCCACAATGGTTTTAGCTCTACAAACCCTACAGTTGTCATCCTGGTAAATCGGATAAGTTACTTATGTTACAGCCAACGGAATAATTTGTCATTTGTCTCCTTTTCCACAGCATCTACAGAATCCTGCAGATGCTATGGAAAAGGAAACACATGATTGTCTAAAATTTATCTATAAGCATGCTGATTCATTGTATTCTTCGCTTCTTCTAGTGGGCTTAATTCACAACAATTAAAACGACCCCACAGCATTACAGATCCACTTCCTTTGGCAATAACTCTTTGAACACACTCAGGATTGAATGTTTCTCAAGCCCTCCTGTTGATCCTACGCATTGCGTCATTTGAGTATAGGCAAAATTTGAATTCATCAGACCATAGAGTATGGCAGCCTTCCACTGATCAGCAGTCCGAGTCCTTTGTGCTTTGACCTAAGCTAATTTAGCTCTTTTGTGAGCTGAAGTTAACATTGGTTTCAGTCTTGCAACCAAATATCTATTCGATGAAGTACCCTATACAATATTCTCTCAGATATAGAAGTGTAAAGTCCAATATTAGCAGATTGGAGAAGTTCCTGCTTTGTTTGAAATCTGCTTTCGTTCACTAGGCGAGAAATTCTGCGCCGATCACGACTTGTCAAAATGGTGTTACGTCCATCGTTTTTCCTTTTATTTCGTCCATCGTTTTCCCTTTTATTTTGTCCATCGTCTTTCCTTTTCTTTCGTCCATCGTCTTTCCTTTTCTTTCGTCCATCGTCTTTCCTTTCCTTTCGTCCATCGTTTTTCCTTTTATTTCGTCTATCGTCTTTCCTTTTATTTCGTCCATCGTCTTTCCTTTTATTACGTCCATTGTCTTTCCTTTTATTTCGTCCATCGTCTTTCCTTTAATTTCGTCCATCGTCTTTCCTTTTCTTTCGTACATCGTTTTTCCTTTTATTTCGTCTATCGTCTTTCCTTTTATTTCGTCCATCGTCTTTCCTTTTATTACGTCCATTGTCTTTCCTTTTATTTCGTCCATCGTCTTTCCTTTAATTTCGTCCATCGTCTTTCCTTTTCTTTCGTCCATCGTTTTTCCTTTTCTTTCGTCCATCGTTTTTCCTTTTCTTTCGTCCATCGTTTTTATTTTTATTTCGTCCATCGTTTTTCCGTTTATTTCGTCCATCGTTTTTTCTTTTATTTTCAGTCGAGTTGGACTTACACCAATATCTATAAACACGCAGAACTGTTCTTTTGCTAACACCTGCAAATTCAGCAACTTCCTTGATGTTGTGTCCTGTTTTGACTGGTCGAAAGATATGACATCTTTTTCCCAGGCACTTACATCTGTTTTACGAACCACTGATTTTAGTTTTTCAAAAATGTCAGCTTAAAATTTTGCCTGTAGAAAAAAGTGACACATATTTTATTATTACATAACCCAGAAATATTAAAATAAAATTCCAACTTCAGAAATATATCATATTAAACAACTACATATATTGCTGCAGGTGACTAATTTTTTGTCCAGTGTCTTTACTATATCGTGAACAAGAAATCAGGTAGTTATCTAAGAGGTTTCAACTTAATGAAAGAGACATGATTCATTGTTTTAAAGAATACCTACAAGTTCAAGGAAAAGGAAAACCTAAGCAACGTTTACTGAAGAGGACTTTGCAAACAATTGCTGTATCTTCTAGCGAATGTGAAAAGGGATTTTCTCAGACGAATCAGGTAAACACCCCAATTAAGTTTCCTCTTTTAATCATAGCGATAACCTCATTGTTATTCGTGAACTGCTGGATCCAATAAAATACATCCTATCGTGTTTCCTTCGAGGAGAACCTCTGTCAGTGTATACGAAAGCAAAGAGCAGACGAGAAAGGCGGAAACATCTCAATGGTTGAACAAAATTTGGACAATATTTTTCTATCGAAATTCATGTTTTGTTCTGTTCCTCGATGTAATATAATCCTTTGCGCAAAGTTAACTCTCTTTTGTGGGTAAGATTAACAGAGATTTTAATTTCAGCATTAGCTATGCATTATAAAACTGTAACAGAATGCTGGTTTTTAATATATTTATTTAATGAAATATGAACATGTAAATTATACTTTTGCATTTTGTACCATGCAACAGTAATGAGGCTAAATGTTCAAGAAATTGACTTGCTTTTTATCATGTCAACCCTTCCCCTCTTTCAGAATCTTATGTTGTTCAAATACGTAGTTAAAAGACTGCCAGAGACATCTATTTGCCTTGAGACAACGGCTCCCAACGCAACAATGAATGCATGTACATTCTCAAGAACAGTTTCCCCTTTCCGCGCGATCTTTTCCTTTTGCGATGCCATGAAGCAACTTTGAACTGCTAATTTCAGTAACCTCGCTCTTTCCGTGGCGTTGTAGGTGATCATCCTATGCTAAAGCTAGAAGATAAAAAAGGAATAGTCGTGGTGAAATATTCTAGTGAATTCCACCACTGTTACCTCTTCCGGAAGGGGCTTTCCATGGCAGCATGGTCTAGGGTCTTTCCATTACCGGCTTACGCAACTAGGCACATGTAGGGCCTTCCAATCCGGGATAAAACATGAATGGAGTGTCCTGTTTCCCGTAGTTCCCTGAACTGAAATCCTATGAGATCATTCCATTAAACGAAAAATGGATGTGACAAGTTGAGATGGAATGCGAGGTCTGATAATAGACTTCGTTGTACACTCATGCTCAAAAATTAAGGGTAATTGGGAATCATAGAAAAATATTGCACTGTACAAAGTGATTCGTCATGCAAACTACTGCCTACCTCTTCCGGAATGACGAAAGTCCATCTGTTGCTCCATCAGACCAAGGGTAGCGTTAGGAGCACGACATACGTCACCGTAGCACGCGGCGGGTTATAAAAAGAGAAGTCAGAGCAGCAGAATAGAGAAGGTGTGCGTTTCGGAGATGCGACAGTGCTGTATACCAAATTAATATGGCTCAGAGAACCATATTGATGATTTTATGCGTGGCAGAATTATCGGTTGAAGCGAGGCTGTCCAAACTTAGATGACAGTGTCCCAGGAGTGTAGCCTATCGAAGAGCCCGTGTAGCCTTGTGCAGAGAACATCGTGTTTGGACAGCTGACCCATGAGCCTGTGTTATGTTTACTGACAAATCCAGGTCTGCACAATGATTCATGCCGCGTCTTCATCTGGAGAACACCTGGGACTCGGTACAACACCACAAACATCCTCGTTTTGGCGGCGGTGGGATTCTAGTGTGGGGCGGAATAATGTTGGTTTGACGTAGACCCGTCCATGTGTTCGAAAGAGGAACCGTGACAGACAAAAAGTACGGCGATGTCATTCTGCAACAATATGTCCGGCTATTCAGGAGTACAATGGGACCTCAGTTTACGTTTATGGATGACAACGCACGTCCTCATCGAGCCTCCGTACTGGAGGAATACCTAAAAAAGTGAGGATATCACCTACTTACAGTGAACAGCTCTTCCTCCCGATTTAAACCCCGTTGAGCATGCATGGAATACACTCCGGGAGGCATATTGTAGGACGCCATCTACCTCCTAGAACTCTTCTGGAAGTTTGTACAGCTTTGGTGCAAGAGTGGGACTCCGTACCTCAAGCACAGTTTGATAATTTGGTACTGGGTATGCCCAGACGCTGTACTGCACGTGTCGCTGCTCAAAGTATTTGTGTTTTGTACGAGATGTCTATTGCAAATTAGCTCCGAGGAGCTGTTTTTTTTTATGCTGACAACTCTGTCGGACCCTTTAGTGTTTTTTTCGTTCTGAATTTTCGTTTAGTTTAATATGCTCCATATCTAGAACATTTTGGTTTCAGTCTTGGGTGGAATAGTCGAAACTGACATTATCCTTAATTTGGGGGCATGAGTGTGTCTTCCTAATGCCGCAGAAATATTAATAAATGTTTTGGATTTGTTTTCTATAAGAATAGAGTATTATTACGAGTGTTACAACGTTTCTGGAAAATTGCTATTTATTTTTAAGATCGTAAGACTTTAGAATTTAGGTTTTTTACTTGCATTGAATCAGCTTAGTAGAATTAAAGATTGAATTCTACAGAGGAATTTCTCAAAAATGCACTCGTTCTCTTAGCTTGGACCAGGTTAAACTGGTGGTGGTTAAAGTCGAACTTCCTCTCTTAACTTAGGCTAGGTTAAACTAGGCGTTTATACTCAAACTTCTGGCTTGGATTAGGTTAAACTAGGCTGTTATAGTCCAAGTTTTTTCCTAGATTATAAATAAATAAATGTCAGAAGCTGACGGAAAACACACATAGCGCCGTTGATTGTTGACCACCATAGCGTAAGGCTAACGCGCTCTGCTAGATATCGAGAGATCTGGGATCCGAATACCAGGATTTTCACTCCTGGCTTATACTATGTTATATGAAGGGTTTTCACTCCTGGCTTATACTATGTTATACGTAGGAGTTACAGTCAAACTCATTTGCTTGACTTAGACTAGGTAAAACCTTGGAGGTTACAGTTGAACTCTTTCCTGTAGCTTAGACTAGGCTGAACTCGTTCTTCTAGCTTACACTAAGTTCTTCTCCTAGTTCAGGCAAGGTTGAACTAGGCGTTTATAATCAAACTTCTAGCCTGGATTAAGTTAAACTAGGCCGTTATAGTCCAACTTCCTCTCCTAGCTTATACTACGTTAAACGTAGGAGTTCCAGTCAAACTCGTTTGCTTGACTTAGACTAAGAGGTTACAGTCGAACTCTTTCCTCTAGCTTAGACTAGGTTAAACCTAGAAGTTTACAGTTGAACGCGTTCTCCTATTTTACACTAAGTTAAACCTAAGTAAGATATTACAGCCCTATGTTTCACCCAGTCTGAACTAAGAGAAGACTAGATTAAACCTAGAAGGTTATAGTCTAATTTTATAATACTAAGGTACTAATGTGTAGGAGTCACACCAGAAGAATAGTTCATCACGTGATGTAGATGAAAGTAAGCTTCCGTATTATGGAACAATCTGGTTAAATTTATTGCAGAATGATTACGTTTAATGTTACTTCAGCTTCAACTTAGCTGTCATTTAGTGCATGGCCTAACTTTAATTTGATAACCCTGATTATTCTAAGTCGTTCGTTTTGCTTTTCGTAGCAGCTGCAACCTTAATCAGACATGAATAATTCTTTAATTATGCACTATAAAATAACGGCCAGTATTCGCATAGCATATTATCAGATATTCACATATCTCTTCACATAGCATATAACATATAGTACTCAAAATATATTTTTCCGTAACATCACTAAGTATAACATAACTCTGATAATATCGCTCTTTACAATATCGCTCTCCACTTTGCTCATACTCCGCACCTAGCTCTTATCTCAGAACACCATTTATTTGCATTTGATTGTATTTGGCTCACTGTCAGGCTGCCAATTTTTACAAGCTCATCTGGAGAAATTCTGTGGCGTTAATCAGAAAATATTTAACAAGGAGAAACTAAATTTACACGAGGACACAGAAACTCTGAAGGAAGTTCAAATGCGAAGTATACGTTTCAGTATGTTTGAATTCACAGGATTGAAGAGCTAATTATTTTCAAGATCTCCGTACAAAGTCAATTGTCCGGTCTCTGCATTTTGAGTTATTTCATAAAGTTGCGCTAATAGAGTTTTGCTGAAAATTTTCTTGATCTACACGAAATAAGCACACCCGACGAAAAATTAATCACCCCTGTCAGAACTTACCTAATAACGGGTGACAGCGCCTCTTGTCTTGATAACAGCATGAATCTGGTGTAGTAGAGAATCCACGAGGTTATGGACTATTGAACATCGATTTGCAGCCACTCATTGCTCGTTAATTGGTCCCGAAGTTCGGCCAGAGTGTGTGGGTGTCTATTCCGGCGTTTCACCTTCTGTTCCAAATAATCCCACAGATTTTCAATAATATTTAAATCTTGGGATTTGGTGGGCCAGTCGAGGTGAGATTGTGTTGCTGGTTATTTGTCGTGCCACTCAGACACAGTTTTAGCCTTGTGCACACGGCAATTGTCGTCTTGGAAGACAAGAGTGGCAATGGGATGCTGCTCCTGGAGATGTAGGGCAAAACTTCGTCATTCAGAATGTGGAGGTACGCATACTGGTTCAAATTCATCGTCACTGCAACGAGCGAGCCCATTTCGTGGTACAAAAATATTCCAAACATCACAGAACCCCCTCTAGCTTGAACAACACCTTCGACATAATCAGGATTAAAAGTTTCCCTGGGAATGCGTTGCACTCGTCGTCTTCCATCATGGGAATACAAACAAATACGAAACTCATCAGACCAAATTACTCGTTTCCAATCCTCCACAGTAAGGTTTTGGTGCGTCTGAGCTTATTGATAAAGTGCGACTTTGTGACTTGCTGTTAAAAGAGTCCTCTTCCGTGGTACTCTGCTCCACATGTCCATCGCATGCAGTTCTCGTCGCAATGTCCTTTCGGAAATTGGATGGAATGGACTTTAATTGAGTGTTTGGAGCAATTGTTGCCTGGTTTGAAATCGATTTGCAGTTACTAGGCGTGAAACATGACAGCGGTCCCTGTTGGTGAGAATCGTTTTCTCACCACAGTTACGTCGCCGATTTTCAGTTGACTGCGAACTACACCACTGTTTGTAGACCAGCTGGACAGGATATATACGCTTCGACACACCAACAAAGTGGGCGACTTCATTCATTTTGTGTTCGTGGGCACGGCCAAACACGATGGTGGCCGCCCCGGTGACGCAGTGGTCTAAGCGATGGCCTCTGATCATTCGTCCGAACGGGGTCCGGGTTAGAATCCCAGTGAGGCATGGATGTTGTGTTTGTCTTACGGCACTGGCTCTCTCCCTTCACTGGAACCAGTGACCCTAAATTAGGGACGGGCAACTGCTTATAGCCCATTGAGTTGCTCACGGTGGTCGTTAAACCTCCAACCAAAAAAAAAACAAAAAAAAAAAAAAAAAAAAAAAAACACGATGGCGGCTCCTTTTTGCCATTCAGTAACGTCTGTCTTACGACCCACATTGCAGACTAATTTCAACACACACATTGCTCTTCACCACTGCACGAGACAGAAATGATCCTGTAGACCACGTCACTGCTATTTTTCTTCCAACAATGCTATTGTGTCATTTCTGTTAGGGGTAACTAATTTTTTTGTCCGGTGTGCTTATTTGCTTACATTGTTTTTGTAGATCGAATATAAAACGAAAAACTTTAGTACCACAGTTTGTAAAACCCAAATATCGAAATCAATCCTTGTATTAAGAAAATGTTCTGAATAATTTGAATAACGAATTCCTTGCTTCATTTGTATATTTTTGTAGCCATGTCACAGTTTCATCGCGCACGTGCCTTCCAGTACAAGGCAGTGAAGGATTGCATCACGAATCTCCAGGGCACCGAACTCTGCTATATTTAGACCACCTCTCCTTGATCCGATTTTTCGTTTCCTCCTGAGAACCTATTATCCAACACTTAAAACAACGCTCACGTCAACATTAAAAGAAGACCGGTGGCCTTCTTTCTTTCATTAATTATGAATCTGCTATACAAAAAAAAGATAAAGTAGGAGGGGAAACGCAAGACATAAAAGGAAACAAACAGCTTCGGGCAAAGTTCGACACTACGGAATTGTCCTCATGAACAAACACACAGAATAAAGAAAAACAGCTACCCTGGCATCTAATTCACCGTTTATGAGTCTTTTAAAAAATTAATAAGTTTTATGGTCAACCTTGCACAATTCCATCCATAATAGAGTTTTGCCGTCACAACTCATTCGAAATTAATGCATTGCGTAATTGCCTTCTGGGTACATGTGTCCTCACGATTCGTGCCGTTACTTTCGTTTTAGCAGTGGAATTTATTTCACGTTAAATAAAAACATGTTTTCTGTTTTATGTGTTGCATTAACTGCTGACATTTTTAGCACGTCTTTTGTAAAAAAAAAGATTGTGTTTATGTTATCGGTTTGTCCTTTGATCTGTCGGTCTGTGGACACCATATCTCTGTAACTATTAGTCCGATTTGAAAAATTCTTTTTACATTGGGAAGATTAGATTGAAATCTGGGAATGATGATCCTTCATTTCGTATTTTTTTACGATGCACAATTTCACCTCTAGAGGGCGTAAATGCAGATGGCATCGAATTCAAATTACATTTTATTCCATATATTTGCTATCCGATTGAAAAAATTCTTTTACCTTTCGATTCCATTCATGTCGAAGAGTACTTTAGTTTTAGGTATAGTCACTTTTTCAAGTTACGCACAGATTTTCCGATAGGGTGCGTAAAAGTAAATTGCGTTTTCCCCACATATCTCTACTTCTAAAACTCTGATTTGAAAAAAGGTTTTCTTCAGCGAGTACAACTCGTGATGGAAAATCTCTTGCATATAGTTTTCAATTTTTCGCAAAGAATGCTCTGACCACCAGGGGGCGTAAGCGTTAATTTCTGCTTCTGATGCATTTGCCACAAAATCTGACCTTCCAAAATCTCGATGGAAAAAGTTAGTTCATGGATCGAAGATTCTCACGTCAATAAACCTTTTCGGAATATTCTCTTAAAATATTTCATGGTTTCTCCGTCATGGGATGTAGATGTATATCTTTTTTTTTTTGTCAGTATCTCTGCTGCTAATGACCCGATTTGAAAAATTCCTTCCTTATTGGATAGTTCCCGGTGTGACATGTTTTTCATGTAATTTCAAAATTTTTCAGCATTTCATAGACTTTACGCTAGGGGGCGTAAAGTTAAGGTTTTCTCCGACATCTCAGCTTCTAAATCTCCGATTTCAAACATTCTTTCTGCACCGGATACAGCTCCTGATGGGAAATCTTTTGCATGTGATTTCTAATTTTTCGTAAAAAATGGCTTGGCCACCAGGGAACGTAATTCTTAATTTCTGCTTCTGATGTATTTGCAGAAAAATCAGTGCTTCTGAAACCTTGAATGAAAACAAAAATCGTTTGTGAACCGATACTACTCATGTCGATAAACCTTTCCGGAATATTTTCTTCTTAAAATAATGCGTAGATGTAGAGAGCGTAGATGTATACCTCATTTTTGTTAGTATCTTTAGTTTAAAGAGTCCGATTTGAAAAATTCCTTTTTTGATGGATAGCGTTTCTGGTGCGAAATGTTTTTCATATAATTTCAAAATTTTCAAGTAAGGCATATGCCTTCCGCTAGGGTGCGTTAAGGTAAATTGCGTTCTCCCCGATATTTCTGCTTCTAAAATTCTGATTTGAAAAATTCCTCCTGTATCGCATACAGCTCCTTACGGAAAATGTTTTTCATATACTTTCTAATATTTGGTAAAGAATGGTTTGGCTGCCAGGGTATATAAGTGTTAATTTCTGCTTTTGATGTATTTGCAGCAAAATCTGAGGTCCTGAACACTCGACTGAAAAATTATTTCGTGGGCCGATACCCTCACATCGGAAAACCTTTTGAGAATAGTTTCTTCTTAAAATAACGCATGTTTTTCCCGCAAAGGGTCGTAAATGCATATCTTATATTTGTCGCTATCTCTGCTTCTAAGAGTCCGATTTGAAGAATTATTTCTTTGTTGGAGAGCGTTTCCCCTGTTACCGCGAAAATTCTTCTAATTTCGGGCACATTGCTTCTGGTAAAGAAATACTCAAATTCGGGATTTAATTACCATAAATAATTAATTATTTCTTAATTAGAGTAACTCCTAATTGGGTGCAGGAAATATTATCTCGACCCAGGCCTCATAAGGATTAGCTGGTTTCTTTTCTTTTCTTTTCTTTTGTTTTTTCTCTTTGCTTTCCCTTCGCGTGGGAAGGAGATCGAAACGCAAACGCTAGGCCAGGTGCTAAATTCCGCAAACGAAGTGAAAGGTTTATTTCATTTCCCGCCATTCGCGAAGCAACAGCACTGCGGATTACACAATGCAGCCCTAACTAACAATAGGTCAGTGGTGACTAAACTGTGAAACTCTAAGGAAAAATCTTAAATCTGCTAAGAAGGTAAGGCTATGTAATAACTGTCACCCAGGCTCTGTGTCGGGGAACATAATTCAGTCAGGCATACGTGCCTCCGAGCATGCTTAAAGATTTAAAAGGGCTTTTCTCGGAGGGTCCGGTAATAGAACTCCGAAACAGGGTGACAGTTATAGGGCCAAATAATTTTTTAAAGGGCTTAGCGCAGCAGATGGTCGGCTGACCAGGAGAACATCTGCTCGAAGTGGCCACTCATCAACATCCACCGGACGGCAGGCAACTTACGAACGAAGGAAGGGGGAGCAAACAGAACCCGATGAAGGGATGAGTTACGCCTCCAGGAGGGAAGGACACGCCTAGCAGCATGATTGTAAGCGAACGCGAAACTAAAATAAAATGGAAAAACTTAGAGAAATCAGGGTTGTTGGTGATTGTCACCTGTAGAAGTCGATAGGAATTGGTCGTCGGCGGTTGGCAAGAAATGCCTTTCTGTACGTGGGTCAAGAAGTCGGACCCAAATCCGGTAGAATGTTTGGTACCCAAGGAAGGATGATCAAATGTAGAGGATTTTAGGAAGGGAGTGTCTGACCCCAGGTCTTAAAGAACCCTTAGAAATAGGAAGCTGGAAGATTTGGGCTAGAGTGCCAGATAGGAAAGTGACAAGGATGGGAAGTATAAAGGGGGAGGAAGACGCCCTTATTTATTACCGGGGGGGGAAGTACCCGGGGTCCGACGGCTTAAGGTGCCCATCCGACGCTGGTCGGATATTTAGCGGATCGAGCGTTCGTACCTTCCCGGGATCGAACCTGAGGTCCTTTCTGTGGCAGTCACGAACGTTGCCCACTAGGCCAACCGCGGCCCACCCAAGGAAGGAAAGATTAGAGAAGACATTTGTCGAGGGCTCCCGGGCTGCGTTTTATCCACGGACGATACCAGCCCAAAGATCGTGGACGCAAGAAGACTCGCTCCATCCTCAAACCTCGGATCGGTGTTGCACAGTCGAAGATTTTAAGGGTAAGACATCATCCAAATGTTTCAATCCCTTGCATGCTGAGTAATCATTGTAATTTGGAAATGAAATATTATTGCTCACCTCGTACTAGTTGGATTGCTAGGAACGTTTCATTTTCTATAAATCTCAGGAAAAACCGTAACATTTTTGTAGCGATATCTTAATATAACTTAATCTGGCCCCACCATTAATTTGTACATAAATTAAGAAATATGCTAAAATAAATCTTTTAATATTTCAAGTTTTTTCTCGATTTTCATCTCAGCATGATTCATTGTTTTATTTTAATTTTACATCTTAAATCTGAAAACAATAAAATCTTGCAAATTTAAAACGTTTTCACTCTTTTCTCTACCAAAATACCTGCAGAAAAAAGTACTATGAGTAAAAAATGCAGATTTCTTTTCTTTAAAATTCCATTCAAGTTATTAATATTATACATGTTGTATTATATCAAACGCATTTCATATTAAAACCAATTAAATTAGTCATTTATAAATTTTAAATAGCCATAACGAGCAATTAGTTTTTTTCGCTAGTGAAGTCAATTAACATATATTCCATTTTATCTCACCGCTCCAGTGGCGCAGTGATTCAAGTGATGGTTTGCTGCCCCGGTTGCGCAGTGGTCTAAGCGATGGCATCTGATCATACATCCGAGATGGGTCCGGGTTCGAATCCCAATGAGGCATGGATGTTATGTCTGTCTTCCTGCGCTGGCTCTTTCCCTTGCGGGGAGCCAGTTGCCCTAAATTAGGGACGGACGACTGTTCATAGCCCATTAAGTTGCTCAGAGTGGTCGTTAATCATAAAAAAAAAAAAAAGAAAAAAAAGTGCTGGTTTCTGACCGTTTGTCCGAGTGGGTTCGGGTTTGAGTCCCGAATGAGGCAGGTATGGTGTTTTGGTGAACGGTACTGGTCCACCCCCTTTACTGGAACCAGTGGCCCTAAATTAGGGATGGGCGACTGCTTGTATCCCTTAGAGTTGCTCACGGTGGTCGTTCACTCCTAAACAAACAAAAATATTTATGCTCAAAGGTGTGGAGTTCCTATCGTGTTCTTGCATTTCAACATATAAATTTTTAACAAATGTTCATCATTTACTTGAACTAAATGTAGCAGTAGTTTACATATTGGCCAATTTAGGTAAAAAATATAAATTTAATTCATTTGCATGATGAAGGTTCAAAAAAGGTTTTCCTAGAGAAGTAGTTCTTTTTTTTTTTCTAGAAACTATCGCGAAAGAAATGCATTTATGATCACGCCATGTAAGGGCAGAAATAATCAGTCCAAGCATTCTGTGAAATGAAAAAAAAAAATAAAAAAAAAAAATGAGTCTGGCTAATACGAAGAAGGAGACCTTGACGAAGTCATTTTGGGAAAAAAATCCGTTTTATTTAATGACTACTCACCTCAAAGAATAAACGACCTCCAAATGCCAATTTTCAACCATTGCTTCTTTTTTTTTTTTTTTTTTCAGAAATTATTATTTTAATAAATACATCAATAAACATATATGAACTGAGTTTAGGAACATAAAATTCGGTTAAAGCAAATAAAGTATATTTTCACTTACTGTATAATTGAAATTAAACACATTCTCAATTGATGTTCTGGAAACAACACTCAATGTGTGTGTGTGTGTGTGTGTGTGTGCGTGCGTTCGTGTGTTTTTGCCAATTGATGAAGTAGCATATATTTTATTCAAAATCAGCACGGCTGAAAATTTTATTACATAACACTAATGTCATAATAAGAACAACAGCTACATTTAATTTAAATTAACTATATATACATACATACATACATATCACTAAGCTGCTCTCTGAGATTCAGAGGTTAGCTCCAAAAAGAAATACAAACTTCCAGATATTTTTACTTATTGTTGTCGTATCAAACTTCTAACTATATATACTATTTACTCAAATTAAAAGTGTTTTGAAGTACAAGGACCATCATGAAAACCTTGTAATTTTTGTAGGATAATTGGACATGTATAGTAGACTTGGAAAAACTGGGAAGAAAATGACTTTTTTTATTCATATACTATATTTATTAGACGCATGTGCAAGCAATTTGTGAGTAAAAAAAGTTTAATGAAGAATATATATACACTCTCAGCAAATAATAATAAAAAAAAATATGACAGCGGATTGAGGTTGAATTTACCTCCACGGACTGTGAGGATGCCTCGACGTCGGATCTGTGCACAATACCAGCAGTTGAGCGAGTTTGAGAGAGGACGTATAATTGGGCTGAGAGAGGCCGGTTGGTCAAGTCGCCGTATCGCCAGGCACTTAGATCAGAGCGAGGCGCAATCGGACGATGCTGGCGCCAATGTGTCAAGGAGGGCACAACCCATTGACAAGAGGGCAGGGGACGGCCGAGGGCAACCACATAACGCGAGGATCAAGCGATTACAAGAGCCGCACGAACAGACCGAATTATTCGCTCTCAACCAACCGTGGCCATGTTGCGTCGTCTAAGTGGCCATCCGGACCGTTGTCAGACGACTTGCGGCACGGGAATTACATTCGAGGAGGCCATTCTGCCGTCTACTACAGACCGGCGAGCATTACCGTTACCGGTTGTAATGGCGTGGGGCCCGATCAACGTGTGATGGTGTCCATTGGGGTTCTGTTGCCTTCAGTGACGAGCCACGGTTTGCACTTATGGCCGATGACCAGCGCATACGTATCTGGAGACGAGCCGGCCAGCGCACGGATCCTGCCGTTACCTAGGAACGGCACACGGCTCGCACACCGGGAGTGACTGTCTGGGTAGCCATATTATACGTTAACCGGACACCTTTGGTAGTCCTCCATGCCACCATCACGGCTTAACGGTACGTTGACGACATTCTACGACCTCTTGTGTTGCCATTCTTGTCGTAGTATCACTGAGAAGTTTTTCAACAGAATAATGCCCGGCCACACACGGCACATCTCTCTCAGGACTGCCTGCTTCCGTAATGTCGACATTCTTCCATGGCCAGCTCGATCACCGGAACTCTCACGGATCGAATATGTTTGGAACACGATGGAAGTCACCTACGCCCATCCTGGAATGTCGGCAAACTGGCCCACAATTTGGACACCATGCTATACCTCGGACAACATCCGTGAACTGTATGCATCTATGCCACGCCGGATAACCAATTGTGTCCGAGCCAGAAGTGGCACTACAAAGTACTGATTGTTCCACTCATGTAGCTGTTGTATCCAAATAAATGGCCCGATTGCTCCGAAATTGCGGTAAGTTCCTTTCCTATACATGTACATTACACATACCAATTTTCATCTTTATTGAATGATTCCTTCTGGGTGATTCGGGTTTGTTTGTTTTTTACGCTTTCCAACCGTAGGTTGAAGAAGCATATTAAGGATATAGTCACGTTCGTTTCGAGCTCTGTGTTTGTGCCCGGTTTTGGAAGTGTATAGTGCATGTTGTTCCTATTTTTTGTGTTCCCCTTCAAGAAGAAGGTCTGTACTTTCTTTTAGTTTGGCTCCCAAGTCGGTGAGTAGCATATTTTGTTTGCATTCAGCGTTTTATTATTTTCGATCAAGCTGATCGATCCTTAAGTTAGTCCTCACCATTAACAATGGCGGGCACTGATAAGGGTGAAGTTCACGCCCACATCAGTGATGCTCATTCAACCTCCTCCTGCTCCTCACTCTCAGGAGACCAATCAGCATTTATGCACGTCAGGGACGTCATACGCATTCAAGATGTGGCGCGCGAATCCTCTGCAAAGGCTCAAGCTGGGATCCCTGCTCATGAGAGTGACGTCCCCTTGACGCACGTCCCTGGTTCATTTGACGAAGCCATGGATGTGACCGATAGCACGGTTGCGTTGCCTTCCACTAGCTCAATTCAGTTTACCAAGCCGCTACCAGCAATCAGCACTGTGTCGCAGCCCTCCCCTGCCAACTCTACTTCTCTCACTTATTCCAAAGGGACCTCCGGAGCGAGAGTTCCTTCCAAGTTTATTGCATCGGTTTTTCCTGACTCTTACGTCAGTGTTGAGGGCAATTCTGCCACCATCGATATTCCAGAGGACTCCACAGCCGGGAAATAATTTTTCTCCACAATGGATTTCGGTGTATGTTTTGATGCTCTACCAGGCACGAAGCTCAAGGAATATAGTATTGCCCTAAAGAAAATGCTTCATACAGGAGCTTATATCACTCATATGGCGCGAAAGCCACCGGCCGTATTAGTGTATTTTGCCCGTAAAGAACACGCAGACCTTGTGATGACTGATGGCTTATCCATCAAAGATGTGCATCTTCTGGCTGAACCTGTGGCGCAGCGACCTATCCAGGTCACTTTCCACCCAGTCCCGCTTGAAGTCTCAAATGTCGCTCTATGCACTTTACTAAGCAAATTTGGCCGAGTGGTTGGACCAATAACGACCCTTTCAGCGTCACCCAGAGACCCTGATGACAAATTCATTGCAGGGTTTCGTCGAAGTGCCCGTGAAATCTTTCCGTCGGACGATCATCTGCTTGCATGCCCGAAGATCCTAACCGTACGGTGTGACCAGCAACATCGGAGAACCGACGTCATTACCTCCTTGCACTGCACGCTTTGCCATGGCGCAAACCATCTACGCGTGCAGTGCCCACATCAATTTCAACCGACTCCGACTGGCACTCCATCAGGTACTGTTCCTACCTCGAAGCGTACCACACCATCTGCTTCAGCACAGCAGGACTTTGAGCCAAGATATGATGAAAAATGTTTGCTTACAGACGTTGGTCGACGCGACGGTCCCACGGCCGCTTCCTCCTTTTCACCAGAGGACTTTCCTACAATTGCCTCCTCACTCCCGCAACGTCGTCGCTCCACCACTGTGTGCCTTTCAGAGGGTTTAAAACCAGCTATTACCACTGGAACCTCCAAAACAGCTGATGTGGAGTCCGTTGGTCCAGAGACGCAGTGTGAGGATGAGACGACCGAGCCTCCAATGAAGCGCCGCGGCTCTGGCCGCAGCAGACGAGTAGCGAAGAAGCAAAACTCTACTTCACCTCGTTCAACCTCCCTCTGCAGAAGTTCTTCTCGACACACCTTGCCAGCAAAAGTCTCCTTCCCCACGGTCGAAGAGTTCGCTGCATCTCTCCAGGCAGCCAATATACCTCCCGTACCACTCTCATACATTGATCTCCATACATACTTAACGAAAACGACCAGCTACGCAATAGCACGTGCCTTACCAATCAAGAATCATTCGCTTCGCCAATAATGCAGATCTTCAATGTGTCGCATTTCTGCCGTCAGAATGTACCCACACATCCGTGGGCACAAATCTTCTATAACCGTCTTAAGTCTTTTTCTCCAGCTCTGAAAGGTCTTCAGCTAGAGGCAAGGAACCCCACAATTGAAGATCGTGTCACTTAATTGCAAGGGATTCGCTTCCCCCTCAACAACTCTCTGGCATATGAAGATCTCAACCCGTTAGGGGCTGATATTCTCCTCCTTCAAGAGACAAACTGCAAACCAGCTACCATCTGTTCTCGATGGCGCCAGTGGAACTTTGTGTTTCATCACGCCTATGGACTAACATCTCATAGAGCCTTGCCATCGGCATTAGTCATACTCTCAATTCTAATGTCACATCCCTCTCTGTGCGAAATATTTTTTGAGATCTCTTACAGCATGCATCATTTACCATCGCGTCTTCCAGATACCATTTATTCAATATCTATATTCCCTGCACTACAACTCATCTATCGATTCTCTTCACACGTCTTCGCAGAGCACTGGATCGTATCCCAACGTCAGACCATGTTCTCATTGGTGGTGATTATAACTGTACCCTGGATCCTCTTCTGGATAGGTCTTCTATTAAAAGATTGCGCTGCCATGCCCTGGCGAACCTGCTCCAGACAGTTGTCACCAACAACGCTCTTCATGATGTACATGGGCATATTCATCCATGGTCGACTAATTACACTTGGCGCTCTTCTCATGCGCAAAATCCTTTCTTAGCCCGCCTTCACAGGTTTTATGCCTCCTGTACTCTACTTCCAGCCGTGACAGAATCGAGTGTGCATTCCACGGCCTCATCTGACCACTGGGCCATTGCCATCGTAGTCCATGCTGCACCATTCAAACACAGGATAATACGCCCGTGGACATTTGATGATGCACTTCTCTCCGACCCGGCATTCTGCTCTTTGGTTCGGTCATTCCTGAATGACAGACGACCGCAACTTCAATCTGCTCTCTGCGGATTAAACTCTTGGATGGAGATCAAGCAAGAGCTTGTTCTGCATGTCCGAAACTACTCATTCCAATCAAAGACACTCCAGAACATGCGCCTAGACTATATTCGTTCAATACTATCCATGCTCAGTCTCAGTGATCCTTTCTTCTCCTCCTTTCAGGAAGAGCTCCGATCTCTTCTCACTCCTCTGGTGCAACAAGCTCTCCGCCGACTTCGTTTGCAACATTTGACCCTGGATGCTCCCAACTATGGGTTCCTGACGTCGGTGGAAAACACCCAACGAGCTTCGACCATACTTCATCATCTACGCCTTTCTTCTGAGGAGGTATCAGATGAACCGATTGCGCTTTGTTCCCATGTCCGTCAGTACTTTTCCACGAAGTTCTGTGAACCTCCTCAACCATCCTCTGCAGCAATGGATTCTCTCCTTACTAATCTATCTCAGGTTCCCCCATCTCGCTTCTTCTGTTCTCCTTTCCCCCATACCCTCTGAACTAAACACTACATTCTCTTCTCTGAATTCTAGAGCCACTCCGGGTCCGGACGGCCTAACCTTTTGCTTTTATCAAACTTTTCTGCCTCTTTTTCTTCCGTTTCTCCTATCCGCTTTCTCTGCTGCTTTTACCTACTCTCCTCTCCCGAGGAAATTCACAGCTGCATACGTTGTCCTTTTCCCCAAGAAAGGTGATCTCCTTGACTTGGTGAACTGGCGCCCAATATCCCTACTAAATCTCGACTGCAAACTTTATACCAAGCTTCTTTCACAGCGTCTAAATCCCATCCTCACTGACATCCTCTCCCCTAACCAGACTTACACAGTTCCCGGCCGTACCCTATCTCACAACATCCATCTCCTGACTGATCTAATTCACCTTGTGCGCTCCCTCTCTGAACCCCTCGCCCTCCTCTCTCTAGACCAACAGTCCGCCTTTGATAACATCTCCCACACTTATCTCTCCGCCACACTTCTCCAATTAGGATTTCCACTTCCGTTTATTTCTCTCCTCACCTCCCTTTATCAGGACGTCAGTTTCCAGGTCAAGTTGCCCACCTTTCTTACAGCACCGATCCTTTTCCGCCGTGGAGTGAGGCAAGGCAGCCCACTCTCCGATCAACTTTTCGCCATAGCCTTAGAACCTTTTCTCCGCTCCGTTCAACGCTCCTTTCAAGCCACCCTGCCTCCACTCATCGCCCGCACGAGACACCATGTCACCACTTGCGTGGCGTATGCAGACGACGTTACCTTCTGTATACGCTTGGATTCACAGTTCTCTTTGCTCCAAAGTCTTTTCGCCGATTACGCCTCCTGCTCCGGAGCTGCGAATAATACAACCAAAAGCACAAGCCTATGGTGCGGCTCATGGGTTGACCGCTTGGATTCCCCATGGGGAGCGCACACTGGTCTTCAAACTCTCAAAGTTTCCTTGGCGTACATCTTGGCGTCCCAGGTGAAGCCTACAGCACAACGTGGAATACCATCCAGTCACGTCTACATCGGTCAACTGCGTTTTGGCGAAAAGCGCAGTTCTGCACTTCATAATTTCAACGTGCACGTCTTGCGCAAACCTATCTTCTCTGCATGTGCACACTGGGGTGCAGCAAAAAAAACGTTTTTTTTTTAAATTCATATTGCCTGACTCATTATTATTAGGTTCCAAATGGGCTAGAACAAATTGTCACCAAATTTCAGCCCAAAATATTAGCATCTTGAGGTTCCACAACTCAAGTGAATATTTATACTTTGTCAAAATCGCCATTATCAGGGCGAGAAATTGCTTCCCACACCAAATTAGACAAAATAAGGCAATAATTCATATTGCCTGACTCATTATTAGGTTCCAAATGGGCTGGAACAAATTGTCTCCAAATTTCAGCCCAAAATATTGGCATCTTGAGGTTTCGCAACTAAGCTGAGGAGAGAACGTCGAAAGGTACGGTCCCAGCTTGCGTCTACCGCTACACAAATAATACAGTCTTTGGATGGCATCTACTTTGATGGGCGGAAGGACAAGACTATAGTGTATGCGAAGAAGGGAAATTCTTCCTACAGGACTACAGGTGTGGAAGAGAATATTGTTATCTTGTCAGAACCAGGATCTGTTTATATAGGACATATAACTCTAGATTCTGAGTCCAGGGCAGATATTACACGAAGCATCACCAACTTCGTTACACAGAAAAGGATTTCGCTTTCCAACCTGTTTGCTGTTGGCTGTGATGGAACGAACGTCAACACTGGGAAGAAAAATGGCGTAGTTAGACGTCTTGAAATCTTTGTTGGTCATAAACTGCATTGGTTTGTATGCTTATTGCACACCAACGAACTGTCTCTTCGTCATCTTTTCCAGAAGATTGATGGAAAGACATCTGGGCCAAAACAGTTTTCCGGAACAATAGGAAAATCCATGGAAAGGTGTGAAACCCTTGCTGTGACAAGTTATGTCCCCATTCCAGTTGCTCTGCCCGAAATTGACAAAAAAAGACCTCAGTACAGACCAAAAAAACCTCCTTGATATTTCTAGGGCAGTATCCTCGGGGAGTGCTCTCCAAACGTAGCAAGCAGGAGTCCTGGGAAGGTGGCCCACTCAAGATGGCTCACTACAGCCAACAGAATTCTTTGCCTTTACGTATCAATCGCAAGACCACCAGATGACTTAAAGCTCCTAGCAGAATATGTTATAAAAGTTTATATGCCATCCTGGTTTGAAATAAAGAAAATCCCGAGAGCAACTCATGGAGCACGTCATCTTCACGGAATGATAAAGAAAAGTTCATTCTTGCCAGAAGAGTTTAAGGCAATCGTTCACGAAGTTATTCAGAGGAACTGTTACTCTGCTCACTTTGAAAATATTATGTTGGCGATGCTGGAAGATGAAAGAGTACACATTCAAGAACTTGACCTGAGAAAAATACTGAAAGCTAAAAAATCTGACTGGAAGGGGAAAATATGCCATTTTGAGATACCCAAATTGAATTTCCAAGCAGAGGAGTATTTCTACCTTGGGCCTCAGCGACGAAGACTTAAAAAGATTGATCAGAGGCCGTTCACAGTTTGAAATAGGGAAGCTCCCTTGCCATTCTCAAGTAGTACGTAGAGAGGCATGTGAGACTGGTTACAGAAGCGTCAATTGTAACATGTGGTGACAGAAGCGTCAATTGTAACATGTGGTGACAGAAGCGTCAATTGCAACATGTGGTGCAGAAGCCAGGGATGGATTCATACGCAGCCGAATCAAGTCCCGGAACGAAATTCCGAAGTTCGATACTAAGATGAATTTATTCGGATCTCGTGCGGAACCTGAAGATGACGAGTGATTAAGCTGAAACTTTTTTCCAGTTTCTTTTTTACCAATTACAACCATTTCTTGGGTTAGGAAACAAAAATATTGTAAAAAACATTATTTTCATGTTTTCACTTTGTGACGTTAAAATTAAATGATTTTAACCTAGTGTGGAACCTGAAGATGACGAGTTATTGAGCTGGATTTTATTTACTGTGTTTTTTTAACCAAACAGAACCATTTCTTGGGTCAGGAAACAATAAAATTAAAGAAAAGTTTTTTTGGGGCCTTCTTCACTTCACCCTAGTGCACACATTCCTGGCTTGCTACTAAATCCCCACTTCTTCGACTCAATGATATCACTCGCTGCTTCACCTCAGTTATCTGGACCGGACACCACTGGCTCAGTGCCCCCAAGCTCAACCTTCCTCATGACCAAGGTAGCATTGGCCTAATTGACACACAACTGTACTGTCAAGCTCTCCGGATAACTTCGTTCCTCCGTCTTCATACTTCACCTGTTGCCGACGCCGTTACTGCAATGAATGTCATCACCTCTTCGAGCAACACTAATTTCACTTTCTCTTCCTTCATTCTAATGGACCTCCGGACTAACACTCACTCTCGCCTTCCTCCAGCCTTACGGGAATCTCTTACCTTTCTCCGTTCCCTCCCGCTCACTTGATCCCCACCCGATTCCACCACTGAACTCTTTGCCGAACCCCTGTTCTTCTCCTCTCTTCTTCAGCCCCCTCGTCTTCCATGCTTCGCCTATGCTTCTTAGCTTCGAGTCGGAGTTGTAACCGTCAAAGACCTTGTAACCTCAGACCTGTCCTGGCGATACTACGCCAGCCTCCCCCAATCTTCTTTTTTTCACCCTCCTCTCGCTCTGTCTATGACTCCCTACTCCCTACCATCATTGCTAAGTTCCCTCATCTTGCAACCCCCACCGGCCTAACCTTTGTTCCTTCCGCCTCCCTTCCCTTTCCTTTCTTTCTTTCAGTCGGCAGATCCACACTTCCACTCTCCTCTCTTTCAACCTCAATTTTTTATCGGTTCCTTTTAAAATCCCACTCTCCTTCTCCCCTCCACATCCCTGATGTCTCCCAATCCTCTCTCACCACTGTCTGGTCTGCCGCCCTTTCTCCTCTTTCAGCTCCTCTTGAAATAAACACTCACTGGTGTTTTCTCCACCGCCGTCTTCCCGTTCCATCCATCCTTCACCACATGACCATTCTTGACTCACCTCTTTGCCCCTTCTGTGATCAAGAAGCTGATGTCTCTCACGTTTATCTACATTGTGTCATCCTCCTTCCACTACTCAATCTTGCATTTTCCATTGCTCAACGTTCAGCCACAACTGATCTTCCTTTCGATGCCTATAAGATACTCCTCCTGCAGGTCTCTCCGCCAGTAAAGCTTCCACCCATCTGCTCATATATTTTCATCCTGGTGAAACACTTCATCTACGTATTTCATCAGCGCTGCCGAAATATCTCATCTCCTTATACCATCCACCAAGCTTCTGTGGAAATACTGTGCCACTTTCGGGAGCGCCTCCTCTCAAGACTTCGTCTAGAGAACCTTGTGGCCGTTGCCCAACAGAGAGATCAACATTTCCGTTCCACCTGGTCTCCGGCCGCTTCCTGGTTCGCCGGCATGCCAGCGACGTTACAACTGACTGTCGGTAGTTTATAACCTCGTTGCTCCTAGCTCTGTTGAACTTCAGTTCAACGTGCATGCTCACCATTGGTTTTCGGAATCAAACTTCAACATAAAGCTTATATCTTCTAACAAATGTGAATATAATATGCACCATACTGTACAAATGTATATAGTCTTACTTGTTTTCTCTTTGATTATCATTTTTTCTACCAGTACTAAGACATCATAATTCCGTTTGCCTTAGGTTTCACATTGTCTACTTTGTCATCTACAGTTCTCCTTTCGCACAGTGCTTCATTATAATATTCTCGTTCTGTTATTTGTCAGCACTATAATGTACTTATGCTCCGAGACGAAATGTTCCGACAGTCTCTTTTATTGTTCTTGTGCAAAATGTCTGCACCCCTTACCACGAGGCTACTTTGTGAATCAATACATCGTGCTGTATATAATGTACATAGATTTTAGAGTTTGTATATTTTACCGTACAATATATGTATCAGGACATCCATGTTCACCTCCTGAACAGAACCTTGTTAATAAAATTGTGTTGAACTGAAGAAGTGTATGTGATCCAGCTTTGTCGGTCTGTCTGTCTGTCCGCACGATAACTCGCGTAAAAATGGTTCGATTTCGATGAAATTTTAATATGTGGTATTTCATATTAAAATTTCATCGAAATCGAACCATTTTATTTTCAATAGGGTTCGTCCACCTGGGAACGAACCCTATTGAAATTGGGCGAAATGGGGTCAAAGGTCAGGACACAGTAACGGGATGCATTCCATTGCCCTTATGCGTCATAACTTAGGTAAAAATGTTTCGATTGCGACAAACCTTTATCATGTTCTTCCGGAGGTATACTGAACCGGTTCTGTTGAATATCATTGAAATGGGGTCAAAAGTCAGGACACAGGAGCGAGATTTACTCCACAGCCATTATCCTTATAACTTGACTAAAAGTGCTTTTATTGCGACAAAACTTTAGTATGTTGTTCCGGAGGTACATCGAACCAATTTTGTGTAATATCATCGAAATGGGGTCAAAGGTCTGGACACAGGAGCGAGACTTATTCTACAGCCATTATCCTCATAACTTGAGTAATGATTTCTGCTACGTTGGAAAGCGTATCATATTCAATGCATATCCTAATCAATGCATTGCGTGATTTTACTAACTTTTTTTTTATTTCTTATTTTTTTTATCAAACAGTGTATTTAGCATAAGGTGATGTACACGAATGTGAATGACATTTTACAGAAAAGTCAAATGCATGCATGTAAAAAAGCAATTTTGTGAGAAAGTATTATTATAGAAAATAATAATAAAAATTGTTTTAAGGAAAAACATTTTCTCTTGTAAGATTTTGAAACAATATGTGGACGTAAAGTAGAAAGCAAAACTGATACAATGAAATACTGTTAAGTAATCTTGGGTGTTTAAAAAATATTTTTTGCTTCACAGAAAGAAAGAAATTATACATAAAGCTTACAAGAAGTCTTGGGTTTCCGAGTTCCTGAAATATGAGTTTTACTCCTTATTCGTTGCAATAGGTAGAAATTCCATAACAGCCAAAGTAGAGTGATAAGTTAGCGTCTCAACTGAGATACGTCAGAGGACCTATGGTAAACATTCAGATCTTTGTGTTATCTTAAAGATATGCGTGATGATCCTAAGACAACCAACACAAAGTCAGTATTGCCAGATCGGAAAACGGTAACAGAAATAGTGTACGTGAATGAAAGTAACTTACTGAAAGTTCGAATGTTATAATCATACGGCCGTACCTTCGAAGTGTCTTAAATCATGACTGCAGTTGAAGGGCTATCGTAAGTCATGATTGTCCACACTATTCTGAGAAACTGAACTGTGTGCTTCTGAATTATCAAGACGGGCGACTCAAAATTTTTGTGGATACAAATGTGTTGTGGTAGGCTGAAACCACAATAGCCACTTCTCACAGAAAACCGTGAAATGGAATTCATCACACTAATAGTATTTTCCTGGGCTTATTACAAACGCTGTCGACTGTCGTATGCGAGGAAAGTAAGCCTAGCAGGTAGCATAGAGGACCTATTTCGATATCTCTCATGCGGAAATAGTAACACTATACTATTGATCCGATTTATTGGCGTAGGAAATAGACACATAAGCGTTTCCAAGATTTCGCACATCAACCAGATAGTTTCTGTCTAACTTCCTTGTAAAAGCCACCTGGTTGATGTGTGAAAGCTTGGAAACGCTTGTATGTCTATTTCCTACGCGAATAAATCGTATAATGAATATATCGCTTCTGCTACTGAATTATAATGAATTCAGCTTCTTCTAAGCTAATGCTTCTTCTAATGCTTGTTGTTTGTTAATTATATCATGAATAAACTTTCCTGCTAGTAGTGTAGTAATAATAATGAACAAGCTTTTAACTGCTAGTAATGTTGTAGTAGTAATTAAGATGAATAAAGTCTTATGCCGGTTGTTAATAATAATCAACTAATGAAATTAACCTAACAGCCAGACAGAGATCTGACAAAACTATGAACTGAGAAAGACGTACTTACTAAGACAATCTTTTATTTGGTAAACTTCTGGCTCTCACATAAACGAAGATCTCTTTACACACGAAACAAAGCTCTCACGCACATAAACAACCGCTCTCTCTATACAACAACAGCTCTCTGACACAAAAACAACAGCTCACTTCGTACAACAACAGCTCTCTCCGTACAACAACAGCTCTCTCTACGCACATCAACAAAAAGCTCTCTGTACGTATCGTTGAACGCGCCTATTTATACTGGCTACCACCACGTCATGACTTACACTCATTGCCAGATCTCATTCAGCGGGAGAAATAACATCTCGTTCAGTAAGAAGATAATTTACATAGTAAAATAAAATAACCAGAGATAGTAAAAATCAAAAGGAAAGTGAATCTAGAGTATACGTTACAATCGGTTCACTGGTATAGTGCTACTATTTACTACTTAATTGGTGTACTGTTCCTTGTTATCAATCTCTCATGCGTATGTTAAGAATGTCCTTCGATATTTCGACCAAGTCTAGTTTCACAAAGTTTAAGATTCGGCAGGGAGTGATGTATTTATGCGCACTGACTATTTGCAGAGTACGGCAGTCATCCAGCTGAACCTTCCACTGACTGAGCTTCAGAGTCTTGCTTTTTTACGCTTTCTAACCGTAGATTGAAGAAGCGTATATGCTCCAGCTTTGTCCGTTTGTCCGTCCGTCTGTCTGTCGGCACGATAACTCGCGTAAAAATGGTTCGATTTCGATGAAATTTTAGTATCTGGTATGGAACCACCTGGGAACGAACCCTATTGAATATGGACGAAATGGGATCAGAGGTCACGACATAGGAGCCGGATTCATTCCATTGCCCTTATTCATCATAACTTGCGTAAATATGGTTCGATGTCGATGAAATTTTTATATGAGATAGGGGATCACCTGGGGACGAACCCTATTGAAAATGGACGAAATGGGGTCAAAGGTGATGGAATCCATTCCATCGCCCTTATCTCATACTATTAAAGAAGCACTTCTTGTACGTATGTAAATTTTATTTTGAAAACGGCAGTAAAAACTATATATACATGCTTTCGTTAACGATCGGTACACGATTTTTGCAAGATTTCGACGACTTTCCGGTAGTTGGAATTACTAATGAAAACATAGCATAATAATGAATAAAATAACACTGACTGAAAAGTTTTGTAAAATGTCAAAGCGCTTTTCCCTTAAGATTTCACACTATGTTTTTATAAATTTGGTAATGTATGTAATACCTCTGGTTTCTCAACACTGCTTCGGTCTCAAACAACAAACCAAGCTGATAGTTCTGTATTATTGTTTTTGATTAGAGGTTTAACGACCACCGTGAGCAACTCAAGGGTTTATAAGCAGTCCCTCATCCCTAATTTAGGGCTACTAACTCCAGTAAAGGAAGAGAGGCAGTGCCGTAAGACAAACACAACATCCATACCTCTCCGAGATTCCAACCGGGACCCGTGTCGGACGAATGGTCAGAAGCCAGCATTTTAACCACTGCGTCACCGGGGCGACACTTTGTCGGATAAAGCCTTGTAGGTGAAGCTTTTTTATGTAAGCGGGGATTCGGCGATAGAAGCTTTGCGAAAGTTCCGAACACAGAAAGGACTGAAGAAGGGTCAAGTTTCTACCACTTGTACCAGTTTGCAGTGTCAGTGGGGCGATTTGAGGGTACTGGTACTGTATTGGTTTGTCCCCTGTGCAGGAGATCAAGGTTAAGGGAGTCCCGTTCGAATGCTGTGGCATCCTAAATGGAGAAATTAGCATCTCCAACGACAAGTGGAACAAATGTGAAGCTGCGAAGCGCTAGGGCATACCAAGAGCTTCGGTAAATCGTATCCTTGACGATGTGTTAAAAAGTTAAATCTGTACCCATACAAACCGCAAACTTTACACCAGCTGTTACAAGTGGATACCACGCAGTGGGAGACATCTTCTACATGGGCTCTGTTAAAGATCTCTGAGGAAACTCCAGTGGTTTGTAAATGTGTTGTAGACAGACGAAGCTCATTTTTCGTTACGCGGATTTATCAACACAGATAAATTGCAGCATATGATCACAGGATAATCGACAAGTACACAGTGGAACCAACGCATTCACCATGGTGTACTGTGAATTTACTGCATTCGTCATTCTAGGGCCTTCGCTCCTCTAAACCTTTGCTCCACTGATAACTTTCTTAAATCATTTGAAATGCAAAAATGCATTAAGCTGTCTTACATTTTGAAATTTCCGCACAGAATGATCATTATAAGCAACAAAAGAGTTTATAATTTTAGATGTGTCTGATTTACATTCCAGAGAACCAACACGCTGTATTGTGGAAATAAAAGTAGCTTATATCTTTTTTTTCTTTTTAATAAATTGATGTTCCATGCGAAGATCAACTGTTGGTCTTCACATGCAATATTAATTTTTCCCACCAGCAACTACAATAACTTTGGATAATTGCTTATATTTTGCTAACTTTTTTTCCCTGAGTATAAATAATAGAACCGTATGGAACTCTTATCACTCGCTTTTCCATGATCTTTGATAGTAACAATATTCATTGTGAGTAATATTAATTTGTAACATAAATGTAAAAATGGATTCATGCAAACTTGAGATTCCAAACTTGACTGTCCGTGCAAGTCTACACAGGTTCAGCAGATGTTATCTCTATGACCGTATTTCCCAAATTTTCGTCTCCCGTCGTGTATTATCTATTCTATAAGTTTTTTTACTGTAAGACAAGTTGTGAGAGAACTGCTGAACGTAAGCATATGGTTGAGGTATCCAAATAAAAATCTTACCATGTAGATGTGCCAGTCGAAAAGAAAAATGAGATTGGGGCAACGGTTTGGGCGTTGTGGGGAGGCAAATTTCCCATGTAAAGTCTATGGGAGAAGCGTGTGGTTGACATCCGATAGCCTGCGGTGGACTCACACGCTATTGAAGGCGGAAGTATGGAGGGACTCAGATAGTCCAAAGTCTCTTTCTCAGCGAACCGTTGTCCGAAACAACGCTAACAGGAATTTGTTTGAAAGTTCTTATCGGAACAGCGAACACTCGAAGACCTGATTGCGTTGTGCCATTGGACTGTGTGATGTATGCATACAATTTAACATTCATTCGATCCAGTTTATTCACGTAGGTAAGACGTTTCTCATTATGTAAAGATGTAAATAAACGTTTCATAATTATTTTCAAATAAAAAAACAAAAAAGAAACTATTCGTCGATTCCGATGGGTTTCGTCTACCGTTTTCGAATCCCGGTGAGGCATGGATGTTGTGTTTGCCTTACGGCACTGGCTCTCTCCTTTCCCTGGAACCAGTGACCCTAAATTAGGGACGGGCGACTAAATGCTCACGGTGGTCGTTAAATCTTCAGTCACAAAAAAAATCACGAACCTGGACTATTGTCTTTACTGAAGTAGTTGAATTAATTTGTCAATCAAATAAAGTTTACATTTGTTGTTTCATATGAGTTCATCACTCAAAAAAAAAAAAAAAAAATTGCCGTCGATTCCGACGGGTTTCGTCTAGTCAGTTTGAAAGTTCTTGTGGATCGTAATCAAAATCTGGTGGGTTTATGTTAAAGTGTGTTCTAAGAAACGAGGATGACGTAACACACAGCATTTGAGAAATATGCTAATAATCACCAAATCCGCTTCTGAATAAACTAATATAAATAAATAAATCAACGAAAAAATCGGCAAATCATTCACAACGAGATTAACCCTCAAGGAAACAACTAAACGACTTCTTACTGCTTGCCTCGGTAAAGCAAGAGTTCGAAAGTCACCACGGAGAGAGAAATATGACCTCGACATTCGTCTGTTTTTCTCTCTTGAAGTACAAGCAGGTAAAGAAAAAAGTTTTGCATGCCAAGTGTTTATTTAACAGAAGAAAGAAAAATTATAGAAGGAGTCGGCGAGTAACAGCCAGTTGGAGATAATGAACAGCCATTTTGCAGCCGGCACCTAAGAATCGGCAATAAAAAATAAATATACATGTGGATTATTACGTACTAATGGAGGACTATGTCAAGTGCCTGGTTCGGCGCCAGTACTTTTTTTAAGAATTCTTATGTGGACGATAATGCATACTCCTTTTTGTTTGTGTGCTGCAAGGAAGGTAAACTTTGCACATACTGTAAATTTTGTTTTCTTCAGATGTTAGGCTTGATGCTTCAGAACTTTTGATCTACGGTTTGTAAATCAGAAATACAATCTTGTGTTGCGTCTGTGAGTTGGAAATCATGCAACATATTTTTTAAAAAATAATTGGTTTTCAAAAGGCGTATTTATTTTAGCGTTCATTAGACAAATATTATTTTTTGAAAAGTGTTGTTTGTTAAGCATTAATTAACCAGAGATGTTAAACAAGTTAATATTTATGTGCTGAAACGTGAATTACAATTTGAGTGCTGTTGTCTTCTTAATTGCTCGCAATCTTGAGTTACGGACTCACTTCAGTCTCGTCCTGGCCGTTGCGTTAAAATTGGTATTCAAGTATTTTTAAGCATGTTTTTGGTCATGATGGACAGCAGCATGTTTAGATGGACTCTGATCGGAACCAAGTCTTTTAAATTTTGTTATTAGTATGTTCTTGGCCATGATGCGCAACAGTATATTTAGGTTGACACTGACTGGAGCCAAAGCACTTAAATCTGGTTATTATTACGTTTTCGGCCACGATGCGCAACAGTATATCTAGATGGATTCTGACTGGAGCCAAGACACTTAAATCTTCTTGTTCTCAAAGACTACAGTCTTGTGACGATTATATATATTAAGATTTTACAACGTAGTTTGTCACAAATATTTGTTTTTTCTAGTTGACCATGGTTTTGCTGGGTATTGGATACGTAGTTTGTCACAAATATTTATTTTTTCTAGTCGACCAAGTTTTCGCCGGATATTGACCAGCGAAGCTAGGTAATACCCAGCGAAACCAGCTTAATATACACTTAAATCTTGTTATTATTAAGTTTTTGGCCATGATACGCAACAGCCTATCTCAATGGACTCTGACTGGAGCCAAGGCACTTAAATCTTGTTATTATTACGTTTTCGGCAAAGATGCGCAACAATATATCTGGATGGACTCTGACTGGAGCCAAGGCACTTATATCTTGTTATTATTAAGTTTTTGGCCATGATGCGCAACAGTATATTTAGATGGACTCTGACTGGAGCCAAGGCACTTAAATCTGGTTATTATTACGTTTTCGGCCACGATGCGCAACAGTATATCTAGATGGATTCTGACTGGAGCCAAGACACTTAAATCTTCTTGTTCTCAAAGACTATAGTCTTGTGACGATTATATACATTAAGATTTTACAACGTAGTTTGTCACAAATATTTATTTTTTCTAGTCGACCAAGTTTTCGCTGGATATTGACCAGCAAAGCTAGGTAATACCCAGCGAAACCAGCTTAATATACACTTAAATCTTGTTATTATTAAGTTTTTGGCCATGATACGCAACAGCCTATCTCGATGGACTCTGACTGGAGCCAAGGCACTTAAATTTTGTTATTATTAAGTTTTTGACCATGATGCATAACGGCATATCTGGATGGACTCTGACTGGAGCCAAGACACTTAAATCTTGTTATATTTAAGTTTTCGGCCATGATGCGCAACACTATGTTTAGATGGACACTGACTGGAGCCAAGGCACTTAAATCTTGTTATTATTCATACATCTTCGTATATAAATGTATAAGCGGCGAATATAATGTTTCGCTGTAACATTTGAATAGGGAAAGACGTGCCGATAGGACACATTTGCCAGGAAATGAAATACAGAGGACCTTGACGACAAAATAAATTGCTAGAAATTTAATTATCAAACGTGTACAAAACGTTGCAAGAACTTGCAGTTCAGGGATTCAAAGGTCGCACAAAGCAGATTCTGAGGTAAAGGATTGCGGACACCTGCTGTAAGGCATAAGTGCGAATAAACCATATATAAAAAATGAAATACAGGTATTTTAATACATGAAATTAGCACGGTATATCGGTATTCAAAGTATCCAAATACAGGTATTCGAATCGCTATTCTGTACTGTTCCACTTACTCGAGTTAAGTACGGGCAGCCTTTGTACATGTAGAAAATGCCAAGAATGAAAAGCAAAAGAAAAATTCCACTTTCTTGATCCGGGACGTTGTGCATCAGCCATTTTGACTTCTCCTGTGTTTCGTTGAAGACTTTCCATAAGCTGCTACTTGACTTGGGCAGGAGGCGCTCTATACAGAAAGATATGGCCCGCATGATGATTACTGTTGCACTCTGGAAATAAGAGAACATAGCCTTTTTACGTATTCAAGTAAATGAGAAATAAATAGAGATTGTTTACCATACGAGTGTGCCGATTTACGTTTAATTGGCGTAAGAGTACAAACTAAAAAACTAGAACGTTAGCTTTCACCGCCGAAGACGGGCGGCTTCATCAGGCTAATGTTTACAAGGTTGATTCTGTGCTTTTACTAGTATCAAGGTTGTTTACTAGTATGATTCTGTACTCAACCTTGTAAATATTAGCCCGATGAAGGTGCCCGTCTTCGGCGGTGAAACTAGCGTTCTAGTTTTTTAGTTTGTACTCTTACGCCAATTAAACAAAAATCGGCACGCTCGTGTTGTAAATATTCTTGGGTATTTGCAGCCCATTTTTCAAAACCTTGATAAACAGAGATTATTTCGCACATGAAACGGAATCGTTTAATTTATGCAGAATGTTCAAAATAGGTGTTCTTACATGTGTTACATAACTCATCGAAACCTGCGTTAAACAAAGAAAAGCAAAATGCCGAATTGCTCGCCATATCACTCTGGAGTAGTACTCTTCACTGCAGGGCCCGATTTGCACAGAATCGGGCCCTGTGCAAATCGGGCCCTGCCGTGAAGAGTACTACTCCAGAGTGATTGGGTGGGAGGCTTTATCGGACCAAGAATTGGGTGGGAGGCTTTATCCGGCCAAGCACAAGATAAAGCCTCCTACTCTTCCACATTCTTGAAAGAGTAAGTACATTTGTCGCCACTAAATATTATCAATTAATTTAAAACTCAATTTAATAAATGGGACACTGTGCGGGGAAAAATAGGAAATAATATCTACTTTTATTAAATCTTAATATTAGCAAGGAATTTCACACTTAAAAACATAGACGGGTAAGTAAAACACTATTTCATAGTTCAGTATTGCTATTTTCGCATTTAATTTTACTTGCTTACACACGTAGCAACTAGCAAATAACATTAACAAGCAGGGTTGCGATTATTGGCTGCTCATGTGGACTACTGTTGTTCCGACACGACATGACGTCACTGAGTTGCAGTTGAAATGAGGTGGTAGTGAAAGAGCCTAGTAAAAACACCAGTGTTAGTCTTCATTACAGGAAAAAAGGTCTTTTTTTCCCCCAAATGTTTAAAAAGAATGTTTTTTTTAAACAAAAAGAAAACTCCAAATGTTTTTTTTTCATTCATAATAATTAATTAATAAAAAAAGCATAATTAATTATTTTTTTTGCATTGCGATTCTGGGGCCCCTAAAATCCGTGAAGCAGGGCCTGATTTCAACCCGGGCCTTGCGAGCCTGGGTGAAAATCAGGCCCTGCTTCACGGTTTGAAATCCGGAAATTTTCAGTTTCTGAAATCCGGACTTTCAGTGTCCAAATAGTTCGGATATCCGGATTTCAAAACCGAATATGTGAATTTCAAAATTTGAACATCCAGATATCTGAAATTCGAAAACATTCAGATACAGCAATTTGGATTTTAAAATAGAACTAATATTCGTATTAGAAAAACCAAAAAGCGAAAATTCTTACTTCGATTCCGAATGTAAAAAGCGGAAGCTATCTGTGCGTACCGTCAGTGAAATAACGTTCGCTTGTTAGCCGTTTTATATCTTGAAACTGAGAGAAAGTGTTTTTAAACTCTTTTTGCCTGTGTGTCTGTGATCCTAGAAGGAGACAGCAGCGGAAAGGAATAAAAGAACATGTGTTACAAACTAGACGAAACCATATATAATACAATCTTCCTTCTAAATGATATTGCACTCTACCAGAGATGGTAAAAAAACAACAACAACAGGAAAACTGCTTTGTGGCGGTGCACAGAGTCAAATTACGTTATAGATGCACAAAATGTGTCAGAAAGGCATGCGAAATTCGCTACTGAACGTTCAGTTCTGAGCTATGTGATGAGCACCGCTGCGACAAGCCTTTCCACAAACACCCGACGTTTGTGGTGAAGAGCCTGGTTGCAAAAGTGTCAAGGTTAACATCCCAGTTTTTTCTGCGTGATTCCCGTTTAATAATCGAAGTGATCTTTCATTTCATTTTTATTGTGGCTAGGGAGGCATAACAAATAGTTGCAGAAAGCTTTATTCAGTGGTAAAACCACTTCCATGGAATCAATAAAATAAATTAAACAAATTCGGGAAAATATATATGTGCTGAGTCAAAACAACTTAGCTTGAATTTTTGAAAAAACAACAACAGAAATACGGATATATTTCTGTTCCCAGATATTTTTCCATCTCTCTAAGAGGGAGAAATGTCTTCCTCTATCACGGTAGAAATTACGAGGATCATTACAAGAATAAATCTAAGCCAAATTTATTGGGTGAAGGAATGTCTAATTCTTTTTCTTAAAATGGTAGTTCTTAAAGCGATGCTGAATTACCACGGTAACTTATACCAGAGATGAAAACGGGTCACTGGTCAGAGGATCAACGGGTAGACAATTTCTTGTGGATCAAACGGATTGGGCCAAGGTGTTCCTGACCCGATTTCGACCCAGTTTGATGTCCGTTTTATTTTTGAAAAGAAAAAAAAAATATTTCAACAAAAAATACATACTGTAGAATTTTGTGCTCGATGCTGGTTCCAGCGGAGTGAAAAATGATTTGTCATACAAAAATATGTCCGTCTCTTTCTTAAGGTGGACGTCTAGTGATTTTGCTTCCTATACTTTCAATGGACAAACTTTTGTACACATTTTCTTCACAATTAATGCGTTCACAAGGATGAAAATTTGAACATCGATTAAAATAACATCATATTGTAACTTGTAATACTTAATATTTCCTAAAACATAACCATAATTAAGCAATCCAACACTTGTTTGTATTCTGACGTCATCAATGTACAGGTCGCGCCATCTTTTTTCTGGTCTCAACACCACCAAAGGAAAAGTTACTGATTTTTAATATAATTATGGTTATGTTTTAGAATATATTAAGTATTCCAAGTTATAATATGAAGTTATTTTAATCGATGTTCAAATTTTCATGCTTGGGAACGCATTAATTGTGAAAAATGTGTACCGAAGTTTGCCCATTGGAAGTATAGGAAGCAAAATAACTAGACGTCCACCTTAAGGCAAAGAAGATTTCCATCAACCGACGAGACCATATCATAAAAAGATACTTCCTATGCGTTTGTTTTAAGTGTGATTGTCCGGAGCAAGATACAGGCAAACGTCTGTCGCCTGCTTCTCTTGAGATTAATTTGTTCACTCCCCGCGTGTCACATTGGAAGACCGAAGAGTTACTATTTTGCATTGTGCATTCAGAGGTTTCCGTTTGACGTGCTAACATCCCGTTCCATTGCAGGTTGTGTTGGAATTAATGCCCCTCTTGTTAATATGGATGCATTTAATATTAAGAAGATTGAAAAAGGCGTCGAAGCCAACAAATACATTCTTGTTGAAAACAAAAAAGGGAAGAGTGTATGCTGGAAGTTGTTTCGCCTCATTCAGAAACCACGATATGTTTCAAAGTAACACCAATTTTCACAAGCTTGTGACGAGTTGAAAGTTTCCAAAATGGGAATGTTGATTTCATGAGCATTCCTTCCTTCTAAGGTTCAATGATGAAATCAACATCCACATTTTGGAAACTTTCAACTCACCAGAAGCTGGTGAAAATTGGTGTTGCTGTGAAACATATTCTGAAGCTTGGTATGTTTCCAAGAAAGCAGCAAAAACTGAAATTAAACATAATTCAAAACTTTTGACTGTAGCAGCATCAGAATTAGGTGGAACAGCTTTAGTATTACTGTGGAGGGACTTTTTGGCTCTCGTAGATGTGTTTGGGAATATGTGTAAAACATTTCGGTTATGCGAGGAACGGCAGTTTCAACACTGTCTATAAGTGAGTAAATTATACGTTTTCGAAATATATTTACATATGATTTCTATATAACTTACATCCATATAACCTACGACACCTACTGCAGATATACTTTTTGAACGCCCTGTCTATATATACGTACATGATTATGTACAATTACAAATTGATTTTCGAATTTTTAGTTCAAAGCAGATTTATCCGGGTCAGGTCTGGGTCTAAAATTGTTGACCCGTTCCCAACTCTGGCTATATCTGAGTGATTAATTCTAATTTGTTTTCTTTTTTGGGAGGACAGGGTCGAAATCTGGGGGGCACTTATTACCAGATAAAGAATATAGGAATATTTTATCTATTATCTGACATTTAATTATTTATATAAATACACGGTTGCACCCATATTACAGTGCTAAGCATACAGACTGGTTTGCTGTACTTCCATAGAGATGTGTTGGAGCTCGTTCGCGTATCCCGGTACTTAAAGTTTACGAGGGTTGCCGGTATCTGTAGATTCGAAAGCGGTAACAAGTTTTAAAGAAAGATCAAAACAAAGCGAAAGAAAGGTTGTTTGGCTATTATTACTAAAATAATCAGCCGAACGCTGTTTATGTTACACTGAGAGCAAATGTATCATCTGAGAGTCGCATTGCATATGGGAGTAGAGAAGTGTTATGTGCACAGCCGACTTCGGAAGAAATGTGTTTCTCTGTTTATGTAGCGGACTCTGGAAGTCCCGATAAAATCGTATACAAGCTCCACAGTAGGAAGCACGCTGAAAAAAAAACCGAATAGGAAAAATATTTAATTAAAAAACAAAACAAAAGAAGGAATGAAAGGAAAACAAAAGAACGCCAGGAGAAACGATAAAAATGAGAAACTAACAAAATAAAGAAGGATAGAGGAAAGTAAGTAAAGAAAAAATAATAAAAGAAAACAGATCAGATAAATATCGGATTCCAAATCAGGGTATTCGGATTTCAAATATCTGAGTTTAAAGGCTGCCATGTGGAGTTTTGTGTTATAGCATTTCGTATATTTTACAATTCAAACTCCGGATTTTGACAGCACTACTCTGCAGCCATTGTTTTACTTTTGTGTGTATACACACGGAATGGCCGTCACGTAATTTGCGCTAATCCTCCTATAGTAAATTAATATTATTGGAAAACTAAGAAAATGTCTTTTTTTCCAGGCTATATATCTCTTCCTTCATTTTCTTCGGTAGAAGTGAGACAATTTTTTTATCTTTCATGGGGATTACCTTTATTTTCCCTTTGCTACCTGGTTCTTCCCATTCCTTGGGGGTAGAAGATTTGACAACCGTTGCGAGCAACTCAGTGGGCTATAGGCAGTCCCCCATCCCTAATTTAGAGCCACTGTTCCACGAAAGGAATGCCTCATCTTCGACTCTAACCAATGTGCACTCTGACGAATGGTCAGAAGCCAGCGCTTTGGTCACTGCGCTAACGGAGCAGCAGAAATATTTCCCACTTGCTGGAACTCTATATCAATTGATCTTCAATCGATATTCATAGGACAGCTACAGTAGTGGCCAAAATTGTGGAAACCTTTTGGAAATAGTGTATTTTTGAGGTTTGATTGCTCATAACACCAAAAATTTTTTTTGGAGTAATACTATAAAATTATATATCAATGGAAATACAATTTCATCAAGAATGTAATGCAATAACTTTTATGAAGGATTTTGTATTAGAACAGCAGTTATAAAAAAGAAAAGTGAAACACATAGAAAAAAATGAGATATACAAAAATTCTCACCATGTCTTAGTTGGGTAACCCTTAGCGTTAATTACGACCTTACAACGCCTTCCCATGGAGTGAACCAAGTTTTTTAGTTCTGCAGCTGTTATAATGTGCAACCAAGATTGAATTATTGCTTCTATCAATTGGGTTTGATTACTGGGTTGCTTCTGACTGACAGGTTTCTTTAGTTGGCTCCATAGATTTTCGATGAGGTTAAGGTCTGGGGTATTCCCATGCCATTCCAGCAGTGTAATATGATTATCTTGAAACCACTTTTTGCACACAGAAGCAACATGACATGGAACTGAATCCTGTTGAAACATAAATGCTTCATTATCTTGGAAAAGATTACGTGCAAAAGGCTTCAGTTTGGGCTCAAGTATTTCATTAATGTATTTTTGGCCATTTATATTCCTATTAATCACGCAAATTCTGCCCACACCGTTTGATGTCATGCAATCCCAGATCATAACACTAACGGGGTGTTTCACGGTACATGCAATGCAATCCGGATGCAAAACTTCGCCGATTCTTCTCCTTACGTATTTTATGCCATCACTACCAAACAGGAAGATTTTGGTCTCATCACTACAAATAACACTGTCCCATTGTTCCGCTGCCCAGTTAACGTGGGTTTTAGCCCAGTTTAATATTTTCAACCTTTGTTTGAGAGATAAAAATGGCTTTTTTCGTGGAATTTTAGCTTTTACAACAAATTCCTGCAGTCTGCGCCGAACAGTCCTTGCACTCAACTTCACATTGCATTGCGCCATTTAATCTTGTATACACCCAGAGGATTTTCTTCTGTCACCTAGGTACAGTCTCTTAATTCTTCTATCATCACTTGCTGTTGTGCTCCTTTTCCTGCCTTTACCAGTCTGGTTTTCTAGTTTTGTGGTTACCGAGTCTCCTTACACCCCTTCGAAAATTTAGAAATGCCACCTTTGGTTAAGTTTCCACCAATTTTTCTTCTAATTTCTTCATAACTGAAGCCTTGTTCACTTAATAGTACTATTTTACATCGCTTTCTGGGTGACTAGTTAACTCTTTGCGCCATTTCTTTAATTTTATTACGTTTTATAAGCTCACTAAATGAAAGAACACACACAAAACAAAAAAAACAAAAAAAACTTGATAGCAATCACATAACACACTGACAAATGTCCTCCTCTCAGCTACAATACATGACATCAATAGCTGAATCCTGCTGTGACCTGACTGGCTCATTGCCAAAACAAGATGACTCCTGATTGGCTCTCTAAACACTCATGCTCATTGGCTACATTCAAATGAAGGAAAGCTACTTCATATCAACCTAAGCAAGTTGTGCTTTCTTTTTCTGGTTATTTGACTATAACTTTTCATAGAATACATATACTTTGTTGCATTACATTCCCGATGAAATTATCTTTCCATTGATATATAATTTTATGGTATTACTCTAAACAAAAGTGGTGTTACGAGCCATCAAACCTCAAAAATACACTTTTTCCAAAAGGTTTCCACAGTTTTGGCCACTACTGTAATGTACTACATCAAACGAAATAAAAAATTCAGAGTCCAGCCTACACAATGTAGATCATGAGTTATTTGCGCTTTAAATGTTACAACAATTTTTCTTGTTTTAGTGATGACAATTAGCAATTAATTTAACTGAATTACGTTTATTTCGCAGCTGTAGAATGTTCCTAACTTTTTCTTTACGTTTTGTTAAACAAGCTCTATTAAATTCAGTGGTTTCTTAAAATTCATTGCTACCAACCAAACAGTTAAATTCATCGCCAGGAACTAAAGGCGATCCGTTTTAGTCTGATAAGTTAGCACGTTAGTGCGAATATTTATCCAAGTACAGCATTAAGAAAAAGCAAAGCAACTTAATGATAAAAACTGACAAAGAACCAAAATGGAAATAAATGTCACAAAAAATGAGTGTACTAGCATATGAGTAGCCAAACAATTCGAATCGATCCTACCAGTATGCTTGATTATGCTCAACAATCATCGTGTGAATTGCTTAAAGCTTAATCAAGTGGTAGCGATATTAATGTTCTTTTAATCCTGACGTTCTTCTAATCTTTCGAAATTTTAGCATACGCAGCAGACGAAACCTTCATTTCCTGTTATATAGAAACCTTACATTATGAATAAAGTAAAATTCACCGAACTGTTCTGAATTTTTGTGATAGGATCGAAATGCAATCGTCACTAGGAAGTAATAATTACATTCTTAATATTTTAATTCGTCCACGTAAAATACGGTGTTTTCACAAACTGCAATTCAGCACATTGTCTCCAAGTAATAATTTTTTTAATTGAATCTGACTAGCTCTTGTAAATTTCTTACTCGACTTTACCGTTGTAAATTACTGTGGTTATCCTGGTATGTCATTTTATAAAAATGAATTCTTTTTATAAAATAATTGTTGCAAATATATCCATTACTGTAAGAAAGTTCAATGTTTTCCTATTCAAATGAGCTGTTATGTGATGGAAAAGGGAAATGATCAGCTGCCAAACCAGTGAGATTCAACAGAAGATGAAGACTCCTTGCCATGGTATGAAGAAAAGCGTCGTCACGCCCAATTCTCCTACTGAATGACAGTCCGTTTCCAAGCTCACTTATCCTGTTTCAACGGTTCTCCGAGTTTTCATCTAAGACGGGTATTTAAATAGTGTCCACTGCAATTTGTTTGTTGATTTCCATAATCGTAATGAAGAACCTTCGCAGGGTTTCAATTCAGAAACACCGTGCTGCTCCGTTCAAGCTAAATGCACAATGCTGATTATAGAACAATCATCAATTGGACAAAAACATAAATCACCATTCCACTTCTACCAGGGACGCAACTAGTGAGGACCATTCTGGGGTCTGTACAACTCCTTATCGGTTTTTCACATGCATATTTTCCCTAGTTTGCTTTTGTATGATCAACAGAGATCACGATTTTTTTTTTCAATATAATTAAACTATTTGCCTATATATAGTAGGCAAATATTTTAATTAAATATTGTCTTTGTTTTCTCTTCTCAACCCGTAAAATTTGAGCTTAGCAGTATTTTTACAATTGAATTCAAATGGATATTAAGTTGCACATTCATTAGATCATTTTACTTTTTCTTTTTCTCTCTTTTTCTCCCTGCCTTTGCTTCTGGGAGTCTCCTTGAGGGAGGTGACTTTTCACTACTGGGTCTCAGAGCAATAAATTGTGTGCTGAATATGTGTTAGTACAAAACTGTACAACATTTACATAAATTGCGTCTACACACTATTTACATACGTGATATATTCAGTATTCTTGCCAAAGTGAAAATCCTCCAAATACGTGGCGTCAATGAATAAACAACTCTTTCCCCGTTTTACCAACACACAGCAACCGAAAAATTGTTATTCAGTCACCGCCCGGGAATTGAATCCGGGATCTCTCGATATCGAGCTGAGCGCGTTAGCCTTTTGGAATTGAACCTCCGGATCTCTCGATAACTAGCCGAGCTAGATATCGAGAGATCCGGAGTTTCAATTCCCCGGTAGTGACAGAATAGCAATTTTTCGGTTGCTGTGTGTTGGTAAAACGGGGAAAGAGCGATGTATTTGTTTATTTTCGCCAAAGATGACTGGTTATCACATTCTCGCATTAGTGTTTTCCACTTTTATGCAATTAAAAATATACTAATACCAAAAACAAATCTGTTTTCTTAGACAGATTTTATTGACTTTACTTCCAATACTACTGTCCAGGACAAAATCTTGTAATAAAGGTTACAGAAATTATAGCGCTTTTCCCCTAGAGTGTCTAATGATAAGGCCGTAATGCTAATGCATAACAGTGACGATATGCAGATACTATAAGTCAATAGTTCGAAGAGAAGTGAAGCGACAAGACTGGTAGTATCAAATCGTGACGAAAGGCATATATAAACTCATGAGCCATAATATTATGATCTCCTACCTAACAGTGTGTTGGACCACTTTCACCACCGGCATATCAATTTCGCTAAACCGCTGATGCTGTCGAGTATTAAATACCAGTTGGACAGAATGACGTCCCGAAGCTCGTAGACGGAACGAACCACTACGTCGACCGGCAAATGTTGAATTCCGTTTCATTCCACAAATGTTCCATGGGATTCAAGTTAGAACATTTTTGGGAGCCAGGACAGCACATGTAATGCTTAGACATGATCCTTGAACCATTCCTACATAATGCAGGCCATGTGTACGCGGTGTTGAGTCCAGTGACTTCCGAACACACGGTCACAATGTAGTCCAAGACTTGATCAGAAGCTATGCCAAGGTAAAGTCTTACGGTGAGGGCTTGCGGTAAGGGCGAAGTGATTTCGAGAGCATTCCCCCATATCATGGCAGAGCCACCGCCCCCATGTTTCCGTCAAACCGTGCAATGACGTTGCAACTGTCCATGGGCCACGCATTAGTGGATTTGGTGTTCTCGTCAGTATTGCATGTTGGAGCTGAACCCTAGAATCGTCGGACCAGGCGACTTTTTCCAGTCGTTCAATGTCTAGTCACGGTGTTCCCTTGTAGTGCTGAGAGGCCCGAGACTAAGCCGAAGCCTCGCCCGCGCTGCGACTCTCTCTCTCTCTCTCTCTCTCTCTCTCTCTCCCTTTCTTTCTCTCTCATTGAATTTCCTTCTCCTTTTTTACGCTTTTCAACCGTAGGTTGAAGAAGCGTATATGCTGCATCTTTGTAAAAATGGTTCGATTTCGATGAAAATATTTTTAGCTCGCGTAAAAATTGGTTCGATTTCGATGAAATAAATTTTAGTATGTGGTAGGAGACAACCTGGGAACGAACCTTATTGAAAATGGGCGAAATGGGGTCATAGGTCAGGACATAAGAGCGGGATCCATTGCATCGCCCTTATGCGTCATAACTTACGTAAAAATGCTTCAATAGCAACAAACCTTTATCATGTTATTCCGGAAGTATACTGAACCGGTTCTGCCGAATTTCACCGAAATGAGGTCAAGGCCAGGGCACGGGAGCAAGATTTATTCCACAGCAATTATCCTCATAACTTGAATAAAAATGCTTCTATTGCGACAAAACTTTAGTATGTTGTTCCTGAGGTATACTGAACCAACTCTGCTTAATATCATCGAAATGGTGTCAAAGGGCAGGGCACAGGAGCGATATTTACTCCACAGCCATTATCTTCATAACTTGAGTAATAACTTGAGTAATGATTTCTTCTCCGCTTCTGACCAGATTGGTACATGGGTTCCAGAGTCAACTAATCGGGAGAGAGCGGTGGTTTTGGCATCCACTCAGAAATTGTACATGTGTTCCTTCACTTTGGTATTCGAAGATCTTGAAGTGGAACCGATGTACTCTTGGTCAACCACAGACGGGTCTATCGCTTTGAGTGGGATGCTATATACACCAAATTTATTGTTCTTATGCACTCAGTCTTGATCTTTCCTAATTCTCTGAAAAATATTTCTTGTTTTGACACCAAAACCGATTCCATGCGTTTTACACACATTCTTTAAAATGTTGACCAAACATGGTACAAAACCAATTGAATCCACATTCCTACTTCTTCTGGGCTCTCTCGATAAGGTGATGTCATGTACATGCAATAATTGATGAAAAATGCTACGTACAAGGGAGTCACCTTAGCCATAAGTCCTGGCTATCTCAAACACCTTTTTAAGCTCCAATTTCCTGATTTTGGTATTTGACGACTGAGTAATGGCCCTACGCACATGGAATCTTATGGCAGCTAATTTATGTGACATTGGATGAAACGACTTGGCCGGGATAATGTCATTAGTGGAAGTCGGTTATCGGTATACCGAAGTTTGCAAACACTGAGTTGTCGGGTTTCTCACTAAGGTAATATCCAGAAATGAGATACAGTAGTTCTTTTCACATTCCAAGGTAAATTTTATGGAGGGGAACACCGATGACATAGATTCCGTGAATGAGTGGAGTTCTTCCTAAGCAAATGTCCAGAACAACAAAATGTCATCCACATACCTCACATAAAAACTTGGTACTCTGGGTAATTCTGACAGCAAGTTTGCTTCAAGATGTTGCAAGATAATGTCAGCAAGGATTGGTGACAATGGGGAGCCCATAGGCGCACCACTGCATTGGCGATAGATAATATCTTCAAATTTAAAGCAAGTATGTTTTTGGACCAATTTTAACGCTGACAAGGAGCCCCGTATCTCCTCGGGCGAAAAGAGATCAGTATCAGTTAACTTGGCTTCTATGATCTCATGAGCAGAATCAACAGGTATGTTGGGGAACAACGGGACTACATCTAAAGTTGCCATTATAAAATGTGTTCCGAAATGTTCATAGGCCTTAATTATGTCCAGCGCTTGCATTGAGCTAGACATTGAGTATTGGGAACTTCAAAAAGGCAGCCAAACTCTTTTCTAATGGACGGGTAACACTCGAATGTCCTGAAACCAAGGGTCTTAGAGGAAAACCTTCTTTATGGGTTTTCAGTGTCCCAAATAGTTCTGGCACTCTGGGTCTACATGTTGGGTATAAGCTATCAGTTATGCCCTTCGGTAGCACACATCCACTTCTAAGCATGGCAATAGCTGCCACGGTGGCTGAGATAGGGTCTGATTTAATAACCATGTGTGAGATGTTGACTATAGCTTCTATCATTATAGCTTGATAATCGACCTTATAACGATTTGATGTGACTTATCTGCTTTAATAATAGCGAGTTGGGGATTGTCATGTAGCTGCCTAAGTAGTTTAATTTCTTCCTGAAACATAATATTATGCGATGAGTCCAAAGAATTTGTCCGATTCAGGATTCTGACAAGCTCGTGTCTTGTGCCGTCTTGTTCCACCAACGGAAGAGCTTTAATTATAGCCTCAGCCTGTGGAACAAACTTAAATTTAGTGACTCTATGGACAGGGTAGGCAAACTTGACACCCCTTTGTAAGTCTTCAATCTGGCTTCGGCTAAGGTGTACACTACTAAAATTGATGTATGGCTATATATAATTTGTGACTACTAAGCTTGCAGTAATAGGATAGAATAATAATAACAACTTTTCGCACACAATAAAATGTTTATTATACATCGACTATAGTTTTGCAGAGCATTTGGCCCGGCTTCCTCAGGATGAATGGAGCGTAAACATTCAAAGCATTGTGACATCATCAGAATTTTGACGGTCACGGGTTTTGGTGAGATGTTTCCACGTGCTTGAAAGAAATGGAGTCGACGTCATGTCGATGACAAGCCGTGGAGAGTTCCGGTATATGTGGAAAGCTTTTAATACATTAAGCTTGATAGTCGAGTCCGGTTTATCAACAAGCGTAGCGTTTCCAAACAAAAATGTATGGTTATTTTCGTGACAATTTTGAGCTATAGACGACTTCTTCAATTCATAGTTCCGTACATAGGTCTTGTGTTCCTTCACACGGAAACGTAAAGCCCTGCGAGTTGGTCCTGTATATGAAAAACCACATTCACAAGGTATCTGATAAATTCCCCTGGAGTTTATGTCTTCGACGTAGTCTTTTGGTCCGTAAAAATTCATTTTGTTTATGGGTTTGAAAATAACTTTGAAATTAAAACTTTTAAGGATTTTTGAAATTCCGAAGCAAATCTGAGGAGCAAATGGGATAACTGCCCAATTCTTTTGTAGTGGGAGGTCTATAGGCATAAGCGTGCAGACAGGCTTTGGTTTCCTAAATTTTTGGACAGCTTTGTCTATAACGGAATGGCTGTATCCTCTGTGTACTGCAATTCGTTTAAGAAAATCAATTTCTTTCTGTAAGGAATCCTCAGTTCAGCAGATATGTATTGCACGATATACGTATGTGAAGAAGGCCAAGATCTTTTGTTTCCATGGATTATTTGATTTTGCATGAGGGGGTAAGGAAACAGCAAACTGTTTTCGATAAACTGTTGTACTAAAGGATCCTTCAGAGCGTGACACAAGGACATCAAGGAATGGTAAGCAGCCATTATTTTCAGTCTCATATGTGAACTGTATATGAGGATCAATTGAATTGATAAGTTCAAATAAGTTTGGTATTTCCGAGTTCATGCCATTCCAGAGAACAAAAGTATCATCTACATATCGAATCCACAGGTCAAATGTAACAAGCTGAAATAGTTGGTCTTCAAAATGGCGCATGTAGACTTCGCATAAAATGGATGACAGTGGGCTACCAAGGCCTTCCGTCTGTTGGAAAAATCTTCCACGAAACAGGAAACTGTTTTGTCTTATACAAATTTCCACTAGTCTCAAAATGTCTTCTATTTCCGGTTGGCTGAAATGATGTTCTTTGAGACTTGCTTTCAATGCTTTGAGGGCTCCATTCACTGGGATATTTGTGAACATGGATTTAACATCAAAGGATGACATGAACTGATCGTTGAATGGATGTCGCTTTAGCCGATTGACAAACTCAATGGAATTTTTTACAGATCTTGTGTTCGAAGAAGCCGTTAAACTCGATAGTTTCGAAGATAGAAATTCGGCCGACTTATGTGTAGCTGATCCTATATTGCTAACTATGGGACGAAAGGGAACACCAATCTTGTGTATCTTCGGAAGTGCATAGAAACGTGGACAACGGAATATGAGGGCTTCAGATGATTTTTTTGAGCTTTGGTCAAGGGTTACACAACTTGTTACCACTTTCCGAACTTCCTTTAATTGTTTCTCCGATGGGTTATTTTTTATTTCCTTATAGGGTCCCTCGGAAATAAGTTTTTCGACCTCTGCCTCGTAATGTTTCTTGTCCAAAATAACAACTTGTCCTCCTTTATCAGCTTTTGTGATGATAATATAGCGATTTGACTGCAATTCTTACAGAGCATTGTATTCTTCCTTGTTGAGATTCGGTTTAAATGGTGGAATGGAGTTTGACGTTATTGTCTGGCTAACGCAATGTCTAATCGTTTCTTTTTTATCTGTATTTAGATCGCTTTTTATCACGGACTCCTCAACCGAAGCAATGATATTGGATATTGATACCTTTTTCGAAATCGCAAAATTCGAATTGTAACGTAAAATCCGTTTTTGAATTTCGCACGGGTTAAAACTGGAAAGGTTAGATATTACTTCATTATCCGGAAAGATATCCTCAATTTGTGAAGTAGAATTTTCTTTATGGTTGCTGTTATTTGATAATTTTTCAAATTTTCGTTCTAATATCATTTTATGAGTAAATGACATATTGGAACTCCTTGATCAAGTTTTGCAGTCCAGGTCATGAAAAATCTGGTAATATTTTAGCCAGTAAAAGGTGCAAGTTGTACATTTCGACCTCAACGTTTGCAATATTCTTTCTCGTATCTTTAATGATGGCTCTTAATAGTGCAAACGAAGCATTAGATATGGCTTTGCTGATGTTATGGGAAGGTACCAGGCTGCATTTCACACAGATAAAATTTGGTAGTATCTTGCATCTTTTGAATCGAAGCACGAAGTATAAGTGGTTCAGCAATCTGAACTTCTTTATCTTCAGCCTGGAATGGCATAAACTCGGAAATACCAAAATTCGTTGAACTTACCAAAATTCAATTGTATCTCATATACAGTTCACATATGAGACTGAAAATAATGGCTGCTTACCATTCCTTGATGTCCTTGTGTCACGCTCTGAAGGATCCTTTAGTACAACAGTTCATCGAAAACCAGTTGCTGTTTCCTTAGCCCCTCATGCAAAATCAAATCATCCATGGAAACAAAAGATCTCGGCCTTCTTCACATACGTATATCGTGCAATACATATCTGCTGAACTGAGGATTCCTTACAGAAAGAAATTGATTTTCTTAAACGAATTGCTGTACGCAGAGGATACAGCCCTTCCGTTATAGACAAAGCTGTCCAAAAATTTAGGAAACCAAAGCCTGTCTGCACGCTTATGCCTATAGACCTCCCACTACAAAAGAATTGGGCAGTTATCCCATTTGCTCCTCAGATTTGCTTCGGAATTTCAAAAATCCTTAAAAGTTTTAATTTCAAAGTTATTTTCAAACCTATAAACAAAATGAATTTTTACGGATCAAAAGACTACGTCGAAGACATAAACTCCTAGGGAATTTATCAGATACCTTGTGAATGTGGTCTTTCATATATAGGACCGACCCGCAGGGCTTTACGTTTCCGTGTGAAGGAACACAAGACCTATGTACGGAACTATGAATTGAAGAAGTCGTCTATAGCTCAAAATTGTCACGAAAACAACCATACATTTTTGTTTGGAAACGCTACGCTTATTGATAAACCGGACTCGACTATCAAGCTGAATGTATTAAAAGCTTTCCACATATACCGGAACTTCCCACGGCTTGTCATCGACATGACGTCGACTCCATTTCTTTCAAGCACGTGGAAACAACTCACCAAAACCCGTGACCGTCAAAATTCTGATGATGTCACAATGCTTTGAATGTTTACGCTCCATTCATCCTGAGGAAGCCGAGCCAAACGCTCTGCAAAACTATGGTCGATGTATAATAAACATTTTATTGTGCGAAAAGTTGTTATTATTATTCTATCCTATCACTGCAAGCTTAGTAGTCACAAATTATATATAGCCATACATCAATTTTAGTAGTGTACACCTTAGCCGAAGCCAGATGGGAGCCTTACAAAGGGGTGTCAAGTTTGCCTACCCTGTCCATAGAGACAATAAATTTAAGTTTGTTCCACAGGCTGAGGCTATAATTAAAGCTCTTCCGTTGGAGGAACAAGACGGCACAAGACACAAGCTTGTCAGAATCCTGAATCGGACAAATTCTTTGGACTCATCGCATAATATTATGTTTCAGGAAGAAATTAAACTACTTAGGCAGCTACATGGTATTCCCCAACTCGCTATTATTAAAGCAGATAAGTCACATCAAATCGTTATTATTGATAAGGTCGATTATCAAGCTAAAATGATAGAAGCTATAGCCAACATCCCATATATGGTTATTAAATCAGACCCTATCTCAGCCACCGTGGCAGCTATTGCCATGCTTAGAAGTGGATGTGTGCTACCGAAGGGCATAACTGATAGCTAATACCCAACATGTAGACCCAGAGTGCCAGAACTATTTGGGACACTGAAAACCCATAAAAAAGGTTTCCCTCTAAGACCCTTGGTTTCAGGACATTCGAGTGTTACCCGTCCATTAGAACAGAGTTTGGCTACCTTTTTGAAGTTCCCAATACTCAATGTCTAGCTCAATGCAGGCGCTGGACATAATTAAGGCCTATGAACATTTCGGAACACATTTTATAATGGCAACTTTAGATGTAGTCTCGTTGTGCCCCAACATACCTGTTGATTCTGCTCATGAGATCATAGAAGCCAAGTTAACTGATACTGATCTCTTTTCGCCAGAGGAGATACGGGGCATCTTATCAGCGTTAAAATTGGTCCAAAAACATACTTACTTTAAGTTTGAAGATATTTTCTATCGCCAATGCAGTGGGGCGCCTATGGGCTCCCCATTGTCACCAATCCTTGCTGACATTATCTTGCAACATCTTGAAGCAAACTTGCTGTCAGAATTACCCAGAGTACCAAGTTTTTATGTGAGGTATGTGGATGACATTTTGTTGTTCTGGACATTTGCTTATTAAGAACTCCACTCATTCACGGAATCTATGTCATCGGTGTTCCCCTCCATAAAATTTACCTTGAAATGTGAAAAGAATTACTGCATCTCATTTCTGGATTTTACCATAGTGAGAAACCCGACAACTCAGTGTTTGCAAACTTCGGTATACCGATAAACGACTTCCACTAATGACATTATCCCGGCCAAGTCGTTTCATCCAATGTCACATAAATTAGCTGCCATAAGATTCCATGTGCGTAGGGCCATTACTCAGTCGTCAAATACCAAAATCAGGAAATTGGAGCTTAAAAAGGTGTGTGAGATAGCCAGGACTTATGGCTAAGGTGACTCCCTTGTACGTAGCATTTTTCATCAATTATTGCATGTACATGACATCACCTTATCGAGAGAGCCTAGAAGAAGTAGGAATGTGGATTCAATTGGTTTTGTACCATGTTTGGTCAATATTTTAAAGAATGTGTGTGAAACGCATGGAATCGGTTTTGGTGTCAAAACAAGAAATATTTTTCTGAGAATTAGGAAAGATCAAGACTCAGTGCATAATAACAATAAATTTGGTGTATATAGCATCCCACTCAAAGCGACAGACCCGTCTGTGGTTGACCAAGAGTACATCGGTTCCACTTCAAGATCTTTGAATACCAGAGTGAAGGAACACATGTACAATATCCGAGTGGGTGCCAAAACAACCGCTCTCTCCCGATTAGTTGACTCTGGAACCCATGTACCATTCTGGTCAGAAGCGGAGATCCTCGCCTCACCAAGTACGAAGTCTCAATTAACATTTACTGAAAGTCTATTTATTGCATGGAAGGGACATATGTGTTGTAATGACTGTGTTCCATATGTCATACCTAGACTGTGGACATTTTTGTTTACTGATTACAGTGCACATTACTGTCCAATTTAATATGTTGCTGCTTGACTTAACCATTATTGTATTGTAATCGAATTGTTTCGTTTACACACCAGATGGCAGTTCGCAAATTGCGTCACATGTGAAATTATAAATTGTCTGTATCCAGCCCATACTACCTCTTTTTTATGTATCTGATGATGGATCTCGGTGCTGGGTGTCCGAAAGATCTTATACGTTTCTTTTATACTCAGTGTATTTTAATGAAACGTAACCGGAGGTTCCACGGTGAGCCCTGGCTTATATCGTGCACAGACGGCATTCATTTTATTAGTATTCTTTATCACCTGTAACAAACATAATGCTGATATTAGTTTTGTATCAAAAGTGATCATCATTTGAAATCGGTCACAACTTTTTCGGACACCCTGTAGAAAACAATTGAGAAAAAACTGAATGCTGAATATCTCTAACCGCGTTGTCTCTAGTGTTTCTAAAAACTTGAGGATTTCAAAATTCCGTGAAGCAGTCCAATTATTTTCCTTATGACGTGCACATTACGCCGGGGACATCGGGACATCCCTCTTGCAATCATTTTTCGCGAAAAGATTAATTTTTTTTGCGGGTGCTTCCAGTTTCAACCTTTTCGAAAATTCATGTCACACCTTCAAATCAATACCAACCAATCTTGTCCTGGTTTGACAACCACAGAAAGCGAATGTGAACTGGGGTACAACTGCCTTAGGGAACACTTTCTAATCCTAGCGTGGCTTCAGTTAGAGTTGCGTAAAACAAAATTCCTGAAGCTGAACAGGAAAGGATGGGGAAGAAAGATGAAGGGGAAATCTTTGATAAGACAGTGAAGGTCACCGATCTTAACAGCCTGCCCAACATTTGGAATTGATCCTTCTTTCAAGGGAGAGAAATTCTGATTTCCAGAGAAACTTGCATCAGTAATTTGCATACTCCACATGTCCATTTTTTAAAAATATAATTCATCTAGCTATCGTCTTCCACAAATAGAAGACCTATCATTACGCAAAGAGTTTTCTAGGAAAATAAAAATGTCCTGGATTAAGCTCCGGGAAGCGATTATTTCACAAACGTCTGCGATACTAATAATTATTATAAAGATGCAAAGGAAAATACATTCAAAATAAATAAAAATCAGGTTGTGTTTTGAGTGCAAATAAAATCAGTGAGTCTTTTGCTTTTTAATCTACATTTCGTATGATTGAGCTTCAATCATAAAACGCGATACATGGGATAGAATTTCAACAAAAAACGACAGAAATGTAATTAGGGAAATTTCAGCAAGACAGAATAGGCACCGGAGTAACCAAAACATTAAACTTCACAATATCCCATAGAGTTATGAAGAACTCAATTAAATTTCAACGCACTAAGAACAGACTTTAAAAGAATTTAATAAGCAAACTTCATCAAGGAGTGATATAAGTGACAAGGTCCCAGACAACCAAGCTTTGGAATAATTCTATAAACTTGGGTAAATCTTATTAATAAAGCTTAAAAAATGAGATACCATATAACACTGTGTAACACAATTTTTATTCCTGGGTAGTAGCTGTTATTTTCTGATTGCTTATGCCTACAAAGTATAAAAGTGGCTATTATTTCCCAGAAACTTTGCTTTTGTGACCAAGACAATGATATTTTTGAAATTTTCATATTTCCAATGTGGAAAACAGCAAATTTGCGTCTTTTCTTTCACATAAAGTAAAAAAAAACTGCCAATACATGGATCAAAATTATCATGTATTTATACTACAGTTATACAAAAATGACCACAAGAGATTTAAAAGTGAATAGTTTTTCGAGAGTTAGACTCTATTGTAAATCACTTTCACCAATGATCTCCCAAATGTAGTCTCTCATGATGTTCTTGTTAAACTATCCTTAGTAACGACCTCCAAAATCCAATATACCCTAGTGGATATACTGGACTTTGACGGTGGTCGTCAGACCTCTAACAAAAAGATGCTTTGCTGTATCAGACATGACAGAAATTTCTTCCAAATCTGTAGCCCCAGGAGAAGATGCCGCTAATGCAGACAAGTGCATGGATAGAAAGATTCAATGATGAGTAAACAGAAGGACAAACAAGTATACCGATAACTTTATACTCTTGCTTTCCTTCATCAGTCGCAGAATACACCGTCTGACGATAAAGTTCCAGAGCAGCTGCTGTTACGAGGAAAGTTTAATGCACTGACTCCAACTGTGGTTATGGTTCTTCAGAGTAATCCCCCTTCTTATCAATGCACCATTTTGATCGATCCACGAAATGCGTGAAACACTTTTTGAATTCATTTACCTGAAAACTTTTCATTTCCGTGGTAACGGTTTCCTTGGTGTCCTGAACAATCATGAAACGTCACCCTTTCAACGCCAATTTGACTTTGGGGAACAGGAAGTAGTCGGCGGGAGTTAAATCCGAGGAGTAGGGCGGATGGTTGAGCCTGGGTACTCCGGACTTCGCGAGTAACTGCGTCACCGACAGTGCTGTGTAGGCAGACGCGTTGTCATCCAGAAGGAACCAACTTTCACGTGCTCACAGTTGCCGTTTCACACGATGAATTCTCTTCCGTGGGCGAAAAAGATCTTGCAGGTAGAAGGTACTGGTGATTTTTGCGCCCTCCGGAAACAATTCCCAGTGAATAATGCTTCTGCTGTCAAAAAACGTGATCAGCATTGCCTTGATTTTCGACTTCTGCAGGCGAATCTTCTTGGGTCTCGGTGAACTTGGTACCCTCCACTCCACGCTTTGCCTCTTTGATGCTGGATCGTGTGGAAAGCACCACATCTTATCACCTGTCGTAATGCGGTCCGAAGGGTCCGATTCCACAGCCGCAACGAACGCCTTGAAGCATTCGACTCTTTGCACTGTGTGTTCATCAGTCAAACTGCGGCACAAATCTTGGGCAAATCTTCCTTTTGCCGATATCTACCTTTAGAATCAGCCAGATTGTTTCACGGAAATATGTAAACAGACTTGAAAAACAAACGCCAGCAGCGAAATGTGCATATCAGTGAACAAAATGCTGTGCAATATGTAAATTGAGTTACATACTTAAAGCTAACTGGGAATGGCAGTGGTATTTTTCGTCGACAGTGCGTGTAAGAGGCATTTCGGTGGCGTGAAATGCTTTCCTAGTGTCTCATACATGTGAGTCCGACGATGTACTGTGGCAAGCAATAGGACGACTACAAGCAGCCCAGTCTCAGGCTCACAAGGGACGGGAATATCCATCCCAGAGTGGGTTAACGGTTGTGGCAGCAATTCAACAACACCAGTAAAATGTCACGAAGGCTTGTCCAAGGTTGTCTAAGGCGTACGAGACCTCGTGAGGACCGTTATACCGCTTTAACCGCACGGTGTCATAGGTTTTATAGAGCCTGGCAATTATCTTCGGATCTCTCCGCTGCCACTGGGACTTTGGTATCAAAGCAAACGATATATCGAAGGCTTAATGCAATTGACCTTTATGCCAGGATATCCATGGCTTGTGTCCAGCTAATTTCATTTCATAAGCGTTACTGGAACCCAGGCGAGTGAGCCAATGTTCTTTTAACAGAACACTGGCTCACTCGCCTGGGTTCTAGGATTCTCGTCGGCATTTCATCTAGAAGGAACAGGGAACACGTAATGATCCTGTAAATGTCCGAAAATGAGACTGCTTCGGAGACGACGATCTGTTTACGTATGGTGGCATTATGTTCAACGGCCGCACACCACTCCATGTGTACTCAGGAGGTTATTGTGAGTGCTATACGAACGAAATCCTACAGCCCTATGTCAGACTTTGTCTCTCAGTTCCTTTTAATGAATGATAACTCTCGCCCGCACAGTGTTCAGCTAATAGATGATTTCCTGCAGAGCGAGGATATTCGGCTTAATAACTGGTCAGCCAGATCTCCTGATCTGAGAGACCAGTCCCTATAGAGTATGCCTGTGAGGCTCTGGAACGGCACCTTGCATCGCGCAAGCCACTTCCCAGAGCCCTTCCCGAGCTACGCACCGCTCTTTTTGAGGACTGAAATTCTTTGGCTCCATATTTTATCAACAAGCTGGTGATGAGTATGTATCGTCCTTGTGAGAGTTGTCTCTCCGTGCGAGCTTATTACAGTGTTTTCCAGGTGGGTACCTCATCACCTGACGAAAGAAAAATTGTTAGCCTGAGTTCAGGTGTGTCATGAGTGGAAACAAATGATTGCAAAGGATCCAACCTTTTCAAAGACAGTAATAACTGCCGATGAAACATGGGTCCACTATTTCGACGAAGCGTGAAAGGAGTGTCTGGAAACACACAGGCTCGCCTCTGCCGAAAAAGTCCGCCAAACTAAATCAGCTGGGATGGGGATGATGATAATTTTCTTTGGTCAAAAATGTGTAGTCTACCAGCATGCCGTTCCTCCACAAATTATTGTCAATGCTGAGTATTACATTTCAGTCTTGAACCGTCTGCGACGACACATATCGATTAAGCCACCGGAACTGGTGGGCAATTGGACCCTACACCATGATAACGTCTGCACACATGTGGCTGCTTGTGTTCAACAGTTCCTTATGAAATGCAGTTTTGAAATCCTGCCACAGCCTGCCTACAGTCCTGATCTCTCCCAGTGCGATTTCTAGTGGTTTCCAACAATGAAGGAGAGGCTCCGTGGCGCAACATTCAACATAGATACTGACGTTGTTCAAGCTGTACATGGGTCGTTAAAGTAGCTTCTATAAAATGTCTTCGCCACATGCTTTAAAAAGTGAACTGAACGATGGGAGAGTTGCATATCATCCTCGGGAAGATACTTTGAGAAACAATAATATATAGTGTATTTTGCTGTACCTATTTTTCTTCATTTTGTGTAATTTTACTCTCAGCTATTATGGAACGGCCCTTGTATTTCCGTTTAGTGTCTTTTGCTGATGTAAATACTTTTGGTAGTTCAAAGCATTGCCTCTTCCCTAAACAAAAAATAATCTTAAATGGCTCCGTCAGAGCGACTTCTGTTACCTACTGCTAACGTTTTAGCCCTTTGGGTTCTGTTAGAGCTCCTGTTATCTCACTGTGCGTGAACTCAAGAAGAAATCCTGTTTCCTTAGAAAGACATTTCTTAAAAACTGAGGATGAAAGATATGTGACTGGCAACCACAAACACTTTCTAGGAAAAAATCACTATCGCACAAGCACTCAGCAACTTTTTCTTCGAACAAATGTCCAGAAACACCTTGAGTCTTTATCAGGACTACTTTGAAATGATGAGATCGATCATGAAACGCAGCGTTCCTGCCACGTGAGACACTATCTGTAACTGCAATTTACTGTCCCTGAAAATTTTATCTTAATGCCCAATTCACTTAAAACATGAATCCCATCTTGAAAGTGTTGTCTTGAATTTTCATGAGTGTCGATTTCGACAGCTCACCTATTGCGACTTAAATTATTTGTTATTTTCGCAGCCAAATAAGAAAATCAACATCCAGCAAAAACAGAAAAATCGTTTTTCGTTTTTATCTGCTTCACCCTTGTTTATCTATTTGTGAATCTTTCTGGAGTAAATATAAATTTTTATGTAATGATTCCCAGTATCTTGCCATTTTTGTAATTTTACCCGAACCTGTGATAACGTACTTTTTTCAGTGTGACTACAAGTCAATTTCATCATTAAAACGTCCAAAGAATAATTATCTTGTGTGAGGAAAGTAAACAGCGAAACAGCAATGAGAGGCGGACAAAAAAAATTTTCTTTCATACTTCATGCCACCTGAAAGTACTATTTTTATAAATTTCCTATTTTTCCGCTGAAAATTTCAAAAACAAATGAAAAACAACACATAAGGTATGTCAATAAGGTTTTGTAAATGTCGTCGAAACGCGTAAGACAAAAGGTTGTGAAAGGTGTGGTAACTTGAACGACAGTCAAGTAGAGAGAATATGTCCGTTACCTTCACGGAGCTGTGAGAAAGTGTGTGGTTCAGAGAACGTGTAGCGGCAGTTGATGAAGGTGCACGTCGTTGGCGAGTAAAAGTGGAGCAAATAAGCAATATGAAACTCTGCTTCAAATAACCTAACCCAAATCAAGACGCTCTTAAGATCACAAATGACGGATACCCATCTAGGGGATCAGCTAAAACTGCGGATCTACAGGGTGCATATGAAACTCCCTTTAGCCTGCAATAACTTGCGAACGGAGAGAGGTACATTTATGCAAGTGAGATAACGGTATAGTAAAGCGACTACGCCCGATCGAATGCAACCAATAGCAGCGCTCCTAATGACGAAATGCGGAAGTTAGCCATTGCAAATCGAAAACGAAAAGAGAGAGAGCAAACTTTCCAATTACAAAGTTGTAGAGCAACAATTAATTAGTACAAAAGGACATTTGTTTCACACGGATAAGATAAATTGTCTCCTGAATACCCTAAAATGTTCGAAATCGATACGCGACCTTTTGTGTGAACGTTTGAAGGGAACAGGCATAGGTATGAGCAAATACACACAATTTATTGCATAAATGCGTACTTATGTCAATATAGTTTGATGACGTCAGACAAAAAAAAAAGGCAAACTGGCGCACAGTGATAAAAAGTTAATGTCGAGTATGTTCGAAGAGTTCGCCATTGCCCACGATACACATTTGTATTCGTGAAAGTAACTCTGCATGCACATTCCTCAGCATGGAAGGTGTCACACTATTGCAAGCATCTGTACCACGACGACGTAGATCCAGCAGACTTGTAGGCACTGTTGCATACACCAGATTTTTTGAGTGAAGCTCGCCATTCTCACACAGCGTACGTAGACCTAAACTTCTGATTAGGTACATCCTGCTACTGGTTTTTTATATCGTAGGTACGGTACAACGTCACAATCTGCATTTGCATACGGCTACATTTGCGAAATGTGAACATGCAGATTCGAATCGTCGCACATCGATTTCGGACGTTTTAGGGTATTCAGGCGACAAATTATCTTATCCGTGTGAAACAAATGTCGTTTTGTACTAATTAATTGACGACCTACAAATTTGTAATTGAAAATTTTGCTTTATCTCTTTTCGTTTTTGATTTGCAATGGCTAACTTCCGCATTTCGCCACTAGAGGCGCTGCTATTGGTTGCATTCAATCGGGCGTAGTCACTTTACTATACCGTTATCTCCCTTGCATAACTCTACCCTTCTCCGTTCGCAAGTTATTTCAGGCTAAAGGGACTTTCTTATGAACCCTGTATATGTTGCAATCAGTGAAAAGCAGACAATGAATAATGTTTCACTATGCACCGTCGCCGAAGAAGGTCGCATTATGAACACCTCACATACTTTGAGCAAGGAAATATTGTTGGGATGAGAGAACATGGATTTTCCTACAGCGGAATTGCCTCTCGTACGGGAAGAAATGCCAGTACAGTAATGCGAACGTGACGTCAGTGGAGAGATGAGGCTCGGACGCACAGAAATCCGGGAAATTTACCACAAAATCGCACGACTGCACGGGATGACAGACATCTCTACCGCATGGCAATGGCCGATCGCACAGCGACATCCACGGTGTTAGCACAGCAGTGGAGCCCTATCACAAGTCAAGCTTTGTCCTCCAGCACATTTCGACGTCGTCTGTAAAGCCGACGACTGGTCGCCAGCAGCCCGTTGCTGCGTATTCCTTTGATCCTCAACCACAGATACCACAGGCTGCAATGGGGTCTGGAACACAGACATTGCCGCGTGATAATTACCAACAGGTCGTGCTTTCCGACGAGTCACGATTCAACTTGATGTACCGTTTGTGAAAACACAAATTTGTCGGTGACGGCGATCGAACCTGAGGCTCCTCGTTCCGGATCCAGTTCTTTTAACCGACTAAACTACACCGAGGGAATGTATCGCTGCAGATTTGTTGTCTTAACACGTACTTCACCTCTGTAGTACGCCACACATGATGATCACATACGTGTTCGAAGAAATCGTGGCGAACGGCACCTCGCAGCGTCACGCCGGCTCAACGCCAAACGTCAGCGTTTGGGGCGTTATTGGGTTCAATTCGCGAGCTCGTCTCATACGAATTGAGGGAGCCCTCAACAGCCAGCGATACATCAGTGATGCTTCAGAGGCAGAGGTTGTACCCTTCCTTCAGAGTTGTCCTGGCGCTATATTCCAGCAGGACAATGCTCGGCCACATGCTGCCCGGAATGTCCAAGACCTCTTCCGTGAACGGCAGATTCCGCTTCTTCCCTGGCCCGCACATTCAGCGGATATTTCATCGATCGAATATGTCTGTAGCATGGTAGCTAAACGACTGGCCCGTCAAACGCCTCCGTCACTCACAAATGAACTCTGGTCTCGCATAGAAGCAGCCTGGCAGGCTATTCCCCTGTAAGATATCTATTCAAGATATCTGGGGCATGGTAGCTAAGCGACTGGCCCGTCAAGCGCCTCCGCCACTCACCACAAATGAACTCTGCTCCCGCATAGGATATCAAAAACCTATTTCATCCAATGCCACGCCGTGTAAAGGCTGTTATTGTTGCTCGATGTGGTTTCACACGATACTGAGTTTTGAAGCCGGAAAATCCTGTATAGCTCTACAATTATAATCAGTTATCTCTTGTATCATGAGGAATCTGTGATATAAATCTCATTTGAATAGCGCTGTTATTTCCTAGTGTTGTAATTTTCACTAACAGTACCTGTAGTGGTTGGACAGAATAATGTGAACATCATGCTCAGAAACGGGACTTTTAATGCAGCTGCGTACGTCGCAATATGCAAAAATATCCACCACTTTTTGGTTGCAATAGCTCTGTTTAGAACCTCAAGGTCCTGTTTAAGTGCACTCAAAGAGTGTTGCTGCAAAATTTCTTTCAGGGTGACGACGAAATGAGCAACCTAACAAACTTCGAAAGAGGGCTAATTGTTGCTGGCCGGCTAGTTGGTGCCTCCGTGACAACAGTAACCGGTGTAGTGAGGATATTGAGAGCTACTGTGTCTAGCGTCATGACAGCATACAGTGTTCGTGGCAAACCCTCGTCGGAAAAAAACAAGAGCAGCCACAAAAACGACCCTGACTGATAGAGACAGGAGAGCATTAAAGACGATTGTTACCCTTAATAAGAAGACCACGCGCCGAAAATTAGTGCGGAGCTCAATCTGCATCTCCAGACTCCAGTATCGACTAAATCAGTGCACAGGGAACTGCATAAACAAGATATTCATGGCAGAGCTGCTATTGCAAATTCTCTGGTGACCCGGGTGAATGCACAACGGCGACGGCAGTGGGGCCAGGTGTGATGACGTGAGAAAAATTGGGAGATTTTAGGGTCGGAAAGGTGAAAAATAAATACAAGCTGGGAGATGGGACGCCATTTCTTGTCAGCGAGAGGGAGGATGGCGATGGGTAGGCCATGTTGTATGTGCCAGTGGAAGAAAAGAAAAACACAACAAAATCCTTACCTCAGTGAATTCCGCGGGGAAGAGAGGGGCTCCGCAAATGCGCGACCCTGGGATGTCACGGAAAGTTTTTGCTGGGCGCTGTACATTGAGAGAAGCCACATGGCCCAGCCAATCAGCGCTCTGGCACGGGATTGGTTGGGCAAACTCTGGGGTCGAAAAAGTTCGACTAGGCGCGAAAAGTTACAACGGACTTTCGCTCTCTTGGGTCTCTGAGCGTGATCGAGTAAGACGGTTCTTTTTTTCAGTGATAGCAGCGTGGAATATGGAAACCAACCGTTAATAATAATGTTCCAGTGAGGTGGAGTAGCACTGTAGCAGAACCAACCTGAGGGTTTGATTATACGAATGATGTTCTAATACCTGCGGGTTATTTAGGGACATGATATTCAGGCAGCGGTCTGACGTGATCAAAGTTCACCCTCCATCTGTGTTTCCTAAATGTTGTGTTGCTGTGGTATCTCAACAAGAACTGTGTTGTTTTTGTAGCTCAACAAGAACTGTGTTGATTTTGTATCAACGAAAATTGAACACCAGCATATGAACATGCTTGTAATGCAACGGTGTGATGAATCTGCTCCAGAATCTGAGATAAATTCTCGAAAGCGAAGCTGCTCATTTATGACAGAATGTAAATAAGACCGTGTACAGATTATAATTGTTTCGCAGCTCTATGTCATATCACTCACAGATCCTTCACCATGCCTCGAACGAGCGGCTAAGTAAGATACGGTGATCGGTTCATATAAGGTAAGGAATTGATCTGGTGGCAGCTACTAAGAAATGTGTAGTAGAAAGGAAAAGTCATCTACTCACACACTATCCTCTTACATATAAAAAACTATTACGTAACGTGCAATACTACCTTGAACTGCAAACGACGGACACCCGACCCACAAAAAGAAAAAACACCACACCAGGAGCATACAACGTGAACTACTTATGCATTGAAGCGTGTAATGTGGTCGGATGAATCCACATTTTCACTATTCCCCATCGCAGGACGTGTTTACGTGTGGAGAACACCGTCAAAAGAGTACAACTTAGACTGTCTGCTCCGAGCAATGAAACATGGTGGTGGTTCTGTCATGCTCTGGATGGTCATGTCGTGGTTTTCAGCAGGCCCCCTGATCACTTTGAAAGGACGGATGACTGACAGGTCGTATGGAATCATTTTGGCCGACCAAGTCCATCCAACGCTCAGGCATTGTTTCCTGAAGGGAATGCCATCTATCAAGATGATATCGCCCCAATTCACAGAGCTCGGAATGTCCAATCATGGCTTGAGGAATATGAGGACGAACGTTCGCACTTTTCTTGGCCTCCCCAATCACCAGACTTAATCATCATCGAACCACTGTGGTCTGCGTTGGAAAACAGAGTAAGTTCCCGTTGTCCTCCTCTTGTATCTCTCAATGACCTGGAGCAGTTTCTGCATGAAGAATGTGTAACATCCCATTAACTACCATCCAGGATTTGTATGCGTCCATTCCAAAGGAGGATTCAGATGGCTTTGAATGCCAAAGGTGGTCCCACACCCTATTAGGTACGTAAAACCTTCTTTTTCTAGGTGTTCACATTATTCTGTTCAACACCTGTACATTTTAGTTCTGCATGGTAGGAAAATTCTATTCGAAGAGAAAAATCTGTGTAAAACAGAATTCCTCTGGTTCTTTTCGCAGAAGGAGAGATATAATGAGAAACACAAATACAAGAGGATTGTGACGTGCTTATTTTGTACGATAAAATTAGTCTTTCTAATCCGGCTTCTTACAAAGTATTGTAGATATGTGCCCAAATTAAAAACTCACGAACGCATTTTTTAATTATTGCAAAAAGAGGCAGATTCAAACGATTTCAATCTTATAGGCAGATTCAAGGTTAGTATGGCATCTGCATCGCTGTGAAGACACAAAATTACTGTCAGAGTTTAATCGAAATTTTAATGAATAATATTCGTCACTCGGTAATACATAAACTACAGAACCTTAAAATTAGTGTATCAATAGTGTAACTACTTCAGGGTGGAAGTCACTTGTCCTTGAATTAGTGTAACTACTTCAGGATGGAAGTCACTTGTATCAAAATTTTCGTTAAAAAAAAATTCAAACCACCACATTTCCAAAGCTTGCGAGTAGTGATTGCTTCGTTTTGGGCATTTTTTAAACAAATTTAAGAAAATTACTTTCGCTATGGAACAGCGGATCTCACAATTTCAAGCTTCCGTAGGTCTGATAATAGTAGAAAAAGGTCTCTGATGTTAGTATTTCAGGCAAAATTGCTCTAATACATTTTGTGTGCTTCGTTTGTCAACTATAACTGGTAAAATAATATACCTGCATACTCTTTTCTCTGAAGCTAAATCGTTCACCAAGGATGCTTCCGAAAGCGAAGCATTCATTCTTATGAGAAATAATAGAAAATGCAGGAGATAGTGGTTTTAATTCAAAGCTTCGGCAGCTTTTTTTCTCTCTCTCTCTTCTTTCCACAAAGTTGAATTAATCAAACCAGCTCAGAAAGAGTCATTAATATTGTTAGGAAATATTTTTGACACCCACACTCAAAATACTAATTTATAAACACTCACATTTATCCAAATGTAAACAGTTTTTGCTTGACGTTTTTGCTTTGAAGCCATGAAAAAATATCTTCCGCTTATATTTTGCTAACACTCAGTATTTACTTCTAAACTAGTATTTTGCCATATGAAATATTCTCTGCAGAGCTTACAGAGAGACGGAGCTTTTTTTAAGGTTTCAAAACTGGATTTCAGCTCTTAAGGTATTCAAAATGTTTTTCATGAAGTTTTTTTTTTTTTTTTAATTTGTGAATTATTGGTTTTTATACGTATGAATATACATACCGGGTGGCTCAAAAGTCCGTTTAAATCTCAAAACTTTATAACAAAAGAGCAAATGCGTGTATTATATATGCCTCAGGAGCTTTGTTGGGATTAGAAACGAACAGAAGAAAAACAATGCCTCAGGAGCTTTGTTAGGGATTAGGACCACCAGACCACTTACCTAGAGGAACTTTCTAAGACACATCACAACAATCACACATACGCAAAAAAAAAAAAAAAAAAAAAATCTTAGCTGAAATCATTGACCGGGCCCGGACCCTGGCAGCCCGGGCGGTTCCGCCGCCACTGCCCCCCCCTCTCTGGGATTCGAACCTTGGCCCAACCCTTCTGAACACTCGCCACTATAGAGGCTTACATTTTCCCAATGCATATATATATGTGTGTGTACATATCGGGTGGCTTAAAAGTCCGTTTTAATTTCAAAACTTTATAACAAAAGAACAAACACGCGTATTACAGTACGATGTGTACGAAAAGGATAGTAACAGGATTTTGTTTGGCAACGGAAAAACTTTTAGTTCAAATAGTCACCGACAGAGGGGATAATGGCTGCAAAGTTTGCAAATGCAGTGAAAGTCAATGAAAAAACATACTTTGCCTTAATTTGGTGACACGATCCCAATCATAATTGTTCAAGATGTCCTCCATCACAAGGTGTTGCAGCATTCAAGCGTGTGACAGCTCCAATAACCGCGAAATGTAGTTTGTCGGGTCTGACGCGGATTTCCGACTATACTTCGATTCACCCCAAGATGACACTACAGTTTATGATACAAGAACCTAAGCACTCACTGAGCCTTCGGGGACGGCCGAGACTTATGTTCATCCGCGTCACTCCCCGCTGTGGCCTGCTGTTAGCAGCTGTCAATCACTTCCGCCATCAACTCATTGGCATCCTTGTCTCCCAAACACTGCATATCTACGCATGCGTGTGTTGGTCTAATTTTAAAACTTAATTTCTGAAAATAGATTATTTTTAGATTTGTCTAAAATAACTATACGTACTTCTAAGTAAACAGCTAGGACAACATAAAGTGTGATTCTGGTCAATAAATGCGTTGGTTTTCACGGAAAATGTTGGGAACTACTTTTAGTCGCGGCGATAAGTTTTATGTACTTTCCCTTTCAATGTCATCTTAGGGTGAATCGAAGTATAGGCTCACTAGGCGCCCGCCTCGGGCTCCAGAGCTAGAGGAACCTCAAAAACGTATAATTGGATTTCCAGTTTTGTTTTGATTTTCACGGACCGAAACAAATCAATCCTTAGAGCGACCACTTTGTTTGCATTGTCACTTGATATTTTACTTTCTTATATTAGTAACCTTATTTTTTTGCTGTTGCTGATACTCCGAAGTTTCGAGTTCTTATCGATGTACCTATTTTTAAAGGAACGGTTCAAATAATTTAGCGTTTGGTGGAACTATTCACGCTTCCCACACGTTTCATTGTTTAAGCCTAATAATTTACTGACCTGCTGTTGCATAAATTACTTTCATGCTACTTCCAGCCAAGGGAAAACATCTGTGTTGGAACCTTTTCCCCCTTTCTCTCTGAATTGTGATGAGGAGTTCTTGTAAAAACTTTCCTGACGGTCGGTGAGTATGCTTTTTTTTATTTTCTTCGTGGTAGGATAATCAAGTTCTTTTGCAACCCTAATGCTTCTAAATCAGCCTAAACCAAATAAGTTAATATTTAGGCTGAAAAAAATAAAGAAATTCGAGAATATCCCACTATCTATATTTTTCTTATATAATACACTGCTGGCCACCCAAAATGCAACACCAAGAAGGACACGAGATAGCAAAGCCAGATTTACTAGACACATAACAACAGATACAAGGCCTGTGCGACTTGTGAAACACGCAGATATCAATAGTTCGTGTGCCCCCCCCCCCCCCATGGCTGGCAATAACGGCCGCTACACGCCGCGGCATCGAACGAAAGAGGCTTTGGATAAGGGCTTGGGGTATGTCGGTCCAGGCTGCTTCCACACACTGCCACAGTTTATAATGCGCAACCGCGGGTGGTGCTTGCCAGGCCACTCGGTTGCCGATCAGCGACCAGACGTGTTCAATGGGCGACATATCGGGAGAACAGGCTGGTCACGGCAGCAGTGACACCTGGTGGGCAGTGAAGAATTGTTGCACGATGCGTGCCACGTGCGGGCGCGCATTGTCCTGTTGAAACGTGGCCGCTGGCAGGTCCTGCAGGTAAGGGAGGACTACAGGCTCCAAAACGTCGGAGATGTCGCGGTGGCTGTTGAGTGTACCGGCGATGCGTACCAGAGGGGTGCGGGTGTCATATCCAATTGCACCCCAAACCATAACGCCAGGCGACGGACCGGTATGGCGATGCATAATGCAGGCGTCATACAGTCTCTCGCCGCGGTGCCGCCACACGCGGATCCGACTATCGTGGTGTTGCAGGCCGAAGCGGGATTCGTCGGAGAAGACAATGTCGTGCCATTCCGTAGTCCAGGTGCGGCGTTCAACAGCCCACTGCCGCCGCACTCGCCGGTGGTGTAACGTCAATGGTAATCGAAGCAATGGGCGCCGTGCGACAAGTCCCCGCTCCTGCAGACGACGTCAAACGGTACGTGTTGACACAGGTTGTTGCGCAACACACCCTTATTCCTGCGCTAACGTTCGTGATGTGGCAGTGCGAGCCGTCAATGCCCGCCGCACAACATACCGATCCTCTCGTTCGGTGGTGTGCCGCAGCTGCGGCAATCGCTCACGTCAGTCCATATGTCCCTCCTGCACCCATCGAATCCATACTCACCTCACTGTGGCTGGATGTCGTCCCACACGGGCGCCGATGTCTCGGTACGATAAACCGCTGTCGCGATAAGCAACTATTCGTCTTCTGTCGAACTCAGAAACGTGCTGGAATGGTTGATGTATTCTGCGACGAGGTATCAGGAAGCTTCCCACGCCCGGTCCGGCAGCACAACGCACTTCCACTACTTACACCCCGCCTTCTGTGCAGCCTTCTTATAGTGCTTCTCGGTGGCGTGCCGGAGCACATGATTTGCATATGTCCTGCAATGCTAATCGTTTGCACGTCCTCTCGCGAGCGACGCATGCTACGAATTTCAGGCAATCGGATGCTTCATTCTTGGTGTTGCATTTTGGGTGGCCAGCAGTGTAGTATTAAAAGAAATTTATAATGTATTGCAACAACATTTTCTTACTATCAAAGTCGTCCATAACCCCTAATAATTATCAAGTATTCTCACCTCTTCTATAAAAGTGTCGATGATACTCTTACTCAAAAAGCTGTGGTTACTACTTTTCCATTTTCAAACCGGATCGTTTGCATTTCATTCTTATACTTCTGTTTCTGATAACCATAGTGCAGGTACAAAAAAAGTCTGACGCATTTTTGGACCGAATAAAAAAATGCAGACCTCAGTTTTCCGATGAAAATAATAAGAAAAAATGCTTTCAAGAAACTCTTCACATTCTCGCTTTCCTACACTGACTGATGAAATTTTTCTGTCCAGCTTTCTTGGTCCATGGCATTCGCTTATACCATGGACGACTGAATCTCTTCAATTTAGGGAAATGTTCGCCACAGAAAAACTCCTCGACGTAAAGACATCCACCCTTTTCAAGTGACGTTCTGTGCACAAAATGCATTTTAAACGAATTTTCTAATGTGGAGGACATTCCTGTTGCCAATGTCTTCAAGTATTTTATTTTTGTTTGATACCATGCTCATTGCCTACTAATTTATTTGCTCATAACGTAAAAACAATATGATTTTCCAAAGCTGAAGCAATAGAAAAAGCCCTTTTTGTAATTGAAACGCATTCCAATTTTATGACAAATACACAACGTACTGATAAATTTACAGAAACTCCATTTTCATCACCCTTAACGTTAAATTTTCCAAGTAACATTGCAAATGCTTAATTATGATACTTGCTTACTGGTGGCGCAACTCTTCCTTACCATCACATTTGAAGTACTTTTTGAAATATCTACACTGGATGAAGTGTTGTTTTTAAGCTGAATTTGGCAGAATCTGTTCATAGCAGATTCTACCAAATTCAGCTAGTCAGTGGTTGGTGATGTGGTGTGCAGATGAAAGCAAACTGGGACTGAATCTGCCAAGAATCGGCAGCGTAAACCACCAAAACTAACAAATCGTGACAGGGGAGCTCTGCAAAGAACTGGCCGCTCAGAACGAAAATCAAAATTGTCTGAAATTCCGCAAACCCTATGTGAGACTAGTGAGACTGATGTTACAGAGGCGTAACTAGAGCGGGACAGACGGCGCCGTTGCCCCGGTGGCGAAGATCAAGAGAGGGCGCAAAAACCACTGCTTGAGTCTAATTAAAACTGAAAGTCTAACTTTTACATAAGTTTTTGGTACACTTAAAATTCGAATTTCTTTCTTAAAATGTTCAGAGGATTCTAGCTGTTTACATTCAGGAATGAAGGAGTGAAAATCCTCCAAATATGTGGCGTCAGTAAATACACTGGCGCACCCAAGGTGGAGGCTTTAGGGCTTAAGGTCCCCCCCCAGCCCCGTGAGTCAATTCTTTTATCTATCTATCTATCTAATGTATATCTGTCTATCTTATGCACTATATATGTATATATTGTATACATACCTATATACTGTATATCTGTCTATCTTATGCACTATATACTGTATATCTGTCTATCTTATGCACTATATACGTATATACATATTGTATACATATCTATAAACTGTATATATTGTATGCATACATACATACATATATATGCATATATATATACACATATATCATCATCATCATCATGGTCAACCATTATCAATGTACTGCTGGATGAAGGTTTCCCCAAGTTCTTCCACAACGGTCTGTCTTGTGCCGGTCTATTCCATGTTATTCTCGCATACTTTCGAATTTCATCCGCCCACTTCCCATGTGGTCTTATTCTGGGTCTTTTCCTGTCTCTTGGAATCCAGTCTAAAATTTCAGCAGTCCATCGATGGTCTGTCCTTCTGGCAATATGTCCAGCGTGTTGCCTTTTCAGGGATTTTACCCTGATCATGATGTCTTCCACTCTTATCATTTTTCTGATCCACGAGTTCCTCTTCTTATCTCTCCTGGTTACGTCACACATGCATCTCTCCATGCTACTTTGAGTTGTTTGCAGTCTTTGTATGTCTCTTTTAATTAAGGTCCATGTCTCTGCACCATACGTAAGCACTGGAAGGATGCATTGATCAAACACTTTTCTTTTAAGACATAATGGCATATTGCTCTTGAAAATTATGCTGTTTCTTCCAAAAGCTCTCCAGGCAAGTTTTATACACTGATTAATTTCTTCATCAATGTGACCCTCACTTGATATCTACTGTCCAAGATAAATGTAGGTATTGGTTGTCTCCAGCTTTTCCCCATGAATCGATAAATCTTCGTTTCTTGTAAAAGCATTGTACATCACTTTTGTCTTCTGAAAGTTCATTTTTAATCCTACTTCTTTACTCTTGTCAGCAATTCCTGGATCATACTCTGCAGCTTTGATGGGGTAGTTGCAAAAATGACTACGTCATCAGCAAAACGAAAGTGGGTTAGATAATCTCTATAAACCTTTATCAATTTGTTTTCCCAGTTCAGTGATTGAAAGACATTTTCCAATGCGACATTAAAGAGTTTGGGCGATATAGTGTCACCTAGTCTCACTCCCTTTCCAATCTTTATGGGTGCTGTATTCTCAAATAGTCGAATCTTTGCACTTGCATTTTCATAGATGTTATGAATAATATTAATGTATGCATCTTCAATACCGATGGATTTCAAAATTGTAACTGCTGTTGGTTTCACCGAATCCAAGGCCTTTTCATAGTCAATAAAAGCCATTCATAATGGAAGTTCATATTCCCTCGCCCTTTCAATTAGTTCTCTCAGTACGTGGATATGATCTCGCTCTTTCAATTAGTTCTCTCAGTACATGCTGATTTCAGCCACTCCTGAATCCAGCATGTTTTCTCGGTTGAGCCATGTCCATTGTCACCTTCAAGCGGTGTGAAAAAACTTCAGTGAAGATTTTATAAACCACTGATAGGATGCTGATAGGTCTGTAGTTCCTGAGATCCTCAATGTCACCTTTTTTATGTAGCAGGATCATTATAGCATTGTTCCAATCCTCAGGAATCCTCCCTTCATTAAGGCATCGAGTGAAAACTTGGGCGAGTACTTTTCAATTTCTCTACTTGCTTCTTGTATGATGTCTACGGTAATTTCATCTTCACCTGGAGCTTTCACCCGTTTCATGTTCTTGATTGCATGTGCAACTTCTGCTGGAAGTACTCTGGTACCTTTTGTAATGTTTGGAGTACATGTATCATCCCTTTCATGTAGTTTAGAACAGAAATATTTCACTCTTGTCAAAATTTCACCTCTATTTCTTGTTACAAAACCGTCTTCTTTTCTCAGAGCCATAATCTGTTTTCTTCAATTACCCATATGTCAGTTTGCTCTCTTTAGGCTTTGGTTGTTTTCAATTGCTTTTCTCACTAGTTCACAGTTGAATTTCCTTACATCTTCAGTGATACTTTTTCGTACGGTTTTGCATAGCTCTATATATTCCACTATGGAAGTCACATTTCCTTTAGTTGTCCTCATCTCTTCTTTTTTGCATCAGTATTTTGGTTTTTCCTGATCATTTGTTCGTATGCAACTTGTTCTTAGTACCAGCTATTTTTGTTGCTATTTCCTTAAGAGCCTTGGTTAGTTTTCCGTTAACTTCAGAGATGTCCACTTCTTCCGACGTTAGACCTTCGAGAGCACAGAATCTGTTCCTCAGTTCTAATTTGAAGGTATTATGATGTTTTTTAAGGTTGGTCGTGTCAATACACTTTGCTTGTTTTATGAACATGCCACGCTTGAGTTTAGCATTGAGGTGCATCTTACATCTTACCATTTATGGTCACTACCTGTGTTGAACTTGTTTAGCACACTGCAGTCTTCCATGACAAATTTCTTGTTACACATAATAAAATCAATTTCACTTGTCAATCCATTGGAATGCCTCCATGTCTATTTCCTTTGCAGCTTTTTCTTGAAAAAGGAGTTCATGATGAAAAACCCTTCTGCCTCTGCAAACTCAACGAGAGTATTTCCACGCTGGTTTCTGTTGCCGTGACCGAATATACCTACTGAAGTTTCATTCTGTTGCCGTTGCCCTATTTTTGCATTGAAATCTCCCATAATTATCTTCAAATGCTGCTTACCTTTATTATTTAGATGACGAATTTCCTCATAAAATTCTTCAATTTCTTCTTCAGGATGACTAGTGGTGGGTGCATAAGCTTGAATAATATGGGCCTGGTATCTTCTCGAGAGTTGGATAACGAGTCGTGCAGCTCTGTCAGAGGAACTTTCAACTTTTAGTAGAAGTTCAATCTATACATACATATACCTGAACACCAAATTACGTGGGAGATAGGCAATGTATATTAGGACGAGGTCCTCTATAATACTGTAACACACGTAGTATATGAGATTCGAATAGACAAGTTGACTTCAATGATAATGAAATATTTATAGTTGAAATTAAGAATATTTCTTTATGTACAGTATTTAAATGTTGAATCCTAACATAGGTTATATTTAGTAAGACATAAAAACGGCAATGAAGCAAATGGAGCAACACGTATTGCGCTCACCTTACTCCGGTTTCAATCCTTCTGGCTTGCAATCGATCATGCTTCTTGTCAGGTGCTGTACCATGTCATTGAAGATATTCCGCGTTGAAACTTCGACACAAATACGAACATCTGCACAATTCTACAAGAAGGGGGTGATGAGTTAAAATAGTTTTGAGATCACTGTCAAGACAAGATTACGTTGACGCGGCCAGAATTTTAGCAGTTGAAACATTTTGCTGTTCTATGCCAAACTGCTATGAAGTATCTAAATTAAAAGATTTAAAACTTTAAAAAATGTTAAAAGAAGTCAACAAGTCCTTCCTCGATCGTCCGAACATGTTTCTGGCAATACTGTGCCCATCTTCAGCGGTCGGTTGTATGAGACATCCGTATGCTTTTATTGTGCTGATTACCTCCTTGTCACCAGTCGACTCATCGCTCATTGGTCCTGTATCCGTGCGTAGGTTAATCATGTGATTTACAACTTTTTGCTATTGTTGCACCATCTGGTGTTCTTTCCTGTAATTTCATTGTTAATCGTTGTTGGATGAGAAATTTTCAACAAATTTAGTTTTTATATACTTTTCTTCAGTTTCTTTTTCTTTTGTTATTATGTATCGCCAGGCAAATGGCAATTCAATTGGTGCTTGTTCATTGCAGTTAAATTCTCTGGTTTTTTCTATCACAACGGACTCAATATCTTTCTACGTGTGTTGTGCGTAGTATATATTTTTGCATTTTCCCACACGGGGATAGAATTATTATTGATGCAATATGTAATAAGAGATGTTCGTTGCTCACCCTTTTTCCAATTTCTCTTGTGTTCTTCCATTCTTGTTTTTAGTCGTCTTTTAGCACTACCTATGTAGATATTATTAATATTACTGGTGTCGTTATTCTTCGTGGGTATGCCGTATACTCCTGCTCTGTGCATAATTGCATTATTACTGTAATCAGCTGTAAGGAATTTGTTATTATCTACAACGCCCTCAAGCAATCGATCAGTCGTCGTTTTTTTTTTTATTGGATTTTTAACGACCACCGTGAGCAACTCAATGGGCTATAAGCAGTCGCCCGTCCCTAATTTAGGGTCACTGGTTGCAGGGAAGAGAGAGAGAGCCAGTGCCGTAAGACAAACACAACATCCATGCCTCACCGGGATTCGAACCCAGACCCCGTTCGGACGAATGATCAGAGGCCATCGCTTAGACCACTGCGCCAACGGGGCGGCGTCGTCGTTTTTACCTCTTGCTCTTATCAAGATCAGGCATACGTCACATGCATTCAACCTCAATTGTGTTGCCAAACGTATTCGTTTGAGGGAAAAGATATTTCGTTCAGCGTGAAGAATACTGAGAATAAACTCAAGATTTACATAGGGAAAGAAACTAAAAAAGGAAAGTTGATCTAGAATATACGTCACAAGCTCTACAAGATGACCTGGACAATTATGCACTACCGACGTTGTCGCAGCACTTTGCGAAGGTCCATACCTCTGTCAGCAAGACAACACCCCAAGTAGCAATTAATGTCGGTCCGATATCGGCTCCATGTAGGTAGCCGATATAACCGATATCGGCTAAATATCAGGGAGGATAACTTTTTGCAATATCGGTCCAATATCTGTAGCCGATATCGGTCCCATATCTGTAGCCGATATCGGCTAAATATCAGGGAGGATAACTTTTTGCAATATCGGTCCGATATCTGTAGCCGATATCGGTCCGATATCGGTTCAATGTCGACTGATATTAACGACATTCAGCCGACATAACCGATATCGGCCCGATATCTAGCCGATATTCACTGCTACTTGGGACACCACATCATATAGCTCACATTATTACAGATTGGTTTGAGGATATGGGCATCAAATATAGTTTGAGGATATGGGCATCAAAAATAGTTTGAGGATATGGGCATCAAATTGGACTGGCAAGCCCAGAGTCATGACCTGAAATACCTACAGAATCTTTGGGATGAATTGGATCGTCGCGTGCGTGGGAGAAGTGATTGTAAAAAAAGTGCCGCACTTGTTACTGCTTTGAAGCCCGAATGGCTGAAAATATCGGCTGAAATTTACTAAAAACTGGTAGAGTATTTCACAGAGACTAGGGCCAAGTGCTTCAGCGCACAATATTAATTTTTTTTTGTAAACTATGATTATTTGTAGACATGCAGGTGTACAGATATCAATCGAAGTGTATTTTCAATCGGTTCCGCTACTTCAAGCGTAAGAAAAATACAACGGCCGTTCGATAAAAACTGAGAGTAAAATCACAGAAAATGAAGAAATATAGGTACAGCAAAATATATGTTATTCTTTCTCAAAGTATCTTCCCTCGGATGATATGCAACGGCCCCATCTTTCAGTTCACTTTTCAAAGCATGTGGCGAAGGCGTTTTGTGGAAGCTGCTTTAGCGACCCCTCTTCAGCTTGAATAACGTCAGCATCTGTGTTGAATGTTGCGCCACGGAACTTCTCCTTCATTGTTAGAAACAATCAGAAATCGCACGGGGCGAGGTCAGGACTGTAGGCAGGCTGTAGCATGATTTTAATACTGCATTTTGTTAAAAACTGCTGAACACATGCAGCCGTATGTGGGAGGGCGTTATCATGGTGTAGGGTTCACTTGCCCATCAGTTCTGGTCGCTTAATCGATATGTCACGTCGCAGAGGGTTCAAGACTGAAATGTAATACTCAACATTGACAATAATTTGTGGAGGAACGGCATGCTGGTAGACTACACATTTTTGATCAAAGAAAATTATCATCATCATCTTCCCAGCTGATTTGATTTGACGGACTTTTTTCGGAGGAGGCGAGCCTGTGTGTTTCCAGACACTCGTTGAACGCTACGTGAGAGGGTCAAAAGAGTGGACCCATTTTTCATCGGCAGTTATTACTGTGTTTAGAAAGTTTGAATCCTTTGCAATCATTTGTTTCCACTCATGACACACCTGAACTCTGGCTAACAATTGTTGTCTCATCAGGTGATGACGTTCCCATCTGGAACACACACAGTGCAGCAGTAATTTGTCGCGTAGAATGCGGAATGCCGAAGTTTTTGAAATATTAGTTGACGCCGCTATGTCATCATTCCTCGATCTTCTTGCAGGATTGCCCAGTGTTAACAATACCCTCCGTAAAAACACTTTCAGGTCAACCAGGCCTAGGATCGAGTTCTGCCGACAAACGTCCCTTTTTCAAATCATGGTACCATATAGAAATCATTGACTCACCCAAACGTTTATCTTTGTAATGTTTTTTCATTAAATCAACTGCTTCTGGAGCCGTTTTATCCCAACGATGGCAAAATTTAATCGTACAACGCATTTCACTTCTTAACTCTGAATCACTCACCTCCATAGCTGAATGGCGAAATGTAGACGTACCTTAAACAACTGCTCAATAACAAAACCGGAATCGTCTGCCACGGCTAATAACTGTAGCCATAGATACTTCCTTAATTAAGTTAGTCGTCTGCGTGAATTATTTTTCCCCTTCGCACTGTTGCCAACTCAAAAAAATTACTCTTAGTTTCTATGGAACGGCCTTTGTATGTTAAGATATCAACAAAACGGAAAGTCTTTATCAGGCAACTGTTTCGAGTAGAACGACAAAACCACGTCATTGCAGCTTTTTAACCAATGTTTCAGAAAGTATTTCCAAACGTTTTAAACGGGAAAAAAACTATAGAAAAAATCTGACATGGAGATCATTAAAATGACAGAAACACATTGTTTTTCAAAAATGCGAACTAGCTTTTCTAATTCTAATTTAAGGTTGAATGTTAGAAAAGAAACGCACTTGCGCACTTTTACATCAAAACGTTTTGTAACTTAAAAATCACATTTTAATTAATTTATTTAAAATCCTCTAAACTTAACAGAAACTTTTCCAATGATTTTGTGATAAAGATAAGCAAAATTATTTATTTTGTTCTGGGGTTTCATCATTATGTTAGATCAAAATATTTTTCTAAGAAATATATTTCCGTGACAATCTCTGACCTATGTTGTCTATGAAAACGTCGATGACGAATTAGAGATATTTGCTAAAATTTCGGTCGTCCAAGTTAGCCCGGAGTCAAGCCCTGATGGGGTATGGGTGAAGTGCTTGGCTTACAGCAATGGGCCTCTCCACTCCCTTGAACCAGTGGCCCCCAATTAGGAACGGGTCACAGCTTATGCCCCTTAGAGTTTGCTCGTTAAACCTCGGAAAAGAAAAACAATTGGTAGTTAAACCTAATAAAAAAAACATGATTGGCCTGCAATAGTGTTGCATGTTCCCAGGGTCAGGTTTTTGTGTAGAGTGGTAAACGCAGGGTTGGTAGAGTTGGAAGTCAGCTCGGGCTTCAGAAACTTAATCATCCCATGAACTGACCACATTTTGGAGCAGATTCGTATAGAAAAAAACTCAATTTAACATTCACTTGCAAATAATAGAATTTGCTATTTACAACATTAAGAGAACTTATGATTCTGAAAACGATTAGAGTACACTGTTGAAAATTGTGTGGTAGGTTGCACCAGAGCGTGGTGCTATACTCCAGCTGCACCACTTTCTGAGAAAAGATACACCATCGTATTTTGGAAACAAAACCCAACAACGTGGATCTAATTTTCACCACGTTATGGTACTAGGTTGCACATAAAACTGTACCATGATTTTGGGTTTATTTTGCACCATAGAATGGTGTATCTTCTAAAACAGTGGTGCAGCTGGTGTAGCACCACTTTTTGGAGCAACCTACCACAGAATGTTTAACTGTTTTAAAATTTACCTGGGGCGTAGTACTTTTTGGTGAAACAATGGCGGCAAAACAAGTCTACGCAGTTAAATATTCTGTGGCAGGTTGCTCCAAAAAGTGGTGCTACACCAGCTGCACCACTTTTAGAAAAGATACACTACTCTGTGGTGCAAAATAAACCTAAAATCATGGTGCAACTTTGCGTACAATCGTGTACCATAACGTGGTAAAAATTAGATCCACATTGTTGGGTTTTGTTTCCAAAATACGATGGTGTATCTTTTCTCAGAAAGTGGTGCTACTCCAGCTGCACCACTTTAAATCGAAATTTGCTGTTTACTCGGGAAGGATATGTTATGATGAATGAAATTCTGATGGAAACTTAAGATACAACATTTGGGCGCCAAGCGAAATCTAGATCTGATTTCTGTATTATCATATCGTTAATTTGTCCTCAGATTTGCAATTCACATCCATCAAAACCTTAGAATGATGTTCATATAATAAATTAAATTTCTGATACAAACTCTGGGATCCTTAGTTTAAGGATGCAAAGGTCGCATCATTTACCTGTCTTCGAATGCTCAAAAACCGTAAAATCCTAAAACATAATTACCATATTGAAAACCATATTCCCAAAAAACAGACTTCCTAAATGCCAAAAAGGAACAGGATGTGTTGCACAACATATCTATAACTTTATATTCATAATCAACACATTCGGAACTCTATGAAACAACACTCATATTGTAGATTATGCAAACGTATTCGAAAACTTCAAGGCATGGGGAAGCGCCTAGGGAAAATGTGTCGTATTTTTAGTGCAATCTCATGTTCATGATATGCGCCTTTCGAAACTTGTAAAATAACACATATTTCAAAAATGTTGCCTATGGTTTGATCAGTGTTGACTTCCCGCAGTTTCCTTGAGCCATTTGTGCAAAAACTCCAGACGGGTGATGGATTTAATCAATCATGAAATTCGCAAGAACCTCGCTCGCAATACTCGAAAAAATATTTTTTTCCTGGTTCTCTCAGCAGTTACCTGGCTCCAAACATGACCTACGACCTTTATCTTGAAGCGATGCACTTCCCTGCAAAGTAGGTCAAACCATAGGCAAGGTAGGTCAAACCAAGGCTTTGAACGATATTTAAAGGCAGAAAGAACATTATAGAATGCAAGAAAATTTTGTGGAATATTATACAGCTACTGAGGTTTTATGTTTACATAATATTCGTCATTACTCACTCGATAATTTCTCCAAGCTGCAAGAACTGCTTTACTCCTTGATTTAATTGTACAGTTTCTGTGTCGCTTGCCGATTCGATGACATTCTTTGACTGTATACACATTTCCCACAAGTTTTTATTTATATGCTCAAAGGGTCACACACCATAGATCCTTCAAAACTGAGTGTAAAAAAAATCGCGGAATCCTTGGAGGAAGGTCAGTGCAAACGTCATTATGTTCAAGATGAAGCCCGGCCCTATATTTATCACTTTTCTTTCAACCTTCAAGTCTGGTTTGAGGAACACGAAATTACTATTTATGATATTAATCTTATAACGAAAGTTCATGGCGATTTTTTTCAGTACCGGCTAAAACTGGCACAAAGGGAAAAATTCAATTTCGTCATTGAACACTTTTCTATTTAAAAGTATTTTTGAAAGCTTGAAAAGACGAATACATAAATATGATTACAGACGACCAATACGTGTGGAAATATGATTTTAGACGACCAATACGTGTGGAAATATGATTTTAGACGACCTCTATGGTTAAACTCTAATGAATTATTATTAAATGTTGTTAAAACAAAATCTTTGATTTTTACTAAACAATGTTTTACACAATTATCAAATACCACCTTCTTCATAAATAGCAAAAGTACTGAAGAGGTTAGTTCTATATTTTACTTGGGGATACTATTGATAACGACCTTAAATGGAACAAATGGAACTATTGATAACGACCTTAAATGGAACAAATGGAACTATTGATAACGATCTTAAATGGAACAAACATGTGAACAACCTGCTTTATAAACTTTCTAAGATCATTGGAGTAATTAGTTCAGTACTAACAAACCTTTCCCCAAAAAGTCTTATTCTTTTATATTATACTATGTTCCAGACACACATCAACTATGCCGTACTAACATGGGAACAGACAACAAAATATAACTTTAAAAAACTTCAAACTTTGCAAAATAAATATATTAGATTAATTGATCGTAAATTCAATACAATCACACAGTTATCACTATACACCAACACAAAAGTTTTCCGGAATAAATATGATATTCTCACAATCAACCAACTTTATTCTTTGGACACTCGAAAAATCATGTTCATGGGAATAAAAAATAATCTACATACTGATATAATAAACATTATTCCACAGACACACGAACTAAAACACATATTCGACCGATTCATTCAAAAACGGAAACTATGAAACAAAGTCTAAACTACACTGGCCCTCATTTATGGAATTCACTACCAATGGAACTAACAGTACTAAATAACTTTAACCTTTTTAAAAAGAAATTAAAAAGTTAGATAATGAATCACAGTTACTAACCCATTAACCAAAAAAGAAAAAAAAAGCCTTACTAATTTCAAAACAAATTACACTTAACCTACTAATCCTGTATTGCTTGCATTTCCGTATACAACACTGATCATGCTTGATGCTTTGGCTTGTCTGTATTCCTTTAATGTAGTTTTCTTTCTTTTTATTTAACACTGCTGTATAAGGAGGTGGGGGCTTATTCAGGTCTTGTTGGTCTTTTCCCTTCGCTTCTTTGCTGCGCTATGTTTTATAAACTGTAATATACTATACGGCAATGCACAACAAAAGAAATAAATGAAAATAAAAATGAAATGAAAATAAAAAGAACGCATTATTTCCTTTCGACGAAGGTTTTTGAAAATCGGAAGTGCTCCCAAGTTAGTCACAAATAATGACGCGCTGGGGAAACAGTTACTATTAATACAACTCGTACAAAAGTAGATTTCACATTACCACAAACTCGTTGTAAAGTAGAAGGTGAATCACAGACCTAACACTTAACTTAAAATGGTGCACATTCAAATACCGATTCAGCACTTGTATGAGCGAAATATCTAATGAGTGAGCAAAAACAATCCCCATTGGCATGGTTCAATTCGGTACACTGCGGTTAAGATTGTTCTTCCTCTGTTAGATATTGCAAAATAAATATTGCGCTGTTGTGGAGGTGTCGGATACAACATATGACTGTTTGAGAGTCGCTAGTGTTGTACAAGAGTAAGTTCTAGAGTGTTTACATTTCATCAGACGCTAGTTTTATTACTCCGCTTTCGTTGAAGAATCAGTAAATTTTCTCGTATTTAAGTTCAGCGCGTTGATTTGAAAAAGAACCTAGTAAATAATGCACATGCATCCATTTAGTACATGCTAAGTGCGACACACATAAAAATTGAAAAGGGAGTGAGACAAGGTGACACCATATCTCCCAAGCTCTTCAATGTCACATTGGAAAATGTCTTTCAATCACTGAACTGGGAAAACAAAGAGGCAAAGATTAATGGAGATTACCTAACTCACCTTCGTTTTGCTGATGACGTAGTCATTTTTGCAACTACCCCTTCAGAGCTGCAGAGTATGATCCAGGAACTTGCTGACAAGAGTAAAGAAGTGGGATTAAAAATGAACTATCAGAAGACAAAAGTGATGTTCAATGCTTTAACAAGAAATGAAGATTTATCGATTGATGGAGAAAAGCTGGAGATAATAGACACGTACGTTTATCTTGGACAGCAGATATCAAGTGAGGGTCACATTGATGAAGAAATTAATCGGCGTATAAAACTTGCCTGGAGAGCTTTTGGGAGAAACAGCATAATTTTCAAGAGCAATATGCCATTATGTCTTAAAAGAAAAGTGTTTGATCAATGCATCCTTCCAGTGCTTACGTATGGTGCAGAGACGTGAACCTTAACTAAAAGAGACATACAAAAACTGCAAACAACTCAAAGCAGCATGGAGAGGTGCATGTGTGACGTAACCAGGAGAGATAAGAAGAGGAACTCGTGGATCCGAAAAATGACAAGAGTGGAAGACATCATGATCAGAGTTAAATCCCTGAAATGGCAATGGGCAGGACATACTGCCAGAAGGGCAGACCATCGATGGACAACCGAAATTTTAGAATGAATTCCAAGGGACAGGAAAGGACCCAGAAGAAGACCACATGGGAGATGGGTGGATGAAATTCGAAAGTATGCAGGGGTGACATGGAGGAGACTGGCACAAGACAGACCGTTGTGGAGGAAACTTGGGGAGACCTTCGTCCAGCAGTGGATTGATAATGGTTGACAATGATGATGATGATGATGAAGTGCGTAAAGTTTGTTTAAATAATTGGTGGGAAAACGTTCGTGGCCTGCATAAACTGGTTTCCATAATTTAAGGAAAAACAGAAAATCGCAATTATTTTTGAAAGAAGAGTAGGAAATGCAAGAAACTTTGACATATGAGCTGAAATTTAATAGCGGAGTCAAGGTATCGTATCCAAACGAGTGGGGATGGCATCTGTTTACGCAAAGGAGCCGCAGCATAAAACGGGCTGTTGCGGAGGTGTGCGTTATCTCGTTTGTGGAGTACATCTGAGTCAGCAGATTTGTTGTAACTGCTGTGAGGCATCATTTAACAAATGAACTGAGGTGGAGAGCGATCGGAAGACCAGAGGCAGGACAAAGACACTTGGAAATTGCAAGATGGCTGCATGAGAGCCCAGATCGTCTGTGGTCCACCAATTTCAAAATGCGCAATCAGCTTCTTTAAGGTACAGTGAAGGAAGGCCTAGAGACACAAAGTCCGTGGAAGACCGATGTCTCTGATTAAGTACACGAAGGAACAGGACAGTTACGCCGACACAGCAACGATCTGTCCTAGTTGAGGCTTCCACTGTGAGTAGAAGGCTTCACGAAGGAGTTCTTTATGCTAGGCAACCAGTACTCTACATGTCCCTTATGCCCCGTCACAGGACGGGGCGTTTAAATTGTACAAGACTTCAGGTCACTTGGCCAGAAAACCAATGGAGGTCAGTACTGTTCTCAGATGGATCCAGATTTTCTTTGCAGAGCGATTCCAGGCTTGCTCTAATATGAAGAAAACCAAGAATACCCTACCATCTCTATGAGACCCGTAAATGAGACGGTTGTGGTGGTGGTAGCTTGCTGGTTTGGTGTGGCATCTCGTTAGGTGGACGCACATACCTCTACGTGCTTCCAAGAGGAACCATGAATGATCGACGCTATAGAGATGATGTCCTGGACCCATATGTCTGGCTTTATGAAGGATCCATAAGCGATACATTTTACCTACAAGACGATAACGCTCGTCCCCGCCGATCGATGCTGGTAGAACAGTATCTTTAAAAAGAGACAATTGTCCCCATGTATTATCCAGCCGCGTCTCTCGACGTTAGTCAGGTCTAGCATGTCTGGAATGCTCTAGGAAGAACTGTTGCTGTCCGCAACCCCCCTCCACAAGACCTGGAGGGGCTTAGACAAGCTTTGCAAGAACATTGGTCGTTGCTACCTACTGAGCTCCTACACACCATCATCAACAGCATGAAACATTGCTATGAGGTCTGCATTTCTGTGAGCGGGGAACTGGAGGGGCTTAGACAAGCTTCCCAGGAGCAGTGGTCGTTGCTACCTACTGATCACCTAGACACCATCATCAACAGCATGAAACATCACTATGAGTCCTGCATTGCTGTGACGGGTGCCATGGAGGGGTTTAGACAATTTTTGCACGAACAGTGGTCGTTGCTACCTACTGAGCTTCTAGATACCATCATCAACAGCATGAAACATCACTATGAGGCCTGTGCTGTGACGGGTGCCATGGTGGGGCTTAGACAAGTTTTGCACGAACAGTGGTCGTTGCTACCTACTGAGCTCCTACACACCATCATCAACAGCATGAAACATTGCTATGAGGTCTGCATTTCTGTGAGCGGGGAACTGGAGGGGCTTAGACAAGCTTCCCAGGAGCAGTGGTCGTTGCTACCTACTGATCACCTAGACACCATCATCAACAGCATGAAGCATCACTATGAGGCCTGCATTGCTGTGACGGGTGACATGGAGGGGCTTAGACAAGCTTCTCAGGAGCAGTGGTCGTTGCTACCTACTGATCAGCTAGACACCATCATCAACAGCATGAAACATCACTATGAGTCCTGCATTGCTGTGACGGGTGCCATGGAGGGGTTTAGACAATTTTTGCACGAACAGTGGTCGTTGCTACCTACTGAGCTTCTAGATACCATCATCAAAAGCATGAAACATCGCTATGAGGCCTGCATTGCTGTGACGGGTGACATGGAGGAGCTTAGACAAGCTTCTCAAGAGCAGTGGTCGTTGCTACCTACTGATCACCTAGACACCATCATCAACAGCATGAAACATCACTATGAGTCCTGCATTGCTGTGACGGGTGCCATGGAGGGGTTTAGACAATTTTTGCACGAACAGTGGTCGTTGCTACCTACTGAGCTTCTAGATACCATCATCAAAAGCATGAAACATCGCTATGAGGCCTGCATTGCTGTGACGGGTGACATGGAGGGGCTTAGACAAGCTTCTCAGGAGCAGTGGTCGTTGCTACCTACTGATCTCCTAGACACCATCATCAACAGCCTGAAACATTGCTGCTGTGAGGCCTGCATTGCTGTGAGGGTGACCTGGAGGGGCTAAGACAAGCTTCTCAGGAACAGTGGTCGTTGCTACCTACTGATCTCCTAGACACCATCATCAACAGCATGAAACATCACTATGAGGCCTGCATTGCTGTGACAAGTGACATGGAGGGGCTTAGACAAGTTTTGCACGAACAGTGGTCGTTGCTACCTACTGAGCTCCTAGATACCATCATCAACAGCATGAAACATCACTATGAGGCCTGTGCTGTGACGGGTGCCATGGTGGGGTCTTAGACAAGTTTTGCACGAACAGTGGTCGTTGCTACCTACTGAGCTCCTAGACACCATCATCAACAGCCTGGAACATCGCTGCTGTGAGGCTTGCATTGCTGTGAGGGGTGACCTGGAGGGGCTTAGACAAGCTTCTCAGGAGCAGTGGTCGTTGCTACCTACTGATCTCCTAGAAACCATCATCAACAGCCTGAAACATCGCTGCTGTGAGGCCTGCGTTGTTGTGAGTGGTACAGGAAGAAGTCCAAGTAAAGAAATAAAGCGGCACAACGATCGTCGTCTTTTGTCATCTTGGTAGCATGACAAAGACTCCAATACAGAAACAAAGTCTGCGGCTAACTCTCTGCTGGAAAACCTTAGCAAATTTGGGTTTATTGCTGTGTTGACACGCCAAACTACTTTGTCGGCCACATTTATTTATTTATATTTAAATTAAGGTGAGAAGCTACAATTCCATTAATTTACATTTCCAGGAAGTTTAAATTAAGAAAGGAGGCGGTTAATTTTCATAGCGTGAGGTATGGGTTAAGCTTTAGGACGAAAAGAAGAATTCATAAGTAACAATTTTTAAGTTCAATTTATTTTTCTAAGGGGAAGAGACAAGGGAGAAATCTTTCTAATTTTTTCCAAGGCAAGCGAACCCCAAACGTTTCGACCTCCTTCCAGTCAACGTCCGGCAGACGCTCGAAAGATAGGCGATCAAGGAGAAAGAGAGGGACCAAGTCACCCTCCCTAGGTTTCATCCCTACCTCAGCCAGAGAGCGCAGGACTTCCAAGCAGCCCTGACTTCCAAGGCTCCCCGGACAATAGGAGAAAAGACTGAGACACAGGAAGGCAACGGCTACCGATGCAATCTCCAGGCATAATGTTAGACAACATTGTTTCGCTTCTTTTTTTATGTAAGCAATCAACGTTATCAACGTTCCCAACGAACACAGGGAAACACCTAAGATGCACACTCGAGAACAAGGGAGAAGCGCATCCGGTGCCCTAAAAATGACAAGATTGACAGCGTCGTAAATTTTAGGAATTGATGGCTAACGGTCTTGAAATTGGAGGAAACGTGGATAGCTGGCCTTACGCAATTGGTCAGAGGGTCCAACCAAATCAGAAGTTTGGGTTTGCGTTAACAGCAAATGAAAAATAGATTCTTTCTTCAGCTCGGACCAATGAGCGAGAATAATTAATTTTAGTATAGAACCAGGAGGCTGAGTCTTAGAAAAATCCGAGAAGTCCGAACTTACGGACAGAAATTTTCACTCATTGCTCATGTAATATTGAAAGAGGTCGGTCGGGACTTACCGACAGATATTTTGGAGCATTCACCCAGAGGAAGATGAGGACGGCCAGAGTTCTCCCACTGACGGTAGTGCGCCCGACAACACTCGCGAGCGGCCTTTTCGTTAGCTGAACGGAGGCCCGCTTCCTAGAGAATGCCTATTGGGTCACATGATTGATTTTCCCAGATGCAGCCGGAGAGATGACCAGTGCCATAGATGACGTCTTGGACGAAAGGTGCAAGGTAGAGTCATTTTAATTTCCCTGACAATCCACATAATTTAGTTGAGATATTTAAATTTATAGTGAAGTCATGTCTAGGTGAAAATTGGCACAATTTCTCCGAGCGATAAGTTGAATTATGTAAGTGTTTCCTAAAGAATAATAATATTTCTGGTGATATATATTGAATGGTTAACTGCCGGTAAAGGCAGGTGAGTTACTAAGGTTAGAAACTCCGAGTTAAGTGATAATTAACTGCGAGTTATTTGCCAGGTTTAGGGAAAGGTTAACAAAGAGTTCAATTGAGTACTAATTAAATAAGGTGATAATTATTATCGTAAATTTTCTCTATTTTGTTTTCAGTGTTTTTCTTTATATGCAACTGTATATTGTGCTCATTCAGTGTATTTTATGTGTCTCCGAATAAGAGGTGTTGATAGCAATGCAGTTATTTGAAAGTTGTTAACTGTCTCCTAAAGACAGGGAAATTCCTGGCAATTAATAGTAAAGGTAGCTTAGTACTTTTTATCTGAATTGAGGAAGTGAATTTGATACTGTTAAAGGAAATAAGAAATTTTGAAGTGATCGAAGTTATGTTTGAATAAGATAATCAGTGCTGAGAGTAGAAGACTCCAGCGACTTGTCGAGTATTTTTATGTTGATGTGTATAATGATTCAGTCGAGTAATAATTGAAGAGTATTTATGCATTTTAAAGAGTAAACCCTTCTCTAAGACTTAATTTTAAAGAGTATTGAATTTGCATTTGAAGTGAAATAGTTAAGAGTAAATTTAATGCACGACAGGTTCTTCACAGGTTCTTCACTAATGGTTCTTCACAGGTTCTTCACTAAGGGTGTACCATGTTACCAACTTATTTTCACGAATAAACTGCTTTGTTATTGTTATTTCCTTATCTCTGTTTTCCTTTAGAACAAGTTGGCTTTGAGTGTGTTATTTTGCAAGCAAATCATTTTAATAAGGGGATAGCACTAATAGGTGTGGTAGGACAGTAATTTAGATTTAGGAACGAGACGGACATTTTCTTTTTAGCTATTAATCCCCACTTATTTTACCTATTTTAACAATTCGGTCCTTACATTTTTTTTTTTTTACAAAATTTATTCTCTAAAATATTGCGGCATATGAGTGCGCGCGCATTTTTGCGCAGGTGTTCATATGAAAACACAACGCATTGTCCGGCTGAAAACTTGTGTTGCCCTCTCCGGAAGGAAACACAACTCTTCGGCTCACTAGAGCGATAATTAAAGTATTTCTGGTGTCCCTCACAAATACAATCGGTCTGGGGGTACGACAGCTGTAACCTGTTTCTGGTAGTAAGTACTGAAGAACATCGACCGTGTCAACCAATTTCTTTAAAGAGAAGATATGACGTTTGATTAGTCGGTGAGAAATATTCGTGGCCTTTTAAATTTATTGCAATCCACGAGAGACAGTGCCACATCCGAAGGTGTCACTGAGGCCAAAAACCACCTAGCTACCGATTTAAAAAAAAAAAACAAGGAGAAGAAAAAAAAGATGTTTGATGAAGGCCCTCAAGATGATACTTCAGATTGAAGAGTTTGTTGAGGAAATGGAAAGCTTCAAATACCATGTTTTAGAAATTAATAAAGAATTAAAAACCGCCCCGTTAGCGACCATCTCGCCACGTTAGTGACAATTTTGTATAAAAATCAGCTCTAAGAGGCATATCCAAACGTGACAACAGCGTTTAGAATATTTCTCACCCTTCCAGTCTCTGTTGCCTCTGGTGAAAGAAGTTTCAGTAAACTAAAATGGATAAAAAATGTCTTAAGGAGCACCATGGGGTAAAAGGGGCTGACAAGTTTGAGCATAATCTCGATAGAAAATTAGCGGTGAAAATCATGAAATCGTCAGTTGAATAAATAAATCCATCGTTCTTTCCACGTTAGCAACGCACAGCAACCGAAAAATTCTTATTCGGCCGCCGTCGGGGAATCGAATCCCGAATCTCTCGATATCTAGCCGAGCGCGTTAGTCTTACACAACAGCGGCCAATAATTCACGGCGCTATGTGTGTTTTTCTTTTTCAGTCAGCATCTGACATCATAAATCCATAAGATGGGCTCAGCCACTCAGACGTAGCCATCCGGTGGGCATTAACGGCACTGGCTATATATTATTATTCAACTGACGCCACGTATTTAGATGATTTTCACCTTGGATCTCGCCCTTTGGATTATTGCTATAATTATATATAGCCAGGACCGTTAATGCCCACCAATTTTAGACGTCTCAGTAGCTGAGCCCATCTTACGGATTTATGATGTCAGATGCTGACTGAAAAAGAAAAACACACATAGCGCCGTGAATTGTTGGCTGCTGTGGTGTAAGACTAACGCGCTCGGCTAGATATCCAGAGATTCGGGATTCGATTCCCCGACGGTGGCCGAATAAGAATTTTTCGGTTGCTGTGCGTTGCTTAACGTGGAAAGAGCGATGGATTTATTTATTCAATAAATAAGCGATCAGCCTCATTTTGTTACGACGATATAAAAAAAAAAATGTTTGCGACAAAAAAAAAAAAAAAGCTCGCAAAGTGAAGTTTTGAAAATTTTGTTTCAAGCTTGAAAATGTTGTATGATTTTGTGGACATTTTATATATAACAAATACGCATATTCATATTATGTAGACAATGCTGTACCAAATTTTGACGCATACGTTGTGACCGACAATTTTCTCTTCTGTATTTCTTTGATCTTAATTAAATTAATTAGTATAATGTCATTTGCGTGCTTTATTTCTAAAAACCTTAACTAAAATATTTCAGTTTAAAATAAAATAGGTTTTATTTTAAACTAAAATTAAAATAAACAACGCGTTTGAAGTGAAATATGGCCTTAAAAATCTGTTTTTGAGGTTCAAAAAAGAAAATTAGAAATGGAATTAGAAATTAAAAACTCTGTATCTCCGCCCCACATTCATGGAGGGTGCGCCGGAATCTTGGTTCGCCCCGGGTGACAAATATCCTAGTTGCACACCCCTGGAGAGCAACAAATCAACGAACGACAGACATGCTTGATATAACGCGACTCTTCTGTATTTCGTTTCGTCGCCGAACGCATTTCGTATGCCACTCAACTTAAGGCGCAATGTCAACTTAACATTCCAGTTCATAATGTTTTGAAAATGATTCACGCTTCAGTTAGCTTTGGCAGCCGAGCATGCAAGCTGGTCGCTAACTGATCTTTTGCAGTGAGGCACGGATGAAATACGATGGCTCCCATTTTGCGCGCGGTTCGCCTCAACGTATCTTCTCCACTATCAGCATGGCATTGAAAACTCAGCGAGATTGATCGGGCTTCCCTCACGTCCCTCCCATAAGGTGACCTTGGGCACTATTAGCACACGCCGAAATATGTCAGTGGGACTTGGATGCACACAACTATGACAGTTATGGCAATGAGAAGACGATCAGTCACGCTACGAGTACGTGAGTGCCACGCAAACAAATACAAATTTCAGAAGCAAGTAGGTCACCTGTTTTAACTTACTTGCGTATATAAATTCAACCGCCTTGACTATTTTCGATCAAATTTCCAAAGTACATTAGAATGTGCTCATCGAGAACTGTCCAATGCTTCGGATTTACTGCATTATAGAGTTTGCGGAAAGCGGTTAAAATGCCGCCTTGGTGTGGCCGAGGGGTTCAGAGACGTAGGTATCTGGCTAGACGTCCGAAATGGGCCAGTGCCCGAACATTGGATTCTAGAAGAGGCATGGGCGGTGGGCCTGCCCCACGGCGCCTTCCCATCCCTTTGGAACCAGCTCCCCAAGCCAGAGATAGACGATTGTTTATAGCATTTTTTTTTCTTTTTGATTGGAGGTTTAACGACTACCGTGAGCAACTCAATGGGCTACAAGCAGTCACTCGTCCCTAATTTAGGGTCACTGGTTCTAGGGAAGGGAGAGAGCCAGTGCCGTAAGACAAACATAACATCCATGCCTCACCGGGATTCGAACCCGGACCCCTTTCGGACAAATGATCAGAGGCCATCGGTTAGACCACTGCGCCACCGGGGCGGCATTTATAGCCTTTGGAGATGCCTATAGTGGACGCTAAAGCCTGGAATCAAACGGAAAGTCTTAAGAATGAACTTTCGTAAGAAAATTGACTTTCAACAAATGTAAGCTTTACATATTAAGCATTAAAAGAAATGGAAAAGAAAGTATTTTGCTCAAAATAAGGTCCAGATCCAATCTGCTTAAGGAAATCCACTTTTATAGCATATTCAAGCTATTACGCACTTTCATCCTGTACCTTGGTGAACATGAAATCTAGATGAGCGTCAAGAATGCTGAAAGTGTTTTCTTTTCTCATTCTGAATACGTACAGCATTCCTCCTGTGTTCTGAGGCAGAAGGTGAAATGCGTTAGTCAAGGTACAAAGTCAGTTTCACTATTCAGGCTTCGTATGTGTTTTAAATAACATATTATTCATAAAGTTTGGTGACATTGCAGCATGTAAAACATTGAACCACCTGTATGACTTTAATTTCTTATCAGTGTCATCCTGCACAATATATTTATCTAACTCTGTATGTTCCGCAATCTCCTTTTTCCATGAAGGAACCTCTAAAACAATTTCGTATTTCTCGCAGAAAATCAGACCTGCGGAACCGTTCGCAGGCCAGAAAAAGTTGATAGAAGGGGAACGAAACTTAATTACTGCTATATTGTTATGGATAAAATTTATTTGTAAAGAGCTGAGCTATACATGTACACCGAATGAGCCATAACACTATGACCACCGAACTAATAAGCTGTAGGACCCCCTTTAGCCAGCAAAACAGCGGACGCTCGGCGAGGCATCAATTCAATCGGTTATACGTCAATTCGTAGTGCCCAATTCGTCGCCGACTCAGTTCGTCGAGTGCAAATTCGTTGCAGTTACCAATTCATCGCTGGCAAATTCATCGCTGGCAAATTCATCGCAGGCAAGTTCATCGCGAGCAAATTCGTCGACTACTCAATTTGTCGTGGACGAATTCCTTGTATTTCGGTCCCCCTTCAGTGCAATACTTTGGAGTTTGTAAGAGGTCTTTGAGCTCTCCAACCTGAAAAAGTCCTTCGAGAGGATGGTTGGAGGATGGGCTGCCTTTACGGTTTTTAATGTTGTTTGGATCTTTCATACTCCATCCGACATGTCTCCTCCTTCCCGGGGCCCCGGTGAAGTCTTTTTGAGGAACATAGTGGTTCAGGAGGGCGGGGTCCCTGTCCCTCGGTTGCTCTGGCAGTATTAAATTTAACTATTATACATTGTATTGGTCTTAGTGTACTTTACATTGTTCTGCAGGTCCCGAAGGCACCTCAAGGGATCTCGGGGATCGCAGGACAGAGATTTGTATAAGCCTAACGGAAGTGATTTGTCCGCATTTTCCGTGCTTACTGTTGTATCGAGTAGCAGACTTCGTTTGTGGGTATGCCCTTCCCTCATAAATTTGGTGAAGTCTGTAAGAGGGATCCGAGGTACATTGGTTTGGGGGGCTGCCCCCCTCCCCCAACTTCCGTAATTTTATATTCTGGACCGCTAAAGTCAGCCAGTCTATCCGCGGTGTTCCCCGTGAAGCGTCCAAGGTTCGCGAGCTTTGGAGGACTTCCCCTAAAATGTTAAAATGGGCGTACAGCTGTAAACATTCTCACCATGCTTTATATAATGATTCTGTACACAACCAAGAATTTTCAGGAGGACGGGGTGTATTCACCCCACCTCCCCCAGGTTTCTAAGAGCGGAGACAAGGTGTTTAAGGTAAGTTATGCTCGCAATTTCCATGCTTCATGTTGCGTTGAGTGGTAAACTCTACTTGTGGGTTTCGCCCTTCCTTCAGAAATTTGAAATCTGTAACAGGGATCCGAGGTGCTTGGATTAGGGGACCCTGACCCAACTTCGGTAATTTTATATTCTGAACTGTTAGAGTCGGTCGGTGAATCCGGGATGTTCCTACATACACTGACTGACTCCAGTGACACTGACCAATTAAAGTTGGGGGCAGGGACACCAACCCAAGCACCTCGGATCCCTGTTACAGATTTCAAATTTCTGAGGGAAGTGCATACCCAAAAATAGAGTTTGCCCCTCAACGCAACATGAAGCATGGAAATTGCGAGCATAACTTACCTTGAACCCCTTATCTCCGCTCTTAGAAACCTGGTGGAGAGGGCAGGGACGGCGCCAGAAAATTTTCAACGGGGGAAGGGCTCTCCAAAATCTTGGGGGGGGGGGGGCATATATATATATATATATATATATATATATATATATATCATCATTGTCAACCATTATCAATCCACTGCTGGGCGAAGGTCTCCCCAAGTTTCCTCCACAACGGTCTGTCTTGTGCCAGTCTCCTCCATGTCACTCCCGCATACTTTCGAATTTCATCCACCCAATGTGGTCTTCTTCTGGGTCTTTTCCTGTCACTTGGAATCCAATCTAAAATTTCGGCTGTCCATCGATGGTCTGTCCTTCTGGCAGTATGTCCAGCCCATTGCCATTTCAGGGATTTAACTCTGATCATGATGTCTTCCACTCTTGTCATTTTCCGGATCCACGAGTTCCTCCTCTTATCTCTCCCGGTTACACCAAGCATGCACCTCTCCATGCTGCTTTGAGTTGTCTGCAGCATTTGTATGTCTCTTTTAGTTAAGGTCCACGTCTCTGCACCATACGTAAGCACTGGAAAGATGCATTGATCAAACACTTTTCTTTTAAGACATAATGGCATATTGCTCTTGAAAATTATGCTTTTTCTTCCAAAAGCTCTCCAGGCAAGTTTTGTACGCTGACTAAATTCTTCATCAATGTGACCCTCACTTGATATCCGCTGTTCAAGATAAACGTACGTGTCTGTTATCTCCAGTTTTTCCCCATCAATCGATAAATCTTCATTCCTTGTAAAAGCATTGTACATCACTTTTGTCTTCTGAAAGTTCATTTTTAATCCCACTTCTTTACTCTTGTCAGCAAGTTCCTGGATCATACTCTGCAGCTCTGATGGAGTAGTTGCAAAAATGACTACGTCATCAACAAAACGAAGGTGGGTTAGATAATCTCCATTAATCTTTATCCCCTTGTTTTCCCAGTTCAGTGATTGAAAGACATTTTCCAATGTGGCATTAAAGTGCTTCGGAGATATGGTGTCATATTGTCTCACTCCCTTTCCAATTTTTACGTGTGTTGTATTTTCAAACAGCCTAATCTTTGCACTTGCATTTTCATAGATGTTATTAATAATATTAATGTATGCATCTTCAATACCGCAGGTTTTCAGAGCCATTGTAACTGCTGATGGTTTCACCGAATCAAAGGCTTTTTCATAATCGATAAAAGCCATGCACAATGGAAGTTCATATTCCCTCGCTCTTTCAATTAGTTCTCTCAGCACGTGGATATGATCTATTGTGCTGTAGCCACTCCTGAATCCAGCTTGTTCTCTCGGTTGAGCCATGTCCAGTGTTACCTTCAAGCGGTGTGAAAGAACTTTAGTGAAGATTTTATAAACTACTGATAGGAGGCTGATAGGTCTGTAGTTTCCGAGATCCTCAATGTCACCTTTCTTATGTAGCAGGATCATTGTAGCGGTGTTCCAATCCTCAGGAATCTTTCCTTCATTAAGGCATCGAGTGAAAATTTGGGCGAGTACTGTTTCGATTTCTCCACTTGCTTCTTGTATGATGTCTACAGTAATTCCATCTTCTCCTGGAGCTTTTCCTCGCTTCATGTTCTTGATTGCATGTGCAACTTCTGCTGGAAGGACTGGAGGAACTCTGGTACTGGTATCTTTCATGATGTCTGGAGTGCATATATCATCCCTTTCATATAATTTGGAGTAGAAATCTTTCACTCTTGTCAAAATTTCGCCTTTATTTCTTGTTACAGAACCATCTTCTTTTCTCAGTGCCATAATCTGTTTTTTCCCCTTACTGAGATGTCCCTTTGCTATCTTTAGGCTTTGGTTGTTTTCAATTGCTTTCCTCACTAGTTCACAGTTGAATTTCCTTACGTCTTCAGTGATACTTTTTCTTACTGTCTTGCATAGCTCTATATATTCCACTTTGGAAGTCACATCTTCTTTAGTTGTCCTCATCTCTCTTCTTTTTTGCATCAACATTTTGGTTTTTCCTGATAATTTGTTCACATGCAACTTGTTCTTAGACCCAGCTAATTTTGTTGCTGTTTCCATAAGAGCTTTGGTTACTTTTCTGTTAACTTCAGAGATGTCCACTTCTTCCGATGTTAGGCCTTCTAAAGCAGAGAACCTGTTCTTCAGTTCTAACTTGAAGGTATTATGGTGTTTTTTAAGGTTGGTTATGTCAATAGATTTTGTTTGTCCTATGAGCTTGCCACGTTCAAGTTTAGTGTTGAGGTGCATCTTACATCTCACCAATCTATGGTCACTACCTGTGTTGAACTTGTTTAGCACACTGCAGTCTTCTATGACGAATTTTTTGTTACACATAATAAAATCAATTTCACTTGTCGTCCCATTTGGATGTCTCCATGTCCATTTCCTGTGTGGCTTTTTCTTGAAGAAGGAGTTCAAGATGAAAAACCCTTCTGCCTCTGCAAACTCAACGAGAGTATTTCCACGCTGGTTTCTGTTGCCGTGACCGAATTTACCTACCGAAGTTTCATTCTGTTGCCTTTGCCCTATTTTTGCATTGAAATCTCCCATAATTATTTTCAAGTGCTGCTTACCTTTATTATTTAGATGACAAATTTCCTCATAAAATTCTTCAATTTCTTCTTCAGGATGACTTGTGGTGGGTGCATAAGTTTGAATAATCTGAGCCTGGTATCTTTTCGAGAGTTGGATAACAAGTCGTGCAGCTCTGTCAGAGGAACTTTCAACTTCTACAACTTTATCCTTCAGTTTCTTGTTTATTATAAATCCAACACCACTAGTTCTGCCAGTATCTGTCCCACGATAGTAGAAGAGATGTCCACTTTTCAGTTCGACGAGATCTTCTCCTTTTCTCCTTACCTCACTTAGCCCCACGATGTCCCACTTGATCCTTTGTAGTTCCTCTTCCAATTCAAGAAGCCTTGAATCAGAAGATAGGGAGCGTCCATTGTAAGTAGCCAAGGTCAGCATCAGATGGCAGCCTAGTCCGGTCCTCCGGGGATTCTTAGCACCCTCTGCCTTCATGTCGCACTGGCCGCTGCCTTGGCCAGGTACATTCCAGCTGCCGGAGACTGAGGGCCAAGATTTAAGTTGTGGAATCATTTTGGAGGGGTTTGGCCATAACTCACCACGCTGGCCAAGCGGGTTGGTGAGTGTGGGATAGCATTTCCTCTGATCCCGATGGTATAGTTATACCGCTATGGGCGGTCGTCAGAGCCCCTTTAGTGGGAACAGGATGCACCACGAGAAGGCGGGGTTGACATTTGTCAAGGAGAGGCTGTGATGTTACGCATCACCTGACCTTATATATATATATATATATGTATATATATATAAATGACTCTACAACTTAAATCTTGGCCCTCAGTCTCCGGCAGCTGGAATGTACCTGGCCAAGGCAGCGGCCAGTGCGACATGAAGGCAGAGGGTGCTAAGAATCCCCGGAGGACCGGACTAAGCTGCCATTTGATGCTGACCTTGGCTACCTACAACGGACGCTCCTTATCTTCTGATTCAAGGCTTCTTGAATTGGAAGAGGAACTACAAAGGATCAAGTGGGACATCGTCGGGCTAAGTGAGGTAAGGAGAAAAGGAGAAGATCTCATTGAACTGAAAAGTGGACATCTCTTCTACTATCGTGGGACAGATACTGGCAGAACTAGTGGTGTTGGATTTATAATAAACAAGAAACTGAAGGATAAAGTTGTAGAAGTTGAAAGTTCCTCTGACAGAGCTGCACGACTTGTTATCCAACTCTCGAAAAGATACCAGGCTCAGATTATTCAAACTTATGCACCCACCACAAGTCATCCTGAAGAAGAAATTGAAGAATTTTATGAGGACATTCGTCATCTAAATAATAAAGGTAAGCAGCACTTGAAAATAATTATGGGAGATTTCAATGCAAAAATAGGGCAACGGCAACAGAATGAAACTTCAGTAGGTAAATTCGGTCATGGCAACAGAAACCAGCGTGGAAATACTCTCGTTGAGTTTGCAGAGGCAGAAGGGTTTTCATCTTGAACTCCTTCTTCAAGAAAAAGCCACACAGGAAATGGACATGGAGACATCCAAATGGGACGACAAGTGAAATTGATTTTATTATGTGTAACAAAAAATTCATCATAGAAGACTGCAGTGTGCTAAACAAGTTCAACACAGGTAGTGACCATAGATTGGTGAGATGTAAGATGCACCTCAACACTAAACTTGAACGTGGCAAGCTCATAAGACAAACAAAATCTATTGACATAACCAACCTTAAAAAACACCATAATACCTTCAAGTTAGAACTGAAGAACAGGTTCTCTGCTTTAGAAGGCCTAACATCGGATAAGTGGACATCTCTGAAGTTAACAGAAAAGTAACCAAAGCTCTTATGGAAACGGCAACAAAATTAGCTGGGTCTAAGAACAAGTTGCATGTGAACAAATTATCAGGAAAAACCAAAATGTTGATGCAAAAGAAGAGAGATGAGGACAACTAAAGAAGATGTGACTTCCAAAGTGGAATATATAGAGCTATGCAAGACAGTAAGAAAAATATCACTGAAGACGTAAGGAAATTCAACTGTGAACTAGTGAGGAAAGCAATTGAAAACAACCAAAGCCTAAAGATAGCAAAGGGACATCTCAGTAAGGGAAGAAAACAGATTATGGCACTGAGAAAAGATGGTTCTGTAACAAGAAATAGAGACGAAATTTTGACAAGAGTGAAAGATTTCTACTCCAAATTATATGAAAGGGATGATATATGCACTCCAGACATCATGAAAGATACCAGTACCAGAGTTCCTCCAGTCCTTCCAGCAGAAGTTGCACATGCAATCAAGAACATGAAGCGAGGAAAAGCTCCAGGAGAAGATGGAATTACTGTAGACATCATACAAGAAGCAAGTGGAGAAATCGAAACAGTACTCGCCCAAATTTTCACTCGATGCCTTAATGAAGGAAAGATTCCTGAGGATTGGAACACCGCTACAATGATCCTGCTACATAAGAAAGGTGACATTGAGGATCTCGGAAACTACAGACCTATCAGCCTCCTATCAGTAATTTATAAAATCTTCACTAAAGTTCTTTCACACCGCTTGAAGGTAACACTGGACATGGCTCAACCGAGAGAACAAGCTGGATTCAGGAGTGGCTACAGCACAATAGATCATATCCACGTGCTCAGAGAACTAATTGAAAGAGCGAGGGAATATGAACTTCCATTGTGCATGGCTTTTATCGATTATGAAAAAGCCTTTGATTCGGCGAAACCATCAGCAGTTACAATGGCTCTGAAAACCTGCGGTATTGAAGATGCATACATTAATATTATTAATAACATCTATGAAAATGCAAGTGCAAAGATTAGGCTGTTTGAAAATACAACACACGTAAAAATTGGAAAGGGAGTGAGACAAGGTGACACCATATCTCCGAAGCTCTTTAATGCCACATTGGAGGGTGTTTTTCAGTCGCTGAGCTGGGAAAACAAGGGGATAAAGATTAATGGAGATTATCTAACCCACCTTCGTTTTGCTGATGACGTAGTCATTTTTGCAACTACCCCATCAGAGCTGCAGAGTATGATCTAGGAACTTGCTGACAAGAGTAAAGAAGTGGGATTAAAAGAACTTTCAGAAGACAAAAGTGATGTTCAATGCTTTTACAAGAAATGAAGATTTATCGATTGATGGAGAAAAGCTGGAGATAACAGACACGTACGTTTATCTTGGACAGCAGATATCAAGTGAGGGTCACATTGATGAAGAAATTATTCGGCGTACAAAACTTGCCTGGAGAGCTTTTGGAAGAAACAGCATAATTTTCAAGAGCAATATGCCATTATGTCATAAAAGAAAAGTGTTTGATCAGTGCATCCTTCCAGTGCTTACGTATGGTGCAGAGACGTGGACCTTAACTAAAAGAGACATACAAAGGCTGCAGACAACTCAAAGCAGCATGGAGAGGTGCATGCTTGGTGTAACCAGGAGAGATAAGAAGAGGAACTCGTGGATCCGAAAAATGACAAGAGTGGAAGACATCATGATCAGAGTTAAATCCCGATGATGATGATGATATATATATATATATATATATATATATATATATATATATATATATATCATCATCATCATTGTCAACCATTATCAATCCACTGCTGGACGAAGGTCTCCCCAAGTTTCCTCCACAACGGTCTGTCTTGTGCCAGTCTCCTCCATGTCACTCCCGCATACTTTCGAATTTCATCCACCCATCTCCCATGTGGTCTTCTTCTGGGTCTTTTCCTGTCCCTTGGAATCCAATCTAAAATTTCGGCTGTCCATCGATGATTTGTCCTTCTGGCAGTATGTCCAGCCCATTGCCATTTCAGGGATTTAACTCTGATCATGATGTCTTCCACTCTTGTCATTTTTCGGATCCACGAGTTCCTCTTCTTATCTCTCCTGGTTACACCAAGCATGCACCTCTCCATGCTGCTTTGAGTTGTCTGCAGCCTTTGTATGTCTCTTTTAGTTAAGGTCCACGTCTCTGCACCATACGTAAGCACTGGAAGGATGCATTGATCAAACACTTTTCTTTTAAGACATAATGGCATATTGCTCTTGAAAATTATGCTGTTTCTTCCAAAAGCTCTCCAGGCAAGTTTTGTACGCCGATTAATTTCTTCATCAATGTGACCCTCACTTGATATCTGCTGTCCAAGATAAACGTACGTGTCTGTTATCTCCAGCTTTTCTCCATCAATCGATAAATCTTCATTTCTTGTAAAAGCATTGAACATCACTTTTGTCTTCTGAAAGTTCATTTTTAATCCCACTTCTTTACTCTTGTCAGCAAGTTCCTGGATCATACTCTGCAGCTCTGATGGGGTAGTTGTAAAAATGACTACGTCATCAGCAAAACGAAGGTGGGTTAGATAATCTCCATTAATCTTTATCCCCTTGTTTTCCCAGCTCAGCGACTGAAAAACACCCTCCAATGTGGCATTGAAGAGCTTCGGAGATATGGTGTCACCTTGTCTCACTCCCTTTCCAATTTTTACGTGTGTTGTATTTTCAAACAGCCTAATCTTTGCACTTGCATTTTCATAGATGTTATTAATAATATTAATGTATGCATCTTCAATACCGCAGGTTTTCAGGGCCATTGTAACTGCTGATGGTTTCACCGAATCAAAGGCTTTTTCATAATCGATAAAAGCCATGCACAATGGAAGTTCATATTCCCTCGCTCTTTCAATTAGTTCTCTCAGCACGTGGATATGATCTATTGTGCTGTAACCACTCCTGAATCCAGCTTGTTCTCTCGGTTGAGCCATGTCCAGTGTTACCTTCAAGCGGTGTGAAAGAACTTTAGTGAAGATTTTATAAACTACTGATAGGAGGCTGATAGGTCTGTAGTTTCCGAGATCCTCAATGTCACCTTTCTTATGTAGCAGGATCATTGTAGCGGTGTTCCAATCCTCAGGAATCTTTCCTTCATTAAGGCATTGAGTGAAAATTTGGGCGAGTACTGTTTCGATTTCTCCACTTGCTTCTTGTATGATGTCTACAGTAATTCCATCTTCTCCTGGAGCTTTTCCTCGCTTCATGTTCTTGATTGCATGTGCAACTTCTGCTGGAAGGACTGGAGGAACTCTGGTACTAGTATCTTTCATGATGTCTGGAGTGCACATATCATCCCTTTCATATAATTTGGAGTAGAAATCTTTCACTCTTGTCAAAATTTCGCCTCTATTTCTTGTTACAGAACCATCTTCTTTTCTCAGTGCCATAATCTGTTTTCTTCCCTTACTGAGATGTCCCTTTGCTATCTTTAGGCTTTGGTTGTTTTCAATTGCTTTCCTCACTAGTTCACAGTTGAATTTCCTTACGTCTTCAGTGATACTTTTTCTTACTGTCTTGCATAGCTCTATATATTCCACTTTGGAAGTCACATCTTTAGTTGTCCTCATCTCTCTTCTTTTTTGCATCAACATTTTGGTTTTTCCTGATAATTTGTTCGCATGCAATTTGTTCTTAGACCCAGCTAATTTTGTTGCTGTTTCCATAAGAGCTTTGGTTACTTTTCTGTTAACTTCAGAGATGTCCACTTCTTCCGATGTTAAGCCTTCTAAAGCAGAGAACCTGTTCTTCAGTTCTAACTTGAAGGTATTATGGTGTTTTTTAAGGTTGGTTATGTCAATAGATTTTGTTTGTCTTATGAGCTTGCCACGTTCAAGTTTAGTGTTGAGGTGCATCTTACATCTCACCAATCTATGGTCACTACCTGTGTTGAACTTGTTTAGCACACTGCAGTCTTCTATGACGAATTTTTTGTTACACATAATAAAATCAATTTCACTTGTCGGCCCATTTGGATGTCTCCATGTCCATTTCCTGTGTGGCTTTTTCTTGAAGAAGGAGTTCAAGATGAAAAACCCTTCTGCCTCTGCAAACTCAACGAGAGTATTTCCACGCTGGTTTCTGTTGCCATGACCGAATTTACCTACTGAAGTTTCATTCTGTTGCCGTTGCCCTATTTTTGCATTGAAATCTCTCATAATTATTTTCAAGTGCTGCTTACCTTTATTATTTAGATGACAAATTTCCTCATAAAATTCTTCAATTTCTTCTTCAGGATGACTTGTGGTGGGTGCATAAGTTTGAATAATCTGAGCCTGGTATCTTTTCGAGAGTTGGATAACAAGTCGTGCAGCTCTGTCAGAGGAACTTTCAACTTCTACAACTTTATCTTTCAGTTTCTTGTTAATTATAAATCCAACACCACTAGTTCTGCCAGTATCTGTCCCACGATAGTAGAAGAGATGTCCACTTTTCAGTTCGATGAGATCTTCTCCTTTTCTCCTTACCTCACTTAGCCCCACGATGTCCCACTTGATCCTTTGTAGTTCCTCTTCCAATTCAAGAAGCCTTGAATCAGAAGATAGGGAGCGTCCATTGTAAGTAGCCAAGGTCAGCATCAGATGGCAGCCTAGTCCGGTTCTCCGGGGATTCTTAGCATCCTCTGCCTTCATGTCGCACTGGCCGCTGCCTTGGCCAGGTACATTCCAGCTGCCGGAGACTGAGGGCCAAGATTTAAGTTGTGGAATCATTTTGGAGGGGTTTGGCCATAACTCACCACGCTGGCCAAGCGGGTTGGTGAGTGTGGGATAGAATTTCCTCTAATCCCGATGGTATAGTTATACCGCTATGGGCGGTCGTCAGAGCCCCTTTAGTGGGAACAGGATGCACCACGAGAAGGCGGGGTTGACATTTGTCAAGGAGAGGCTGTGATGTTACGCATCACCTGACCTTACATCCCATATATATATATATATATATATACACTGCTGGCCACCCAAAATGCAACACTAAGAAGAAGGACAAGAGATAGCAAAACCAGATTTACTGGACACATAACAACAGATACAAAGATGAAACGATTGAGCTCACAGGCCAGTGCGACTTACGGAACACGTAGACAACAATAGTTCGTGTGGCCCACATGGCTGGCAATAACGGCCGCTACACGCCGCGGCATCGAGCGAAAGAGGCTTTGGATGTGGGCTTGGGATATGTCGGTCCAGGCTGCTTCCACACGTTGCCACAGTTCATCAGGCGTAGCCGCTAGTGGTGCTTGCCAGTCCACTCGGTTGCCGATCAGCGACCAGACGTGTTCGATGGGCGACATATCGGGAGAACAGGCGGGCCACGGCAGCAGTGACACCTGGTGGGCCGTGGAGAATTGTTGTACGACGCGTGTTACGTGCGGATGCGCATTGTCCTGTTGAAACGCGGCAGCTGGCAGGTCCTGCAGGTAAGGGAGGACTAGAGGCTCCAAAACGTCGGAGATGTCGCGGTGGCTGTTGAGTGTACCGGCGATGCGTACCAGAGGGGTGCGGGTGTCATATCCAATTGCGCCCCAAACCATAATGCCAGGCGACGGACCGGTATGGCGACGCGTAATGCAGGCGTCATACAGTCTCTCGCCGCGGTGCTGTCACACGCGGATCCGACCATCGTGGTGTTGCAGGCAGAAGCGGGATTCATCTAAGTAGACAATGTCCTGTCATTCCGTAGTCCAGGTGCGGCGTTCAACGGCCCACTACCACCGCACTAGCCGGTGGTGTAACGTCAATGGTAATCGGAGCAATGGGCGCCGTGCGACAAGTCCGCGCTCCTGCAGACGACGTCGAACGGTACGCGCTGACGCAGGTTGTTGCGCAACACACCATAGTTCTTGCGCTTACGTTCGTGATGTGGCGGTGCAAGCCGTCAATGACCGCCGCCAAACATTGCGGTCCTCTCGTTCGGTGGTGTGCCGCGGCTGCGGCAATCGCTCACGACGGTCTGTTCGTTCTTCCTGCACTCACCGAATCCATACTCGCCTCACTGTGGCTGGATGTCGTCCCACACGGGCGCGGATGTCTCGGTACGATAGACCGCGGTCGCGATAAGCAACTTTTCGTCTTCTGTCGAACTCCGAAACGTGCTGGAATGATTGCCGTATTCTGCGACGAGGCATCAGAAAGCTTCCCACGCACAGGTGCGGCAGCACAACACACTTCCACTACTTACACCCCGCCTTCTATGCACCCTTCCTATAGTGCTTCTCGGTGGCGTGCCGGGCGCACATGATTTGTATATGCCCTGCAATGTTAATCGTTTGCATGTTCTCTCGCGGGCGACGCATGCTGCGAATTTCAGACCAATCGGATGCTTCCTTCTTGGTGTTGCATTTTTGTTGGCCAGCAGTGTATTATTAAAGTCAAGAATTTTAAAAACCGCCGTCGCTTGCCCCAAACAAAGCTTGTCCTTGACTTCCGCTGCACATGCAGCTCTTTGAAGTGTGGCAATTGATGAATCTGCTCTTCGTGATTTCATTTTCTTATAAGAGGTACATGACCCCAAGTAAGTTTTGTGGGTCAAGTTGTTTTGGTGTTTTTTAAAACCCGAATCCTGTTCGAGTGCTTTTTTCCAATTCTTCTAACCTCCCTGAGCGAAGGTGACCTAAATGTTTTTCGTCGTCCGATGAAAACATTCTACAATGAAAACAAAAGCTAAGACAGAATCTCTCTTTATACTATAAGCAAGCCATGGGAACATGTTATACTAATATGTATGGAAGTTTCTTTGTTCTTTACCGTATTTTTTTGTGGGAACTGTTTTAATATAGGCTGTCTGGGTTGATCCGAAAGTGAAGTTGCTATATCAAGCTCTCCGAGTTCAACATTTTTTGTCTTGCGAAAATGTGGTCCTTCCAATATTTTACTTTTACAAGCATTGCGTTCATAAAAAATTTCCATTGAATCACTGCAAGCACTTAAAGAATCCTCTTTGATTCCTAATGATTCACTACACGCTGTTGATGAAGTTGAATCCGTCTGATAATCATTATCCGCTTTCTAGGCACTATCGCATAATTTATTTTTCTTCTTCTGATTAACACTTGTTCGAAAAAATCATGGATTGATTGTTTTGCGGACATGTAATTTTAAACTTTGGTTTTGAAATAAACACCTCACTTTCATGTAACACGCACAATACGTGTAAAAAAATAAATCAAGCAGGAAAATATAGATTTTCCACCACAACGAGAAAGAAAACGTTCACTGACCGGTGGTGACTCACGCCGATCACTGTCTGCTGTTTTCGACGATCATGATAACGCCCACTACTTGTCATAGACTACGAGGGCGGTGATGGGATTAGCAGAGTGACGATTATTCAACTTTTCAACCCACTGGCATGAGCCGCGGCATCGGATTGACGATGTTCTTTGAACTTCCGGCTGGTCTTCGACATCTGTGCGCCAAAGCGGAAGCCCAACATGCAAGTAAGGTTTCCCGTCTGAGTCATGGATCGTGGTTGGAGGAACATAATTGCATAATGCTACCCTTCTCCCATTACCACAGAAGAACATGCAGCTCCAATAGTAAAGTGTACTACATTTTCTTCATTCATCTCAAAAATTGGGGGAGTTGGGCTGACGGGGAGGGGGCTCACCAAAATTTTGGGTGGGCTCTAGCCCACCCCAGCCCTCCCGGTGGCGCCGTCCCCGGGAGAGGGTCACTTCACCCCGCCCTCCTAAAATTTCGTTTCGCGTCATGTATGGAATCATCATATAAAGCATGGCACCAATGTTTACAGCTATACGACAATTTTAATGTTTTGGGGGGAAGCCCCCACAAAGCTTGCGAACCTCGCGGACTCATCATGGGGAACATCCCGGATATACTGACTGACTCTAGTGGTCCAGAACATAAAATTACGGAAGTTGGGGGCAAGACCCCCTAACCCAAGCACCTCGGATCCCTGTTGCAGATTTCACCAAATTTCTGGGGAAAGGGCATACCTACAAGTAGAGTCTAACACTCAACACAGCATGAAGCATGGAAATTGCGAGCAAATAACTTGAACACGTTATCTTTGCCCTTAGAAACCTGAGAAGGGGGATGAATTCACTCCACCCTCCTGAAAATTCGTGGTCGTGCACAGAATCACCATGTAAAGCATAGTGCCAATGTCTACAGCTTAACGTCCATTTTAACATTTTGGGGGAAGTCCCCCAAAGCTCACGAACCTCGTGGGTGCTTCAGGGGGAATAACCCGGATGACTGACCGACTCTAGCGGTCCAGAATATAAAATTACGGAAGTTGGGGCTGCCCCCTTCCCAACCAATGCACCTCGGATACCTCTTACAGGCTTAACTAAATTTCTGAGGGAAGGCCATACCCACAAACGAAGTCTGCTACTCGATACAACAGCAAACACGGAAAATGCGGACAAACCACTTCCGTTAGGGTTACACTAATCTCCGTCCTGCGATCCCCGAGGGGCTCTACGAATCCGAGGTCACCTGAGGTGTCATGGACCTGCAGAACAATTTAAAGTACACTAAGAATAAATCAATACAATGTACAATAGTTAAATTTAATACTGCCAGAGCAACCGAGGGACTAGGCCCTCACCCTCCTGAACCACTATGTTCCTCAAAAAGACTTCACCGGGGCCCCGGGAAGGAGGAGACATGTCGCATGGAGCATGAAAGATCCACAAGTCAAACAACATTCAAAATCGTAAAGGCAGCCCATTCCCCAACCATTCTCCAGGAGGACTTTTCCAGGTTGGAGAGCTCAAAAACCTCTTACAAACTCCAAAGTATTTCATTGAGGGGGTCGAAATGCTGCATAACGAATTCGTCCACGACAAATTGAGTAGTCGACAAATTTGCTCGCGATGAATTTTCCTGCGACGAATCGACGCGCGATGAATTTACACTCGACGTACTGAAGCGAAGATGAATTAGGCATGACGAATTGATGGGATGCCGATTCAATGAAGTGACGAAAGGTATCCTGGGGTATCTGGTACTATAATGTCAGCAGCAGATCCTCTAGTTCCTGTACATTTCGGGGTGCCGGTGACTCAGCGCGAACCCACTTTTCCAAATCAAACCACAAATGTTCGCTTAGGTTCATGCCAGGTGAATTTGGAGGCCACGGCATTAACGGAAAATCCCCGGCATGTTTCTCGAACCACTTCTTGATTTTTGTGGGCGTGTGGCATGGCGCATTATCCTAATGGTAATGGCCATCAGCAGCAGGGAACACAGTTGCCATGAATGGGTGAACTTGGTCCGCAACGATGTTCAGATATCTTACAGCTGTCAGGGATTGTGGTATTAGGGTAATGGGGCCTAAAGTGTCCCAGGAAAACATCAACCACAGCGTAACACCGCCGCCGCGCTGGCGTGTTTCCGCCCAACTGTGCGTCTAGGTGCAATTGCCTCCGTTGGTAATCCTCGTATCCGCGTTCGGCCATCTACGTGATGCACCAGAAATCTGGATTCGTCAGACCAGGCTACTTTCTTCCAATCATCCAAGGTCCAATCTCGATTATCTTGGGCCCATTTCATGCGTTGTTGGCGATGATGTGCAGTGAGCATGGGAACCCGGCTAGGTCTTCGGCTACGCAGGTCCATGATCTGAAGGCTGCGATGAACTGTGTGCTGTGACACATTGTCCTGATCACCACTGTCGTACCTGCGGTTGATTTGTCGTACTGTGTCCCTGCGGTCGCTGTGAACAATGCGCGACAGTCTCCGCTCCCCTCTGGCATCAATGAGCTGAAGACGATACACGCTGGACGACGGTTCGTCGTTTGGCCATCTGTGCACCACTTTTGATACGTGCTCACTACAGCTGCACGTGAACAACCCACAAGCCGCGCCGCTTCCGAGATCATAGTTCCGAGGCTTCGTGCCATCACAATTTGTCCTTTATCGAATTCCGATAAATCGGCAGCTTTTCCCATTCCGACTCCGAACACTCTACTAACCGAAAGCCCATCTTCGAGATGTATACATAGACTGCTCTGTGAACTTCACCTGCCCCCCGTCGCGCTCATTTCTCTAGTCTGGGGGTGGTCATAATGGAATGGCTTATCGATGTAAATAAAGTCAGCTGACATTGCAAAGAAAAGAATTGAAATTTATCTGGCTTTGGTTTTTCTTTTTGTACTTTTAACTTTTTTTTTTCAAATATCAAAACACCAAAATCAAAATAAAGATAGACTTAAACATCAAACATAATGACCACATCCAAAAAGCATGCGAGGTTTCTATTAAGCGTGACACTTGGACTTGATTTTTTTTTAGTTTTTTTCGCAAATATTGAAAGACAACAAACGATTTCTTTGCTTTTCATATTGTCAAATATAAGAAAAAGATTTTTCACTAGAACAAGAAGTCGAAAACTGAATTAAGATATTCGCTATTTTTGCTGAGATCACAGAACCTTCTTTTCTTATTGAAATCCAAAACGCATTTGTTAACATTTCATTAAATTTTATATTCGCCTTTCGAACGCATTATAGTTCAGTCAGCTGTTCTTGCAAGTTGAACAAATTTTATAAATTTGGTGAGATCTCAACAAGAATATTTCTAATCCAGTTGTAATTTTCTGGTGCAAAATTAAGAAAATATTCGTCAGTATTTTCAGTAATTCCAAATCCCTGATAATTAATGAGATGATTGATTTCCATGCAATCTGTCTGTCTCTGAATCTGAAATCCGATCGAAGACTTCCACTTGAAAGGTGTTCTTTCGAAACTTTGAGCTTATTCGTAAATGTGAAATCTTTGTATGTAAAAGTTAGCATGTTTTCATTTAGGACTTGAATGCTGTACTGAAGATGTTTAAGTATTCATAAATATCTGTTAAGTGAACTAGTTTCGGTAGTAGTTTTGTATCTGCAAGGAAATCAGAAAAATTGACTTTATTATTTTTGAGTGGTAGTTGTTTCTCTCGCAGCTCAGATGCCCTTGTTAAAACTTCTCCTGTTGAAAGGCATCTAATTTTTTCACGGAATTACCAAACAGCACTTCAACATTCTATATATTTCAAGGACAACAGAGATCTTTAGCTGACAAGTTCCGTCGACGTCGTCTGCTTCAGGTCAAGGATCAGTTCTCTCCACCCCGTAATTTTCTCTCCATTTCCCCTCCCCCCCCCCATTCTACTCATCTCCTACTAACAATTATTTACCTACATCGCAAGACTCTATATCTGTGCCCCTCCCAATAATGTCTCTTATCCACTTACCCAAAAATCTCAAATTTGCACCCCCATATGATTTTTTTTTCATTTCTGAACTTCCTCGTCTTTTGTTGTCCCTTGTTGTCCGTGACTTTCTTTTTCCTAGGCTCAGAGTGGTGGTCCGTTCAGAGTTTGGATCAGTCTAAATCTACAACTCTAACAACTTTATCTCCTCTGGCTTAAGTCTTTCCAATCAAAGTTCCCCATTTCAGTTTTTCTAATTTTCCAGGATAAATGTGAATTAGCCTCTAAACCTCCCGATAAGATTGATTCATTGAATCACTTGGAGGGGGTAGGGGTTATCTTATAAAATTGTCTACATTCACACCTATATCAAGGACTTGATTTAAGTCCTCCGCAATAATTTTTGAAACAAGAACATCCCGCTTGAGGAAGCAACAGGTCGTTATGACATCACGTTTTTTTTTCCTTTTAAAGAGTGTAACACAGACTTTAATTATTGAGTCGATCAGTGTACAGCACTTTACAACGCACCATCTACATGCCAAACTACAGGATTCTAAATAAGGAGAGATGTTGAAAATGTCTTGACTTTTGGTTGTTTGGGCAGTTCTTTACGGTAATAAAAAATCTTAAATTCCACTTTTTCAGATCTTACGAATGTCAACAGATGAGGTTTACCTGTTATGTCTGCTGCTACATTGACTTCGGCAGTCGAGTTAGTATTTTTTGATATTTCGGGCAAGACATATTCATTGCCGTGTGGGATATCATCCTCACACCAACTGATTAGATAAAATGGTAGAGTAACTTCTTCAGTTTTACTTTCAGTCACTTTGTTTATCATTGTTTACACGGTTATTTTACAAACATTCGGTAACAGGCTTTTAGCAAGCAGTGTGACTTTTCATTTATTGTACAACTAACTCAGTTACTAATTAATCACAGTGCTTCTTCAACCTTTTTTTTTTTTTTCGGTTCAGGATTTAACAACCATTGTGAGCAACTTTAAGGTCTATAAGCAGTCGCCCGTTCCTACTTTGGGACCACTGGTTCCAGGCAGAGGTAAGTGCCAGTGCAATAAGACAAGTATACCTCTCATATTGCATCCGGGACTCAGACCAGATTCCATTGGGACAAACAGTCAGAAACCAGCGCTTACGAAAAGGCTTTTGGCAAGTGGGTGGTGACTCGGTTTCCTATTGACTAGGACTTCGGTTGGGCAAACGTCCTCATGAAGCTGGCCAACGGATGGAGGTTACACTGTAAGAAATTTCTGAAAATCAGGAGTCACTTTTCCGCCATTTCTTTCGTGAATTAACGAAGCATATTTCTGATACAACCTTTTCCGTGAAATGACAGAAAGACATCTGAATTTCACGAATTTTTCGTACGCCAGGAAAATTCTGAATTTTCAGAAACCTTTCCGCAGTTTCTTTCTTATATCGACGGTGAATTAGCGCTTTAGAGATGCGTCAACGGAAAATTCTGAATTTTCAGAAAACTTTCCGCAGTTTCTTTCTTATATTGACGGTGGATTACCGCTTTAGAGATGTGTTAATGGAAAATTACGAATTTTCATAAACCTTTCCGCAGTTTCTTTCTAATATTGACGGTGAATTGATCATATGATCATATGTAGAGGATTTCAGGAAGGGAGTGTCTGACCCCAGGTGTTAAACAACCTTTAGAAATAGGAAGCTAGGAGATTTGGACTAGAATGCCCGATATGAAAGTGACACGGAAGCGAAGTAAAAAGGTAGAGGAAGACACCCTTATTTATTACCGGGGACCAGTACCCGGAGTCCGACAGCTTAACGTGCCCATCCGACGCACGGCGGATATTTAGTGGATCGAACCTGAGGTCCTTTCCGTGGCAGTCACGAACTTGCCCACTAGGCCACGAGCGGCCCTTGACGGTGAATTACCGCTTTAGAGATGTGTTAATGGAAAATTCTGAATTTTCAGAAACCTTTCCGCAATTCCTTTCATATATTAACGGAAAAACTCCGTTTTCACTTTTTTCCGTGTCCGCATGACGAGAAATTACCGGTAATAGGAGCAATTGGTGAGAATACTTGAGGTCTGATTTACTTTTAAATTTCAATCGTCTGTCGAATTTTGAAGTTCCGTAGAGAGATCGGATATTGTGGACAGCATATCGCATGAATTTTGTTTATTGTGGCCCAGGATATTTCTTCTCCTCACCCCTATTTTGTGCACCAGCTATTTATTATATATCATAGTCGCCGACTATAGGGTAGCAAGATGAATCTTTCCCCTCTGATAGTTTTACTAGGGGGGCAATGCCCACCCAATATTTTTCGTCCTGTTTAATTAAATAATCGCTTTGGCCTCATAAGGTGGACCAAGTTCCAAATTATGAGGCCAAAGCAATTTACTTCCAAAAAATTAATAAGTAACAAAATAAGTCAACTTTTTATCATAATCAGCATTACTCATTTTGTAAGAAACCTGATTCCCAGCCCCGCATTTTGTTCTACATGTTCTCGTGATGTTTAAAACAATTATCAAAAATAAGATAAGTAAAAATACAAAAACGTATAATCTCTAGCGCTTTTATGTATCTGTTTATTTTTTGCGCTTCTTGTTCTTTGTTTAAGTAACAACGCTAATTTCTTTTATTTTTTTATAAACGTTTGGAAACAAAATCTCTCGGGATATTTTTATTTTAAAATCGAACGCTGAATTTCATTTTTGAAAATATTAATATTCAGCAAAAGAATATTTCTATTTCCTCGTTCATTTGCAGATGAGCAATTACAATTGCGTTTTAAAATATAGGTCGAATCTCGTTGCTTATCTTTTTGCTCTCTCCCCTTTTATATTTTTAATTTGCTCCTGACAGCGGAACAGACGCGCTCCTCCCACGTCTGATCTCTTTACGCCTGCCCCCTCAATAATTTGGTGAAGTCGGAGCCCCTGTTATATACACTGAAGAGCAATTGAATTAGAGACAGCTGGCGTTATGCAAATGTGGCGCTGTAGGCGGCCCTGTAAACAGAAACGACATGACGTATGCAGCGATCCGACAATATAAGGAGTGAAGCGATGAGAATCAATAAGAGTCGGGGGCAGTATGGGTAAGACGAAGGGTCTAAGCGCATTTGATCGTGGGCAAATTGTTGGGGCCCGACGAATGGGTCACTCCATCTCGGAAGTCGAGCAGGCACTGGGATTTTAACGAGCCACTGTGTCACGGGTGCACCGTGAGTACATTGAATCCGGTAAAACCATCCCTGCAAGGGCGAACTGCCGTGGACAACAGCGTGTGGATGAGCGGGGTCATCGTCGGCTAGTTCGCATTGTAACAGCGGATAGACGGGCCACAGTGCAAGAAATCACTCGGCAATTTAACGCTGGTGCACAAAAACGTGTAAGCAGCCACACCATCCAGAAACATCTCCTCGCTATGGGGTACAGAAGCCATCGTCCCACGAGGGTACCGCTGCTGAGCGCGCATCACAGGGTACAAAGATTAGTATGGGCGCGGGAACATCGCCACTGGACCCTAGACATGTGGGAAAATGTTGCCTGGACTGATGAGTCGAGATGAGATTCACGTTGGTGCATGCTGATGACAGGATACGAGTACGACGCAAACCACATGAAGCGATGGATCCTTCTTTCCAGCAGGGTACTCTTCAAGCTGGTGGGGGAGGGTGGCATTTTCGTCTGCGGACTGTTTACGTGGACTGAAATGGGACCTCTGGTACGTGTGACATCGTCCCTCACAGGTTAAGGTTACCGGGATATCCTGGAAGACCATTTGCTCCCGTTTGTGCATCTTCAACATCCCACTGGGGACCTCATCCTGCAACAAGACACAATGCACCGTGCCATCGCTCCCGAATTGTATCCGAATGGATGCATGAACACTCCACCGACGTGACCTCGCTTCCTTGGCCAGCTAGGTCACCTGACCTCAATCCCATGGATGCCATCGAGAGAGATGTTCGAATCTCTGACTCCCTCAATCAAATCTTCGTGAACTGTGGGAGCTTGTTCAGGAGTCGTGGATCCGTATGGCTTCCCAACGCTTCCGGTGTATTGTCGAGTCCATGCCGAGACGAATCGCCGCCGTCATCAGGGCGAAATGTGGTGCTACACGTTACTAGACAGGTATCTGTAATTCAATTGCTCTTCAGTGTATATTGTGTTACTGTAATAAACCGGGTACTTAACTTATTGTACAGATAGATGGTTATACGATGTCTATGTATCAGTCTTTTAACAACTTAAGACAAATGAGCAGTAAATTTCATATTTAGGAGGGTTTTGTGTGTGTGTGTGTGTGTGTGTGTGTGTGTGCGTGCGTGCGTGTGAAGTAAAAATATAAAAAAGTACATTTTACCTTTTTCGAAGATAACTGAAAGTCCTTGTCAGTTTAAAAAGATCAAGTTGCAAAGCATTTTGTTGCATCGAAATATCACGATAAAAAATGCTTTATTTGTGAAAAGTCCTCTTACAGAAAAAAATTTATTACAAACCTATTCAGAAAAATAATAAGCTCCAACAGAAAATAAAAGGACTAAACCACTCGCGTTAATGACAAGGAAAAAAGTTTCACCGTCGCGCAATTTGTTTTACGATATTCGTGATTTGGCTTACCTTGTGTTTGTAGCTCAGTGGGTAAAGGCGTGCGTTATCTGTTGGTCCAAACGGTAGGGGGCTCAATCTTGACTGTGGCGGAAGGATTCCGGGTCGTCGATTTTGCGGAATTTCAGTTTAAATACGGAAAAACGTGAAAAGGGATTTTTCTGAAATAAACGGAATTTCTGACTACGTAAAATCCGTGAAAATACGGGTTAAAATACACGGGTAGTTTTTAAAACGGAAATTTCTGAAAAGGACGAACACCTACCGGCAACTTTGCTGCACGTTATTTTCAGAAATTTCACGTGAATTCACACCACTTATTTTTTACAGTGTACTGTTGCGGACGATGCCAGTTGACATGTATGCTGTAGATGATCACCTGCTTATAATTTATTACTGATCCCCTTACTTCTATTAAAACGATGTTAGAGGAAGCTCGGAAGAAATCGCTTCGAAGCAGCCCGTGGTTAAAGTTAGCGCCAGCCAACTTCTGAATACCAGGTAGTACACATTGCTCATAAACCGTGGTTGATGTCCCTCTGTGTGTGTGTTTTCACCTGCATTCAATCGATTACTGATCCCCTTAATCTGATGACCATCTTCTACAAACAAAAATTAATGTCTTCCTATCTATGAGGATAGTGCAATAATGATTCTAGCGAAGATGAATCAACAGATAGCCCCTGTGAAAGAAAGACGCTATCAGATGTTGTGATCCTAGTTTCCATGTGTTTTGTGTGCGAACTTCAAACACAACTAGTGCCTAGCACCTGAGAATTGGAATAACTATATAGGATGCTGAGGAGAACAAGCCCGCAGACTTATGCTGAACAAAATGTGAGATGGGGCTTTTGGCTTTTGGTTTTTAGCAAACAGGGGCTTTTGGTTTTTTCTCCTGTCTTTGCTTTACAAATCGTACCAATATCTTCGAGTTTGCGGGTGGTATATGTGCGTGTGCGTAGTCAAAGAAAAGCACTTTTAAGCGGAGTTCCCATCTTTGAAAAGAATTATGTAAGAGTTGTGCTTTGGACCAAAAGCTACATCTGCAATCACTCTATCCTTTTAGAAACTGTTAATTGCTCTCTTTTGTGTTACTTACTACAGGACCTCTGATTCTTTTGCTTCATTTGAAGGTTTGGGGCGCTTCCACCTAAAATCTCTGCCTTATGTTTCCAATGATAAAACTTCTTTACATATTTTCTTCGCAATTAATGTATTCCCAAGGATGGAAATTTGCACATCGATAAAACTAACTTTAAGTTATAGCATGGGATACTTAATACTTGCTAACATATAACCATAATTATAATAAAAATCAGTCTTTTTCTTAGAGTAATGTTCAGACCTGTTAATAGATGGCGCGACCTGTACATTGATGACGTCAGTAGACAAAGATACGCTGGATTGCTTAGTTATGGTTATGTTTTAGCAAGTATTAAGTATCCCATGCTATAACTTAAAGTTAGTGTGATCGATGTGCAAATTTTCATCCTTGAGAATACATTAATTGTGAAGAAAATATGTAAAGAAATTTTACCATTAGAAACATGAGGCAGAAATCTTAGGTGGAACCACCTTAACCACCACCGTGAACAACTCAATGGATTGTAAGCAGTCGCCCGTCCCAAATTTAGGGCCACTGGTTCCCGGGAAGGGAGAAGGCCAGCGCCGTAAGACAAACGCAACATCCATGCCTCACCGGGATTCAAACCCGGACCTATCACGGGCGAATGGTCACAAGCCAATGCTTAGACCACTGCGCCACCAGGGCCGACAGGATCTGTGATGGCAGTAACAAAGACAGCGAGAAAAAGTGGGCGATAGGTTTCCTGTTCAGAGTACGGGAAATGCCGCCTGCGGTGAGATGTGGTTCTGAATCTGAACATTATGATGTAACTCTCTATAGGCTTTAGGGAATGGGTTTCTTAGGGTCCATAATTTCGTTTCCGTACTTGGTGCCATGTGAATTGAGTCTTTACTGGGGAAAAAAGGTGATAGCGTGCATTTATCATTTCCAGCTTTTGTTCATGTGGGAGCCACTTTCCTCCTTTTCCAATCTTTTTCATGGCATGCAACTGTCGAACAACGGTCAACTGATTCACGCCTAACTGTATTGCTAGGTCTGTGTTAAAATGGGCTGCATCTTTGTCAAAGAAGAGTTTGCAATCAGTGCTCTGCAACTCCTTCGGCCGTCCGCTAAGCTTCTTTTCCCCCACGCTGCAATCGTCACTTCTGAACTTCACCATTCAACACCACACAGGATTGTACCTGCCGTTTTCTAATCGTATGCCGAGAAAATCCACCCCCTCGTTCGTCTTCAGCTTTTTTTTTTCGATATTAAACATGAATGACAGTGACGAATATTCGCCTTGTTGGTCACCATATCCCAACTCAACTAACCACACGTGTGAAGTGTCCGATAACTCAACTAACCACACGTGTGAAGTGTTCGAGAAGTCGTGTGTTCTAAGCAATGTCTTCACCTTACCCCCACAGCACGAAATTCACACAAAAACTCAACCGTTTCACTTTTATAGCCTGCTAGGCAGAGCGCCGAAAACTTATGCATAGAGCAAATGTTAGATAAGATTGAATTGCCTTACGTCGCGCTCCAAGGACATGACAAAAATTTCTGTGTATGTATGTTAGAGAGAGAAAGAGAGAAACACGTGATGCATAGTCACAATGTTACTTCAAAAAGCGAGGGGATTTTGTTGCAATGCATAAATAGAGGATTCCACCTCTTCCTTTGTGGGTTCTTAGTGTTTAAATGGTTGTAGATATTATTATTTACTCATGCTACAACTAACACCCTAACATACTTCACTGTAAAGCTTATTCGTCTTACTGAAATGTTCCAAAAGTTTAAGTTGTGTTCCGGACAGCTAAATTAAACAACACAGAGCTAATTAGGCATTGAATAGCATTAACGGCCGGTTTTAATGGAAAGACTTCTACTTACGATATCCAATAACGTTTATTTGGTCTTTAATTGGGACATATAGATTAGCAGAATATCAATTCTGGAATATTACTCCAATTCGTAGTTTTTTTAGCACGTCTTTTGTCAAAAAAGATCGTGCTCATGTTATTGGTTTGTCCGTCCGTCCGTCCGTCTGTGAACATCATATCTCTGCAACTACACTGCCGGACAATTGCTAAGGACGGATGACAATAGCAACGATAGCAACCATAAAATGGAAGGCAGGAAAATGTGGAAATTAGCATAAGTGCGGGATACAGTAAGACGTGTTGTGCGTATGCAAATTTTGGATTGCAGAACTTGTCCGTGACGTCATAGCGCTGATAAGAGATATAAAGGATTTGACGCGTATTGACCGTTGTTGTTCAAACGCAAAGTTGAAAGGGAAAGAATCAATTGACGAACTTGCAATTTTCAGTATAGATTTTTTAGATTGGAGGTTTAACGACCACCGTGAGCAACTCAATGGGCTATAAGCAGTCGCCCGTCCCTAATTTAGGGTCACCGGTTCCAGGGAAGGGAGAGAGCCAGTGCCGTAAGACAAACACAACATCCATGCCTCACCGGGATTCGAACCCGGACCCCTTTCGGACGAATGATCAGAGGCCATCGCCTTAGACCATTGCGCCACCGGGGCGGCGAATTTTCAGTATGTCTTCCCGACATCACCTAGATGATTTTACGCGTGGCCGTATTATTGGCAAGATTGAAGAAGGGCGAAAAATAAAAGATGTTGCCAGGGAGTTTGACGTCAGCCACAGTGTCGTTTCAAGGCTTTGGAAATCATTTCAAACAAATGGAGAGTGTAGCAAACGTCACGGGGGAGGTCGTGTTCGCAGTACGACACCTGCAGAAGATTGGTACATAGTGCTATCAACAAAAAGACACCGGCGCAGCACAGCTAGTGAGGTAGCAAATCAGTTTATGGCTGCTACTGGCAAGCGGATCTCCTGAAAAACTGTCGCCAGACATTTGCATGAAGGAGGACTATACGCCCGCCGTCCTGTTGTCTGCATCCCATTGTCCAGACGTCACCGTACCGCCCGTTTGCAATAATGCCATTAACATCGCAATTGGACTGACAACGACTGCTCTGCTGTCCTCTTCTCAGATGAGAGAAGATACAGTCTATCGTCTGATTGTCGACGACAACTGATCTGGCGTGATAGTGGTACTGCATATTGTCCAGCAAGCATACAGAAAAGGGACCGATATCCGACATGTAGTGTCATGGTATGCGCTGGCATCATGATCAATGGCTGTACGTCCCTCTATGTACTTCCAACTGGGACTATGACTGGCCAACGATACATTAATGATGTTCTGCTACCTCATGTTCGCATGTTCCGTGGTGCTGTCGGTGATAGATTCATTTTCATGGACGACAACGCAACATGTCATCGAACAGTCGCTGTCCAGGAGTGTCTTGAGAGCGAGGATATTCAACGCTTCGTATGGCCAGCACGTTCTCCAGATCTGAATCCCATTGAAAATGTGTGGGATGCTTTGGGGAGGAGTCTTGCTGGTCGCCAATGCCCTCCAATAAACAAGGACACCCTCATCCGTGCACTGACAGAGGAATGGGATAAATTACCCCAACAGCTGCTTGATAATGTTGTGCAAAGCATGCCACGACGTGTGGAATCTTGCATCGCCCTCCATGGTGGCCATATCCCGTATTGACATCTTACGCCGGAACGCCTGCGGGCGGTAATTGCATATTTTTCACGTTTACGTATTCTGCACAAAAGGGCCTGTTTGTACCTTGAACACGTTCTAAAGCCTTCTGGATTTCAGAGCACAATAAATTGTCTTTCTTGTAATGTCCTCCTGGCATTCTGACATTATTTTATTTCACTTGGCATCCAACCACACTTACTTTTTTATGCGCTATATAGACGTTTACGATCCGTCCTTAGCAATTGTCCAGCAGTGTATTAGTCCGATCTGAAACACTTTTTTTTTTTTTTTTTTGCCTTGGAAATCTTGAAATATGCGAATGATGATCCTTTATTTCGTTTTTTTTTTTATGATGTACAATTTCGCAGCTAGAGGGCGTAAATGCAGATGATATCGAATTCAAAACGCATTTTATTCATATATTTGCTTCTAAGCAACCGATTGAAAAAATGTTTTACCTTTCGATTCCATCTATGCCGAAAAGTATTTTAGGTATAGTCACTTTTTCGAGTTATGCATGGATTTTCCACTAGAGGGGAGGTAAAAGTAAAGTGTATTTTCCCCGATATTTCTATTTCTAAAACTCCGATTTGAAAAAAAATTTCTTCAGCGGATACAGCTCCTGATGGAAAAAAAAATCATGTATTTTCTGATTTTTGGTAAAGACCGGTTTGGCCATCAGGGGGCGTAAGTGTTAACTTTTGATGCATTTGCCACAAAATCTGAGCTTCTAAAACCTCGATTGAAAAAATTGGTTCCTGGACCGATGCTGCTTACATTTATAAACCTTTTCCGAATATTTTCTTCTCAAAATATTGTATGGTTTTTCCCGCCAAGGGGCGTAGATGTATATCTTGTTTTTGTCAGTATCTCTGCTTCTAATGGCCCGATTTGAAAAATTCTTTCTGTACCGGATACAGCTCCTAGTGGGAAATATTTTAGACATAATTTCTAATTTTTGGTAAAAAAAATTTGATCACCAGGGAGCGTAAGTCTTAATTTCCGCTTCTAATGTATTTGTAGCAAAATCTGAGGTTCTGAAATCTCGATTGAAAAAAATTTGTTTGTAGACCGATACTGCTAACGTCGATAAACCTTTTCGGAATATTTTCTTCTTAAAATAATGCATGGCTTCTCCGCCAAGGGTCTAAAATGTATATCTTATTTTTGTCAATATCTTTACTTCTAAGAGTCCGATTTGAAAAATTCCTTCTTTGTTGGACAGCGTTTTCGGTGCGAAATGTTGTTCATATAATTTCAAAATTTTCAAATAAAGCATTGACTTTCCGCTAGGGGGCGTTAAAGTAAATTGCGTTTCCCTCGATATTTCTGCTTCTAAAACTCCGATTTAAAAAATGTTTCCTGTATCGCGTGCAGCTCCTGATGGGAAACGTTTTTCATATATTTCTAATATTTGGCAAAAACTGGTTTGGCCACCAGGGGGTATAAGTGTTAATTTCTGCTTCTGATGTATTTGCAGCAAAATCTCAGCTCCTGGAAACTCGACTGAAAAAAATTATTTCTTGGACCGATACCGCTCACATGGAAAAACCTTTTGAGAATACTTTGTTCTTAAAATAATGCATGTTTTCCCACCAGGGGCGTAGATGAATATTTTATATTTGTCGCCGTCTCTGTTTCTTACAGTCCGATTTGAAAAAAAAAAAAAAATGTGGGAGAGCCTTTCCGCTGCGAAATGTTTCTCATATAATTTAATTTTTTTTAACGCAAAGGTCTGCAACCAGAGGGCGTAACTTCACGATTCCATTTATAGTAATATCTGCGCGATTAAAACCCCGATTGAAAAACTTATTTCTTCTGTCAGATACTACTGTTTTCCATACCAGTTCCATTGACTTTGAATAGCTTTGATAAATGTTATTCGCGTCAGAACGAAATAAAAAGACGTGCTCATTATACTCAAAACTTCGGGGTCATCTTTCTTGTTTTATTATTGCTTCAGTATCTGAATACCGCATATGCTCCTAATACGGAAAACCCTTCAATTCTTACTAACTCGACAACAATTTGAGACCTCAATATCAAGAAAGCATGACTTTCAACGCAAGCAATTCAATCAAGCTCTTACAACATTGAACTCTAATCGCACATCAATTTTCACCAAACACTCTCATAACAAATCTCTCTCAACCTCTATCTTTCCCCGATATAGGTAAAAACTGCATCCTTATAATTCTCGTTCACATGCATTTTTGACCTAACGTCAACTTGCCAAACCAACATTCATCGAGAGAGAAAATGTAGCGTTAACTGTACCAAAATTTACGTAAAAGTACAGGAACCAAAACGGAAAGTTAAATCAGAGTATACACGATACATTCCTTTTATCTGGGAGAAATTTAGATGTGTTTTTTGTGCTGTTCGTTATTTCAACGTAATAAGCAAGAAGTTAAAAATTGTTCCTGTCTTGCTTTTCTTTCTTATTCAGTTTACTTTTGGAGCAATTTATCTTGCTGAGAACAATTATGCAGTTCTCTACACTTTAAACAAAAAATGGTGTGAATTCACGAAAATTTTCTGAAAATAAAATGCAGTATTTTCCGAAATTTAAAAAAAAAAAAAAATAAATAAAAAAAAATAAAAAAAAATATCAAAATAACGTGCAGTATTCTCCGATTTGCAAGTCTTTTTGTGAACCAAAAATACTTGCATATCGAAGTCACTTTCATGGTAAAACTAATTGCGCGATTATTATTCCTTTTAGCACGTCTTGTACACAGCCGAATCACAGTATTGTGACCACCTCCTACTTTTGACGTCAACAGCGCGTAGCCAATGAAAGAATGTACGTGCCATGAACTGGCATGGAGGGTATGTAAGGTGTGCTGTAGGCAATCTGAAAACATATCACTCGTTGCTATCATGGATAGAAGAAGCGATTTATCAGATTTGCAAAACTGGATGATTGTCGGCTTTCGGGCCAAAGGTGGCGGTGTTTCTGCACGCTAACAGTTCACAAACGCTAACAGTTTGTGAACTGTTAGCGTGCTGCTGTGGTTAAAGTGTATCGTAATTGGAGAAATAACACCATTGCAAATAAGCGACATGAACATTGCGGAGCACCACGTGCCATTGAAGTGAGAGGTGAACGTCGGCTGCGAAGGTGCGTGAGGGCCGATCGACACGCTACAGGGCAGCAACTCACTGGCCGAATGAACCAGGGGGCTACCGGAAGTGTGTCTAAAACAACAGTTCAGCTAATCCTGCTGCTTATGGGGCTACGATGCAGACGAATGGTCATTGTACCTATGCTAATGAAGGTGCATTTACAGAAAAGGCTTATATTTGCACTGCAGAATCGGAATCGGACCTCCGGTTATTGGCAAAGGATTGCCTTCTCCGAATAGTCACGTTTTCTGCTTCATCGAACGGATGGACGTTGGCGTATAAGGCGAGAAACATCGGAGAACAAACACTTTTAAACCATTGCTGGCAAAACACAAGCTGGTGGGGGCAGTGTTTTGGTCTAGGGGATGTTTTCGTGGCATTCTCTGTATCCATTCATACCTGTGGAAGGCACTATGGACCGAATTCGTTATGAATTCATCCTTGCAGAACACGTACGCACCCATACATGCTGAGTGTCTTCACTGGGGCTGATAGGACCTTCCTTCATGACAGTGCGACGTGTCGCACAGCTAGAAATGTCCGAGAGTTGTTGGAAGAGCACGATGAAGACTTCAAAGTGCTTCCCTGGCCCCTTAATTTACCAGACCTAAACCCAATTGAGCATCTGTGGGACCACCTCGATCGTGTTGTTCGCTCTATGGATCCTCCACCATGAATCCTCCAGCAGCTGTCAGATGCACTGCAGTCAGCATGGCTCCACATACCTGTGAACACCTTCCAGCACTTTATTGAGTTACTCCCAGCCTGTCTGTCTGTTGTCCGCTCTCTACACGGCGGTTACTCTGGATATTGGTGATCACAATAATGTGACTCGACCGTGTGTAAAAAATCTTGTTTATTGTTATCGGGTTGTCCGTCTGTGGACACCATATTTCTGCAAATAATTGTCAGATTTGAAAAATTATTTTTGCATTGAGAAGCTTGAAATATGCGAATAATGATCCCTTTATTTCGTTTTTATTCTTCCTGATGCACAATTTTGCCGCTAGAGGGTGTAAATGCAGTTGATATCGAATTCAGAATACATTTCATTCCATATACTTGCTTCCAAACATCCGATTGAACAAATTATTTTACCTTTCGATTCCATTTAGCACGAAGACTATTTTAGGTATAGTCATTTTTTTCAAGTTACCCACACATTTTCCGCTAGGGAGCGTAAAAGTAAACTGCGTTTTCTCCTGTATCCTTGCTTCTAAAACTCCAATTTGAAATATTCTTTCTGCAGAGGATACAGCTCGTGATGGAAAATCTTTTCCGTATAATTTCTAATTTTTATTAAAAAACGGTTTGGCCACCAGGGGGTGTAAGTCTTAATTTCTGCTTCTGATATATTTGCAGAAAAATCTGAGATTCTGGAATTCCATCTAAAAAAATTCGTTCGTGCAACGATACCACTCACGTCGATAAATCTTTTCGGAATACTTTCTTCTTAAAATATTCATTGTTCCTCCGCCGGGGGCGTAGATGTATATCTTATTTTTTTGGATATATCTGCTTCCAAGAGACCGATTTGAAATATTCCTTCTTTGTTGGATAAAGTTTGCAGAGTGAAATGTTATTCATATAATTTCAAAATTTTCAATCAATTCATAGACTTTCCGTTAGGAGCCGTAAAGGTAAATTGAGTTTTTCCCAATATCTCTGCTTTTAAAACCCTGATTTGAAAACTTTTTTCTGCACAGGATACAGCATCTGATGGAAAAAATGCTTTGCATATGATTTCTAATATTTGGTAAAGAATGGTTCGGCCAATAGGGGGCTTAAGTGTTTATTTCTGCTTCTGATGTATTTTCAGCAAAATCTGAGCTCCTGAAAACTCGATTGAAAAAATTATTTCGTTGACCGATTCTGCTCACATCGGAGAACCTTTTGAGAATACTTTCTTCGTAAAATAATTCACAATTTTCGGCCAGGGACGTAGATATACACTGGTGTGCAAAAATTAAGGACGAAGAGGAGAAATTAGCATAACAGCGGAACGAGCAAGCAGAACGGACCGAAAGACCACTCAGGAGATAGACTAGGGTCCGGTACGGTAGGGCATGCGCATATATGCAGAATGACGTAGGGGGACGGGAGTGTCAAAAGGGTATAAAGCACACGGGCGGTGAAAGCTATTGCACGGTGTACATCGGTTTGAACGACGACGAGTTGCTGCCACCGTGTGATATGGCCAACAGGAAATCCATTAGACGACATCTGGATGACTTTACACGAGGTCGCGTCATTGGGAAGTTGGAAGAAAGTCGAAGTGTGACTAGTGTGGCCGAAGAGTTAGGGATCGTTCACAGCATCGTTTCACGAGCTTGGAGAGCATTTCAAACGACAGAAACAGCTGTCCGAGAGTTTAGCAGTGGTTGTCCACGAGCAACAACGGCGGCGGACGACCGGTATATTGTCCTACAGGCGAGAAGAGACAGACGGCTGACAGCGGGAGAAATCGCAAGGCACATGCAACAGACAACTGGACGTCCGTTATCGCGTTTTACCGTGGCCAGGAAGCTGCACAAAGGTGGTCTATTTGCACGACGACCAGTACGGTGTGTGCCATTAACGCCTGCTCATCGGAGACGGCGGTTTCTGTGGTGCCAGGAACACAAGAACTGGACACATCAGCAATGGGGTCGAGTTCTCTTTACGGATGAGAGCCGATTTAGTCTGACGAGCGATTCTGGACGTATACACATCTGGAGAGAGCAGGGAACACGCAATCACACCTCCAACATCATCGAAAGGGACCGGTTTAGAGGTGGCGGAGTTCTCGTTTGGGGCTGTATCATGCTCGATAGCCGTACGGACCTCCACATCTTTCAAGGAGGTTCAGCCACTGGTATCCGCTGTTGTACTGAGGTTCTCCTGCCTCACGTGCATCTGTTTAGAGGTGCTGTGGGTCCTGAGTTCCTCTTCATGGACGACAACGCTACATCTCATCGTACAGTGGCTGTCGCAGAGCTGTTGGAGAGTGAAGACATTCAACGCATGGATTGGCCCGCAAGGTCCCCGGACCTAAATCCAATCGAACACGTGTGAGACCTTCTCGGGAGATGCTTGGCAGCACTTCACCAGTCGCCAGCAACGATTCCGCAGCTGCGATTGGTGCTACAAGAGGAATGGGTCGCGATGCCTCAACAGCTCCTTGAGAACCTCGTCCTCAGCATGGACAGATGTTGTAAATCCTGCAACGCAGTCAGGGGTGATACTAAAGACTGGATTTTTCTTGGCAGCCGCCTGTCACATGGACGTTTCTGTCTTCTGTCCAGTTGTGCTCTAAGCTACCTTTTCAATAAAGTGCCTTTGTATCCTTTGGATTCCTTGTTTGGACGGTTTTGCTCACTTGTCCCATATTCTTACATCTTGGTGATCTAATGGTATGATTTGAGTCGATGTGGAGCACTTCTTTCTGCACGACGTTATATTCAAAAAACCGTCTCGTCCTTGATTTTTGCACGCCAGTGTATATCATATATTTGTCGATATCTTTTCTTCTAAGATTTCGATTTGAAAAATTCTTTCTTTGTTGGAAGGCGTTTCCTCTGAGAAATGTTTCTCGTGAAATTTGAATTCTTAGTCTGCCACCAGAGGGCGTAAGTTCACGTTTCCGTTTACAGCAATATCTGCGGGACTAAAAACCCGATTGAAAAACTTTTTCCATCGGTCAGATATTACTAACTACGCAAACTCTATGTGCATATTTTCTTCTCAAAACAATGCATAACTTCGCCATTAGGGGCGCAAATGTTCAATCTGTTTTTCTCAATATCTCTGCTTCCACATGTGCGATTTAAAAAATTATTTCCACACCGGCTGCCATTTACCTTGTAGAACATTTTAGAGTACTATATGAGGAATTTTGTAGTCCACAGTTCTCTCGGTAGGTAGTGTTTGTGTAGTTCAGTTTGCAGCTGTATTGCCGCTTCTAAAAACACAATTGAGAAATTTCTTCTTTACTGCATGCCATACGCTACTCTAGAGATGTGGTGCATTGGTCTCTTTAAATAATGCACAAATTTCCACTACAGGGCGTAAAGGTCGAAACCTTATTCTCGCTTTTTCTACTTCCGCGATACGAATTTGAAAAGTTCTTTTTCGTTAGCATACATAGCTTTTTCCATGCAGAATATCTTTCGCCTATTTTCAACTTTTTCATTACACAAAATTTTCCGCTTCTGATAAAGCAATAATACATTTCTTAGAAAACAGAGTTACCCAATGTTTCCTGCTCTCGCATATTTCTTCTTTTAACTGCTGGAATAAAACATCCTTCTGTCTCTGAAACCTTCCGTGTGCTGTAAAAACATTTTTGTGCGCTCATTGTTAACTTTCGTAACATGTTTTTTAGCCGCTGGGAGAACTAAGTAGATGTTTCTATTTCTGGATGTTTTATCGATTGCTGAAACCGGTTGATTGTTTTCCTAACCGGTTCCATTGACTTTGAATAACATTGATAAATTTAATTCGCGTCAAACGGATTCAAAAGACGTGCTCACTACATCCGAAAATTCGGTATCATCTTTCTTGGTTTTTTCGCTGCTTTTTATTATTATTATTATTATTAATGCGAGTAATTTAGTCATTTCATTTCTGTTGGAGCTTAGTTTAATAGGTTTGTAACATTTTTTACACTTTCCAACCGTAGCTTGAAGAAGCGTATATGCTCCAGCTTTGTCCGTCTATCTGTCTGTCCGTCCGTCCGTCAGCACGATAACTCGCGTAAAAATTAGTCGATTTCGATGAAATTTTAGTATGTGGTAGGGGACCACCTGGGGATGAACTCTATTGAAAATGGGCGAAATGGGGTCAAAGGTCAGGACATAGGAGCGGGATCCATTCGATTGCCCTTATGCGTCATAACTTGTGTAAAAATGGTTCGATTTCGATGAAATTTTAGTATGTGGTAGGAAATCACTTGGAAATGAACCCTATTGAAAATGAGCGAAATGGAGTCAAAGGTCAGAACATAGGAAAGGGATCAATTCAATTCTATTATCCTTATGCATCATAACTCGCGTAAAAAATGGTTCAATTTTGATGAAATTTTAGTATGTTGTAAGAGACCAACTGGGGACGAATCCTATTGAAAATGGGCGAAATGGGGTCAAAGGTCAGGACATAGGAGCGGGATCCATTCCATTGCCCTTATGCGCCATAACTTGCGTAAAAATGGTTCGATTTCGATGAACATTCAGTATGTGGTAGGGGGCCACTTGAGGACAAATTCTATTGAAAATGGGCGAAATGGGGTCAAATGTCAGGACATAGGAACGGGATCCATTCCATTGCCCTTATGAGTCATAACTTGATTAAAAAAGCTTTGATTGAGATAAAACTTTATCACGTTGTTCCGGAAGTATGCTTAACCGGTTCTGTTGAACATAATCGAAATGGGATTGAAGGTCAGGACACAGGGGCGAGATTTATTCCACAGCCATTATCCTCATAACTTGGGTAATGATCTCTGGTATGATGAAAAGCGTATAATAATCAATGCATTGCATGATTTTCTTAACTTGTTATCTTTTCTGTAGGGGGACTTGTGACGAATTAAGTACTTTTGTCATCGGGATTTTTTTTAAGCAACAGAATGCTTTGGAACTTGTTCTTATTAAAGTGACAATGACTTTCAATTATCTTTTAAAAAAAGATGAAATGTACTGCTTTATTGTATTTTTTCATAAAATTCCTAAATATAAAATTTACTCTTGATAGCTGTAGTAGCTTTTGTCTTAAGGGACACACACGCATCATACAATCACCTGTACAATAATTTAAGTATCAGGTTTCTTACAGTGACACAAAATACAAATAGCAGGTGCACAAAATGGGAGAGAGTAGAAGGAATATCCGGTGCCAGAATGACCAAAATTGTTATCCGCAATATATATAAGGAAGAAATTGTGGAAAGTTTTCTGAAATTCACAATTTTTCCTGGCTTGCGAAAAATACCTGAAATTGGGGTTTCTCTCCGTCATTTCACGGAAAAGGTTGTATCAGAAATATGCTTCGTTAATTCACGAAAGAAATCACGAAAATTGGCTCGTGAATTTTAGAAAGATGTTTACTTTGTAACTTTCGTTTCGTTTATCGCTTTTATCTAATCCATTATCAGAAAAAATAACATGGAGGCCTTTGTTTTACATACGGTTAAGCAATTTTACTGAAGTGCATAAAATAGGACTCAATACACGAATAACACTCCTTTTAGCGTTTTAATTTGAAAAAGTATCGCGAAATCTGCGTATTAAATGCCGTGCTCTCACGAAGCAATTATAAAGCTGATAGTTTACTATCTAACGAAGGATGTGCATTTGTAACTCTTACCCTTCAACAGTCTATTTTTTAAAAGTCAAGGTGAGTGCGTCTTTATAAGGCCCCTTCATCCCAATTGATTGCATAGATTGTAATAACATGTATAACGAAGTAAATATCTCCGTCATTTTTGGTCTACGCCGGGATTCGAACCCGAGTCCACTTATTCCGGAACAAGTCGCTCTACCAACTGAGCTACGCAGACGTTCATTCTGATTGCTATCTGCCTTTATGTCGTGTGCGTCCTGCTGGCAGGTGCGTCACACATGGTAAAAATCTGATAATGCTTTCAAGCGAACTAGTAGCTCGAACTGTGCGTCCTGCTGGCAGGTACGTCACACATGATAAAAATCTGATATAATGCTTTCAAGCGAACTAGTAGCTCGAACTCGTTTATACGGAATGACGGAATCTTAATTTGATGTTTAGTTAGTTATCAGCAAATTTGAACTGAAGCATAACTTTTCAGGCTGACGCTATCTATCAGATGAAAATTTTTGAGATATTTTATTTCAGACACAAAAGAGGGAAATCCAGATGGCGTTTAGGTTACTGAACCTATGCTACGGTTCTTCTAAACAACTGGTGTGCTAAAGAGTAACCATTTTTCATTTCAGTGGCTTGTAATATGATTAGGACCTTTCCTTAGATTTTTTAACGATGAGCCCAATTTACAGAGGGGTGAATCGAACGTTTTGCAATATTTGCATTAACGCATGTGCTCGGTGGGTATGTCACGTGTTTAAACTAGTTCAAGTCGCGCACTACAATCAGTCGAAAGGGATATAAAGTGGTAGTCGTTGCTGTGAGTAGTATTACATGTCGTCGACGTTCTGTCTGTGGTTAGGGCGCCTAAAAGATGAACAGCCACAACCGGTTAATTAGGGAACTTTTGCTTTACGAGTCTAAACTCGGCCATAACGCTGCTTAAGCAACGCGAAACATTTGCATTGCGAAAGGGGAAGGTTCCGTGGACCACAGCACCGCAACCAGATGGTTCTAGAAATTCCGCTCAGGTGACAGAAACCTCGACGATCAGCCAAGGTCAGGAACACCGCGATCCGTAAACCGAGAAAAAAAGTTTGTTTGCAACAGCAAGATAATTTTTTTGAGCTGTTTTGTCGATTTATTTTGTTGCTTTAGCCAAACTCCATCGGAATTGTTTTGTTGGCAACACAAAGTTATTTCGTTGGCTACATTTTGTTAATTCGGCTATATGGAGGTACGCCAAACCGTACGTGTTTACTAACTATTCCATACGGTCACTACCAGACTACCACTGACCAGAAGAATCTCGTTTTGCGCTTAAGATTTCGGTTTGAATTATGGCAAACTGCGAAGTGAGTGCATTGTTAGAAGACTGGGAGCTGTCAACTCTGATAGAGACATTCAGAGGTTAGAATCTCTAATACATCTTAATAAATCCTACGTATTTTTATGCTAGTGTTTATTGTGTGTTATTTTGGTTGGATTCATTGAATGTTAGTGATAATTTGGTATCACTTTGTAGACTCATACTTACAATGAACACGATAGAATCCCCATCTTATTAGATGCACGGTGTCACGTATTAAATTTAAACACAGATTTCTGATAAAGCAATAATACATTTCTTATGACGGCTTGCGGTTCCTTATCGCAAATAAAAATTTGCACGTGAGGTAATGATAAGAGTTGAAATTTATGCATAGAGCTTGATTTCGTGTATAGGCTATATATAAAGGGTGTTTCAAAATTCGTGCGGCAACCAACGATTGCATGGTGATAGTAAGTACCCTCAACACATCGTTATGGCAAAGTATAAATCGTCCGTGAACATTCCAGTAGGTAATAAACCCTCCTTCAGATGCTGAATTTGCCGATACGAATTTGATCGAAAAAACAGGTGTAGCCGAGTGGTTAGCACGCCTAGTTCCTAAACTAAACGTCTCGGTGAGAGATTTTTCGCTGGCTCTGAAAAAATGTCCTCATGACGTAACACCATACAAATTCATTTAAACACAACTAGAAAATTAATACGGGGGGGGGGGGAATGGCGAACTATGGGGGCCACCTAACAAATTATTGCGCCTGTAAATTGTTACCATCTGATAAAAGTTTAGAGACAAAGTGGCTCAGCTACATAACTCTAAATTTTGTAGGAGCAAGAAATTACTGTGTCACAATAACAATATACACTGGTGGAAAGTGAAAAAAGAACACTAAGAAGGAGACGTCTGATACCAACGAAATTTATACAGCAGAATAACGGAATACAGAGGATCACGTGATCAAAACATTATGGCAAAATACAGCTAGCTGTATTTGCTGGTAAACTGAAAAGTAACATTTCCATGTAACATGGTTAGTACGAGGTTGAACGGCCATGAACTGCGTCACACTGTGCAATTCTGGCATAGAGTCTCACGTACAGATGTTGAATGTAAATTTGGGGTATTGAGTTCCAAGCATCCTCAACCTGGACGCGTAAATCGGGGATGGTCGTGGCTGGTCGTTGAGACCGGATAAGTCTTTGTCCCATAAAATCCCACACGTGCTCAATGTGGGACAAATCCGGTGAATGTGCAGGCCATGGAAGTTGTCTCACACCCTGAAGTGCATGTTGCGTTTGCACGTGCCGTGTGTGGGCGTGCGTTATCTTGCTGGAAAACACCACGATGGACCAACCTTACAAATGGCACAACAACGGGCTGAATGATGTTGTTGATGTAGGAGGTGCTGTTTAACGTACCCGGTACAAACACTAGTTGTGTACAGGAGAGATAGCTGATCGCTCCCCACACCAGGAGACTAGGTGTAGGCCCTGTGTGTCGCTGGCGGATGCAAAAAGGGTGGAGACGCTCCCCTGTGCGTCTGTGAACACGCATACGGCCATCGGAGGCTCCCAAGCAGAATCTGCTTTCATCGCTGAACACGACATATCGCCATTGCGTTCTCCAGTGCAGACGTTGGCGACACCACTGCAGCCGTTCCTGACGGTGGGCTGGAGTCGGAGGTACACACGCCAGAGGCACACGTGCACGTAGTCCTGCATCCAGTAGACGGTTGCGGATTGTTCGTACAGTCACCTCAGGTGCAACGGCAGCTCGGATTTGCGTCGCACTGGATGTTCTGCTTGACAACGGCAGCTCGGATTTGCGGCGCAGTGGATGTTCTGCTTGACAACGCCGCTCTTCTTATGCGACGATCGTTCCGCTCATCTGTCCGTCTGTGACTCCCGGTTCCACGTCTTCTCGTGTGGGAATGTTCCTCAGACCATCTACGCCACCATCGTACCACCACCGATACTTCCCGTCCAATTCACTCCGCAATACGACGATACGACCACCCGGCCTCGCGGAGTCCAACTAGACGACCTCGCTCAAAGTCCGATAACTGCTGAAATCGTACACGTCTTCCATGTCCAGGCATTGCAGTTTCTTCAGGGTCTTCGCACGTGTCCGTACGCCGACGATTGATTACATTAACTGCGTGGTACTCCTTAAATACCACCGACGATAATTTGCATATTATGCCGTGCTGTGGCTTAAGCGCTCACCGGTTAGTCCCGAAATTAACATCACACCTACGTAAACTCGACCCCATTAACATATGTAAATTTCATGATCGTCCGCCAATTCCTTCTTGGTGTTCTTTTTTCACGTTCTGCCAGTGTATTTGATTGCAACAACAAAACGTTTTATCACGATAACAAACCTATTGTTGGAACAAACAAATTCCCAAAAATCGATTTAGGCATTTTGTTAAATGAACAAAATGTTTTGTCATGATAATAATGAATTTTGTAGAATCAACAATAATTTTCAGCGGAATAAATTTGTAATTTCAAGAAACATTTTTGCTGACTGCATATCGACAAAATGTTTTGGTTTATTCAACAATTTTTTCTGAATTAACAAAACGTTTTTCTCAGTGTGGATTCAGAGGCCGTAGAGGCAAATCCGACAACCAGCACTCGGCGATTATCACGCGAGCTGAGAATATCACAGACCACCGTGGTTCGTCACCTTCAGGACCTCCGCGAGGTGTACAGGAGCTGCCGCATTGTCCCTCACGAACTACCGCCAACTGAAGCAAACATCCGAGTGGAAGTGTGTACTAAACTCCTAGAAAATCCGCACGATATACATTTCATCAAGAGAATTGTTACGTGCGATGAAAAGTGGGTCTATTTCCGTAATCCTAATATACAACGGCAGTGGCTGAGCCCGGGCCAGCTTTCTGAACCTGTTGCCAAACGTGGCGCTTCGACCACAAGGTGATGCTCTGCGTCTGGCGGAATTTCGAGGGGATAATCCATTACGAATTTGTTCCAGACGGTCAAACCATCAACGCCAACCGCTACTATAAACAGCTGGAGCGGATGTATGCCGTTTTAGAAGGCGCCGCGGAATCGAAGAACTGGCAGACAGATGGCTAAAGGTGGTGCAACACGATGGTCTAAACTTTGAATGCTAGTCAGCTTTCGTCTTTCGTCGTATGAACACATAAAGTGATCCAAATATTGCAAAACGTTCGACTCACCCTCTGCATATGCGCATATGCGAAGGTAAACTAAAAGTTATTTCTATAACGCAATTCGAAACATGTGTCGAACTTCTTAAGCCGCCACCCTCCCCTTCCGCCATCTATATAACCCTGGAACGGATTTTCTTGAATAGCTACACATTGAAAATTAACTCGATGAACCGCCATTTTGCTGTCCCCCAACCGCCAATACACACCAAAAGTTTCCAAAGCCTTTTAAACACTATTTATAAACGGCCACCTGCCCAGAAAAGAATTTATCACCTTCTGTAGAAATACATTCATTGAATCGAAAATTAAGTGATTCGAAGATTCGGAAAACGAAAACTTGATCATTTATTTATGCATAAGACTGTAGATGCTTATCGTATGTGGCTTTCGTTTTCTATTCAAAAAATGTAATTCCAATTTTTACTATTTTCAGTTCACAGAATTTTATGCTGAACTATGCCACAGGTGTTTTGACAACCCTTCCCCAGGAAAACAACTTGTTTGGTTCGTTCCCCGCTTTGTTTGTAAGAGAGGATTACTGAATCTAGAACTGCATGGCTATCGTGTGTGCGTGTGTTTGGACATTTATCAGCGTCCATTAGTGCCTTGAGCGAGATTACATAGAGGTAAGTTGTTCTACAAATTCTTCTGAATGAAAGGAACAGAGAAGTATTGTTATTAGCGAGATTTGCTCATATCGCAGTTTCGTTTTCAACAGAGTTCTGCAGCGTTGGTAAACCCATCTTAAGCATCAAGGAAAAAAATGTGTTTATTTGTAAGTTTACGTGCAAAGAAAAAAATATTCTTCATGCTAGCAATTTGATACAACAGCTTTTCCACGTTCAGTGCCTTTATTTTTTTACGACGCAGTTTATCACACGGGTGTGGTATTGTTATAAGGTTAGTTTTCTCTTATCGCGGTCTTGTTTATAACAGAATTTTGCATCATTGGTGAAAGTTCTCTTGAGTGTCCATGAAAAGTATTTTATTGATGAATGTACGCATAAGGAAAAAACCCTTCAAGCAAGCAATGTACTGCAAATCACTTTTCAGATTCATTTGGGAAATATATTAGCAGGCGAAAAGTGGAATATATCCTAAATTAAAAAAAAAAAAAAGGCAACTTCATGGGCTTAGAACAATCATTATACTCAACGCAGGAAATATAAAATCGCAATCATGGTACCCTGTAGTATTATTGACAGAACAAATAATCGCCAAACATGATGTCATTATAGATGAGATTATTCAGGAAAAGGTTCTGCGATTTGGCGTGCATTTCGAAATTCTCACTATTAATGAAATTTTAAATTATCATTACAGGGAACATCAAAATGATGTCCCCGATTTAAATGATTTGGTACTCGTGTTTAATGTAAAACAGATATACACAACGAGTACTGTTGAAAAGCGCATTTTATGAAGTTTTTTTCAACTTACTTAAAAATGTTCAATGTGCGTTCCACGCGTAACACGGCACACATCAAGTTCCTGCCAAACTCTTTGTAGCATGTTGGTGTCAATTTCTAGGGCCGAGGGTGGCCGAGTGGGCAACGTTCGTGCCTGCCACGGGAAGGACCTCAGGTTCGATCCACTAAATACCCGCCGTGCGTCGGATGGGCACGTTAAGCCGTCGGACCCAGGGTACTGGCCCCCCGGTAATAAATAAGGGCGTCTTCCTCCCCCTTTCTACTTCGCTTCCGTGTCACTTATCAGGCGCTCTAGCCCAAATCTCCTAGCTTCCTATTTCTAAGGGTTGTTTAAGACCTGGGGTCAGACACTCCCTTCCTAAAATCCTCTACATATGATCATGATCATGGTGTCAATTTCTGTTATGGCTGTTGTGATGCGAGCTTTTAAACCAGCCAGCGTCGTTTCAAGTAGTGGTACATAGACAAGATCATTTGTGAAACCCCAAAAGAAAAAAATCACACGGGGTAAGATCTGGGGATCGTGGTGGCCAACGCAACAGTTCTTCATCCCTTCAGCTGAACGGCCAATCCATCGTTTTTGCAACCTGTCATTGAAGTGGCCTCGAGCCTCTTTATGTAAATGTTGTGGAGCACCATCGAGTTGAAAAATGAAGTCATTAATGTCTCCTTCTAGCTGTGGAAGAAACCATTGTTCGAGCATGTCGATTATATTCATCAAAGGTGTATGGGCTCTTCTCCTTCGCTGAAGCCACTGTTACAGTGGCTTCAGCGAAGGAGAAGAGCCCATACACCTTTTGATGAATAATTGCACAGAGGACACTGACTTTGGGGGAAGCACACTCGTACTGCAAGATTGCATGGGGATTTTCAGTGCCCCAAATTCTCACGTTCTGCCTGTTCACCTTTCTTGAAATGCGGAATGCTGCTACATCACTAAAAATGTAACTTTTCAGAGCACCCGTTATCCTTCATTAGAGTGAGAAATTTTTCACAGAAAGATGCTCGAAGGTGACGATCATCCCTCTCCAGCTTTTGAATCAACTGCAGACAATACGGTTGCATGTGCAAATGTCTCCTCAGAATTCGCCATACAGTTTTCTGAGGGACACCAAGTTCTCGACTTAATGGATTTCTGAGAGCTCTTTACTTAACTTAACAGAACACGCTCCACTATGTCGGTTCTTTTCGACGTACGTCCAGTCTATTTTCTACTGCAAATGTAGCCCGTGTCTTGAAATCGTGAAAACCAATTATAAATTGACTTACTACTGGGTGACTCTGTCCCAAATTTTGTCCGGAAATGCCGTTGAACAGTTACAACTGACTTGTTTGTATAAAAATCGAGAACACAAAGTGCCTTCTGCTGTCCACTTGCCGCCATTGTATGACTTGTTCCTTCTGCAGGACTTATTGCGCCATGTACCGACCACACGCGAAATCGTTGGCGGAGCACTGGAACTCGGAGAGATGTGTACTTAGATTCCCTTTTAAAGTATGAATAACAAAGTCTCTTATGTTTTCATATGATAAATTAGAATAAAGCGATTTTGAAACCTTTTAAAGTATACATCTCGCAACTAAAAAGAGAAATTGCATGTTGTGTGGTAAAGCATTGAAATCGGGAACATCATTTTGACTTACCCTGTATTTCTCACCATTAGAGCCGAGTTGCGTGTCCCGTCGAAATGTTGTTAAGAAAATTCATGTCTTCCTTATTTCTCCAAATTTTCGTTAAAAAAGGAAAAAGAATTAAAGGCTGCTGCCCGAAAAGACCTTTAATCGTAAGAAAAACAACACTCTCTTTTTATCGACTCAATATAAAGATGGCCGTTAGTTTAGCAACAAATATCCTCCTACTCAGTATTATTTAAGAAATATCTCCACTATATACCACCACCCGAGCAACGGATGGCTTAGTGGTTAACGCTCGTGACTACAGATGGAAAGGACTCGGGTTCGATCCTACGTGTTGACGAATGTTTAACTTCACTGATTGTTTTCCGTGCCTCTCGGTTGAGCACGTTAAACCGTTGGATTCCTGGTGACATTGATGGAGTGCACTTTACAAATTAAATGAATAAAACGAGTAACACCTCCCATAAAAAAGGAACTACAATCGCGCCCTACCCTCCCACATAAATAAATAAATTTTACGGTAGCGAGTCAAGAACAGGCTGTAGAAGACTCTCTGCCCGTGTAAGGGTAAAATTAGGGATAAGCCCAGAGTGCCTCAAAAAATAAAGATTTGGCAGAACGTGAGAAATTATTTTTGCTTCCCGATACCTTTTGTCACAAAAGCCAATTCACATAGAGTTTCTATTTGAAATAATGCATGATGTCACCACTAGGGGAGCGAATATACACCATAGTTTTCCCGAAATCTGTGCTTCCAAATATCGAATGTTAAAAATAGTTTTTTGCGTTAGTTGGAGGTCATGAGAACAAATATTTTGTAGTAAAATGCTTTCCCACTAGTACATTTTTCTGTTTTAATCTGTTTGTAATCGTATCTTCGCTTCTGAAAAACTAACTGGAAGGAAACTTTTTTCAGTCAGACGCAACTCACTGCGAGAGATATTTACCAGGGTTTTTTCTTCGAATAATGTTTTGTTTTCACACTAGAGACATTAATGTAAATCTCTGTAATGATGAGTTCTGCTCTTCTAAAAATCCGATTAAAAAAATTCTTTTCCCATTGACAACATTTATGGCGAGGGATATATTTGATATATTGTACCGCACAATTTTGGCACTAGGGAGTATAAATGTTAATTTCTATTTGTACCATGTTTAGAACCCGTATTTTTTGTTTTTAAAAACTCGATCTGAAAAATCCTCTTAGCCTTGGGTACCTTCCGTTATCAGAAATGTTTTCTGAACAATTTGCGATTTATAGTAACACGCGTTTCAGTCGCTAGTGGCCAAAAATAGCACCATTGTAAAAAGTTTCCTGAAATTCACCAACCGTTTTTTGTAATTCCATTCGTGAATTAACGAAACATTTTCCTTATTTACCCTTTCCCGTGAAATGATGGGGAAAAAACCCCTGCATTTCACAGATTTCGCCACGAAAATTCTGAATTTTTAGAAACCTTTCCGCAGTACCTGTCGTATGTTAACGAGGATATTATGTTCTGCTCTTTTCGTATCCATGAGACGTAAAACTTCCGGTAACAGAAGAGATTCGCGGTGCAGGGGCGGATTCGCCCACAGGAACACCGGGAAATTACCCACTCTAGAAATGGCCCATTTTCGCGTAATCTCTTATTGTGAATTTTTTTTAATGAACGAATAATTAGTTTACTAGATACGAATAAGAATCGCTAACTTCATTCGTGCTTTAAATCTATCTGAAAAGTTATTTACTTAAGAAGGCAAAAAAGGTGACACCAAATTTTCGGTTGTAATGAGCACGTCTTTTGAATCCGTTCTGAAGCGAATGAAATTCGTCAAAGCTATTCAAAACCAATGAAACCGGTTAGGAAAGCAATCAACCGGTTTCTACAATCGATAAAACATCCAGAAACAGAAACAGCTGCTTAGTTAGTTCCACCAGTGCAGCGGCTAAAACGCATGTTACGAAAGTTAACCAATAGCGCACAAAAAGCTTCTCATAGCACAAAGAAGCTATCAGAGACAAAGAAATTTTCAAATCGAACAGTTTAACGAAGAAATATTGAAGGAATCATGATGCAAGTCTACGCCTGTTAGCGAAAGAATTTTGCATAATGGAAAAGTTGAGAATAGGTGAAAACTATTCTTCATTGAAAAAGCTATGCTGATACCAGAGATACCGTAAAAAAGTTTTCGAGCATTACGCCCTAGCGGGAAATCTTTGCATGATTTAAAGAGGATTATGCTCCACATTGCTATTGTAGCGAATGGCATAGAGTAAAAAAGAAATTTCTCAATACAGTTTTTACTAGTAGAAGCGCAGATACAGCTGCAAACTGAAGTACACAACACCACCTACCGACAGAACTGTGAACTACAAAATTCCTCATATACTAGCCTAAAGTGTATTATGAGGTAAGTGGCATCCAGTGTTCAAAAAAAAAAAAAAAAAAAAAACATTAATTGCACATGTAGAAGCAGAGATTTTAAGAAAAACAGTTTAAGATTTTGCGCCCCCTAGTGGCGAAATTGTGCGTTATTTTGGGAAGAAAATATGCACACAGAGTTTGCAGTTAGAAGTATCTAAACGAAGAAAGAAGTTTTTCAATCGTTTTTTTAGTACCGCAGATATTGCTGTAAACAGAAATTTGAACTTACATCCTCTGGTGGCAGACTTGTGTGTCAAGAAAAATTTGAGGTTATATGAAAAATATTTCGCAGCGGAAACACTCTCCAACAAAGAAAGAATTTTTCAAATCGAACTCTTAGAAGCAAAGATATCGACAAATATATGATATACATCTACGCCACCTGGCCGAAAAACAATGCATTATTTTACGAAGAAAGTATTCTCAAAAGGTTCTCCGATGTGAGCGGTATCGGTGAACGAAAGATTTTTTTCAATCAAGTTTTCAGGAGCTCAGATTTTGCTGCAAGTACGTCAGAAACAGAAATTAACATTTACACCCCTAGTGGCCAAACCATTCTTTAGCGAATATTAGAAATTACGAAAAGCATTTTCCAACAGGAGCTGTATCGGTGCAGAAAGAATTTTTCAAATTGGAGTTTTAGAAGCAAATATATCGGGGGTAACGCAATTTACCTTTACATCCGCTAGCGGAAAGTCTATAAAATACTTGAAATTTTTGAAATTATGTGGAAAACATTTCGCACCAGAAACTCTCTCCAACAAAGAATAAAATTTTCAAATCGGACTCTTAGAAGCAGAGATATTGACAAAGATAAGATATACATATACGCCTCCTGGCGAAGAAACCATATATTATTTTAAGAAGAAAATATTCCGAAAAGGTTTATCAACGTTAGCAGAATCGGTCCACAAACAAATTCCTTTTCATTCGAGAATTTAGAACCTCAGATTTTGCTGCAAATACATCAGAAGCGGAAATTAAGACTTACGCCCCTGGTGATCAAACCATTTTTTACCAAATATTAGATATTATATGCAAAATATTTCCCATCAGTAGCTGTATCCGGTGCAGAAAGAATTTTTCAAACCAGAGTTTTAGAAACAGAGATATCGGGGAAACCGAGTTTACTTTACTCAACATAGCGGGAAAATGTATGAGTAACTTGAAAAAGTGACTATGCCTAAAATAGTCTTCGACATAAATGGAATCGAAAGGGAAAACGTTTTTTCAATCGGATGTTTAGAAGCAAATATATGGAATAAAATGTGTTTGAAATCGATATGATCTGCATTTGCGCCCTTTAGCGGCGAAATTGTGCATCGTAAAAAACAAAAAAAAATAAGTTAAAAATCATCATTCGTACATTCTGAGCTTGCCAACGCAAAAAGAATTTTTCAAATCAGATTAGTAGTGGTAGAGATATGGTGTCCACAGACGGACGGAGGACAAACCGGTAACCTAAAAACGACCTTTTTAAGAAAAGATGTACTAAAAACGCGTTTCCTTCTTCTATAATTTGGGCGTTTGTTCTGAAAAGACAACAAAACTCTCTGCACATATGCGAGAAAAGTACAGATACGCTAAATACACTGTTATAAATTAATTATGCAAAAGCTTTATGAATGGAATAAGGGATTACACCATACGATAGAAATTTTGAAGATGACAATCCGTTTTTTGGTGTAAATATGGCAATGATGGTAAGTCAGATAATATCCGAAAACTTGAAAATTTCGTCGTTCTCGAGCGGGAATCCGCATCTACCGAATAGCACCCGGGTATGCTATCCACTACACCACCCAGAACGACCAAGTGGCAAGTTTCCGATTAGTGGCAAGTTTGCTACGAGAGTTTTTGTTGTTTGTTTGAGTTCTTGTATTCTTTTTTTCACGGTATGCTCAACACCGGTTGTATTTTTAATGTTGCTATTTTTATCGTTTTGACCTGACACATTTACCACTGGAGATCGGGGGCTTGTCAGGCTTAAATTTAAGCCTTTTCCCTGGCTCCATGCTACAGTTTCATAGAACATTACGTTATTTTTTCTAAGGAATTACATTGTATTGATTTTCTTTTGTTGGTCAATTGCAAACTGGGTTAGTGCTCGTATGTTTATGATTATTATACTAGATATATTTAAAGTGGTTGAGCCTTTGTTTTCTCTTGGAGTAAATAATTAGTACTAAATGTTATCAATTTATATTGAACTTTGTCATATTACTGTGATTTCATGTTTTTATTCCATTGTGTTAATATTGTATTAATATTTAAATTTAGTTTAGTACATATGACAATTTTTGATGTTTGTGTTTTGTCAAATCTAGATGTACTGTGTTGTGTGGCAGAATTTTCATTAAATTCAAATTCAAATTCAAATCTTAATATAACCATCACAGAATTTGCTAATCGAAGCAACCAGCCTTCGTGTTTATCGAATCTGGATTTTAAGAATCCTGTGATGGTTATATTCAAATTAATCGGAAACTTGACACTTAGTCGTTCTGGGTGGTGTAGAATTTAGCATACCCGGGCGGTATCTGGAAGATACGGATTCAATTCCCGCTCCAGGATGACGAAACTTTCAAGTTTTTGGATATTATCTGACTTACCATCCTTGTCATATTTACAACAAAAAACGGATTGTCATCTTCAAAATTTGTAGGCAAAAGCTAACTATTTACAGTATACAGTTTGACGTAGATCGTTGGATTTGGATCCCAGCGTGATTCGTAGGCCGTACCATCCTTTTGTAATTTTGACGGAGATACTAGTACTCATTGTGATGGCCCATCATCTCCACACCCTCCTTCATATACAGGTAAAGCGATTCTCCCTCAGAGATATTCCGAAATCGGTGTCCTCGCATTTGTCTTAAAAGCAACAACGATTTACCACTGAACTCCTTCATATGGGTCAAACTAATGGGTCTACTGAAGGAGGAGGTACAACACTGTAAATAAAAGTACCAATACGTATTTGTTTGGTTGCTGATCACGCAGTATATCGGCGTCCAAATAAATCCAAAAATTAATTACATAGGAAAATTGATATGTGTTATATGCACATTCCAAAATAACTTTTGTGGTGATTTAGTTACAACCGGGGTCTTCCAGAGACTCCTGACTTTGTCACAACCAAAATGTTCGAAGAAAAAGATTTTCTGGTACAACATATCATTTTGAGCGTAGTTTCATGCTACATTCAATCGGATTTAGAAAATTATTATAGCGTTAAATTGTTGTTAAACATTTTTCACGACTGAATTTGTTTTAAAATGTGTATTTCGACAGTTCTCTTTCGTCTGGGATCTAACAGATTTTTTTTTACGAGGGAGGAAGTGTTTCTCTGCAGGTGCGTGGGTGTTTTCTGCACCGCAAAACTAAAATTCCCGGGCACGTTTGGTCGGTTCAATCCGACCCTGTACATGATCTTTGATTAACAATTAAATATCAATCGTCTGTCGGAGGTAGCGAGATCGGATATTGTGGATAGCATATCGCACGATATTTATGTTATTGTAGCAACGGATATTTTTTCTCCTCTCCACCCATTTAATGTACCAGCTATTGTATATGGTGTAACTGCAAGAAACCGGTTACTTGAATTTTCGTACTGGTGAATGTTTGATGTCTATATAGCAGTTTGTGGGCACCTTAATCCAATAGCTGTTACAGATATCAAGAGTCAATTTCATATTTTGGGGTTTTGCGAAATAATACTATGAAGCAGTACATTTTACCCCCTTTTTTTAACATAACTGAAAGCCATTGCCAGTTAAACTGATTTCCACTTCCAAAACATTTTGCTGCTTCAAAAAATCACGATGTAAAAAAAATGCCATTCATGAAAAACAAAAATTATTAACAAAAATTATTATAAACCTTGGGGTGGGCCGAAAAAAAACTTTTTTTTTTAATTTGCATATCGCCTAGTGCGGAAAAGTTGCCATTTGGGTCAACAAGAATAACAAAAGATTTTTTTTTTGAAATCGACTAATACCTTACGTCTCCGCACGGCACACTAAGCTCGCGTCCGACCGCATTGGGCCGTAAGCAAAAACGGATGGATTTTTTTTTTTTTTTGTAATTGAAATCGAGTAACCTCTAGTGCGGAAAAGTGTCCTTTAGTGTTCCCAATTACAGTTAAAAAGAAGTTTTGAAGTTGATCAATATGATATGCCTCCGCACTGCAAGCGAAGTTCACCATTTTCTTACCGCATTTGGCCCGTAGGCCTAGGCTAGGTAACGGCATCCTGGCATATAGGGCATCTGAAAAATACGTAGGAAATTGCACTGTTCTGAGTGCAACATGAGTGTGCATGTGTAGTACACTCAGTTTGCTTTGCAATGTGTAGCTCTTCGTTTGCTTCCAATGTCACATATGGAAACAACCCAGAACTCACCGCGAGGAGGTGGCTACACGTCGAGTTCCGCCCACCTTCTCTCCAGCTCAGAATTTTATTTCTATGTGGTATATCTTGTTCGGTAATCCACTTTACTCGAGAAATGTGGCATTAATTGCCGTGATGCAATTGTTGCTCTTATGAACAAATCTTTAGCTTCAAATCTACACAGTGAGGCAGCTGCTTCGGTCACTAGTTTCACGCAACGTTCCACAGCTTGCGTTGTGGCAGGGAAACTTGGTTATTTCTTCGCCAGAAGTAGCGATTAGTCGATCCAGATCTTCGTCTGAGATGCGTTTTGTCAGGGGTGATTCGGTAAGACGCGTTTTAGTCCAATCGATCATCTCATAATATTCATTAGCACCCAAATTTAATGTCGGCACTTCGAATTCTCTTATGACATCATTCATTTGTTGTTGTCTAGCTTTCTTTATTCTTCTCCATCCAAGAACTCTACCGTGGGTGCGTTCGTCCACAATCATACTTAGCAATATATTCTCTGGGTGACTGAAGAACGTGTGTTTCTGTTGATCACTGCATCAACGATATGAAGGGCGATAATTTGATCAGTTTCCAAAAGTGTTTGGCCCCTTCTGTGCACGAAGGCTTCTTCTTTATGGAAAACCAGACCGCGGCATATAACTTCATTATGTAGTCAGATCAAGGTTTGTGATGATTTTTGAGTGGCGACATAGAGGCGCATGACTCTGTTAGCTATCGTCAGCCACCGCGAACGTGACAGTGATGTCAGCCTTTCTGGATTTCTTCTAGAAAGGCTAACATCACAGTCTCCCTGTGACACGGTGCAACAGATTTTCAGTAAATACTGCTGGTCGGTACTCAGTTCACGTGTATCCTGCAATTCTGTCATGTGTTCTGTCCATTCTACATGAATAGCTGCAAAGTTAACTACTGGGAGGTTTTCACAGCCGTCGAGAGCTGCCCCAATCTTTCCTGAAAGAGTTGTAGGACCTGTTGATTTACCATCGAGTTCATCAAGCAAATGGCGAAATGGAAGTTCATTGAAATGGAACAAGCACGCCAGCCACTTCAAAGAACGTTGCAACTGAAGTTCCAGTTGACGTATAGCACCGTTTTGCCTGCCGGTAATTATAACAGTTCCATCGCGCCCTAAACCAATGAGAAAATTTGAGTCAACGCCATTAACTTTTAAGAAATTAGTGATGCTGTTTACGATGCTTCTGCTATGACCAAAAGTGGGGTTCACATGGCCGAGGTACTTCGATCCAGGCTCCTCCAAGAGAGTAATGTGCTCTTCTTTCTTCTCGGAACGATAATATTTATCATCTTTCTTATCTAGGAACAGAGTTGAGTCATTTCTTCCATCAAAATAGAGTCCGCGAGCGACTTTTCTGTCTATCTGGGCTTTTTCCTTTACATCCTTAGATAACTTAACTTTTTCACGGATATTTTTGTTTTTATCAATGACCTTCTCGAGAATATCTACTGTAATGATGATGTCCATATCTTCTAGAACAGATGTTGCAATAAGAGCAGCTTTCCTCGTTGGGACTGCAGTATGGTACATTGCTGACGCTAAGTTAGGGAGAGCTACTCTCATTTGTGACTCTGAGCGTGATGTCTCGAGGGTCCTGCTGGATCAAAAGTCGAGTCTTCAACACGTCTACGGCTACGTTTTTCAGGAGATGAAAAAGGGGCTGTGTCACAATCGTTCAAACGTGCCTCCGTCTTAGAATCTAACGCACCGCTATTCTTTTTCCGCTTATTTTTCCTTTACTCTCTTTTCCTTAGTTTTTCTGTTACTATCTTGTCTTCTTTTCCAATCACCATTTTCCTTTCAATTTTTTGATCTATCAAAAAAGGAACTTATCGAGTAAGTATTTTTCGTGAACGTTCACAAGAGCATGAATTATCCAGTATATTTGGACATTTACAAGTACAAAGGTCAAAAAGCGTTCTCTGGGCATCTGCAAGAAAAGACGACATTTTCGCCTTTGTGGACTCATCACGTCGACTGGCTGATTTCAAAATGCATTGATATCTCTTGTGGTATGCTTCAATCATTGCCACAATACGGTGATGTGATATAACGCTTAAAGAAGCTTTTTGTCATATTTCAACAACTCTCGTTACGACAGAATGTGCAATATCACGAACTGGTGGATTGTAACCCTTCTTATCCTCCTTCATTTGTATTCTTAGCAATAAGAAATGTCTCATCGTATTTTCGTATGTCGGCAGTTGCAAATCGCTCATTTCTTGGGGAGCACCAAATATTGGACTTTTAACAGCCGTCCTGCTTGCAATATTTTTGTTTATCATGATTCAAAATGCATACAGATTATTCCAACGTTGTTTAGTGTTTATATGGCACTGCGTCAGATAGCAATGAGAAGATTTAGAATAATAAAACGAATTAACGAAAATGGAAATCGAACAACGAACAGTGAAACCACAAACACTTTCTGTAAAACACAATATCGCTAACAAAGCTTGACTCTTTGATTTATCGACTCGAAATATAGTTCCGCAGTGCGTAGTTGTCAACTATGCGCGAGCTCAAAGATTTGAGATGACCCAAAGTGAACTTTATTCTCACCAGCTGTTATGGGGAACAAATGCAGCCAAAGCTCTTTCGCTCTAGGGTTGTCTGCTGGCACTGGTCCAACGCAGTAAGAAAATGGTGAACTTCGCGTGCAGTGCGGAGACATAGCGTATTGATCAACTTCAAAACTTTTTTCACTGTTATTGGGAACTCTAAATGGACACTTTTACGCACTAGGGGTTACTTGATTTCAATTACGAAAAAATCCATCCGTTTTTGCTTACGGCCCAATGCGGTCGGAAAAACGCGAACTTAGTGTACCGTGCGGAGACGTTAATATATTAGTCCATTTAAAAAAAACACTTTTGTTATTCTTGTTGATCCAAATGGCAACTTTTCCGCACTAGCCGATATGCAAATTAAAAAAAAAGGTTTTTTTTTGGCCCACCCTAATAAACCTTATAATGAGCTCTTACAGAAAATAAAATGACTAGGTAACCCGCATTAAAGGCGAAAAACATCTCATCATTGCGCAATTCAAGTCATCTTCATTTCTACCTTACATGTGGCCATGTGTTGAGTGGGTTTCTAGGTCAGACGGTAGCACTTTCGCTGTCATTGAAAACATACCTAATTTGAATTTCACCAGCGGTAAAGGGAAAATATTCGTACAACAGAAAAGAATCTCTGGTAAAAGGGCTAAAAAAGTTAAAAAACGAAATTTCTGTATAAAAACCCGAAACCGTATTTTCTGAAATAAACGAGCCTAACGACGACGGAAATCTGTCAAAATATTGAAGTTGGAAATGGAAATTTTTCGTTAAACACCGAAATCTACCGGCAACTTCTTTGAGAACGTGGGGGTTTAACGAACACCTTGAGTACATTCATGTGCTATATATAACCAATGGTCCTTCCCTGATTTAGGGCCACTAGTTCCTGGTAAAGCAGAAAGCCAGTGTCGCAAGACAAACGCAACATCCAGACCTTACAGGGATCGAAATCCGTCCCATACTGGATGAATAGTCACAATCAAGCGCTTCGACCACTGAGCTACCGGAGAGGTTTCGACAACTTTGCTGCACGCTGTTTTCAGGAATTTTCCGTGAATTCACACCACTTACTTTTTTACGTTGTATTTCTATTTGTGGATGATTTACACACAAATATATATATTTATATATATATATGTATTTATATATATATATATATATTTATATGTATATGGATATAATGCTAAAACCAAAGTAAAAAAAATTAAGAGAAAAAAATTAAACAAAATTTGAAAAGAAGAAAAAAAAGGATAAAAAAATAGAGGAAAAAGAAAAAAGCCAAACTTCCGCACCAAACAAGCACCAGAGCAAACAAAAACCAAAAAAAAAAAAAAAAAATTACCAATACAAGAAGAACACAGGGATTGCAGATCGTATGACAGTCTCTTTATGGCTTCGTCAGAGGGCAAGCATGAAGAAAATCTCTCATATATCTACAAAGACCAGAAAAGTGTGGTTTTCTGCTTAAAATTTAGTTTCCCACAAAGTAAAAATTTAAGTTAAGGGAAAATTCAACAAATTTAAAAGGGACTAACTGCTAGCAAACCAAATAACATTGCCCAATCACACGTAACCATAACCGGTCAAAGAGAATTCATGCAAACAACAATTCAAAAGAAGATGAACACCCACTACAACACAGAACAAGAGAAGAAAATCTTTGACTTATGAAAAATGAATAGCATAGCCTAAAAAAAAGGTTGACATATTCAACAACGATTGTACAAGATTTTGAAAAATTAAAAATAAAAAACACACAAGCCAAAGGTGCATGAGAATTAAAACACTATGGTAATACGGGATAAGGCATACGTAGAACCGAGGTCCTAACCTCAAAGAAGTAAGAGAAAAGCCTAAAACACACACAATAATTACTTAAGAAGTTAAGCATATGACATTACCTAGGAATAACGAATATGCATACCATTTCAAAATACATGGAACAACTTTAAAAATAAAAAAATGATAAGAAATAAAACATAGAGAATTGCTAGTAAAAGATAAAATATTTGCAAATTATTGATATAATCAGTCAAATGCAAGCGAGAAGGCCTTAAGCCCAAAGGGTAAAACACTTGTAACAAAACGTGTTTACAGGCAACAAAGGAACTCAAAACGCGAACCTAATAACCCGCGGAAAAAACTAAAATTACCACGAAAACGAACAACGAACTTCAAAAGATGTAGATGAAGAACCCATATAAAGAAAAATTAAAAAAAGATGCAAAATAAAAAATTACAAACATACCAGATCAAGGCAACACTTTGGGCTACCTAAATCTTCTTTGAACAGACATTTTGGAATGAAAGAGAGTTCCCGTCGCAGCGCCACCTGACGGCTAACCATGGAACCTTCCAGGGAAGTTAAAAATGAGTATATTTTAATCTAGCTGCTTCAGAAGCTACTACTGAAAAAACTATTTCGAAGTTGCATGTGCAACCCAGAATACTAGAAAGTACTTCCTGGGAATAGAGAAACTTTTATCTCTGTTCCCAGAAGTTATAAAAGTATTTAAATAACCCAAATAGCAGTATCTTTTCCAAACCTTTAATCATTCAATATTACAATTTTTACTTGCTTTTTAATTTTATATATTTTTATATACAGCTTTATACTGTATAAGGGTTTTATGTACTTTTTCGCATGTTGTTTTTTTAATTATAAACTTTTTTTGAATCAAAGGAAAGAGGAAAAATAGAATATTATAGGTTCTTAAAAATGTAGATGACCACATCATCATCTAAACCTCTAAAAATAGCTTTAATTTAGACGATTCATTCGGTCACCAAACTTTAAAATAAGTCTTCCATCCTAACTCTATATTTGAGAACTACTTTCCTTAATGCAACTTTTAAGAAGTTTTTATGCACTTGGTTATCGATAAACTGATTGATCAAAACTTTAACATGTTTCTCTAGTTCAGAATTTAAGCTACGTTGTCCAGTAAGCCTTAGGGCTTCTGAAATAAATACCACACTTTTCTGATCTTTGTAGATATATGAGAGATTTTCTCCATGCTTGCCCCCGAAGCCTCCCTGTGTTCTTGTTTTGGAATTTTTTATTTATTTATTCTTTTTGGTTGCTCCGGTGCTTGTTTGGCGTGGAAGTCTGACTTTTTTCTTTTTCCTCTATTTTTTTCCTTTTTTTTTTTCTCCTTTTTTAAATTTTGTTTCATTTTTTTGTCTTAATTTTTTTTTTTGCTTTATTTTTAGCTTTATATCCGCACATGTTTGGATCTTTCTTTTATGCAGCCTTTGGCGCTTTAGAATTTCAAAGTTGGTTTTTCTGATGCTTTTACTTATTGTTTCTACTATATATATATATATATCATCATCATCATCATTGTCAACCATTATCAATCCACTGCTGGACGAAGGTCTCCCCAAGTTTCCTCCACAAGTCTCCTCCATGTCACTCCCGCATACTTTCCTCCGCCAGTCTCCTCCATGTCACTCCCGCATACTTTCGAATTTCATCCACCCATCTTCCATGTGGTCTTCTTCTGGGTCTTTTCCTGTCCCTTGGAATCCAATCTAAAATTTCGGCTGTCCATCGATGGTCTGTTCTTCTGGCAGTATGTCCAGCCCATTGCCATTTCAGGGATTTAACTCTGATCATGATGTCTTCCACTCTTGTCATTTATCGGATCCACGAGTTCCTCTTCTTATCTCTCTTGGTTACACCAAGCATGCACCTCTCCATGCTGCTTTGAGTTGTCTGCAGCCTTTGTATGTCTCTTTTAGTTAAGGTCCACGTCTCTGCACCATACGTAAGCACTGGAAGGATGCATTGATCAAACACTTTTCTTTTAAGACATAATGGTATATTGCTCTTGAAAATTATGCTGTTTCTTCCAAAAGCTCTCCAGGCAAGTTTTGTACGCCGATTAATTTCTTCATCAATGTGACCCTCACTTGATATCTGCTGTCCAAGATAAACGTACGTGTCTGTTATCTCCAGCTTTTCTCCATCAATCGATAAATCTTCATTTCTTGTAAAAGCATTGAACATCACTTTTGTCTTCTGAAAGTTCATTTTTAATCCCACTTCTTTACTCTTGTCAGCAAGTTCCTGGATCATACTCTGCAGCTCTGATGGGGTAGTTGCAAAAATGACAACGTCATCAGCAAAACGAAGGTGGGTTAGATAATCTCCATTAATCTTTATCCCCTTGTTTTCCCAGCTCACCGACTGAAAAACACCCTCCAATGTGACATTAAAGTGCTTCGGAGATATGGTGTCACCTTGTCTCACTCCCTTTCCAATTTTTACATGTGTTGTATTTTCAAACAGCCTAATCTTTGCACTTACATTTTCATAGATGTTATTAATAATATTAATGTATGCATCTTCAATACCGCAGGTTTTCAGAGCCATTGTAACTGCTGATGGTTTCACCGAATCAAAGGCTTTTTCATAATCGATAAAAGCCATGCACAATGTAAGTTCATATTCCCTCGCTCTTTCAATTAGTTCTCTCAGCACGTGGATATGATCTATTGTGCTGTAGCCATTCCTGAATCCAGCTTGTTCTCTCGGTTGAGCCATGTCCAGTGTTACCTTCAAGCGGTGTGAAAGAACTTTAGTGAAGATTTTATAAACTACTGATAGGAGGCTGATAGGTCTGTAGTTTCCGAGATCGTCAATGTCACCTTTCTTATGTAGCAGGATCATTGTAGCGGTGTTCCAATCCTCAGGAATCTTTCCTTCATTAAGGCATCGAGTGAAAATTTGGGCGAGTATTGTTTCGATTTCTCCACTTGCTTCTTGTATGATGTCTACAGTAATTCCATCTTCTCCTGGAGCTTTTCCTCGCTTCATGTTCTTGATTGCATGTGCAACTTCTGCTGGAAGGACTGGAGGAACTCTGGTACTGGTATCTTTCATGATGTCTGGAGTGCATATATCATCCCTTTCATATAATTTGGAGTAGAAATCTTTCACTCTTGTCAAAATTTCGCCTCTATTTCTTGTTACAGAACCATCTTCTTTTCTCAGTGCCATAATCTGTTTTCTTCCCTTAATGAGATGTCCCTTTGCTATCTTTAGGCTTTGGTTGTTTTCAATTGCTTTCCTCACTAGTTCACAGTTGAATTTCCTTACGTCTTCAGTGATACTTTTTCTTACTGTCTTGCATAGCTCTATATATTCCACTTTGGAAGTCACATCTTCTTTAGTTGTCCTCATCTCTCTTCTTTTTTGCATCAACATTTTGGTTTTTCCTGATAATTTGTTCACATGCAACTTGTTCTTAGACCCAGCTAATTTTGTTGCTGTTTCCATAAGAGCTTTGGTTACTTTTCTGTTAACTTCAGAGATGTCCACTTCTTCCGATGTTAGGCCTTCTAAAGCAGAGAACCTGTTCTTCAGTTCTAACTTGAAGGTATTATGGTGTTTTTTAAGGTTGGTTATGTCAATAGATTTTGTTTGTTTTATGAGCTTGCCACGTTCAAGTTTAGTGTTGAGGTGCATCTTACATCTCACCAATCTATGGTCACTACCTGTGTTGAACTTGTTTAGCACACTGCAGTCTTCTATGACGAATTTTTTGTTACACATAATAAAATCAATTTCACTTGTCGTCCCATTTGGATGTCTCCATGTCCATTTCCTGTGTGGCTTTTTCTTGAAGAAGGAGTTCAAGATGAAAAACCCTTCTGCCTCTGCAAACTCAACGAGAGTATTTCCACGCTGGTTTCTGTTGCCGTGACCGAATTTACCTACTGAAGTTTCATTCTGTTGCCGTTGCCCTATTTTTGCATTGAAATCTCCCATAATTATTTTCAAGTGTTGCTTACCTTCATTATTTAGATGACGAATTTCCTCATAAAATTCTTCAATTTCTTCTTCAGGATGACTTGTGGTGGGTGCATAAGTTTGAATAATCTGAGCCTGGTATCTTTTCGAGAGTTAATAACAAGTCGTGCAGCTCTGTCAGAGGAACTTTCAACTTCTACAACTTTATCCTTCAGTTTCTTGTTTATTATAAATCCAACACCACTAGTTCTGCCAGTATCTGTCCCACGATAGTAGAAGAGATGTCCACTTTTCAGTTCGATGAGATCTTCTCCTTTTCTCCTTACCTCACTTAGCCCCACGATGTCCCACTTGATCCTTTGTAGTTCCTCTTCCAATTCAAGAAGCCTTGAATCAGAAGATAGGAAGATAGGGAGCGTCCATTGTAAGTAGCCAAGGTCAGCATCAGATATATATATATATATATATATATATATATATATATATATATATATATATATGTAAGGGCAGGTGATGCGTAACATCACAGCCTCTCCTTGACAAATGTCAACCCCGCCTTCTCGTGGTGCATCCTGTTCCCACCAAAGGGGCTCTGACGACCGCCAATAGCGGTATAACTATACCATCGGGATTAGAGGAAATGCTATCCCACACTCACCAACCCGCTTGGCCAGCGTGGTGAGTTATGGCCAAACCCCTCCAAAATGACTGCACAACTTAAATCTTGGCCCTCAGTCTCCGGCAGCTGGAATGTACCTGGCCAAGGCAGAGGGTGCTAAGAATCCCCGGAAGACCGGACTAGGCTGCCATCTGATGCTGACCTTGGCTGCGTATAATGGACGCTCCCTATCTTCTGATTCAAGGCTTCTTGAATTGGAAGAGGAACTGCAAAGGATCAAGTGGGAGATCGTCGGGCTAAATGAGGTAAGGAGAAAAGGAGAAGATCTCGACCGGACTAGGCTGCCATCTGATGCTGACCTTGGCTGCGTATAATGGACGCTCCCTATCTTCTGATTCAAGGCTTCTTAAATTGGAAGAGTAACTGCAAAGGATCAAGTGGGAGATCGTCGGGCTAAATGAGGTAAGGAGAAAAGGAGAAGATCTCATTGAACTGAAAAGTGGACATTTCTTCTACTATCGTGGGAATGATACTGGCAGAACTAGTGGTGTTGGATTTATAATAAACAAGAAACTGAAGGATAAAGTTGTAGAAGTTGAAAGTTCCTCTGACAGAGCTGCACGACTCGTTATCCAACTCTCGAGAAGATACCAGGCTCAGATTATTCAAACTTATGCGCCAACCACAAGTCATCCTGAAGAAGAAATTGAAGAATTTTATGAGGAAATTCGTCATCTAAATAATGAAGGTAAGCAACACTTGAAGATAATTATGGGAGATTTCAATGCAAAAATAGGGCAGCAGCAACAGAATGAAACTTCAGTAGGTAAATTCGGTCACGGCAACAGAAACCAGCGTGGAAATACTCTCGTTGAGTTTGCAGAGGCATAAGGGTTTTTTCATCTTGAACTCCTTTTTTAAGAAAAAAGCTACACAGGAAATGGACATGGAGACACCCAAATCGGACGACAAGTGAAATTAATTTTATTATGTGTAACAAAAAATTCGTCATAGAAGACTGAAGTGTGCTAAACAAGTTCAACACAGGCAGTGACCATAGATTGGTGAGATGTAAGATGCACCTCAACACTAAACTCGAGCGTGGCAAGCTCATAAGACAAACAAAATGTATTGACATAACCAACCTTAAAAAACACCATATTCCCTTCAAGTTGGAACTGAAGAACAGATTCTCTGCTTTAGAAGGCCTAACATCCGAAGAAGTGGATATTTCTGAAGTTAACAGAAAAGTAACCAAAGCTCTAATGGAAACAGCAACAAAATTAGCTGGGTCTAAGAACAAGTTGCATGGGAACAAATTATCAGGAAAAACCAAAATGTTGATGCAAAAAAGAAGAGAGATGAGGACAACTAAAGAAGATGTGACTTCCAAAGCGGAATACATAGAGCTATGCAAGACAGTATGAAAAAGTATCACTGAAGAAGTAAGGAAATCCAACTGTGAACTAGTGAGGAAAGCAATTGAAAACAACCAAAGCCTAAAGATAGCAAAGGGACATCTCAGTAAGGGAAGAAAACAGATTATGGCAGTGAGAAAAGAAGATGGTTCTGTAACAAGAAATAGAGGCGAAATTTTGACAAGAGTGAAAGATTTCTACTCCAAATTATATGAAAGGGATGATACATGTATTCCAGACATCATGAAAGGTACCCGTACCAGAGTTCTTCCAGTCCTCCCAGCAGAAGTTTCACATGCAATCAAGAACATGAAGCGGGGAAAAGCTCCACGAGAAGATGGAATTACTGTAGACATCATCCAAGAAGTAAGTGGAGAAATCGAAACAGTACTCGCCCAAATTTTCACTCGATGCCTTAATGAAGGGAATATTCCTGGGGATTGGAACAACGCTACAATGATCCTGCTACATAAAAAAGGTGACATTGAGGATCTCAGGAACTACAGACCTATCAGCATCCTATCAGTGGTTTATAAAATCTTCACTAAAGTTCTTTCACACCGCTTAAAGGTGACACTGGACATGGCTCAACCGAGAGAACAAGCTGGATTCAGGAGTGGCTACAGCACAATAGATCATATCCACGTATTGAGAGAACTAATTGAAAGAGCGAGGGAATATGAACTTCCATTGTGCATGGCTTTTCTCGATTATGAAAAAGCCTTTGATTCGGTGAAACCATCAGCAGTTACAATGGCTTTGAAATCCTGCGGTATTGAAGATGCATACATTAATATTATTAATAACATCTATGAAAAGGCAATTGCAAAGATTCGGCTGTTTGAAAGTACAACACACATAAAAATTGGAAAGGGAGTGAGACAAGGTGACACCATATCTCCGAAGCTCTTTAATGCCACATTGGAAAATGTCTTTCAATCACTGAACTGGGAAAACAAAGGAATAAAGATTAATGGAGATTATCTAACCCACCTTCGTTTTGCTGATGACGTAGTCATTTTTGCAACTACCACATCAGAGCTGCAGAGTTTGATCCAGGAACTTGCTGACAAGAGTAAAGAAGTGGGATTAAAAATGAACTTTCAGAAGACAAAAGTGATGTTCAATGCTTTTACAAAAAATGAAGATTTATCGATTGATGGCGAAAAGCTGGAGATAACAGACACGTACGTTTATCTTGGACAGCAGATATCAAGTGAGGGTCACATTGATGAAGAAATTAATCAGTGTACAAAACTTGCCTGGAGAGCTTTTGGAAGAAACAGCACAATTTTCAAGAGCAATATGCCATTATGTCTTAAAAGAAAAGTGTTTGATCAATGCATCCTTCCAGTGCTTACGTATGGTGCAGAGACGTGGACCTTAACTAAAAGAGACATACAAAGGCTGCAGACAACTCAAAAAAGCATGGAGAGGTGCATGCTTGGTGTAACCAGGAGAGATAAGAAAAGACACTCGTGGATCTGAAAAATGACAACAGTGGAAGACATCATGATCAGAGTTAAATCCCTGAAATGGCAATGGGCTGGACATACTGCCAGAAGGACAGATCATCGATGGACAGCCGAAATTTTAGATTGGATTCCAAGGGACAGGAAAAGACCCAGAAGAAGACCACATGGGAGGTGGGTGATTATGAAAAATGCCTATGTAGTTCCAGTTATTACATATGGGGCAGTTATAATGGGCAACTGCATTGAAAGACACAAGCGCCTTCTAAAACTTTTCATAACAGATTAATTAACATAATCTTCCAAAACAAAGGGACCACATTATTTGAAATTATTAAAAACATATCAAAACAATCGATGAAGTTATCTTGAAACTTGAAAAAATAATGAAAAAAATAAAGATACACACTAATGAATCAATAACAGAAGCAGTAAATTATTCTACTCTCATACAACAAAAATATACAAAACCCTAGCATATTATAAAAATTCTTAAAAATAAAATCAATAAGAGTAATAAGCTACAAGATAAGCAAAAACACAACATATTGGTAGGAGAATGGGCTACTAATGAACAACCGAAATTTTAGACTATATATATATATACTGAAGAGCAAAGCTGAAAACTAAGGAAAAACTTTAGAATTTAAAACGAAAGTTGCAAAATAATATATATATATATATATATATATATATATATATATATGGATGATCATGGTTGACAATGATTATATATATATATATCGGATGCAAAGTCACGTGACTCGCAAATATATCATAGCCAAGAGTGAAAGACCTCATGATGAGAATAAAATCCTTGAAATGAAAATGGGCTGGACATATTGGTAGGAGAATGGGCTACTAATGGACAACCGAAATTTTAGACTGGATACCGAGGGACAGCAAAAGACCCAAAAGAAGATCTAGTGGGAGATGGGTAGATGAAATTCGAAAGCATGCGGGAGTGACATGGAAGAGGCTGGCCCAAGACAGACTGTGTGGAAGAAACTTAGAAACTTGGGGAGAAATTCATCCAGCAGAGGATGATCATGGTTTACAATGATTATATATGTATATATAAACTCACAGAAGCATGAAGAGATGCATGCTTGGTGTAACTGGGAAACACAAGAAGAGGAACTTGTAGATAAGGAAATTTACAGGAGTGGACAACATCATGACCGGAGTGACATCACTGAAATGGCAATGGGCTGAACATGTTGCCAGAAGAACCGACCACCGAAGGACAACTGAAATTTTAAACTGGATTCCAAGAGACAGAAAAAGACCCAGAATAAGACTACATGGGAGATGGATGAATGAAATTCGAAGGTATGCTGGAGTGACATGGAGAAGACTGGCTCCAGACAAACAATTGTGAAAGAAAGTTGGGGAGACCTTCATCCAGCAGTGGATTGATAATGGTTGACAATGATAATGATAATACATGTGTGTGTAATCTGCTCAATACTCTATGAAGAACAGTGCTTACATTGCAAATTTGAAATTATGAGCAGATTATTTTGGAGGAAGCTTAAATGCGTTGGTTTTTTTCGCCGAGTTATTTCTTCTAAAAATCCGCTTTGAAGTATTTTTTTCGTTTCATAAAGGATTTAAAAGACGTGTTCATTACACCCGAAAGTTCAGTGTCATCTTTCTTGTTTTATTTTACTTTTACTGCTGTTTCGTTTTGCTTTGTTCTTACGTTAGACTTCACTTCCCTTAAAGGAGCTGCCGTTATTATGGTATTTTTTAGTACTTTTAACCCTTCTCGGTCATTTTTTCAGCGAGGCAACCGGATGCAAGGCGTTTCTATGAGTTGACGTTTCTTTATTTCTTAAATTGTCACACGTTTTGACTTTTTCTCATTATGATCACTCTTGAGAGGTACGGAGGAACTCTTGATCCTTACACTCCTCTCTCCTATTTCCAAATAGGAGTTTCTGCTTCAAATGGGAGATGCTATGCCTACTTAAATTCCACTAAAAAATAACAGCTAGAATTATGTCAGTCCAGCAAATGTTATATATTGCATTACATAGGATATTTTCTATGATTTTTCTCAGAAATGTTTGTAAAAGCGAAGTCATTTGCTCATATTACATTAAGCCGTCACAGTTTTATGTGCTATTTAGTTTGTCAACCATACACACAAACACGTGCACGCACACAAAAATGTCTTCCATCGCGCATGTTTATAACTGTTGGCAATAAAAGTACGCAATCGAACTACGTCCTGAAGAGACTTCTGCAAAGCTTTCAGTCAAGATATCTGTACAGTACAGCATTCGTGCTGGGACATTATTATGCACAGAATTCAGAGACCAACTTGAATAAACGCAAATTTAATTATGCTGTGCTGCTCAAGTTAGTAAAAAAATTATTTAAGCGTGCAAATTTAAGTACGCAAGTAAAGGTAAAGCAATAAATATGCGTTATGCATAAGGAGAATGTTTCTTAAGTTGCCGGCATTCGCAAAGCTATTTCAAAGAAATAAAAAATAAAATTCGTACGCATTAAAAATCATCAGAATTAAAACTGATGGTTTTAGCGCTTGTTCGTGAAACAAAATCTACCATGGTAATCTACCATACTTCAGGACGTAGTACGCTCCTTGAAAACCTTGAAAAGTCATTGAAGAAGAAACGTTCATTTTCAAGTCTTTGAAAGTACTTGAAAAAGTTTAAGGCTCCGTAAAGAGTACTTGAAAAAGATTTTGTTTTGTTTTTTTAAGAAATGATATGAAAGAGCATGTGTGTGTAAAATAATTGTTTGTGGTGAAAAGTTGTGTAGGAAATTTCTGTGTGGTTCTGATAAAAAAGCTCAGAACTTGCGTTCAACTCAGGAGAGCACGTGGACAGCTGGCACCACATGACATCATTACGAAGTAAAACTTCAGCCATGGGAGTAAAATAAGTGGAATGATGTATATATATATTTTTTTTTTTATTGGAGGTTTAACGACCACCGTGAGCAACTCAATGGGCTATAAGCAGTCGCCCGTCCCTAATTTAGGGTCACTGTTTCCAGGAAAGGAAGAGAGCCAGTGCCGTAAGACAAACACAACATCCATGCCTCAACGGGATTCGAACCCGGACCCCTTACGGACGAATGCTCAGAGGCCTGCGCCACCGGGGCGGCATAACGCATTTGCAAATCATGGTGGGCTTCTGTTGACTGGGGTTAGGGATGCAATACTTGGCGGAGGTTGAATACAAAAATAATGTTCCCTTTCAAAATATTCCACAAAACAAAATAAATTCGGAAAACTCCAAAACACAGAGGCAGTTCAAAGTTAATAAAATAAACTGACGGGGGGGGGGGGCAGGGGGTAATTGGCAGGTATTTGAAGTTGTGCCCGTCCCAGCTGAGTTTAATGGTTTGTACTTGCTGAAATGCAGGCCTGGCGAGAGGGGGAGGCGGTGTTCTAGCACCGGAGCCCGTTTCTAAAGTAATTTTTTCTAATTATTATTTTATGGTGTCTGAATATTTTTCAAGCTATATCTTCACCAGGGTTAGGAAGTTACGCGTGAAAAAATACTTTCTACGTGACGCGTAAAATACGCGTAAAAATGCGTAATTTATGTCACAAATGAAAAAAAATGTAATAAATTCAAAACTTGCTTTAAATACAATAAAAAACTGAAGAGTTGCAACCGGTCGGGTTGTCGGAAAGTAGGGGAATGGTGGGTGGGGGTAGGTGAGAAAACGGAAATATGGATTATGTGGTTAGTGGAAGAGCCGAGGTGGGGTGGGGGGGGCGAGGTTTTATTGCACTGAGGCCCGAGCTCGCTCTCCACGGCCCTGCTAAAATGCCTACTTGCCGACAGCACGTATATATGATAATTTGGTTTTAAAAAGTCCTTGAAAAGTTCTTGAATTTATTTTGCTTGGAGGAGTACGAACCTTGTAAACACAGTTAGCACTATATTCTCCAGTTGTTTCACTAAACGGCATTTTGCTTCAAGAAAGTGGTAACGGAACTGGAGAATTCGACGGCTTGTAAATCGGTTTATGCTTTTTTTTATTAGCTCAAAATGCCAATAAAAAAAACAGTTAAGATGAAAACTTTGCTTTCTGCTTAACTGTAGCACGAAAAAAAAAACCCTGTTTTTACAACACGATAAATTGACCATAAGACTTACCTGAATGTTTCACTGAGGCGTAATTTCAGTTAATGTGATCTGTATGCAACAATTCGCCCGAGAGGAGGAGAAGGAAAGAACACGAGTTCATTTCTCAAAATTGTTTGCTTGAAAATCCTGAGCTTCTCCTGAGCGCCAGTCTCTGGTAATATTTCACTTTCACAACATGACAAGCTCGGCGATTTTTGTTCTCCTTGCCCGAAATGAATGACGGAAATTGACGACGGCCACTGCAGCAAATCAGGTAAGTTCCTCCGGAGTTGCCTTCTTATGACTGGCATAGCCAAGAGGCAAAGAGGGGGTGGGAGTGAGAGGCAAGGCGGGAACTGAGCGGGGTTCTTTTGGAAGGCAAGGACAACATCCATAAGACAGAAAAAAAAAAAAAAAAAAAGGAAAACTCAAACTCTTGGGTAATATACAGGTGAGTGAAACTGCGAAAGAATCACCCGGGGAAGTTGTTGTTCAACCAGACCCCAGCGCCTCCAATTCCTAAGTAATGGATAGATAAGGGAAGATACGGTGAGACTATCAAATGAAGGTACATCTCAAGTCATGCGAACCCTACTCTGTATCCCCCTTCCCCGATTCACCAGCAGCGTCTTCTCGATGTAACATGCCAGACTATCACCCTGTCCGTCTACCCCTTGCGAAAAGTAAAAGAACCAAGAGTATCTCAACCGTGATAAAACTGCTCGAATACTTCAGTGACAGTTAGTGGACTAAAGTGGAGCTCATCATTCAAAAGTCGGGAGAATATCTCACACGTGATCGAAAAGAAATTAACTTGGGAACGAAATCACCACTAGAAGGGGGAAAAAATGGAGAAAAGAGTAGATATGGAGAGTGAAAGGCGAATTTCAGTGAAAAAGCTAACGAATCTGAAAACCGAATACAAAGTTCTTCCGATATGAGCAAAAGTTGGCAGACATATGAAAGAAAACTCATAATTAATCGTTATATTTCCCTCTACCCTATTTTTTGACTCTTCCTATTTCTGTTTTTCTATCACTGCCTGTTTTCTTTTCTTTTTATTATTGTCGCTGTTTAAAGATCCTGAATGTAAACTCATCTAATGTAAAGTTACTGGCTCTAGACAGAAGAGGTATAAAAAAAAATAAACACAAATAAACGCAAAGAAAAGCTAAAAAACTGTTGGAAGAATTTCATTAAAATAACGATTAAATCGAAAAACTAAATGGTGCATGTTCTAAGTAACAGAACTGTTGATACATCAAGTACATGAAACAAAAATAACTCTCCGTTAATTGACGTAAGGAATTAAATATAGCTTGGCCAAATGTACAGGATGAGTCAAAAGTTGCAGAACACCCTTGTATTTCAGAAACGGGAGGGAAAATGAAATATCTGAATACCCCAGCAAAGAATCGGTGAGGGGAGTCTATCTTTTAGGCTATTTCTAGAACATGACCACCACCTTGAAATCCGCCATATTGAATCAAGGACAAATTTTTCAAATGGTAAAGGGATCATGTTGCATATCAAACACGACCAGAATTTTCTCAGAAATTGATTGCCGTAATCAGATTTGACATATGTGTTGTGGATCACAAGTTATCAACACAGACAGTTGAAATAACAACCTCTAAAGTATCCTGTGATGCACAGCTATTTGATGTGTTCAATGTGTTGTCCCTGTTGCTGATCACAGAGCTGAAGGCGCTTGATCCAGTCGTTATGCACCCTCACGAGAATATCGGGAGAAATGCGGTTACAGGTCTCCAGGATGCGTTGCTGAAGGTGTTTGTCGCGGATTTTCTCAGCATACACCAGGTGTTTCAGTTGACCCCACAGATAAAAGTCGAGTGGTGTGAAGTCGGGGAATCTGGGTAGCCATTCCACAGTACGACGCCGGCCAATCCAATGACCAGGAAACTGAACATCCAGCCATTGACGAACAGTTGCTCCGTAGTGTGGACTTTATGTGTGAAATTGTTGGTCTTACTGGTTGCCGGTTGTAGAAGTTTACGGCTATGATACGGAAGCTGCGTTTCCCAGACATTAGGATCACCTCAATCCTCTCCTCTTTCGTCAATGCCATCTTCAGTTACCTGCAACAAACAATGATTATTTCGAATTTCTGTGTTGATAACTTGTGAACCGCAACATATATGTCAAATCTGATTACGGCAATCAATTTCTGAAAAAATTCTGGTCTTGTTTGATATGCAAATGACCCCCTTACAATTTAAAATTTGACCTTGATCCAATATGGCGGATTTCAAGATGGCGGCCATGTTTCGGAAACAGCGAACATGGTAAATGCCATCTTCAGTTACGTGCAACAAACAATGGTTATTTCACATTTCTGTGTTGATAACTTGTTAAACACAACAGATACGTCAAATCTTATTACGGCAATCAATTTCTGAGAAAATTCTGGTCTTCTTTGATATGCAATATGACCCTTTTACCATTTGAAAAATTTGACCTTGATCCAATATAGCGGATTTCAAGATGGCGGCCATGTTTCGGAAACAGCGAACATGGTAAATGCCATCTTCAGTTACCTGCAGCAAACAATGGTTATTTAAAATTTCTGTGTTGATAACTTGTGAACCACAACAGATATGTCAAATCTGATTACGGCAATCATGCAACTTGACCCCCTTACAATTTGAAAATTTTGACCTTTATCCAATATGGCGTATTTCAAGATGGCGGCCATGTTCCAGAAACTGCGAACATGGTCAATGTCATCTTCAGTTACCTGCAACAAACAATGGCTATTTCAAATTTCTGTATTGATAACTTGTGAACCACAACTGATATGTCAAATCTGATTACGGCAATCAATTTCTAAGAAAATTCTGGTCTTGTTTGATATGCAACAGGACCCTTTTACCATTTGAAAAATTTGACCTTGATCCAATATGGCGGATTTCAAGATGGTGGCCATGTTCCTGAAATAGCATAAAAGATAGGCCACCTCACTGATTCTTTGCTGGCGTACTCAGATATTTCATTTCCCCCTCCCATTTCTGAAATACAAGGGTGTCCTGCGACTTTTGACTCACCCTTTATATTTAATTCCTTACGACAATGAACGGAAAGTTATTTAAATTTTTGACACATGTTCTGTTTTGTCCGAAAGTAGAGGAACACATAGGGAACAGAACTCCTGTGAATGTCAGTATTTTAAATTTTTATTAACTTTAATTAATTCTATAAGCATGGGTGCCCATTTAGGAGGACAAGAGTGGGCATTTGCCCTACCGTGAAAATTGTATCATGCCCTCGTTATTCTTAGAAGGTGCTACACAGATTTCCGAGATAACACTAATTATGATCGCTAATTATTTTGTAGTACTTCTGGATGCGTGTTTATACCGTAAAAATAAGGAAAAGTTTGGGAATTTCCAGTAGAAAAAGCGGAAATTTACAATAGAATGTAATAATGAAATTATATGTGCATGTTGGAGGATAGCGTACGTATAGAAAAGCATGAAAGGCAAAGAAATGAAAAATATATCATTCTCTACAGCACCTGTCCACTGCTGGAGCTTTCGAAAATTTCCCCAGAAATTTGTACTGAGGGTATCTTTTCTTTCTTCATGACCAATTGAGTTATTTCTGGGGTTTCATGGAAAATGCGTCTCAACATTGTCAAAAATAAGTGGTGTGAATTCTTTTTTTTTTTTTTTTTTTTTTGATTGGAGGTTTAACGACGACCGTGAGCAACTCAATGGGCTATAAGCAGTCGCCCGTCCCTAATTTAGGGTCACTGGTTCCAGGGAAGGGAGAGAGCCAGTGCCGTAAGACAAACACAACATCCATGCCTGACCGGGATTCGAACCCGGACCCCTTACGGACGAATGATCAGAGGCCAGCGCCTTAGACCACTGCGCCACCGGGGGGCGGCAGGTGTGAATTCGCAGAAAATTTCTTCAAATAACGTGCAGTAAAGTTGCCGGTAGGTGTCCGTCTTTTTTCAGAAATTTCCTTTTTGAAAGTGCCGATTTATTTTAACTTCCGTATTTTCACAGATCTTCAGTAGTCAGAAATTCCGTTTATTTCAGAAAAATCCATTTCAGGTTTTTCCGTATTTAAACTGAAATTCAGCAAAATCGACGACCCTACATTTTCCAGCCCTTAACCAAGATTATTCTTCCGCTGCAGTCAAGATCGAAGCCCAGTCGTTTGCGTTGGTTCAACAGGTAACACCGCCTTTAACCACTGAGCCACAAACCCTCGGGAATCCGTACCACGTACATCGTAAAACAAATTCCATACGATGATTTTTTTTTCATTTATACGAGTGATTTAGTTGTTTTATTTTCTGTTCGAGCTTATTTTTTTCTGAATAAGTTTGTAATAATTTTTTTTTCTGAATAAGTTTGTAACAATTTTTTTCTGAATAAGTTTGTAATAATTTTTTCTGAATAAGTTTGTAATAATTTTTTTCTGAATAAGTTCGTAATAATTTTTTCTGTAGGAAGACTTGTCACAAATTAAGCATTTTTCATCCTGATTTTTCGAAAAAACGAAATGCTTTGCAACTTGATTTTTTTAAACTGAAAGTGACTTTCAGTCATTTTTAAAAAACGTGAAATACACTTTTTTTATGGTATTATTTCACACAAAAAATTAAATATAAAATTTACTCTTGATAGCTATAATACCTTTTGTCTTAAGTTCCGATACATAGACATCGTATAATCATCTGTATAATAAGTTAAGTACCCAGTTTCTTGCAGTAACACAATATACAGGGTGTCAGAGAATTATTGTACACACTACAAATTTATGTACAAAAAAAAAAAGAAAAAACTATGAGCATTGTCTGTTTTTCTATGTCACGTATTACTAACACGGTTTTTATATTTTTGTTTTGCAGAATTGTTATTCCCAGAATCCGATAGATGGCGATAGGTGAGGCCTGATGAGGAATGTACGAGAAATACGCAGTCAGTAGTCATGTCATCCAAACAGCAGAAGGCGATGTGTGTGTTATGGCTTGCGGAATTAAAGGCTGTCATTAAAGTTAAAAGACGGTACCGTTTAGAGTATGGTTGTAATCCTCCGTCAACGAATTCAGATCAGATCAGATCATATGTAGAGGATTTTAGGAAGGGAGTGTCTGACCCCAGGTCTTAAACAACCCTTAGAAATAGGTAGCTAGGAGATTTGGGCTAGATTGCCCGATAGGAAAGTGACACGGAAGCATAGTAGAAAAGGGGAGGAAGACTCTCTTATTTATTACAGGGGGCCCAGTACCCGGGGTCCGACGGCTTAACGTGCCCATCCGACGCACGGCGGATTATAGGTGGTTCGAGCGTTCGTACCTACCTGGGATCGAACCCGAGGTCTTCTCCGTGGCATGCACGAACGTTGACCACTAGGCCACCCGCGGCCAGTTAAGCGGTGGATGAAACAGTTTAAAGAAACTGGCAATGTGGAACATCGTGGAGGAGCCAGTAGGCCTAGCGTCAGCGGTTAGACGGTTGACCAAGGTAATGAAAGTTTCCGACGAAGCCCCAGGAAATTCGTTTGTAAAGCAAGCAGAGAACTGTGCATTCCGAAATCGACAGTTCACGATATCTTGGACATGAAATTAAAGTTTCATGCTTATAAAATTCAAATAGTGCAAAAGATGCATGTAAATGATCACACCCTGCGATACGATTTCGCTGTGGATATGCTGAATCGAGTGGAAAACGACGAAAACTTTCTCGGTACTTTCTTTTTAATGATGAATCCACATTTCGTGTATCAGGTATTGTGAATCTTCACAACTGTAGGATATGGGGCAGTGAACCGCCTCATGCTACTATTGAACTGGAACGTGATACTCCAAAAGTTAATGTGTGGTGCGCTCTATCAAAAAGAGATGTGATTGGCCCTTTCTTCTTCTGCGAAAAAACCATAAATGGTGACATTTACTTGGATATGCTAGAAAATTTCGCTATACCCGAGATCAAAAGATATGACGACGTCGTTTTCCAACAAGAACGCCTCCGCATTAGTCAACGTGTGTAAATAAGTGCCTAAATGAGCATTTCCCCAACAGATGGATTGGGCGTGGTGGTCCCATTCCGTGGCCTCCTCGCTCTCCAGATCTAACTCCATTGGATTATTTCATGTGGGCTTATGTGAAGGATCGTGTCTATCAGACGCCTAGTACTGATTTGCCGGAAGTGAAGCAGCGTATCACAGCTGCTATTAATTCCATAACTCCTCAGATGCTTGCCAATACATGGCATGAAATCGAGTATCGCTTAGACGTACTACGAGCAACCAAGGGATCTCACATCGAAATTTATTAACTTGTGTAGTTACATTGTAAGTTAGTACAGTCAGTTTCCTTCACTCTGTTTAATGTTTTGTTTTATATAATTTTGTAATGTGTCCAATAATTCTCGGACACCCTGTATAGTAATTAGCTGGTGCACAAAATGGGGGAGACCAGAAGAAATATTCTGTGCCATAATAAACAAAATTCATGCGATATGCTATTCACAATATTCGATCTCTCTACGGAAGTTAGTACAGTCAGTTTCTTTCACTCTGTTTAATGTTTTGTTTTATATAATTTTGTAATGTGTCCAATAATTGTCGGACACCCTGTATAGTAATTAGCTGGTGCACAAAAGGGGGAGACCAGAAGAAATATTCTGTGCCATAATAAACAAAATTCATGCGATATGCTATTCACAATATTCGATCTCTCTACGGAAGTTAGTACAGTCAGTTTCTTTCACTCTGTTTAATGTTTTGTTTTATATAATTTTGTAATGTGTCCAATAATTCTCGGACACCCTGTATAGTAATTAGCTGGTGCACAAAATGGGGAGACCAGAAGAAATATTCTGTGCCATAATAAACAAAATTCATGCGATATGCTATGCACAATATTCGATCTCTCTACGGAAGTTAGTACAGTCAGTTTCTTTCACTCTGTTTAATGTTTTGTTTTATATAATTTTGTAATGTGTACAATAATTCTCGGACACCCTGTATAGTAATTAGCTGGTGCACAAAATCGGGGGAGACCAGAAGAAATATTCTGTGCCATAATAAACAAAATTCATGCGATATGCTATCCACAATATTCGATCTCTCTACGGAAGTTAGTACAGTCAGTTTCTTTCACTCTGTTTAATGTTTTGTTTTATATAATTTTGTAATGTGTCCAATAATTGTCGGACACCCTGTATAGTAATTAGCTGGTGCACAAAATGGGGGAGACCAGAAGAAATATTCTGTGCCATAATAAACAAAATTCATGCGATATGCTATGCACAATATTCGATCTCTCTACGGAAGTTAGTACAGTCAGTTTCTTTCACTCTGTTTAATGTTTTGTTTTATATAATTTTGTAATGTGTCCAATAATTCTCGGACACCCTGTATAGTAATTAGCTGGTGCACAAAATGGGGGAGACCAGAAGAAATATTCTGTGCCATAATAAACAAAATTCATGCGATATGCTATCCACAATATTCGATCTCTCTACGGAAGTTAGTACAGTCAGTTTCTTTCACTCTGTTTAATGTTTTGTTTTATATAATTTTGTAATGTGTCCAATAATTCTCGGACACCCTGTATAGTAATTAGCTGGTGCACAAAATCGGGGAGACCAGAAGAAATACTCTGTGCCATAATAAACAAAATTCATGCGATATACTATGCAGAATATTCGATCTCTCTACGGAACTTCAAAATTCGACATACGATTGAAATTTAAGAGTTAATCCGTATTCTCACCAATTGCTCCTATTACCGGTAATTTCTCGTCATACGGATACGGAAAAAGTGAGAACGGAATTTTTCCGTTAATGTACAAAAGGAATTGCGTGTTTATAAATGAGTCACGGAAACATTCTCATCGGCCGCCACCCGGAATCGAGTTACGCGCCGGACATGCTACCACTGCACCCCAGCGGCCTCGAATTCCTTCAGACTCACAAACGACTAACTGCCAAACCACATGGCAGGGTGCTTCTTGGAGTCCCGCACAATGCTGAGGATTCACCAAAGATGGTAAGCAGCAACTGAACAAATAACTAGGAGGCGAATGAATAATTAATAAGCACAATTAACGTGGATTAGGAACATCAAACGGAAGTCATCGCTCTTTCCACGTTTAGAAGTGAGTCACGGAAATCCACGTTAATTTAATGTGCGTGTTAATTATTCAGTGTAGTTTTGGGTCACCTGGTTTCCAGTTAAATTGATGTGTTGAGCGAGTGGTAAAAACTGTTAGATAACTACACTGGTGTGCAAAAATTAAGGACGAAGAGGAGAAATTAGCATAACAGCGGAACGAGCAGGCAGAACGGACCGAAAGACCACTCAGGAGATAAACTAGCGTCCGGCACGGTAGGGCATGCGCATATATGCAGCATGACGTGGGGGAAGGGAGTGTCAGAAGAGTATAAAGCAAACGGGCGGTGTACGCTCAGCAATTCAGAGAAAGCTATTGCACGGTGTACATCGGTTTGAACGACGTAGAGTTGCTGCCACCGTGTGATATGGCCAACAGGAAATCCAGTAGACGACGTCTGGATGACTTTACCCGTGGTCGCGTCACTGGGAAGTTGGAAGAAGGTCGAAGTGTGACTAGTGTGGCCGAGGAGTTCGGGATCGCTCACAGCATCGTTTCACGAGCTTGGAGAGCATTTCAAACGACGGGAACAGCTGTCCGAGAGTTTAGCAGTGATCGTGTACGAGCAACCACGGCGGATGACGACCGGTGTATTGTCCTACAGGCGAGAAGAGACAGACGGCAGACAGCGGGAGAAATCGCAAGCCACATGCAACAGACAACTGGACGTCCGTTATCGCGTTTTACCGTGGCCAGGAAGCTGCACAAAGGTGGTCTATTTGCACGACGACCAGTACGGTGTGTGCCATTAACGCCTGCTCATCGGAGACGGCGGTTTCTGTGGTGCCAGGAACACAAGAACTGGACACATCAGCAATGGGGTCGAGTTCTCTTTACGGATGAGAGCCGATTTAGTCTGATGAGCGATTCTGGACGTATACACATCTAGAGAGAGCAGGGAACATGCAATCACACCTCCAACATCATCAAAAGAGACCGGTTTGGAGGTGGCAGAGTTATCGTTTGGGGCGGTATCATGCTTAGTAGTCGTACTGACCTCCACATCTTCCAAGGAGGTTCAGTCACTGACGTCCGCTATTGTACCAAGAGTCTCCGGCCTCCCGTGCGTCTGTTTAGAGGTGCTGTGGGTCCTGAGTTTCTCTTCATGGACGAAAACGCTACACCTGATCGTACAGTGGCTGTCGCAGAGCTGTTGGAGAGTGAAGATATTCAACGTATGGATTGGCCCGCAAGGTCCTCGGTCCTAAATCCAATCGAACACGTGTGGGACCTTCTCGGGAGAAGCTTGGCAGCACGTCATCTGCCGCCAGCAAAGATTCCGCAGCTGCGATTGGCGCTACAAGAGGAATGGGCCGCGATGCCTCAACTGATCCTTGACAACCTCGTCCTCAGCATGGACAGACGTTGTAAATCCTGCAACGCAGTCAGGGGGGGTCATATCTCTTACTAAAGACTGGATTTTTCTTGGCAGCCGCCTGTCACATGGACGTTTCTGTCTTTTATCCAGTTGTGCTCTAAGCTACCTTTTCAATAAAGTGCCTTTGTATCCTTTGGATTCCTTGTTTGGACGGTTTTGCTCACTTGTCCCATATTCTTACATCTTGGGAATCTTATGGTATGATTTGAGTCGATGTGGAGCACTTCTGCACGACGTTATATTCGAAAAACCGTCTCGTCGTTAATTTTTGCACGCCAGTGTAGAAGGCTAGTGTAAATTTGCATACGATGTTTGCACATGTTATTCGTAGTTATAATTTCCATTTGCCCCCTCCTGAAAACTAAGCTATGGGCGCCCATGTCTATAAGGCTACGATCAGTCGCTTGCACTATAATTGGAGTTGGTGACTCTAGGAAAGCGAAGAAACCAGAGCAAACGGACGAATGTTTATATTTTCTAGAATATTAAGGAAAGTAAATCTTAAGAATCTTGTTAAAAGAGACATGAAAAAATTGAAAAAAACAACAACAACAGTTAATGGGAATTGCTAATTTACTGAAAATAAGCAGGCACATAGGAAGATGATCATCAAAAGATAAGAATCATAAGTTTTGTGCCTTCTCCGGAATCGAATGCGACTGCCACTGCCAGAGGGTTTCCGCTCGATCACAGAGGAAAATTTTTACGGCAAACAGCAATTTTCAAACCTTTACGCCCAAGATAAAACAGAGTATATCAATGAGTTGCCAGTTCAGTTGCAACTTAAAATAAACATCGTGTTTGTACTTGGGTTTAATGACGACCTCGAGAAACTCAATGGGCTACAAGAATTCGCCCGTCTCTAATTTGGGGTTATTGGTTCAAGGAAAAGGAGAGAGAGACAGCTAATGCCGTAAGGTAACCACGCCGTCCCCGCCTTGCTCGAAATTCCAACCCAGACCCAGGCAATTATCAAGGGAAAGACCTGGGAGTCCGCACATTCCCCCCTACCCCACCGAAGTGTTCAAACATGCATCTAATAGGTAGATTATCTTTATCTACCGGCATACACGGTCGTATAGAATAATATGACTACCCCCGGAATCACAGTGTACCCGCCCAGGCACGTGACAAAGTCGACCACACGGATATATAAATGGCCGACCAGGACAGATGAGCCATAGTGCGTTTCGTGAGCACAATGGACAGAGTTAGTGGCTTGATGGACGTTCAAAAACGAATGATCATCGGCTACCGCACCAAGGATGGAAGCATCTCAGAAACAGCAGACTTCGTGGGCTGTTCGCAAAGTGCTGTAGTAAGGGTGTATCAAGAATGAACCGCTGGCACACCGAGTACCTCCCGATGTTATAACTGCAGAGCCCAAAAGGCCATCGACGCATAGCAGAACGTCGCCTCCGTCTGCTGGTAAAGGGCAATCGACGCGAGACAGTGCATCAATTGACCGCGCAAATGAACTCTGGAGCACCATCAGGTACGTGTCCCCGATAACAGTAGAGAGAACCCTATTACGCATGAATCTCCGGAGTCGACGCTGCATCAAGGCGCCCATGTGAACCCAGGTCATCGGCAACGACGCCTGCAGTTGGCATGGGACTACCGTCGTTAGACATTGGAAGAGGGGGAAAGGCTGCCTTTTCCCACGAACCGAGGTTTCTACTCCACAGAAGTGACAGGCGTTGGCGCCGTCAGAAACACGAGAACCAACACCCGGATACGCTTGTCCGTCAAGTACAGGCCGACGGTGGCAGTGTGCATGTTTGGGGATGTTTTACTGGTATGACATCTGACCGCTGGTACCACTGGGTGGGTCCCCAAACGCCAGTGTCTACTTGCCTATCTTCCCGGACCACATGCATCTCTTCATTTTGGACGTTTACCCTAGTAGAGATTGTGTCTACCAACAGGAGAATGCGCGTTGTCACGTCGCTACGGGGGTTCCTGCTGGTTCCAAGAACACGACAGCGATGTCTCCATTCTCCCATGGCCAGCAAAATCGCCCGACCTCAATCCCATAGGACACTTGTGGGACTATTTGGATCGACAGGTTTGGCGTGCCGACCCACAACCACGTGATCTCCGGGTCTATGACGAAGTAAATTTCTCCATCATTATTACGCGAATGGCGTAATTCGAACCCACGGCTCTCGACTCCGGAGCCTCCGAGTACTATCCATACAACACTGGCATGTGCTCTCATTGCTATCTGTCTTTATCTCACGTGCGTCTTGCGGGGGAGTCACGTCACAGGGTCTCCGTGCTCTTCTGCAGTCCGAATGGGCACGTTTACCTCGGGCAACCTTCCAGGACTTCACTGCGTCCTTCCATGCCACACCATCTAGCCGCTGTCATTCGGGCCAAGGTTGGTTATTCCCATTATTAGGTAGGTGGTCAAGTTATTCTGATACGACTGTGTAAACATTACTCTTAAATAATTGCAAAACCAACGCATTTAAAAATGATCTTTTGCAAATTATTAAATCAATGTAAATACATTGTATTTATCGGTTTTATGAGAGTTCTGCACTGGTTGGGCAGGGTTCGGGTACGAAGTAAATGGAGCATAATGATCCGGGTTGGAAGACGAAAAGTAGTTTAACGGGATTTTTTTAACTATGCTATGCTAAAAATCGTGCTTTAAGAGTTATTTTTTAAAATCCCACTGCGGTCCTGTTTTTTGTTTTTTTTTTTAATTTCCAAGTATATTTTTGGTAGCCCCACTGGCGCGATATTAGAGACGAATTAGTTATTTCTATGAGCCATTAGCGGTGTATTTCTCGTTACTTGTTCTACATTTTATGACAGGAGAAGACTTCATAGAATCTCTATGGGGAGATAGGGAATGGGGAGGGACGAGACACATATGTAGTTATATATATACACACTCAGCAGACAAAACATTAAAGATCGGGGTGATGGGCAGTTCACATGGACATTCCCCGCGCCAGAGTTAAGCAGACCCAAACCGAACGCAGGAAATAAATGGGCGGAAAGCAGGGCTTCCCAACGGTGTATCGCAATCGACGACCATGAGTAAACGTGGTGATTCGAGCGACTTTGATCGTGGACGCATTGTCGGCACAAGACAGTTCGGCCATTCTATCGCCGAAGTGGGCTCCCGAGGGCAACCGAATCAAGGGTGTACCGCGAGTATACTATCGACAGACGTACCAGAGCCCAGAGAGCAAGCGGAGGCCGACCACACGGCATTGATGACGGGGGACAAACATGACTACCCAGGCTCGTTCAGACAGAACGCTTTGGCAAAGGCAGCGCAAATCACATCCAGGTTAAATATTGGAGACCCAAGCAGCCCCAGCGAGCAAACACCACGGGACACGTTGAATACCATGGGCTACGGAAGTTGACGCCTTACTCGTGTGCCACTAACGATCGCTTGTCATCGGAAATTACGCCTCGCCCGGTGCATCAAAAGTGAACCTCTGAAGAGTTGCGCCGCGTCATGTGGTCAGATGAATCCCGTTTTCAGCTGTACCGACCTGACGGGAGGGGGGTCGACAGCATGAGGCCATGGCCCTGTCGTGCCAGACCGGCTGTGTTTAAGGCGGTGTTCGCTCTGTGATGGTTTAGGGAGCCTTCTCATGGGACACATTAGGTCCCTTAGTGTGTCTGGATAAGTTCTTAACCGCTGCCTTATCATCTACATGCTTTCATGGCCTTTGAGCATCCAGCGGCCGATGGTCTGTTTCTGAAGAACAATGCGCCACCCCACCAGGTCGTAACCACCTAAGCATGGCTCAAGGAACACTTCTCTAAGTTTGGAATCATCCAGTAGTTACAAAGTCAGATGACTGTGTATATATACAGTCATTTACAAAGGTATTAGAAGATTTCTTCTGATTGCGTCAGCTACACTCTGTATTACTCAACTTCCTCTCGGCGTTGGATCCTCCTACAGCGGCAACTATTCATAGAATTGGGGGAAGCGTGCGAGCATCAATTTGCTTCTGGTTTTCAAGCTGAGAGGTTTTATATGTATTTTCTATATAGCGAAAAATGGGCAAAAAAGTGTTATTAAGTGTTACTCAAAGGGCACAAATAGTGACTTTATATCATGAAGGATACTCCGAACGTGACATAAGTTCGGAGTATCCTTCATGATATAAAGTCACTATTCGTGCCCTTTGAGTAACAAAGAGCCAAACTGAGTATGAGCAGAACTGCTATTCATGAAATATCGAGATGCAGGTGAATTTAGCGACAGAAAGAGACGTCTAAGGAAAATAACTCCATGTGATGGCAGTACCATAAGGCGAATAGTACTGCCATCACATGGAGAACGCTCTCTGAGGAGTTTCTGCAAGAACATCAAGGCCTTTCTACATTCAAAAGGGCCTGATATTAATAACAACACTGTTTGCCGACGTCTCAGCAAAGAATTTGGATTAAACTCTTGTAACCCTGCACATATACGTAAACTAACCTCTGTCATGAAAAAGAAGAAACTCCAGTTAGCAAAGCGTCATCAATCGTGGACTGCTGAAAATTGGAGCCAAGTTCTTTTTCCGATGAATGAACTGTGCGTCAATTTGAATCACGTGAAGCCCATGCTCGGCAACCAAAAGGCAAAAGGTTTGATGAAAAATACACGTTTAGCACCGTGAGATATCCGCCTAGTCAGATGACATGGGGTGCTATCTCAGCATCCGGTATTGCTTCATTATCCTTTTTGCCAACAGGCACTACCATGACTGGTCCTTTTAATGTGGAAATGTTGCGTGAGAAGCTGTTAATTCACATGCAAGTGCACAGATGCACAATCTTTATGAATAATGATGCTCCATGCAACAAATCAAAGTACCGTAAAGGACTACGTGCAGATAAAAAGCATAACTGCGCTTGTCTGACCCGGTAATAGTTCCGACCTTAACCCCATCGAAAATTTGTGGACCATTTTAAAAGACAAGGTAGCAAAAAAACAGCCGTCAAAATCCCAAGCTTTGATTGACGCGATAAAGTACGTGTGATGCAAAGACATTTCAAGTGACTACTGCAAATCCGTTATTGAGAGTATGCCACACCGTATTCTGTCTGTTATAGAAAACAAAGGTGGCCACACAAACTACTGATTTCGCTTTTTTTTTTTTTGTGTTCTAAAGAATGTAAGTATTCATCTGTGATGTAATTTTTTTAAATGCCTCTGACTAATAATTATGTTGTTTCTTTGAAAATCTTAATTTTTAATAAATTGACAGGTGGTCTTAAACTTTTGCAAATGACTGTATATACACTATATTGACAAGTCGCCGGACACCTAGAAGAGAAACACAACATAGTATTTATTGGCATACATTAGTACGGTGTCGGTCCACCTTTGGCCTTAATGCATGCGCTGTCCCTTCGAGATATGCTTTCGACAAGGTTTTGGAACACAGCGGTAGGTATGCGCTTCCATTCAGAACATAATGCTGCCGCTAACTAAAGCTTAGTAGTAGGCCTTGATTCCAAAACTTCTTTTGCGGCGCTCTAATTCATCCCATAGGTGCTCTATGGGATTAAGATCAGGGCTCTGTGTAGGCCAGTCCACACACGATACGGAATTATCGTCAAACCACGCCGTAACAGTGGTTGCTTTATGGGTCGGTGCATTATCCTGCTGGTATCAACAAGGCTCTGTCCCATAGTATTGCCACAGAGTTGGTAGGGCATAATTGTCCAGAATATTGAGGTAGACGTGCTGGTTAACAGGTTTGTTCACGATAACCAATGGGCCGGGACCATACCACGAAAAACACCACCACACAAGTACACTTCCAGCTCCAAACTTGACCGTAGGAAAAGTACACTGTGGTAAATACCGTTCCCCCTGCTGCCGCCATACCTACACACGGCCATCAGACTGATGGATCGCGTATCTGGATTTATCAGTCCATAGGACCGTTTCTATTGATCTACGGTCCACGATAAATGTTCTTTACACCGTGCTAAACGACGAGTAGCATTCCGAATGGAGATGAAAGGCTTATGAGCAGCCGCACGACCACGGTAACCCATGGAATTAAATTATCTGCGAATGTTACGTTTACATACCGAGGTTCCAGCATTTATACTCACCTGTACACTGAGGTCTTGTGCAGTACTCCGTCGATTAGCTGTAACGACTCTCCTGAGGCTTCGACGTCCTCTATCACTGATTTTCTTTGGTCTGCCGGTACGTTTTGCTACTTCAGACACACCATGTGTCTTCCACTTATTCAGTACACCCAAAACAGTTGCATTGGGTATGTTTGAACGCCTCTCGTTTTCTCCTATTGACAACCCACTAATATAGCACCCAACAATCTTTCCTTTCTCAAAGTCAGTTCTCTCCCGCCGCGACATTTTCACTTAACCTCACAGTGCGATATGATCGCGGTCAGCTGCAGGCTTGTTTTTATTCCGTTTGCAGATGTACCACGCATCTTAACAACGCAGCGGATCCATTCATTTGCTTTTGAAGGGGTGTCCGGTGACTTCTGTCAGTATAGTGTATATGTGTGTGTGTATATATATATACTGTATATCACAAACAGATATCCTGGATACGTGCCTGCTGGGACCAATCTTAGACGAGTGATTGTAAGCCAGAGTACCACTCGGCCATCGGGCAGCATAAACATCGTGGAGTAAGATATTTCTTGAACCACTTCTAAATATTTTTAAACTTAATTTAGTCACGACGGTGGCGCAGTGGTGTAAGCGATGGCCTCTGATCATTCGTCCAAAACGGGACCAGGTTTGAATCCCGGTGAGGTATGGATGTTTTGTCTGTCCTACGGCACTGGCTCTCTCCCTTCCATGGAACCAGTGACCCTAAATTAAGGACGGTCGACTGCTTATAGCCCATTGAGTTGCTCACAGTGGTCGTTAAACCTTCAATCAAAAAAAACTTAATTTACTTGCCTTTGTGATTGATTACAGTACAATCGAATTCAAGCTTGCATACCTGTTTAGATGAGCAGAACGCATGCAGTGACGTAGCCAGAAATTTCTTAAGGGAGGCTGGGGATGGGTTTGGTTCATTGGTCAAAGCCCATATATACATATACTGTATATCGCTTTAAATTCAAACTAAATCTTCCTTCAAGGGGGGGGGTCCGGACCCGAGGATCACCCCCTGGGTACGCCTATGAACGCATGTAGTCTTATTTTGACTGCTTTCATTTCAATAGAGGTCATATCTGTTGACAAACCACTAAGTAAACAGACTTTGAATTCATAATCTGGTGTGCTTTCTGTAATCCAATCCAACCAAATGACTAATCAAGGTAGTTCATTTCGTTCGATCGATTAGAAATTCCATGAGAAAATCTGCTAAAGCTGTGGACAGGTGGAAAACTGCCATCCTAGAAGCATGCTTATTTACTTTCTATATGGAGGTGAATGCTTTCAAATGCTGTGCTGCTGTTGACGACGGTCTCGTAAAAGAGAGAAACAAATAAGTTATAGCACCGGGAACAGTTATTTTACAAAATGTTTACGATGGATTTGAAAATGTAGACAAAGAACATTCTTTTGAATGAACTGCGTATATCATGCGATAACTGAAGACGAAAACTTAGCCTGCTTTGGCACTCTACATCTGAGAGACTTCGAAAGGACTGTGATTATTTAGTCAACTCTTTCTTGAAACGAGCAGCTGCATTGACTGTGTCTGCCATGCGACAATGATGGATTTGAACAGACTGGGAGTACTTCGGCTCATCATAACTGGTGGAATTTGTGTAGACTACTCAATTAACTCTTGCTGAAACGAGAGGTTTAATAACGTGTGGCGCATTCTGTGAAATATGAAACAAAATCTCCAAATTCAATTTAAAATATTATTCAGATATTTATTAGCATCATTAGAAAAGTCGACAGGAAGTTAGAATGAGTTTCTTTCATTATTTCACGAAAAAACGTGTTTTTCATCATTTCATGAAAATTCGGCCTAACTTTACCCTCATTTGAAAAAATAATATGAAAATGCAGTGTGCATGGCTGAAACAATATACACTGGTTTTCATAAATTAAGGAAAAAAACAGAAAATTCGCGATTATTTGTGAAAGAAGAGTTGGAAATGAACGAAGCTCGGGTATATGACGTAAATGTAATGCGAGGTGATTGTACCGTATCCAAACGAGTGGCGTTAACATCTGTTTATGCAAATGAGGAGAAACATAAAAGAAGCTGTTCCGCAAGTTCGCATCACATCGGTTGTGGCGTTTATTTGAGAGAGCAGATTTGTTGTAATGGCTGCGAGACATCATTTAACAAATGAACTGAAGTGGAGAGCAATCGGAAGACTAGAAACAGGACAAAGTCAGGTGGAAATTGCTAGATGGCTGCATGTGAGTCCTACTGTGGAACTAATTTCAAATACAGTTAAAACCAAGGCTATGTTTTTTACAAGAAAGAACCTAACCCAATATCAAGATATAACTATTTTTTATAATAATAATAAAATTGTCATAGTGAATTATTTCACCTATTTGGGAGTAACTCTACAGTATAACTTAAAATAAGATCGACATATAGAACATACTGTTAATAAAATCTCTAGAAACATAGGAGTAGTTAGCCGAGTGCTTAATAATCTAACTTATAAAACCCTTAAATTGTTATACTACGCTCTTATGCATACACACTTTAACTATTGCCTATCCTGTTGGGGACAAACAACAAAACTAATGTAAAAAAACTCCAAGTACTCCAGAATAAATTTATTAGATTATTAGAATTTAAACTACACACTAATACTAATAATATGCATTATTATTAAAATATTTATAATTACTTGCGAGCAGATGTTAATCAACATAACATTTTGAATATAAAACAATTATATCAATATGCTTTGGGATTGAATATGTTTAAAAGGATTAAACAAAATATCAATATAGATATCATAGATATAAATAATGATATCCATAACTATGAAATTAGAAATAGATTTCAGATAAAGCCATGCTTGCCTGGAACACAACAAATGAAGCAAAGTATCAACTATCAGGGACCAACTTTTTGGAATCTTTTACCTGAAGAACTAAAATACATTAACAATTATAACTTGTTTAAAAAAAGAATAAAAAATATTTGCTGAACTTATAAAAAAAACCTTAAATTTATATATAAGATTTCAATCCTTTTTTTAGTTGCTACTAATATCTACTAACAACTAACTGATCTACTGGATGACCCACCTATTACTTACCTTCATTTTTTGACAGTTCTATATGACTTGGATCTATTACATAGGGAGATCAGGGCTTTAGTCAGGTCATATAAAGACCTTTTCCCTGATTTCCCTGGCTGTTATAATAATTACTTTTTTACACTCAAATGTAAATACAAATTTGATGAATGTATAATGTAACAGCTAAAACAATAAAAATATTATTATTATTATTATACGCAATCAGTCTCCCGAAGGCACAGCGAAGAAAGCGTAGGGCTAAAATATCCGTGGATGACCGATATCTCCGATTAACTGCACGGAGGAACAGGAGAGTTACCCCGATACAGCTGTTATCTACTTTTGTTGCGGCCACAAAAACTGTGGTACCTGCTTCCACTGTGTGCAGAATCCTTCTCGAAGGAGGTCTTTATGCTAGGCGACAAGCATTCTGCGTGCCCCTTACGCTCCATCACAGGTGGAAATGTTTCAATTGGGCAAGACTTCACGTCAATTAGATTGAAAACCAATTCGAAAAAGTATCCAGATTTCCTTTGCAGAGCGATTTCAGGCGTACTTTAATCTGGAGAGAACGAGGGACACGCTGTCATCTTTATCAAGGCGAGCACAGATACACACGTTTGAATTACTCGTTTGAGTGTCACGCCAACGAATGGGCGAGTTTTATGTCTTAGGCGGCATGTAGCGTGAAATGAAGCAAGAGTGAAGATCTTAAACGCCTGCCTGAAATCCTTTTCACTCTACGCTACATGCCGCCTCAGGCAAAAAACTCCCCCATTTTCTGGCATGACACTCAAACGTGTGTGTCTGTGGCCGCCTTAAGATCCGTGAAAGGGGACTTATGTTGGTGGTAGCGTGCTGGTTTGTGGTAGCATCTCGTTAGGTGGACGCACATACCTTTATGTGCCTCTAAGAGAAACCATGAATGCTCAACGCTATAGGGATAATGTGCTGGACCCCTATGTTCTCTCTTATGCAGGTCACACAGGCATTTCTCCTGCAAGAACATAACGCTCGTCTCAATCGAGAGAGGATGGTAGAATAATGTCTTCAAGAAGTGACTACTGACCGAATGGATTGTCCAGCCAGGTCTCCCAACCTTAATCCGATCGAGGATGTCTGGGATGTTTTTGAGAGACGTGCTGCTGCCTTCAACCCCCCATCTACGAGATCTGAAGGGTCTTAGACAAGCTTTGCACGAACAATTGCCATTGCTATCTACTGAGCTCTTACGAGGGCGATAACAAAAGTTCTGCCCACGTTAATGTAAAACGGAAGCGGATGATGCAATCGGGGAAACGATTGCGTCATGTCAAGCTCAGACTCTCAGCAACGCAGTACTGTCAGAACGACGCACTATCATTTGCTGTGTGGACGTGGGAGGGTTTGGAAATGGAAGCGTGCAGCTCTTCAGGTCGAGTCACAGCGTTAGACCAGCACTCGTACGTGAGAATAGAAACTCCGCGGAGAAAAACTCCGACATAGATCCACACTGCCTTGCAATAATTTGTGAGGAAGGAACTCTTGATCGAAGCACAATTTCTCGCTGGGCATAGCGCTTTCGGGAGTGCCGAAGTAGCATCGAAGATGATCACCGCTCAGGCCGACCTGGCAACAGACAAAACAGCGGTCACCATTGTTGCAAAGCTTCTCGAATAGAATCGCCGTTTGACAGTCGAGGAGATTGTTCATCAGGAAAATTTGTCTACCATGTCTGTTCACCGGATTTTGACCGATTCACTGGGAAAAAGAAAAATAGCCGCGCACTGGGTGCCCCATCAACTCACCCCCAAGCAGAAGGCCGCCAGAGTGAGCATCGCACAAGATCACCTCCACAGGTTCGAAAGGGAAGGCGACACCTTCCTCAACAGAACTGTCGCCATTGATGAGACTTGGACCCTTGATTTTGAGCTGGAACTGAAGTCACAATCAGCGGAATGGAAGCATCCAAGTTCCCCAAGCCCCTCAAAGTGTCATTGGCAACAATCCAAAGTGAAGCAAATGATGATTTTTGCGTAAGATGTCCAGAGTGTTGTAGTCTCTGATCGAGTGCCGGTAGGGTAAAATGTCAATGCACAATATTATCGTGGCTTTCTGAGGACAAAGTTGAGACTGAAAATTGGTCAAAATTGCCCCAACTTGTTGGAAGCGGGGGTGATCTTGCTGCATGACAACGCATTGCGTCATGGTGCAGCGTCGGTATGGGGACTTATGTCGAAATATGGCTGGGAAACTTACTCCTACCCACCATGCAGCCCTGATCTGAGTCCACCCGACTTTGATCTTTTCCCAAAGTTAAAAAATTGGCTCCGTGCCATCCTATACGAATCTCTGGACGAACTGTCATTGCACGTGACCCGAGTAATATGACAGCTGAACAAAGATGGTGTAGTACGCGGCATCCAGGACCTACCTCACCGCTGGCAAGCTGTCATTAGCAGTGAAGGAGTACATTGAACGTCAATAAGGTAAGTTTCTTCGTTACTTCACATTTTTCTCAAAAATGGACATTGTGCAGAACTTTTATCAGGACCCCCGTAGACGCCATCATCAATAGCCTAAGATCGTTCTCGGAACTGCATTGTTGTGAGGAATGACCACTCTCCTAACTGAGGCACTGTGGCTATTTAATTTTGACACTTATTTTTTCCCTAATTCTGAATGTGGCCATTTGTGTCAAAATTATTTGTTTTTTTTTTTTTCTAAATGTTTTGAGTTTTTTCTCTAATGTACGATATGATACAAGTTTTCACCAAGTTTCGTAACATTTCATCTGGCATATTTTTGAATTATTGTGACTTTTCTAATTTTTTCTTTACTTTATGGGAACCAGTGTATCTCATCCGTAACCAGATCTCTTCTTGTCCCGTTCCTTCCTACTTGGAGGGCTGTCTTGTATGATGGCAATAAAAGGTGGTAAATCGGTGTTCGCCTACATGTTTCTATCTGATGAAATGAGTTGTTGTTACCATTTTACAACGCGCAAATCAGAGATTAACCAGCAACATGTTTTTCACAGATTTTCTCAGGTGACATTTGCTGTTACAGCACTTCAAACGCTGCATCTTTCCTGTCAGTGTCCTCGCTTCTTCTTCTTAGTCTGTTGGCACCCATTGCAGGGAATAGGTCTACCCCAGAGTTTTCCAACTTCCTCGATCCTTAACCTCAGTCCACTATTTAGAGCCCCTAAATTTCTGAAGGTCATATCTGCATCTTGTTCTCTGGCGCTCCCTTCGTCTATTTCCATCACTAGGTTGTCGTTCTGTTATAAATTGTGTCCATCATTCATCTTTCAATCTTCCAACATGTCCAGCCCATCTCCACTTTGATTTTTTTATTATTTTTATATCTATTATTTCTATTCTTTCTCTTATAAGTTCATTTCTGACTGTTCGAGTCCACGCTGATGAGCAACAAAGCTTTGCATGATATTTTTACTTTTTGTCTGCTTATTTTTCAACAAACTTGGAATGATAGTTGACAACTAACAAACACAGCGAATTCCGATTTTTTAAACTGAGATTTGCTGTTTAATGGGTAATAAATGAAACCGTAGTAAGAGACAATTGTTAAAACAGGAAGTTTTTATTAGATTCGGCAAGATTTCAGTTCAGATCTTTATTTTCGCTTGGATAATTCTGTTGACCTGAGGACAGAAAACGTGATTCAAGAGACTCAACGGGTGATCATAAACACAGCATATTTTTCTTGGTGGACAAACCGGGTTATTGCATCCATATCTATAGCCCTCAGGTATCACGCATATATCTCCCGTCAAGCAACGAGTTTCTCTATAAGCTGACACTGAAAATGACAAAAAGAGAGAAAGGGTTAATGTATTGTTAAATGTATCATTAAAACAAATCAAAAATATTTTATGCTTTTTTACCAAATTACAACAGCCATAATAAATCTAAATAAATAACTCCTTGCTTTCAATCAAAAGCTAGGACCACGACTAATAATTTCCGATTTTATTGATTCACAATTTATATAAAGTAGGGTTATACCCCGAAGAATCAAAATATTATGCCCATCACGTCTTTATGTAAATTGAAACAACTGCAGGTAAGCGACGCCGCTTGTGAAGGTCATTAAACGGTATAACGGTATAAATAGCACCTGATACTGAACTCTGTTAGTCATTATCATTATTTTTCTTCAGATGGGAAAGGCAGAGAGCTTAAGCTAGTTTGACGGGCCACATTTTACTGGTCCGACGACTGGGTACAGCATTTCCGAAACAGCAACGCATGTGGGGTGTTCACGGTCATCCCTAGTTAGTATCTTCAAAAAGTGGTCCAACGAACCTCCAGCAAGGTGTAGGCCCACACTGGCTCACCGAAGGTAGAGGTGAGTGAAGGCTACCCCATACGCTACGAGCCGACCGAAGGGATACTATGGCGCAACTCGTCGATAATTTGAATGCTGGTGTCGGGAGTAATGTGCCACAGCACACAATACATCAAATCCTGCTGAAAATGGGTCTGCATAGCCTCATGCAGCTCCGAGTGTCCAAACCAACCTCAGTTCACAGTCGAAAGCTCCTACAATAGGCACGCGAGCATCGAAGCTGGATCTTGGATGATTGGAAGAAGGTCGTCTGGTCCGATGAATCTCGGCCAGGTACGTGTGCGTCGTTTACTTGGGGAAGTGTTGGTTCTGGAATGTAGCGTGGAACGAAAACAAGACGTTAGAGGAAGTGTAATGCTTTGGGCAATGTTCTTCTGGGAAATCCTGGATCCAGTCATTCATGTTCAAGAAACCATAACGTCTACCACCTACATAAACATCATTGTAGACCAGGTGCATCCTTTCATGGCAATGGTATTTCCTTTTGATAGTGCCTTCTTTCAACAGGATAATACGGTGTGCCACACTTCCCGGATTGTTTGAGAATGGTTTGCAGAAAACGATTAAGGCTTCCAGGTATGGCCCTGGCCTCCAAATCCCACAGACATCAGTCCAGTCGAGCATTTGTGATTTATGTTGGAACAGAAAATCCTATCTTCGGCGGCTCAACCACGTAACTTACAAGAGTTAAAGCATCTCCTGGTAACGTGTTGGTACGAGATACCACAAGACATCTTTAGAGATCTTGTAGCAGCCTCGCCGGTTAACCCTTTAACCGGCTTGAACGAGTTAACTCGGGGTTAGAGAAATGAGCTAAAATAAGCTCGAATGAATATATTTGCTGTCTAAGAAGTAGGTGGAACGCGGTTGGGAGTGAGTCTGCGCACCAGAAAGCGTTTATTTCCTCTTAGCTTTCTTATTCAAAGTGGTCATCCATGGGAATGATTGACACTAATCCTTTCGGAGTGATTACCTGCTGAAAAAGGCTGTAATGATTGCTACGGTCCTAAGAAAGGAAAGAGATGTTTGAGTCACTTCTGTCGACGCAGTGCCATGATGCTCGTGTCAGGGGCACTTGCCACTTCCCATCATGCTTTAGGTTATGGATCAGCAAACAAAGGACTAGAAGGGAGCTCGTAGCACTAGGTTTATGGTGGGTACTGGTGATGGTTGGTAGTGACAGGTATATGGACGTTACTGTTGAGATGAGGGGGGGAGATGAATGCTTTATTAAAACCCGGCCGCTATGTGAACCTTTCTCTTTGGGGAACGTAGAAAGTGAGGGGCATCATTTGTTTCTGGTGCATTGGCCGCTTAAAGGAGTAAAGAGCTGTTTGCCAGTCTGTAGAGGACAGACATCTTATTAAGCAAGTGGTCATAATGTTTTGGTTCTTCGGTGTATTTCTGTCGATAAAGAAATATAACTCCTCTTCGAGAAGTGTTGCTTTGAAGAAACCTCTCTCGAATTATGGTGATAAGTCTGACTAATGTTGTCCCATATACAGTGGCGGATTGAGACGACCAACCCAGGCGTTACAAAAACACCCGTGCCTTCTGGAGAACACCTCATAAATTCCCCATGAAAAAATCCGTTATATCCTAAATCAAAGAGAACTCTTGAAACACACTTTGTGAAATGAATTCAGTCTTGAACAAATTTCATCAATTTAACGGTGAAAGAATATTAGAAATTCGCTCACATGATTGAATGTACGTTACATTCAGTTGTCAGTGGATTTTGAAATTTCAGGTAATTATTCTGAAATGAGCAATTGCCATATAGCAATTTTACTACGCACTCGTTTAATTTTTATAGTTATTTGGTCACAGATTGTAGAGTGAACTACACTGTAAAAAATAAGTGGTAGGAATTCCCAGAAAATTTCTGAAACCGGTAACTGCCCGTCTTTTGGCGGAATTTCCGTTTTTAAAAAAGTTCCCGGTTTTTTTTTAAATTCCGTATTTTCACAGATTTTCCGTAATCAGTAATTCCATTTTTTTCAGAAAAGTCCTTTTTAAGTTTTTCCGTCTTTAGACTGAAATTTATTAAAATGTAACACGCTGAATATTTCAGCCCTTACGCGAGAGGAGCCTTCTGCGCCGATAGTGTTGATGCACCGCGTTTTAACCACTAAGCCAGAATACGACATCAACCGGGATCGCGCTCAAGTTATTGGAGCTTATTATTTTTTTGAATACCTTTCTAATAATTTTATTTTTTCTCCTGGAGGTCGTATTACAAATTACGTATTTTTTTCATCGTGATTTTTCGGAGCAACAGAATGATTTGGACTTTGAGATCTTCTTTTTAACTGACATTAACTTTCAATTACCTTTCAGAGAAGTGCAATGTACTGTTTTATAATATAATTTCACAAAACTTCTGAATATAAAATTTACTCTAGATAGCTATATAGCTTTTGTCTGGAGGACTCCACAGACTGATACATAGACATCGTACAATCACCTGTACAATCAATTAAGTACCCGGTTTCTTGCAATAATAACACAATATACATATACTAGCTAGTGCATGAAATAGGAGAAAGGAGAAGAAATATCCTGTGCCACAGTAACAAACATTCATGCCAGATATACTATCCACAGTATCCGATCTCGCCACAGAACTTCAAAATCAAATACTTCAACAGACTATTGAAATTTAACAGTTAATCAAACCCCCAAGTATTGATGTGAATATCTCCTATTACCGGACATTTTTCGTGGATATGGAAAAGTGAGAGCGGAGTTTTCCGTTAATATAAGACAGGAATTACGGAATGGTTTCTGAAAATTCAGAATTTTCCGTTGACACCTCTTGAAAACAATAATTTGCCGTCAGTATAAGAAAGAAATGGAGAAAAGGTTTCTGAAAATTCAGAATTTTCCGTTTATACCTCTTGAAAACAATAATTTACCGTCAGTATAAGAAAGAAATTGCGGAAAGCTTTCTCAAAATTCGGAATTTTCCGTTAACACCCTTGAAAACAATAATTTTCCGTCAGTATAAGAAAGAAATTGCGGAAAGGTTTCTGAAAATAAAATTTTCCGTTAACACCTCTTGAAAACAATAATTTACCGTCAGTATAAGAAAGCAATTGCAGAAAGATTTCTGAAAATTCAGAATTTTCCGTTAACACCTCTTGAAAACGATAGTTTACCGTCAGTATAAGAAAAAAATTGCAGAAAAGTTTCTGAAAATTCAAGAATTTTCTGGCGTACGAAAAATCTGTGGAATTCAGAGGGTTTTTTCCGTCATTTCATGGGGGAAAATTGTATGAGAAACATGCTTCATTAGTTCAAGAAAAAAATCACGGAAAGTGGCTCGTGAATTTTAGAGAATTTTGTACAGTGTGTGGTATAGATACCTCCTCCTTCGGTAGACGCCTTTTTAAAGTCTACCTATTACTTTTACCGATGAATCAGTACTCTAGCAAATCGTTGTTTCTTTTAAGGTAAATGCGGGTGGGACACGCATTTCGAAATATCTCTACCGGGAAGGGCTTTGTGCCATGTCAATCTGTGAAAAAGGTTGTGTGCGATGATAGGCTATCGCAATGGGTACTAATGTTAATTACCTTTTGAGCACGTCTTTTGTAAAAAAGGTCGCGCTAATGTAATATGTAATCGGTTTGTCCGTCCGTTTGCGGACACCATATCTCTGCAACTATAAGTCCGATTTGAAACATTCTTTTTGCGTTGGAAAGCTTGAAATATGCGAATGATGATCCTTCATCTCGGTTTTTTTTTTTTTAACGATGTGCGATTTCGCTGCTAGAGGGCGTAAATGCAGGTGATATCGAATTCAAAATACCTCTTTTACCATATATTTGCTTCTAAACATCCATTGAAAAATTCGATTTCGATTCCATTCATGTCGAGGAGTGAATGGAATCGAAAGGTAAAATAATTGAAAAAGTGAGGTATAGTCTAACTTGAAAAAGTGAGGTATAGTCTAACTTGAAAAAGTGAGGTATAGTCACTTTTTCAAGTTACACACAGATTTTCCGCTAGGGAGCGTAAAAATAAATTGTGTTTTCCCCGATATCTCTACTTCTGAAACTCCAATTTGAAAAATTCCTTCTGCACCAGATACAACTCCTGAAGAGAAATATTTTGCATTTATTTTCTAATTTTTGGTAAATAATGGTTTGGTCACCAGAGGGCGTAAGCGTTGATTTCGGCTTTTGACGTATTTGCAGCAAAATCTGAGCTTCTAAAATCTCGATTAAAAAAATTCGTTCATGGACCGATGCCACTCACATCGATAACCCTTATCGGAATACTTTTTCTTAAAATATTGCATGGTTTCTCCACCAGGGGGGCGTAGATGTATATCTTATTTTTGTCAACATCGCTGCTTGTAATGGTCTGATTTGAAAACTTCCTTCTTTATTGGGTAGAGTTTCCGATGCAACATGTTTTTCATATAATTTCAAATTTTTCAAGTAATTCATAAACTTTCCGCTTTTGAGCGTAGAGTTAAACTGCGTTTTCCCGGATATCTCTGCTTCTGAAACTCCGTTTTGAAAAATTATTTCTGCACCGGATACAGCTTCTGATGGGAAATCTTTAGTTGCTAATTTTTGCTAAAAAGAAAAATGGTTTGGCTTCTAGGGGGCGTAAATCTTAATTTCTGCTTCTGATGTATTTGCTGCAAAATCTGAGCTTCTAAAATCTCAATTGAAAAAAATTCGTTTGTGGACCGATATTACTTATATCGATAAACCATTTCGGAATATTTTCTTTATAAAAATAATGCATGGTTTCTCCGCCAGGGGGCGTAGATTTATATCTCATTTTAGTCAAGATCTCTACTTCTAAGATTTCGATTTGAAAAATTCCTTCTTTGTTGGATAGCGTTTCTGGTGCGATATACTTTTCATATAAATTCAAAAATTTTAAGTAACTCCTATACTTTCCGTTAGGGGGTGTTAAGGTAAATTGATTTTCCTCCGATATTTCTGCTTCTAAAACTCCGATTTGAAAACTTCTTCCTGTATCGCATACATCTCCTGGTGGGAAATGTTTTTCATATAATTCTAATATTTGGTAATGATTTGGCCACCAAGAGGCATATGTATTAATTTCTCTGCTTCTGCAAAATCTGAGCTCCTGAAAACTCGACTGAAAAACTTCTTTCCTAGACTGATACCTGCTGACATCGAAAAGCCTTTTGAGCATACTTTCTTTTTAAGATAATGCATATTTTTCTCGCCCGGGTGCGTAGATGCGTATCTTATATTTGTCGATATCTCTGTTCCTAAGAGTCCAATTTGAAAACTTCTTACTCTGTTGGAGAGCTTCTTCGCTGCAAAATGTTCCTCATATAATTTCAAATTTTTCTTAACGCACAAGTCTGCAACCAGAGGGCGTATGTTTACAATGTCACTTACAGCAATATCTGCCAGATTAAAAATCCGCTTGAAAAACTTCTTTCTTCAATCACATACTATTGTTTTCCATACCGGTTCCATTGACTTTGAATAGCTTTGATACATTCAATTCGTTTCAGAACAGATTCAAAAGACGTGCTCATCACACCCGAAAATTCGGTGTCAGTTTTCTTGGGTTTATTTTTTTTTATTTTTTGCTTTGTTTTGTTTTTTAATTGGAGGGTTTTTTTATATATATATTTGACCTGGTGGTACAGATACAGTGACGAGATAAACAGACGTTGCTGTACAGTATTGTCAGGCAGACATAGACAGTATATTCCTTCTTTATCAACAATGTGCCTAGCGAACATGGTATACAGTATGCCAAATGATCACGTAACGGAGAGAGAGCCAGTGCTGATCAAGTAACATACAAACATAGCGAACATGGTATACAGTATGCCAAATGTTTAAGTAACACAGAGAGATCCAGTGCTGATCAAGCAACACATAGGCAGTGAACATGGAATACAGTCTGTCAAATGATCAAGTAACGCAGAAAGCCAGTGCTGATTTTTTTATTGGAGTTTTAACGACCACCGTGAGCAACTCAATGGGCTATAAGCAGTCTCCCGTCACTAATTTAGAGTCACTGGATCCAGTGAATGGAGAGAGCCAGTGCCGTAAGACAAACATAATATCCATGCCTCACCGGGATTCGAACCCGGACCCCTTTCGGACGAATGATCAGAGGCCATCGCTTAGACCACTGTGACACCGGGGCGGCCCAGTGCTTATCAAGTAACATATAAACATAGCGAACATGGTATACAGTATGCCAAGTGTTAAAGTAACACAGAGAGAGCCAGTATTGATCAAGCAACACACTGAGAGCCAATGCCGAAAGACAAACACAAATATCCGTGCCTTACTGTGGATTCGAACCCAGACCTCTCCTTGGGTGAATGGACATTGCTGAGACCACTGCGCCACTGGGGCGGCATGTTGCCTTCAAGATTACAAAAGGAGAGTAGAGCCTACCAATGACCCTGGGCTCCAAGTTCAACGGCCTACGTCTAACTGTAGTTAGATTCAACTTAATTAATTTACAACAGCGTGCTTGGTCTGGCAGCACTTTACTCACATAAGTACAGAGAATTTTGCTATGACATTTCACAGCAAACGCCTAGCATACAGGTGGAAGGAAACGCGTTATTTTAAAGAAATAACTTTTCAGACAGATACAGAGATCAAATGAAGCTAACGATTATTATTCATAAGTATCAAAATAATCATTCAGTGGTTCCAAAAAAAAATCCAGGCAAAAATGAGAGAGTGGTCCATTTCTCGCGTGGTCCAACGGGAAATGTCCTAGTGTCCCGATGGGCTAATATCCCCCCCTCCCCTGGCCCTTATAGTTTCTTTTCCTGATACGTAGTTTATCCGATCTTGGCGTTAGTGTGCGTTTCTATTTCGCATGATACGATGCTGAAAACTTTGGAGATACCACTATATGAATGAAAAATCATGTACATTGTTTTTCTTTCCTGCTTTTCATCTTTCTGATCCAGGCAATACGCCGCTAATTTGTAACACTTCTTTTGAGAAAGGAACTGGGTGAGTATTCGTACTACCGGTATTGAAATGTTGGTTCATCCGTCTGTCGGCGCCATATTTCTTTTACTATTCAGAAGATATCATTTTTCCACTGGTTAGTTTGAACTATGAGAATAATATACAACCACTATTTCTTAGTCGAAGTTTCAGGTATGTCACCGACATGAAACGTATGATGCAAAAACATAATCTAATTTTGAAGATGACAATCCGATTTTTGGCGTAAATGTGACAAGGATGGTAAGTCAGATAATATCCGAAAACTTGAAAATTTTCATCGTCCTGGAGCGGGACACGAATCCGCGTCTCCCAGAAAACGCCCGGGTATGATTGATTTGAACATAATCTATTTCAAATGTTCCACAGTATTACTATATCAGGTGAAATCGTGGTGTTACTTCGCCGGAAATGAGGTTCTCGTAGATGACTAATTTCTATCAACCTAAGCCAAAAAACACTACTTCTCAGGGTAGGCTGTCTACAAGTGTAGTGCTGTTGGAACCGTAGGGGGGAAACACGACGAATATATTTCTTTCAGTTAAATGGGTCGATGGACTGAAAATAATAAAAACGAAAACTAGGAACTGATTTGTAGCACATGAACAAAAATAGCTATTTGACACTTACAAAGCAATTAAATTTAGATCGGTAAACTGTCTGGAACAAACTGGAAATGCTCGGGCTATAAAACGAGCGACATGCTCAAATAATTCTTTTCACTTTGGCACACCCTGTCCCGAGTGGTCAGGGGCGCGTTAATTTCTGGGTAGGCGGGACTGGAACATGGGTATAGGATGAGGAATGGGTGCTGTGTTTTTCCCATGGCGCATTCCCTATCACCCGCCTGGAACCAGTGGCTATACGAACTAGGAATGGACAACTGCTCATAACCCTCCGAGTTTTTCATGGTGGTCATTAAATCTCCCGTGGCGTACTACAGAGGTGAAGCTCATGTCAAAACGGCAAAGTTGCGGGGATAAATTCTACTGGTGCAATTTAATTAGGAAAGCACTTGGCTTGGAGCACAAGGATGCGATTTCAATCTCTGCCACTGGCAAATTTGTGTTTCGCCACACCCGAAACAAACGTACAAACTATAGTTATTCCCTTGACTTAAGCGGTTAATTCGTTTCGGAGATTTCCGCGTAAGTCGAAAGGTGCTTAATTACGGTGAATCGCCGATGTGTACGTTCGTTTCAAGATACAATTAAAGTTAAACTACGCGTATTGCTATAGTAATGAAATATATATACATGGGAGTGACTCATTAACGTTGCGGAAGGTTTTCACAGGCATGTGGAGCCATGCTTACTGCAGTGCATCTGACAGCTGCAGGAGGGTGCGTGGTGGAGGATCCGTACAGCGAACACGATCGAGGTGGTCCCACAGATGCTCAACTGGGTTTAAGTCTGGGGAATAAGGGGGCCAGGGAAGTACTTTGAAATATTCATCGTGCTCTTCCAACCACTCTCGGACATTTCTAGCTGTGTGACACGCCGCATTATCGTTCTGAATGATCCCATTAGCACCAGGGAAGACAATTAGTATGCATGGGTACGTGGTCTGCAAGGATGGATTCATAACGAATTCGGTCCATAGTGCCTTCCACAGGTATGAATGGACACAGGGAATGCCACGAAAACAGCCACCAGACTATAACGCTGCCCCCACTAGCTTGTGTTCTTCCAGAAATGGTTGAAGAATGTTTGTTCTCCGATGTTTCTCGCCTTATACGCCAACGTCCATTCGTTCGATGAAGCAGAAAACGGCACTCATTGGAGAAGGCAATCCTTTGCCAATCAGCGGAGGTACAATTCCGATACTGCAGTGCAAATGTAAGTCGTTTCTGCAGATACACCTTCGTTAGTATAGGTGCAGTGACCATCCGTCTGCATCGGAGACCCATACGCAGCATGGTTACTGGCGAATAGGCACACTTCCGGTAGTCCTCTGGTTCATTCGGCCAGTGAACTCCACTGTAGCTTGTGGATCTCCCCTCACGCATCTTCGCAGCCGACGTTCACCTCTAGCATCAATGGCCCGTGGTGCTCCGCAGTTTCCACGCCGCTTATTCGCAATCGTGCCATTTCTCCAATCACGATACACTTTAACCACAGCAGCACGCGAACAGTTCACAAACTGCGCTGTTTCAGAAATACTGCCACCCTTGGCCAGAGCCGATAACCATCCCTTTTTTGCAAATCTGATAAATCGCTCCTTTTATCCATGACAGCAACGAGTGAATGTTTTCAGATTGCCTACAGCACACTTTATATACCCTTCAAGCCAGCTCACGACACGTTTCTTCTTTCATTGGCTACGCGCTGATGAGGTCAATAGTAGGAGGTGGTCACAATAATGTGACTCGACTGTGTATATATATTATTGCGTTTTTGTACGGAGACAATAACTAATTGACAACATTTTCCTGAATGCAGATTCCTAGTAAATTTAATGTAGGAAAATTACTTCCGTTGCTGACAAGCAATAGACAAGGTGCATTCTCTGAGAAAGACTATCGAAGATTTTATTCCAGTTTTATAAATTTTATTGGGATAGTTAAATTCCGAAATGTAAAATAGAGTCTGTGCTTTATTATCTGGGCTCCAGTGCCTGCTGGTGTATGCACTGGCAATAATTATACGAATAACAAGTGGAGTCGCTCGAATTTCAGAAACTATGTCTTCCCAGTAATAGAGAAGACACAGGCTCGCTATTCGAGGACAGACGATGTGTTTCACACAGCCAACACTCTGTGTATCGGGGTCCGCTGAATGCCGCAATGTTTTGGGATGAATTTAAGGTGATCTCCTAGTTTTTCTTTAAATTTTACTCCCTTGAGATTTTGTTACAAAGGTTAACTAGAAATTTTTTCGATAACTGCGTCGATCTGAAAAATACTTGGCATTGGGTAGAAGAATACTTTTTCCATGATCACTCACCAAGCACGCACTCACACGCTCAATTCTCATTCATGGCTAAAGACAATAAATCGCAAGATGGACACTTAAATGAAATTTGCCGACTCATATATAACATGACATAAAGCAAAGTTTATTTGTCTGATTAAAGGCGTGATCTTTAAACACACTTATAAATATTAGCAGACCCTTTTGCGATTTTTAGTCTTACTTAAGTTTTAAATTTAATTGTTTATTATGATCTAATATTATGCTGAAAATTTAGGATCATTTATTACTTCAATTAATTTATTATAAAACATACACAATTGCCTGCTCTGATCAAGTTATTTTCCTCTATCCTTCTCATTACTTATTGCTAGATCCTCACTTCTGCACAATTGATTAAGGACTTGCTTAATTTCCCTGTACTGCTTTTGCATTCTACTATGCTCTATTAGAACTGCATTCGATCTTCACACTAAACAAATCAATAAGAGGGAAACCGTTATAGTCGGAAATGTATTATCTTCCATCCTTCGTCAAGGGCTGGCAGAGAATTTGCATTATATATCATGACAGAAATACGGGATTACGCCATATAATACAAATTTTGAAGATGACATTCCGATTTTTGGCGTAAATGTGACAACGATGGTAAGTCAGATAATATCCGAAAACGTGAAAATTTTCATCGTCCTGGAGCGGGACTCGAACCCGCGTCTCCCAGAAAACACCCGGGTATGCTAACCAGGACGATGAAAAAAAATTTCAAGGTTTCGGATATTATCTGACTTACCATCCTTGTCACATTTACGCCAAAAATCGGAATGTCATCTTCAAAATTTGTATTATATGCCGTAATCCCGTATTTCTTTCATGATTTATCTGCTTCTTCGGGCAAACACGGGATAAGATTCTTAACCAGCAACCTGCCAAATTGGCTTGGCAGTTAGCGTGTGTGAGTCTGGAGGAAGGAATTCGATGCCGCTGTGGTGTAGTGGAAGCATATCCGGCGCGTAACTGGAAGACCCTGGGTTCGACTCCCGGTGGCGGCCAATGAGAATTTTTCCGTGACTCACTTATAAACGTGGAAAGAACGAAGATCTGTGTTTGATGTTCCTGGTCCACGTAAAATGTCTGTATTAATTATTCATTCGCCTTCTAATTATTTCTTCAGTTGCTGCATATCATCTTTGGTGAATCCCCAGCATTGTGCGGGGCTCCAAGAAGCAACCTGCCAAATTGGCTTGGCAGTTAGCGTGTGTGAGTCTGGATGAATTCGAGGCCGCTGTGGTGTAGCGGAAGCATATCCGGCGCGTAACTGGATGACCCTGGGTTCGACTCCCAGTGGCGGCCAATGATAATTTTTCCGTCACTCCCTTATAAACGTAGAAAGAGCGAAGATCTTTGTTTGATGATGACCTCCAGATTCGCTAAACATGAATGCCGGTTGCTTCGACTAGCAAATCCTGTGATGGTTATGTTCAAATTGATCGGAAACTTGAAACTTGGTCGTCCTGGGTGGTGTAGTGGTTATCATACACGGGCGCTTTCTGGGAGACGCGGATTCGAGTTCCGCTCCAGGACGATGAAAATTTTCAAGTTTTCGGATATTATCTGACTTCATCCTTGTCACATTTACGCCAAAAATCGGATTGTCATCTTCAAAATTTGTATTGCATTATATAGTTCCAAGATTTCCTAAGGCAGGTTTCACTAATGAGGTGTATAACATGTCATCATGGAGAACCTTCCCAGTTGCCATAGTCTCTAACTGTCCATAGTTTTACGCGCTGACAGTAACCAACCTTCTTCAGAGCATCTCCCCGGTTATCAGGGGTAGCTTTTTCATCGCCACGATATGCTATCCCTGCATGGCTTCCTTCCTTTACCCATCAACAAAAAAACAGAATCTCCATCTAAAGAAAAGAGCGAGGACGGAATTGAACCTCCTCGTTAAGTTTGCTTTTCGTAAATGCCTCTCGATCTCTCTCTCTCTCTCTACTCCTTCCTCAACTTTTTCACTTTTTCACCATGCTATTTTCTTCATCTTTCTTCCTCTTCCAATCCCACGCAGGCTACGCAAATTTTCCGAACTCAGATACTCCCACCAAAATAACAGATTGGTCAAGAAATTAACATTACCCGATCTGGTTTGCCCTGAGCTTCTCGAAAATCCTCTTATTTTCTAACTCTTCACCCCGTCCAAAATTGCGTCCACCCCTCAATTCTAGGAAATTTTTGCCCGTGTGATCTCTGCGGGTTGTAAATCCACCACCGTAAAAATGCTATGCCTTCTGCCAAGTCTAGCGCCACGCTATTCTTCTTTCCAGAACTGAAGTAGCTATTCTCAAGACGAATGGCGCCCGGAATACAATAAAACGTCTACCCGCCATTCCTCCCCGTTGTAAAATTACTCTACCTTATTCAGTACTGCGGTCGCCCCGCGCTGGGGAAGAAAGGAGCTACACTGCGGTTTAACGTTACGGCACACAGGCTGGCTGGAAGTTCCTTGACTCGGAGAGAAGGGGGGGGGGAGGGTAACTATCACGAACCCTCGCTCTGTGCGAATCCAAGTAAAAAAATCTAAGAAAAAATTAAATTACAAAATATAGAGTATTTGAGGAGTGCAAAGTTTATAAATTCCTTAAGTTAATAATTTCTACACCGGCTCCCAAAATCTCTTCCATCTACTCGATTATTTCAAAACCCAATTCTTTTCTTCACTCGGATTTAATCACGCAACCTCCAATATAGGAAAAAGGTGCACGCTCGCTCCCGAGCGCTTCGACTGCTTTTTAGTCAGAAGAGAAATCCAAATGTGCAAAAAAATTTATTTTTCTAGACTTACCTGTCATAAACAAAATAATTACGAAAAATCTTGGAAAATTGCAAATGTCAGACTTTGAAGGATTTTAGTGCAAATTTGTTTAAAAAGTGAAAAAAATTAAAGAATGCGAAAATAAATTTTTATTTAATTACTCGTACTTTGAAACGAAAAAGTATTTTTACTCTAGTTTAAACAGACTTTCCAGAACAGCAGTTCAAGAATTCATATAATTGTAAGAAACAAAAAGTGGTAAATCAGATGCAGATTTCGTTAAAAAAAAAGTAGATACGTATACATAAAGCAACCCCAAAATTTCAACGTAGGTGGACCTCAGTAGAGAGAAAAGCTATGTTTGGCGTCCATTCACTTAGCATTGTGCTCTTCACGAGTAAACCCACCGGAAACGTCTTATATCCGGTGATAACGTATTTATTTCGGAAATATTTTCGTCAAGCTGAAAATGTATTCATGCTTTTAATCCTGATTTATTCATTATAACTTTTTTCTGACTCTCCAACTTAGAATATTTTTTTACTCGTGATTTGTTCGTGTATTATTTTTTTGATTAATTTACGCTAATTCTTCATGTTTCTTCCCCTAACGAAATTACTTAGTTCAAGTATTATTTATTCTTTGTTTTTCTCCCAAATAATTCTAAAGTGTCCCGAACTCAAGAAATTTTATTATACGTTATAACTCATTTTGTTTTAACTTGGTTCTTTGTTTCGTTTTCCCTTATTGATTTTTTTATCAACGTTCGGGATATGTAATCCGGTTTTTTACTCATAATTTTGCAACTTCGTTTTAGAAAAAAAGTTAGTTTTGGGACAGTTAATTATCACCTAAATTTAAAATATACATCAAGGAAAGGAAATTGAAATCAAAGAATTTGCTACAGCTAAAGGTCCCCCGAGCGAATTATTAAACCAATACTAGTACTATCCATTCAGAGATGGAAGTATCAGGAAAGCCGCTTCCCTCTTTGTCGCCTTATTGTAGCAAACGGAGGTTGTGAAATTCACCAAACATGGTTCCATAATAAAAAATAAAATACATTAAGGCTTACAAAGTGAAGGTCACGCAGTGACATTCATTCACACACATGCAAACAAAAGAAAAATTAATAAAAATAATGAAATAAAAAAGTTAGTCCTGAAAAGGACTTTTTCTAGGTCTGTCGGTGAAGAAGCAGTCAAAGAAACAATCGACTCGCTTCGAGACTCATGCAAACTAACGAATTGATGAAGCGTTATAGGCTGTTGTTATTCTCAACAGGAAGAGCTGATAAGCTTCCACAAAAGGACCTTGGACCCGATAAGGAGATCAATGCTGATTTTCTCAGTCTAAGGGTCAAATTTAATCAAACGTTTTCAGCATGTTTTCGACGAGATAGCCTGTCACTCATTGGTTTAGGACATCATCGGAAAAAAGTCCAACGGAGACCCATCTAACTCATTTCCTTTTCTTACCACAAAGGACTAAAGCGGTTGACCCTGAGATCCAACCATAACACATGCGAAAAAGACCACCCCGATCCTTTGTGTTCAGTCTCTGTCTTTTCATTGTCCAATTTCTGAGCCATCATATCATAAATTTCTTCTATGTTGGATGCACGATACAGGGGTTTATTGGTCGTCTTTAGATTATACACTATCTATCAACAAGTAATTGGACACCCCTGCAATCGACGATATCTGCGGCCCTGATACACGTCACGGCCGCCGTCGTTAAATATCGTGTGGGAAACAACAGCGCAACCAGTCGCATGCAAGATGCCACGCAGTTTGGAGCTCTCTGATTTCGAGAAAGGTGTAATCGTCAGGTATCACAGAAATAACCGATCCATACGTGACATATCCAGCGAGTTGAAGTACCCAAAATCGACAGTGGCCTACGTGATTGGCAAGTGGAAGATGAGAGGTGACTGTTAGAATGTGCCCCGACCCGGCAGACCCACAAAACTGGGAGTCAGAGAACGACAGGTGCTGGCCAGAGAAATTCGGACGAACCGCACCAAATCGATGGGCCACATCCTCAAGGAGTTTCCACAGGCATCCGGGATTGTTCTTTCGATGAATACCATCCGTAAGGAAGCCCATCTGCTTGGTTATCATGGACGTGCTGCCGCCCACAAGCCTTTGATCACCAAGTCCAATAGCGCTGCTCGGCTAACGTGGTGCAAAGAACGTCGACAGTGGAACGTTGAGCAGTGGAAACAGGTTCTCTGGAGCGACGAATCAAGGTTCACCCTCTGCCGTTCTAGTGGCAGGGTCTAGGTTTGGCGTCTGCCTGGAGAACACCTCCTGCCAGAATGTATTGTGCCAACTGTGAAGTTCGGCGGCGGTGGAGTTATGCTATGAGGGTGTTTCTCCTGGTATGGCATGATACCCTTGGTCGCAATTCCTGGTAGACTCAACGCCGAGACCTACTGCACCATGTTGGATGAACATGCGCTTCCTTCGTTGTGGCAGTTTTACGGCGTGGACCCATATTACTTTCAGGATGGCAATGCCACCTGTCATGTTGCGAGGTCCACCATGGCTTGGTATGGTGACAATGGGATTAATCGAATGGACTGGCCTGCCCAGAGCTCGGACCTTAACCCTATCGAGCACCTCTGGGACGCGTTGGAGCGTCGACTTAAGGGTTGCCCCCACCGTCCGAAATCGGTGAAGGAACTGACCTGTCTTCTCCAAGCCGAGTGGAAGAAAATACCGCTAGCCGTTGTACAACGCCTGGTTGAGAGTATGCCCCGGAGGGTTGCAGCTGTAATCGCCGCTCGTGGAGGCTCCACCAACTATTGAAGGTGAATAAACTTCGTTTTCCTTTGCTATCACAGGTGTCCCATTACTTGTTGGTAGATAGTGTATATGCCATATTCAAAGTCTTCAGGATCTTCCCGTTTTGGTTAATTAAACATGACCTCCATGAAAATATTTGATTTGATAGATGGTTATTCCAACAAACATCGACGAAGTATTTCCACAGCTGAATTCTTAATATCATTTAAAAATGTTGGAAGACATTTCGCCGATCCACTTTCAGGAGTGGTTTTTATAAGTCTGTAGCCTACCATTAGCAACATATTCAGTAAGCACTAAATCCTTCGGAACAGCATTCGACGGAGCAGTTGCAATGTTAGGTCTGTCAATAGGAGGGTCATCAATCGACTCTTCCAACAAAGAAGAATTGGACAGATCTGGAAACGTAGGATTGTTGGATCCACCTACAACATGAAATTGTTTGGACTTATGAAATCGTGTTTCATATCGTTTTCTACTAGACTGCCGAGTAAATTTAGAAGGGCATTGCTTACACACGAATGGTTTTATTCCACTATGTGTTAGCATATGTCTGCTAAGATCAAATTTTCTAGCAAAACTGGAGGAACAGATCGAACACGTAAAACGAGGAGTGGGACAACAAGACACAATTATTTCTCCGCGATTTCATTCTGTCTCATTAGACCCATCAGCTGTCTTCTGTGAAAGAAAAGAAAAATAAATTTAGAAATTAAATTGAAAAAATTTGAGGATTTTCTTTTTTCTATAACCACATCTCATAAGGTATGTTTGCAAAGCTATTTCATCATTCAAAAACGTGTACATTTCATATTAGTTTTCATTAATCAGAAAGAAATCATGTGAATTTCATTTCTTTCCTAATAACAAACATAACACAAAAAATTACTGATGAAACCAATATATTTGTAATTCAGAATGCGTTTTCCATAATAATAGCTGTATTACTAATCCACTTAAATATGAGAAGACTTAAAATTTTTCTTTATATCGACGTGGTCTTTTTTTTTAATTCCATAAACCATTTTTTTTAATTATTCGAGATTAAAAAGTGTTCACAATTACTAATCAAAAAGGGAAATATAATAATTAGGGGCATTAACTTACGTGTTCTACTGGTTTCTCGATGTCTTCAGAGCTGGAGAAATATTCCATGATCAGACAAGGAAAAGATATGCCAATGTCAAGAAGTAGAAGTGCTAATAGCGGAAGATCAACCTGAATACGGAGAATATACTCAAGGCGCCGTCAACTCTATGACACTCTTTCACAAATGGGCATTGGTCTTCCTCGTAAACTGCTTTAAAATCATCATTCTCACTTTTCTATTGCCAGATTCCCTATTCTCTTGAGTCCGATTTTCCATGTTGCTAATTCCGTAACGGAAAGATGGAAATAATATCATTAACATTTTTTTTATTTAATTAGACGAGTTCGTAAACTTTTTTTAGAGATAACGAAATACTCCTTATTCATTCAATACAGAAAGTTCTTTTGACACGAAAAATGATAACCTTTCAACAAACGTTTCATCGACAAATTCTCCCGCTTCACTAAACTACCAGTTTTCCACAACCCCCAACCCCAAATCAGACGTCAGCCACTCAGTCTTCCATCGCACCATACAAAACATTATTTCTCCATGCTTTGTGAAAGTAGTGTTAAGAGGTTAATTTTTCCTTTTTGTCATTCCTATTCAAACTTCAGAAAATAGAAAAATAGAATCTGGCAACAGAACAACCATTTTTATTCTAAAAAAAAAAAAAAAAAAAAGGAATGTGATTTACTGGTTATAGCAGAAAGAAAAAATAAATTTGGAGGATGTGATTTCATGGAAATGAGTCAAGTCCGTTTGAGATCTATGTATAAGGAAATACTAGCTCTCAGAGGAACACTGATGCACACTCCAACTTTTCGTAGCGGTGTAAGACCATTCTAGTGACTTCTATGCTTTTCTAAATTTTCTTGATGGTCAGACATCCCTTTTTGTTCTTAAACGTGCTGACATGTTCCTCACAAATCTCAAAACGTGGCTATCCCTTTTTGTTTACGCTTTCCAACCGTAAATTGAAGAAGAGTATATGCTCCAGCTTTTTCCGTCCGTCCGTCCGTCTGTCGGCACGATAATTCACGTAAAAATGGTTCGATTTCGATGAAATTTTAGTATGTGGTAGGTGACTACCTGTGGACGAAACCTATTGAAAATGGGACAAATGGGGTCAAAGGTCAGGACATAGGATCGGAATCCATTCCATCGCTCTTTTCTCATACTATTAAGGCGGACGTCAAATAATTTTGCTTCCTATACTTCCAATGGAAAAACTTTTGTACACATTTCCTTCACAATTAGTGTGTTCCCAAGGATGGAAATTTGAACATCGATTAAAATAACTGTATATTATAACTTGGAATACTTTACATTTTCTAAAACATAACCACAATTATATTAGAAAACAACAACATTTCCTTTGGTGGTGTTTAAACCAGAAAAAAGATGGCGCGACCTGTACTTTGATGACGTCAGTAGACAAATAAATGTTTGATTGCATAATTATGGTTATGTTTTAGAAAATATTAAGTATTTCAAGCTATAAAATGAAGCTATTTTAATCGATGTTCAAATTTTCATCCTTGGGAACGCATTAATGTGAAGAAAATGTGTACAGAAGTTTTTCCATTGGAAGTATAGGAAGCAAAATTACTTGACGTCTACCTTAAAGGAGCAATTCTTGTATCTATGAAAATTTTATTTTGAAAACGGCTCTAAGGATTTTGATGAAATTCGTTAACCTACCGTTTTCTGGTACTAGAAATCGATTTAACTTGATCTCGACTTTAGGAAAATTCGTTTAGTGCGTTAAATAACCACCCCAAATTATCAAGTTTTAAGTGTCATGGCGTCGTTCCATTAAGTTACCCATGCTTAGAAATCTTATGATGTCACAATCTCGTGACTGAGATGTTGGCGCGCGGTCACGCCATCTGTCTCATTACGTCACGCGTTGTGTGTGAATCCTATTAGTTTTATGACGTCACACTCTTGCGAGCAGATGGTCGCGATTCCCATCTGCCTCATTACGTCACGCGTTGTGTGCGTATATCCGTCCGCACCATAACTCGCGTAAATATCGTTCGATTTTGACGAAATTTTAGTATGTGGTAGGGGAGCACCTGGGAAGGAACCCTATTGAAAGTGAACGAAATGGGATCAAAGGTCAGGACATAGGAGCGGAATCACTTCCATCGCCATTTTACGTCATAACTTACGTAAAAAGGCTTCACTTTGGATGAAATGCTAGTATGTTGTAGGGGCCTGCCTGGGAACAAATTCTATTGAAAAGGGGGCGAAATGGGGTCAAAGGTTAGGACACAGGAGCGGGTTCTATTCCATAGCCCTTATGCATCATAACTTACGTAAAAATGCTTCTATTGCGACAAAACTTGATCATGTTATTTCGGAGGTATACTGAACCGGTTCTGTTTAATATCATCGAAATGGGATCAAAGGTCAGGGCACAGGACCGAGATTTATTCCACAGCCATTATCCTCATAACTTGAGTAATGATTTTTGATATATTGGAAAGTGTATTATAATCAATGCATTGCATGATTTTACTAACTTGTTATATTATAGTACTTATACGCACACATGAAAGAAAATTACCCGTATAATACGCGTAATTAACGTAAAATACGTAACGAGTAAATTACCTTGCCAACCCTGCTTAAATATAGAGTATAGTAACGTGTTGTGCCACAGCGCCGCTGGTCAGCAGAACATCCCGACTTCGTGGTGGCACATAGCACCTCGTAAGCTTGAAGCGTGCGTCGTGCAGGAATGTTGTACCATGGGGAAATGATTGAGTCGCGCTATTGCCGTAAATTAAGCAACAGCACTGTTTCGAACAATCAACCAGTTCCACCCAGTGTCACATAGATACTCGATGGGATCGTGCGGGCCATTGAAGCAAGGAAAACTGGTCGGCATATTACTGGAATCGTTCAGAGACGAAATGAGCCTTGTGAGCGAGTGCTTATCCTTCTGGACGTGTCCAGAGCCTGATTTACACAGAATCGCTCCCTAGGCGCAGCACAGAATGATGCCCTCACCCATCCATATTCTTGAAAGAGTAAGTACATTTGTCGCCACTAAATATCAATTAATTTAAAACTCCGTTTAATAAATGGGACACTGTTCGTGGAAAATACAGGAAATAATATCTATTTTTATTAAATCTTAATATTAGCAAGGAAATTCGCTCTTAAAAATATAGACCGGCAAGTAAAACACTATTTAATACTTTAGTATTGCTATTTTTGCATTTAATTATTTAATAATTCAAATAGCCACACATGTTAAATTATTCATCCCCTATTAATTTTATTTTTAACCGATTAACATCATTTAGACTTGGTACAGACTGACATTTTGGCGCCAGGTGAACCTCCATGTATCTGATTCATCATCAGCGATGTGTTCGATATTATAGTAGGACAATTCTATTAACAGAAGAATGATACTTAGTTTTGGGCAAACATACATTACTGGGTAATCCTCAAACTCATAAATTCAAATTATTCAGCTCATCCGTTCACTTAATTTATACCCAAGATATTTTAAAATCTGATACTTACAATATGCAATGCGCAAAGCTTCTACAAAATGTCTTAGCAATGCAAAACCACTCTCACAAAGTGTATAGTATATTTAGGAATATAGCAGAGTTATATTTCATCTGCAAGTTTCAGATGAAAAGCACTGCTTATCCATTACTCACATTTGAAATTAAATGGACTCCATGTAAATTGTATGCACAATGGCCGTTCCATAGAAACTGAGAGTAAAATGACACAAAATGAAGAAATATAGGTACAGCAAAATATATGTTATTCTTTCTCAAAGTATCTTCCCTCGGATGATATGCGCCGGTCACATCGGTCAGTCCACATTTCAAAGCATGTGGCGAAGGCATTTTGTGGAAGCTACTTTAGCGACCCCTGTACAGCTTGAATAACGTCAGCATCTGTGTTGAATGTTGCGCCACGGAACTTCTCCTTCACTGTTGGAAACAAACAGAAATTGAACGGGGCGAGGTCAGGACTGTAGGTAGGCTGTGGCATGATTTCAATACTGCATTTCGTAAGAAACTGTTGAGCACAAGCAGCCACATATGGGCGGGCTTATCATTGTGTCGGGTCCACTTGCCCACCAGTTCCGGTAGCTTAATCGATATGTGTCGTTGCAGACGCTTCAAGACTGAAAGGTAATTCTCAGCATTAAGGGTAATTTGTGAAGGAACGGCATGCTGGTAGACTACATCTTTATGATCAAAGAAAATTATCATAATCACCTTCCCAGCTGATTTGGTTTGGCGGACTTTCTCGGAGGAGGCGAGCCTGTGCGTTTCCAGACACTCGTTGCACGCTTCGTGAGGGGATCGAAATAGTGGACCCATGTTTCATTGGCAGTTATTACTGTGTTTAGAAAGTTTGAATCTTTTGCAATCATACTCATGACACACCAGAACTCTGGCTAACAATTGTTCTCTCATCAGGTGATGAGGTATCCATCTGGAACACACACGATGCAGCAGTAATTTGTCGCATAGAATGCGGAATGCCGACGTTTTTGAGATATTAGTTGACGCCGCAATATCTTCATGCGTCATTCGTCGATCTTCTTTCAGGATTACCCAAGTAATGTTAATATTACGCCCCGTGACAACATTTTCAGGTTGGCCAGGCCTAGAAGCGAGTTCTGCCGACAAACGCTCTTTTTTGAAATCACGGTGCCGTGTAAAAATCATTGACTCACCCAAACATTTATCTTTGTAAGCTTTTTCATTAAATAAACTGTTTCTGGAGCCGTTTTACTCAAAAATAGCAAACTTTTGTCGCACAACTCATTTAACTTCTTAACTCTGATATGCAGACGTACCTTAAACAACTGCGCAATCACAAAACCAGAATCGTCTGCCGCGACTAAACACTGTTGCCATAGATACTTTCTTAATTCAGTTAGTCATCTGCGTGGTTATTTTTTCTCTTCGCACTGTTGCCAACTAAAAAAAATACTCTCAGTTTTTATGGAACAGCCTTTGTATATTTCATGCCTTTTCAAGCGATTTTATTAAATAATCTGAAAAATACTTTGTGTGTGCGCGAATTAAACATATTCACTGAATTACTTTTCTTCAGTTTCCTGAGTCAACAAGGCTCTTCGCTGCATGCACACTCCTCTTCCAAAGCTGTTTATAGTTTCCCCTTCTATCTCTCCCTCTCAACAACTGAGAATATTTTTATAAAAACTGTGCAATACTGCGTTCGACCTTGCCATGAGTCCCAAAAAAGAGGTATTCCTTGTAGTAACCATAGCAACCTGCCACACCTGTTTATGACGCATGCGTCGTCGGTAGTGCGCAGTTTAATAAGCGTTGTTTCGTGAACCCCTAACAAGTGTTTTCGTGCTGAGATTTTTCGAGGAAATGGATGTTAAAGAGGCACAAAGATGCGTCATTTAATTTTGCTGTCCATTTAAGAAGTATGTCGGAGAGACTTCCAGTCTTATGCAAGAGGCTTATGAAGATGAATGTCTAGCAAAATCAGCAATTTACAGATGTCATAAAGAATTTATGTTTGGCCGTGAGTCGTCGGCTTTAATCGCCCTTGGAAGACCTTCAACGAGTGTTACAAAGGTAAAAATCAATACAATAGTCACTCGAGGACAAGCAATGTCTGGAATTTATGGGGTGCTGTACTGAACCACTTCTCATCAAATGCGAGTTCCGCATCATAAACTGTTTGTTCACTGCAGATAATTTGCAGGGGACCCACTTAGACAATGTGCATGCCTTACCTATTGCATGCAGATGTCTTCGGACGATTTCACTACTAACACCAAATGACTGGGCTAGTTCCGGATATGTTTGGCTACTGTCCTGCTCAATAGCAACTTTCGGGGCTTCTGTGTCAAGGCTGAGAGGACCACGACTCCGTACCGTTTCTTGAAGGAATTAATCTTCGTCTCTGAACTTTCGAAACCAATTCCGAGTTGTGTTTTCCTTTACAGTATCTGCCCCGAAAGCTAAACAAATGCGACGAGTCATTTCTGCAGCAGATGAACCGAATTTAAATTCGCATAACAAGCACAAATGAATAATCTCCACTGATATCACCATTGTATTCGCACGTATTTCCACTACCAAACTGCGTATTCACCATGGGATTTCAGCTGACGATATACCGCGGGCGGAACGCCATTTCTCCAAAAATTGAATTATTACAAAGTGTTCCTTTTGCTCCCTCGAGAAACGGCAAATACTTTTGTGGTTACCTAACATATACAAAAAAGGGATTCTCTAACGATTTTCATGTTTCAGGTTGTAATAATTACTCAAAAATAAATTCCAGTTGAAGAAGACCTGCCAATTTATAGAAAGTTCCAATTGGAAGGAGAATATTTTAGAGCACGTCTTCACGTTGGACCAGTCTTTCGGCATATATAGTTTCCTGCCTTCAGTCATAACCATGCTCGAAAGACACATTTGGTATGGGCCTACACTGCACCATTACTCCCATCGCTGTAACCGACATGATGCAGGGAACACAGCTCTACATTGACGTAGAGGGACAACGTCGGGATGCGTTGGCGCTCCCGGAACCCTTGCCACTAGAAAGACAAGATCCGGTGAGACACAATGAGGAGCATATTTGGTATAACGTATCCAAAGTACGCTTTGGCCTCAAAGGCTTATTCATCAGATGACAAGCTCTCAATCATGGAAAATTTCAAAAAGTTCATATCCAAAATCTTCTCTATGAGGCTGGCTGGAAAATTTGTCATACGGTAAATCTTTTCAGTTTTCTATACAGGCAAAAATTGAAGTCCGTTAATTGCCGTTAGCGATAATTTCTGAAAAAGACAAAGCGTGTTAAAAAGGAAATCATTCGAAGTTTTTAAGTGAAATGCCCTTCATCAAACAGATACCATGAAAAGATTCCATTTTGAGTCATAAATGAAAATTGCTAATAGCTGCCGAAGATGAAATAATTTGAGGAGGTGACAAATGCACAGAACTGGGACAAATGTTTTCGATGAAAAAACAAAGTAGGAGAGCTAAAGAACATCTTAATAAATACTTTCCTTTAAGATATTCTCGATTCAAATCTCTTTCCAGTTACAATTGCGATAAAAGAGTTCGGTACATATGCACTCAGCAAAAAAGGTAAATCATAAATTGTACTACTAAAGACCATGTACTGTACTAAACTTTCGGCCAAAATATTCCACTATATATAGATTTGAAGTTACATTGTTGCATTTTCCCATTGTTGCAGAGAAACAATGGAAATTTTCAATTAGTTTCTCTAAACTACTAATGTCACTTTGCAACAATGCCTTTCACCTCGAAGCTGTTGTTTAGTTCCTACTCTGTATTAATGGAGAATAAATTGCGTAAACAAATGAAGTTCATCAGATAAAAAAAATCATCTTATTGAGGTCAGCGTGTGCTTATCTGTTCTTGAGTGCCCCTCACTTGTAAAATGTTTGTACAAAACTGCTTTCCACATTAAGGTCCATTTAACATTTGTCTCCTGCCAATGAATCTGTGGACGCCTATGTCTTATCGAAAACCCAAAACAAGTTATTAGCCTTCGAAAATTATGGACTTTTACAAGTTATTAGCGTTGAAAAATCATCTTACCACGAATTCAACCCTTGAACATTTACACTGAGAGGTTTTACCGCACCTGGCTTACTACCCGGACATTGCACCCTCAGACTTTCATCTGTTTCGCCCTATGCAACATGCCCTAGAACAGCGGTGTATGCCCTAGCCCAAAACCTTTCTGTAGAATTGCGATAAAAAAGAATGGGTAGATTTGGCCGGGACATAAGTGTCTGGGGGAAAGCCCGGCCCGCAGTGTCGTTCTCTAAAAGAAAAAGTCCGGTTGGGTCCGCGGGCCGGCCCAGTCCGTGCAGGTCGTTACTCTCCATAGTCTTAAGGCTCACGGTGATGGTTGAAATCCCGACACAAAACTAAGATAGAATAAAATCAGGAACTACAATTCAACATTTAAACGACTAGTTAGAAATTACTAATAACTGAAAATTTTTACATATTTAATTTTCAGTTTTACGAATCGCTACTAACGGAATAAGTTCGGTAGAAAGAAATTGCTTTATGATATGCTAGTCACAATCGAAGAATCCGTGATTTAGACCACTGATTCTGTTTTATCTAATCTCTGTAAAGACATATTGCTTCGATGCAATCGCGATATTTTTGTGCTCATTACAAATGAAATTTTTCTAGGTTTTCTCCCAGATTTTAAATATAATTCTGATTATAAACCGATCACGAATATGTATTTTTCCTTTCTTACGATGTTATATCGTAAGAAGTTCACTATCGCTTTATACACTATCTACCAACAAGTAATTGGACACCCCTGCAATCGACGATATCTGCGGTACTGACACACGTCACGGCCGCCGCCGTTGAATATCATGTGGGAAACAACAACGCAACCAGTCGCATGTAAGATGCCACGCAGTTAGGAGCTCTCTGATTTCGAGGAAGGTGTAATCGTCGGATATCACAGAAATAGCCGATCCATACGTGACATATCCAGCGAGTTGAAGCACCCAAAATCGACAGTGGCCTACGTGATTGGCAAGTGGAAGATGAGAGGTGACTGTTGGAATGTGCCCCGACCCGGCAGACATACGAAACTGGGAGTTAGAGACCGACGGGTGCTGGCCAGAGAAATTCGGATGAACCGCACCAAATCGATGGGTTACATCCGCGAGGAGTTTCAACAGGCATCCGGGATTGTTCGTTCGATGAATACCATCCGTACGGAAGCCCATTTGCTCGGTTATCATGGACGTGCTGCCGCCCCAAGCCTTTGATCACCAAGTCCAATAGCGCTGCTCGGCTAACGTGGTGCAAGGAACGTCGACAGTGGACCGTTGAACAGTGGAAACAGGTTCTCTGGAGCGACGAATCAAGGTTCACCCTCTACCGTTCAGATGGCAGGGTCTGGGTTTGGCGTCTGCCCGGAGAAGGCCTCCTGCCGGAATGTATTGTGCCAACTGTGAAGTTTGGCGGCGGTGGGATTATGCTATGGGGGTGTTTCTCCTGGTATGGCACGGGACCCTTGGTCGCAATTCCTGGTATACTCAACGCCGAGACCTACTGCACCATTTTGGATGACCGTGCGCTTCCTAAGTTGTGGCAGTTTTACGGGGTGGACCCATGTTACTTTCAGGATGACAATGCCACCTGTCATGTTGCGAGATCCACCATGGCTTGCTATGGTGACAATGGGGTTAATCGAATGGACTGGCCTGCGCACAGCCCGGACCTTAACCCTATCGAGCACCTCTGGGACGAGTTGGAGCGTCGACTTAAGGGGTACCCCCACTGTCCGAAATCGGTGAAGGAACTGACCTGTCTTCTCCAAGCCGAGCGGAAGAAAATACCGCTAGCCGTCGTACAACGCCTGGTTGAGAGTATGCCCCGGAGGATCGCAGCTGTAATCGCCGCTCGTGGAGACGCCACCAACTATTGAAGGTGAATAAACTTCGTTTTCCTTTGCTATCACAGGTGTCCAATTACTTGTTGATAGATAATGTATCTTAATATCGTTTAAAAGTGGTCGTTGGAGTTCTTGAATGTTTACATCACAATCGAGTTGTCTTCTGAAACTCAAAACATTCAAGATCATTTATTGTTGACTTTAAAATACACTCATTGTCGTAAAAATCCGTGCACTAAGAAAAAACCGTACGATTAACGCGAAACTCGGCGAATAGCTAGGGGGGAGAGATGTAAATGATTAAAGTTTCGTGCGATTCCGCATGCCTGCGCGTCCAAGACCGATGCTGCAATCACAATCCTTGGGGCTTATAAGGTGCCGCGCAGGGGACTCCCCATTCGTGACGAAGCGCACGGTAAGAGTCAGGTGAGATACCTGAGCGTTAGACATGCCGAGGAGCCGCCGTAGGGGCAACTAACAGAGTTTTAACGAAGCGGTATCGTCGGGATGAGATAGGCAGGGTGGCTAATGCTTCGAATCGGTCGTCATTTGGGCTGGTCGGGCAGTACGGTGCGATCATGTTGGGAATGGACACGGGATGGCACCCAGACACAGCAGACTGGCTCCGGACGATCCATACACACCAACAGCTGAGAGAACCGTGGAATCGTAAGAGCGGCCCGCACAGATCCAACGAAATCCTTGTCCAATATCCAGAGACATATGGCGGCTGTACAAGGGACTTCTGTGTCTGCCAGAACAATTTCCAGACGCCTGGCAGAGGCGAATCTGCACTTACGACGGCCCTTACGGTTTCTGCAATTAACACCTGACCATCGTCGGCGTCGATTGCAGTGGTGTCAGCAACGAGCAAAGTGGAATGTTACGGACTGGTGACGTATAGTGTTCAGCAACGAATTCTGCTTCTGTATGGGAACGGGCGACTACCGTGTCAGAGTGTGGAGGACCGCAGGTGAGCTCTACAATCCCGACGTCACTGTACAGCGGCACACGTCCCGAAATACAGGCATGATGATCTGGGGAGCCATCACGTATGACAGCCGGACTTCCCTCGAAGTGATCCGAGGGACGTTGACAGCCCAGCCCTTCGTACAAGAAATCCTGTGGCACCATGTGCTGCCTTTCCTGGCGGGGCTTCCCGGAGCCCTTTGTGAACTAGATAACGCCCGTCTGTACATGGCTCGAGTTTCCCAGGACTGCCTACATCATGCTTTGATGCTTCCGTGGCCTGCCAAATCGCCTATTCTCTCACCCATCGAGCACATGTGGGACCAGATGGGACTCAAGCTTTCTCCGTGTCCCAGTGTTCGTGATTTAGAGCGTTAGTTGCAAGAAGTGTGGGCCTATCTTTCCCAGGGTAACATACGGCGCCTTTTTGACTCCATGCAAGACCGTATCACCGCATGTATCCGAGCACGAGGCAGTCTGACGCGGTACTAACGCTGACCGGAATGCGTACCGTGTGTCCGCGGGAAATCGTCCTGATGCTGTGATATTGTAATCAGTTCTGTCCTTTGTATGTAGCATCTCGGTATTGAAACCTCATTTTAATCTGACGCCTATACTTCTCGGTGCGCGGATTTTTAGGACAAAGAGTGTACCAGTAGAAGCATGACTGAGAGTTAGATCAAGTACTTTTCTGGTCACTTCAGAATAATTCCCCATCACGCAGAACGGACACATTAATATTGCTCTTTTTATTCATATGATTTTTGTTTTAAGAATCTGCATTTGCGGAACATCTTCGCTTCATTTAAAAGGTAAAACTTAACTTCATCTATGCTTAGCGATTTGATAATTTCTTTCCGTAAACATAGCTGACTGGAAGCACGCACTACGCTCCGGATGGGCTCAGGGCAGGAGCAATCTTATTTTTACAGAGGGTTAGTCGAACGTTTTGTAACGTTTGGATCACTTTATGTCTTCAAACCTACCATTACGACGAAAGCTGACTAGCATTCAAATCACAGGCCATCGTGTTGCACCGTCTTTAGCCATCTGTCTGCCAGTACATTGATTCCGCGGCGGTACCAGTTCCTGCCCTTCGAGGCAAAGAACTCCTTTACCCCAGCTGCCACCTCCTCCTGGTTGTTGAAATTCCACCCGCGAAGAAAGTGAGCCATGGACCGGGACAAGTAATAATCCGACGGGGCAAGGTTCGGTCTATATGCTGAGTGTGGTATCAGTTCGATGCCCTCAAGATGCTGGAGTTTTGCCCGGGTTGTTCGCGCGGAATGAGGCAAAGCGTTTTCCTGCTGTAGGAGAGCGCGCTTTCTGTTCACCAGTGCTGAGTACTTCTCCTCTAAAACGGCATACATCTGCTCCAGCTGTTCAGAGTAGAGGTTAGCATTAATGGTCCGACCGTCTGGAATAAGTTCGTAATTGATTTTCCCCTCGAAATTTCACCAGACGCAGAACATCCCCTTGTGCTCGAAGCTCCCACGTTTGGCAACAGGTTCAGGAAACTGGCCCTGGCTCAACCACTGCCATTGTGTGTTAGGATTACGTAAATAGACCCCGTTTTCATTGCACGTAACAATTTTCTTGAGGAAAAGCACATCGCGTGGGTTTTCTATGTGTTTCGTGTACACTTCCACTCGGATGTTTGCTTCAGCTGGCGTCAGTTCACGAAGGACAATACGGCAGCTCCTGTAGACCTTGTCAATGTCCTGAAGGTGACGAACCACAGTGATCTCTGATATGTCCAACTTGCTTGATAATCTCCGAGTGCTGGCTTTCGGATTTGCCTCTACGGCCTGGCACTAGGCCTCCGAATCCACGGTTTGCGGCCTACCTGACCTTGGCTTATTCTCGAGGTTTTTGTCGCCTGAGCGAAATTTCCTGAACCACCTGGTTGCGGTGCTGGGGTCCACGGAACCTTTCCCTTTCACGTGACAAATGTTTCGTGTTGCTTGAGCAGTGTTATGGCAGAGTTCAAACTCGTAAAGCAAAAGTTTCCTAATTAGCTGGTTGTGGTTGTTTTATCTTTTAGGCGTCCCAACCTCAGACAGAACGACGACATGCAATGCTGTTCGCAGCAACGACTATTACTTTATATTCCTTTTGACTGATTGCAGTGCGCGATTGGAACTAGTTTAAACACGTGACATATCCGCCGCAGCACATGCGTTTATGCAAATATTGCGAAACTTTCGACTCACCCTCTGTAACCGAGAAGACGAAAACTGAAATTACGTACCTCAAGTTTAAAAGCTACTCAAATAGTAGGCAGTTTTTACTTTCTCATGCCTCCACTAGTATTACAGAAAAGCTTTATGATTGTTCAAAAATCTAATTTCCGGTTTTTGCCATGATTTTACTAAAAACGGGAAAGCAAGGTAAATATTCCATAGTCAAGTGAAACGTAGAAGTCGTGTGAATACCGACAGCAAAGTGGTCCGCAGAAATGCAGAATAAATAAGAAAGATGGTACCGATTTTTCGGTGGTAGTGAGCACATCTTTTGAATCTTTTCTCACGCTGATTAAATTTATCAAAATTATTCAAAGTCAATGCCCCCTCTGAAACAGGAAGAGTGAAAACTGATGACGCGAGCAAGTGATGTTTTGTCCAGATGAAATTGACAAGAATTTTAAGAGCTTCTTGAAAGTGCAATGCGGGAACAGGATGTCTAGACTGGAAGTTTGGGAGTTGTGGAAGAAGCATACTGTTCGCAATAAAAGCATGCCCTCTATAGTATACAAGATGTCCCACTCGTTACCAAACCCGGCATTTCTTTAATATTAACACTAATGAAGATATTGCAAGGAAATATGAAGTCGACTTATCTCATTTCCTACGAAATGTGATGACATCACAACATGTGCTGGAAGTGGCCACCATTTACGTCCAGACAGCATTGAACCCGGCGCACCATATTGTGGAAAGTCCTTGCCAGTACGTCCGCCGTCACTGCTTGAGTTACTTCGGTGATGTTTGTTTTCAAGGCATCTATGGTTCGCGGTTTCTTTTGGTAAACTCTCCATTTAAGATATCCCCATAAAAAGTAATCAGGAGGCGTCAGATCGGGCGAGCGCAGTGGCCATAGACCCTTTGAAATGACACGATTGCTGGAAAAGGACTAAATTTCGGCCATACTGGTGAGTGATGTCGCTCCATCATGCTGGTAATATCAAACGAAGAGTTATTCGTCGTCGGTGTTGAGATTTCCATATATGCAGCTGTTGTGACGGTTGTATCGAAGAAGATGAGACCAATTATGCGGCTCTGTGTCATCCCACACCAAACACCAATTTTCTGTGAATGAAGAAGTTCTTTATGTATCGAGTAGGTATTTTAACTGGCTCAAATACGGGAGTTTCGAGAATTGACGTATTGCAGCAAAGAGGCGCTTTCGGCTGGCTGGCGGACTGCTCCTCAGTGGCGCCACACTTATGAATGTGTCTGCCACTAAGGAGCACTTCGGCTGGCTGACGGACAACGTCGGGTTCAATACTGCCTGGACGCAAATGGTGGCCACTTCCAGCACATGTTGTGATGTCATCATATTTCGCACAAAATGAGGTACGTCTACTTCAAATTTTGTTGCAGTATCTTCATTGGTGTTAATACTATTAAAGAAATGCCGGGTTCGGTAGCGAGTGGGACACACTGTACGTTCAAAAACGGGGTCATGTCCAGAAATTCGGAGTCTGTTGTAACTTGGAGAGCAATGGAAGAAACATTCTGCTACTTGATGACCTGGACTTCCCAAAGTGTATGCCAAAGATCTTTTAAATATCGGATGGCCAGGTAGCACCCATGGTGGGTCGAAACAATGAGCCCAGGCTCCACATCAGACACTTGTTGATTCAGCATTGTTTAAAGATGCACCCAAGATTGCAGCATGCGATAAGTAGAGTTCTTGGAGGGTTTCATATTGCCAGGGGCATGTAGAAATATAGACGCGTCATCCCCATACGATGAGAGAAAAATGGCATTATGTTGGTGACCAGAGAGAGTGGGGGAAATGCTAGAAGCAAAAGAATTACGAACAGGAAAAAAAACGGTTCGAAAACTAACTCCAAGAGTTGTCCAGAGAGAGAGAGAGAGGGCAGCCCTGACGAATACCTGCCTGTAGGAAATGAAATAGCAGATTGAGAAACGAGGGAGTGCGGACTTTGACAGCGTCACGATATAAAGCAAGGAGAGCAGAGGCGAAAGCATGGGGAAAGCCGAAGGCCAGTAGCATTTTGTTGAGATAGCAGTGACCAACATTGTCAAAAGTTTGACGTTGGTCGAGATTTAGTAGGGCAAGGGATTCAAAGGTACTTTGGGCCAGAGTCATAATGTCACGGAGAATAGCTATGTTATCGAGGATAGTTCGACCAGGAATAGTATAGGTCTGATCAAGGTGGATAAGAGTAGTGAGAACGGGGTTAAGGCGGCTGCACAGAATATTAGCAAAGAGTTTATAATAAGCGATTAGAGGTGCCCAAAAGAAAAATATTTCCCGGAAACAATTATTTTTCTGTACGCATTGTCTAATATTATTCATAAACTTCTGTTTTGTACGTACGTTATACTCCATTATTATTACCTCCTATATAGGTAATGGTAATGGTCTACTACTCGTTGTTTTTAACGATAATATGGTACTCGAGTCACATTTTTGGGACCACCTCCTACTTTTAGAGGTCAACAGCACGTAGCCAATGAAAGAAGGCACGTGTCGTGAGCTGTCTTGGAGGGTACATAACGTGTGCTTCAGGCATTCTGAAAACGTATCACTCGTAACTACCATGGATAAAAGGAGCGATTTATCAGATTTGCAAAAAGGGATGATTATCTGCTTCGGGCTAAGTGTGGCAGTATATCTAAAACAGCGCAGTTTGTGAACTGTTCGCGTGCTGCTGTGGTTAAAGAGTACCGTGATTGGAGAAATGGCACCATTGCGAATTGCGAATAAGTGACGTGGAAACTGCGAAGCACCACGTGCCATTGATGTGAAAGGTGAACGTCGGCTTCGAAGATGCTTGAGGGCCGATCGACATTCTACAGTGGAACAATTCACTGGCCGAATGAACCAGGGGGCTGCCCGAAGTTTGTCTAAAACGACAGTTCATGGAACTCTGCTGCGTATGAGGCTCCGATGCAGACGGATGGTCACTGCACCTATGCTAACGAAGGTGAATCGTCAGAAAAGACTTACATTTGCACGGCAGTATCGGAATTGGACCCAAGCCCGTAGCCAGACAAGAAAGTTGGGAGGGGCGGCTGATGATTGAGATCGGGCGAACGTGTAAAGTCGTCGGGCAAAAGATGAAAACGAGGTCGGACACTATACTGTTGTGTGAGTCGCTAGTACGGGCAAAAGGAAACAGCATCATAGCGAAGAGAACTGGCATCATAGCGAAGAGAACTGGCATCATAGCGAATAAGCGATGCGGAAACTGCGGAGCACCACGTGCCATTGATGTGAGAGGTGAACGTTGGCTTCGAAGGTGCGTGAGAGTCGATCGACACGCTACAGTGGAGAAACTCACTGGCCGAATAAATCAGGAGGCTACCGGAAGTGTGCCTAAAACGACATTTCAGCGAACCCTGCTGCGTATGGGGCTCCGATGCAGACGGATGGCCACTGCACCTATGCTAACGAAAGTGCGTCTGCAGAAAAGGCTTGCATTTGCACGGCAGTATCGGAATTGGACCTCCGCTGATTGGCAAAGGATTGCCTTCTCTGATGAGTCACGTTTTCTGCTTCATCGAACGGTGAACGTTGGCGTATAAGGTGAGAAACATCGGAGAACAAACACTATTCAACCACTGTTGGTAGAACACAAGCTGATGGGGCCAGCGTTACGGTCTGCGGAATGTTTTTGTGGCATTCCCTGGGTCCACTCATACCTGTGGAAGGCACTATGGACCGAATTCGTTCTGAATCCATCCTTGCAGACCACGTACACCCATACATGCTGATTGGCTTCCCTGGGGTGAATGTGATCTTCCAGGACGACAATGCAACGTGCCACACAGCTACAAATACCCGAGGGTGGTTGGAAAAGCACGATGAAGACTTCAAAGTACTTCCCTGGCCCCCTAATTCCCCAGTCTTAAACACAATTGAGCATCTGTGGGACCACCTCGATCGCGCTGTTCTCTCTATGGATACACCACGCACCCTCCTGCAGCTGTCAGATGCACTGCAGGTTGCAGTCAGCATGGCTCCACATACCTGTGAACACCTTCCAGCACCTTACTGAGTCACTCCCAGCCCGTGTAGCTGCTGTCCGAGCTGCACACTGCTGTTTCTCTGGATATTAGCTGGTGTAGTCACCATAATGTGACTCGACCGTTCATATTGTTGCGGTGTAAATGAGGATCATTGAGATTTTTCATTATTTAGACGCAACAATGAAATTGTACAACAGATTTCCTCTAGTGTATATAAATGAATGACTGTTGGAAAAACATTGAAGACTTATCAGTCATGATTAACACTATTCAAGAGATCTTTGAATTCAAGTCTTCAGTTGAAAAGGCATAAATAGAAAGTGTGATGCATCTGGAAATGTGGAGGTAGCAGCATTTTTGTTGTATTTGATTATAACATGGCGTTTCCATGAGCAGAAATGTTTATTTCCGTGGGTGCTTATTTCATCAATACTTATTTCTTTTTAATTTTCTTCCATGCCTATTTCTCCGTGGAGTCTTAACAAGATTTCATCCACATTTAGGAATTTATTATGAGGTATATCTCTTTGTTTGTGATTAAGGGTAGGTTTCTCAAGCTTTCATGTAAACTAAGAAATAGACTTTCCAAAGTATTATGTCTAGAAATATTGCTTTGAAAAAAATCTTTAACCGAAGTGTAATTAAATGATCTATGTTGTAGTACACGAAAAAGATATCACGCATTGAGTTCCAAAGATTTTCTAACTTTGTAAGCCCCAAAGAATAACGTTGATCTTTTCATATAATTTCAGCTTTGCATCATTTCCAGGCATTCCATCTGTTACTGAAGATATTATTTTGAAGAAAATAATGTGAATTTTGCTCAAAAGCAAACAACACATACAGTAACAATAGGATAATACAGAAATCTTAACCACATTTTGAACGCAGAGGTTTTAAAAATTATGCCTTTGATTCTCTGAATTTCAATATCAGTACCTTATTTGTATTAGGCCATAATGTATGCCCATACAACAAAGCTTTTGTTTACGTTATTGTAATGGAATACCTTATCATAGAGCAAGGACAAATTCTTTGATTTTAAACCGAACAGAAAATGTTTCATGCCCCAGAAATGTATTTCTGAGGATGTTCATAACCTCTCAACTTGGAGTTTAAGAACAGATTTCATAAGTGTACTTTAGGAAAGACGAAGTTTAAAGCCTTCAAGATATTGAAATCCTTTTCCTTAAAATGTTACTTATGACACAAAACAATATTTACAATATACACTTTTAAGACAAATTTGTATAAGATTTTTAGCTAATTTTCGGTACGAAATATTGTATTGTATCAAGGGCTTACGCTCCAAACTATTTGCATTACTAACACATCTTCATGTCCGCAGTTTTTCCATGCAAAATATTTTGTCAATCCTTTTTGAATAAAATAATTTTGAAAGTTCTACATGTTAACGGGAATTCAAAATACTTGAATTCCCGTTAGTACATAGAATAATGAAAATGAAGAATTTAGAACCCAGAAGCTTTTTCAGCCTTTCTCACGGAGCAAATATTGGATACGAGCTGAAATTTGCCGTGAAATGAGATCTTGTCATCTGATGAAAAAGCCGCTGGTGTTTGCATTCTGAGCTATCGTGCTGCCATATTTGCAATTAGTGAGAGCTATCCGTGAGATCACTGCCCATTTTGCTGTCTCAGCTCAGGATGTAAGACGTTTTTGTCACCGTTAGAAGTTCACATTTTTCTATGCCAATATAGACCGACTGTGCTTCCCTCGGCTGCCGTAGTTGTCTGCTGTTATCTATACCAATGTGGATACACGGTGTACAACTTCGCGTCCGATCAATTCAAGACGTGCTACAGTTTCCCCAATAGGAATCTCAGCTTAAATCTTTCGTACATAGTAATGAGTAATGGCAAGAAACTATGAAAAACACGAAAGAACTTGTCCAACTTGAAGATACGATTCCGATTATCTTTGAGCATACATCGCCAGCACTTCCTCCGCACAATGAACGTTTTCCTGCTGACCTAACACTTTGAAACTACAATTCCTGTTTCCATTCGTAAACAGTTTGCAAAACATTGCCCCGTTAAAATAGAGGTAACACCAGTTCAACTACAGCAATGAGAACAACTTAAAAAGTAGTTTAATTAAGTTTAGTGAATTGTAACAAGTACCTCTGTTTAACCTTCCCTTTCAGTTTCTGTTCTCTTATCTTAATTTATTAATTATAATCCTTGCAAAAAATTTTCTCACTGAACGATACATTAATTCTGCGAGGAGCTTTTGCATTTGGCAACACTGATAATGAGGCAGAGCTAGATAAGGATGTCAACATTGAATGTCGAGCAGAAGTTAAATGAAGAAAGCATAGAGTTTCAGCGAAGTAGCTGATGTGGAGTTACATACATACATATCGCTAGGCTGTTCTCTGAGATTCAGAGTTATCTCCACAAAGAAATACGAACTACCAGATAATTTTTACTTACTGTTGCCATAACAAACTTCTCCATTTTCAGCGATCATGACATACAGCTCGAGCTTCACTGACATCCATCACACGCCGTACACAAGATCTTCTATACTTCATACTTATAATCTTTTTCTCATGCAGACACTCCTGAATCTGATCCTCTCATGACTTCCTTGGCCTTCCTCTGCCTTTCCTACCTGCACTTGGGTGAAAAAGATTTTTTTAGTAAGCATTTCATCACTCATTCTTTCAACATGGCCAAACCACCGAAGCATATTAGTCTCCACCTTGCTAATAACATTTTGTTTCACGTTACACAACTGCAACACATCTTCATTCCTTACACAATCAGAACGTGTCTTGCCACAAACCTCCTGTACGTAACGTTTTTCTCCAGCACACAAACAACTCCTACAAGGTTTGTCCGGAAAGTAATGAGATCACTTTTCTTGGGCCAATCAGAAAGGCCGGAGGGCGGAGTCTCCGGGCGTGACGGGTGGCGAGGCATGTTAGGTAAACGATCGATGTCTCGTCAGTTGGCTCTGAGATTTTACAAAGTGAGGATCGCTTGCGAAGTGGACGGCTGTGTGAACGATGCGTAACGGTCAAAATGCAGAAGAGTATCGAACAGCGATACGCGGTAAAGTGTTCTGTTAATCTTGAAAAATCCGCAACCGAGACGCTTGCTATGACACAGAAAGCCTACGGGAAGGATGCTTTGTCGAAAGCACAAGTGTTTCGGAGGCACAAAACGTTCACAGAGGGAAGAGAGAGCGTCGAGGATGAGCCACGCGCAGGGCGCCCTTTAACGTCTCACACTTTGGACAATGTGGAAAAGGTGAAAAGGGTTTTTGAATCTCAGACCGACGTCTGAATGTTAGATTGGTAGCAGAGCACGTGGGACTCGCGAAATCTGTTGTGCATGAAATTATCACGCAAGAATTCGAGATGCGAAAAGTTTGCGCCAAATTGGTTCCTAAGGTTTTGACCGATGAACAGAGGAACAACCGTGTGTCAATTTTTCGTGAGCTTGTGGACGTGTGAGGAGTGAACCTGGTTTTTTGGAGAAAGTAATAACAGGTGTTGAAACGTGGGTCTTTGAGAACGATCCGAAGACGAAAAGACAGAGCTCAGAGTGGTACAATCCAGAGTCTCTTCTACCAAAAAAGGTTCGAATGTGCAAATCGAAGATGAAATCGATGCTCATTGTCTTCTTTGACTGTAAAGGTGTTGCCCATAAGAAGTTCGTACCACCCGGACAAACGGCCAGCGCTGCATTTTACGTGGAAGTGGTTCAACGGCTGAAGAACAGAGTCGCGCGCGTCCGCCCGGAGATCACCACCACTTGGGTTCTTCACCACAATAATGCGCCGAGCCATGCGTCGCTGAGAGTGAGAGAGTGTCTAGCGAAACACAACGTGGCAATGCTTCCCAAACCTTCCTACAGCCCTGACTTGGCCTTGACTGACTTCTTTTTGTTTCCCCGGCTCAAATCTAGCCTGAAAGGACACTATTTTGGGACTGTTACAAACGTGCAAACTGCCACGATGAATGCTTTGAAAGCGATCCCTGTACCCGACTTCCATGCAAGTTGCGCGGCGTGGCAGAACCGCTGGCAGCGGTGAATTGATATTCAAGGATGTTATTTCGAGGAATCTTAATGTTATGTAAATATAACTTTAATTAAACGTCTGTTATTGAATGAGTCTCATTACTTTCCGGACAGACCTTGTATGTTTCTTCTCTAGTACACAGGTTTCACTGCCATACAACAGAGTAAGAACAATTGCTCTTTCATACACAGCCATGCGGGACTCTATTGAGAACCCACCATTCCTGTATAAGAATATACACCGATCAGCCAAAACATTACAACCGCCTACCTAATATGATGTAGGTCGTCCTGTCGCTGCCAAAAGAGCTCTCACCCGATGAGGCATAGATTCAACGAAATGTTGGTAGGTGTTTCTTGATATCTGGTGCCATGACTGCAACAGAAGATCCCGCAGTTCCCGAAAATTACGTGGTTGGAGCGATGCTCCTCGTACCCTTTTCTCCAACTCAAACTACAAATGCTCGATGGGATTCACGTCCCCTGCGAATTTGGAAACCATGACAATAAATGGAATTCCGCTTCATGTTCTTGGGACCATTAACGAACCTTATTCACTGTGGGATATGGAGCATTGCCTTGCTGAAGGATGGCATCTCCACCAGGGAATACATTCGCTATAAAGAAATATACTTGGTCAGCCACAATGTTCATGGGCGTGACAGCTGTCAAAGTTCGCTCTGCAGTGATAATGGGTCCAAGTAAATTCTATGGGTCCAAGTCAAGTACGCAAGAGTTCGCTCTGTAGAGATAATGGGTCCATGTGTTCCCCAAGAAAATATTGTTTAAACCATCAAACTCCCTCCAGCCACCTGAATCCATCCTACAGTACATCCAGGTTAGAAGGCTTCCATGGGTAAACGTTACACACGATCTTGTCCGCCGACATGGTGTAACAGAAAAGGAGATTCGCCTGACCAGGAGACCCTGTTTCAGTCTTCCGTGGTCCAATGTCGATGATTACGTGCCCATTGCAAACGTTTACAACGGCGAATGGCTGTGAGAATAGGCACACAAATGGGCCTGCGGCTGGGGAGACCCATGACGAAGAGCTTACCATGAAGTGTTTTCGGACTCATTGGGCCCTTCACCACAATTGAAATTATGGGTACCGTCACCACAATAGCCTCCTGTTACTGAGGACAAGACCAGATAGTCTGTGCCGCAGAGCAGGAGACTAAAAGTTTAATCTTCCATAAAGACTCATGGCCACAATTTGGCCCCAAGGATCACAATAGAACAGCGCGCCAGTGGACGGACATGGAACTAAAACGTCGAACCGTAACCGCCTGCCCTTTCTTTTTACGCTTTCCAACCGCAGGTTGAAAAAGCGTATATGCTCCAGCTTTGTCCATTTGTCTGTTTGTGTGTCCACACGATAACTCGCGTAAAAATGATTCGATTTCGATGAAATTTTTGGATGTGGTAGGGAACAATCTGGGGACGAACCCTATTGAAAATAGGCAAAATGGGGTCAAAGACCAGGACATATAGTGCGTCGCATAAATATAGAGACAGAACAAATTCTCGAATAAAAAAGAAACAACAACGAGCTGAAGTGTACACTTTATATTTGTAGAAAAAAAAAGCATAGTACACGCAGCTGCACAATAGTTTAATGGAAACATAACAATTCCAACGCTAAGCACAAGAAAAAACAGAAATACGCTGTCTCAAAAATATAAAGACTTACAAGTTATGAGCACCTCCGGTACGAATAGTGGAGCCTTTGTTCCGAATAACACTGAAAACCCGATTGGGCATACTGTCCACCAAGTGATGTAAGTGTTCTGGACGGAGTGCGTACCAGCTTCGTTCAATCTGCTCTTTCAATGCCACCACACTTGAGAGCTGCCGTCCATTCGCATACACATCACTAGTTAGGATACCCCAGAGGTTCTCGATAAGGTTAAGATCTGGACTGAGTGCTGGCCAATCCATTACGGTCACATGATGAGTGTTAAACCAGCTTTTTGTTGGTGCAGACCGATGGATAGAGGCATTGTCTTGCTGGAACAGATATACAACATCCGCTAGAGTTTTGGCAAACGGTAGAAGGTGGCTGCTGAGTATGTCCTGACACGTTTCGGAGTTTTGCCTGCCTTGCAGAAAAGCGAAATCCGTTGTCCCATTGAACGCAAAAGCTCTCCAGACCATCACAGATCCCCCTCTTTTCTGTCTGCTGAAGAAAGTGCGTGGCTAGTGTCGTAAATCATGCCAATAGCAGTTCCAACTGTCAGGGCCGTCCAGGTTAAACGTTTCCTCATCGGAGAAAATAGTTGTGATCCATTCGTCCGTCCAGTGCATGTGGCTGCTTGTCCATAACAATATAGCTTCCTTGTGGCGCCGCGTGAGGTGTGGCAGACGGAGAATTTTACGGAGCACAATGTTGCGACTTTCCTTGATTCGTCGATGAACTGTGTCCTTTGAGACGGTGACACTAACAGTCCGAGAAACTTGACGTAGTGATAAGCTTTGGGATGAAACTAAACGCATGATGGCACGATCATCTCGTTTGGTTGTTATTCGAGGCCTTCCAGGCCGTTTTCTGGCAGTTAACGCACTGTGTTTCGATAAAGTCTTGTAAATGACTGCCCTACTCCTCGCCATGGCTTTACAAAATTTCGCTACAGGCAAATGGATTGCCTGTAGGGAAACTTCCAGAATCCAATTTTTGAAAGTGTTCAAAGTCTTGCAAAAAGAAACTATCAAACCTAACAGAGTATGGGTTTCTCTGATCCATCAATGGCCTTATATACTCGCAAAAAGGCTGATAAGGGGAGATCACGTGATGCATGCACGGAATCGATTGCTCTTTCAATTCAACTTTAATCAGCAGATATCGCCTGCTCTAAGAAGGGTTTTCCCATCCCTCTTGACAATTCCATACAGATGAAATAGCAATATATCATTTATTTATTTTTTTCTGTATGAATGAGTGTGTGAATGAGGAAGTTAACTTATGTTCTGTATGTATGAAGGTCACTGGCGTTGGCTTAATAGCTCCGTAAGCCTGAATGAAGGTCACTGGCGTGGTCGTAAAATTCCCGTAAACCTGAATGTATTTTTTACAATATTATGAATTCATGTTTGGTGAAGTTCACCACCTACGTACGCTACATGAAGGCGACAAAGAGGGTTAAGTGGCTTTCCTGACACCCCATTCTTTGAATGGATAATACGAGTATTGTTTTATGAACCCACTCGGGGGACCTTCAGCCGTAGCGATTTTTAATGATTTTTCGTGAAGTGCATTTTCTTTCTTTCAACCTGTTCTATTTTCTACTTTCAGAAACTTGCTCTGATACTTTTTCATTTATTCCATTTTTAACCTGATCTATTTTCAACTTTTTCGAAAACGATCTTGAACAGAATTTTACTCGATTCAAAACAGTGTTTTTATGCATGTCAGTTTTCCCATGTTATTCTATGGGAATTTCTCTGCTTTTAATAAAACGTGTTTTTTCAAAACCAACCTCCTAAGAAAAATGAAGCGTTCCATTTTTAACACTAGGAAAGAATGAACTTTTCCGAAAATGGACTTTGTGCTTTTTCGTTCATTTCATTTTCTACCTGATCTATTTTCAACTTTTACGCAAAACGATCTTTACAAACGTCTTTCAATCAAAATTTAAACCCTTTCTCAAAATGAACTTATGAAAAATGAATACATTTAAAAAAGAGAGAAAAAAAAACAACTAAAAAAGAATGACACTTTTTCTCCATCTAAATTTTTAATACAGAATTCAACGAACAGAGTGGAGATTTTTAAGGTGTAGCCACGTGTTGAGATTTGTGAGGAACATATCAGCACGTTTAAGAACAAAAAAGGGATAGCCACGTGTTGAGATTTGTGAGGAACATATCAGCACGTTTAAGAACAAAAAGGGATAGCAACGTGTTGAGATTTGTGAGGAACATATCAGCATGTTTAAGAACAAAAAGGGATAGCAACGTGTTGAGATTTGTGAGGAACATATCAGCATGTTTAAGAACAAAAGGGGATGTCAGACCATCAAGAAAATTTAGAAAAGCATAGAAGTCACTAGAATGGTCGTATACCTCTACGAAAAGCTGGAGTGTGCATCAGTGTTCCTTTGACAGCTAGTATTTCCTTATACATAGATCTTTAACGGACTTGACTCATTTCCATGAAATCATATCCTCAACATTTTTTTCTTTCGGCTATAACCAGTAAATCACATTCCTTTTTTTTTTTTTTAATAAAAATGGTTGTTCTGTTGCCAGATTCTATTTTCTGAAGTTTGAATAGGAATGACAAAAAGGAAAAATTAACCTCGTAACACTACTTTCACAAAGTATGGAGAAATAATGTTTTGTATGGTGCGATGGAAGACTGAGTGCGTGACGTCTGATTTGGGGTTGGGAGTGTGGAAGAATGGTAGCTTAGTGAAGCGGAAGAATATTATGATGAAACTTTTGTTTAAAGGTTATAATTTTTCGTGTCAAAAGAATTTTCTGTATTGAATGAATAAGGAGTATTTCGTTAACTCTAAAAAAGTTTACGAACTCGTCTAATTAAATAAAAAAGATGCTATAGATATTTCCATCTTTCCGTTACGGAATTAGCAACATGGAAAATCGAACTCAAGAGAATAGAGAATCTGGCAATAGAAAAGTGAGAACGATGATTTTAAAGCAGTTAACGAGGAAGACCAATGCCTATTTGTGAAAGAGTGTCATAGAGTTGACGGCGTCTTGAGTCTATCTCCGTCTTCAGGTTGCTCTTCCGCTATTAGAACTTCTTGACATCGGCATATATTTTCCTTGTCTGATCAAGGAATATTTCTACAGCTCTGAAGACATCGAGAAACCAGTAAAACTCGTAAGTGAATACCCCTAATTTATTATATTTCCCTTTTTGATTAGTAATTGTGAGCACTTTTTAACCCAGAATAATTAAAAAGAATGGTTTATGGAATTTAAAAAAATAACTCCACGTCGATACAAAGAAAAAATTTAAGTCTTCTCGAATTTAAGTGGATTAGTAATACAGCTATTATTATGAAAAACACATTCTGAATTACAAATATACTGGTTTCATCAGTAATGTTTTATGTTATGTTTGTTATTAGAGAAAAAATGAAATTCACATGATTTCTTTCTGATGAATGAAACCTAATATGAAATGTACACGTTTTTCAATGATGAAATACACTGCTGGCCACCCAAAATGCAACACCAAGAAGGACATGAGATAGCAAAGCCAGATTTACTGGACACATAACAACAGATACAAAGATGAAACGATTGAGCTTACTGGGTGGGCCTGTACGACTTGCGGATCACGCAGACAACAATAGTTCTTGTGACCTCCATGGCTGGCAATAACGGCCGCTACATGCCGCGGCATCGAACGAAAGAGGCTTTAGATGTGGGCTTGGTGTATGTCGGTCCAGTCTGCTTCCACACGTTGCCACAGTTCATCAGGTGTAACCGCGGGTGGTGCTTGCCGGGCCACTTGGTTGCCGATCAGCGACCAGGCGTGTTCGATGGGCGATTTATCGGGAGAACAGGCGGGCCATGGCAGCAGTGACACCTGGTGGGCCGTGAAGAATTGTTCCACGATGCGTGCCACTGCGGGCGCGCATTGTCCTGTCGAAACATGGCCGCTGACAGGTCCTGCAGATAAGGGAGGACTACATGCTCCATAACGTCGGAGATGTAGCGGTGGCTGTTGAGTGTACCGCCGATGCTTACCAGAGGGGTGCTGGTGTCATATCCAATTGCGTCCTAAACTATACGCCAGGCGACGGACCGGTATGGTGATGCATAATGCAGGCGTCATACAGTCTCTCGCCACGGTGCCACCACACGCGGATCCGACCATCGTGGTGTTGCAGGCAGAAGCGGGATTTGTCGGAGAAGACAATGTCGTGCCATTCCGTAGTCCAGGTGCGGCATTCAACGGCCCACTGCCGCCGCACTCGCCGGTGGTGTAACGTCAGTGGTAATCGGAGCAATGGGCGCCGTGCGACAAGTCCCCGCTCCTGTAGACGACGTCGAACGGTACGTGCTGACACAGGTTGTTGTGCAAACACACCCTAATTCCTACGCTAACGTTCGTGATGTGGCAGTGCGAGTCGTCAATGCCCACTACACAACATGCCAGTCCTTTAGGTTCGTTGGTGTGCCGCGGCTGCGGCAATCGCTCACGTCGGTTCGTCCGTCCCTCCTGCACCCACCGAATCCACACTCGCCTCACTGTGGCTGGATGTCGTCCCACACGGGTGCCACTTTCAAGATATTGGTAATTTCCACAAGTTCTCTGTTTATGTCCAGATCGTCACTGTTTTCACATCCGTCGGAAAGCCCATGAAGCGTTTTCCCATTGCCGAGCTCACAAGCGCTGTCTCGTAGTCGCAGTTGTGAGCGGAAGATGAGCTACAAGATGCAACAGTGCAACTCCGAAATCGCGTAACTCGAAACCGCGTAAGATGGGAACTGTAATTCGGCATGATCAAGAAACGCTGGAAGCATTTGTCATTTTTTTCGGGCATTATTTTTAGTTTTTTCTCTTGTGATTATTTAGGTTGAGATTAAATTAATTTTGTCAAAACTGATTATGCAACTTATTGGCAGTACTATAGTCGACTACTGATTATAACTTAACTAAACTTCAGAAATTACAAAATAGATTTTTGAGACTGGTGCAATTCAGACTTTCAGGTTCCTCCTTTTCAAATCCTAAGTTTCTCCCCAGATTGCATTCTAATGATGTTCATGTATTAAATGTAGATCAGTTATACAGCAGTTTTAACTTGAAAAAACTCGTGTTTAAAAGGGTAAAGAATGACTTATTATCTTATTTAGGTTCCCTAACCATTTATAACGAAGTAAATTTCTACGTCATTTTTGTCCACGCCGGAATAAGTTTTTTGAAATTTTGAACAAAAATTTCTCCGTCATTTTTGTTCATTTCGTAATAAGTAGCGCTCCCAACTGAGTGTATGCTCTCGCTGCTATCTGCCTTTATCTCATGTGCGTCCTACGTGGCAGGCTCATCAATCTTTATATCTGGCTCATCAATCTTTATATCTGGCTCATCAATCTTTTATCTCATGTGCGTCGTGCGTGGCATCCTCTACCATATCAGAAGAAACTTTTTCCAATAAGTTTTTCAAAGCAAGTTCAGCGATAGTTTGCACCAGCTAACGTGTGACTTATACTCTGATTTAACTTTCCTCTTTAGTTTCTTTCTCTATGTTGATTTGAGTTCGTTTTCCTTAGCATTTTTTAACCTTAATGCGATATCTTCCCTCTCACAAAAGCATGGTTGGCAACACCCTTGATGTCGGAACGTATGACGTGTGTATTTGTCCGATGAGAACTGCAGGTTATATAATGTTTGAGTAGCAGCATTGTGTGGAGATGTTGTTAGTATGACGATATAATACACTGATGTCCATAAATTACGGATGATGATGATAAATATGTTAATTTGAAATACAGACAGACTTAACAGAAATTTATACGCATAAAGAAGCAGGCGTTTGTGAATGTACAGATAATATAGGGTACATGAACAAAACGCACCAATTTTGGTCCTTGGCAAAGCAGATGCAAAACGGCCATAACACTTGGCTTACTGTCCCCTGTCAAAGTTTAATAGGGGATATGTCCACCCCTCACTACAATGCACGCGTCACATCGGTTGCGCATTCTGTAGACAAGATTGTCCAGCAGATCTTGAGGTAGGTTCCACCATTCCTGTTTCAGCGCCATAACCAGGTCATTTTTGGTGCACAGTGGAGGATTGCGTTCTGCCATGCGCTTTCCAATAGCATCCCATACATGCTCCATGGGATTCAGGTCAGGAGAGTACACAGGCCACTCCATGCGGTCTATTCCTTTGCTGTTCAGCAGGTAATCAACACAGGCCGAACGATGACAACCGGCATTGTTCCCCATAAAAATGAAGGAATTCCCAACAGCACCACGACATTTGCGTACACGAGCAACGATAACTTCCTGACACTAACGCTGAGCATTCATGGTTTCACTTTGCAACACGTAAAGTTTGGTACATCCATTCTGAATGACACCGACCCTGACCATCACCCCACCGCCTCTGTAATGGTCAACTTCCACGACGTTGGTGGAAGAATACGCAGTGCGTGGTTCACACCTGATGTATTAGCGCCTCGAATCGGGCGACAAACAGAATCTACTTTTGTCCGAGAACAGGACGTTGGCCCATTGTTAGTCAGTCCAGCTGGCGTGTTTAGGACACCACCGATACCTCTGATTTTTGTGTGATGTTGTCAAAGGTACACATCGTACCGGTTTGCGGACATACAAATTAACACTATTCAATCACCTTGACACAGTCTGGTGCGATTTTGTGGTCCCTGTGCTTTCCTGAAGTTTTCGTGCTAACCTGCCAGCAGTTATGCAACGACATCTTTTTGCCGTTACAGATATACACTGAATGGCCACTTTATTATGACCACCCAGTCAGTACTTCATTGGGCCACCTTTTGCCTTTAATACTGCGTCGATTCTTCAGGGCATGGACTCCACGACGAGATGTTGATAGGTGGTTTGTGGAATCTGAGACCATGCTTGATGAATAGCACTTTCCAGGAGTGTAAGATTGCAGGGTTGTGGATCCAGCTGTCTGATGGCTCGTTCAACTTCATCCCACGAATTCTCAAAGGGGTTGAGATCTGGAGATTGTGGAGGACCACCGAAGCAAAGTAAAGTCACCGGCATGTTCCTGAAACCAATCCTGTACAATACGAGCACTATGGAAAGACCCATTATCTTGTTGAAAGTAACCATCGCCATTGGGATAAACCATCCACATGACAGGATGCTCTTGGTCCGCAACGATATTTAGATAAGATGTGTCAGTCAGACGTTGATCAACACGAATTAATGGGCCCAAAATATGCCAGGAAAACATTCCCTAAACCATAACGTAGCCTCTACCAGCTTGAAGGGTTGTAGCAATGCATTTGGGGTCCATGCTTTCGTGCTGTTTCCGGCAAATTCTCACTCAGCCATCGGCATGGTGCAACTGGAAACATGATTCATCAGACCACATAATTTGTTTCCAATTATCGACTGTCCAATCCTTGTGCTCCTGTGCGAACTGGAGACTTTTTCTCTTGTTAACTGCAGACAGCAAAGGTGTTCGAACAGGCCTTCGGCTGCCATATCTCATCCGATGCAGTGTACGGCGAACAGTGCGTGCAGAGATCATTTGAGAGGATCCTTGATTAATATGGTCTGTAATTTGCTGTACTGTTGCCCTTCTGTTTTCTGGTACCAGTCTGGACACTCTCCTTTCCTTCCGAGCAGTCAATAGTCGATGACGACCACACGTTGGACGTAGAGACCCAGTTTTTTGGCTGACAGTCCAGTGTTTAAATACTTTAACAACAGCTGCTCTGGAACATTTCACGAATGCGGCGGTTTCGGTGATACTCGCTCCGTGGCTCCGAGCTCCTACAATCATCCCACGTTGAAAGTCCGTCAAATCGCATTTTTGACCCATCTCGTCACCCAAAAATCACTTCTACTACTGTTGCAAGCACTAAGCTTTATCTTTTCATACTAGCCTCACCCTCTGGCGGCAACAGCTTGCAGCCATAGCTCATTTGCTTAAAACTGTCAGGTGGTCATAATAAAGTAGCCACTCAGTGTATAACTATCATCAACAGGGGTTGTTTTGTGTAGTCGACCACTGCTGTAACGTCTGGTAGCTGTTCCACTTTCGGAAAATTGTTTCCACATCTGTGCGGCAATGCTTTTGCCAACCCCGAACTCACTGGCTTCATCTCGCGTTAAACGTCCTGCTTCCAATTTCCCCACAATTCTTCCTCGGATAAAATCATCGAGATGTGTTCTTCGTGATCTTATGCCACTCGCAATAGCAACAAACAACCAATAAAAATAAGTTAACCAACAGTTTAACACACGTAAATATAAACTATCACTTCAGCTTTTATCACTGTTCAGCAATCTCGTGCTCTCGTGTGATTCCATATATGTAAATTATGGTCAGCCAATCGGTTGTATCTGCCTCTTATGTCCATTGCTACCGTCAGCGATTTTCAGCCAATAAAGGCCTACTTCAACGTCCGCAAATTTGCATATTGCATCTGCCCCTTAATTTATAGGCATCAGTGTAGTAGTAGCGAAATTAAGTTACTTGAAGTTGTGACCTCTTGACGTCTGCGTATTGCATATATATTTAGCGCTGCTGTTTTTTTTTTTTTCGTTAAACGTTCCCTCCCAAGTCAATTGGATTAGTTCACTAACATTGTTGAAGACTGAGTTGTGCTAAAGAATATTTATCTGAGTAAAGACTAATCGTAAGTAACATTTTTCGAAGTTTCTTGAATGACTTGTTTCACTGTTGGTGAAGTTGTGAGACTCATCTATGTAGTGTTCAGGCAGCCATATTTCCACGAACATTACAAACAAGAAAACTGCACATCAGACAAAAAATTATGAAAAAAGTGTTCTGATATACAATTGGGAAACGAATTTCCTCGAAGAAAGAATTCTTCATAAATACATGGTACGCATTGTAATGCTATCATTGGAATATTTTCATTGTATTCCATGTAACCACTTCCTTCAGAAAACTCGAAAATTTTCATCGTTCTGGAGGAGGAATCGAACCAGCACCTCCCGCTTTCCGGTCGAGCATGCTAGTCATTACAGTACCCAGGACAAGAAAATTTCAAGAAACTGAACATAGATATATAAGAACCTTGAGATTTGCGCTAGTCGAAGCTATTCCTTTCCCCCATCGTAGAGTCTCACGAGCTTTTCTCACATCCAGAGTCGGATGTAAATCGCAAATTCCAGTGATGACGCTACGATGGGGAAGGAATAGCTTCGACTAGCGCAAATCTCAAGGTTCTCAGATATCTACGTTCAGTTGCTTGAAATGTCCTTATCCTGGGACTGTAATGACTAGCATGCTCGACCGGAAAGCGGGAGGTGCAGGTTCGATTCCCGCACCAGGACAATGAAATTTCAGGTTTTCTGAAGGAAGTGATTACATGGAATACAGTGATAATATGCCAGTGGTAGCATTAAAGAGTTCTGAGTTGCGTTCATTTGGTAATCAAGGTTATTTTGTTTTGTAACACAATTTCTGCGTGTGCCAATGTTTAAAAATTTTAGTTTGGCACTCTGAATGCAAAACATTTCCTTACTAGTGTGAACATGACAATTTTTGTATAGAAATGAGCGAGAAATGTGTGCGTTTGCTGTGCAAGAAAGTCGTCACTTTTGTCAAGAAACGTGATGTTAAGAGGTATTTCTAAATAGTGCATTCTAAAATTTAATACTGACTTTCCTCCTTATTCTGTCTTGCGAAAAGGAAAACTAAAACAATGAAAATCAGATAAATAATTGAAAATCAGATGTCTGTACAACGAAACTTTATTTACCAAGGCTGGTGATGCATACAAAATCATAACCGCAACTCTTGCCACCTATTGCATGCCTCGGGTAACATCTCCGAGGAAAAGGCCATTTCAAGATAGTAAAATGACTAAGATAGAATTTTTAGAAGTCGAAAATTCGTTCTTTAATCATTTCAAAAATAAGTTTGAAGTAATATCGGCAAAGTGTTATTCAGCTTTCTGCTGGGACAGTTACCAGAAGAGTTGCAAGAATGTCAAAAGATGTTATTTCACAATTGAAGCAAGACTTGTATGCCTGTTGCTATTTCTCCCCTTCAACTAAAGGAATCCACTGATTTGACTAATACGTTACAATTAGCTGCATTTGTTAGGAAATGTTTTTCAGTGTGACTTTGTTGTCAAGAAAATATGAAGATCATTCTTTTGAAATGCCATACTAGCGTGAGGATATCTATTCCCAAGTGAAGAAGAGTATAATTTTTCTGAAAACTCTTGCTTTCACTGGTGGTAACAACAGATTTTTACCTCTCTATCAAAAGGATCAAAGTTCCCAGATTTTCTTTCCTACCACTGATTCCTCCATGAACATGTTCCCTGCGGAAAGTTTTTAGTTTTTAAAAATGAATGAAAAAATTATAAAAATTATGAAAATTGTGGTGAAAATTATACTTATTAACAAGATACAGGCCCACGTCCTTCAACTAAAACTGTTCAAGGGGTTGTTGAAGAGCTGGAAATGAAGTATGGTAAATCATTCTTCACATCAAGGTGTTTCGTCTAAACAAAAGCAGACCAATTTGTTGCATCACACAATTTTTGATAACTACACTAACATTTTGGAAACAGCGGGATGGACAAACATTGGTTGAGATTCCGGTAGATTCTTAGTGGCTTCAAGATTCCACATTTTCTGTAGATGTCATTAAAAATCTGTATTATTGAACCTGCAATTTCAGGGCAAAGATAAAAACGTTTCTGACACGAATTTCTGTTCTGAAGAAAGATTTACAGCGATGAGCCATTACATTATGACCACCTACCTGTTGTAGGATCCACTTTGGCCCTCAAAAAAGCGGGCAATCGGCAAGGCATCGACTCGATGAGGTAGCGATAGGTATCCTGGAGTATCTAGTACCATAATGTCAACAGCAGGTTCTCCAGTTCCAGTACATTTCAGGGGGATGGTGATTTAGCGTGAACCCGCTTTTCCAAGTCGAACCACAAATGTTCGATTGGGTTCATGTCAGGTGAATTTGGAGGTCAGGGCATTAACAGAAAGTCACCAGCATGTTCCCCGAACCACTCCTTGGCGATTCTGGCAGTGTGGCATGGCACATTATCCTGCTGGTAACGGCCATCGCCAGCAAGAAAAAAGTTGCCATGAATGGGCGAACTTGGTCCGCAGTGATATTCAGGACACTTAACAGCTGTCAGGGATTCAGCTATTGGAATAAAATGTACCCAAAAAGCATCGCCCGCAGCACAACACCGCCGCCGCCGGCCTGTTTCCGCCCAACAGTACATCCAGGTGCCGTAGCCTTCGCTGATAATCGGCGTATCCGCGCTCGGGCGTCTATGTAATGCACCAGGAATCTTGATTCGTCAGAACAGCTACTTTCTTCCAATCATCCACGGTCCAATCTTGATGATCTTGGGTCCATTTCATGCGTTGTTGGCGATGACGTGCAGTGAGTATGGGGACCCGGTTGGGTCTTCTGCTATGCCGGCCCATGCGCGGAAGGCTGCGATGAACTGTGTTCTGTGACACATTGCTGTGATCACCACTGTCATACCTGCGGGGTATTTATCGCACTGTGGCCCTGCGGTCGCTGTGAATAATGCGCGACAGTCTCCGTTCCCTCTGGCATCAGTGCGCGGCGGACGACGGTTAGTTGTTTGGACATCTGTGCACTACTTTTCATACGTACTCACTACAGTGGAAGGTTCCGTTTCCGACATCGTAGTTCAGAGGCACCATGCCATCACAATTTGTCCTTTATCAAACTACGATAAATCGGCAGATTTTTCCATTTTGACTCCGAACACCCTACTAACCGAAAGCTGGTCTTCGCGTTTTATATATACTACTCTCTGAACTAAACCTGCTCCACCGTTCGATCTCCATGAGCGCTCATTTCTCTAGACTGGGTTGGGCATAATGCAATGGCTCACCGGTGTAAAAAGCGTTTCACTGATTTTAAAGAAAGTAGAGCTGTTGTTTGCTGCTTCGATGACGCAGCGGTCTAAACGCTCGCTTCTGACCATTCGTGCAAGTTGGGTCCGGGCTCGAGCTCCGGTGAGGCATGGATGTTGTGTTGGTCTTTTGGCACTGGCTCTTTTCCTTCCATGGACCAGTGGCACTAAATTATGTACGGGCGACCGCTTACAGACCATTGAGTTGCTCACGGTGGTCGTCAAAAAAAAAAATTCTACATCATTTCCTCTTAGAACTTTAGTGTTGAAAGGTTATCAGTTACAACGCCAAATGAAATCTATGAAGTTGGACCTCCTGCGGAACTTGAGATCACATAGAAGAAAAACCACTGCACTCGGAAAAGTATTACTGAACCAAGAAATTTCTGGCCTGTGGTTCCTAAGCGAAAAGTATCCCGGTTTCACCAAGTTAAAGCTTTCTTTTCATCAACGTACCTTTGTGCGTCATTATTTTCCAATTCGAACTTTAGAAAAAGCGAGTCCAAGAGGAGACTCATCATTCATGTCTCACCTGGGATTCGAACCCAGTCCCATCTTGGACGAATGGTCAGAAGCCAGCGCTTAGACCACTACGCCACAGGGGGCAACCTTTCATTTTTATAACGGGATTATTAATGGTAGAAAATTTCATAGACAAGCAGTGCGCGAAATGGAAATTTTGAAGTGCCGCTATGCTCATACACTGCTGGCCACCCAAAATGCTACACCAAGAAGGAAGCATCCGATTAGCCTGAAATTCGCAGCATGCGTCGCCCGCGAGAGGACGTGCAAACGATTAGCATTGCAGGTCATATGCAAATCATGTGGGCCCGGTATGCCACCGAGAAGCACTATAAGAATGGTGCACAGAAGGCGGGGTGTAAGTAGTGGAAGTGTGTTGTGCTGCTGGACCTGTAAGTGGGAAGCTTCCTGATGCCTCGTCGCAGAATACGACAGTCATTCCAGCACGTTTCGGAGTTCGACAGAAGACGAATAGTGGCTTATCGCGACAGCGGTTTATCGTACCGAAACAACGGCGCCCGTGTGGGACGACATCCAGCCACAGTGAGGCGAGTGTGGATTCCGTGTGTGCAAGAGGGACGGATGGACCGACGTGAACGATTACCGCAGCCATGACACACCGCTGAACGAGGGAACCGGCATGTTGTGCGGCGGGAATTGACGGCTCGTGCCGCCACATCACGAACGTTGGCGCAGGAATTAGGGTGTGATGCACAACAACCTGTGTCAGCACGTACCGTTCGACGCCGTCTGCAGGAGCGGGGACTTGTCGCACGGCGCCCATTGCTCCGATACCATTGACGTTACACCATCGGCGAGTGCGGCGGCAATGGGCTGTTGAACTCCGCACCTGGACTACGGAATGGCACGACATTGTCTTCTCCGACGAATCCCGCTTCTGTCTGAAACACCACGATGGTCGGATCCGCGTGTGGCGGTACCGCGGTGAGAGACTGTATGAGGCCTGCATTATGCGTCGCCATACCGGTCCGTCGCCTGGCGTTATGATTTCGGGCGCATTTGGAAATGACACCCGCACCCCTCTGATAAGCATCGCCGGTACACTCAACAGCCACCGCTACATCTCCGACGTTTTGGAGCCTATTGAAACGTGGCTGCTGGCAGGTCCCTTACCTGCAGGACCTGCCAGCAGCCACGTTTCAATAGGACAATGCACGCCCGCACGTGGCACGCATCGTGCAACAATTCTTCACGGCCCACCAGGTGTCACTGTTGCCGTGGCACGCCTGTTCTCCCGATATGTCGCCCATCGAACACGTCTGGTCGTTGATCGGCAACCGAGTGGCCCGGCAAGCTCCACCCTCAGCTATGCCTGATGAACTGTGGCGACGTGTGGAAGCATCCTGGACCGACATACCCCAAGCCCACATCCAAAGCCTCTTTCGTTCGATGCTGCGCCGTGTAGCGGCTGTTATTGCCAGCCATGGGGGCCACACGAACTATTGATGGCTGCGTGTTCCGCAAGTCGCACGGGCCTGTAAGCTAAATCGCTTTATCTTTGTATCTGTTGTTATGTGTCCAGTAAATCTGGCTTTGCTATCTCGTGTCCTGCTTGGTGTTGCATTTTGGGTGGCCAGCCGTGTATTTAGCTAAAAATCATCCAGAAACAATACCTTCGCGAGAAAATTTCCAAAACTCAAAGAGTAAAAAAATTCCTGGAAGAAAACGTCCTTTGTTTGAAAATGTAATTGGCAATTCCGTGGAATACCATAGCACCATAAGTCAGAAACGATGGCGGTCGATTTTTGTTGGTTAGTTTATGAATCCAGTGGGCAATATAGATTTGTTCATAACGAGGAGTCTCTACCCAGGGCCCAACGGATTAACGAGACTTCCGAACCTCGGCTAATCATTAGTGATTCAGTTAGACTTGAACCAAGAACTGTACGGTCCCGAGCCAAGAATGAAATCCCCTTCCAACAGGGACTTTCATGAAGTAGAAAGTCAAGCAATTAGAGTATCTGCAATTAGAATGAATATTCAGTTTTGAATTAATAGCAAACTCATCACCCACAAGAGATTTATAATATAAAAAACTGAAATTTGTGTTTAATTTATTACTCCCAATTCTTCATTTTATGAAGAAACTCTTCAAATTGAATATATTAAATTAATTATATAATAAAAATTACAGACATCTTTAGTGGGATGATTAAGGGCTTGGGTAAGATGTGATCAAGCGCTATGGGTAGTTTCATTTCCATCATTTGAAGGATTGAACTTATAGCTCATGTGTACATCACTCCCGTGCGCCTTACGGTTCCCCCACAGCTACACAATCTACCAACAAGTAATTGGACAACTGTGATAGCAAAGGAAAATGAAGTTTATTTACCTTCAATAGTTGGTGGAGCCTCCACGAGTGGCGATTACAGCTGCGGCTCTCTGGGGCATACTCTCAACCAGGCGTTGTACGACGGCTAGCGGTATTTTCTTCCACTCGGCTTGGAGAAGACAGGTCAGTTCCTTCACCGATTTCGGACGGTGGGGGCACCCCTTAAGTCGACACTCCAACTCGTCCCATAGGTGCTCGATAGGGTTAAGGTCCGGGCACTGCGAAGGCCAGTCCATTCGATTAACCCCATTGTCACCATACCAAGCCATGGTGGACCTCGCAACCTGACAGGTGGCATTGTCATCCTGAAAGTAACATGGGTCCACCCCGTAAAACTGCCACAACGTAGGAAGCGCATGGTCAACCAAAATGGTGCAGTAGGTCTCGGCGTTGAGTCTACCAGGAATTACGACCAAGGGTCCCGTGCCATACCAGGAGAAACACACCCATAGCATAATTCCACCGCAGCCGAACTTCACAGTTGGCACAATACATTCCGGCAGGAGGCGTTCTCCAGGGAGACGCCAAACTCAGACCCTGCCATCCGAAAGGTAGAGGGTGAACCTTGATTCGTAGCTCCAGAGAACCTGTTTCCACTGTTCAACGGTCCACTGTCGACGTTCTTTGCACCACGTTAGCCGAGCAGCGCTGTTGGACTTGGTGATCAAAGGCTTGTGGGCGGCAGCACGTCCATGATAACCGAGCATATGGGCTTCCTTACCGATGGTATTCATCGAAAGAACACTCTCGGATGCCTGTTTAAACTCCTCGCGGATGTGACCCATCGATTTGGTGCGGTTCTTCCGAATTTCTCTGGCCAGCACCCGTCGGTCTCTAACTCCCAGTTTTGTGGGTCTGCCGGGTTGGGGCACATTCTGACAGTCACCTCTCATCTTCCACTTGCCAATCACGTAGGCCACTGTCGATTTTGGGTACTTCAACTTGCTGGATATGTCATGTATGGATCGGCCATTTCTGTGATACCCGATGATTACACTTTTCTCGAAATCAGAGAGCTCTGAACTGCGTGGCATCTTGCATGCGACTGGTTGCGTTGTTGTTTCCCACGCGATATTAAATGGCGGCGGCCATAACGTGTATCAGGACCGCAGATATCGTCGATTGCAGGCGTGTCCACTTACTTGTTGGTAGATAGTAGTGTATTTCTCATGGGCACGAAGCACATAATGTTTCTATGTTTAAGAATGCGCGCTCTTAAATCAGTGACAAAACAGAATTCATTTCTGCAGTTCCCACTACTAAAATTTGTGCCGGTATGAAATAATTGGGGGGGGGAAGTGCCGGTACGCCATACCGGCATATATCAGCCCATTTCAAGCACTGTAGACTAGTGCTATTTTCTATAAATTTTTTCTTCCCTCCCAAATCTCCGCTTAGTATTTCATACAGGTTAGGCTGCACTCATTCCGAATTCCAAATAGTCCGAAACCCAAAAACAGGCATTTTATCCAGGTAGATCTTTAGTAGGTTCAGTGTTCCTTAAGTAGATCACCGAAACATTTTTTTGGTAGTCTACCCCTGACCTAGATACATGAATAAAACTAAGATAAGCCAACGGTAACCGATAACTCGGGTACAGTTAACAAATTTTGATCGAAGCTATAGCAAAATCTAAGCTCATTAAGGCATCTAATATAACAAATTCTAAAAAACGAACGCGTAAAATTTATGACTTTCAGAACAAAAGTGCGAAACATTCTAAAAAAGAAATGCCTGAATATTATCGTGAACTACTTTCCTTCACGCCTTCACGTTTGTTGTGATCAGGTTGCTTGTAAACAAAGCGGAAAGACAGTCAGATCGGGAAACACGTTTTTCATTTTGTATCGTGAAACACACACACACACACACACAAACACAAACTTCCTTTTGTTAAGATAGATTAAGCAAGTGTTGAGCTAACAGACGAAGTCTTTCCATTTCTTCGTTTTTCAATTCAAACGATCTTTTTAAATTAATGTTAGTGAGCCGACTTTCGTAAAACAGTTCAAGTAAAAGGCCATCCAGTTTTGATTGAAATTCCTTAAAGACACGGAATTTCGGGAATCGGAAGGCGTAGAAACCTGACCATGGACGATGTCCAATCGCATGCCAAAATTCACGGTGATCGGATGTGTCATGTCGTAGCTATGCCCGAAAAACTAATTGTCCCCGGTCTTGTATAGAGAGCGGATTTCTTCAATAATTATTAAAATTGGTCAGCTTTTTAATGGTCATTATTTTTATACGACACTACCAATTACCATGATACCAACACCATGTGGCTCACCATGTCCTTCCCTTTCTCTGTGACAACTGTCACCACGATCGGCTCAAGATCTTTGGAGGAGATAGGTAACAAACGACCCCTTCTCAAAACCCGGAGATACCCCTAAAAATGCAAGTTTTTTTACTAATATTCCTCAATGACACAGAATTTCGGGAATCGAAAGGCGTCAAAACCTGACCATGGGTGATGTTCAATCGCATGCAAAATATCACGGTGATCGGATATGCCATCTCGTACCTATGCCCAAACAACAAATTGTCTCGAGTCTCGTAAAGAGAGCTCCCGCTCAAATAATACAGTACTTTTTCTGATTTTACAACATCTATGTCCAATTGTAATTTCATATAGTTGCTATCGTCTGACTTCCGCATGCTTTCAGCTGTTTTTGTTGTTGTTGTTGTTTGTGAGTTTAACGACCACCGTGAGCAAGCAGTCTACCGTCCCTAATTTAGGGTCACTGGTTCCAGGGAAGGGAGAGAGCCAGTTTTTTTTTTTTTTTTTTGATTTGGAGGTTTAACGACCACCGTGAGCAACTCAATAGGCTATAGGCAGTCGCCTGTCCCTAATTTAGGGTCACTGGTTCCAGGGAAGGGAGAGAGCCAGTGCCGTAAGACAAACACAACATTCATGCCTCACGGGATTCGAACCCGGACCCCTCACGGACGAATGATCAGAGGCCAGCGCCTTAGACCACTGCGCCACCGGGGCGGCCCTACAGGTCTTGGACAAAATAATGTGAACACCACGCTGAGAGACGTGACTTTTAGTGCAACTGGGTACGTTGCAATACGCCAAAGTATACACCACTTTTTAAGTTGGCAGCTTTGTTTAGAACCTCAAGGTCCTGTTTAAGTGCATTTAAAGTGTCTTGTTGTAAAATTTCTTTCAAGGTGACGTCGAAATGAGCGCCCTAACAGACTTCGAAAGAGGTTTAATTGTTAGTGGCCGGCTTTTGATGCCTCCGTGAAACTCCCGCCAGGGTAGTGGGGTGAAGGTAACGAAAGCTACTGTGTCTAGCGTCATGAGAGCATACCGTGTTCATGGCAAAACCTCGTCTGCGAAACACAAGAGCTGTCGGAAAACGACTCTGACTGATAGGGACAGGAGAACATTAAAGACGATTGTTACCCGTAAAAACAAGACCACGGCGCCGAAAATTAGTGCGGAGCTCAATCTGCATCTCCAGATCCCAGCATCACCGAAAACAGGAGGCAGGGAACTGCATAAACAAGATATTCGTGGTAGAGCTGCTATTGCAAATCCTCTGGTGACACGGGTGAGTGCACAACGGCGACCGCAGTGGTGCCAAAAGCCATACAACGTGGACTGCCGTTGCATGAAAGCGTGTAATGTGGTCGAATGAATCCACATTCACACTATTCCCCACCGTACCACATGTTTACGTGTGGAAAACACCCTCAGAAGAGTACAACCCATATTTCTGCTCCCAACAGTGCAGCATGGTGGTGGTTCCGTCATGCTCCAGGAGGTCATATCGTGGTTTCCACCAGGTCCTCTGCTCACCTTGAAAGGATGGATGACTGGAAGGGCGTATGAAACCATCTTGGCAGACCAAGTCCATCCAATGACTTAGGCATTGTTTCCTGCTGGGGATGCCATCTATCAAGATGGTAACGCCCCAATTCACAGAGCTCGGAATGTCCAATTATGGTTTGATGAACATGAGGACTAACTTCAACGCCTTCCTTGGCCTTCCGAATCCCCAGACTAAAACATAATCGAGCCACTGTGGTCTGTGTTGAAAAACAGAGTAAGATCCCGTTATCTTCCTCCAGCATATCCCAAGAATCTGGAGCAGTTTCTACGTGAAGAATGGTGTAAGATCCCAATAACCACCATCCAGGATTTGTATGCGCCCATTCCAAAGAGGATTCAGGCGGTTTTGAATGTCAGATGTGGTCTCATACTTCATTAGATACGTTAATTCTTCTTTTCCTAGGTGTTCACATTATTCTTTCCAACCCCTATATATCGGACAAATGATCACAAGCCAGCGCCTAGATCACTACTTTGAGTTGTTGCTATTGCTTCAGATTGACAGTAAGTAGCCGTAATAAAAGTTGTTTTCAGGATTACGCTCAAAAATGAATTGTCTTCTTATTCATGTGTTTGCGTTAATATCAGTCGTTACCATAGGAATAGAGAACCTAACTGTAATTTATGTGTGAACATCAACTCTCCGTCATCAGATTTTGATGGCAGAAGCTGACTTAAAAATACACATAGCACCGTGGATTGTTGGCCACCGTGCTGTAAATGTAACGCACTCGGCTAGATATCGAAAGTTCTGTGGTTTAATTCCACAGCGGCGGCTGAAAAACAATTTTTCGGTTGTTGTGTGTTTCTAGAACGTGGAAAGAGCGATGTATTTATTTATTTAGATTTTACTAAGGTTTTCGAAGCTTTCGTCTACTACAGGCACTACGCAAACCAATGCAAAATCATCGATTAAAGAAATAAAAAGTTTGTTACATCACGAACGAACTGAAGTAATTGTTTATGTAATCTTTTAAGATCTGATAATTTAACACTGAATTCCGTCAATTTAGAACAATTGTTTTTCTTAAATTTGATTTTTTTTTCCCCAATTCGAATTTTTCGTCTATGTAAGATTTTTAGTTTTACGAAATATTTTTTTATCCACTAGATCTTTTCATTTCTACAACTTCATGATTGTTTTTCTTTCGACAAACTTTAATTTTTACGGTTTCAATTTTCTGTGCGTTCTCAAATCTTTATTTTTGAGATTCAGATACTTCTTTCTTTTTTTCGGGATTGAACAGGGCCGTAGGGCTCACGCTTCACACATTCCTCAGCAGACTCTCGAACCCGGGTTCAACTCCGATGATTAGGAACAAATTCATGCCTGTTTTTAGCATGACTTTTGTAAAACAAGATCGCGCTTATGTTATCGTTTTGTCCGTCTGTAGGCACCCTATCTCTGCAACTATCAGTCCGATTTGAAAAATTCTTTTTGCATTGGAAAGCTTGAAATAGGCGAATGATTACCTTTTATTTTGTTTTGTTTTTTACGACGTACAATTTCGCCGCTAGAGGGCGTAAATGCAGATGATGTCGAATTCAAAAATACGTTTTATTCCACATATTTGCTTCTAAACATCCGATTGAAAAAATTATTTTATCTTTCGATTCCATTTATGCCTAAAAGTATTTTAAAAAAATTATTTTATCTTTCGATTCCATTTATGCCTAAAAAGTATTTTAGGTATAGCTATCTTTTTAAGTTATACGCATAGATTTTCTGCTAGGGGTCGTAAAACTAAATTACGTTTTCCCAGATATCTCTTCTTCTAAAACTCCAATTTGAATTTTTTTTTTCTTCAGCGTATACAGCCCCTGATGGAAATCTTTTGGATATATTTCTAATTTTTGGTAAACAATACTTTGGCCGCCAGGGTCGTAAGTGTTAATTTTTGCTTCTGGTTTATTTGCAGCAAAATCTGAGCTTCTAAAATCTCAATTGAAAAAAATAATTCCTGGACCGATGCCACTCACGTTGATAAACCTTTTGAGAATACTTTCTTCCTAAAATAATGCATGTTTTTTTCGCCAGAGGGTGTAGATGCATATCTTATATTTGTCCACATATCTGCTTCGAAGAGCCCGATTTGAATTTTTTTTTCTTTATTGGAGAGCGTTTCTGCTGCGAAATGTTTCTCATATAAATTCAAATTTTTCTCAACGCTCAAGTCTGCAACCAGAGGGCGACTCTTCACGATTCCGGTTACAGCAATATCTGCAGAATTAAAAAGCCGATTGAAAAACTTCTTTCTTCCGTCAGGTACTATTGTTTTCCATACCGGTTTTATTGACTTTGAACAGCTCGGATAAATATAATTTGCGTCAGAACGGATTCAAAAGACGTGCTCATTACACCCGAAAATTCGATGTCATCTTTCTTGTTTTATTTGTGAAGAGCTTAATATTGTACCTCAGAACCCACAACTGCTGAAGAACAATAGTACCTATCTATATACACTGCTGGCCACCCAAAATGCAACACCAAGAAGGAAGCACCCGATTGGCCTGAAATTCACAGCATGCGTCGCCCGCGAGAGGACAATGAAAACGATTAGCATTGCAGGGCATATGCAAATCATGTGCGCCCACATGCCACCGAGAAGCACTATAAGAAGGGTGCACAGAAGGCTGGGTGTAAGTAGTGGAAGTGTGTTGTGCTACCGGACCTATGCGTGCGAAGCTTCCTGATGCCTCGTTGCAGAATACGGCAGTCATTCCAGCACGTTTCGGAGTTCGACGGAGGAAGAATAGTGGCTTATCGTGACAGCGGTTTATCGTACCTAGACATCGCCTCCCGTGTGGGACGACATCCAGCCACAGTGAGGTGAGTATGGATTCGGTGGGTGCAGGAGGGACGGACGGACCGACGTGAGCGATTGCCGCAAACGCGGCACACCACCGGACGAGAGGACCGGCATGTTGTGCGGCGGGCATTGACGGCTCGCACCGCCACATCACGAACGTTAGCGCAGGAATTAGGGTGTGTTACGCAACAACCTGTGTCAGCACGTACCGATTGACGTCGTTTGTAGAAGCGGGGACTTGCCGCACGGCGCCCATTGCTTCGATTACCATTGACGTTACACCACCGGCGAGTGCGGCGGCAGTGGGCCGTTCAACGCCGCACCTGGACAACGGAATGGCACGACATTGTCTTCTCCGACGAATCCCGCTGCTGCCTGCAACACCACGATGGTCGGATTCGCGTGTGGCGGCACCGCGGCGAGAGACTGTATGACGCCTGCATTATGCATCGCCATACCGGTACGTCGCTTGGCGTTATGGTTTGGGGCGCAATTGGATATGACACCCGCACCCCTCTGGTACGCATCGCCGGTACACTCAACAGCCACCGCTACATCTCCGACGTTTTGGAGCCTGTAGTCCTCTCTCACCTGCAGGACCTGCCAGCGACCACGTTTCAACAGAACAATGTGCGCACGCACGTGGCACGCATCGTGCAACAATTCTTCACGGCCCACCAGATGACATTGCTGCCGTGGCCCGCCTGTTCTCCCGATATGTAGCCCATCGAACACTTCTGGTCGCTGATCGGCAACCGAGTGGCCCGGCAAGCACCACACGCGGCTACGCTTGATGAACTGTGGCAACGTATGGAACCAGCCTGGACCGACATACCCCAAGCCCACATCCAGAGCCTCTTTCTTTCGATGCCGCGGCGTGTAGCGGCCGTTATTGCCAGCCATGGGGGCCACACGAACTATTGATGGCTGCGTGTTCCGCAAGTCGCACAGGCCTGTAAGCTCAATCGTTTCATCTTTGTATCTGTTGTTATGTGTCCAGTAAATTTGGCTTTGCTATATCGTGTCCTTCTTGGTGTTGCATTTTGGGTGGCCAGCAGTGTATATAGAAGCGAAGGTTTGTATATTTGTTTGTTTGTCTGGTATACAAATCTAGTTTCCAACTTAGAACCACCAAATTTGGTATACTGTCTCATGGTACTCTAACTTAGACCGCAGAAGGGTTTGGAAGGGATCGGAGCCCGGGGGAGGGGTGGGGGTCAAGTGGGCCCCCATACAAAATGTTCGTTATTTTAGTTAAAATGTCTACAGTTTTCTATTTAGAATCACCAAATTTGATTATCTCATGGTACTCTGACTTAGACCGTAGATGGTTTTGGGAAGGGGTCGAAGCCAACGGGTAAAAGGGCTGGGAGGTCAAAGGGCCCTTATACAAAATTTTCGTAAAAAGTTCTGCAGTTTTCAATTTTTCAATTCAGATTAACCAAATTTGGTATATTATCTCATGCTACTCTAATTTCGACCGTACACGGTTTTTGGAAGGGGTCGGAGCTATTAGAGTTTAAGGGGCCCACATACAAAATTTCCTGAAAATGTCAACAGTTTTCAATTCAGAACCACCAAATTAGGTATACTATCTCATGGTACCCTAACTTAGACCGTAGACGGTTTTTAGAAGGGGTCGGAGCCCGGGGTCATGGGGTCCCCACACAAAATTTTCGAAAAATCTACAGTTTTCATTTTAGAACCACAAAATTTGGTATACTATCTCCCTGTACTCTTACACCAACTTAGACCATAGACCAAAGCGGTCGGGGTCCGGGGTCGATCGGCTTCCATACAAAATATTCATTAAAATTTACATTATTAGGTTTTACGCTAGCTTTCATTACCAACAGGCTACTCCATCAGGCAGAAACATAATGGTATGTAGATAGAGATTTCCAGATATTCGAAATTCAAAACGGTAAACAAAGGATGATTAATGTTTATGTCTTGTCGCATGCACGCGACAAGACATAGGTACATTTCATTTCAGTGACGCGGGATTCTCAGAAGTGCATGCCAGATGTACGGCAGTTCTATGGATGTCTCCTCGAAGGTAAGCATTACCATTCCTTTACAATAATGGAACTTACACCTTAGTATTATACAACTGGAAATATTGAATCCGGATTTAATTGGTGCAAAAATTTATTAACCACACAGCGACTAAGTGCCGAGCTTTCACACTCCGAACGGGAGGCTTTCTCAAGGCCAGTGAACACAAGAATATTTCAAGAACAACGATCATTTGAAATTTTGGAGCGCGTATCTATTACGTGTCGATGTGATATTGCGTCACGCGGAAGGTGGTGTCTCGTGACCTATCTTTCAGACATTCTCTCTCCTTTTCCCCTTAATGTTCTATTTCAGTAGAATCTTCCACGCAGCCGAGAGTTCGAGGGAAGGGCTCTCGTTGCAAGGGTTGGGGTGCATCAATATTTCGACGCTTTCTCTATAGTCAGTGTTCCTCTGTAGTCAGTGTACCGAGCAATCCTCTTCATGTTTTTCCACTTCGGTACGGCGTTATATTGGGCTACTTCTTTGCAAAGCGCTGTTTGTGTTTTTCCTGCTTTAATGTCCCTTATGTGTTCTTTTCCCCTAATTGTCAGGGATCTTTTGGTCATTCCGATGTATGATCGAGACAAGCCATCTGGATATTATAATGGTATCTCATACACTCCAGCTCCAGAATTCACGTCAGGCTCCTTATGTGTATTTCTTAATGTTGTGGCGATGGACATTGGTGATTTAATTCCAATGCGTAATCCATGGCCTTTCATAAGGTTCTTAAACACAAACGAAAATTTCGGGATGTATGAAATAGATCCAGCAAACTGCAAGTTGTCGACTCCTGGGCGTGGTGTCTTGTGGCTCCTGGTTATCATCTTGTGTGATATGGATTGCAGAGTTCGTTCCGAGAATCCAGCAGTGACCCCTTTGTTGATGATATTTGTTATTTCTCTGTCCCTCGTTTCTTTAGTGGAGCAAATCGTGATTGCTCTATTGAAGTGGGTACGGAATAACGCCATTTTATATGAGCTAGGGGATACGGACTTAGGAGGGATGAAATTCGTCACTGTTGTTGGTTTGTAATGCAAGACATACGAAGGGTGTTGGATCTGGTTGTAAACAATAACTACTTCCAGTTCCTAAGAGCACACTACAAGCAGACAAAAGGTGCCCCCAGGGGTCTCCAATATCAGGAGTGCTCGCGGAAGCTGTCCTACGCCCGCTAGAGGAAAATATCTTCTCAAGCAGTGGCAAGAAACCGAAATTGTGGTTTAGATATGTGGACGATGTGTTCTTAATTTGGCAACATGACGACAGAGACCTCGAGGAATTCCGACAGCGAATCAACACCATACATCCCTCTATTAAATTCACTTATGAAAAAGAAAAAGACGGGAAGCTTCCATTTCTTGACGCTTAGTTAAGCACATCCCAAGATGGCCGCTTATGCTCCACCATATATTACAAACCAACAACAGTGACGAATTTCATCCCTCCTAAGTCCGTATCCCCTAGCTCATATAAAATGGCGTTATTCCGTACCCACTTCAATAGAGCAATCACGATTTGCTCCACTAAAGAAACGAGGGACAGAGAAATAACAAATATCATCAACAAAGGGGTCACTGCTGGATTCTCGGAACGAACTCCGCAATCCATATCACACAAGATGATAACCAGGAGCCACAAGACACCACGCCCAGGAGTCGACAACTTGCAGTTTGCTGGATCTATTTCATACATCCCGAAAGTTTCGTTTGTGTTTAAGAACCTTATGAAAGGCCATGGATTACGCATTGGAATTAAATCACCAATGTCCATCGCCACAACATTAAGAAATACACATAAGGAGCCTGACGTGAATTCTGGAGCTGGGGTGTATGAGATACCATTAGAATATCCAGAAGGCTTGTCTCGATCATACATCGGAATGACCAAAAGATCCCTGACAATTAGGGGAAAGAACACATAAGGGACATTAAAGCAGGAAAAACACAAACAGCGCTTTGCAAAGAAGTAGCCCAATATGACGCCGTACCGAAGTGGAAAAACATGAAGAGGATTGCTCGGTACACTGACTACAGAGCAACACTGACTAAAGAAAGCGTCGAAATATTGATGCACCCCAACCTTTGCAACGAGAGCCCTTCCCTCGAACTCTCGGCTGCGTGGAAGATTCTACTGAAATAGAACATTAAGGGGAAAAGGAGAGAGAATGTCTGAAAGATAGGTCACGAGACACCACCTTCCGCGTGACGCAATATCACATCGACACGTAATAGATACGAGCTCCAAAATTTCAAATGATCGTTGTTCTTGAAATATTCTTGTGTTCACTGGCCTTGAGAAAGCCTCCCGTTCGTAGTGTGAAAGCTCGGCACTTAGTCGCTGTATGTTTAATAAATTTTTACACCAATTAAATCCGGATTCAATATTTCCAGTTGTATAATTACCATTCCTGTTCCTTTCTTTTTTTGTTTCGTTAAAATAAATTAGCTAAATCACTTTTTTTTACTTTATATTTAACATTCATTTCTTTCTTTTTTGTGTGTAAGTGGGAGGGGGCCGAAATATTACTGCATCATAACATTCTGCGTCGGCAGTGACGGTTAGTTTCTTTACCTTCCATTTTGTTTTATTTCTTTTCAGGACACAAATTAAATTAACCGATTTATAAACATTTAATATTTTAGATTATGCCTTCCAAAAAAAGAAGTTCGATTGGGAAAATTTCCACTGATGTGAAACGAAAGCGGATCGTGAGGGAAAATGAGACGCCTGCACAAACGCTGGCAAGACTTGACGGAGTCAGAATAACGGTCCCCACCACCAGGTCTAATGAGACGCCTTATAAAAGCCAAGAAAGACTTGCCGGAGTTCGCATAAGGGCCTCTATACCTGTAGGGCTAATGAGACGTCTGAGCGAACCCAAAAAAGGCTTGCCTGTGTTCGCATAAGAGCCTCCACCTCTACGGCTAATAAGATGTCTGAGCAAATCGAAGAAAGACTTTCCGGTCTTCGCATAAGGGCTTTTATCTCCAGGGTGATGAGACACCTGAGCAAAGCCAATGACTTACCGGTGTTTGAGCAAGGGCCTCTACCTCCATCTCGTGTCCTTCTTGGTGTTGCATTTTGGGTGGCCAGCAGTGTACATAAAGAGGGGCTACCTATTAGACCTTTGGTCGCGGGCTATGTTAGCCCTATCCGACCACTTGAAAAAGCTGTTGCCCTATATTTGGCTAAGTTAGCAGAGATCTCCCCGTATTCTATTAAAATCTCCACTAGGGCAATAGAATGGATCAGAATAATTAAGCCACATACTGGATCTTTCAATTTAGCCTCTCTATATATAGTTTCACTGTACCCTAATGTATCTGTGGACGCCACTCATCATATCATAGAGGCCAAACTTGCTGAAATTAATGTTCCCATCACTGAAATCTCAACTATTATGAACGCATTTCGTTTAGTCAAACGGCGTTCGTATTTCAAAATTCTTGACAGAATCTACTTACAAACCGAGGGTTCCCCCATGGGATCCCCACTTTCCGCAGTTTTAGCAGAAATCCTGTTACAATACATTGAGAACAAAGTTCTCAATGAATTCCCTATAGTTCCCAGTTTATACCTTAGGTACGTCGACAACATCCTTGTTTTCTGGCCTCACTCAAAGGATGATTTAAAACAATTCGCCGACGCACTATCGTCAGTATTTCCTACTATCGGGCTCACGATAGTACTTGAATTTAATTTTTCTTTGCCTTTTTTTTTTTTTTTTTTTTTTTGGATTCTCGTTTATTTCGTGATTCAAATACTAACTCACTGTCCTTTTGTGTCTATCGAAAGCCTACCGATTGCAACAGCCTTATCCCGTTTAACTCTTCACATTCAACTCCACAAAAATTTTCTGCTATCAATTTTCTTTTTAGAAGAGCCTTCGCGCATTCTTCGAATGATAGTCATTTCCAGTCTGAGATACAGTTCATTTTTAAATTAGCGGATAAACATGGATTCCCCAAGACGATAATTATTAGATTATACACTAGAATATCAAGTGAAGGAATTATTAATCTGAAGCCAGATACAAGGCCTAATAAACGATTTGTAGGAGCATTGGACCAGCCCCCCATATCACTAACACAGTATTTCGTATCTGTTCAAAACACAATATACAATTCGGCACCCGCTCGAAGAACCTCCTATCATCAGCTAAAAAGAATCGACCAACAACAGATATTATGAACAAATGGGGTGTGTATGATATTCCACTGCTGGACCCCTCAATGGAGAACATGTTAACAAACTACGTAGGCTCGACACGAAGAAGTTTGGGTATCCGTGTCCAGGAACACAAATACGATATCCAAACCAACAGCAATAATACAGCTTTATTAAGGAATGTGGTAAACGGAATTCTACAACCAAACTGGGAAAACATTAGGCTACTGGACAGTCTAGCATATATACATTTGCTGCTTTAGGGGACAAATGCTGTAATGACTACTTGCCTGTGGACATATCGAGAATTTGGAAAGAGCGTATTACTAACCTGAACTTTAAATTATAGTAATATATATTTACAATTCCAACAATATATAAAAAAAATTGATCATAACTTTGTATTTGTAACAAATCCTGGTATTGAAATGTTAAACTAATAACTTGTGAAATTATACCATTTACACTGTTATAATGGCAACGGCCACGAACCATGCAATGTTTGATGACTTATACCCATAATGCATCGTTGCACTAATACATTGCCTCTGTTCCACCCGATGATGGGGTAAATGTTACCCCGAAAGTGCTAGTGGGGTATTTTAACTGTAAATATCTTTCGTATTTTATTAAATATCGTACATAGACGGTGAGTTTCTCATTTCATTCGACGTATTGTGCGAAGTCATCCTTTTATTGTTATTTTTGCTCCCAATGAAAAAAACAAATATATTGTTTACCAAAAAGCAATAACCTAAACGAATTAAAATAAATTTACTGGAAAACTACAAGAATATATTTTTTCTTCACAAAATTTCACGCTCTGAACTTGGTGATTCCACGAATATTTACCCGAGAAATACCGGGTACCCCTGCTATAGTGCTCTATAAATTTCGTTTTCATGGCGAATTCCTAATAAAAAAAGAAATATCAGGGTTTTTTTTTTTGTATCAAAATACATTTTGAGGAAACTTGTAACTCCGAATAACTACAAAAACTTAGCGCAACAAACAAATTGCCCAATTATTTCAAAATATACTTTATTGGCAAAACCATACGTCCCTAGGAAGGCAAAGACCGTGGGTCGTTATTTGATTATCTGGCAGCCTCTCAGAAGGAATGATAACTTGCGCCACCGATATTTCCTCCCATTGTTTTACCTACAAGAGCTTTAAAAGCACATGACAAATGACGCAAAATATTTTTTCCTGTTCTTAGCATTATAGAGAAAGCTTACAGTATTGTTAGCTGAAGAAAAATGCATTCGAATTCCCAATTTAGATTCCTGACGACGTTCAGTAATTGATTCCATTACTACGTGTAGTGTGTAAGTTTTGCACATCAGATAAGAAAAATTATTTCTGAATTCTTCTTATTTAATTTTTCGTCTTCTTTCCCGTTACCTTGAAATAGGTTTTCGAATTTACATAGCAATTATCATAAACATGTGTTACGTGTATTTTCTGTCTTGCTCCTACAGTTTTGAAGCGCGCATTTCAGATTCTGAAAACATTCTTCCACCAAAATTTCAAAATCGATGTAACACCGCAAAATGTTTCGAGAGATGTGGTTCTCCACAAGTCTTTCGGAAAAACTATAGATGCGTAACGACCGCGCATAGGCGGCGGAACTAAATAACTCAATAATTTCAAGGAAGGGGGCAGCTTCTCCGTGAGTTAAAACAATAAAAAAAGAAAAACCTGCAATATATTCATGTATATATACGCTGGGGATGTAAGGTCAGGTGATGCGCAATATACTACAGCCTCTACTTGACAAATGTCAACCCCGCCTTCTCGTGGTGCAGACGACCGCCAAATAGCGGTATAACTATACCATCGGGATTAGAGGAAATACTATCCCTCACTCACCAACCAGCTTGGAGTTATGGCCAAACCCCTCCAAAATGACTCCACAACTTAAATCTTGGCCCTCAGTCTCCGGCAGCTGCGATGTACCTGGCCAAGGCAGCGGCCAGTGTGACATGAAGGCAGAGGGTGCTAAGGTTTAAATATGCACACATGAAAAACTACCGAAATGACACGATAACTATTTTAACTCCAATGTTAAAATATTTAATATATACATTTAAAAAGATGATATAATAAAATATGTACACACATGAGATCTTTCGGTGCCCAAAGTGGGTACCATCTTCAGATGCTGTTAAAATCACCAAACGAACGTGACAAACGCTGTGTTATTTATATAAGACTACAGTCGTAATGACGTAACTAGTATAAAATGGGTTTAATCAATGAGAATATGGGACAACATTTGTTGTTGATCAAACATAAAATTAATAGGTAAAATTTATTGATTTATTAATACCTAACCCGACAAACCCAAGTATGTTTTCCACGGTATAGATATAAATTCTGGTAAATTATCATTACATGCTGTATTCCCATATTTCATAATATACAAACTCTCAACAAATCTTAAAGTTGATCTAGATTTTGGTGTGTTGAGAATTTTAATCTCGTTCCAGGAAGGATGATAATTACATTGGTTTACAAGTCGTGCTAAAGCTGTGGTTGTGTTTCTATTTTTAACATCATATTTATGTTCTTTTAATCTAGCTGATATTGAACGATAAGTGGAGCCTATGTACACTTTTTGTTGTTCATTTTCTTCTATACTGTTAAGAGGGATAACATATACACCATATTTCACATCAAAAGGCACAGGATCTCTGTCTTTCAGAAGAAAGGACTTAAAGTTGGTTGTGTTTATTCCAATATCAAAATCGTGTTTATGACATATCGTTTTTCATGTATGTAGTAATCGGCACGAGTTAAATTCACGGTATTTAAATATGCATTTATTAAACACTCGGAGTACAGAATGAGAATTTGAGTCATGAAATGGTTATGTACAAATGAGCGCCAGAACAAGTAGGCAAAGAAATAAAACTATATGCACTTCCTAAGGGTAAGATAGAAGGGAAAATTAAACAGGTTAATTAACGATGTATGTGTCAACAAAAGGATAGAGTATTAATAATAGTTCAAACTGTAAAGGAAACTCTCAAGCCATCAATCTGGAACCAGCTGAGGTATGGTATCCAGAGTTTGTAGAAGTTGGGAAGAGTTTCTGTATTGACAGCGTGTAATCCCCAGAGGACCGGACTAGGCTGCCATCTGATGCTGACCTTGGCTACGTATAACGGACGCTCCCTGTCTTCTGATTCAAGGCTTCTTGAGTTGGAAGAAGAACTACAAAGGATCAAGTGGGACATCGTCAGGCTAAGAGAGGTAAGGAGAAAAGGAGAAGATCTCATTGACCTGAAAAGTGGACATCTCTTCTATTATCGTGGGACAGATACTGGCAGAACTAGTGTTGTTGGATTTATGATAAACAAGAAACAAACTGAAGGATAAAGTTGTAGAAGTTAAAAGTTCCTCTGACAACTCTCGAGAAGATACCAGCTCAGATTATTCAAGTTTATGCACACACAACATGTCATCCTGAAGAAGAGATTGAAGAATTTTATGAGGAAATTCGTCATCTAAATAATAAAGGCAAGCAGCACTTGAAGATCATTATGGGAGATTTGAATGCGAAAATAGAGCAACGACAACAGAATGAAACTTCAGTAGGTAAATTCGGTCACCGCAACAGAAACCAGCGTGGAAATACTCTCGTAGAGCTTGCAGAGGCAGAAGGGTTTTTCATCGTGAACTCCTGTTTCAAGAAAAAGCTGCAAAGGAAATGAACATGGAGGCACCCCAATGGATTCACAAGTGAAATTGATTTTCTTATGTGTAACAAGAAATTTGAAATGGAAGACTGCAGTGTGCTACACAAGTTCAACACAGGTAGTGACCATAGAATGGTAAGATGTAAGATGCACCTCAATGCTAAACTCGAGCGTGGCAAGCTCATAAAGCAAACAAAGTGTATTGACACGACTAACCTTAAAAAACATCATAATACCTCCAATTGGAACTGAGGAACAGATTCTCTGCTCTAGTAGGTCTGACGTCGAAAGAAGTGGACATCTCGGAAGTTAACAGAAAACTAACCAAGGCTCTTATGGAAACAGCAACAAAAATAGCTGGTACTAAGAACAAGTTGCACACAGGTAGTGACCATAGAATGGTAAGATGTAAGATGCACCTCAATGCTAAACTCGAGCGTGGCAAGCTCATAAAGCAAACAAAGTGTATTGACACGACTAACCTTAAAAAACATCATAATACCTCCAATTGGAACTGAGGAACAGATTCTCTGCTCTAGTAGGTCTGACGTCGAAAGAAGTGGACATCTCGGAAGTTAACAGAAAACTAACCAAGGCTCTTATGGAAACAGCAACAAAAATAGCTGGTACTAAGAACAAGTTGCATACGAACAACTGATCAGGAAAAACCAAAATTCTGATGCAAAAAAGAAGAGAGATGAGGGCAACTAAAGGAGATGTGACTTCCAAAGTGGAATATATAGAGCTATACAAGACAGTACGAAAAAGTATCGCTGAAGACGTAAGGAAATTCAACTGTGAACTAGTGAGGAAAGCAATTGAAAACAACCAAAGCCTAAAGATAGCAAAGGAACATCTCAGTAAGGAAAAAAAACAGATTATGACACTGAGAAAAGAAGATGGTTCTGTAACAAGAAATAGAGGCGAACTTTTGACAAGAGTGAAATATTTCTACTCAAAACTACATGAAAGGGATGATACATGTACTCCAGACATTACAAAAGGTACAAGAGTTCTCCCAGTCCTCCCAGCAGAAGTTACGCATGCAATCAAGAACATGAAGCGGGGAAAAGCTCCAGGAGAAGATGGAATTACTGTAGACATCATACAAAAAACAAGTGGAGAAATTGAAACAGTACTCGCCCAAGTTTTCACTCGATGCCATAATGAAGGGAAGATTCCTGAGGATTGGAACAATGCTACAATGATCCTGCTACATAAAAAGGGTGACATTGAGGATCTCAGGAACTACAGACCTATCAGCCTCCTATCAGTGGTTTATAAAATCTTCACTAAAGTTCTTTCACACCGTTTGAAGGTAACACTGGACATGGCTCAACCGAGAGAACAAGCTGGATTCAGGAGTGGCTACAGCACTATAGATCATATCCACGTACTGAGAGAACTAATTGAAAGAGAGAGGGAATATGAACTTCCATTGTGCATGGCTTTTATCGATTATGGAAAAGCCTTTGATTCGGTGAAACCATCAGCAGTTACAATGGCTCTGAAATCCTGCGGTATTGAAGATGCATACATTAATATTATTAATAACATCTATGAAAATTCAAGCGCAAAGATTCGGCTGTTTGAAAATACAACACACATAAAAATTGGAAAGGAAGTGAGACAAGGTGATACCATATCTCCGAAGCTCTTTAATGCCATATTGGAAAATGTCTTTCAATGACTGAACTGGGTAAACAAAAGGATAAAGATTAATGGAGATTATCTAACCCACCTTCGTTTTCCTGATGACGTAGTCATTTTTGCAACTACCCTATCAGAGCTGTAGGGTATGATCCAGGAACTTTCTGACAAGAGTAAAGAAGTGGGATTAAAAATGAACTTTCAGAAGACAAAAGTGATGTACAATGCTTTACAAGAAATAAAGATTTATCGATCGATGGGGAAAAGCTGGAGATAACCAATACCCACATTTATCTTAGACAGCAGATATCAAGTAAGGGTCACATTGATGAAGAAATTAATCGGCGTACAAAACTTGCCTGGAGAGCTTTTGGAAGAAACAGCATAATTTTCAAGAGCAATATGCCATTATGTCTTAAAAGAAAAGTGTTTGATCAATGCATCCTTCCAGTGCTTACGTATGGTGCAGAGACGTGGACCTTAACTAAAAGAGACATACAAAGACTGCAGACAACTCAAAGTAACATGGAGAGATGCATGCTTGGTGTAACCAGGAGAGATAAGAAGAGGAACTCGTGGATCAGAAAAATGACAAGAGTGGAAGACATCATGACCAGAGTAAAATCCCTGAAATGGCAATGGGCTGGACATACTGCCAGAAGGACAGACCGTCGATGGACAGCTGAAATTTTAGACTGGATTCCAAGGGACAGGAAAAGACCCAGAAGAAGACCCCATGGGTGATGGGCCGATGAAATTCGAAAATATGCGGGAGTAGCATGAAAGAGACTGGCACAAGACAGACCGTTGTGGAGGAAACTTGGGGAGACCTTCGTCCAGCAGTGGATTGATAATGGTTGACAATAATGATGATGATGATGATGATGATATATACACTGATGAGCCCTCACATTATGCCCACCTACCTAATAAGCTCTAGGTCCCCCTTTATGCCGTAAGACATCGGTCAATTGGCGAGGCATCGATTCGATGAGGTGGCGATAGGTATCCTGGGGTATATAGGTACCATAATGTAAACAGCAAGTCCTCTAGTTCCCGTACACTTCGGGGTGGTGGTGATTTAGCGCGAATCCGCTTTTCCAAGTTAAATCACAAATGTTTGATTGGGTTCATCTCAGGTGAATTTGGAGGCCAAGGCATTAACAGAAAGTCACCCTCGAACCACTCCTCGACGATTCTGGAAGTGTGGAATGTCGCATTATCCTGTTGGTAATGGCCATCACCAGCAAGAAACGCAGTTCCCATGAATAGGTGAACTTGGTCACAACGATGTTCAGATACATGACAGCTGTCAGGGATTGTGTTGTTGGGATAATGGGGCCAATAACGAAGTAAATTTCTCCGTCATTTTTGTCCACGTCGGGCATCGAACCTGATTCCCCTTATGCCGGAATGAGTCGCTCTACCAACTGAGCTACGCAGACGTATGTTCTCGCTGCCCTCTGCCTTTATCTCATGTGTTTCCTGCGGGGCAGGCGCGTCACAGGCCTTAAATTTCCCAAGAGAACATCGCCCACAGTATAACACCGCAGCCCCCGGCCTGTTTCCCCCCAACAGTGCATCTAGGTGCTGTAGCCTCAGTTGGTAATCGGCATATCCACGCCCGGCAGTCTACGTGATGCACAAGGAATCTCGAATCGTCAGACCAGGCCATGATTATCCATGGATCTTGGCCCCATTTCATGCGTTTTTGGCCATGGCCTGCAGTGAGCATGGGGGACCCGGCTGGGTCTTCGGCTACGCTGGCCCATGCACAGAAAGCTGCGATGAACTGTGTGCCCGACGCATTTCCCTGATCACAACTGTCGTACCTTCGGGTGATTTGTCGCACTGTGGCCCTGCGGTCGCTGTGAATAATGCGCGACATTCTCCGTTCCCTCCTGGCATCAATGAGCTGCGGACGACACATAGCAGGACGACGGTTAGTCGTTTGGACACTTTTGCACCACTTTTGATACGTACTTACTACAGCGGCACGTGAACAACTCACAAGCCGTGACGTTTCGGACGTCGTAGTTCCGAAGCGCCATGCCATAACAATTTCTCCTTTATCAAACTCCGATAAATCTGCAGCTTTTTCCATTCTGACTCCGAACACTCTGCTAACCGAAAGCCGGACCTCGGATTGTATATATACACTGCTGGCCATCCAAAATGCAACACCAAGAAGGACACGAGATAGCAAAGCCAGATTTACTGGACACATAACAACAGATACAAAGATGAAACGATTGAGCTTACAGGCCCGTGCGACTTGCAGAACACGCAGACATCAATAATTCATGTGGCCCCCATGGCAGGCAATAACGGCTGCTACACGCCGCGGCATCGAACGAAAGAGGCTTTGGATGTTGGCTTGGGGTATGTCGGTCCAGTCTGCTTCCACACGTTGCAATAGTTCATCAGGCGTGGCCGCGGGTGGTGCTTGCCGGGCAACTCGGTTGCCGATCAGCGACCAGACGTGTTCGATGGGCGACATATCGGGAGAACAAGCGGACCACGGCAGCAGTGACACCTGGTGGACCGTGAAGAATTGTTCCACGATGTGTGCCACGTGCGGGCGCGCATTGACCTGTTGAAACGTGGCCGCTGGCAGGTCCTGCTGGTAAAGGAAGACTACAGGCTCCAAAACGTCGGAGATGCAGCTGTGGCTGTTGAGTGTACCGGCGATGCGTACCAGAGGGGTGCGGGTGCCATATCCAATTGCGCCCCAAACCATAACGCCAGGCGACGGACCGGTATGGCAATGCATAATGCAGGCGTCATACAGTCTCTCGCCTCGGTGTTGCAGACAGAAGCGGGATTCGTCGGAGAAGACAATGTCGTGCCGTTCCGTAGTCCAAGTGCGGCGTTCAACGGCCCACTGCCGCCGCACTCGCCGGTGGTGTAACGTCAATGGTAATCGGAGCAATGGGCGCCATGCGACAAGTCCCCGGTCCTGCAGACGACGACGAACGCTACGTGCTGACACAGGTTGCTGCGCAACACACCCTAATTACTACGCTAACGTTCGTGATGTGGCAGTGCGAGCCGTCAATGTCCGCCGCACAACATGCCGGTCCTCTCGCTCGGTGGTGTACCGCGGCTGCGGCAATCGCTCACGTCGGTCACTCCGTCCCTCCTGCACCCACCGAATCTATACTCGCCTCACTGTGGCTGGATGTCGACATACACGGGGGCCGATGTCTCGGTACGATAAACCGCTGTAGCGTTAAGTCACTATTCATCCTCTGTCGAACTCCGAAACGTGCTGGAATGACTGTTATTCTCCGACGAGGCATAGATGCATAACATGAAACATGAAAGATCAAAAAGTCAAAGTATCATAGTATGAAGCTAATACATATCCCTAAAATAACAGAATTAAAAGAGGACAAAGTATCAGAAGGCCAACCTCAAAAGTCATGAAGCCATCCGTTATCATCAGGGGAACACCGAATGACAACCTCAAAAGTCATGAAGCCATCCGTTATCACCAGGGGAACACCAAATGACGTGTGCTTTCAAATCACGGCAAGAGCTGGAACAAACCAAAAACCCGCCGGGGTGTTCCCGAGGCCACCACAAGCAATGAGAATCTGAAGCCGAAGACAGTGAGAGACAAACACTAAGCCACGACAGGAGATGAAAAACACAAACAAATATTTGGAAGTCGAAAATGGTCACAGTTAGGTGTAGCTGTGTGAAAATCAAAAGGAGTAGGTATGTTATAGAAGTCTTCATCTGCACGTGACCCATCCTATAAAATTAAACATTTTAATTTTGTAGGGTCCATTGTTAATAATATCTGTAATATGTAAGAAGGAATGACCAGCAAAAAATCCAGAGATCTACAATCACGTATAAGTGGTCGAAATAAACTAATAACGAAGGAAGTAGGGCAACAATTAGAACAAAAAACACTGTAAAATCTTCTAAGTGATTGTTGCAAAACGATGGAGTTATTACAAATATCCAAGCAACGATGAAATTAGGAAATTATGAGATTACTATGGTTTTAAACATGAAGTTGCTTCTTTTATTGCTTCCCTCGATAAAAGAAGCAACTTCAAGTATAAAATCAACTATTTTATTCACTGGGACTCTAACATCTCCATATCAGTTCATCGTAATATCATAATTACCCAATTTCATCGCTGCTTGGATATTTGTAACAACTCGATCGTTTTGCAGCAATCACTTAGAAGACTTTACGGTGTTTTTGTTCTAATTGTTATCCTACTTCCTTCGTTATTAGTTTATTTCGACCACTTATACGTGATTGTAGATCTCTGGATTTTTTTGCTGGTCATTCCTCCTTACATATTACAGATATTATTAACAATGGACCCTACAAAAGTAATTTTTTTAATTTTGTAGGATGGGTCACGTGCAGCTGAAGACTTCTATAACATACCTACTCCTTTTGATTTTCACACAGCTACACCTAACTGTGACCATTTTCGACTTCCAGATCTTTTGTGTTTTTCACCTTCTGTCGTGGCTTGGTGTTTGTCTTTCACTGCCTTCGGCTTCTGATTCCCATTGCTTGTATCGGCCTCGGGAACACCCCGGCGGGTTTTTGGTTTGTTCCAGCTCTTGCCGTGATTTGAAAGCACACGTCATTCGGTGTTCCCCACGGATGGCTTCACGACTTTTGAGGTTGTCATTCGGTGTTCCCTAATGATAACGGATGGCTTTATGACTTTTGAGGTTGGCATTCTGATACTTTGTCCTCTTTTACTTCTGCCATTTTAGGGCTATGTATTTGTTTCATACAATGATATTTCGACTTTTTGATCTTTCGTGTTTCATGTTAGGCATTTACGTATCTTCGGGAACAAGTCCTTTATTATTTTAGCACGTCTTTTGTAAAAAAAGATCATGCTTATGTTATCGGTTTGTCCGCCCGCTTGTAGACACGATATTTCTGCAACTAATAGTCCGATTTGAAAAATTCTTTTTGCATTGCGAAGCTTGAAATATGCGAATGATGATCCTTTATTTCGCTTTTTTTTACGATATATAATTTCGCCGCTAGAGGGCGTAAATGCAGATGATGTCGAATTCAAAAATACGTTTTATTCAACATATTTGCTTTTAAACATCCGATTGAAAAAATTCCTTTATCTTTCGATTCCATTTATGTCGAAGAGTATTTTAAATATAATTACTTTTTTCAAATTACGCATAGATTTTCCGCTAGGGGGCGTAAAAGTAAATTACATTTTTCCCGATAACTCTTCTTCTTTTTTTTTTTTTTTTTGATTGGAGGTTTAACGACCACCTTGAGCAACTCAATGGGCTATAAGCAGTCGCCCATCTCTAATTTAGGGTCCCTGGTTCCAGGGAAGGGAGAGAGCCAGTGCCGTAAGACAAACACAACATCCAAGCCTCACTGGGATTCGAACCCGGACCCCTTACGGAAAAATGAGCAAAGGCCAGCGCCTTAGACCACTGCGCCACCGGGGCGGCAACTCTTCTTCTAAAACTCCGTTTTGAAAAATGTTTTCTTCAGCGGATACAGCCCCTGATGGAAATCTTTTGCATATAATTTTAAATTTTTGGTAAAGAATACTTTGGCCACCAGGCGGTGTAAGTTTTAATTTTTGCTTCTGATGTATTTGCAATAAAATCTCAGCTTCTAAAATATCGATTGAAAAAATTCTTTCGTCGACTACTGCCAGTCACGTCAATAAACTTTTTCGGAATATTTTCTTCTTAAAATATTCTATGGTTTCCCCGCCAGGGGGAGTAGATTTATATCTTATTTAAGTCAATATCTCAACTTCTAGGAGTCCGATTTAAAAAATTCCTTCTTTCTCGGGTACTGTTTTCAGTGTGACATATTTTTCATATAATTTCAAAATTTTCAAGTAAATCAGACTTTCCTCTAGGGGCGTAAAGGTAAATTGCTTTCTCCCCTATATCTCTGCTTCTAAATCTCCGATTTGAAAAATTCTTTCTGCACCGGATACAGCTCCTGATGGGAAATCCTTTGCACATAATTTCTAATTTTTGTAAAAAATGGTTTGGCCACCAGGTGGCGTAAGCCTTAATTTCCGATTCTGGTGTATTTGCAGCGAAATATGAGCTTCTAAAATCTCGATTGAAAAAAAAAAAGTCGTTTGTTGACCGATACTACTCATGTGGACAAACCTTTTAAGAACATTTTCTTCTTGAAATAATGCATGTTTTTTACGCCAGGGGGCGTAGATGTATATCTTATTTTTGTCGATGTCTCTACTTCTAGGAGTCCGATTTGAAAATTTCCTTCTTTGTTGGATAGTGTTTCCGATGCGAAATGTTTTTCCTATAAATTCAAAATTTTCGAGTAAATCATAGACTTTCCGCTAGGGGGCACAAAGGTAAATTGCGTTTTCTGCGTTATTTCTGCTTCTAAAACTCCGATTTGAAAACTCCTTCCTGTATCGCATACAAGACCTTATGGAAAATATTTTTCACATAATTTCTAATGTTTGGTAAAGAATGGTTTGGCCACCAGGGGAGCATAAGTGTTAATTTCTGCTTCTGGTGTATTTGTAGCAAAATATGGGCTCTTGAAAACTGGACTAATTTTTTTTTCTTGGACCGATACCGCTCATACAGAAAAACATTTTGAGAATACTTTGTTCCTAAAGTAATGCATGGTTTTTCATCAGGGGACGTAAAGTCACATCTAATTGTTGTCGATATCTCTGTTTCTGAGAGCCCGATTTGAAAAATTCTTTCTGTGTTCGAGAGCGTTTCCGGTGCGAAATGTTTCTCATATAAATTCATGTTTTTCTTAACGCACATGTCTGCAACCAGAGAGCGTAAGCTCGCGATTCCCTTTACAGTAATATCTGCGGGATTAAAAACCCGATTGAAAAAGTTCTTTCTCCTGTCAGATACTATTGTTTTCCATACCGGTTCCATTGACTTTGAATAGCTTTGGTAAATTTAATTTGCGTCAGAATGGATTCAAAAGAAGTGCTTATTACACCCGAAAATTCGGTGTCATCTCTCTTGTTTCTTGCTTTGTTGGTGCCTTCCGGGGTAACCTGTGCGAGGTTTCCGGCGGCTTTGGGTGCTGCGGATTACCGTTCTCGGCGAGGTCCTGTTGGAACGATGCGAGCAGTGATATTGGCCTGATGTGGGGTTGAAGTTATTCTTGCTGTATGCCGTCTTAAGAGTCACCTCGCCGTTAAGCTTTAGAGGTTCATCGATTGGATACCTGCTGCGTCGTGCTAGAATACTTGAGAGTATTCTGCTGTTGGCGTCTTCCTGGAGGGAACATGATTCCTGAGGTGCTATACCTGAATCAACGTACTGAGCATCAGCTCAGTACGTTGATGAGACTGAGTACGTTCTAGTCGAGGAACTATACTGGGAACTTTGGATGTACTGTTGTTTTTGCTGGATGGCGTCCTGGAGGTCACCTAGCTGATAAGCCTTGGAGGTTCATCGATTGGATACCTGCTGCGTCATGCTGGAATTACGTAAGGATATTCTACTGTTGACGTCTTCCTGGAGGGAACATGATTCCTGAGGTGCTATACCTGAATTGAGACTCAGTACGTTGATGAGACTGAGTACGTTCTAGTCGAGGAACTATACTGGGAACTTTGGCTGTACCGTTGTTTTTGCTGGATGGCGTCCTGGAGGTCACCTAGCTGATAAGCCTTGGAGGTTCATCGATGGGATACCTGCTGCGTCATGCTGGAATTACGTAAGGATATTCTACTGTTGACGTCTTCCTGGAGGGAACATGATTCCTGAGGTGCTATACCTGAATTGAGACTCAGTAAGTTGATGAGACTGAGTACGTTCTAGTCGAGGAACTATACTGGGAACTTTGGCTGTACCGTTGTTTTTGCTGGATGGCGTCCTGGAGGTCACCTAGCTGATAAGCCTTGGAGGTTCATCGATGGGATACCTGCTGCGTCATGCTGGAATTACGTAAGGATATTCTACTGTTGACGTCTTCCTGGAGGGAACATAATTCCTGAGGTGCTATACCTGAATTGAGACTCAGTACGTTGATGAGACTGAGTACGTTCTAGTCGAGGAACTATACTGGGAACTTTGGCTGTACCGTTGTTTTTGCTGGATGGCGTCCTGGAGGTCACCTAGCTGATAAGCCTTGGAGGTTCATCGATTGGATACCTGCTGCGTCATGCTGGAATTACGTAAGGATATTCTACTGTTGACGTCTTCCTGGAGGGAACATGATTCCTGAGGTGCTATACCTGAATTGAGACTCAGTAAGTTGATGAGACTGAGTACGTTCTAGTCGAGGAACTATACTGGGAACTTTGGCTGTACCGTTGTTTTTGCTGGATGGCATCCTGGAGGTCACCTAGCTGATAAGCCTTGGAGGTTCATCGATGGGATACCTGCTGCGTCATGCTGGAATTACGTAAGGATATTCTACTGTTGACGTCTTCCTGGAGGGAACATAATTCCTGGGGTGCTATACCTGAATTGAGACTCAGTACGTTGATGAGACTGAGTACGTTCTAGTCGAGAAACTATACTCGGAACTTTGGCTGTACCGTTGTTTTTGGTGGATGGCGTCCTGGAGGTCACCTAGCTGATAAGCCTTGGAGGTTCATCGATGGGATATCTGCTGCGTTATGCTGACCTTACTTGAAAGGTGTTCTTCTGATTGGAACTGATTCTTGACGTATTGTGCCTGGATTATGTGCTGGTTAATTCTGTTACATGGAATTGGGATAAGAAGTTCTATGAAGAAATCTTCTGGATTGCAGTGCGTGAGTTATAATTTATTTTCATTTCAATAATCCTCAATAGTTTACTGGCAGAGTATATTGAGTATGATTAGAGAAATCTAGGGTAGGACAGCAATTAGAAAGCTGAGCATTTGTAAAAGTAAATTTTCTAGTTCTTGTTGTGTTATTCTCTTGTTGTGATAGTATGTTGCAAATTTTAAGTGCTTACCGAACTTGAGTTCGTTAGATGATTTGAGTAATTATGTGGAGTTGTGTATAAATTGTCAATAATAACTCAATAGATGGTGCATAATGTTAAGTGCTTGCTGAAATGTTCTGCAATAATGTCCTAACTTTTGCCTAAATTAACTATTGAAGTATTTCGACTTACTTTTGATTACATAAAGAGTTACAAATTGTATTTCTGTGTATGAATAATTTTTGGGTTGATTATTTGAAGAGCCTTTCTAACAACATCTTACGTCCTAGCCTGACTCGGACCCTAAAAAGACAGGTAAAAGCTGAGATATTAGCCGGGCAATAGAACCTCCTTCGGAGGGAAAGGGGTGGTGGCTAAGAGCGTTGCAACCTTAGTGAAGATTTTATAAACCACTGAAAGAAGGCTGGTGGCCTGTAGTTCCTGAGAACCACACGTCACCTTTTTATGTAGCAGGATCATTGTAGCATTATTCCAATCCTCAGGAATCTTCCCTTCATTCAGACACCTGGTAAAAACTTGCGCGGGTGTAGTTTCAATTTCTCCACTTGCTTCTTGTATAATGTCCACGGTAATTCCATCTTCTCCTGGAAGCTCTTCCCCGTTTCATGTTCTGAACTGCATATGTAACTTCTGCTGGAAGATTGGAGGGACTTTGGTACTGGTACCTGTCGTAATGTATGGATTAGATGTGAAATCCATTTAATATGCACTGCTGGTCACCCAAAATGCAACGCCAAGAAGGAAGCATCCGATTGACCTGAAATTCACAGCATGCGTCGCCCGCGAGAGGATATGCAACCGATTAGCATTGCAGGGCATATGCAAATCATGTGCGCCCGACACGCCACCGAGAAGCACTATAAGAAGGGTGCACAGAAGGCGGGGTGTAAGTAGTGGAAGTGTGTTGTGCTGCCGGATCTGTGCGTGGGAAACTTCCTGGTGCCTCGTCGCAGAATACGGCAGTCATTCCAGAACGTTTCGGAGTTCGACAGAGGACGAATAGTGGCTTATCGCGACAGCGGTTTATCATACCGAGACATCGGCGCCCATGTGGGACGATATCCAGCCACAGTGGGGCGAGTATGGATTCGGAGGGTGCATGAGGGACGGACGGACCTACGTGAGCGATTGCCGCAGCCACGGCACACCACCGAACGAAAGGACCATCATGTTGTGCTGCGGGCATTGACGGCTGTTCCCGGCGGTAAGAGAAGACGTCATTCGCTAATGTGGTGGCGTCGGTGAAACGTGTACTTATGTGTGTGTGGGAGGGGAGGGTGTAAATTTCAACAGCGCCATACAAATACTGTTCCTTTTTTATTTTTTATCTTCTTATTTTTGCGGAATATTTACTTCGGATATTATTTACACTAAATATTATAAAATTGAGGAAGCATGCATTACGGAATTTTGGAGAATACGTATTTACATGTAAAATTTTCGAAAATATGTGTTTTTGTGTAAAAATATTTATTTACCTAAAAATCCCTTTCCCAGTTATGTTTTACGTTATACTCCATAAAATCCGATACACTACATGACTTGTCGAAAAGGTGGACTCTGTGACACGAGTAAGTAATTCGGAAGTCCACAGGCAACACAGTTGAAATTGTTCAGAATTTCTTGTTGTTTTTCCCCTTTGTAGTGTCACGTATTTCCGTTGACTTTATAGCCAAGTAATCAGAATTGGAAAAATTGGAGTTCCTGTTTAATTGTCTGAGTTGGGCCTGTGTGCTTTGCCCTGCTAATCCGGTTCTGCCTCCTTCCTGTAGATTGTGCCACTCCTAATAGCCTTGATGCTGCTTTAGGTAGTTAAATCCTGAGGTTCGAACTTCTAAGAACCAGCAAATCCAATGGAAAACTGAAATTATGAACAAACTGGACGTGAGCATAGAAAGCAAGCGAATTGGGAATGACAACCTGTGCCCAATTTTCGACACTAGAAAAAATGACAAAAAATATCGGGGGTTTTTTTGTTGTTGTTTTTGTTCAGGGATTTGACGACTACCTTGAGCAACTCGATGGGCTATATGTAGTCGCCCGTACCTATTTAGGACCACTGACTCCAGGGAAGGGAGAGAGCCTGTGCTGTAAGGCAAACACAACATCCATATACTGGCTCTCCCTTCCTTGGAATCAATGACCCTAAATTAGGAACGGCCACTGCTTATTGCTCATCAAGTTGCTCGTTAGATCCCCCCCCCCAAAGGACAACAACAACAATGCCTCGTGTCTTTCTACCGACCTCGCTTCAGAACTGTATCAGTATTTGAATTGAAAACATTTTAAATACATCTATGAGTTTTTGTGATTCTCTTACGAAGTTAATCACTTGTGTAACTATTCCCATCATGTTGGAAACGTTTCGAGCAGTACAAGCCATCAGTAGTGCTGAATTAAGGTAACGGCTGTAACAGTGAACGTACATAGCAAAAGGTTGCAACTTTAACATGTAGTCTTGAGCACCTCTGAATTTGCCTGCCGTATTGAAAGCCGCATCATATTCTTGTTCTCTTAAATAAATAGAAATTAAACCAGATTCTATCAATGGATTTAGGATTGGTTTTAGCAAAAATGTCCCCTGTAAGATCAGCACTATTGACGTACTTTATAAAATCCTCAGTAGCTGTAAGTTCTTCATTGTTAAAGTATGAACGCTTATAGATAACTGTTAAACACAAATTTCATCGGTTCAGATGCACAGCCATAGAGGCGTTTACAGGGCTTGAGCCCCTCCGGGAGCGCTATTTGCGCCCCTCTTTGTTCATAAAATTGATTCATCTTAATGCTAAGTGAAGAACCCAAAATTTACCTAAATATATCTTTAAGAAACGATCAGCCTGCATTTATAAACCGTTTACAGTTTGTGCTCTTTCAAACAGTCTTTTTGTTCCCCCGAGTGTTAGTGCTTAGTGCTGTGATACCGTCAGGCAGTTGTTCTACGTAGGCAAGGTAAGAATGAAAAAAAAAAGAAAGCTGTAAAATCTACTTTCTATTCTATAAAGCATAAATGAAAGCCTCCCCATTCGCAGGAAAAGATGTTGATGCAGGTTTCAGGAAAATATGCTGATGCAGAATTCACCTGCAGGATTAATTTAAGGTTGGTGTCGTTTGTAGGGTGCTATAGTTTTTAGTTTACATCAGCAGATGAACAGTGAGGTACTGTACTTTAGTCGTTGACAATCAACATATGTGCGCCAAGAAATCGAAGTCTCATGACAACTTTGAAAATTTTGGTTATTTCGCTGAGATGGGTTACTCAGTAGTCACAGGGGGGTCACAATCGGGAGCAGCACACATAAGGTTGGTGTGAATTCTTTTTCTTGATTCTCGTGTAGCTCTCGAAAATAAACTTTTTCTGTTTCAGTTCCACATCTTTTTCATTAACAATGCATCCTCCCGAACAAAAAAAAAGGTAAACCTCAAATGAAATTACACCATACTTTCATGAGAAAAATATTTTCCTATACACGTCCTCCGGGATTTTTTTGGGTACAAGCGCATAATAAGAGTGAAAAGTAAGGAGCTAAAAATAAATTTAATGTTATATGGTTTGGTATATCTAAAATGATAAAAATATTTCAAGAACTCTAAAATTTAATCTTCGTTTTCAGTTTTAGTCATAAATTTTCCCTTAATGTTAATTATAATAATGAAGTCGACGACAATAATAATATAACTATTATTTTTATTATTAGGTAAGATCTTGATATAAATGATCCTTTGTCATGAGCTTAGCGTTAAATATGGCCTTATCCAAGGCTATAACTCTACCTTATTACAAGTACCAACCAGAACCTATTCTCGAAAATCAGAATCCCATCATGCACTGGGACAAACTATCGTAACAGACAAGACCGTTGTCCACAATCGACCTGACATTGTGATTTCAGATAAAAAAAACTGAAGTAGGCAAAACTGGTAGATGTTTCACTTACAGAGAACAAAGAACAGCATCTGAGAAAATATCGAAATATGAGAAGCTGCGAATGGAATTCCAAAAATTCTGGAAACATAGCATAGCACAAATCATACCAGTTGTCATTTCGGCAACTGCAGTAGTAACAAATACATTTTTAAAAATCTTGAGGAATTAGAATTGCCACAGGAACTGCTTCACCCAATCCAAAATGCAGTCGTTCTATAAACCTACCATATCACTAGAAAATTCCTGAATGTTCACGCTTGAAATGTATACCTCTGCCATTTACTCACCGGCCCTGGCCGAGAAAGTCGACGACAAGGGAAATAATAATAATAATAACAATGCACTATTTTTTGTTCTCTGCTACGATCGTAATCGAGCTCTCCATGTGACACACTGGCCCCTCGCCCACGAAGAATCCTGGCTGCGCGCTGCATCGGTTATTTCACTGGCAGGCACCAAGCAAAAGCCTGCCTTTTTCACAAATAATTAATCCACAATAATCAATTGTTGCATTCTGAGTTAATGAACTAATAAAAGTTGCAGTTTTGGGAAACTTGTTCAGGTGATATTTTAAATCTTTATCTCCAGCATCAACACGAAAACTCAATAATTCTCTGAAGTTTCCTTAACTCACTTCGTAATCATTACAACGTATTTTCCTTAACTCACTTCGTAATCATTACAACGTATTACTGATTCAGTATAAGTTTCATTGCGGTGACCTCGAAGCGAGTACGACACATAATAAAATCGTTTTCACAATTGGCACTAATCGCTTCCTGCTGGTTTCATTCTTTCCTTTAGGTTGTTATCTTGCTTCATTTGCACATTTCGACATCTTTCAAACATATTACAAAAGTTGTTTTGCACTTGACATTGATCACATTTTGAAAGTCGATATTTTTAATCTTGCTGCAATCGGAAATCGCATCTTCGTATTTATTGAGTGGGTTTCATTTCTAAAAGTTCCAAATGGTAGATCACTGGAGCCATCACTTGTTGTACCAAATATGGCACCATACACACTCTGCAGTAAGCACCACTGTCCTCAGCGCTGTATAACAGCCCCGAAAATATCTCTAACCATATCTTTTGAAACTTGCGATGAAGCCCACACTGATCCAGCAAAAACACAAATGCTGGGAAACTGCTGGCCACCAGCTGGCAGTGATGGGTCACTGCTGGCTGAAATCTGCCGCTCACGGCCCGGTAGTGGTCCGTTGGTGGCAGCGCTATCAGTTGGCAAGCCATTGATGGCCCTGCAGCATCGCCTTGAATTGTGGGCCTCCAAGCAAGTGCCACTAATGGCCCGTTGCTGGCAACCAATGCAACCCCAACAGCAGGTGGAAGCAACGGGACTGCGCATGAGCAGAAGCAACACTTGCTGTGTCTCTCATGGTACGTCTACGAAGATATCAGATTAAGCCGTGAAATACTAGATTACAGCCATGAAATACACCCACTCCATTCCCATGAATAACAATTCATGGAATGAAGTGGATGAATAACAAGAAACAATTTGAAACCGCTTGAAACAAATGTCCTCGAAAACCATTAAAACAACGTTTGTTGGAAAAAAAAAAAAAAAAAAAAAAAGAATTATGCGCGTACAAAATTTATTAATTATTTGAAAGAAAAAAAAGCAGCGCTATGTGGTGTACTCATCCATGAGTTGAATACACAAGACTGGGAGGAATTCGCTTCTAAAAATAACGAGAAGTAAAATAAAATATCTTTACTCTTTAAAACAAATTTAGCTTCGGACAACGGAAAGGAAAGACACAACGCTAAAAATGTAACAGAATGTGACATGAACCCGGGTAAATATATATTTATTCAACAATCTCTTTTCAAGACGACAAGGACAGTATAAAACTTTGGAAAGCGACTCTAAGTATGTACACTCCTTGAAAATGAGTGAAGTTCCCTTAAGGTAAAAAAAAAAAAAAAAACTATCGTTACGTTGAAAAAATTAATTTATGAATTATATGAAACTGACTTTTATGAAAAATACCTCGCAATATTGTAAAAATGAAAGAGAGAAGCATTCGATTACACATTGCATACGAAACAGGCAGCTTTAAGCATACTCTCGAGCGCGCCAAATTAGTCCGGTCGGTAGCGAGCTGAGCTACCGCGCCCATGGCCCTGATTCAAATCCGCTCAGATGCAAGCGGACGTTTTTCCGGTCTGTTGAGAAAATTTCCCCACCGCAGTGCGTTAATTCACAAGTTTCGTGAGGGTACAAAAAAAATTGTAGCTTTGGGAAACTGCGGTTGTCCTTGTTTGTTTTTTTATTATTATGACTACTACTGGGAAATTGGCGGACAAGTTTCGGCAAGCCACCAGTTATGTCACGTGGTTGCCTGCTGTCACTACCGGCACACTAGCGGACCACATTAGGCTAGCCATCATTTCTGGCACGTGCTTGCAGGGCCACTTGTGGCAGCTACTGCCTGTGATGGACAACTGATGGCCCTGTTGTGGCATATGAGAACTGATGGGGTGCCAACTGTTGGCCTCAACTGCTGGCCCTTCTGTTGGCCGCCCGGACATTTTATTGACGGTTCGGCAGCAGCAACATAGTGCTGGGCCATTGCTGGCAGTGCTGGCCCAGCAAGACAGTTTTTGCTGGGGAGTGGTTGCTGGAAAATCAAATTGGGCAGGAGAAATACAAGATTTCGTTGAAATTTCATACTTTTCTTCATCTGTAAGGTATAGTATTTTAGTTAAGAAATTTTAATATCTAACAGGTCAATATTAGGAAACTGATGAATGGAAATTTTTGATTTTTAATATATTCTTTCACCATCACTTAAAAAACTTACATTTTTCGGTAATGCTAACTTGTCCACTTGCGATCTCGGAAATTTTACATACTTATATTGGGGGTTGACAACGAGATAGAAAGTGATAAAGTACTCACTCTATGGCTGAAATCCACCTGATGTAAAAGATTATGAACGTCCCGGAGCCATCACTATGACGGGCATCCTTGTGGATTTTTGCTATTGATTTCGATGGAAGTGCCGTATTTTTTTCCAAACAAATGACCTCATGTTACCTTCTTAGACATCATACGACCGTATCAATAGACTGAGAATGAGCTCTGGAATAATCTAGCACAAATTTATGGGTTAAATGTATTGAAATAAATTTATTATCAACATTTTTTGTTTAATCTTGTGCTTGTAGTAAGCAGCAAGTAAATGACGGTTCAACAAGTTTGTTTGTAATTAACATGCATGTGGTATTAATACGTAAAAGTGAAAAAACGTAATGCAACTGAGAGGAAATATTTTCTTTGAAATATTTTTAAAACTTCTTCTGAAAAACAGGGCATGCTTATGTTGTTATATGTCCGTCCATCAATCCATCCAACCCTTTGAACTTTTTTATTTTTGCACCTATTACTCCGATTTAAAAACGTATTTTAGTGGTGGGAAGCCTGAAATGTGAGCGATAATCTTTGCTTTTAGTTGTTGTTGTTTTTCAATGCATAATTTTGTCGCTACATCAGGGCGTAAGTGCAGATGTTTTACTGCCACACCTTCGCTTGTAACTATCCGATTGAAAAAATTATTTCCACTTACGAAGACCATTTTTGAATAGTTTCTTTTTCAAATAATGCGCAGTTTTCTCGCTAGGTGGCGTAAAATTAAATAGTTTTTCCTCCGATATCTGTGTTCTTGAAAGTCCGATTTGACAAATTTTTTTAAGTCAGATAATATTCGTTATGAGAAAAGTTCTGCATATAATTCCTAACTTTTTCTAACGAGCAAATTTTCCACTGGGATGGGGACGGGATATTAGGGTATATTTTTCTTTCCTATATATTTGCAACAATACCTGTTTTAGATAACTTTATTGAAAAAAAATATATTTTTTTTTCTCTCAGATACCACTCACTAAGGAAAACATGGCCGCGAGTGGCCTTGTGGTCAGCGTTCGTGAATGCAGGTTCGATCGTGGGCAGGTACGAACGTTCGAAACACTAAATACCCGCCGTGCGTCGGTTGGGCACGTTAAACCGTCGGACCCCGGGTACTGCCCCCCCCCCACCCCCGGCAATAAATAAGGGCGTCTTCCTACCCCTTTCTACCTCGCTTCCGTGTCATTTTGCTATCGGGCACTCTAGCCTAAATCTCCTAGCTTCCTATTTCTCAGGGTTGTTTAAGACCTGGGATCAGACACTCCCTTCCTAAAATCCTCTACATATGATCTGATCTGATCTAAGGAAAACATTTTCCCCATACTATATGCTCATAACGATGCACAGTTTTTCCGCCAGGAGGCGAGGGTGTAAATCATATTTTCTTCTATATCTCTGCTTCGAACCGTCGAATTTGCAAAACTCTTGCTTTATCGGACAACGTTTCCGATGAGGAATGTTTTACCTATAATTTTTAATTTTTTGTAACCAACAGTTTGCGACTAGAGAGAGTATGTTCACATTTCTGTTTAAATCATATTTGCAGTAATATCTGCGCGTCTATAAACTGAATTGAAAATATTCCTTTCCGGTAGACAACCTTTTTTCCGGGTTTCGAACCTGGGCCCAACTCGGACGCATAATCCAATTCCTTAGCCTCTAGGCCAGCGGGGCGATATTATGGTTGCTAGAAGCAATGATGCGATATCAAGTAAGAAGGTCATTGCAAAACTTTTGCACACTGTGGGTTATCTCTTAAGAAATAAATTTATTTCACAACATACCTTTACAGGCCTTCGAAGTAATCTCCATGTTTCTTCATGACAGCGGCCCAACCTTCGGGTAAGTCTTGTATTCCAGACAGAACACCTCCATTGTTGAGGCGTCGGATTACTCGGGTCACCTCATTACAAACATCCTGAATCGTTTCTTGCGGAGCGTCTTTTTCAGTTTTAGAAACAAGTCATAGACTGGTGAGCTCATGTCAGGACTGTAGGGTGCGTGAGGAAGCAATTTTCATCCATACTTTTCCAGAATGTTTCTTACTCAACGGGCAACATGCGGCCTCGCGTTGTCGTGCAAAATGATGACGTCAGCTTCGAGCATGTCGGGCCTTCTTTGGCGAATCTTTATGTAGACATGCGAATCTTTTGTAGACAAGAAGCGATAGACATGTTTACTTCATATGCAACCTCTTCACATGTTTTCCGTCGATCTTCTTCCAAAGTGCTGTTGACGATAACCACAGAAGTGTCGTCCGTTGCATCTGAATTCCAGCCATTTCTTGTATCGTCTTCGATGCTTTCCCGACATTGGCAGAAACGATAAGCCCGCCGTGACATTGTGCTACGATCCACTACACTATAACCCCACACACTTCACACAAAGCTTTATGAATTTCGGTTGGGATTTTCCTCACAAAGTTTCAATTTCAATGTAGCATCGCTGGTCGCTAAGTGAGATCTGACTTGACTCACTTTCTTCCTCCATTTCTACACAGAATTTTTCGCAGTAGAAACAAATTAACCAGCAAACGTAGACACAACTACTGTAGTAGTCTGACTCATAACTGGAGCCACGTTTGGATCGATTGCATCATCCTACGGGCAACTTCTGCTCAGTGGGCAAAACTTTTGAAATGACCTACGTATATTTCGAATTCGATGGTATCTGCATTTACTCTCATAGAGGCGAAATTATGCATCGGAAAAAAGACAAAAAAAATCACCATTCTCACATTTCAAGCTTCCCAATGGAAATATAATTTTTCAAATCGGAATAATAGCTTTAGATATACTGTGTCAACAGACAGACGGACATAGTGGTAATATAGGTACGCCTGTTTTTGTTTCTTTTTTAAAACTTTCTGAGAATGATCACTGTTTTCCAAAGCAAAACAGTTATAATTATCGCTGTATTGCGTTGTATACGAGCACAACTTCTTTCCCGGAAATACTTACACAGTGTGGCAAAGAATTCTTAAGACTGGGTCTGTAAAATGAAATAGAAACAAGAAATTATAATTTGTTTTGGTTTGTTATTCAAAATAAGTCCCTCCGGCTTCATTACAGCGATTTAATAATGATTCGAATGCCTGTTCCAGTTCACTTTGCGGAATTGCCTCCAAAGCACGCGTCGAAGCTGTTTGTATGGTCGAAATATCATCAAAATAACACCCTTTTAATGTCAATTTAAGTTTTGGGAATGAAGAAAAGTCGCAGGGTGCTAAATCAGGCGAATACGGTGGATGATTCAACACACTGACGTTATTTTTCGCCAAAAATCTACGAACAAGAAGTGAGGTGTGACTGGGTGCATTATCGTGCAACAAACACCAACTGTTTTCATCCCGATATTCTGGACGAATGCGACGTATTCTGCCCATCAAACGCCTCAAAACATTTAAATAAAACTCACCAGTAATTGTTTGTTCACTTGGAACAAATTCTTTGTACGTAAATACCCTTACTATCGAAGAATGTAATGAGCGTTGTTTTGATTTTCGATGGAACTTTTCTTGTTTTATTGGCTTGTGGTGAGTTTTTTGACTCCCATTCCGCACTTTGGCGCTTTGGTTTAGGATCATATTGAAAACACTATGTTTAATCACCTGTAACAATCGATTTTAAGAAGTTTGGATCATTTTCAGCGGCTGAAATGATGTCTCTGCAATGTGCACTTCTCCTTGATTTTTGTTTATTGGTTAACGTGTGTGAAACAAATTTAGCACAGACTTACTTTTTTTTTTGCCCAAATCTTCATGCAGGATGGTTCGAATCGTTTTTTTGTTGATGTTTAAAGACTCTTCCATCATTCTTAGTGACGCACATCGAGTGTTTGTCACGAAATCACGCACTTTTTCAATAATCTCAGGTGTCCTAGATGAACTTGGTCTTCCGGTATGCTTATCATCTTCTAGCGTATCTCTTCCATCCAAAAAACGTTTGTGCCACAGGAAAACATTTGATCTACTTAAACAAAACCCACCGTAAACTTGTTTCATCATTTGGTACGTTTCCGAGGCACTTTTACCAAGTTTTGCGTTAAATTTAATAACAGCCCTTTGTTCCATCTTAATAATTCAACATGAAAAAAAATTTTACTTCTCTAATGAACGGCCGTTTCGTTTGAGTTACTTTAACAACTGCGCGGTACTTTTGGCAGAAAGCAAGCAGATGGTCACGGTTTATGACGCATTCGGGATTACACTGGTGGCGCCACCGCAGGCTGAAATCTAGCGCCAGTCTTAAAAATTCTTTGACCCACTGTGTATATTCAATTTTAAACGTATTTGCTCTTCAAGTTTATGACACATGTTTTAGGCATTTTTGTAGGTTAAACTGATGCAAATGTTTAATGTTTACGTTAGTTTTCACATTGGTACAGATCTTTCTCAGACTTCCGGTTTTCCGTTTCCGCCAGTTATAGCGATGACCGCTACTCTTTCAATTTTGTTCAAACATGGCGACTTCTCAAGCACTCTACCTGTTTCTATAGTATCTAGTTGAGGATTAATCTTCTCCTACTCCAGTTTTTTTTTTTTTTTTTTTTTTTTTTTTTGTTGTGGACTGTCCGTGTTTATCAGACTTTTCACTCTTTTGTGGAGCTCCCTGATATAAAGTTTAACCACGGTGCTTAACAAAAGAAAATATGGGGAAGACACTTTCGTAATAACGTGTGCTGACAGGGCGATGCACAAAGAACGAATTCACCACAAAATAATGTGAGTTTAGTTGAGGAAAATTCAAATTTCTCCTTGGAAGAGACTGTCACCTACCAGTATCTCAGTATCGTTTTTTTTTTTTTTAGATTGGAGGATTGGATTGGAGATTTAACGACCACCGTGAGCAACTCAATGGGCTATGAGCAGTCGCCCGTCCCTAATTTAGGGTCACTGGTTCCAGGGAAGGGAGAGAGCCAGTGCCGAAAGACAAACACAACACCCATGCCTCACCGGGATTCGAACCCGGACCCCTTCAGACGAATGATCAGAGGTCATCGCTTAGACCACTATGCCACCGGGGCGGCTTAGATTGGAGGTTTAACGACCACCGTGAGCAACTGAATGGGCTATAAGCAGTCGCCCGTCCCTAATTTAGGGTCACTGGTTCCAGGGAAGGGAGAGAACCAGTGCCGTAAGACAAACACAACATCCATGCCTCACCGGGATTCGAACCCGGACCCCTACGGACGAGTGATCAGAGGCCATCGCTTAGACCACTGCGCCACTGGGGCGGCTCTCTCAGTATCTTGAAACGGGACAGACAGAAGGTACTCGTACTCTTCACACCATGGCTTCGCTGTGGGCGGGGTGACCAGATGACTTTACGGAATGGGAGGGCATTTTCATTAAAAAAGGAGGACCTTTCGAGAAAAAGGAGGACACAGTGAATTTGTACAAAAACCGCGCAACGTTCAACCAGGCACCCCCTCCCCTCTTTAGAGAAAGACAATCCCAAGTTTTAAGCTGATGATAGAATGTAACAAAGGAACATAAAATAACAAACATTCAAAAGTGTTATGCACTATTAAACGGGTTTAACATCATTTAACTATAAAAAAATAAGAATTTTTTTACGTTCTCAGTTCGACTTGCATAACGTAATACGTAAGAGGGGCACCTTGCGGCACTCCCTGCCCTGCTCGCCCCACCCTTGCGACGGCTCTGGCTATAAGCAGTCGCCCGTCCCTAATGTAGGGCAACTGACTCCAGGGAAGGGAGAGAGCCAGTGCCGTAAGACAAACACCACGTTCCTGACTCACCGGAATTCGAACACGGATCCATCGCGGACGAATGATCAGAAGCCATCACTTAGACCACTACACCACCGGAACGTCGTTGTCTCATTTTGCATGCAAACAGTATATCACACCCCATTGCTTTGGGTATGCAATAATCTGTGATTTGAAAGATACTTTTTAAGAGTACCTAGCTACTGCTCCAATTGAGGAGCTTGCAGCAAAAGAGGGGCAGCTCCCTTTTCGACATTTTGTGGGAAATAAGAAAAAATTGTTTATAAAAAATTCAGCTTAACTGAGGTTGGCAAAAAATTCCCCACTGTAAAGATAACATAGTCTCTAATAAATACATATATTTTCTGAATGTTTTGTACCTAAAATGAATATGGGATAAATATAAAAATATTGGAACTGCCCCCTTTTTGCATCAAATGTCATAAATTTCATTAAATTTCGCATTTAGTAAAAGATAGAAAAACTAAAAAATATTAATAAAATGTGTTTAATAACCATTAAACAACATTACAAATCTCTTTGTTAATAAGCAAATAAAATATTACAATTTTATTCATCAGCCTGCATCGTATTTGCAGCAAACGGTGATGGGTGAAGCTCCCAAAATATTATTATCTCACTTATTTATTATCGGATCTTTCTGGTTCTTGCACCAATCGATCCGGTATATTTTTCTTAGATTAGTAAACATGTTAAGTAAAAATTGACCAAAAATGGAGCTGGCCCCCTTTTGCAGCAAACTCGTCCTCTTTTACATTCATGAAAAAGTAGTTTGCTTTAGGTATAACTATTTTTTAAGTATTTAGCGACATAAATTTTTGTAAAAAGTAGCTACTTTCACTAATTTTAGCTACGTTTTAAAGTTTAGGGTTATAAGTGTAAATTCTAAGGATCATTTTTATATGTACGTTCTTACATACAGAAGTTGGACAGAACAATGTGAATACCACCCTCAAAAACGTGAGTTTTAACGCGGCTGCATACGTCGCAATACGCAAAGGTATCCACCACTTTTTTGGTTGTAATAGCTTTGTTTAGAACCTCAAGGTCCTGTTTAAGTGCATTTAAAGTGTCTTGTTACAAAATTTCTTTTAGGGTAATGACGAAATGAGCGACCTAACGGACTTCGAAAGAAGGCTAATTGTTGGTGGCCGGCTACTTGGTACCTCCGTGACAACAGCCGCTGGGGTAGCATCGAGAGCTACGGTGTCTAGCGTCATGACAGCATACCGTGTTCTTGGCAAAACCTCGTCTGCGAAACACAAGAGCGGCCGGAAAACGACCCTGACTGATAGAGACAGGAGAGTATTAAAGAGGATTGTTACCCGTAATAAGAAGACCACGGCGCCGAAAATTAGTGCGGAGATCAATCTGCATCTCCGGAGCCCCCAGTATCAACGAAAACAGTGCGCAGGGAACTGCATAAACAAGATATTCATGGCAGAGCTGCTATTGCAAAACCTTTGGTGACCCGGATGAATGCACAACGGCGACGACAGTGGTTCCGGGAGCATACAACGTGGACTGTCGATGCAGGGAAGCGTGTAATGGGGTCGAATGAATCCACATTCACACTATTCCCCACCGCAGGACGTGTTTACGTGTGGAGAACACCGTCAGAAAATTACAACTTAGACTGTCTGCTCCGAACAGTGCAGCATGGTGGTGGTTCTGTCATGCTCTGGGCTATATATCGTGGTTTTCAGGAGGTTCCTTGATCAACTTTAAAGGACGGATGGCTGGCAGAGCGTACGAAACCATTTTGGCTGACCAAGTCCATTCAATGGCTCAAGCATTGTTTCCTGCAGGCGATGCCATCCATCAAGAAAACAACACCCCAATCCACAGACCTCGAAATGTCCAATCATGGTTTGAGGAACACGAGGACGAGCTTTCACACCTTCCTTGCCTCCCCAATCACCAGAATTAAACATCATCAAGCCACTGTGGTCTGTGTTGGAAAACAGAGTAAGATCCGTTGTCCTCCGCTTCCATCTCTCAAGGACCTGTAGCAGTTTCTGCGTGAAGAATGGTGTAACATCCCCCTAACCACCATCCAGGATTTGTATGCGTCCAATCCAAGAACGATTCAGGCGGTTTTGAATGCCAAAGGTGGTCCCACACCCAATTAGGTACCTAAAACCTTCTTTTCTTAGGTGTTCCCATTATCCTGTCCAGCCTTAAATATCATTCAGAGAAAATGTCGTGGCAAATTGCACAACAATTTATCTTTGTATTTACTTCTTAGTTCTAATTATTATATACAATATTGGCTGATGACTACGTGCTATGCTGTAGCACGCGAAAAATTTTGAATTGCTATTTGCATTAAAACGATACGAATCGCAATTCAAAATTTTCGCGATGATTTGCTGCCAGCACAAAATCTTAATTTTAAGGGTTCCGTAGTCAAAGATAGCTTCTGTTCGCCGATCGGTCTTTCGTGCTACATGTCGATCATCACAGCCATACAGTGTGACTGCTCCTGCAGTTCTTGCGCTGCACCCCCGTGGAGCTTCTCAAGCAGTCTACAAGGACTTCAACCTGCTGAACTCCTCTGAGTTGGTAAACCAGCAACAAACTACGAAGAGATCCCTTTCTTCTCTTTCTCCTATTGCAACTGGGGGCAGTGCAAAGTTACGGCGACTGCTTAGAGTCCACTGAGTTGCTCACGATGGTCGTTAAACCCCCAATAAAAAAAACTTGAGTAACCTGATGACTTTACCTGCACCGTCCAAATGCAGACTTCGCAGGGATACAAGGAACTCTCTCAAAAATAAAATAGTGAAGGCGTTGCGAAAGAAGTCCGACCAGGATCCTGCAGTCCTTAACCCGGACACGATCAGTCCGGCGACCAGCACAGATCTGCCGCTCCCACGGGACCTACACTTCCCACCCCCTTGCCATAGCCCGTATATGTGACATGATGATGGGCAGGGGCTTTAAACTTTGCGTCTGGCATGGAGATTTTATTCGCCAGCGCTAGTTTATGTGGGGCCTGAGCCCTTTATTAGATCCTGGCTAAAGAAATAAAGCATGCACTTACACTGAAGAGCAATTGAATTAGATACAGCTGGCGTTATGCAAATGTGGCGCTGTGGGCGGCCCTGTAAACGGAAACGACATGATGTATGCAGCGATCGGACAATATAAAGAGCGATACGACAGGAATCAGTAAGAGTCAGACGCAGTATGGGTAAAACGAAGGATCTGGGCAAATTTGATCGTGGGCAAATTGTCGGTGCCCGACGAAGGAGTCACTCCATCTCGGAAGTCGTGCAGGCACTGGGATTTTCACGAGCCACTGTGTCACGGGTGCACCGTGAGTACATCGAATCCGGTAAAACCATCCCTGCAAGGGCCAACTGCCGTGGACAACAGCGTGGAGATGAGCGGGGTCATCGCCGGCTAGCTCGCATTGTAACAGCGGATAGACGGGCCACAGTGAAAGAAATATCTCGGCAATTTAACGCTGGTGCACAAAAACGTGTAAGCAGCCACACCATCCAGAACCATCTCCTCGCTATAGGGTACAGAAGCCATCGTCCTACGAGGGTACCTCTGCTGACCGCACATCACAGGGTGCAAAGATTAGCATGGGCGCAGGAACATCGCCGTTGGACCCTAGACATGTGGGAAAATGCTGCCTGAACTGATGATTCGAGGTTCACGTTGGTACATGCGGATAGCAGGATACGAGTACGGCGCAAACCACATGAAGCGATGGATTCTTCTTTCCAGCAGGGTACTCTTCAAACTGGTGGGGGTGGCATTCTCGTCTGCGGTCTGTTTATGTGGACTGAAATGGGACCCCTGGTACGTGTGACATCGTCCCTTACAGGCCAACGTTACCGGGATATCCTGGACGACCATTTGCTCTCGTTTGTGAGTCTTCAACATCCCACTGGGAACCTCATCCTGCAACAAGACAATGTACCGTGCCATCGCTCCCGAATTGTCTCCGAATGGTTTGATGAACATTCCACCGACGTGACCTCGCTTCCTTGGCCAGCTAGATCACCTGACCTCAATCCCATCGAGCACATCTGTGATGCCATCGAGAGGCATGCTCGAGGCTCTGATCCCTCTCCATCATATCTTCGTGAACTGTGGGAGCTTGTTCAGTGGTCGTGGATCCGTATGGCTTCCCAACGCTTCCGGTGTCTTGTCGAGTCCATGCCGAGACGAATCGCCGCCGTCATCAGGGCGAAAGGTGCTGCTACACGTTACTAGACAGGTATCTCTAATTCAATTGGTCTTCAGTGTACATTCTTGTCTCCAATGCGGCTCTTATGGCCGTGGGATCTTAGATGAAGGAATCGGATCAGTCGCCCTAGATTGGCCCGACTCTAGTCCCAGATGAGGCATAGATGGTATGTTTGTCTGATAGCGCTGGATTTCTTCCTTCCACGGAACCTGTGGCACTAAATTACGGACGTGCCACTGCTTATTGCCGGGACCGGATGGAACTTTTGCGGGGCTCAGGAAGAAATTTCATTTCGGTCCCTAGAAAATACATCTCATATTTTAAGTCGTTGTATGGAAAATGTCGTCCGTAAAGAACACACACGAAAACTATCATGAAGCAAAAATAATTATCTGAAAAAAGTGTTTGCTTTAAGGTGGATCTGCCTAAAATCATTCGCTTGTATTTCCAATGGGCAAACTTCTGTAGCTATTTTCTTCACAATTAATGCGTTCCCAAGGATGAAAATTTGAACATTGATAAAAATATCTACATAGTATAGCCTAGTATACTTAATATTTTCTAAAATGAAGCCATAATTAAGCAATTCAACACTTGTTTGTCTACTGATGTCATCAATGTACATGTCGCACCATCTATTTTCTGGTCTCAACACCACCAAAGGAAAAGTTATTGATTTTAATATAATTATGGTTAAGGTTCAGAAAATATTAAGCACACTAGGCTATAATATGAAGTTGTCTTTATATTTTCATCCTCGGGAACGCAATAATTATGAAGAAAATGACTACAGAAGTTTACCCATTGTAAATGTACAAGGCAAAGAATTTAGGTGGGTACACCTTAAGCTTAAGAAAAAGACCTTAATATGGATTGAAAATTCAGAGGAAAAGAGAGAGAGAGTAAAAAGAGTCAAAATCTGCTATTTTCTTTCCGGGGAGAGTAAGGTGAACAAATTTTTTGAGAACGAAATTGAGGACAAAACGACACGTTGTCCACAATTTCAATGTAAAATTGAGGTCAATTTAGTTTCAAAATGAGGAAAACACGATGACTATGAAGGATGCTTTTGTGTGAAATAAGTATAAAATAGTAATAAAATACTATCATGCACGATATTACTTCTGATAAATTTTAAATGTTACTCATAGGGGCAGCATGTACAAACGAAGCTGCATTTTAGCCGCCCCGGTGGCGCAGTGGTCTAAGGCGCTGGCCTCTGATCATTCGTCCGTGAGGGGTCCGGGTTCGAATCCCGGTGAGGCATGGATGTTGTGTTTGTCTTACGGCACTGGCTCTCTCCCTTCCCTGGAACCAGTGACCCTAAATTAGGGACGGGCGACTGCTTATAGCCCATTGAGTTGCTCACGGTGGTCGTTAAACCTCCAATCAAAAAAAAAAAAAAAAAGCTGCATTTTAATTTTGTACTGAAACTTCATTGTGATTGTGTACAAGAAAAAATATCTGAAGCCAGAAACTTACTATACACTGAGCGGACATGAATCATGGGATATGCAGAGTTTCAGACTGAACTGTTTCTCGAATCTCTCTGTAGATGGCAGCAGCGCGGCGGAGAGAATGGAGCGGAGGCAGGTAGCAAGATGAAACATGAAAGATGTGTGTCGTTGAAAATATGTCTTAGAATAATAGAATTATGTGTTTGTGGTCGCGTTTGTAATTAAATAGTTAGCTACAAGAAATGGTGTTTGTGTTTCCTGTTGTGCACCACTGGATTATTTGTTAACAGAAGAACGTTTTAAGCAGGATTACAAGCTACGACCTTTAGGATTACCTGTTCCTCGAACAGATGCCAAGGTAAGTGATCTTGCCGTAAGCGGATAGCTTCGCGCTGTGACGAAGAAGACAAGATGGATGCTCGATTCCGCGAGCGTTTGCCTGGTGTGCGTAACAGTTAGGCACGTACCGTCAGACCATTGATCAAGTTAGTGGGGAGGGATTAATTTTTTCCCTATAGGATACCTGTATGTTATCTCTATGAGAAGGAATATTCTAGGTCCAATAATTTCACTTGAAGAAACAGTTTAATGAAAAAATATACTCAACAAGAGTTGTATAACAACTCTGAATGGAATTTATTAATACTAACTGCAACCAAATTTAGCATAAGTTTCTTATTTAATTGCAAGAAAGTGGATGGCCATATCGGTCGTGCAGTGTTCTAAGTGCTCGCTTCTGAGCATTCGTCCGAGATGGGTCTGGGTTCTAATCCCAGTGAAGCATGGATGTTATGTTTGGCATTGACTCTCTCCCTTCCCTGGAACCACTGGACATAAATTAGGGACGGGCGACTGCTTCTGTTTACTGATAATGTGCACAGCTTCACTTCATTACGCATGTAAAATCATCCCAGTGACATTGCTTTTACGCTCCTAATGTTTGGCCGCGTCTGTCAATGATGCAAATATACACAACAGCAAGTGTTTACATGCTGTAAAGATTTAGGTACATCGAGTGTTTAGGTCAAGGAGGTTAGAAGAAGAGGATGTGAAAGGACCCGTTTTGAGTGAAGCCAAAACAGATCAGCAGTTCCGATCCTCTCTCTGAAGTGGTGGGAGTCTGTGGAGTTCGGAAACGTGACGTCACACTCTGTGTCTGAAGCAGTTTCGCTTAGCACATGCAAACAAGGAATATTTTGGACTTCGTATTTCTCAAGATTAGAGTTTTGGTACCATTTTAAACATGGTTGCTTGAACATGGACAGTATGCAAGTAATCATGTGCAGCATATACTTCCGCTCAAAAATCATTATTTTGTTAAATTTTTTAAAGAAATACCAACACATATTTTTCGATTTTTTCTGTAATTTTTTAATTATGATAATGAATATTTCAGCCTCAATTTTTTTCATGACTTTATGGGTAGAGTAAGGGTCCGAAAAAACCGTTCAAACTCGCGATTTCCCCATAGAGATATACAGGAGATTCTCGGATTGGGCGCATTGGCGTAGTCAACTGATAAAAAGTGGCGCTACGTCAGAAGCACAGGAAAAGGCGCTGTTGCCAGCGCCTGCTTCTTCTAACCTCCTTGGTTTAGGTACACGCAATAACCTCCTTGGGTACACCTTTCAGTGGGGAATTTCATACATTTCGGGGAAATTTACTTCACGTAAATCAAAAAGATGGCAACAATAGCTGAGGTAAACAAACTGTAACATGGCGAGCGAGGAAGGTACGTCAGATGTTGGGTCAAGTAATCAAAATATACCACAGTTTAAAAAGAAAAAGCGGAAAGCTTTTCGAATGAAAAGAGAAAGCTCTGATAGTGAAGATGAAGTGGACAAAGAAATAGTTAGGTAACACTGAGTTTTTCTTAAATCAAGTGTCTTCGTAAAAATTCTAATCATTGTTATGAGTAATTCACTTCACTTATGGTTGCTACTCTATGTAGTTTGAGAAGTACTCAGCGGTAGAAATATTTAAGATAAATTACAACTAACCAAAAAAGCGTTCCACCAGCCAACAAAATGTGCATTTTCGAGGTCCCATGTGTGATTATGTCGGGAAGGGGTGTTAGGAAGGATTGTAGTTAAATATTATTTAGTGACCTACAAGTGCTAAATCACAGTATTCGGTAAAACAAGTTTTTTAGTTTTAAATATGCGGGCTTAAAAATTTACTCATAATTGAAATTATTTGTATGTACGCTTTCGTGCTTTAGAGATAAGTGCAATGATGCGCCTGTTATAAGACAGTAGATTCGTTTGCTAACATGTCAAGTAAGAAGCAAGTTAAATTTAAGTTAACGGGCTAACAGCTGTCCCTGTTTCCGTGTGGTATGAGACGCCAGTTTGTGACCATTCATCTGAAAGCGACTTGGTTCGAGTCTATGATGAGGCGTGCCATTCTTAGGGAACCATTGGCCCTAAATTAGAGATGGGTAATTCATATTCCCCAGAGTTGTTCACAGCAGTGGGGCAGTCCTGAGAAAAGAAGTGGCCTGGAACCCTGAAGACCGGCTCTGGTGTCATGGAATCCAGCGCAGGTATGTCGGGGGGGGGGGTAAACCTTTTAAATCTAATATAGGACTATATATATATATATATACCTTTGCAGTCTTTTACATCCAGTCAGGCTCTGTGAACTACTGCCAAAATATGGGGGGAGAGTGAGTGAGTTGGAGCAGTGGGTCAACTGCAAATTGAAATTTCAAAAACTTTGCAATCTCTCTACTATCAGAAATGCAGAAGTGACTTTGATCAATAGTAATCCCTTGTCTTTGTGATTGATTACTTTTTTGTGTGGACTGTCTGGTACCCACTTTGCTGACTTTTTCTGAGGTGATTTATACATTAATATTATTAATAACATCTATGAAAATGCAAGTGCAAAGATTCGGCTGTTTGAAAATACAACACACATAAAAATTGGAAAGGGAGTGACACAAGGTGACACCATATCTCCGAAGCTCTTTAATGCCACATTGGAAAATGTCTTTCAATCACTGAGCTGGGAAAACAAAGGGTTAAAGATTAATGGAGATTATCTAATCATTTTTGCAACTACCCCATCAGAGCTGCAGAGTATGATCCAGGAACTTGCTGACAAGAGTAAAGAAGTGGGATTGAAAATGAACTTTCAGAAGACAAAAGTGATGTTCAATGCTTTTATAAGAAATGAAGATTTATTGATTGATGGAGAAAAGCTGGAGGTAACAGACACGTATGTTTATCTTGGACAAAAAAGTTCGTAAGTTGGAAGCTTTCGACCTTATCTTAGGTCTTCATCACGCCAATTTAGGACTAAGATTGTTGCCAGATTCTACAATTGAATTTTTTTTATTTTTGTTGCCAAAACTTAGAATTGATCTCCAGATCATCGGAATGTAGAGAGGAGATTCGGAATTGCAAGTCATTGAGTTGAAAATAATTTCCAGGCTTTCACGGTAACGGAGGGCAAAACGATTGTCAAAAGAAGCAATTCGTTTTGCTTCGTTCCAGTGGGGAACTGCAGAAGTGTCTTCCATTGTCAAAATAGACAAGGCAGTATTAGGATTGGCTTTTGAAACATCTTTTTTATGTTCTAAAATTCTATGGTTAATGCTCCTGTATGTGCTTCCAATGTATAAGTTATCCCCAGTAGAAGAAGAGATAGGAATGCAGTAAACTCCTGGGAGGTTCAGGCTTTCAACTTTGTCCCTATCCCTTTGTAGAAGTTTCAAGATGTTTGGGGTAGATTTAATGGCAAGATGGTAACCAAAACTTCTAAAAAGAATCTGCAACTTATAAGCATAGGAAGGATGGCAAGGAACAGAACCACAGAATTTCAGGTTTTCTTTCTTTTGAGGTAGAAGGCATTCAATTTTCGAATGGTTTTCATATTTCTTTATGAGGGAGTTGACTGTAAGAGCAGGGAAACCATGAGCGAGGGCTATTGTAGAAATTTTGAAGAGTTCTTCTTGAAGAGAAAGTTGGTTGTTGCAAATGATATGAGCCCTGTGGATGTATGACTTCAATGCTGCAAGCTTGTAGAGATGCAGAGCGAAAGATTTGTAGGGAATGATGTTAGTGGCCGCAGAAGGTTTACGATAGACGGAACGAGTAATGGAGAGATCAGCGTTTCTGCAGATAGATATATCCAGGAAATCAATTTTGTGGTTTACTTCCTTAGATCATCATCATCATCATCATCATTGTCAACCATTATCAATCCACTGCTGGACGAAGGTCTCCCCAAGTTTCCTCCACAACGGTCTGTCTTGTGCCAGTCTCCTCCATGTCACCCCTGCATACTTTCGAATTTCATCCACCCATCTCCCATGTGGTCTTCTTCTGGGTCTTTTCTTGTCCCTTGGAATCCAATCTAAAATTTCGGCTGTCCATCGATGATCTGTCCTTCTGGCAGTATGTCCAGCCCATTGCCATTTCAGGGATTTAACTCTGATCATGATGTCTTCCACTCTAGTCATTTTTCGGATCCACGAGTTCCTCTTCTTATCTCTCCTGGTTACACCAAGCATGCACCTCTCCATGCTTCTTTGAGTTGTCTGCAGCCTTTGTATGTCTCTTTTAGTTAAGGTCCACGTCTCTGCACCATACGTAAGCACTGGAAGGATGCATTGATCAAACACTTTTCTTTTAAGACATAATGGCATATTGCTCTTGAAAATTATGCTGTTTCTTCCAAAAGCTCTCCAGGCAAGTTTTGTACGCCGATTAATTTCTTCATCAATGTGACCCTCACTTGATATCTGCTGTCCAAGATAAACGTACGTGTCTGTTATCTCCAGCTTTTCTGTATCAATCGATAAATCTTCATTTCTTGTAAGAAAGCATTGAACATCACTTTTGTCTTCTGAAAGTTCATTTTTAATCCCACTTCTTTACTCTTGTCAGCAAGTTCCTGGATCATACTCTGCAGCTCTGATGGGGTAGTTGCAAAAATGACTACGTCATCAGCAAAACGAAGGTGGGTTAGATAATCTCCATTAATCTTTATCCCCTTGTTTTCCCAGCTCAGCGACTGAAAACACCCTCCCAATGTGGCATTAAAGAGCTTCGGAGATATGGTGTCACCTTGTCTGACTCCCTTTCCAATTTTTACGTGTGTTGTATTTTCAAACAGCCTAATCTTTGCACTTGCATTTTCATAGATGTTATTAATAATATTAATGTATGCATCTTCAATACCGCAGGTTTTCAGAGCCATTGTAACTGCTGATGGTTTCACCGAATCAAAGGCTTTTTCATAATCGATAAAAGCCATGCACAATGGAAGTTCATATTCCCTCGCTCTTTCAATTAGTTCTCTCAGCACGTGGATATGATCTATTGTGCTGTAGCCACTCCTGAATCCAGCTTGTTCTCTCGGTTGAGCCATGTCCAGTGTTACCTTCAAGCGGTGTGAAAGAACTTTAGTGAAGATTTTATAAACTACTGATAGGAGGCTGATAGGTCTGTAGTTTCCGAGATCCTCAATGTCACCTTTCTTATGTAGCAGGATCATTGTAGCGGTGTTCCAATCCTCAGGAATCTTTCCTTCATTAAGGCATCGAGTGAAAATTTGGGCGAGTACTGTTTCGATTTCTCCACTTGCTTCTTGTATGATGTCTACAGTAATTCCATCTTCTCCTGGAGCTTTTCCTCGCTTCATGTTCTTGATTGCATGTGCAACTTCTGCTGGAAGGACTGGAGGAACTCTCGTACTGGTATCTTTCATGATGTCTGGAGTGCATATATCATCCCTTTCATATAATTAGGAGTAGAAATCTTTCACTCTTGTCAAAATTTCGCCTCTATTTCTTGTTACAGAACCATCTTCTTTTCTCAGTGCCATAATCTGTTTTCTTCCCTTACTGAGATGTCCCTTTGCTATCTTTAGGCTTTGGTTGTTTTCAATTGCTTTCCTCACTAGTTCACAGTTGAATTTCCTTACGTCTTCAGTGATACTTTTTCTTACTGTCTTGCATAGCTCTATATATTCCACTTTGGAAGTCACATCTTCTTTAGTTGTCCTCATCTCTCTTCTTTTTTGCATCAACATTTTGGTTTTTCCTGATAATTTGTTCACATGCAACTTGTTCTTAGACCCAGCTAATTTTGTTGCTGTTTCCATAAGAGCTTTGGTTACTTTTCTGTTAACTTCAGAGATGTCCACTTCTTCCGATGTTAGGCCTTCTAAAGCAGAGAACCTGTTCTTCAGTTCTAACTTGAAGGTATTATGGTGTTTTTTGAGGTTGGTTATGTCAGTAGATTTTGTTTGTCTTATGAGCTTGCCACGTTCAAGTTTAGCGTTGAGGTGCATCTTACATCTCACCACTCTATGGTCACTACCTGTGTTGAACTTGTTTAGCACACTGCAGTCTTCTATGACGAATTTTTTGTTACACATAATAAAATCAATTTCATTTGTCATCCCATTTAAATGTCTCCATGTCCATTTCCTGTGTGGCTTTTTCTTGAAGAAGGAGTTCAAGATGAAAAACCCTTCTGCCTCTGCAAACTCAACGAGAGTATTTCCACGCTGGTTTCTGTTGCCGTGACCGAATTTACCTACTGAAGTTTCATTCTGTTGCCGTTGCCCTATTTTTGCATTGAAATCTCCCATAATTATTTTCAAGTGCTGCTTACCTTTATTATTTAGATGACAAATTTCCTCATAAAATTCTTCAATTTCTTCTTCAGGATGACTTGTGGTGGGTGCATAAGTTTGAATAATCTGAGCCTGGTATCTTTTCGAGAGTTGGATAACAAGTCGTGCAGCTCTGTCAGAGGAACTTTCAACTTCTACAACTTTATCCTTCAGTTTCTTGTTTATTATAAATCCAACACCACTAGTTCTTCCAGTATCTGTCCCACGATAGTAGAAGAGATGTCCACTTTTCAGTTCGATGAGATCTTCTCCTTTTCTCCTTACCTCACTTAGCCCCACGATGTCCCACTTGATCCTTTGTAATTCCTCTTCCAATTCAAGAAGCCTTGAATCAGAAGATACTTAGATATAGTGAGATTAATGGAAGGAAATTTTTTTGTAATGGAGTTTATCAGTGTCTGTAGTTCAGACTCGGTATGTGGCCCGCTAATGAAAATGTCGTCTACATATCTTAACCATAGGGAAATTTGAAAAGGGTGTTGAGGAATGATGGAAACTTCAATATGTTGCATGTAGATTTCTGCAAGCAGAGGGGAAAGTGGTGAGCCCATGGAGAGACCAGATTGTTGCCTATACACAATTTTGTTGAAAACAAAACAACTGTGTTGATGAATAGTGTGGAAACAATCGTAAAGATCTTTGATTAGAGTACTGGGGGTTCAAAATGAAGAATCAATTTCTTCATGAGGAGCATGTAGGACTCAAAATATAGTACAGAGGGAAACAAAGATTCTACATCAAGAGTATACAGATTAACACTAGGAGAAAAGGAATTAGGAAGTTTGTGGATGAAGTTTGAAGTAGAGACAACAGTATGAGGATGGTTGGCTGCCAGGGATTTGCATTTGAGGACCAATGAAAGCTCTTTAATGCGACATTGGAAAATGTCTTTCAATCACTGAACTGGGAAAACAAAGGGATAAAGATTAATGGAGATTATCTAACCCACCTTCGTTTTGCTGATGACGTAGTCATTTTTGCAACTACCCCATCAGAGCTGCAGAGTATGATCCAGGAACTTGCTGACAAGAGTAAAGAAGTGGGATTATTTTTGCAACTACCCCATCAGAGCTGCAGAGTATGATCCAGGAACTTGCTGACAAGAGTAAAGAAGTGGGATTAAAAATGAACTTTTAGAAGACAAAAGTGATGCTCAATGCTTTTTTAAGAAATGAAGATTTATCAATTGATGGAGAAAAGCTGGCGATAACAGACAGGTGCGTTTATCTTGGACAGCAGATATCAAGTGAGGGTCACATTGATGAAGAAATTAATCGGCGTACAAAACTTGCCTGGAGAGCTTTTGGAAGAAACAGCATAATTTTCAAGAGCAATATGTCATTATGTCTTAAAAGAAAAGTGTTTGATCAATGCATCCTTCCAGTGCTTACGTATGGTGCAGAGACGTGGACCTTAACTAAAAGAGACATACAAAGGCTGCAGACAACTCAAAGAAGCATAGAGAGGTGCATGCTTGGTGTAACCAGGAGAGATAAGAAGAGGAACTCATGGATCCGAAAAAAGACAAGAGTGGAAGACTTCATGATTAGAGTTAAATCCCTGAAATGGCAATGGGCTGGGCATACTGCCAGAAGAACAGACCATCGATGGAAAGCCGAAATTTTAGATTGGATTCCAAGGGACAGGAAAAGACCCAGAAGAAGACCACGTGGGAGATGGGTGGATAAAATTCGAAAGTATGCGGGAGTGACATGGAGGAGACTGGCACAAGACAGACCGTTGTGGAAGAAACTTGGGGAGACCTTCGTCCATCAGTGGATTGATAATGGTTGACAATGATGATGATATATATGTACACATACACACCTGGTGATATTCTAATGACACAAAATATCAATTGGAGTGTAGGTTCTTAGAAAGTTCTTTTATTTTTTCCACAGAAAAGGGTATGAATCCTGCATCTGCCTCGTTTAACTAGTGCTGACTATTCCTGAACCATGGCATAGGATGGAAAGGAATACCCATAGACTGACCATATGATTATGAATAATGTCAGGCATTGTTCCATCTTTCATAAAAAATTTCTGTCATCCCATATCACACCACATTTCACACAACGTTTTCATGCCATTATTGATGCGCATGACAAAGCAACTTGCTGAACTCCCACAACTGTTGATATCTAGTGGCTGCCTCATCATTTTATACTCTCAAAGGTGATGCAATACTGAGAAGCACTGTGAGCATCAATGCACTATTGCATTGTACTTGGCCACAGAACTTACTGATTTCACATGATACTTATTATAAAAGTAGTTGGTATATAAGTGTGAAACTAAATTTTGACATGCTATTTCATTTCAGCAGAAAGTGGCTCAGAATTGTTGTCATTTTTATAACTGTATGATTGATTTCTAGCCAGGATTGTTACTAAACTATTAAATTTTTCAGTTCTGTCCTGGAAGATGCTAAAGAACTAAGAAAATTAAGAAAAAGACCTAATGGAGTCAGGTAAGTTACGTGTTTAAATGAGTGAGGTTTTGTCATTTAAGGTTTATTGTGAGGCTATAAAATGATAAACTTGCTAATGGTTAAGAAAAAGAAAACTAACTTGACAGTTAAATACATGATGATGTGTTGTGTTTTGGTGATTTGTGTGACTTTTAATTCATTCTTGGCCATGAATTTATTGTCTAGTATTGTAAGAATTCTATTATTGAAAAGTTATTTATGACTTCAGATTAATAAATAGAAGTGATCAGGATTTTGGAAGAATTAAATAATTAACCATATTGGATCTTTCTTGTAAGGCTTTATTTCCTTTACACCATTGGTACAGTTATATACCAGTTTGGTTGTGTGTATGTTTTTCTCATTTGTGCAGATAAACTGCTTCTAAGTGAAGAGGTTTCTAGTAAGGTTGGCAGTTGAGTATGTCTTGGAAGAAAGAATGGGGTGGAGGCACTAAGATGTCTAATTCCTGAAGTCTGTTTTCCTGGTGACCTTGGAGCACTAGGTTTTTGGCCATACCCCCTACAAGCCCAAAAGGAGTCCAACAGCCTTACAGGAAGCAAGTGCAAAATGAATCTCTTTTCAAAGATATTAGTACTGATTTGTATATTTTTATTCATCTGAAGGATACCTTTTCCATTTAACAACATGGCTAAAGCATGAATATGAAATCTGAATAAATCATAATTTGTCATCTGAAAAAGAAAGGGTTTCATATGAAGATTGCAATGCAAAATCAGAATTAACTATAAATTATGAAAAGTTAGAAGAACTAATAGGTAGTGTTGAAGCCATTGTAGGATATATTGCTGGTTTTGTTGTAAGAAAACTTAAAAACAAACTGGACTTTGAGGAATGCTTTAGAGCAAGAAGTACCAATAAAATCTTCAAGACTAAAATGTGATTTGTTGATAAACATAAAGAATAAGGGCGGGGGGGGGGTAACTTTTCTTTCAAGTGATATTATGTGCATTTGCTGCCAGTGTGAAAAAGTTTTCAAATTTACTTCTTTAACTGAGTCAAGTGAGAAAGTTAAACCTATGCACATGCCGTTGTGACTTAAAATTAAAGTTTTAGAATTGTTACATTAGGGTAAAGGTCTTTGACGGCCTCCAAACACGTGCATTAGACCAGGATCACTGATGCAGCAATCACATAGTTCATTTAATTAAATCTATGTTGATGAACTATTTAGAAATTAGATTCAAATATTGTTCCAAAACATTCACTTCTAACTTCAAATCTAAATATATTAGACAAAAATCAAATAAATTAATAATATTAAAAGGTCAATGAGATTTTTTTAAAAAGACATTATGAGCAAATGAATGAAATATTATGAGGATTTCAAATACGTTACTGTTTTTAGGGTGTTTTATGTACCATGAATATTGTAATTTAATGCATTGTGGTTTTGTGGAAACTTATAAGAATAGGAGTGTCTTAAATTGTGAAATTTTGCTGCTTTTGATTGGTATGAGTTGTACATTTACTGTTTTATTTTTATGTTTACTGCAATTAGAACATGAAATCAATAATGTATTTAAAATTCTGCCATTTGTTTCTGGACACCCACTCTCTGTCAAAGACAAATGTAAAAAAAAATTACACAAGTAATAAAAAAGTTAATAAAAATATTTTATTAAGATGACTTGCTCTGTGTCAGGAAATTTACTTCTGTGTATACATGGATTCCTTTCTGTGACATTTTTTAGTTCATAACAACATCACGCTATTGATATGTCAAAAGACAATTCTGTGAATCTGATTTCTCATGGAAGTTAATGAATAATAATTTTTGTGTTAATATTCTGCTCAGTTTGATCATTTTTACTATAACTTAGCACAATTTCAGCAGATAGTTAAGCCAGCAAAACAGGGACCAACTTGTTGTTTTTTGGGCAGATAAGGGGTGTGGCTCTCCCAACGACCTCCCTCTGCACCCAAGGACATTTGAAAAACTGGCTTCAACCTCGGCTGTGAGGGACATAGCTAATGACATCTCCACCCTATTCTTTCCTACGAGCAGAATGTGCTTGTTATTTGAGCATCTAGATCATTTTGTTTTCATTGATGGTCTTGCTTAATGTGATAATTTGATCTTCATAAAAATAACTCTGTCTCTCTGTGTTAAGAAATGGTGTGGAAATTCATGAGACCTCCTGAAGTAGGTTTGGTCTGTTTGTAATGTGCTATTTCAGATCATGTTTAAATGTATGCATACAGTCTGAGCCAGTACGAGTTGTTTTTATTCATGAAAACAGGTAATAATTGGGCGCAATAACAGTGTCTTGTGTGCAACCCACAACTGTTCATTTAAACATACAGGTTCAAATGTTAATGATGCAATTAACTGACGACATAGTGTCGTCAGTTAATTGCATTGTTAATGGTTGTTTTGTGTTCATCAGATTCTGGTGGGCATGAAAACAGGATCAGAGATTATGAATATGGAAAGTAATCGCAGCCAGTTGGCAATTGTCTGCACAAAATCTGTGAAGAGATACGCAAAAAAAAACAAAAAAAAACAGCAGGTTTTGTAGTAAGTTTTTCATACATTCATAGCGAACTGCATCACTGTGATTCTCATGGTTGGTGACTTTGTGCACAAATGCTGCCTGGCACATTACATAATTACAGTCATTGCACAGCCTGGAACAGATCTTATTTTTGTGCAGATCTGGAACAGCAGATGAAAATTCTGTGAAATGTAGAGCTTTATTTCACATTTTATGGACTTGCAACAGAATCTAGATATGGGAATGTTATCTACCATCCTGCCATATTCTAGTGATGAAGTTTTGAGATTCAATATGGTATGAAGTTGTTTTCCATTGTGAGAATAATTTTGGCAGTGAAACACTTAACACACAAAACATTAGAATAATTCTTGATGTCGACCAATCACTCATAAGTTACATAAAAATTACAAGTGGTGGGATGTTTCGGTAGCGACTTCTACCTTCATCAGCAATGGAATGAAACATGTGATATTAGCAACAGTTTTTGCCAGATTTCAAAATAGCTTTCCAAATGATAGGTATGTTAAAAGGTGCATCTGTATTACACGTGCTAGGAGTAAGGAAGATTTCAATGCTTTCGCAGTACCTGATGGCTTTCCGATTGCTGAACGGAATGCTGCGTTTAACATTTTGTCAATCAGGAATCGCGGACGTATCGCTGATGGTTAAAATTCAAAGGAAGGTGGAAGGGTTGCGTTTCTTAACAACAGCTATATGTTTCGCCAATCGCCGGTTGATGCTTCGGTAAGTACTACCAATATAGTGGGTAATGCCTGTGGAAGTGTTGACAGGGAGTGAGTAGACTTTTTGTAACTCTAGGGGTTTATTGGGATCTCTGTCTTTGAGGTTAAGAAGATGTGGAGTTGGTTTAACATCAATCCTATAGCCAAAAGACTTGAAAATGGAGTTAACTTTGTGAGTGAAGGCCAGGCTAAAGGGCAAAGTGCCCTCAAACTGATGAGTCGTGGAAAGTTCAGGCAGTAAACTGGTAGATCTATTCTGTGATTCAAATTTCTTAATTAGTCTATGTACTAAGAGGAGTGGAAATCCATACAATTTTCCAATGTTGATGATGATCTGATATTCGTTTTGAAGAGCAGAAGGGCTGTTGCAAATAAGGTTAGCTCTGTGGATGTATGCCTTTAAAGCACTCAATTTGTATTTACCAAAGGTTCAGGAATGGTAAGGGATGATATTATGGGTGGCAGAAGGTTTCCTGTAAACAGAGAGACCAAGTGAGAAGTTTGGGTTGATGTTGATCTTAACATCCAGAAAACTAATATTGTTGTCCATCTGTTCTTGAGACGAGAATCTTATATAAGGGGATTTGGAAGTTATAGAGGACAAAAGTTCAAACAGAGTGTTTCTGGTGTGGCCAAATGATGATGTCATCAACATACCATAACGAAATGGAGGGTTTTAAAGGGGATGGTGGGTCAACAATTAATTTTTCAATATTCTGCAAATAAATTTCAGCAAATAAGGGGGAAAGAGGAGAGCCCATTGGTATGCCTTGTTTTTGTTGGTAGTAGATACCATTGTATACAAAACAGGAATACTTATCCAATGAATCAAAACAGTCATAAAGATCTTTGATGAGTTCCCCAGGAAGTTCTTTTTGCTCCATTAGTTTTTTGTCCATGAGCATGTAGGCATCAAAGAAAGGAACAGAAGGAAATAATGAATCCAAATCAAAAGTGTACAGAAAATCTTGAGGATTGATGGATGAAGGGAGTTTCTGGATGAAATTCTTGGTCGACACAACAGAATAACAATTTTTTGTTAGAACATTATAACATTTAACCAATTGTCTTTCAAGATTGACTGCTGGAGAAAAGGTATTTTCAATTAAGACCCTAATAGGATGGATGTACAACTTTATGTAGCTTGATCTGTAAAAACCAACCTGGGAGTACTGTAATGAGCTGGGGGGGGGGGGGATGCCTCCTAAGAAAGATTTCAGAGAAGATTTTTTGGAAAGCTTAGTAACAGCTTTTCACCCAATGCAATAATCTTGCTGTTTGTAAAGCTGACAAGGCCGGATGTTCTGTTTTCATCCATAAGAATTCTTTGGACAACAAAGTAGCTGAGTTCCTGGGAAAAAAACAATTGCATAAGACTCAGTGCAGACAACTCTGGAAAACTATGTAAAGCTGTTACTAAGCTTTTCAAAAATCTTCTCTGAAATCTTTCTTAGGTGACACCCCCCCCCCTCCAGCTTATTACCGTACTCCCAGATTGTTTTTACAGATCAAGCTACATAAAGTTGGACATCCTATTAGGCCCTTAATTAAAAATACCTTTTCTCCTGCAGTCAATCATGAAAGGTAAAATTGGTTAAGTGTTGCAATGTTCTAGCAAAAAATCATCGTTATTCTGCTGTGTCGACCAAAGATTTCATCCAGAAACTCCCTTCATCCATCAATCCTCAAGATTTCCTGTACACTTTTAACTTGGATTCATTATTCCCTTCTGTTCCTTTCTTTGATGCATACATGCTCATCGACAAAAAACTAATGGCGCACCAAGAACTTCCTGGGGAACTCATCAAAGATCCAGTGTGTCCAAATGTCCTATTTTTAAAGGACTGTCCTTTAAAACTGTGGCTACTGATAAAGTCATTTATCTGTCCTTTATTTTCAGTTCTGTCCTTTATTTTAAGGAGTTGAGAACATCAACTATCTACAAAAATATTAAGGGTAAGTAACAAAAATGCATTTTATTTTAAATTAACCTAATTCATTTTGTCTTGATTTTTTGTTTGTAAGGGCAATGATGAGCTATAATACTGAGCCCTTATTTCTTAACATTGCTACTACTTTTATTATTTTGTTTTAACGAAGTTCTGAAGTATTAAAGTAGCATATGACTCTGGATATATCTGTGGTGATGCTTCCTTTCTTATATGAGCCTTTGGTTTACCACATAATTTTTTTTTTAATTGAGTTTGTTTTGTAGCTTTTTTAATGATGAAATGAAGACTAATTTTTATCTTTACTCCACAGATTTCTAGTTCAACATGTCTAAACGACAGTGCCACTATCAAAGTGATTGGTCCTCTTGTCAAAAAGACAATAATGAAATTGGCAAATGGTGCAGACCAGGAAAAAGAACACTCAAGCTTCATGTGTGTGGTGCTCAAAAAAAATTTCAGTGTCTACAATGGGTGTTCAAGCAGTTTGACAACATTCAAGAAGTGAAAATCACAAGAAAAATAGAGAAGCTGTAACAAAGTCAAAGGACTTGACAAAAAGTTTCAAAAGTCAAACAATAATTAGTAATCAGGTTACTACTGCTGAAGTTTTGTGGTCCTCTGCACTTGTTGAACACAATATTCCATTCAGGTTTTGTGATCATTCAACACAGTTGTTTCAGAGAATGTTTTCTGACTCTAAAATTGCTGAATCATTTTCAATGCACCGAACAAAGATATCTTACCTAGTTAGATATGGTTTGGGGCAAACATATGAAACCATTTTAAAGGAAAGTTTGAAAGGGAAATATGTGTCAATTGGACTAGATGAAAGCAATGACAGTGGTGTGCATAATAAAAAAGAGCTTGAAATAACCGTACGATATTTTGATGATGTGCAACAGCGAATTGTAATAGATTTTTTGAAAGGGTATATTTGCCAAAAGCTAAAGCACTTCCCATGAAAGAAAAATTGATTTCTGTTTTACAAATGTTTGGCATCAATATATCTAAGGTAATGTGCATTATGACTGATGTCCAGAAGTTATGGTAGGCTGTAAAAAAGGCATGCTAACTCTTTTAAAGCAAGAAAATCCCCACTTGCTTGATGTAGGTCGATGCTCATTACATCATGTCATGAATGCTGTAAAAATGGCTGTAAAAGAATTTGGTTCTTCACTTTCTGAATTTGCAGTGGATGTATTCTACTATTTTCATGGCAATAGTGTAAGATCAGCTGATTATGGCAAGAGTCAGGAACATGTAGGTGCTCCAAAACATGTATTTATGAGACCTGTTGAAGCTAGATTTTTAACTTTTGGACCAGTATTTGATCGTTTATTGGAGCAAAAAGATACCTTGATTCACTACTTATTATCCTTTGTACCTGCACATCATTCTACTGAACTGAAAACCAGTGAAAAGTTGCACAGAATAATTTCTGCATTGAAACAAGGTAACATTTTCTTCCACTATCAGTTTATGCATGGTGTGTTTAGCATTGTGAATATATTTCAGTTATTTCTTCAGAAAGAAGAACCTCTGATTCATCTTCTTTATTATGAAATGACTTCATTAGTAAAGATGGTAATGAAAAGAGCTATGGTAGATGAAGTTGTTGATAACACTCCAGGCCATAAACTTGCAGATTTAGATGTCAGTTAACATTCAAAACCTTTGGAAAGGATGGCTATTGGTGTTTTGACAAAGAGTGCAATGAAGTCTCTAACAGAGACAAAGAAAAAAATGCTACTTTTACAGTAGAAAAAATTCTACAATGTGTTAATTTTTTAAAAAGTTGCTCACTATCTTCCATTGCAGAACAAAATATTAAGAGACTTGCGTGTACTGCAGCCAGACCAAAAGAACAACCCAAAAAGTGTTGCTTCACCTATGAACATTGCTTAAAGCCTTCCTAATTTTGTTCCAAACTGAAAGTTAGGTGAATTGTCCACGGAATGGGATTTGTGCAAGCTGGAGAATGTTGATGGCAAAAAGCGCATTGATGAATACTGGGCAGAAATTTTCAAAAAGAACCCTCAGAGATATGCAGCCCTTCAAGGCTTGATCATGGCATGTTTGACCATACATCATGGTAACAATGATGTGGAGCAAAGTTTTTCAGTTGACAGAGACATTTTGACTTGTAAAAGAACTCAACTATATGATGAAACTGTGACTTCTTTGAAAAGAGTTGAGTCTCATATGAAGAGGACAAAAACTATATGTAATGAAATTGAAGTTACACCACCTCTTAAAAGAACATGTGTGGATGCTCACAAAATGTTTGCTGAACATCTAGCTGAAGAGAAACGTATGCAATTGGAAGAAGAAACAGGCCACGAAAGATCAAGAGGCAGCTCTCCACAAACAAGCTGAGGAATTAAGAAAGAAAGAAGAAAACTTCAAATAAAAGAGCGAGAAAAGAAAACGGATGAGAAGAGACTTAAAGCAAATCATCAAAGACAAATTGTCAAAGATTTGATGGCCAAAGTACAAAAATCACTGAATGAGGCTGATAATTTGGAAAAAGAAGCTGAAAAGGAGATGACGAAAATACAGAAAGATAAAGCTAAGATTAAACAAAGTGTCTTATCCTCTTTTGTTTTTTTGTTCAGGAAAAACATTAAAGGTGTGGTGTGGGGGTGGTTTTTTTGTTTTTTGCAGAAAAAGGCATGAGTAAGAATAAGGAAAGATTACATAGTTTTGTTTTGTGTGTTTGAAATATAGCAGTTACTTTCAATTTTTGTGAAGTTATGCCATTTAAAACTTATTTGTGTAACATTTCCCAATTTTAACCCACTAAGCACTTGCACATTATATTGTTCACTCTTTTTCATACTGGTATGTGATGTTGTACTTATTTTTATTTGGGAAAAAAAGGTTGTGCATTAGAAACGTTAAGTTGCTGGAACTTTTTTATAAAATGTATTCAATTTATATGTATTTCATATACTGGTACCTACATCAATGTATATTATTTTATGTACAATCAATTATAAGTGTAGAAAATAATTTTTTTTTAAATGTGAAAATTGAATAATTGAATTATAACTGTGGTAGGAACGGAATGGCTATAAGGGGTGAAGAGGAGGCCATTTTGAAAAATAAAAATTCTTTCTCTTTTTAACATGTTTAAAACAGATTTCAGCTGAAAACAGTAACCTTTAATTCAAAAACAAAAGTTTTGCCCTGAATTGGGGGGGGGGGGGGATAGGACCACCGGTACTTTTCAGATGTCCTTTATTTTTTACATTTGCTGCTGGACACACTGAAGATCTTTATGACTGTTTTAATTCATTGGATAAGTATTCCTGTTTTGTATACAATGGTATGTACTACCAACAAAAACAAGGCATACCAATGGGCTCTCCTCTTTCTCCCTTACTTGCTGAAATTTATTTGCAGAATATTGAAAAATTAATCGTTGTCCCATCCCCCTTAAAACCCTCAATTTGGTTGCGGTATGTAGATGAGATCTTCATCATTTGGCCACACCAGAAACACTCTCTGTTTGAACTTTTGTCCTCTATAACTTCCAAATCCACTCATATTATAAGATTCTTGGCTCAAGAACAGGTGGACAACAATACCAGTTTTCTGGATGTTAAGATCAACATCAACCCAAACTTCTCACTTGGTCTCTCTGTTTACAGGAAACCTTCTGCCACCCATAATATCATCCCTTACCATTCCTGCACCTTTGGTAAATACAAATTGAGTGCTTTAAAGGCATACATCCACAGAGCTAACCTTATTTGCAACAGCCCTTCTGCTCTTCAAAACGAATATCAGATCATCATTCAACATTGGCAAATTGTATGGATTTCCACTCCTCTTAGTACATAGACTAATTAAGAAATTTGAATCACAGAATAGATCTACCAGTTTACTGCCTGAACTTTCCACCACTCATCAGTTTGTAGGCACTTTGCCCTTTAGCCTGGCCTTCACTCACAAAGTTTGCTCCATTTTCAAGTCTTTTGGCTACAGGATTGCTGTTAGACCACCTCCACATCTTCTTAACCTTATCCTTAAAGACAGAGATCCCAATAAACCCCTAGAGTTACAAGGGTCTACTCTATCCCTGTTAACACTTCCACAGGCATTACCCATTATATTGGTAGTACTTACCGAAGCATCAACCAGCGATTGGTGGAACATATCGCTGATGTTAAGAAAGGCAACCCTTTCACCTCCCTTTCAATTTTAACCATCAGCGATACGTCCACGATTCTTGATTGGCAAAATGTTAAACGCATCGCTTCGTTCAGCAATCGGAAAGCCCTCAGGTACCGCGAAAGCATTGAAATCTTCCTTACTCCTAACACCTGTAATACAGATGCACCTTTTAACATACCTATAATTTGGAAAGCTATTTTGAAATCTGGCAAAAACTGTTGCTAATACCACATGTTTCATTCCATGGCTGATGAAGGTAGAAGTTACTACCGAAACATCCCACCACTTGTAATTTTTATGTAACTTAAGCTTGATATGTCTACACCAAGAATTATTCTAGTATTTTCCATTGTATGTTTTTGAATGAGGTCAGTTGGCTGTTGATGTGTGAACAGCAGTGCTGCTTCTTATTTATACCGGGTGCCCCACTTGCTACTTTAACCAGGTTTTTATTAATAACATCATGAATAATTACAGTAATTGAATGATATTTGGTAAGAACATACCTTCATCCATTGAAAACAGAACCATATCTTAGGAGATGTTGAAAGTGTCCGCTTTGTGTATCGAGACAAGCTTGACATGAGACTCCATATTTTGGAGAGTTTGCACCATTGCTCCAGCGTAATTGCTGCCACTGCCTCACAGATGTTGTTCTTCAATGCCTGTTGGCGTGCTCGTTGTGACCTTCGACGTTGCGCATGTCAGATCCGTGATACCACAGGGTTAGTTCAATTGGTTGTTTGTTGCGAGGCTGATCGTATGCGTTAATAATGTCCTTCCGGTTAACCATACCCGAACATGTGTTTCTTGTCTGCATTTATTGGGAGAGTAAATTGATAAAAAAGTGTTAGTGTGAATTTCGTAGGAAGTTTGGATGACTGACAGCACCAAGTAAACTGTGTGTTCTGCAACTGGTTAAGAAGCTGGAGACCCATGGAACATTACAGGATTTGCATGGAGGGGGCCATCCTGAAATGTCAGAAACAGTAGTGCAGGATGTCTAGCAAAGACATCTTGCTTCTCCACGAAAATGTTTGTGTAGACTTACCAGGAAACCGGTATGTCAAAGAGCATATGTCATAGGGCAGCAAAGAAAGCTGCAATTTATCAGTACCGTTTGTCTGCTGTTCACAAAATGACAGCGCCAGACCAAGCGAAAAGGCAGTTGTTAAACAACTGCGCCCTGAAGAGCTAACCATTGGATATTTTCAACAAGATGGCGCAACTTGTCATACATCACATGTGAGTATGGCTGAAATTGAGTCATTCTTTGGAGATCACATGATTTCTAAAGGAATGTGGCTACCTTGATCTCCTGACCTAACACCCCTGATTTCTTTCTCTGGGGGTATCTCAAATCAGTGGTACTTCAAAACAAACCGGCAATCTTTGAGGCATTTAAGTACAACATCTTTGAGGCAGTTGCAGCAATTATGCCTGAGCAACTGGCATGAAGTTTCTAAAATGTGAAGTCTTGTGTTCAAGCATGTCTCGATGCACAGGGTGGACACTTTCAACATCTCTCCTGATATAGTTCTGTTTTCCATGAATGAAGGTTTGCATTTTTTGAACTTCACTTTTAGTTGGTAAAGTTCGATGAACACTTACCGCACGTGGGGCTTGGCTTTCAATTCATATTTCCGTTATGTGGATGCGGCACGGGGGTTTTTCATTTGGCCACGGGTCAGCTTCTTTTTTTTTTTTTTCCGTTGGAATTTATTTTGTCTCATCACCAAATGAGTTTTTTTCCTTTGCTGCATCCTCATTTACTTCAATATTTATTCATACCCGAGTACTTTCGGTAAAACTCCTTTACCCTCTTCGAGGGGACGTTTTGCTCCGACTAGCACGGACCGTGTCAGCTGGGCATTTCGGTGGTTCTCGCGGGCTGCTTCTGTCATCGGCTATCGCTTCTTCTTGGGCGTTGTGGCGCCATCTCTTGTTGGTCAGTGATCTCATTTTTCGAACTTTTTCATTTTTTTGCTCAATTTTAATTAAATTTTTCCAGCTGTTTCTCAAATTATTAGGGTCATTATGGTTGCAAACTTTTGTCCTATTTTTTTCAATCATTACCGACTCTGCTATTCTGAGGTGTTTTTCGGATTTACAGCTTTTAATGATTTTTATATTTTCGAATGTAGGATATTTTTGGTTATTCAGACAGTATTGGATAAGTGCTGTTTTCTTCTTTTTTCTGCCAGTTTTTTACGTGTTGTTTTAATCTGTGTTTAAGTTTATTTTTGGTACTTCCTATATAAGCCATTGGAGGATTTTCAGTAATAGGAATTGAGTAAATACCTGCTTTTTCTAACATTTTTATTTTTTCATTATTTTTTATTACTATATTTTTGATGGTATTTACTTTTCCTCCAATTTGAATGTTATGCTTTTTACAAATATTATTAATTTCATTGGTAGTACCTTTTATGTAAGGAAAACCATTTAAATATTTTTCTTTTTATTTACTACAGCATTATTTTTTATTTTCTTTATTACTTCTGTGTCCCATTTTTTTATTAAATGGTTAGGATAACCAAAGCTGCCTGCAATTTTTTTTATGAATTTGATTTCTTCATTGATGAACTGACTATTTTCAGAATGCGTATATGCTCTTTTAATTAAGGTTTTTATACTATTGCATTTTTGAGGATAAGGATGTGCTGAATTGTACGGGATTAGGACCGGAACGAATGAACTTTTCCGATAAACCCTGTATAGTAACTTATCTGTGGATTTGATAACATGTACATCCAAAAAGGCTAATGTATTATTTTTTTCTATTTCAACAGTGAGTTCTATAGTTGGATATAAAGCGCTGTAACATTTTGTTAATTTTTTTAATCCTTCTTCGTTCAGTTTTGATAGAATGAAAATATCATCCACGTATCGACAGTACACTTCTGGTTTTTCTTCCATACGATGCAGGACATTTTCTTCAATTTCGTTCATCACAACCTCAGCATATAGAGTTGATAATGGTGAGCCCATTGGGCCTCCTGAATTTTGCTTGAATATTTTGTTCTTGTATGTAAAAATATTATTTTCATATAAATAGACTAAAACTTTTTTGAATTCATGAAGTTGTGTGTTATTTAAAATTTTAAGATTTTGCAACTTCTTTATTTAAAATTTTAAGATTTTGCAACTTCTGAATTTTGCTTGAATATTTTGTTCTTGTATGTAAAAATATTATTTTCATATAAATCGACTAAAACTTTTTTGAATTCATGAAGTTGTGTGTTATTTAAAATTTTAAGATTTTGCAACTTCTTAGGAGGCCCAGTGGGCTCACCATTATCAACTCTATATGCTGAGGTTGTGATGAACGAAATTGAAGAAAATGTCCTGCATCGTATGGAAGAAAAACCAGAAGTGTACTGTCGATACGTGGATGATATTTTCATTCTATCAAAACTGAACGAAGAAGAATTAAAAAAATTAACAAAATGTTACAGCGCTTTATATCCAACTATAGAACTCACTGTTGAAATAGAAAAAAATAATACATTAGCCTTTTTGGATGTACATGTTATCAAATCCACAGATAAGTTACTATACAGGGTTTATCGGAAAAGTTCATTCGTTCGGTCCTAATCCCGTACAATTCAGCACATCCTTATCCTCAAAAATGCAATAGTATAAAAACCTTAATTAAAAGAGCATATACGCATTCTGAAAATAGTCAGTTCATCAATGAAGAAATCAAATTCATAAAAAAAATTGCAGGCAGCTTTATTATCCTAACCATTTAATAAAAAAATGGGACACAGAAGTAATAAAGAAAATAAAAATAATGCTGTAGTAAATAAAAAAGAAGTCAAATATTTAAATGGTTTTCCTTACATAAAAGGTACTACCAATGAAATTAATAATATTTGTAAAAAGCATAACATTCAACTTGGAGGAAAAGTAAATACCATCAAAAATATAGTAATAAAAAATAATGAAAAAATAAAAATGTTAGAAAAAGCAGGTATTTACTCAATTCCTATTACTGAAAATCCTGCAATGGCTTATATAGGAAGTACCAAAAATAAACTTAAACACAGATTAAAACAACACGTAAAAAACTGGCAGAAAAAAGAAGAAAAACAGCACTTATCCAATACTGTCTGAATAACCAAAAATATCCTACATTCGAAAATATAAAAATCATTAAAAGCTGTAAATCCGAAAAACACCTCAGAATAGCAGAGTCGGTAATGATTGAAAAAATAGGACAAAAGTTTGCAACCATAATGACCCTAATAATTTGAGAAACAGCTGGAAAAATTTAATTAAAATTGAGCAAAAAAATGAAAAAGTTCGAAAAATGAGATCACTGACCAACAAGAGATGGCGCCACAACGCCAAGAAGAAGCGATAGCCGATGACAGAAGCAGCCCGCGAGAACCACCGAAATGCCCAGCTGACACGGTCCGTGCTAGTCGGAGTGAAACGTCCCCTCGAAGAGGGTAAAGGAGTTTTACCTCGAAAGTACTCGGGTATGAATAAATATTGAAGTAAATGAGGATGCAGCAAAGGAAAAAAACTCATTTGGTGATGAGACAAAATAAATTCCAACGGGAAAAAAAAAAAAAGAAGCGGACCCGTGGCCAAATGAAAAACCCCGTGCCGCATCCACATAACGGAAATATGAATTGAAAGCCAAGCCCCACGTGCGGCAAGTGTTCATCGAACTTTACCAACTAAAAGTGAAGTTCAAAAATGCAAATGCATTAATGCACGTTAAATTATATAACCTCCAATATCGGAAGTAAATTGAAAAATGAATGAAGGTATGTTTTTACCAAATATCATTCTGCTACTGTAATATTCACGACATTATTAATGAAAGCTTGGGTAAAGTAGCAATTGGGACACCCTGTACATTCTGGACAGTTGTATAATGTCAGTGCTGTAACAATGGAATGACTCCTGAGTATTGAGCATGGTAACTCCTCATGGTGCATGGCTTGAATAACAAAATGAGTGAAATTAAGTTGTTGGTATATACAGGGGTTATACAGAGTAATGTGAAAACCTGGGAAATAGGCGACATGTCTTTATTAATAAGGTGTTAAACCACTATTTGTCTTTAATACAGCTTCCAGCCTTCTTGGAGTACATTCATACAACTTTTGAAGTCTTCTGTGGAATGTTGTACCATTTGCCAATCAGATGATCAGCCAATTGCTTCACAAATGTTGGAGGAAGGAATCTGTTTCTCACTGTGCTCTCCAAAACTGCCCACACTGGTTTGATAATATTCAAGTCAGGTGGTTGAGCTGGTCAGGGCAGATGTTGAAGCCTATTTCTGCCTATTTCCCAGGTTCATCTTGGTGCTCCTCAAACCAAGACTGAACTGTTCTGGCTGTGTGTATGGACGCATTGTCATCTTGAAAAATGGTATCATTGTTGGGAAACAACATTTAGACCATAGGATGTTCCTGATCACCTAGAATGTCCAAATACTCACTGGAAGTAACTCAACAATGTAGGTTGAATGATGTGGCTAGCCGAATATGAATATATGTCCGCCCAAATCATCACAGATTCACCCGCATGTTTGACAGTTGAAACCAAACATTCCAAATTGTATGCTTCCTTGGGGGTTCTCTATACATAAACCTGACTTACTGTTGGGCATAATGTAAATGAGGACTCATCAGACCATGTCACACATTTCCAGTCATCACCTGTCCAGGTTTTATGCTCATGACACCACCTTTTTCACATCGCAGTGTTGACTTCTGTGATTAAAGGTTTAGCAATTGCAGATCCTCCATGGATGTTGGCTTTGTGAAGTTCTCTGCAGACTGTTTTTGTGGAGACAGGTGTCTTCCAGATGGATATTAAGTTCTGCTGTCACTTTAGCTGCTGTAGTTCTGTGTTGTTTGAACACAATCCTTGTTAGTGTTCAACAATCTCTCTCATTCGATCTCAGTTTCCACCCACTATTCTTCTTTGCTGATGAAGTCTTGCCATGCTTTGTGTATGCATTCATAACAGTGTATGCATTCATAACAGTGTAAATGTTGCACTTGGAACACCAAACAGTTTGGCTGTTACATTGACAGATGTTCCTGCTAAATGGGCTTCCACAGTTTGTTCTATTTGGAAGTCTGACAGGTCACCCATTTCACCGACTGCTCATACAATAACAAACTGCTGCTGAACACAACTTGTACTACACTGGCATACAACCTAGAGAATGTATACAAAGGAAAGATACACAAACGCTAATCACCACTTTTTTTTTTTTTTTTTTCAGTGTAGCCTACGTTTATAACATTAACTCCAATAATCATTGTGTTCACATTATTTTGTCTAAACCTTGTATATACAAGGTCCGATCAAAAAGTTCTGAGACTAGGCCGATATACAACAGAGTACTTACGATACTTAAGTCTGGCTATGATCTCCCTCAAAGTAGTCTCCTTGGGCAGCGATACTCCACTGCCAGCATTTTTGCCACTGTTGGAACGCTCCCTGGGAATCCTGTTTGTGAATTGCATCAAGCACCGTCTGCGATTCACGCTGGATCTCATCCACAGTTTCAAAACAGTGACCCTTGAGCTTCAGCTTCATCTACAGGAACAGAAAGAAGTCGCAGGGGGCCAAATCCGGCAGGTAAAGAAGGGTAGTCATGCTGCAGCTGCAAAACTGGCGTGTTGCTAACGCTCTGTGAGTTGCTGCCTTGTCGTGATGGAGCAGGAAATCGCCCCTGCGCCACATTTCAGGTTGTTTGCGGCGAATGTTCTCCCTAAGACTTCACAGAACATCGCAGTAAAAAAGGGTGGTGACAGTCTGGCCCTTGGGGACGAATTCGCGGTGTGCAACCCCACGAATGTCAAAGAACATGATGAGCATGCTTTTGGTTGCGCTCCGGACGTGTCGGGCCTTCTTCGGTTGTGGAGATGCCGGGCTTTTCTACTGTGACGACTGTTGTTTGGTCTCCGCGTCATAACCGTAGACCCAAGTCTCATCCCCAGTGATGACCCGCGACAGGAACATTGGATCATTCACCACCTGCTGATGAAAATCTTGACAGAGTTCGACACAGAGTGCCTTCTGTTCAGGCTTCAGAATCTTTGGCACAAACTTTGCAGCAATGCGGTGCGTGTTCAAAACCGATATCAGAATTTCTTGCACTGTTCCGTATGACACATTCACGATGGTAGTAATGTCTTGAATGGTTCTCCTGCGATCCTCATGCATCAGTTTCCTAATTTTGTCCACATTTTCGGGGTTTGCTCGTACACGGTCGCCCTGACCTCTCGTCATCTTTCAGTGCCATTCTGCTGCTCTTGAAGTGCGAGTGCCACTCAAAACATCATTGCCATAAGCCTGCCGAAACATTTCATGTGTCTTCGTTCCCGATTTGTAGAGTTTGACGCAGAATTTGATGTTCACTTGCTGCTCTAGCTTGCAGTCCATACTGAAATCGCAGCTGTTTTCTACTTGTGGTCACCAAATATCGTGTAGCACAGCTTCCAATGTTTACAGAACGATTGCACTGGGCACAAGGACTCGTGAAGGTCATTGTCCTCGACAGCTGATCTCGCATCCGCGTACTGCCATCTGTTGGCGCGCTACGTACCTAGTCACAGAACTTTTTGATCACACTACATATGGCTGATTTTAACTCCTGTCTCATATCTTTAGTATGAATTGAATGGTGTAACATCAGTTTGCCCCATTTTCAGCATTCAGGGACAGGTTCTCCAATGTAATGATGCAATATCCCTGTTGCCTACTACCAAAAAATATGAAGAAAATATGGTCTGAAATGCTCAACCAGGGCATAGAGGCATACCCGTGTATGTAAAATTATCAGTAAACAGCTGTAGTGAAAAATAGTTCATGGTGAATTGGTGATACAAACATAACTTGTGAACATTTAGTTATTATATAAATAAAAAATATCAGTATATTTTTGTACCCTTTGATCCATAAAAATTGTGGGATTTATTTATTAATTACCTCTTATGTGGTATCATTTTAAAACTGTGTAATGAGCCACCCAGGTGACACAGTGGTCTAAGCATTGGCTTCTGATCATTCGTCTGAGATGGGTCTGGGTTCAAATCTCAGTGAGGCATAGATGTTGTGTTTGTCTTACTGCACTGGCTCTCTCCCTTACCTGGAACCAGTGGCCTTAAATTAGGGATGGGCAACTGCTTATAGCCCATTGAGTTGTTCATGGTGGTCATTAAACCTCCAATACGAAAAAAAAAAAAAAATGGCAGTTTTCCTTTGTTCTAAATTTCCTCGATAAACTTATGGTTGACAGTTTGAGATCTCCGTTCTAAAATATATACACTATCTACCAGCAAGTAATTGGACACCTGTGATATCAAAGGAAAACGAAGTTTATTCACCTTCAATAGTTGGTGGAGCCTCCACGAGCGGCGATTACAGCTGCGACCCTCCGGGGCATACTCTCAACCAGGCGTTGTACGGCGGCCGGCGGTATTTTCTTTTCACTCGGCTTGAAGAAGACAGGTCAGTTTCTTCACCGATTTCGGACAGTGGGGGCACCCCTTAAGTCGACGCTCCAGCTCGTCCGATAGGTGCTCGATAGGGTTAAGGTGCAGGCTCTGCGCAGGCCAGTCCATTTGATTAACCCCATTGTCACCATACCAAGCCATGGTGGACCTCGCAACATGACAGGTGGCATTGTCATCCTGAAAGTAGCCTGGGTCCACCCCGTAAAACTTTCCACAACGTAGGAAGCGAATGGTCATCCAAAATGGTGCAGTAGGTCTCAGCGTTGAGTCTACCAGGAATTGCGACCAAGGGTCCCGTGCCATACCAGGAGAAACACCCCCATATCATAATTCCACCGCCGCCGAACTTCACAGTTGGCACAATACAATCCGGCAGGAGGCGTTCTCCAGGCAGACGCCAAACCCAGACCCATGCCATCCGAACGGTAGAGGGTGAACCTTGATTCGTCGCTCCAGAGAAGAACCGGTTTCCACTGTTCAACGGTCCACTGTCGACGTTCTTTGCACCACGTTAGCCGAGCAGCGCTATTGGACTTGGTGATCAAAGGCTTGTGGACGGCAGCACGTCCATGATAACTGAGCAGATGGGCTTCCTTGCGGATGGTATTCATCGAAAGAACACTCCCGGATGCCTGTTGAAACTCCTCACATATGTGGCTCATCGATTTGGTGCAGTTCTTCCGAATTTCTCTGGCCAGCACCCGTCCGTCTCTAACTCCCAGTTTTGTGGGTCTGCCAGGTTGGGGCACATTCCGACAGTCACCTCTCATCTTCAACTTGCCAATCACATAGGCCACTGTCGATTTTGGGTACTTCAACTTCGCTGGATATGTCACGTATGGATCAGCCATTTCTGTGATACCCGACGATTACACCTTTCTCGAAATCAAAGAGCTCCTAACTGCGTGGCATCTTGCATGCGACTGGTTGCGTTGTTGTTTCCACATGATATTTAATGGCGGCGGCCGTGACGTGTATCAGGACCGCAGATATTGTTGATTGCAGGGGTGTCCAATTACTTGTTGGTAGATAGTGTATAAAACAGTATATGATAATTTAAATGCAATTCCTGAGAGATTAAAATGTATTTTCATAATGGTGTAAAAAGTATTTCTTTTATTTTTTTTATTTTTTTTATTGGAGGTTTAACGAGGTTTAACGACCACCGTGAGCAACTCAATGGGCTATAAGCAGTCACCCGTCCCTAATTTAGGATCACTGGTTCCAGGGAAAGGGAGAGAGCCAGTGCCATAAGACAAATCCAACATCCATGCCTCACCGGGATTCGAACCCGTACCCCTTTTGGACAAATGATCAGAGGCCATCGCTTAGGCCACTGTGCCACCGGCGTGGCATTTCGTTTTCTCCTAACAAATTAAGTTTGTGGTGAACTTTCGATGTGTGATGAATTAAAATAGTATAAGTTAAATATTAAATTAATGCATTGTGTACTTTTTTTACTTCCTTTGCAGCGCCTTGGGTTTAGCTTTGGGAAAGAAGTTGTCTAATGAAGAAGAACTAGTAGCTGTAAGTAAACATTGCAATTTTATGTCTCTGATGTGCATACATTCGTTTTCTTCAGTGAATTCCCATTCAAGAGGGACTTCACTTTTTGTGTCTGAACTAATTCTGTTATGATGGCTTTATTTTTTTCAGCCCATCTAGACAAATTCTTCACTGGCACATTTTCAGATCTCTTGGAATATTCCTGTATCAAGTACTAAGTGATAGTTGGAAGGCTTGCTTTCTTATATGATCCCTCAAATTTCAGTACTACCAGTTTTTCAATGTCAGAAAATTAGGGCTTATTAGCCATCTTATAACCAGTTATTCATCTCTTATAAGTGCTACTTTTTATGAAATCTTCATATTTTGGCCATTAAAAAAATCATTTGGATGGCACATCATATGACAATCAAAAGTTTACCTCTGAGGAAACATTGAAGACTTTTCTATTTGTTAACATGAAAGGAAGTAACAATGTTACACTGAATATTGCAAAAATTTTGTGAAGAACAAAAGAGAAGACTAGGCCTGCTGACTTAAGAGTAGACAACAGAAAAAGGCAAACAGGCTCACTTTAGAAATAAAAACTGTCGTGTGGAGTTGATAGATGTAAGCAGAAAAATGATGCAGTTAACATTTTACATATCAGTGGGAAACGAATCTCCTTGAACAAATAATTATATATATATATATATATATATATATCATCATCATCATCATCAACCATTATCAATCCACTGCTGGACGAAGGTCTCCCCAAGTTTCCTCCACAACGGTCTGCCTTGTGCCAGTCTCCTCCATGTCACCCCTGCATACTTTCGAATTTCATCTACCCATCTCCCATGTGGTCTTCTTCTGGGTCTTTTCCTGTCCCTTGGAATCCAATCTAAAATTTCGGCTGTCCATCGATGATCTGTCCTTCTGGCAGTATGTCCAGCCCATTGCCATTTCAGGGATTTAACTCTGATCATGATGTCTTTCACTCTTGTCATTTTTCGGATCCACGAGTTCCTCTTCTTATCTCTCCTGGTTACACCAAGTATGCACCTCTCCATGCTGCTTTGAGTTGTCTGCAGCCTTTGTATGTCTCTTTTAGTTAAGGTCCACGTCTCTGCACCATACGTAAGCACTGGAAGGATACATTGATCAAACACTTTTCTTTTAAGACATAATGGCATATTGCTCTTGAAAATTATGCTGTTTCTTCCAAAAGCTCTCCAGGCAAGTTTTGTACGCCGATTAATTTCTTCATCAATGTGACCCTCACTTGATATCTGCTGTCCAAGATAAACGTACGTGTCTGTTATCTCCAGCTTTTCTCCATCAATCGATAAATCTTCATTTCTTGTAAAAGCATTGAACATCACTTTTGTCTTCTGAAAGTTCATTTTTAATCCCACTTCTTTACTCTTGTCAGCAAGTTCCTGGATCATACTCTGCAATTCTGATGGGCTAGTTGCAAAAATGACTACGTCATCAGCAAAACGAAGGTGGGTTAGATAATCTCCTTTAATCTTTATCCCCTTGTTTTCCCAGCTCAGTGACTGAAAAACACCCTCCAATGTAGCATTAAAGAGCTTCGGAGATATGGTATAACCTTGTCTCACTTCCTTTCGAATTTTTATGTGTGTTGTATTTTCAAACAGCCGAATCTTTGCGCTTGCATTTTCATAGATGTTATTAATAATATTAATGTATGCATCTTCAATACCGCAGGATTTCAGAGCCGTGGTAACTGCTGATGGTTTCACCGAATCAAAGGCTTTTTCATAATCGATAAAAGCCATGCACAATGGAAGTTCATATTCCCTCGCTCTTTCAATTAGTTCTCTCAGTACGTGAATATGATCTATAGTACTGTAGCCACACCTGAATCCAGCTTGTTCTCTCGGTTGAGCCATGTCCAGTGTTACCTTCAAACGGTGTGAAAGAACTTTAGTGAAGATTTTATAAACCACTGATATTAGGCTAATAGGTCTGTAATTCCTGAGATCCTCAATGTCATCATTTTTATGTAGCAGGATCATTGTAGCATTGTTCCAATCCTCAGGAATCTTCCCTTCATTAAGGCATCGAGTGAAAATTTGGGCGAGTACTGTTTCGATTTCTCCACTTGCTTCTTGTATGATGTCTACAGTAATTCCATCTTCTCCTGGAGCTTTTCCCCGCGTCATGTTCTTGATTGCATGTGCAACTTCTGCTGGGCCGCCCCGGTGTTGCAGTGGTCTAAGTGATGGCCTCTGATCATTTGTCCGAAAGGGGTCCGGGGTCGAATCCCGGTGAGGCATGGATGTTGTGTTTGTCTTACGGCACTGGCTCTCTCCCTTCCCTGGAACCAGTGACCCTAAATTAGGGACGGGCGACTGCTTATAACCCATTGAGTTGCTCACGGTGGTCGTTAAACCTTCAATCACAAAAAAAAAAAAAACTTCTGCTGGGAGGACTGGAAGAACTCTGGTACTGGTACCTTTCATGATGTCTGGAGTACATGTATCATCCCTTTCATATAATTTGGAGTAGAAATATTTCACTCTTGTCAAAATTTCGCCTCGATTCTCCCAGGAACCGTCGATCAACACTTTTTTGTGAAAGTATTCACATATTCGTCAATGGTGAAAGATGCTGTAACGATGAACCCCCTGTTTTTATCCCCCTTCCTTGGAGAACACTTTTGGGCCAGGTTACGCCCACCATTTATGCTTGTACCCACTGAACTTAACTTGGACTTTGCCGATTATTGCACATGCGCATTAACTGCTATGTGGCTTGCAAAGTATATAGGCTACTCACTTCTGTGCTCACTGCTGCACTGTTTCTGATGATGACGCCGTTGTGGTGTTGAAAGTTCTTAAACACATTTATTTTTATTGTACATAGTTTTTTATCATTAAAGTGTATCGTGCAGGAGACGGCATTTGTTTTCAATTCAAGAGCTTTTGGTGCACGAGTTAATTTCTTCATAGCCTCTATTTCTTGTTACAGAACCATCTTTTTTCAGTGCCATAATCTGTTTTCTTCCCTTACTGAGATGTCCCCTTGCTATCTTTAAGCTTTGGTTGTTTTCAATTGCTTTCCTCATTAGTTCACAGTTGAATTTCCATACGTCATCGGTAATACGTTTTCGTACTGTCTTGCATAGCTCTATATATTCCACTTTGGAAGTCACATCTTCTTTAGTTGTCCTCATCTCTCTTCTTTTTGCATCAACATTTTGGTTTTTCCTGATAATTTGTTCACATGCAATTTGTTCTTAGACCCAGCTAATTTTGTTGCTGTTTCCATAAGAGCTTTGGTTACTTTTCTGTTAACTTCAGAAATATCCACTTCTTCTGATGTTAGGTCTTCTAAAGCAGAGAATCTGTACTTCAGTTCCAACTTGAAGGTATTATGGCGTTTTTATGGTTGGTTATATCACTACATTTTGTTTGTCTTATGAGCTTGCCATGTTCGAGTTTAGTGTTGAGGTGCATCTTACATCTCACCAATCTATGGTCACTACCTGTGTTGAACTTGTTTAGCACACTGCAGTCTTCTATGATGAATTTTTTGTTACACATAATAAAATCAATTTCACTTGCCGTCCCATTTGGATGTCTCCATGTCCATTTCCTGTGTGGCTTTTTCTTGAAGAAGGAGTTCAAGATGAAAAACCCTTCTGCCTCTGCAAACTCAACGAGAGTATTTCCACGCTGGTTTCTGTTGCCGTGACCGAATTTACCTACTGAAGTTTCATTCTGTTGCCGTTGCCCTATTTTTGCATTGAAATCTCCCATAATTATTTTCAGGTGCTGCTTACCTTTATTATTTAGATGACAAATTTCCTCATAAAATTCTTCAATTTCTTCTTCAGGATGACTTGTGGTGGGTGCATAAGTTGGAATAATCTGAGCCTTGTATCTTCTCGATAGTTGGATAACGAGTCGTGCAGCTCTGTCAGAGGAACTTTCAACTTCTACAACTTTATCCTTCAGTTTTTTGTTTATTATAAATCCAACACCACTAGTTCTGCCAGTATCTGTCCCACGATAGTAGAAGAGATGTCCACTTTTCAGTTCAATGAGATCTTCTCCTTTTCTCCTTACCTCACTTAGCCTGACGATGTCCCACTTGATCCTTTGTAGTTCCTCTTCCCATTCAAGAAGCTTTGAATCAGAAGATAGGGAGCGTCCATTATACGTAGCCAAGGTCAGCATCAGATGGCAGCCTAGTCCAGTCCTCCGGGGATTTTTAGCACCCTCTGCCTTCATGTCGCACTGGCCGCTGCCTTGGCCAGGTACATTCCAGCTGCCGGAGACTGAGGGCCAAGATTTAAGTTGTGGAGTCATTTTGGAGGTGTTTGGCCATAACTCACCACGCTGGTCAAGCGGGTTGGTGAGTGTGGGATAGCATTTCCTCTAATCCCTATGGTGTAGTTATACCGCTATTGGCGGTCGTCAGAGCGCCTTTAGTGGGAACAGGATGCACCACGAGAAGGTGGGATTAACATTTGTCAAGGAGAGGCTGTGATGTTACGCATCACCTGACCTTATATCCCATATATATATATATATATGTATATATATATATCATCATCATCATTGTCAACCATTATCTATCCACTGCTGGATGAAGGTCTCCCCAAGTTTCCTCCACAACGGTCTGTCTTGTGCCAGTCTCCTCCAACCATGTCACTCCTGCATACTTTCGAATTTCATCCACCCATCTCCCATGTGGTCGTTTTCTTTCTGGGTCGTTTCCTGTTCCTTGGAATCCAATCTAAAATTTCGGTTGTCCATCAATGGTCTGTCCTTCTGGCAGTATGTCCAGCCCATTGCCATTTCAGGGATTTAACTCTGACAATGATGTCTTCCACTCTTGTCATTTTTCGGATCCACGAGTTCCTCTTCTTATCTCTCCTGGTTACACCAAGCATGCACCTCTCCATGCTTTTTTGAGTTGTCTGCAGCCTTTGTATGTCTCTTTTAGTTAATGTCCACGTCTCTGCACCATATGTAAGCACTTTAAGGATGCATTGATCAAACATTTTTCTTTTAAGACATAATGGCATATTGCTCTTAAAAATTATGCTATTTCTTCCAAAAGCTCTCCAGGCAAGTTTTGTACGCCGATTAATTTCTTCATCAATGTGACCCTCACGTGATATCTGCTGTCCAAGATAAACATATGTGTCTGTTATCTCCAGTTTTTCTCCATCAATCGACAAATCTTCATTTCTTGTAAAAGCATTGAACATCACTTTTGTCTTCTAAAAGTTCATTTTTAATCCCACTTCTTTACTCTTGTCAGCAAGTTCCTGGATCATACTCTGCAGCTCTGATGGGGTAGTTGCAAAAATGACTATGTCATCAGCAAAACGAAGGTGGGTTAGATAATCTCCATTAATCTTTATCCCTTTGTTTTCCCAGTTCAGTGATTGAAAGACATTTTCCAATGTGGCACTAAAGAGCTTCGGAGATATGGTGTCACCTTGTCTCACTCCTTTTCCAATTTTTATGTGTGTTGTATTTTCAAACAGCCGAATCTTTGCAATTGCATTTTCATAGATGTTATTAATAATATTAATGCATGCATCTTCAATACCGCAGGATTTCAGAGCCATTGTATGTGCTGATGGTTTCACCGAATCAAAGGCTTTTTCATAATCGATAAAAGCCATGCACAATGGCTTTTATCGAATTCATATTCCCTCGCTCTTTCTATTAGTTCTCTCAGTACGTGAAAATGATCTATTGTGCTGTAGCCACTCCTGAATCCAGCTTGTTCTCTTGGTTGAGTCATGTCCAGTGCTACTTTCAAGCAGTGTGAAAGAACTTTAGTGAAGATTTTATAAACCACTGATAGGATTCTGATAGGTCTGTAGTTCCTAAGATCCTCAATGTCACCTTTTTATGTAGTAGGATCATTGTAGCATTGTTCCAATTCTCAGGAATCTTCTCTTCTTTAAGGCATTGAGTGAAAATTTGGGCAAGTACTGTTTCGATTTCTCCACTTGCTTCTTGTATGATGTCTACAGTAATTCCATCTTCTCCTGGGGCTTTTCCCGCTTCATGTTTTTGATTGCATGTGCAACTTCTGCTGTGAGGACTGGAAGAACTCTGGTACCTTTCATGATGTCTGGAGTACATGTATCATCACTTTCATATAATTTGGGGTAGAAATCTTTCACTCTTGTCAGAATTTCACCTCTATTTCATGTTACAGAACCATCTTCTTTTCTCAGTGCCACAATCTGTTTCTTCCTTTACTGAGATAGATGTCCCTTTGCTATCTTTAGGCTTTGGTTGTTTTCAATTGCTTTCCTCACTTTGAATTTCCTTACGTCTTCAATGATACTTTTTCGTACTGCCTTGCATAGCTCTATATATTCCACTTTGGAAGTCACATCTTCTTTAGTTGTCCTCATCTCTCTTCTTTTTGCATCAACATTTTGGTTTTCCCTGATAATTTGTTCACATGCAACTTGTTCTTAGACCCAGCTAATTTTGTTGCTGTTTCCATAAAAGCTTTGGGTTACTTTTCTGTTAACTTCAGAAATATCTACTTCTTCTGATGTTAGGTCTTCTAAAGCAGAGAATCTGTACTTCAGTTCCAACTTGAAGGTATTATGGCGTTTTTTAAGGTTGGTTATATCAATTCATTTTGTTTGTCTTATGAGCTTGCCACGTTCGAGTTTAGTGTTGAGGTGCATCTTACATCTCACCAATCTATGGTCACTACCTGTGTTGAACTTGTTTAGCACACTGCAGTCTTCTATGATGAATTTTTTGTTACACATAATAAAATCAATTTCTCTTGTCGTCCCATTTGGATGTCTCCATGTCCACTTCCTGTGTGGCTTTTTCTTGAAAAAGGAGTTCAAGATGAAAAACCCTTCTGCCTCTGCAAACTCAATGAGAGTATTTCCATGCTGGTTTCTGTTGCCGTGACCAAATTTACCTACTGAAGTTTCATTTTGTTGCCATTGCCCTATTTTTGCATTGAAATTTCCCATAATTATCTTCAAGTGTTGCTTACCTTTATTATTTAGATGACGAATTTCCTCATAAAATTCTTCAATTTCTTCTTCAAGATGACTTGTGGTTGGTGCATAAGTTTGAATAATCTAATAGAAAGACCAACAGTCACCAATTACTTCATCCGAACCAGGCTAGTTTCAAACGTGCAAAGTACCGAATAAAAGAATGTAGGGAAGCATATTAATGACTGACCTCTAACGAATTTCAAATCTGTTCAATGGTGTTTGTTGTTTCACATTATTTGCTTTTGCTATAAGGCAATGCAGATGTCATTGTTGGCACAAATATGACTGCTGTATTTTCACATTTCCCATGTAGACACCTCTTCAGAAGATTAGTAATTTTCAAGTATTTTTAAGTTTTCTGAAGAGTTGACTTCATGAAAGCACATCTGTATCAACAATGATGTTTATATTGCCTCTCATGTGTTCGTGAAAAATTATTTTTTCAGAGAGATGGTTTCCCACTGATACATAAGATGTTCTCTGAAGCACTGGAATTTGTGACTATTTCCTGCCCTGGATGTGATAAAATGTTGTGTTGATGCTATGAGGAAACATCGGATTGCTTCAACTAGTGCAAATCTGAATGGCACGCTGATTTCTAAACTACATCTGCTTAGATTCAGTTGCTTAGTACTTCATTGTCCTGGGTGGTGTAACAACTAACATGCTCAAACAGAAATTAGGAGATGCTGGTTTGCAGGTTCTCAAGTTTTCTGAAGAGGTTTCTACATGAAGACAGTGAAAATATAGCACATTGTGTGCAATGCTGTTATGTTGTTAGCATCCTGCAAGCACAGAATGAAGGACTTAGCCTTAGGTCTGTGTGTGTGCTTGCACAGGAGACTAGAGTAGGAGAATAAATTGGGCTAAGAGTGTTACATGACTTGTTGATACATATACTCAGTACACATATAAGGAAGAAGGAGCAAGGATGCTGAGAAATAAAGATAGCATTTTCTATAAAATTTGTTCATTTCACCTTTATGTTGGGTTCTTTCTATTATTATTCTATCTTATCAGTGTAATTTTAAAATATATTCAATTGCCTCCATGATATCATATGTAGAGCTGGACACTAGTAGGATAAAAAAACATGTCTGTTTAACCCATATCCATAATTTGGTGTTTTTGTCTGATTTGTTAAAATTCTGAATTTCATTCTGTGATTAGCATCTTTATAGATGTTAACTGACAGAATAAAGTTTTTGAGTTAATGAGAATCAGCAACTTTTCTGCACTGTTTGCATTTGTTTCTGGCACTTTCAATTTTTTATTTATTTCATTATGATTATCACTATCATTTTTTGCAGCCCCACTGCTTGGTAGATATACCTATATTGTGGTTTTATTATGCCTCCCATATTGAAAAAAAAAAGAAAAAAAAACTTATGGTAGTGTGGAAGGGTTCAGATACAGCATGATAAACCAGTTGCTACAGATTCCAAGAACTGATATTTCACACTGTTATTTTAAGCATTGGCAGAAAATAAAATAAATGCAGCAGTGCTTCAAAAGCCAACCTTGAATATGACTAGTTCTCATTCCATGGGAAATATCTGTTTTTACAAATTCATTGTCAGTGTTTCTTGATTAACCAAATAAGTTATTTGTCTTTCTGTTCCATCAGATCAACTATTCTTGATCCCTGCTTAGTTGTCTGCCTAATTCTTTCCCACATCAGTGTTAATAAGACTTTTTGCTTTACTCAGAGGAATTATGTTCAAGCAGTTCAGCATATATAAAATCATTTTACTTCTTATTCCCTGACTTGGTTTAACTTTCTCTCTCTAACATTTCTGTCTTCCTGATAACTGTCAAGTGCTAGTGGTACACCATCTACTCAAATGTTGGAACTCCAGCTTTTGAAAGCACTGTGTACCACTAGCAGCAGATCTTGGTATTAGATGAAGGTGATAATGCTTATGAAAAGAAGTAAGATCACTGCAGAGTACAACCAGTGAATGCTTTCCTCTCTTGAGCAGCTCTGTTCCAAGTGAATCCATTTCTTTTTTTAATTTTGTCTTTCTGTGTCTGTTAATGTCTATTACTTCAGAACACAAAACACACAAAATTTAAAATGGGGTGAGTTGGGGTTGCACTGTTTGTGTGTGCCTAGTTTTTCAACAGTACCATACAAATTATTTTTCCAACATTGAACTGGAGGGACAAGGGATTAAAATGAATTATGATAATTTAACTTACCTGCACATATTGTTGATACTATGGCAAGTTTTCCAAATAACTAATTAGAATAGAGAATCATTATCCAGAACTTACATATCAACAGGAAGTGATGAAAATATGGGATATCACTAAAGAAATAATTCTTCACAATCTCATGAAAGGCATATGTAAATATTATCAGCAGATCCTTTTTTGAGTCTTGAAAATGAGAAAAGTACATCAGTGTGGTGGATCAGGCTGCAGCTGATGGTTTCAGTTGGCCATTCCACCTAAGGATTCTGGGACAAAATCAATCAGTTGGATTCTTTTGGCCGATGCCACATAGAACATGCTGGTACTTCAATAATATTTATACCAAAGCATATTTTTGCATGAGCTTCTCAGATTCACAGAAGCCTTTGTTGTTGTTGTGTGATAAAATGTCTGCATGAGAAAAAGATAATGAGTATGAAATACAAAAGGTCTTGTGTGAGACTGTGATGGATGTCAGTGAAGCTTGTGTTGAATACTGAAATTGCTGTAAATGGGGACATTTGGTACATCAACAGTAAGAAAAATAATCTAGTGCCATCAGGTCTAAACTTTAATCTGGCAGATGAGCTTCCTTTGTGGAGCTAGCCTTGAAATCTCACAGATGTAATATTTGTCAAAAATAATGAATTATACCTAGTCATCATAAATACTGTTACAAAGTATTCAATGAAGTAACAAAATAAATTTAAAGATATTTTAATATATCTTACTATGATTAAGTAGTACTTTCGTGAATACATGGCACCAATCACTTCTCAAAATGGCATCTTTTTGCCTTTACACAGTCCTTCAGTCTCTGGCCACTCATCAATAGCTGTATGCAGGGTCATTGTGGAGACCCTGCATACAGCTATTGGTGAGTGGTCACAGGGACCTGCATACAATAAATATCCAATATCTGGATACAGGGACCCTGCATACAGCTATTGATGTGGCCAAGTTATGTGTTTTGTGTAGTGTGCACATTGTTTAAGTCATTGTTCAAGTATGCAAATTGTGTTGACTGCTGTACTTCTTACATCATTGTTTCCTGTGAGTTGCTTAGAGGTGCTGTCTCACTGAGCTGGTTGCTGTGAATGGGGTGTGGTCTTGGATGTCTCTTGGGTTGTTGTGTTGTTAGGATGTTGTATGGAGTGTACTTTGCAGCAAAGTGTTCTGCATTTGGAATTAGTATGTGTGCTATCTTTGGAATTAATATGTGTGCAGCAAAAATTGGAAATAAATATTATTATGGATATACATCTATCAAGAGTTAAGAAGTAAGTGCCTCCTCAGTATTGTTTGGTTATATTGAGTACACTGTGTGCACTTGTTAAAAAGAATTCCCAACACATTGTATAATGCCTATTTGTGAGACATGGCTGTGTGTGTGACTTCCAATGAGGTGTTATTATAGGGTGCCATATCATCAACCTGTCAGTGTTGTGATTGCAGAACCTTTGCATTATTAGTAAATGGAAGCATGAGGGACTTATGACTGCCAAGAAGCATTCAGGAAGCCAAGTAAATTGACAGGAAAGCACAAGGGAACACTGAAACATAGTATTAAAAGAAATCCGTCTTGTTGCACGATGATATTTATTCAGCTAAAAGATGAAATCTATATACAGTTTAAAAACACATGAGCACTTTCGGTGTCACATTGACACCTTCATCAGATGTAATTTCACCATGTAGCTACATGCTGGTCTTAAGTACGTGGAGTAGATGCATCATGGGAAAGGTAATGTCAATGTCACATGATATACCAGATAACAAGACAATCAAGAAAAAAGGCATAATTAGCCAATGATCACTTAACAGAAGCAATTGCTATTGTGCTGTCCTTCCCAACAAGATTGCTCCAAGGTTCAGGTAAAACAGAAGGATAATAGTCATTACAGCAACGTGTATTATAAGCCGAAATATAGAGGCTTTCTGCAAATAACAAGGAATAAACAGAGTTAGGTGTGTTTATGATCTTAGCGTTGTCCCAGTCTGGGATGGAATTTCCAGCACTTATGGTTCTTGCAAAAGAGGTGCTTTGGTGATTCATTTTTAGATCATATCTGTGTTCATTTAATCTCAAATCCAAATTTCTTTTGGTAGAACCCACATAATGATTGTTTAGTTCACCAGAGATAATGTCGAGCATAGGAATAACATACACACCCCATTTTTTCCCTTTGTCAATTTTGTCACGATCGTTGCAGATAATGGTATATAGATTGCATGATCGTATTCCAAATTGTATTTTATGACGAGAACATATGTTGGTAAAGAGGTTTACAATATGTGGATTAAAATCGACAGATCCAACATACTTTTTAGGCACTTGCTCCCTTAATTAAAGCAGTTGACATAGAAAACCGTACTTTATTGCGCACTCCCTTAACAACGTTGTCCGGGTAACCATGGTTTTTAGCGAGAGATGATCTCCATTGTAGTTCTTGAGCTCTGGCGAAATGGCTAGAAGAATGTGAATATGCTCTTCTAAATAGGAAGTGCAGAGCAGAAATTTTATGCTGAAAAATGTGAGCAGAATTGTACGGAATTAGAGTGGGTGTGGAAGTAGGTTTTCGATAAATGGCAAAAGACAGGGAATTGTCAGAAGGGTTACGAGTAATTTGAAAGTCAAGATAAGGTAAGACGAAATTATTTTCAAGTTCTATCGTGAGTTTGATGGAGGGGTATTGAGCAGACATAGCGTTGACAAACTGATGTAACTGATTTATGGTATATGGCCAAATTACCAAGATGTCATCAACGTAACAGATATAGAGAATAGGTTTTTGTGGGAATTCTTGTATGACTTTATTTTCAATATGCTGTAGAAGAATTTCTGCTAAGACTGCAGATAAAGGTGAACCCATGGCTGTCCCGTCGGTTTGTTGGTAAAAAATGTTCTGAAATTTGAAAAATGAACGCTTTTTAATGAGATGAAGAGCATTCATTATGAAAGCAATATCATTGGCAGGAATGTCAGAATCAATGAGCAAAGCCTGAATCAACTGAAATGAAGCTTCCATAGGTACATTCGTGTATAACGAAACTACATCTAGGGATGCCAAAAAATAGGAATTTGGTAGTTGCTGAATTAACTTTAACCTATCAATAACTTGTGTGGTGCTCTTTATTGAGTAGGAAGAATTCACAGTAAATTTCGTGAGATAACTTGCCAAAGCTTTTTCCAAAGGTCAAGTGGGGGCAATGTAACCTGATACAAGAGGGCGAATAGGGTACCGTGTTTACCGTCACACTGAAACATGTCATCCGTGGATATTATCATTCCTCTGCATGAATCATCACTAAAGAATTTTAGTATTCAATAGGGGTAAATGCGTGCACTAAGACAGTTTGTAACGAACTGCACAAGTTAACTTTGCTTGGCTGAGCTGCTGCATACAGGCCATTAGTAACACACAAGAATCAGCCATTGTGAATGTTGGTAGCCAGTCGCCAAATGGCGACCAGATATTTTCTAGTGGCTAGTAAATTTTTTAATATGCAGTAGTAGCCAACGATGGCCAGTAGATTTTTTCCCCAAGTGAGCAGCTATTTTGTCCAACTTCCCTTCCCCCTCCCCCCCACTTGTGAAGAATATAGAGTTCAGTTTTTTGGCCCATGTTTCTGCAGCTGTTTCGAAAATGAATGGAAGTGAAGGTGGGCTTCCAGAGAAACTTAATCTGCTGACGAATCAGCCTGGAGTAACCAAAGGGTCAAGGTTACTAAAGCAACCTTTGCCATAGTATATTTGATCTTTGCCATGGTATATTTAATCATTGCCATGGCATATGTATCTTTGCCATGCCAACCTTTGATATGGAACACTTTGCACAAAGTATGATAATGTCATCTACAGGTAAAATAATTATATTTGAATCTCTGTTTAGCTGCATATGTGCTGAACAAAAAGAAACAAACTGTTGCATGGCAATGTTTTTAAGATGATGCATCTGCTATATCTAATGCCATGTAGTACTGCACCTTGTGAGTATGGCTTTTCAGCAATGAACCTCATAAAAACGAATAATCAGGCATGTCTGAATAGTGAGACTCTAAATGACTTAATGGTGATTAGATGCAATGGCCCTTCAATTGAAGATTTTGATCCTCAAAATGCTATTCAATTGTGGTGGGTAGATGCCTCTGACAGGAAGATCAGACACAGTACATATCAGCAGTAAACTGTATCAACATTATTAGTGCTGCTTTACATATATATATATCCTAGCTTTTGTCCCTTTGATTTTAAATACTGTTAAAGAAATTAGACATCTAACTTCAATGGCCTCTCAAAAATAAATTATGTACATGGAAATTGAGATAGTAAGAATACTAATGATATTACAGCACTGAAAATAAATTGTCGAAAAATGAAACATTCTGGAACTAAAGCATATGTAATATTTGTGGTCAATCTAATGATCCTATGCAGTAACTGCTCTGCATCTGTTTTTAGGAAGTTAATGAGGGTGGGGCCCCTCATTAGAAAGAGAAAAAAACATTCACCCATTTAATTTTATAGAAACGTAAGTAGAGAAGTTACCGAATTATTAATATTTTTTAACTTTGCATGGCCAGTAGATTTTGTCATTTGGCTAGTAAAATCTTTTATTCCACTAGCCACATTGGCTGGTAGAAATTTCAGCATTTTTGCAAGGGCTGGTAAGAATGTGAGTAAGCAACTTGCTTAGTACAGAACACATTGTCCAAGGGCCCTAGACCAGTGGAAATGGGTGTTATGGATTAAATGGGTGTTCTGGAATGATGAATGATGGTACACCCATTTTAAATCCAGTGATCATGGCTGGGTGGGGTGTATGGCAGGTGAATAGTGTCTGCCAGAATGTGGCATCCCAACTGTTAAATTTGTGGTGGCAGTGTCACGGTATGGGTATGTTTCTCATGATATGGATTCGGACTATTGGTGGTTGTGGATGGAAACATGAGTGCCATGAAGTACAGTGATATTCCAGGCAATGCCACACTGCTTATACTTTACCAATTTTAGAGAGAATGGCCATTCCTGTTTCAGCAAGACAATAAAGTGTGCTCTATTTTGACATGGTTTGAGGATATGAGTGTGCAGAATTTGGCCAGCTCAATGCCTCCACCTCAATCCCATAGAGGCCCTTTGAGATTAACTTGAATGTTGGATTCGGGCTAGAACAGCATGTCCAACTTCTGAGTCTGAACCGACCACTGCTTCGTGGGAGGAATGGAACAATATACCTTAGACTATTTACCAGAATCTCAATAAAAGTGTGCCACATAGAGTGCACAGTGTAATTGTGGCCAAAGTGAGTCAACTCCTAATTGATTTTGCTATAAATGCAGTATTGCATGAAAAGCACTGGTGTAAGGTCACTTTTTCCACAAAGTGTACATATATACATATGCATTTTAATTAGGACCATCAGTACAGCAATTGGACATCTCTGATTGTTGTATTGACGACACTGACATATCTCCATGTATTGTGAGAAAAATATTTATTCATTTTAATTGTTTTATAACTTGTAAAAATGAAGTAAGACAAGGTAATTAGATCAGATCACCATCTCACTTTCACTGAAGCTAAATGTAAAATTCAACGAATCATGTTGATAATTGAAATATTTGCATAATTTGAAATTTCAATTGATGTGATGTACTTTCTTCTCTTTATAGAATTAAAGTGCCCAGGAAGGTAGGAAAACAATTTTTGTTTCAAGCAACTAGACCAGGGTGCACAACCCGCGGCCCTCAAAGTCAGTTTATGCGGCCCGCGGATAAATATTTTATACTATTGAAAGCGTGAATATATATATTGTGAATGATGAGATTTTTTCCCATTATTGTAGGCCCTAGTTGAAATAAGAAAATTATAAAAATGTTTTGTTAACTAGCAAATTTTCCAACAATGAAAAGTTTTGTTGAAAGTTCTGAATTCCATGTAAATGTGGCTAAATATGCATCTCTTGTAGTGGATGTTCACAATGAGTTTAAAAGACGATTTAAAGATATAAGAAAATTTGAGGTTTTGTTTGATATGTTTTCTCTACCATTCACTACTGACGTTGCGTCAGTGCCACTAAATTTCCAGATGGAATTAATTGATCTTCAGTGTAACAATGAGTTAAAAACAAAATACTCTGAAGTTTCTCTCCTAGAATTTTACAAAAATTACTTACCGAAAGAAATGAAATTGCTCAAAGATCATGCTTTAAAAACGGCAACGTTGTTTGGAAGTACCTACTTATGCGAGCAATCGTTTTCTTTGATGAAACAAATAAAGTCAAAGTGTCGTTCCCGTTTAAGTGATACACTATTGGAGGGAAACTTGCGCATTACCATCTCCAACATTGAACCTGATATTGACAGACTATTGAAAAATAAACAATGCCAAGCATCTCATTAGGAGCATTAGGCTACTACTTGATTTGATGGTCAGTTTGACGATATACTGATTTTAATTTTTTATATACTTTGATGTTAAGAATTCTGTTTTTTGTAAAAATAAAAATTTTACAACCTTGTGATAGTATTATTTTATTTTATATACCCCTAAACCTTTTCCAATTAGGAGTAAGTTGATTGTAAATCAGTAATTTGATAACTTAATAACGCAATTTGCCAAAAACTTCAAAAATAGATTTAAACCATTTAGAGGACACAAAAATGGTATTGAAACACATTTTTTGTCTGCTGGTAAAATAGGTTATTCGGATAATAGTAAAATTAGCTTTAGCAGTAGGGTTTGGCAAGTGCCTATGTGAAAAGGTAACTTGCGGCCCGCCACTTATTATGTAAAAATAAACTTGGCCCCCACTTATAAAAAGGTTGTGCACCCCTGAACTAGACTAAAGATGAACTAAATTCATGGAAACTATGGATCTGTGAACTAGCTTGTTGTAAATGTAGAATATGTTTAATATGGGAAAGTTTAATGTAAAAATCAAACAGAACTCCAAAAAGCCAATAATAAGTTGAGCTGCAACAGAAAAAAAAAAAAATTGCCAAATTCTGTTTCATTTAAATATTTGTGTTTTACCTTTTTGCAGATGACAAAATTTTTCAGCATGCTGGAAATTCTTGGAATTTTAAAACTGTATTTTTCCATAGTTCATGCAAGCAATTCCATGCAAAGTTATTTGCAACATTTAGTATTATATCACTGTTTCTTTTAATAATAACAAAATGGTAAATCTTTTTCAACTGCACTTTTGGAAAATAGTTATGATTTTTGCAATTTAGTTTATAACGTGAACCAGAAATGAGTTTTTTGACATTTTTATTGGATTTTATTACACGCACTTATTTCTCGATGTATCGACATTTAAAAACATGTTTTTCATACATTATTTTTTCAGGTAGAACCATTTAATGGTGGTTTTAACTGTTGTAACTTTTCACATGTTATATTTCCTTTGAGTGAAAAGCAATTTCTCAGTTGGAAATTATTAATATTCACTGTGAATATATATCTCGGTAAGCGAATGTGATTCAAGGAAAAATCTTTCATGTACCTCTCGGTTGTAGGTGGTCGATGTTCAAATCTTGGCACATTTGTTCTCATCAGGTTCTTGAGTGTAGGCTATTTTAGAAGTTAGTCCTCATATTTTCTTGAGTAGGATATACTTTTTAGTTTAACTACGGGAGGCACATAAAGACAAAGGAGATGTGAAAAATTATATCGGAAAACTTGAAAAAATGGAAAAATGAATCACTCGAAAAATATGTTCGCATGAGGAAATCTAATCACCATAAAAAAACCTTCGTCGGACTTCCTGTATGTATTGTCCGATGCGTTTCGGCAGATCTGTCTGCCATCTTCTGGGACCTCTGATCGTCCGTTCTCTGTTCAGTCTACATTAATTATGCCACGTGCTCATCAGTTTGGGAATCTTTGTGTTATACGTCATCGGATGTGTTGCGTTGCCACTCCTGTAATTTGAAGACTCGGGATTTATATCATCATCATTGTCAACCATTATCAATCCACTGCTGGACGAAGGTCTCCCCAAGTTTCCTCCACAACGGTCTGTCTTGTGCCACTCTCCTCCATGTCACTCCCGCATATTTACGAATTTCATCCACCCATCTTCCATGTGGTCTTCTGCTGGGTCTTTTTCTGTCCCTTGGAATCCAATCTAAAATTTCAGCTGTCCATCTATGGTCTGTCCTTCTGGCAGTATGTCCAGCCCATTGCCATTTCAGGGATTTAACTCTGATCATGATGTCTTCCACTCTGGTCATTTTTCGGATCCACGTGTTCCTCTTCTTATCTCTCCTGGTTATACCAAGCATGCACCTCTCCATGCTTTTTTGAGTTGTCTGCAGCCTTTGTATGTCTCTTTTAGTTAAGGTCCACGTCTCTGCACCATACGTAAGCACTGGAAGGATGCATTGATCAAACACTTTTCTTTTAAGACATAATGGCATATTGCTCTTGAAAATTATGCTGTTTCTTCTAAAAGCTCTCCAGGCAAGTTTTGTACACCAATTAATTTCTTCATCAATGTGACCCTCACTTGATATCTGCTGTCCAAGATAAACATACGTATCTGTTATCTCCAGCTTTTCTCCATCAATCGATAAATCTTCATTTCTTGTAAAAGCATTGAACATCACTTTTGTCTTCTGAAAGTTCATTTTTAATCCCACTTCTTTACTCTTGTCAGCAAGTTCCTGGATCATACTCTGTAGCTCTGATGGGGTAGTTGCAAAAATGACTATGTCATCAGCAAAACGAAGGTGGGTTAGATAATCTCCATTAATCTTTATCCCTTTGTTTTCCCAGTTCAGTGATTGAAAGACATTTTCCAATGTGGCATTAAAGAGCTTCGGAGATATGGTGTCACCTTGTCTCACTCCTTTTCCAATTTTTATGTGTGTTGTATTTTCAAACAGCCGAATCTTTGCACTTGCATTTTCATAGATGTTATTAATAATATTAATGTATGCATCTTCAATACCGCAGGATTTCAGAGCCATTGCAACTGCTGATGGTTTCACCGAATCAAAGGCTTTTTCATAATCGATAAAAGCCATTCACAATGGAAGTTCATATTCCCTCGCTCTTTCAATTAGTTCTCTCAGTACGTGGATATGATCTATTGTGCTGTAGCTACTCCTGAATCCAGCTTGTTCTCTCGGTTGAGCCATGTCCAGTGTTACCTTCAAGCGGTGTGAAAGAACTTTAGTGAAGATTTTATAAGCCACTGATAGGAGGCTGATAGGTCTGTAGTTCCTGAGATCCTCAATGTCACCTTTTTTATGTAGCAGGATCATTGTAGCATTGTTCCAATCCTCAGGAATTTTCCCTTCATTAAGGCATCGAGTGAAAATTTGGGCGAGTACTCTTTCAATTTCTCCACTTGCTTCTTGTATGATGTCTATAGTAATTCCATCTTCTCCTGGAGCTTTTCCCCGCTTCATGTTCTTGATTGCATGAGCAACTTCTGCTGGAAGGACTGGAAGAACTCTGGTACTGGTACCTTTCATGATGTCTGGAGTACATGTATCATCCCTTTCATATAATTTGGAGTAGAAATCTTTCACTCTTGTCAAAATTTCGCCTCTATTTCTTGTTATAGAACCATCTTCTTTTCTCAGTGCCATAATCTGTTTTCTTCCCTTACTGAGATGTCCCTTTGCTATCTTTAGGCTTTGGTTGTTTTCAATTGCTTTCCTTACTAGTTCACAGTTGAATTTCCTTACGTCTTCAGTGATACTTTTTCGTGCTGTCTTGCATAGCTCTATATATTCCACTTTGGAAGTCACATCTTCTTTAGTTGTCCTCATCTCTTCTTCTTTTTTGCATCAACATTTTGGTTTTTCCTGATAATTTGTTCACATACAACTTGTTCTTAGACCCAGCTAATTTTGTTGCTGTTTCCATAAGAGCTTTGGTTACTTTTCTGTTAACTTCAGAAATATCCATTTCTTCCGATGTTAGGCCTTCTAAAGCAGAAAATCTGTTCTTCAGTTCCAACTTGAAAGTATTATGGTGTTTTTTAAGGTTGGTTATGTCAATACATTTTGTTTGTCTTATGAGCTTGCCACATTCCAGTTTAGTGTTGAGGTGCATCTTACATCTCACCAATCTATGGTCACTACCTGTGTTGAACTTGTTCAGCACACTGCAGTCTTCTATGACGAATTTTTTGTTACACATAATAAAATCAATTGCACTTGTCGTCCCATCTGGATGTCTCCATGTCCATTTCCTGTGTGGCTTTTTCTTGAAAAAGGAATTCAAGATGAAAAACCCTTCTGCCTCTGCAAACTCAACGAGAGTATTTCCACGCTGGTTTCTGTTGCTGTGACCGAATTTACCTACTGAAGTTTCATTCTGTTGCCGTTGCCCTATTTTTGCATTGAAATCTCCCATAATTATCTTCAAGTGCTGCTTACCTTTATTATTTAGATGACGAATTTCCTCATAAAATTCTTCAATTTCTTCTTCAGGATGACTTGTGGTGGGTGCATAAGTTTGAATAAACTGAGCCTGGTATCTTCTCGATAGTTGGATAACGAGTCATGCAGCTCTGTCAGAGGAACTTTCAACTTCTACCACTTTATCCTTCAGTTTCTTGTTTATTATAAATCCAACACCACTAGTTCTACCAGAATCTGTCCCACGATAATAGAAGAGATGTCCACTTTTCAGTTCAATGAGATCTTCTCCTTTTCTCCTTACCTCACTTAGCCCCACGATGTCCCACTTGATCCTTTGTAGTTCCTCTTCCAATTCAAGAAGCCTTGAATCAGAAGATAGGGAGCGTCCGTTATACGTGGCCAAGGTCAGCATCAAATGGCAGCCTAGTCCGGTCCTCCGGTGATTCTTAGCACCCTCTGCCTTCATGTCGCACTGGCCGCTGCCTTGGCCAGGTACATTCCAGCTGCCGGAGACTGAGGGCCAAGATTTAAGTTGTAGAGTCATTTTGGAGGTGTTTGGCCATAACTCACCACGCTGGCCAAGCGGGTTGGTGAGTGTGGGATAGCATTTCCTCTGATCCCGATGGTATAGTTATACCGCTATTGGCGGTCGTCAGAGCCCCTTTTAGTGGGAACAGGATGCACCACGAGAAGGTGGGGTTGACATTTGTCAAGGAGAGGCTGTGATGTTATGCATCACCTGACCTTACATCCCTGATCGTCCGTTCTCTGTTCAGTCTACATTAATTATGCCACGTGCTCATCAGTTTGGGAATCTTTGTGTTATACGTCATCGGATGTGTTGCGTTGCCACTCCTGTGATTTGAAGACTCGGGATTTATATATATATATATATATATATATGCATGTTTCCATTGTTTCTGTTCTGTTTGCCTTCCCATTTTTTTTTTTTTTGTTCTCTTCTATCAGTATCTTCCATAGAAATGGCATTTCTACTCCACTACTAATGTTGCAGTTTTGTTGTTGGTTTTTTTTCAATTACGATTGCTTTGGCGAAACGGATGGTCTTTTCAGTTGGTTGTTTGCAGACAATTTCGATGTTTTTAAATTCTGGCATTGTTATTGTTTACGCAATTATGTACAAGCTGAAAAAAGATTTCTGTGAAAAATATCCAAGTATCAACTTTACAATGGAATCAGAAAATGAAAATACAATTAATTTCTTAGATATTAAAATAATAAAAACTCAAACATCCTGCAAATATCATGTGTATAAAAAACCCACCTATGTGTCAATACTTATACTTGCAAATTCATACCATCCAAAGGCATATAAAATATCGGCAATCAGAAGTTTAGTGCATAGAGCCTTCACACATTCCAGCAATAACTTTTTCAAGGAAAAAGAACTTCAATGGATAATAACAACAGCCAAAAAATTTGGATATACCACCTCAGATGTCCAAAAAAAAAAAAAAAAAAAAAAAAATTACATGTATAAACATCCCAAAAATAAAACCAAGCAAAATATAAAATATTGTGGTAAATTTCAATACATAAAACAGGTTACAAATGTAATAAAAAAAGAATGCAAAAAACATCTAGATATTGGAATTTCAGTAAAGGACTACAAGAATATAATAATCAATAACAGAGAAAAAACAAAACTATTGGACAGTGCAGGAGTATATAGCATTCCAATTAAGCCAACCAACAACAAAAAATAGAGTAAAGTACATAGGAAGCACAAGAAACAAATTAAAAACAAGATTGACACAACATATGAAGAACTGGAAAAAAAGGAAGGAAAAACAGCACTTGTACAATATTGCATAAAAAATAACACAATGCCAGAATTTGAAAACATCTAAATTGTCTGCAAACAACCAACTGAAAAGAGCATCCGTTTTGCCGAAGCAATCGTAATTGAAAAAAACAAAAAAGCCAACTGCAACATTAGTAGTGGAGTAGAAATGCCATTTCCATGGAAGATACCGATAGAAGAAAAGAACAACAAAAAGTGGGAAGACAAACAGAACAGAAACAATGCAAACACACAGATATATGTAAAACAATATATACATATCCCGAGTCTTCAAATCACAGGAGTGGCAACGCAACACATCCGATGACATATAACACACAAAGATTCCCAAACTGAGCATGTGGCATATTCAACGTAGACTGCACAAAGAACGGATGACCAGAGGTCCCAGAAGATGGCAGACATCTGCCGAAATGCATCGGACAATACATCCAGGAAGTCTGATGAAGTTTTTTTTTTGGTGATTACATTTCCTCATGCGAATATATTTTTCGAGTAATTTATTTTCCGTTTTTTCAAGTTTTCCGACGTAATTTTCCACATCTTGTTTGTCTTCATGTGCCTCCCGTAGTTCAACTAAAAAAGTATATCCTACTCAAGAACCTGATGAGAACAACCATGCCAAGATTTGAACATCGACCACCTACAACCAAGAGGTATGTGAAAGATTTTTCCTTGGATCACATTTGATTACCGAGATATATATTCGCAGTGAATATTAATAACTTTCAACTGAGAAATTGTTTTTCACTTCAAGGAAATGTAGCATGTAAAAAGTTACAATAGTTAAAACTGCCATTAAATGGTTCTACCTGAAAAAATATTGGATTTTATTGTTTACAGATTTTAACACTATCTTTTCCTGTGTATGAATGTAGCAGTATTTGGTTTATTTGTTGGAGAATTTGTCATTTCTCAATTCACTGTCTCTTATGTGTATGAAGAGTGATATTTATTAATCACAGCAACATAAAATACCTCTAATTTCCTTTTATTTATTTAGGATGATCCATTTAAACTAAAAACTGGTGGTATTGTGGACATGAAGGCTTTAAAAGGAAGAGGGAAGTAAGTATTTTAAGGTTTTTATAAAACATGCTTTCTTTTTATTTCTGTAGAATAATTACATCAGGGTTTTCAAAAATCACCAATGAATCCATCCCTGTCAGGTTGAAATTACATGAGGATGGCCTATTTACAGAAGTTGCCATCTTTGTGGACAGTTCCTAAATTGAATTTCCATATTTAAAATCACTGATTCTATAAATATTCTCAATGTAGTTTATGTCAGTGGGGCATATATTCATTTTTCAAACTCAAATTTTAAAGTTGTGTCATGAATGTTTTTTTTTGTTTTTGTTTTTTCAAATCCAGCCCGGTTTCTTTGAAAACCTCCTGACCATCCAAGTAACAAGTGCTTTTTGCATTTTCATGAAGCACATTGTGCCCCATGGCCAGTGGGGAAAAAGTACCAATTTATCACTAATTATTAGATTGGAAGTGTCGCGTATTGAAATGAAACAGAAGTTTGTCTTCTTCTTCGTTAGATAATCGAGTTTCCACTCCACTCTATCTTGTGCTTTCTTCCTTAAGTCTAGTAATCTGAATTTCTGCTAAGTCTTTTGTTCATTTTATTCTCAAGCTGTTTGCTGTCTTTCCTGGGATCATTTTCCATCTGGTATTTTTATTTAATTAGTGTAGTTGTCTATCATCATCTCATACATTCCATGTGTCCAGGCCATCTCACTCAGTCTTTGTGATTTGAAGAAAATAAAACCACCTGTGAGATAAACCAACACCTGACAAGAACACAGCAAACTTTTATATAACATATCCTGATGTTTCAGGCCTTTTGATAACATTCAGGTGTTATCAAAGGTCGCCAACAATTATGTATATCAGATTGCTGACATTTACATAAGAATATTTTGAAAAAATGTTGCCAGATGTCCTGTTTTGCAGTTAAAAATTGAAATTCAAGACATGCAGGGCTATATAAATGTCAGGATATGCAACAAATGTTTACTCAGTGCTTCTGTCAAGTAAAATGTTAGTTTATCTCATAGTTGGTTTTGTTTTCTTCATGCTTACCTTCTGAGTAAAGTCAGTTAGTTGTTTTGTATGATTTGATTTACGTGTTCTCATTCTTTGATGTATAAGAAATTAGTTGGAAATTTTTACCTGTCCTGAGATTTGCCCACATAAGCAGCAGATGTCTTCACAGATGCTGCCTTAATCAGTTTCTTTTTTTTTTTTTTTTTTTTTTTTTTTACATTACCACCAAATACTTTATTGAAATACCTTGGCTGCATATCATCTGTATTTCTGAGTCTTATGTAATTGGGGCCGTAATTAAGATATATGCCTGTTTGTTGGCTTTAAAAAATTATAAATAACCATTACCTTTGAAGGGGGAAACTGACAAAAAAAATAAACTTTATATTTACATATAAATCAGTTGTAATGTTTGCAATTCATGCATATAAGAATGGAACATGCGGAGAGCATTGATGCTGTTGAATCAACAGTTTAGCATTTTGTGGTGGTGGAAATTAATATAGCAGATATAGCTTAATTTCATTGGAAAGTAAACAAGTGGATTTTTTCATTGTGATGTATAGCAAAATGTAGCTAAATAATCACAGATTTAGGGCATGGTGAATCCAGATCTTTCTGAGATCAGAGGGTGGATTTCAAATGTTGCTTTCATTAATATATTGCATACATAGTTTTGAAATCATACTAACAAATGACATATTCTCCTATAAGCCACTTTTCCTTGTGTTTTTCATGTACACTGTATGTTTGGTCCATTAAACTTGTTGAGGTCATCTTGGAAAGTTTACGTCTCTTAACTCTTGCTCTGCATTTCATTGTTCGCATCTGATACAAATCTGGCATGCAAGAGATATTAAGAACGATGTGTGGTTCTTGCAAATTTACCCAATAGTCAGCATGAATGACTGCATTAGTATGAAATGTATTGATTGTTATGGCCTTCTTTAATATGAAGTATCTCCAACACTCATGAAGTAATTCCATGCTCTTAAACTAGTCTCATTCCATGAGATGTCATGATAGTTGAGCTGTATGCAGTGATAACTTTGTGATGAATTTCTGATTGAACTTACCCACTACAGACAGCCACACCATTTTTATGCAACCATCACGGCATGTTGTGTACACCTGTTGCGGTATTTCAACATTAAAAACATTCACCTTTCCCTCATGAATTATAATGTTGTAGTCACATTATTCTGCTCAAGAAGAGGTGCCTATAATAAATTGGAATATTTTTATTTTAAGTTATGGTGTTTACTTTGATAATGCAGGTATAGCTGAATTCATTAGGAAAGTAAACAAGGGATTTTTTTTTCATTTTGATGTGTATCAAAATGCAGCTAATAACAAAAAACTGTTTCAGTTTTCCATTTCATTTAATGTGAAATAAAAATATGGTGATTTTTGTTACATTTTGCACTCATTTGTATCCTGCAAATAGGAACAACAAATGAAAAACAAACTTCCAATTTCTGCACACAAGCTACACCTAAACACAAGCACATGTGTGTATGTCACTTTTCAAGTTTGTCTGATTGGGTTATTACTATTGCAATTACTCTCTAAATTTCTTTCCCAGTGTTAGGTGGGAAAGAATGATAAAAAGTGTGTCAAATGCCCTTTATTCATACTGTATCATCAGCATGCACTTCATAATTTTTTTTGAATGCATTGTATATGCATTTTATGTATCACTGTATAACAATATTTTCATTATGCCACCATGCATTAAAATAAATTTTCTCTAGTGCTGTGTCACTGACCTGTATTTTCCATATTTTATCTGTTTCAGAACTGGTGTGGAGGAATTGGATGCTGTGAACTTAGGCAACACTTTCTCAGCTGAAACCAACCGTCGAGATGAAGATGCTGACATGTAATATGTTTTGAAATTTTACTAGACAATTTTATGACAATATGAATTTGTGTTTTCTGAAAAACTAGTATTATGTTTTTATTACCAGTAGGATTTTGTGATTTCTGTAAAAGAATAAATACTTCTTTATTATGTGTTATGTTATGTTGAAATGGAATGCAATAAATTTGAAGAGGCATCAGCAGGAATTGAGACATAAATACTGAATAAGAATATGAAAATGAACAACACTATGTCTGAAAATGTTTAAACATTCCTCTGTTTTTGGAAATATTTTGAGCTATGTCACTCTGTAGTGTAATGTTACATCATTTTTTTTTTTTTTTTGAAGTTATGGAAAGTCACCTATATTTATAGCACAGCAAAAAGAAAGGTAATGAATTTAAATATCTGTGAATAAAAAAAAGTTTTGAAAAATTGCATGTAAATAATTTTTAAAATTTTAAACATTTTCCTTGGTGGAGCTAGCTCAGAGTGATCATATGTGTTAATATGTTACAATGAAAAAAATTTTTTGAAGCTATTCAATATTATCTTGCTTAAGTAAAACTTATTGAAGCACACGAAAGTTAATACTAAAGAGTTTATCTGGTCGATTATATTAATACTAGTGAGTAGATATAGAAGAGAGGAAGAAAACCCTGTTTTATAAGGAATCAAGGCATAAAGGGAGGATGCATAAGACAAATAAAAATGGAAAAGACTTGTTTGAATAGCAGACCCTAGGACTGTCTGGGACTAAAACTTCCAGTAGAATAGAAAGCTAATGATGAGCTGACTAAATGAAAAGGTTTTTAAAAAGTTCCCTTCCTCAAACTGGCTAAATAGATAGGATAGGAGAATTACACAAGTAATAATTGTATTATTTATTTGTTCTGATGACTTTTGTGAAGATTGGACTAAACAAAGTGAACTGTAAATGAAAAGTGAAGGGGAAAGACATATCTTAAAAAGTTTTACCCTAAAAAAGGTAAAAAGCAAGATAGAACATTATTCTCACTAATTCAAGATCTTTTTTTTTTTTTTTTTTCCCCAACATGGTGAGGGTAAGACTGCTTGCTACCAGCTACTTTTTTTTTCTTTTCAAAGTAATTCCCAGTTCCAGCTTAATTGCCTGAAGAAGACATCTTATAAAACAAAGTGAGTAATGAATTTTGAAACTCATGTTCTTTAATGTGCTTGAAAAATAAAATAAAAGAGGCATAGGAACCTACTTCAAAAAATATTTTATTTCATTTTGCTTTTGCCTTTAGTCTTCTGTTTGAGATTAAAGCTTGTGGAAATCAGTCAAATTGTGAAATTGTGGCAATTTTTTAACATGAGTACTACTTTCATCATTCAGGAAGAAAAGTAAAATTTTGCTGGGAGTCTGTTTGTTTTTTAAATAGTTTAATTTTTGTGTGAAGTGTTGAACTTGGTATGACTTCAGCAAAAATGAGAACAGTACTTTGATTAATATCTCATTTCAAAGAATAAAAGTTTTACGAAAAATGCAATTCATGAGGCAACCTTATGGGTTGTCTTATGTTATAAATGTGCTTTTGATTAAAGTATACATAATATCTAAGGTATTTTACCTGATATTGTCAAAGTATTTCGCACGTGCCTCACAGAGCAAACAACGTGCGAAATACTTTTACAATATCAGGTAAAATACCTTAGATATTATGTATATTTTAAAGAATAAAAGTATATTAGGAATCTGCTAGTATTATACATGAAATTCTAAATTTAAAATAATAAAGGTTTGATTCTGAGCTGAAATGCAAGTTGCAGTTTTGTCATTATATCATTCCTTGTGAATTAAGAAACCCAAATCCATATATTCTCAGTTTTAAGATTTTCTCTGTACAGAATAGAGTGAAAGAATGCAAAAATGGCTTTTAAAAAGAATGTGCAGCTATTTTTAGGCAATGATTTCATGATATTTTTTATATTACACTATGTTGAATCACACTTATGCCACAAAAAAATCAACCTTTTTTTTTAATTTGGCTAATTTCCACAAGATTCTTTTATATGACTGTTGATGGGGCACTAAATCAATCTCATGAATTGTAAGGTAGCTGTCATCAACTTTCTTCCTCTGGTATTTGAAATAAAGGGCTACTTATTATGAGTGCATTTTGTCTCATTTTTAATTTATGGCAGTTTTACTTCGTTTCTGTAACACAGCTTCACCAAGAACTGTTGTGGATATACAGTTTTGTCATATAAAAAAAAAAAAAAAACTGTGTTTGTTGAGTCTTAACACAAACACAGTTTTATAGTCTTATACAAAACTGTGTTTTTGAGTCTTTTGGTTTAGTCTTGTTCTTTTTGAGCGCATGAGATGCATCGAAATTATGATCTTCAGTTTCATCTTTCTATTTGTGTTATGGTACCCTTGATTACCTCCCCTTCCCCCCATTTTAGTGCAACTTTTTTTTCTAATTGGAGAAGTTGGAAAATGGGATCAAGAGATATATTTCTCATTATAAAAAGACTTGTCATTCATTTTTACTGGAGTTTTCATAAATTATTTTCCAGAACCTTTCAAAGTGACTGCTATTTTACCACTTCTTCATCAGATTTTCAGTGACATTTACTTCTGTGATAAGCTTAACAATCTGTGTTGGTTACAATAACCATTTCTGATGTCTGATTTGAACTTAGATTCTTTGCTATGAAAGTGATCAATCTATGTGATAATTGATGATGAAATGTTTTATTCTTTTCTATTTCAATTTGACACCTCCCCGACTGATGCTACCCAATGCCTGTTGTTTCTAAGTTGTGTTGGAATAAGGATCTTTTGTCAGTTTCCAAAATTGAAAAGCCATTTAATAAGCTGTTAAGCAGAAAAATTCCCCTTCAGCAATTGATCTTTCCTACTCAACCATCACTCCTTTGGTCTTTTTCTTTGTGTGACTTTGCTCCGCTCTTAGATCTTTAATTTTCATACAATTTATATCATGTTATATTTTTATATTTTAAGTGTTTATATTTTCCCCCTCTCTCCTTTTTTGTGTGTTTGGTTGATGTCTGATGATTTTTTAGAGAATCCCAATTTATGAAATACTTAGGATTTCTTATTAATCTCTGTAGATGTGATTTTCTCGGTTTAAAAATTTGTCTAAAATAATGGAAAAACCTCTAGTAAAAACTCATAAAAAGGTTATCTCTTATCATTATGGTTTGAAACACTGCATTAGCCATGGAATCCTTCATTACTAGAAAATTTTTCTGTTTACATTGCTGTGTACATCTGTTGCACTGAGCCCGTTTAGAAATTTCCACTGTATTTCTTGAAGATTTTTTACTATATTGGTTTTAGTGGATGAAATTCTGTTGCATAGATTGAATTATAGTAGTCAGTTATAAACAGAGAATGGGAAATTAATGTCTGCAAAACCTGAAAACTTTCCAATGTCTAAGTTTAAAATGTCTAAATAGTTTAAAATATCTGAAAAAATTGATGAACAAAATCTATGTAGCTGTGTGAGGTTAGTATGCAAGTGTATTTCCTTTTTCTTTCCTCTCCAATGCAAAATATAAGAGAAAAACATTAAGAATTTCTGTTAAAATATTAATTATTTGGTGAAAAGGTATGAAGTTGTTACAATTTTACATGTGGCTTAGTCAATTCAATCACACTTTTTTTTTTTGTTTAGTTTTATGTAAATTCATTGATCTAAATGCTGTAGTTTTGTGTGGATTTACAACTTTTTTTCTTTCTAGGATGAAATATATAGAAGAAGAATTAATCAAGAGAAAGGTTGCACTTGGTATGCCCTTGAACAAGATGCCAGTGTTGTAAGTTGTACTAACATTTTTAGTTCAACTAAAGACATTTATTGAAATTATTTGTGTTTAATTTTAAACCACATTCTTCTGTGGAAAGTGCCACTATGATACTGTTTGTCTTTTTATGTTGCTTTAAAAAAGAACAAGCAAAGAAGATGCTGCTAAGTACCTGATTAATGAACATATGTATGATTGGCTTTTTGTTCTTTTGTAATCATTGAAAAGTGTCTGTCTGTAAGAAAGTTTTTCCTACCTTCGTAGATTTAGAGAGCTTATGACCAAGTAAACGGGATACTTGGAAGGTTTTTAATAAATATGGTGTAGCTGGAAATGTGTTTAATAGTGTGAAAGCTATGTATGGTGGCAGTAGAGCATGTGTACAAGTGAATAGTGTTTTATTGAAATGGTTTACTATTGTTGCAGGAGCCAGACAATGTTGTGTAATGTCACTGTAGCTGATTAATAATACACTGCTGGACAATTGCTAAGGACGGATCATAAACGGCTATATAGCGCATAAAAAAGTAAGTGTGGTTGGATGCCAAGTGAAATAAAATAATGTCAGAATGCCAGGACATTACAAGAAAGACAATTTATTGCGCTCTGAAATCCAGAAGGCTTTGGAACGTGTTCAAGGGACAAACAGGCCATTTTGTGCGGAATACGTAAACGTGAAAAAAATGCAATTACCGTCCGCAGGCGTTCCGGCGTAAGATGTCAATACGGGATATGGCCACCATGGAGGGCGACGCAAGATTCCACACGTCGTGTCATGCATTGCACAACATTATCAAGCAGCTGTTGGGGTAATTTATCCCATTCCTCTGTCAGTGCACAGATGAGGGTGTCCTTGTTTATTGGAGGGCATTGGCGACTAGCAAGACTCCTCCCCAAAGCATCCCACACATTTTCAATGGGATTCAGGTCTGGAGAACGTGCTGGCCATACGAGGCGTTGAATATTCTCGCTCTCAAGACACTCCTGGACAGCGACTGTTCGATGACATGTTGCGTTGTCGTCCATGAAAATGAATCTATCACCGACAGCACCACGGAACATGAGGTAGCAGAACATCATTAATGTATCGTTGGCCAGTCATAGTCCCAGTTGGAAGCACATAGAGGGACGTGCGGCCATTGATCATGATGCCAGCCCATACCATGACACTACATGTCGGATATCGGTCCCTTTCCTGTATGTTTGCTGGACAATATGTAGTACCACTATCACGCCAGATCAGTTGTCGTCGACAATCAGACGATAGACTGTATCTACTCTCATCTGAGAAGAGGACAGTAGACCAGTCGTTATCAGTCCAATTGCGATGTTGATGGCACCATTGCAAACGGGCGGTACGGTGACGTCTGGACAATGGGATGCACACAACATGACGGCGGGCGTATAGTCCTCCTTCATGCAAACGTCTGGCGACAGTTTTTCGGGAGATCCGCTTGCCAGTAGCAGCCATAAACTGATTTGCTACCTCACTAGCTGTGCTGCGCCGGTGTCTTTTTGTTGATAGCACTATGTAGCGATCTTCTGCAGGTGTCGTACTGTGAACACGACCTCCCCCGTGACGTTTGCTACACTCTCCATTTGTTTGAAATGATTTCCAAAGCCTTGAAACAACACTGTGGCTGACGTCAAACTCCCTGGCGGCATCTGTTATTTTTCGCCCTTCTTCAATCTCGCCAATAATACGGCCACGCGTAAAATCATCTAGGTGATGTCGGGAAGACATACTGAAAATTGCAAGTTCGTCAATTGATTCTTTCCCTTTCAACTTTGCGTTTGAACAACAACGGTCAATACGCGTCAAATCATTTATCTCTCTTATCAGCGCTATGACGTCACGAACAAGTTCGGCAATCCAAAATTTGCATATGCACAACACGTCTTACTGTATCCCGCACTTATGCTAATTTCCACATTTTCATGCCTTCCATTTTATGGTTGCTATCGTTGCTATTGTTATCCGTCCTTAGCAATTGTCCGGCAGTGTATATTTATATATGTGTGCATACAAGAAGCAAGTGGAGAAATCGAAACAGTACTCGCCCAAATTTTCACTCGATGCCTTAATGAAGGAAAGATTCCTGAGGATTGGAACACCGCTACAATGATCCTGCTACATAAGAAAGGTGACATTGAGGATCTCGGAAACTACAGACCTATCAGCCTCCTATCAGTAGTTTATAAAATCTTCACTAAAGTTCTTTCACACCGCTTGAAGGTAACACTGGACATGGCTCAACCGAGAGAACAAGCTGGATTCAGGAGTGGCTACAGCACAATAGATCATATCCACGTGCTGAGAGAACTAATTGAAAGAGCGAGGGAATATGAACTTCCATTGTGCATGGCTTTTTATCGATTATGAAAAAGCCTTTGATTCGGTGAAACCATCAGCAGTTACAATGGCTCTGAAAACCTGCGGTATTGAAGATGCATACATTAATATTATTAATAACATCTATGAAAATGCAAGTGCAAAGATTAGGCTGTTTGAAAATACAACACACGTAAAAATTGGAAAGGGAGTGAGACAAGGTGACACCATATCTCCGAAGCTCTTTAATGCCACATTGGAGGGTGTTTTTCAGTCGCTGAGCTGGGAAAACACGGGGATAAAGATTAATGGAGATTATCTAACCCACCTTCGTTTTGCTGATGACGTAGTCATTTTTGCAACTACCCCATCAGAGCTGCAGAGTATGATCCAGGAACTTGCTGACAAGAGTAAAGAAGTGGGATTAAAAATGAACTTTTAGAAGACAAAAGTGATGTTCAATGCTTTTACAAGAAATGAAGATTTATCGATTGATGGAGAAAAGCTGGAGATAACAGACACGTACGTTTATCTTGGACAGCAGATATCAAGTGAGGGTCACATTGATGAAGAAATTAATCGGCGTACAAAACTTGCCTGGAGAGCTTTTGGAAGAAACAGCATAATTTTCAAGAGCAATATGCCATTATGTCTTAAAAGAAAAGTGTTTGATCAATGCATCCTTCCAGTGCTTACGTATGGTGCAGAGACGTGGACCTTAACTAAAAGAGACATACAAAGGCTGCAGACAACTCAAAGAAGCATGGAGAGGTGCATGCTTGGTGTAACCAGGAGAGATAAGAAGAGTGAACTCGTGGATCCGAAAATGACAAGAGTGGGAGACATCATGATCAGAGTTAAATCTCTGAAATGGCAATGGGCTGGACATACTGCCAGAAGGACAGATCATCGATGGACAGCCGAAATTTTAGATTGGATTCCACGGGACAGGAAAAGACCCAGAAGAAGACCACATGGGAGATGGGTGGATGAAATTCGAAAGTATGCAGGGGTGACATGGAGGAGACTGGCACAAGACAGACCGTTGTGGAGGAAACTTGGGGAGACCTTCGTCCAGCAGTGGATTGATAATGGTTGACAATGATGATGATGATGATGATGTGATGCCAAAATGAACAATACTGGTTTATGTCTTGATGATATCCATGTGTGCAGATTGTCCTATGCTGATGACACAATCCTATTGGCAGAGAGCAAAAATGAGTTGCAGAGTGTGTTATCCAGACATACAAAGTTTGTATGAAATTGAAATTGAGTATAAATAAGGGGGAAACCAGTTTTATGGTTTTTGTTTGTGGAACTGTTAGTACTGAATTCAAGATCAGTCTAAATGGCACAGAGATATACCAGGTGAATGAATTTTTATATTTAGGAAGCATGGCTGACAGAGAAAACAAGTTAGATATGAAAATGTTGAACACTGCTGCTTTGATGTATGGCAGTAAAACCTGGGTTCTGCAGAAGAGACAGGAGTTGTTTGTGTGCTAGAGAGAGATACATTACCCACAGGGGATTTGTGGCAAAGTAGGTTCTGATAATGTGAGGAATGAAGATGTGTTGCAGGTATGTAATGTGAAGCAAAATGTTGTTAGTAAGGTGGAGACATATATTCTGAGGTGGTTTGGCCATGTTAAAAGAATGAATGGTGACTGTTTCTAAGATAATTTGTTCAGCTCAAGTGGCAGGAAAGAAAGGTAGAGGAAAGCCAAGGAAATCATGGAAGGACCAGGTTCAGGAATGTCTGCATGAGAAAAAGATAATGAGTATGAAGTGCAAAAGGTCTTGTGTGAGACATATGATGGATGTCAGTGAAGCTGGAGTTGTGTGCTGAGGTTGCAGTAAGTGGAGATGTTCAGATGTTTGATACATCAACAGTAAGTAAAATCTAGGGCCATCAGTATTAAACTGTAATCTGGCAAATGAGTTTTCTCTGAATCACAGAAAACAGCTTAGTGAGGTGTGTGTGTGTGTGTGTGTGTGTGTGTCTAACATAAAAAATGCACAACATTCAGACAAAGCCAGGAATTCTCATATAAGGAAATTATATTTGTTTATGTAATCCTTCTTCTATGTTAATTCATAAAAATATGCAAAGTACATCTGTGCTGTTATATAGTTGACAGGTGCTATAACTTTTACATTGTACAATATTCATTCCATATGAAATTTGTGAAACCAGTATTCACTGACCTTGAATATTTCTCCCTTCTCCATGCTGTCTGTCTATGTATCTAAGGGGAAGGGACAAAAGATATCCTTTTTTTGAACTACAGTTCCATAATATTTATGCTTCCATTAATATTATGCAATGTATGTTACCTGCAATATGTGAAAAATAGGCATTGTATAGAATGCATAGGAAATTTATAGAATGTGTGACTTTTTAGGCAAAGCATGAAATATTTGTTATTTTAATATTGTATATACTTTTCCTAGGCATTATATAAAATGACAAGGACTATTTAGGCAAAGTATGAAAAAAAAAAAGATGAAAAGGCCTTTATTGAAAAGAAGTATATGGTGCATGTAGAATTTAATATCATGACTGGTAATATTCTTGTACTTTGTTGAAACTTCTTTCATCATTCTGTCACGTCCATCATGGTATAGCCAAATGAGCCTCATGAAGTATGTAGAATGACACAAAGGAACAGTTAGTCACTTAGGTCAACACTCACACTTAAAAGGACTGTAGAAATTTATTAAAATCACACTGATGATGGACGAATCCTCTGGTTACCATGAGATACACACTCACATATCTTGATATCTCAATACACACTCATAAGCACAGCACTGACACACAAGTACAAAATGAACTATCGCAGCACCTCCTTGAGGGTCGTTTCAAAATCCACCGTAGGGCTTTAACATTCCGCCCGGCATTGCAATGTTTTCCGAAAAACATTCAATTAAATGAAAATTAATATTAATAATGCACAAACTTGATACACATTAAATGCTAGAATGTAGTTTCTCTAATTAATTAAAAGAAGAATACAAATTTTGGAAATGGATCTCTTGTAAACACCATTTGGTGTCCGGACGCTGACTACCCTTACCTTACCGTCCACACCTGGAAACAACTCTGTGATTCTCCCCAATAACCATTTGCAAGCTGGTAAATGGCCTTTTTTCACAAGAACTAGTGTTCCTATTTCCACATTATCCTTTTCGAACATCCACTTCGAACATTGCTGTAGGTTGTTCAGGTAATCTCTTTTCCACTTTTTCCATATGGATTGTACTACCTTTGTTGTTCTCTGCCATCTGCTGTCTATTATCCCTTTGATCAATTAACTCTGGTTCCACAATTGCATCCATTGGTCCTCCTATTAAAAAATGACAAGGGGTCAACACGTGAAAATCATCTCCATCCGAGGACAAGGGAGTTAAAGGGCGAGAATTTAAGATTCCCTCCACCTGAATCGTAACTGTTACAAATTCCTCATACGTAAATTTAGCATTTCCCAAAACACGTTTTAGATGGTATTTAAATTATTTAATGCCTGCCTCCTAAAGACACCAAAGTTAGGAACCCTGGGAGGAAAGAATTTCCAGTCCACCCCCTCCGACGCCAAATAACCAGCCAAATTTTCATCTGGGTTTTTCACCAAATTGTACAACCCTTTTTACGCTTTCCAACCGTAGGTTGAAGAAGCGTATATGCTCCAGCTTTGTCCGTCCGTCTGTCTGTCCTCACGATAACTCGCGTAAAAATGGTTCGATTTTGATGAAATTTTAGTATGTGGTAGGGGACCACTGGGGACGAACCCTATTGTAAATGGGTGAAGTGGGGGTCAAAGGTCACGACATAGGAGCGGGATTCATTCCATTGCCCTTACGCGTCATAACTTACGTAAATATGGTTCAATTTCGATGAAATTTTAGTATGTGGTAGAGGACCACCTGGGGGCGAACCCTATTGAAAATGGACAAAATGGGGTCAGAGGTCAGGACATAGGAGCGGGATCCAATGCCATTGCTCTTATGCGTTATAACGTGCGTAAAAATGATTTGATTTCGATGAAATTTTAGTATGTGGTAGGGGACCACCTGGGGACAAACCCTATTGAAAATGGGTGAAGTGGGGTCAAAAGTCAGGACATAAGAGCGAGATGCATTCCATTGCCCTTATGCGCCATAACGTGCATAAAAATGGTTCGATTTCAATGAAATTTTAGTATGTGGTAGACGACCATCTGGGAACGAACTCTATTGAAAATGGACGAAATGGGGTCAAAGGTCAGGACATAGGATCGGGATCCATTCCATCGCCCTTATTCCATACTATTAAAGGAGCAATTCTTGTATGTATGTAAATTTTATTTTGAAAACGGCTCTAAGGATTTTGATGAAAGTCGTTAACCTACAGTTTTCTGGTACTAGAAATCAATTTAGCTTGATCTCGACTTTAGGAAAATTCGTTTAGTGGGTTAAATAACCACCCCGAATTAGCACGTTTTTAGTGTCATGGCGTCTTTCCGTTAGATGTCGGCGCGCGGTCATGCCATCTGTGTCATTACGTCACATGTTGTGTGTGGATCCCATTAAAGTTTTATGACGCCACATTCTTGTGAGCAGATGGTCGCGATTCCCATCTGCCTCGTTACATCACGCATTGTGTGCGTATGTCCTTTCGCATGATAACTCACGTAGAAATTGTTCGATTTCTTTGACATTTTAGTATGTGGTAGGGAAACACCTGGGAGGAAACCCTATTGAAAGTGGACGAAATGGGGTCAAAGGTCAGGACATAGGAGCAGGATCCATTCCACTGCTCTTATGCGTCATAACTAACATAAAAAAGGTTCGATGTCGATGAAATTTTAGTATGTGGTAGGGGACCACCTTGGGCCTAACCCTATTAAAAATGGGCGAAATGGGGTCAAAGGTCAGGACATAGGAGCGGACTCACTTCCATCGCTATTATGTGTCATAACTTATGTAAAAATGCTTCGATTTGGATGAAATGTTTGTATATTGTAGGGGCCTGCCTGGGGACAAATCCTATTGAAAATGAGTGAAATGGGGTCAAAGGTTAGGACACAGGAGCGGGATCTATTCCATAGCCCTTGTTCATCATAACTTCCGTAAAAATGCTTCGATTGCGACATGTTATTTCGAAGGTATACTGAACCAGTTCTGTTGAATATCATTGAAATGGGATCAAAGGTCAGGGCACAGGACCGAGATTTATTCCACAGCCATTATCCTCATAACTTGAGTGATAACTTGAGTAATGATTTTTGGTATGTTGGAAAGCATATCATAATCAATGCATTGCATGATTTTACTAACTTGTTATTTCTGACTGGGCATGCACAAAATTAGTTGCATTATCTGAGAACAGTTTAGCACTCTTTCCACGCCTGCCAAAAAATATTTTCAAAGTGGCAATAAAAGACTCAGAAGTTAAGTCGGAGACAACTTCAAGATGGACTGCTCGGGTCACAAAACACACAAAAACGGCTACATAAATTTTATTCAAGCTACCTTTCCTCTGGTTTTTATACTTAATGTAGAAAGGCCCACAAAAGTCTACTCCTGAATAATTGAATGGAAAGGTCTGGGTAATTCGCTCTTGTGGTAGATTACCCATGATTTGCTCAGATGGGGTAGGTTTACTCTTGAAACATGTGATGCATTCATGAACTACCTTTCTACATAGAGTTCTACCACTAATTGGCCAAAACATTTGTTTTATGTGGCACAATAAAGACTGAGGGCCTACATGTAAATATTTTTTTTATGAAAATGCTCAGTAATCATTCTAGTCAATTTATGTTTACTAGGCAAGACAGCTGGGTGTTTTTGTTCATAACCAAGCTTTGAATTACCTAAACGACCTCCTACTCTTAAGATATGGTTATCATCCAAAAATACATTTAAAGATTTTAGTTTACTATTACCTTGCACATGTTTACCTTTCTCCAAATTCAAAATTTCGGAACAAATTCCTCCCTTTAAATGTTCTTAACAAGAAAATGTTCTGCTTCTTGCATTTCTGTAGCTGTAAGAGGACCCACAGTATTATTTTCTGGATTCCTCAGGTTGTGGCAAAACCTAGACATATAACTAAAAATTCAAAGAATATAACTAAAAATTCAAAGAATTTTTAGTGAAATTATTACTAATGTCAATAACACCATTCAAGAAGGAAGAATTAGTCTGTACAGTTAGAGAAATGTGTGTCACAGTTCTGTCAATCTCTACAGGATGAGGTTTGGGAATTGTCTTTAGTTTACGAGAATACTCTTTGTCCTCTAAAGAAAGGGGAGCCACTTCAACAGTAGGAGGGTCGCCTTGTTTCAAGAAAGATGAACCAAACCACCTAAGGTCACTAAGAAAAATCTTCTCAGGATATATTCCTCGAGAAATCAGTTCTGCTAAATTTTCTTCCGAACTAACATGATGCCATTGATACATGCTTGTTAAGTCTTGGATGGAAGCAACTCAGTTGGCCACAAAGGTTTTTAACAGATGAGGCTTATTGCGGATCCATGCAAGCACTATCATCGAATCGGACCACAGGTGGATCTTTGAAATGTGCAGTCGCAAACACCTAACAACTCGTTGGGATAGCAGGACGGCAGCACACAGCTCCAAGCGTGCGATGCTGATTTGTTTAATTAGAGCAACTCTTGATTTACTGCACAACAAATGTACTGCGGTTTCACCCGTACTTGAAATGGACTTGATATATATTATGGCCCCATATCCACATCCAGAGGCATCTGCAAAGCCGTGAAATTCCACCTGTACCGTATTGTTGAATAAAACATATCTTTTGATGTTGACATCGTTAATGGCTTTCAGAGAAGCTAGAAATTTCTGCCATTCTTGAGCTTCCTTGTCTGGAAGCAGATCATTCCAGTCGATTTGCAAAGGCCAAAGTCGTTGCATAAATATCTTGGCCCTGGCAATAATGGGACCAATTAATCCTAGTGGGTCAAAAATTCTGGCAATGCCAGAAAGGACTGTATGTTTAGTGTAAACACTCCGTTGTTCCATCTTCACCTTAAATGAAAAGCAGTCACTTTGATGTCTCCACAAAATCCCCAGAGCCTTCGTTTCATTCGTAGCTGTAAATGAATAATCTCCGGATCCTTCCGAAATATTGCACAAAAGTTCAGAGCTAATTTGCACACCACGTATGAAGTCTCATTCCACCACGCTGAAGTAACAGTATCAATTGACATTGTAGCTGTCCTGCCGTTTCCACATCTGGGCAACCCGTAACCACATCATCCGTATAGAAGTCTGTGTGAACCACAGACGCCGCCAAGGGAAAGGTTTTTTCCTCATCTAAAGCCAGTTGTTTTAGTGTTCTCATAGCAAGGTATGGAGCACTTGTACAGTAGCGAACAAAAGTATTTGGCGAAACACTTTTTCGACCATAATTTTTTTTCTGCTGGACCAAATCGGGTCATTTTGGGATATGATATGTGTTGATTCGTGGGTTACAATGCTGTGTAGTTTGTATTTCGCTCAGAGCGAATTTGTCGTTTGAAATGGGCCATATTCAAGAGTCGCCAATTATTACCTATTTGTGCTTGTATTAATGTTTTCTTGTGGTTTTTGTGGGTTTTGTGATGCGTAGTGTGATAATAAGTCAATCTTAGGTTTTCCAAAATGGGTAAAAAGGCGGAGATCCCTGTTGGAGCTCGCCAGTTGGCCGTGCACATGATGGAATCCGGAATGCGCATCACCGACATTGCGAGGGCCCTGAAGATCCGACACCAGTCCATTTCAGCTATCCTGCAGTGTTATAAGAAGACTGGGACCGTCGAGGACAGTCCGCGATGTGGTAGGCCCCGTTCCACTACGTTGCATCAGGATTGACGCATTTTCCGTCAATCTCGTGCTGATCCCACCTTGACTGCTGTGCACATCGCCACCGAATTCCGCGACAGTGGCGACCTGAACGTCAGCCGAATGACCATCTCCCGTCGTCTCATCGCTGGTGGATTGAATGGAAGACGCCCCGCCAAGCAACCACTCATCGGAGTCAAGAATCGATAAGCCAGAGTCGCGTTTGCATGCCGTCATCAACACTGGACCGCGCCGGACTGGAGTAAAGTGCTTTTCACCGACAAGAGCAAGTTCAACTGGTTCGGAAGTGATGGCATCCGATACGTACGACGTCCGTGTGGCCAGAGATTGAACCCCCAGTTCATTCAGCCGACTGTCAAGCACAGAGAAGGATCGCTCATGGTTTACGGTGCCTTCTCTCTCAATGGAATGGGCCCCATCATCAAGATTGACGGAATAATGACTGGCCAGAGCTACACGAACATGCTCATCAACGATGTCTTCCCATGGGCAAACCAGAACATGCCTCCTGGATGGATCATGCAGCAAGACAACGACCCGAAGCACACCTCCAGAGTAGCAAAGGCAGCCTTCCAGCAGCAACAGGTCACACTTCTAGACTGGCCAAGCCAATCTCCAGACCTCAACCCTATCGAGCACATGTGGGAGGAGCCGAAGAGACGATGTGCGAAGAAAACCTGCCGGAATAGGGCCCAGAAGTTCGATCAGCTGTCTGCACAATGGGTGCAAATTCCGCAGGTCACCGTCGAGAAGCTAGTGGACTCAATGCCGGCCCATTGTGCAGCTGTTATTAAGTCTTGTGGTTATCCCACTAAGTATTAGTTATTGTTTTGTCATTTTCTCGTATACACACCTACTTTGTTGGTCAATTTGTATGATCTTTGTGATTAAGCTCGGTACCTGATCTGTGTTAAGGTTTCCGATCCATCTGCATATGGGTCATGTTTACAACTGAATAACACATATCATATCCCAAAATGACCCAATTTGGCCCAGCAGAAAAAATGTTATGGTCGAAAAAGTGTTTTGCCAAATACTTTTGTTCGCTACTGTAGTTCCGTAGGTGACTGTGCAAAGTCTGTAAATCTTTACTGGATCATCAACACTTTCCTTCCAAACAATTTGCTGCAAATCTCTTTGAGTTGGATCCACCAGAATCATTCTGTACATCTTCTGAATATCTGCAATAAAGACAATGCAGTGCTTTCAAAATCTGATCATAATTGAGAACAAGTCCTCCTGAATAACACCTCCGTTATACTGTAAGGAATTCAGAGACCTTCCAGTTGAAGTCTATGCTGACGCATCAAACACTATTCTTAGTTTCGTAGTATTCTTCTCTGGGCAAAAGATCCTGTGATTTGGCAAATAATATGTAGTCTCAGGGTCATGATTTTCATTCACTTCCTCCATATGCCTTAAGCTCTTATATTCATGCATGAAATCCTGGTAAAGAGACAAAAATTCAGGCTCTCTCACCAGACGACTCCACAGGGAATTTAATCTTCGAACCGCTGCTTGTTTAGATTTACCTATGCAAGCAGGATCCTTTTTCAAGGGCATTTGTACCGTATATCTACCAGTTTCATCTCTAGTGTGTGTTCACAAAAAATGCTCTTCACAAATTATTTCTTCTTCACTCTTGATTGCTCCATTACTCTCCATGTACGTGTTTTCAATTTCCCAAACATTTTTTTATCTCTGAACTCAAATCTTCCATTCCACAGATTAACCCACAGTGAACACTACTACTTTCATTATTAAAATTGTGAATACTACCACCTGCAATATAGCCAAACACTGTATTTTGCAAAATTAGTTTTGAGTTTGGCAAACATACTTGACCTTGTCTCAAGAGCTCGTAAAAACATTCTGAACCCAGCAGTACATCAATTTTTCCTGGTCTGTTGAATTCAGGATCTGCCAATTTTATATTTTGTGGGAGCCTTGTACTTGAAAGACTAAAATGAACTTCTGGAACAATTTTCGTTATTTTTGGAACAACAAGGTGTAATGATCTTGTGTAATCATTCATGTTAGAAATAGTCGCTGTAATTTCAGAATTTATATTTATTGATGATCCACTTAAACATTTAACCAAAATATTCACTCTTTCTCTTTTTATGTTTAGCACGCATGCCAAATCCTGCGTTATAAAGGAAGCCTGACTGTCTATATCCAATAAAGCTCTGCACGGATGAAAGTTTCCAAAACAATCTCCGACATAAAGTATTGCTATTGACAATAATACCAATTTGGAATTGGATCGCATCCCGCTGATGCTCCAGCAAATACATGCTCATTATTTCTATCGAAATTAAAACATTTCGCCTCTGCATTCAACTTTGAATTGTCAACAAAATTCATCTCTCTTTTTGCAACAGCAGGAAAAGAAGTTACTCTTAGAACACAAGTTCCCATTGGCTGCACTTGACCTTGAACTTTCTCTGGGTATATGAATTAAGGTATGGTGCCTTTTTCCACAGCGCGCACACGTGTGCCTCGAGTTGCACGTCCTCGCTGAATGAGAACTATTAGCCAAGCAATTAAAACATAGCTTATGTTGTTTCACATAGCCAATACAATCATTCACTGATAATAATTGAAACTGTTCATACTTGTACAAATTATGATCACTGTTACACATTATGCATTTGGCACGATTAGTGTTTTTAAGAATAGTAGTCATAGATGTCACCCTTTGAGTTGGCTGATAGTTACGTTTCACAATGCCTGTTGTTTTAGAAGCCTGTAAAGAACAAGCATGTTTTTTTTAAAAAGGGAATTAATTCCGATAGCTTAGGCATATCCTCCTTTTTTTTTATTCTCGTTCCCAATATAGCTTAGTGGAAGAATCTAATTTTTGCAATAACATATAGGCCAATATCGTCTCTGAAAACCCTTCAATTTTCTGCCCTAAAATTTCCAACGATCTGATACACTCATTTGCCGTATCGACCAAATTTAAAATAGTGGCTGTCAATTCAATCTGAATAGAAGGGATACACACGAATCATTTGATATGAGCAAACACTTGTTCTCGATTATCTGAATATCGTTCTTCCAACAGATCCCAGGCTATTTGATAATTACTATTGCAAATGGCTGTGGATTGAATAATTCTAGCCGCATCCGCATGGAGCGTCGATTTCAAGTACGACAATTTCTGTGATTCTCATAGGTTACTATTATTATGCACACTTGCTTTAAAGAGATCTTTGAAGGAAAGCCAGTCCTAAATGTTTCCGTTAAAAGACGGGAGATTTAACTTCGGCAGTGTTACACTTTCAAACCCGCCGGTTTCTGTTTTTGAAAAACTACTACTAGAATTAGAGAGCTACTATTTAATTTTAATTTCTCTCTGTTCACTGATATCCATACTTCATCAATGTTATCTTGAATTGATTGTTGCTCTTTAATATATTTATCCAACTCTTTTTTTTGACAGAGAGCATAAATATTGTCAAATATTTCACTAAGTTCGTCACCGACCTTCTGACACCATTTCTCAAAAAGCTCTAATCGAATAACATCGTGATCTTTTTTCCCGATCTCGCTTGACAGTTTAGTGATGGTACTTTTAAGTACCTTTTTCTTGCTCAATAACCTATCCATTATTACTTGGAGAACAAAAATTCATAAACTGAAACAACTCACCAGTTTCTGGGATGTAAGTATTCCACAAATGATGTGTCCATTAAAGGGCTCAAGTTATTCACAGAGAACGACGCCATACTTATATTCAAAACCGAAACAATAACACTGTCTTCTCTCTTGATCACAGCACGAATCTCTAGGTCGCTGGCACGATTTTCCGGGTCGCTAGGACCAAAATGTAGAATGACTCAAAGGAACAGTTGGCACTTAGGTTAACACTCGCACTTAAAAGGACTGTAGAAATTTATTATAATCACACTAATGATGGACGAACACTCTGGTCGCCATGAACACTCTAGTCGCCATGAACACTAGTCTCCATGAGGATAAACCCTCTGGTTACCATGAGATACACACAACACACTCACATATCTTGATATCTCAACACACACGCATAAGCACAGCACTGACACAAAAGTACAAAATGAATGCTCGCAGCGCCCCCTTGAGGGTTGTTTCAAAATCCACCATAGGGCTTTAACAAAGTACATTGATGTAAAACTGGATAGCACTGATGCCTTCTTTAACAGGATAAATCAACTTACTTTTATTTTCTACCACCATCACATCATAGCGATTCAGCAGCCAATAGTCTCGTGGTTCCTTCTTAGTGGTCATCTTAGCCTTTTTCACATCACTCGCTAACTGTTGCTAAATGATTTCCGTTAGAGAAACACAGTTTTTAGCAGCACTGGCTCGCACTTTAGATAATTCTTCGTAGAATTGTAGTTGCATGTCAACATGCCGTGATTCTTTTCCTGAGACTACACTTTGCTCCGCCATTCTCATACAACACCGCATGGGCTAACATCTGTGCAAATTGGAACTCGCATGTTTCGTCACTGCCGAACAAAGACAGAAATGCAAACGGTGATAATACTAAATACTGTCTGCTTGAACTGAGTATTGAACAAGAAAAAAAATTCACCAAGTGAAAAAAAAACAAAAAAAAAACGTCATAGGCGGCACTTAACACGAGCATTGAAAGTCACATGCCTCGCCACATGAAAAAAATTCGCTGGTAGGAGTATTTTATACTTTGCCGATTTGCCTTTTGGCATTGCATAGAATGCTTACGAAATGTGTGAAATGTTTAGCGTTTCATTAATGCATACAATTGACATCGAATATGAACATCAAACAGAAGTCATCGCTCTTTCCACATTTATAAGTGAGTTATGAAAAAATTCTCATCGGCTGCCACCGGGAATCGAACCCAGGGTCTTCCAGTTATGCGCCGGACATGCTACCACTGCACCAGAATTTTTCTGTGACTCACTTATAAATGTGGAAAGAGTGATGACTTCTGTTTGATGTTCCTAATCCACGTCAATTGTGTGTATTAATTATTCATTAGCCTCCTAGTTATTTGTTCAGTTGCTGCTTACCATCTTTGGTGAATCCTCAGCATTGTGCGGGGTCCAATAAGCAACCTGCCATGTGGTTTGGCAGTTAGTCGTACATGAGTCTGGAGAATTCGAGGCCACTGTGGTGCAGTGGTAGCATGTCTGGCGCATAACTGGAAGACCCTGGGTTCAATTCCCGGTGGCGGTCGATGAGAATTTTTTTGTGGCTCACTTATAAATGTGGAAAAAGCGATGGCTTCTATTTGATAAGCATTTCATACTTTGACATCCCATTTTTGGCATTCTGTACAATATGTAATTTCAAACATTGCCGGTAACATACATAGTATTATGAAATATATATCATAATACTATGTATGTTACCGGCAATGTTTGAAATTAGGAATTGACAGAGAGAACAAATTGGATGGCGAAATTAGTAGGCGAGTGAATTCTTCATTGAAAGTCATAGCTACTCTGGGAGGTTTTCACAGGAATGATGGGCAGAGAGTCCCGCATAGCTGTGTACGAGAGTGTAATTGTTCCTACTCTGATGTATGGTAGTGAAACCTGGGTGCTACAGAAGAAACATAGAGGTTGTTTGAGTGCTGGAGAAATGCGTTACTTATGGGGGGTTTGTGGCAAGACACGGTCTGATTGTGTGAGGAATGAAGATGTGTCGCAGTTGTGTGATGTGAAGTGAAATGTTGTTAGCAAGGTGGAAACCAATATGCTTTGGGGGATTTGGCCATGTTGAAAGAATGAGTGATGAGATGCTTACTAAGAAAAGCTTTTTAGCCTAACTGGCAGGAAGGAAAGGCAGAGGAAGGTCAAGGAAGACATGGGTGGATCAGATTCAGGAGTGTCTGCATGAGAAAAAGATTATGAGTATGAAGTATAAAAGATCTTGTGTGCGGCGTGTAATGGATATCAGTGAAGCCCAAGTTGTATGTCAAGATCGCTGTAAATGGAGAAGTTTGATACAACAGTAAGTAAAAATATCGGGTAGTTTGTATTTCTTTTTAGAGCTAACCTCTGAATCTCAGAGAACAGCTTAGTGATATGTATGTATGTTCTTTTCATAAAAAGATTTGCACACACAAATTATAGTGAGAGTGAACAAAGAATGATTCCTGCCATAAGAAACATTATCATTTTTAATGGTGATAATTATTTTTTGCTAGACATTTCAGTGAAGTACAGGATATCCAGAAAGTTTCCTTACACTTTCTAATATTAATGCGGGGGGGTCTCTGTGCCACAGTGAACAGTGAAAGGTTTAATGGTTTTTGGTTGTTGTTGTTTTTTTTAGGCACTATTTCTTTCATCAGGTGGTTCTGCATTTCTGCAGCAGCATTGCTTACCAGTGAATTAACTATGTGGGGTACTTAAGTCATGTCCAAAATGGGGTTACTGTATAGCTCAGTGTTTGTTTGGCTAATAAAAATAAATTTTCTGTGAAAGTTCAGAGCAAGTTTCAGAAGGTGTGTGAATGCAGATCACCATTAGATGATCTGCAATTTGTACTTGGTGTAAGAAACACATAGGGACTGGCAGTGTTCTGCCCCAGGAAGTGTCAGGTCGACTGAGCATAGGTGCAGAAGATAATGAAAATATTAGAAAAAATGTTCAGTTTAACAATCAAAAGTATGTTTTTTGCCATCATATGTTCAATTGTGCATGCAGTGTTGCATAAATGCCTGCTCTTGCATGCATATAATTAATTATATGCTATGTCTGTTGTGTGAGGTGAAACCAGATGATAAACTTCAATGGCTAGCATATGCACAAGAGATTTTGAGCCACACAGATAATGATGAAATGTTTCTATGTTCTTGGATGTTTCTTTCTTTATGTTCTTGGACATTTCTTTCTTTATGTTCTTGGACGTTTCTTTCTTTATGTTCTTGGACGTTTCTTTCTTTTTGTTCTTGGACGTTTCTTTCTTTGTGTTCTTGGACTAGATGAATTGACATTTCATGTTTGTGGGACTGTGAACAGGCATAGAACTCACATTAGAAGTTCAGAAAATCCTCAGGCTGTACATGAAGTCCAGCATCCCAGTCCCAAAATCTATGTGGTTTTTTTTTTTTTTGGTGTGGTTTGAGCATAACTGTATACTGGATCTTTTCTGAAGCAACTGTCTGATTTTATAATTATGTGGATATTCTGCAACAATTTGTATTTCCTCAAATCACAGCCCTACAGCCTAATAACATCAGCTTTTCAACATGATAAAGCATCTCTGCACTGGAATTTGGTAGTTTGTGCAGTCCTTGACAAAAAGTTCCCCAGATGTTAGATTGGTATGGGTGGCTCAATACCACTACCACCATAATCACCTGATGTAATTTCATTGAATTTTGTGTTGTGGAGTCATGTCAAAGACATGGTCTTCCTGATGCCAGTTCACAACACTAGACCACTGAAAACTTGAATTACAGCTGTTATCACAACCCTTGATGATGTAGTGTTCAACAGGAATTGTCATGAAATTGCACGTTGCTTTGACATGCTTCATGCAACCAATAGAGCACATATTGAAATGTATGAATGGACATATCACAGTGTTGAAAAAACTTTTAATATTTCACTGTTGAATGCAGCAAATATTTATAAGTCTGCATAGTACAACTTTTTTTCTCCAGTTTTGTAAAATGTGAAGATTATTTTTTGACAAACTGTATAAAAACCTGAATTTTACCATGTGCAATGGTTATGATCCATACTTTTATACTATTCAAATTGTTGTGGTATGTGGGATTTTTCTAAACAGAGGTGTTATTAATTAAACATTTGGTTTCTTTGAGTAGTGATACATCAATTGTCAAACAGTTCATTTTTGGCTAAAATAAATATTTTTAGTTAAACATATACTTTTTATTATGCACAATTGTAACTCTCACCTTTTTTTTTTTTTTTCTGTTATTTTCCAGGTCTGACCCTAGTAGCATGAATAACAGTGAAGACAGCATGAGCAGTGATGGGTAATTTTAACTATTTTCATATTCAAGTTGATAACAACATTCTTTGGAGATGCTGATTTCATTTAACATTACAAGTTACTATCACTTTCCTTTTGTCATTGGTCTGACTTCCTTATCACAGAACTTGTAGGATTATTTGATAGCATTCAAATCAGTGACTCCAGCATGTTGTCCTGGTGCCACGACACTAGTGGGGACTAAAAATGCTACAGTCCTTCTGCTTGCAGTGTAATCTTATTTTCTGATAGGCCCTTTGATCACATAACATTAAGATATGCTTAATGAAACAGGTTTGTTGCATTCATTGTCTCTTTATAAATTTAAGATACCAAATATGCAGATTGTTGATGAATGAGAACCAATTAAAAGTAATAAAGAAGTGAATTATTCATGGTCACTATTTTGAGCTCTTGGGTAGACTAACAGTCTTATAAAAATGCATGTGTGTATATATATCATACATGAGATTCTTCCGCGAATTCGCGAATTCCGCTTTTTCGGCATCATTTTGGTCATTCTCGAGGTCATTGCAAAAATGAAGAGAAATTTTTCAGGATTTTTTAGGGGGTCGTCGTCGTTCTATAGAAAAATAAAAAGAAAGCGGAATTCCGCGATTCCGCTTTTTTGTGGAGTAAAAGAACTAAGCGCTTTCTAGCTGAAAGCGTTGCTTTTGGAGCAGACGCGGGGGCAAGAAGAAATGTTGAAGGGTGGAGTCAGGAGCTCAATTCGTTTAATGCTGTCAACAATGGATGGGTTGTCAGTCACTTGAGCATCGCAGCGCAAAGGGTGGAAGCTCCGCCTACTTCGTGCGTTAGGGAAACTCCCGCAGCCCTTTCCGTGTCTTGCGGGAAATCGCCACTCTGCATTCTATCAGGGCCAAACTATCCGCTTGATTCTATCCGTGACGTCATCGCCAGAAACTCTCTCTTGTAATTTGCAAATGTACCCGAATGCATTCCCGCTTTTCTGAAATCGTTCGAGAATCGAAGCTCTCGTGAATCCTCTTCCTACGGAGGATGCCAAAAAATACGGAATCTTCGTAATTATTACGGATTTCCCCCGAGATTACGGGTGACTAACAAAAAAATTTTGGATATTCAGATTTTCGCTGTTATTAAGAAAGTTTTACTGATTTTGTAAATAATCGACGTAAAAGCCTCTGAACAAAGTTCGTAACACAGCCCTTTGTCTTTTTTTTTTTTTTTTTTTTTTCCTCAGGTGGTGGAATTTGTTTTGCTTGTTTCAAAGTGTGAACAAAAAAAAAAAAAAAATGCCCGTCGTGCTTCTTTCGCCGTGGCCCGGGATTAACGTCGACCTGAAGCGTCTAAATAAAGTTCGTAACGCAGCTTTCTTTTCTTAAATTCGTTCTACCGCCATCCCCCCCCCACCGAAGAGAAGGAATTTGTTTTGCTTGTTTGAAAGCTAAGTGGAAAGGAAGAATGGCGCCACGCCGCGGGATTATGTAGGCCTGGTGGTCTTCTTTTGCCGTGATCCGGAATTACGTTAGTTCGGATGTGCTTCTTTTTGCCGTGATCCGGAATTACGTTAGTTCGCATGTGCTTCTTTTGCCGTGATCCGGAATTACGTTGGTTCGGACGTGCTTTCGCTGTTGCCCGGAATTACGTTGGTTCGGACGTGCTGTTGCCCGGAATTACGTTGGTTCGGACGTGCTTTCGCTGTTGCCCGGAATTGCTTCTGCCCGATGCCTCTGAACCATGTTCGTGACGAACCTTTTTTTTTTTTTTCTAAGGAGGAGGAATGTGTTCTGTTAGTTTGAAAACTTAGTGGAAAGAAAGCACGGCGCCCGGCTAGGATAACGTCGGCCCGAAGCCGCTGAACAAAGTTCGTGACGCAACTCTGTTTCTTTCCTTTTTTTTTTCTAAGGAAGAATGTGTTTTGCATGTTTGAAAGCTAAGTGGGGGGGGGGGGGGGGGGAGACACGGCTTTGGGCCAGTATTACGTCGGGCCGAAGCCTCTAAAAGTTCGTGACGCAGCTTTCCGTTTTTTTTTTTTTTTCCATTCTTTCTCTCTAAGAAGGAATTTGTTTTGCTTGTTTGAAAGCTAAGTGGAAAGAATGTGTCATGAGAGGCTCAAAAACAGGGTTAAAAACAAGAATTCGGCAGAGAAAATCTCCCCACTTGCTTGACGTTGATGGAGATTCATGTCACCATATTCACAAGCAAGCAAAAAATTTTGCAAGCCATTTTATAAGGTTACATTGAGAAATACTTTATTGACTTCTTCAATGACTAAAAACTAAGCTGTGGATATATGTTTCTAATTCTTGCAAGTTTCTAATTGCATGACTAAATTCACAAACTTTCCTAGACCAATACTTTTCACCTCAGGATTTAGCTAGTAAAGATTCACATGTAAGTTTTAAATCTGATTTTTTTAAATATTTCATTTTATTTTGTTCTTAAATCCCTACTTGTCTATTGTGAATATAATAATGTGCTTAACTTTAATATTTACTTACATAATTTACAGAAAATAATTCCATATGGCTAGCATACTCTTAAATATTGTATATATGCTGTATTTGAATTTGCTCACCGCGCATTCGCGTGTCCCAATTTTCCACCCAGTTAAAAAGTTCAGCTTTTTTTGTCATCGGCCGGTCTCATGTATGATATATATGTATACACACATTCATTTTATAAGACTGTTATTCTAACCACATAAGTGTGTGTGTGTGTGTGTGTACACACACACACACACACACACACACACACACACTTATGTAAACTGAAGAGCAACTGACTTAGAGATAGCTGTCTAGTAACATGTAGCACCACCTTTCACCCTGATGACGGCGGCGATTCATCTCGGCATGGACTCGACAAGACACAGGAAGCGTTGGGAAGCCATATGGATCCACAACCCCTGAACAAGCTCCCACAGTTAACAAAGATTTGATGGAGGGAGATCAGAGCCTCGAACATCTCTCTCGATGGCATCCCAGATGTGCTCGATGGGGTTGAGGTCATGTCAGTGGAGTGTTCGTCCAACCATTCGGATACAATTCGGGAGTGATGGCAGGGTGCATTGTCTTGTTGCAGGATGAGGTCCCCAGTGGGATGTTGAAGATGCACAAACGGGAGCAAATGGTCGTCCAGGATATCCCGATAACATTGACCTGTGAGGGACGATGTCACATGTACCAGGGGTCCCATTTCAGTCCACGTAAACAGTCCCCAGATGAGAATGCCACCCCCACCAGTTTGCAGAGTACCCTGCTGGCAAGAAGGATCCATCGCTGCATGTGGTTTGCGCCATACTCGTATCCTGCCATCCGCATGTACCAACGTAAATCTCGACTCATCAGTCCAGGCAACATTTTTCCACATGTCTAGGGTCCAGTGGTGATGTTCCCACGCCCATGCTAATCTTTGCACCCTGTGATGTGCGGTCAGCAGCGGTACCATCGTGGGACAATGGCTTCTGTACCCCATGGCGAGGAAATGGTTCTGGATGGTGTGGCCGCTTACACGTTTTTGTGCACCAGTGTTAAATTGCCGAGTGATTTCTTGCCCTGTGGCCCGTCTATCCACTGTTACAATGCAAGCTAGCCGACGATGACCCTGCTCATCCACACGCTGTTGTCCACAGCAGTTGGCCCTTGCAGGGATGGTTTTACCGGATTCGATGTACTCACAGTGCACCCATGACACAGTGGCTCATGAAAACCCCAGTGCCTCCACGACTTCCGAGATGGAGTGACCCACTCGTCGGGCCCCGACAATTTGTCCACGATCAAATGCACTTAGATCCTTCGTCTTACCCATACTGAGTCCGACTCTTACTGATTCCCGTCGCATCACTCCTTATATTGTCGGATTGCTGCATACATCATGTTGTTTCCGTTTACAGGGCCGTCCACAGTGCCACATTTGCATAACGCCAGCTGTCTCTAATTCAATGGCTCTTCAGTGTATATACAGGTGAAAATATTTTTTTTATTGTTTTGGTAAATGCATGAAAACATTGCTAAAAGAGAGTGAGTTTTCAAACCAGTAGCTCCAAGACTAAAGAACAGAAGTAAAAAAGTTATGCAAACTAAGGATATTTTTTTCTTCAAGGAAACAGACTAGGAAATCTAAATTAACCAGAAGGAAAAAAAGACCCGAAAAATCTGTAATTGAGGAGTCATGCATAAAGCTTCTTCAGAGGGACTGCTTATGCAATTTTCTCTGTATTTTGTCATCAAGAAATTTGGGGTTCTGTCTATGAGAGGTCCTGATAAACAAGAAGGACTTTTGAAAGGTTTTTCAACTTGGTAATACTTGATGACATGACCATTTTTAGATTTAATAAACTACAAATTTCACAACATTATAATATCTTTTGTTTTGATATCAAAATATTAATATCTTTTTAGGAAAAAAACCCCTCAATTTTGAGAAATTTGTAGGTGTTTTAAGTTAAATTTATTTGTTAAAATGAAACTGAAGGGAAAAATTTTAGTAACTAAAATTTTGAAAAAGAAAAATATTTATGTATGTATATCATTGGTATCCATGACTTTCATGTTGGTAATCACTCTTCTGCAGTAACAGTCCTCCTCTGAAAGTCACCGCTGCTGAAATTTTTTGTTACAATTCTTCAGATGTGTGCAGGTTGTTTTTGTAAACTATATTTTTCAGAAAACCCTATAAGAAATGATCACATGGGTTCTGTTTTGGAAAATATGGTAGCCATGACCACTCATGTCAGAATTATTCAGGAAAATGGTTAGACAGAACTCTATCATAAAAATTCTCATTCAGTATACCCAATGCTGAATTTGTGGTCTGTAGTTGAACCTTATCCAGTTGCACTCTATAAAGTGTGTGATTTACTGATGAGACCCATTTTCTTTTGAATGGCTTTATGGATTTGCATACATGAACCAATAAGCATGACATAATGGAGATAAAGTGAACTGAACAATGGAATTTTGGGAATGTAATGCTTCTCCAAGTGTTGTGGTTCAACCAGCTTTGTTTTTAATCAGTGGTACTCAGACTGATTATTGCTATCTCCATGTCCTCCAAGGTGAATTTCTTCCATTCCTGGGAAGAATGCACCCCAGTTTTGGATAACTCTTTTTTAATGGGATGGAGCTCAGCCATATGTTGTGAATGCAGTTTTGTTGCACTGAATGTGAATATTATCTGTCTTCCTGAAGTATGGGTGGTTAGTTATACCATACCCTTACAGACTGAACCAGTGCAACTCTTTCTTATGGGGCTTTCTGAAGGATACAGTATACAAAGGCAATCCACACATAATCAAAAGTTCAGTTACTTTTTAAGTAGATCTTGTAAGTGTTATAAATACTGTACAACTGTAATAAAGAAATAATTTCTGTGACAGATGCTAATGTATGGTAAGTTCAAAAAGTTCCCAAAATCATTCCCAGCTGTGGCAATGCAGAATCACACTGGGGATTTTTCAGTTTCAGAAGTTGGCAGCACCCTTGATGTCATTTAATGGCAAGTGGTGCCATCTCATTTCCTATCTCTGTGGGGCACCAGTAGTTTCTTTATTTACCATGCATTTAGTAATGTTCCAGTTGAAAATGCTGGCAACTGAGCTACACACAAACAACAAGTTTTTTGTTTTGCTTCAAAAATCTCCAGAAGCAAATGGTAAAGTGACAATGAAAAAATCATAAGTTTATGTATGGCATAAGCATTTTGATGATAGTCCCATAAGTGTTGATGATGATGATGATGATGATCCATGTAGCAGGTGCCCATGTACCTCTTTAACTGCCAAAAAGATTAAGCACGTTTGCAACATTGTCCATTGCAACCAAAGAAGAACTGTGAAGGAAATAGCATTAGAAATAGGAGTATCAATTGGAAGTATTCACAGATTCCCCACAAGACTTGAACATGCATTACGTTTGTCAACACTAATATAATATTGTTTTCTGTATAAAAAGGAATTTACAGTAATGTGTTGAATGTACTTGTAAATCATCTTTTTATCACATTATCTTTGAATGCTTTACTATGTTTGTGCTCAACATGTTACTTTATGTTGTAGAATTAGATGGTTCATACGCTCCTTGAAAACCTTGCAAAATCCTTGAAAAGGTTCATTTTCAAGTCCTTGGAAGTACTTGAAAAAGTTTAAGACTTCATAAATAATACTTGAAATTTCTTTTGTTTTGTTTTTTAAGTAATGATGTGAAGGAGCATGTGCAAAATAATTGCTTGTGCTAAAAAGTTATATAGGGGATTTCTGTGTAGTTCCAATAAAAACACCAAGCTGATCAAATAGCGCAGAACTTGCATTCATCCCAGGGGAGCACATGGAGAGCTGGTATCTAGGCTATGACATCACTACAGAGTAAGACAGCCATGGGAGTAAAGTAAGTGGAATGGTGTATTCATTGTGGAATGGTGTATGAGGGCGGTCTTAGTGAGAGTCTTAGTGAGAGGTGGGTTTGCCTCCTCAGGGCACTCCGTGGTAACAAGGGCACACAGAACAGCAAATTGGGCCTCTGTGAATCTTAGAGAGGTGCCAGCTAGTTCTGTGTGACATTGGTGAAAAGACCCTAACTCACTGGGTTTTGTTCCAGAATCCTTAGGTTGAATGACCAACTGGAACCCTCAGCTGTGGGCTAATCCCCCACACTGATGTACTTACCTGATTAAAAAGACAAAAAGAAATCAATATTCGTACTCAAGTGTGGGATATGGTGGACCTACCACACTTGAGAAGGATGGTCCACCACGGTATCGACCTGGAACTCGAAGAAGGAAAATCAGAAAGAGATCTTGGCTGAGTGAGTGTAAGATTGGTGTATGGAATACTAGAGGTATAAATGGCAAGTTGAATGAGGTGATGGAAGAGATGAATAAGTGTTATGGTGAAAAAAATTTGAAGGTTGAAAGTTTATTTATCAAAAGGGGCTTACTATTATTATGCTGGTATTTAAATTGATATGGAAATTATAGAAAATTTAAATTTGGGAGATGGGTGGATGCATTTCGAAACAAAAATATTTTCTAAGTATTAGAAGGCCATGAACATCCTAAACAAAAATGCATCTGAACATTTACATTCCACAAGAAGTTATTGGAAAGTTTGCGTTGTTTGTGTTCACGCAGAGTTGAGTCATCTGAAAGTGCAAAAATAAGTGAATATTGTTGCGTGTGTATGAAAATGTGTCACTATAAGTCATACGATAAAATGTACTCATTCAATAACAACTTGTGGAGGCGGTGAAAGTCAACTTAAAAGGATAGGACAAAAATTGCAGTTATGAAATACCTTATAAAACCAGGATTCGGATCGATAGCCTTAGTCAAGCTAAGGTGGGGTACATGGGACCAAGTCATGGAAGACAACAACACACAAAATTTTTCACACTGCACTCATTTTGAACTTTTTTGAAAGGCTACTGCCTGTATTTATTATTTTTCTTTAAAAACTTAATAAGGTAATTTAGTGGACAAACAGATGGTATTTCCTTTTTTCTTGTTTGCTTAAACACAGCAGTATAAAAACAGAATCTCAATTTTCTTTTCTATTTCTATTTGGCCACTGGCCTTATGAACAGCACAACTTTACATATTTCAACACAGTTGGTTTGAACACTAGGCATTGACTTTATGCATCCAAAATTATACCATGATTCACATAGCTTACACAAAAAAAAATACTGGATTATTTTTAATTCCACCAGGTGGACAAGTTCTGTTCTTTTGAAACGTACTCTCTTCTCTCTCACCTAGTTAGCTCAATGACAAATTTACACTTTTACACTTATTGATTTAAATTTACAGCACCTAAACAATCTTAGCAAACTCTGCAATCTCCCAGACCAGCTTCGAAGACTTCAATTTAAATTTACAGTTATCTTAAGAGCCACAAATTATACATTAACCAAATCTACTATCTGAAAGTAAACAAACCAAGTAAATTATCCTGAAAACAGAATTTACACTGAGCACAAGCATTAATAAACATTACATAACCTATAGAACTACCCTGAATGAACCTACTTCACTTATAAAGAAACCTCACTAACTAATCTTAAAAATTATCACTATTCATAACATCACCATAATTCAGAAATTCAAACAATCTTCTTGGCTTGCTCATAAAAATCACCTCACTCTGCACTTCACATAATAGCTCAAGATACTAAATAACTCTATACTGTAAACAAAAGCTCAAAATACCAATTAACTAAATTTCCAAACTAAATGTCAAGTTCACTAACACCAACAACCAGAATTTAGAATTTACATCCCTAGCACTACAGCAAATCATAAACAAATAAATTTAGATACTTTAAATCACCAAACAAACTGAAATTTAACACCTGCAGTGAATTACTGAGGTAGCGGTGAGGCAAATACTCTCAGTTCAGACACTACCCTGGGTTTTTGAGAACCAACACAGGAAGAAAATACCAGTCAGGCTGAAGGCGTGAAATTGGGTCGTGAATCCAATTTCAGCCTAGGCAAAGGGAAAGGAAAAAATCCTCAAGTGTGACATATCATCATCAGGCACAGAATTTCCTCTAACATGATCTCGCCAATTATTGAAGCAACACCCGACCGACCCTCGCTGGCAGTACATATCTCCGTGAGCAGCGAAACTACTGGGGGGGGGTTCAAGACAAGTTTTCCCCCAAAAACCATGTCCTCAGGGCTCCCCCTTTTCGAACCAATGCATGATCCCACCTTGATCAACCACGCCTGCAAGAGCCTGTCGTACTTCAACCCTAAATACTCCAGGCACATCCGGCCCAGAACTAACACAACTATATCCCAGGAAAATTCACTTATCTCTCTATATCCCAAGAAATCCAAAATCGCTATATCCACATATATCCCAGGAAAAATCACTTCTCTCTATATCCCAAGAAAATTCACTTATCTCTATGTCCACATATATCCCAGGAAAATTCACTTATCTCTATGTCCACATATAGCTCAGGAAAAATCACTAGCAAGGAAATTCCTCTGTACCATGGCAATGCGCAGGTCCACTTCAGACAATAACACTGACCATTTACATAACCCACTAAATATTTTCACCTTATTGAAAATTAAAATTACAATTTAGACTCTTTTTGTAAAAACAAGAAAATTTAGGCCAAAGAAAAGAACAATTAATACTGGAACTGGTGAGCAAAAGTGTGTCTTCTCAACCCATGATGTTCATTCTTTTTGTGAAATACTAAACTTGAGAACAAAAAATACTTTAACTTCTATTCTGCACATATGGCATCCTGGTGAAAATTCCCTACTCAGAGCCCTCTGCCCTAGGACAAGTTCCTGGCTTGCCCTAAGATCACCCCTTTCCAATGGGAGATTAACACTCATCTGGAGCATGTAAAATACTGGTCCTCAATTAACACTCCTACCATCTCAATTTCGACACTCAACACTCCAAGAATGTAAACAACACTTTAGGTTTCCAATTTCATCACACTATAATATGTTCCCAAAATCCCAATATAAATCATCCCATAATTTATCTTCACTCAAAAAAAAATAACTCAACGCTGTGAAAGACTAGAGAGAAATGTTTACTATTATTTTATCACCCACGACATCACAATAACACTGCTTTTCAATTATCACATGCCCAACTAAACTACAAACGATTGCACCAGAATTCACTGTGCTCAAACAATAAACCAAATTTTTCCGATACATCAAAATTTACTGGCCTGGGGAGTTGCTACACTACCAGACATGACAACACAAAAAAAACATAAATGAAAGCATTTTCAACTCCCCTCTCTTTTTTTCTGAACTCATACCTGAGGAACTAATAAGTCTTAATTTTGAAAACTGAACGACAACAATATGGGGACATCTGTCCCACATCCAGCTAACCTCAAAAAAAAAAAAAAGAAAATTTCTTCTTTTTTTTTTTTTCGCAGAACTATAAATTTGATTTCACACTGCTGACCCACTCGTTCAACAATTCCGCAGCGGTCACAACATAATACAAAAAAAAATTGAGTCAGAATTTACCTTCTGGGCTGGGCAGGAACAAATCTTGTTTCAAATAAAAAAAATCTTCTCGTCACACTGTCACTGTTGATCCTCTCTTCGCCTCCAACAATGTCTTTCTCTTTCTTTTTGGACACAATGTGCCCGAGCACTTCACCTGAACACAGGGAAAACAAAAGACATCCCGAAGCTGGTGATGATGGACCCTCTCAGAGGGAGTAATTCTCCCTTGTCCTTTTCGATGCCCATCCCTGGTAGGAATTTGGTCGGCTGCATTGGAAGGTGGACGGCAAAGGCTCGGAGGTTTCCCTTTCTTTATCCATCAGCTCTCATGAGAATGCTTAGGAGTGCATCGGTGATCATCTTTTGCTGCGCCCCGAGGAGGTCTCGTCCTACGGTGGTCCTGTCCTTTCTTCATAATTTCTTCCACCTCTTTTCATTTGGTGGAATCAGTGAGAAATTCATCGCAAGCCCTGAGCCCCTTTTAATTTGTTTTCATGTAACCAACCATGAGCCTGACAAGTCCCCACGCTAGAAGACCGACCGTCGCTACTAGGCTCCTTTAAGCTTTTTACCTCGATGTCAAATCATGGTGGTCAGCAAATGCTCTCCCCACCAAAAGGCGAGGAGAGACTCGGCTGTCCCCTCTTTCTCCCGGCCAGCAAGAGGACAAGAACAAAAGTGCCTGAGACAAGCGTCTCAAAGTGTCAAAGAAACTATCGCGTGTTGGAAAAAATGCTGACCCCTGATTGGCTGACCTTTTGCATGGCAACAGTGGGAATTTCTCTCCCACGCCTCGAGTGACCTCTGACCTTCACTCAGGCATCGTTGCAGCGTCCAACACTCTCCACGAAAAAAAAAAAAAATGTTACTAGGCACGTGCATCCTCTGGTCGGCCAGTGGAAGATGAACTTGACCTTCAACACGTAGGGACCAAGCCTCTCGACCCTGAGGTCTAAAAATAGATTCTGTTGCTGAATTCTTTGCCCAAAAGACGAAAAGATGTTGCACTTTTGGGCGACTTTTTCACGACGTTGGGAAATGAGGAACGCAAAAAATGGCGAATTCTTGCCTTGCAGAAAATCACTAATTTTAATTTTCTTTTTTTCTCTCGTTCCGTGATGTTAAACCAAAATTAATTTTGATTCTCTGAGCTGCACACCTACTCGCCTTTTCCTATCGCGATAAAAGAACAGATAAAATAATTATTTCTAAAAGCCCAAAGTCAGTTAAATCAAATATTATTCTCTTTTTTTTTTCAACATGAAATTTTGTTTTCCTGGTTGTGATTAAGACAAGCGAATTTTGCGCACAAATTCCCCTGCCTTTCAACCAGGAATTTTCTTCTAACGTATGTCATGGAAGAAATTTTTTGCATTAATTAATCTCCGATAAACCAACAGAAAGATTGATCAGGTCTCTCTGAAATTCACCAGAGGTTAAAATTTTTGCCATGACATAAGTATAGATTGGATGTGCTGTGGGTAAGTGAAACCAAAAAGAAGGAAATTGGTATAGAAGAAGTGAATGGAACGGTGAGTGTGGTCTGAAGTATTGTATAATGTGAGAGGACAGGCTGGTGTAGGTGTGATTTTAAGTGAAAAGATGAAGAACAACTTGATTCACTATAGTTGCATAAGGGAGAGCATTCCTTGGATTCATTTGAAAGTGAAACTTCAGAGAATAGTAATTGCATACATGAGATTCTTCCGCGAATTCGCGGAATTCCGCTTTTTTCGGCATCATTTTGGTCATTCTCGAGGTCATTGCAAAAATGAAGAGAAATTTTTCAGGATTTTTAGGGGGGGGTCGTCGTTCTATAGAAAAAAAAGCGGAATTCCGCTTTTTTGTGGAGTAAAAGAACTAAGCGCTTTCTAGCTGAAAGCGTTGTTTTTGGAGCAGACGCGGGGGCAAGAAGAAATGTTGGAGGGTGGAGTCAGGAGCTCAATTCGTTTAATGCTGTCAACAATGGATGGGTTGTCAGTAACTTGAGCATCGCAGCGCAAAGGGTGGAAGCTCCGCCTACTTCGTGCAGGGAAACTACCGCAGCCCTTTCCGTGTCTTGCGGGAAATCGCCATTCTGCATTATATCAGGGCCAAACTATTCGCTTGATTCTATCCTTGAAGTCATCGCCATAAACTCTCTCTTGTAATTTGCAAATGTACCCGAATGCGTTCCCGCTTTTCTGAGATCGTTCGAGAATCGAAGCTCTTGTGAATTCTCTTCCTACGGAGGATGCCAAAAAATACGGAATCTCCGTAATTATTACGGATTTCCCCGGGATTACGGGTGACTAACAAAAAAATTATGGATATTCAGATTTTCGCTGTTATTAAGAAAGTTTTACTGATTTTGTAAATAATTGACGTTAAAGCCTCTGAACAAAGTTCGTAACACAGCCTTTTGTCTTTTTTTTTTTCTCAGGTGGTGGAATTTGTTCTGCTTGTTTCAAAGTGTGAACAAAAAAAAAAAAAAAAATGCCCGTCGTGCTTCTTTCGCCGTGGCCCGGGATTACGTCGACCTGAAGCATCTAAATAAAGTTCGTGACGCAGCTTTCTTTTCTTAAATTCGTTCTACCCCCCCCCCCCCCCCCCCGAAGAGAAGGAATTTGTTTTGCTTGTTTGAAAGCTAAGTGGATAGGGATTATGTAGGCCTGGCGGGCTTCTTTTGCCGTGATCCGGAATTACGTTAGTTCGGATGTGCTTCTTTTGCCGTGATCCGGAATTACGTTGGTTCGGACGTGCTTTCGCTGTTGCCCGGAATTGCTTCTGCCCGATGCCTCTAAACCATGTTCGTGACGAACCTTTTTGGTTTTTTTCTAAGGAGGAGGAATGTGTTCTGCTTGTTTGAAAACTTAGTGGAAAGAAAGCACGGCGTCCGGCTAGGGATAGCGTCGGCCCGAAGCCGCTGAACAAAGTTCGTAAAGCAACTCTGTTTCTTTCCTTTTTTTTTCTAAGGAAGAATGTGTTTTGCATGTTTGAAAGCTAAGTGTGGGGGGGGAGGCACGGCTTCGGGCCAGTATTACGTCTGGCCGAAGCCTCTAAAAGTTCGTGACGCAGCTTTCCGGTTTTTTTCTCATTCTTTCTAAGAAGGAATTTGTTTTGCTTGTTTGAAAGCTAAGTGGAAAGAATGTGTCATGAAAGGCTCAAAAACAGGGTTAAAAACAAGAATTCGGCAGAGAAAATCTCCCCACTTGCTTGACGTTGATGGAGATTCATGTCACCATATTCACAATGCAAGCAAAAAATTTTGCAAGCCATTTTATAAGGTTACATTGAGAAATACTTTATTGACTTCTTCAATGACTAAAAACTAAGCTGTGGATATATGTTTCTAATTCTTGCAAGTTTCTAATTGCTTGACTAAATTCACAAACTTTCCTAGACAAATACTTTTCACCTCAGGATTTAGCTAGTAAAGATTCACATGTAAGTTTTAAATCTGATTTTTTAAAATATTTCATTTTATTTTGTTCTTAAATCCCTACTTTTCTATTGTGAATATAATAATGTGCTTCACTTTAATATTTACTTACATAATTTACAGAAAAAATTCCATATGGCTAGCGTACTCTTAAATATTGTATATATGCTGTATTTGAATTTGCTCACCGCGCGTTCGCGTGTCCCAATTTTCCACCCAGTTAAAAAGTTCAGCTTTTTTTGTCATCGGCCGGTCTCATGTATGTAATTGTTGTAGTGTATGCTCCTTGTGACCCTGAATCCTCTGATAGGAAGGAAGATTTCTGGAATGAGCTAAAAGCTGTTTTGAGCCAGTTTGGTACTAAAGAGAAAGTTATAATAGCAGGGGATTTCGATGCTAGAGTAGGTGTGCAGAATGCAATTTCTGACAATGTTCTGGGTAAGTTTAATGATCCTTGTGTGAATGATAATGGTGAAAGATTAATTGAACTCTGCATTGAGAATGGCTTGTATGTATCTAATACATTTTTCAACCACAAGTATATCCACACATATACTTGCGAAAATCGTACTCTTGGTCAAAAGAATGTGATAGATTTTGTTGTCTACGATCAGCATCTGAAACACTTAGTTGTTGACACTCGTGTGATGAGAGGTGTGGATGTTGGCTCTGATCATTACTTGGTAGTGTTACGAGTGAAACAGAATGTTGGTTGGAGGAAAAGGAACAGGAAGAGGCCCAGGATTGAAAGAATAAAGGTGGAAAGGCTCCCTGAAAATCATCAGCATTATTCTGACGTACTCAGAGAACGACTGAAGGAGCTGAAGTCTTATGAGTGGGATGTAGAAAAGAAGTGGGATTGTTTTAAGAACTGTGTGGTCACTGCTGCTGAAGAGGTCTGTGTCACCACAATAATAGGTAACGACAGAGGTGATGCTTGGTGTAATAGTAAGATTGAAGAAGCAGTAAAGATAAATAAGGAAGCCTATTGGGGATGTTGCAAGGTAAAGTTTCTGTGGATGAATATTGCTGTAAGAAGCGTGAAGCCGCTAAGTTGGTTCGCCAGAATAAGGAAAAAGGTAGGAAGAAGAAGGTGGAAAGGCATGAATTGGCTTTTTAGAAAGATAGGAAGTCTTCCTGGAAGTACATGAGACCCAGGAAAAATAAGGGAAACAAAGTGTTAAGTTGTGTGAAGAATAGGGTTGGGGAAATGTTATGGGAGCCCAATGAGTTAAGTGAAAGATGGTGTGAATACTTCTGTGAGTTATTAGATCAGGAAAGCAAAGTTGATTCTGATGCAGATGATGGCACAGTGAAGAATGAAAGCACAGGAGGATCTCAACAGATGAAGTGTGTAAAGCTCTAAAATCTCTTCAGAATGGTAAGGCTTTGGGAGTTGATGGCATAACTGCCGAGATGTTGAAATATGGTGGTGACTCTGTAATTGATAGGCTAACTGAAATTTGCCAGATGTGCTGGGAGTTAGGAATGGTCCCTCGGGATTGGAAGGATGCTATCATTGTTCCCTTGTATAAGGGTCACACTGACTGCAAGAACTATCGTGGTGTTAGCCTATTAAGTGTGCCAGGGAAAGTGTTTGGTAAGGTCGTTATTGAAAAATTACAGAGTCTTACATCAGAGAAAGTGTGGGATGTTCAGAGTGGTTTTATGCCTGGTAAAGGCTGCACTAACCAAATTTTTGCATTATGCAAGATGATTGAAAAGTATCTGCCTGTTGGTAAGAAAGTTTTTGCTGCCTTCATAGATTTAGAGAAAGCTTATGACCGAGTAAATAGGACACTTTTGGGGAAGGTATTGAATGAATATGGTATTACTGGGAATCTACTTAATAGCGTAAAAGCCATGTATGCTGGTAGTAGAGCTTGTGCACGAGTGAATGGTGTTTTATCAAAATGGTTTTCTATTGGTGCAGGAGTTAGACAAGGTTGTGTAATGTCACCATGGCTGTTTTATACATATATTTATGGGCGCGTGCATGCGTGATGCCAAAATAGATTATAGTGGCTTATGTCTTGGTGATATCCGTGTGTGCAGATTGCTCTATGATGATGACACTGTCCTGTTGGCAGAGAGCAAAAGTGATTTGCAGAGTATGTTGTCTCGGATGTATTAAGTTTACATGAAATTCAAACTGAGTATAAATAAGGGAAAAACAAAAGTTATGGTTTTTGAGAGAGGAACTGGTAGCACTGAATGTAATGTAAGTGTAAATGGCACAGTGATTGACCAGGTGAGTGAGTTTGTGTATTTGGGAAGCAGGTTTGACAGAGAACAAATTGGATGGTGAAATTAGTAGGTGAATGAATTCTTCATTGAAAGTCATGGCTGCACTGGGAGGTTTTCACCGGAATGATGGGTTCTCAAGAGAGTCCTGCATGGCTGTGTATGAGAGTGCAATTGTTCCTACTCTGATGTATGGCAGTGAAACCCGAGTACTGCAGAAGAAACGTAGGAGTTGTTTGTTGTGTCCTGGAGAAATGCATTACTTGCTGGGGGTTTGTGGCAAGACACGATCTGATTGTGTAAGGAATGAAGATGTGTTGCAGTTGTGTAGCAAAATGTTGTTAGCAAGGTGGACTCTAATATGCTTCGGTGGTTTGGACATGTTGAAAGAATGAGTGATGAGATGCTTACTAAGAAAATCTTTTTAGCCCAAGTGGCAGGAAGGAAAGGCAGAGGAAGGCCAAAGAAGTCATGGGAGGATTAGATTCAGGAATGTCTGCATGAGAAACAAATTATGAGTATGAAGTATAGAAGATCTTGTGTACAGCGTGTAATGAATGTCAGTGAAACCCGAGTTGTGTGTCAAGATCGCTGTGAATGGAGAAGTTTGATACGGCAACAGTAAGTAAAAACTATCTGGTAGTTTGTATTTGTTTTTGGAGCTAATCTCTGAATCTCAGAGAACAGTTTAGTGATATGTATGTATGTGTATTCATGAAGCATGATGGGCTTCTTTGACTTGGGTTAGGGGCATATTCTTGGCGGAGGGTGAATACGAAAATAATGTGCGCTTTTAATATATTCCGTGAAATGAAATTATTTCAAAAAAACAAAAAAACAGAGGGGCAATTTAAAGTTAATAAAATAAACCAGCAGAGAGGCAAGGGGTAACTGCAGGTCATTGAAGGTGTGCCTGCCCCAGCTAAGATTAATGGTATGAAGTTATTAAAATACCTACCTACTGACCGACCGACACCACACACACATATGATAATTCGGGTTTAAAAAGTCCTTGAAAAGTGCTTGAATTTATTTTGCTTGGAAGATTATAAACTGTGGAATTAATATTTCTAAAGTGTTTAAAGAATGTTCATTAGTGCCAAAATCTCAGAGGGCAACCGATTACTTTTTAAAACCTTTTTAAACTCAATCATGCCGTTCATGATAGAATGATTGTGTTTTCATACCTTTCATCCCCAAAATTGGAGATCCCGTACATAAGTATGTATTCTTCTTATGCCCTTATTCAATTCAATTTTCCTTAAACGGTCAGCCTTTCTTACTGCCAATTAAGCATGTTCAACAGGTTATAACAGCCATGATAATTAACACAGCAATCAGACATCACTGACTTTGACTGTAATTACTGTTTCACACGTGAATTCAGTCACATCAGGAAACTTGAAAAGTTTTCTGATGACTTGAAAATTCAGTCACATCAGAAAACTTGAAAAGTTTTCTGATGACTTGAAAATTCAGTCACATCAGAAAACTTGAAAAGTTTTCTGATGTGACTGAATTCACGTGTGAAACAGTAATTACAATCAAATTCAGTGATGTCTGATTACTGTGTTAATTATCATAATGTATTCGCCACGTATTATGAGAAGAATATTTCTTTCACTCTGTATAGGTTGTAGCAGTTTAACAAGACTTGACTGTATCATCGTCCAATTTGTGTACATTTGTATGCTAATGTTTCCAATGAATATTTATTCACCATGTATGGTAAATACATGTTTTCAGGTTTTCAACAAATCATCCAAAGAAGCCGGAAGATGTATTATTTGAAGTCCCAGAGCATCTACGACGATCTTCTTCAAAGAAATCTGAGGAGATGTTGTCTAATCAGATGTTGTCTGGTATACCAGAAGTGGATCTTGGGATTGAGTAAGTTGTGCTTCAATCCATTGTTTGTTCACATGTGTTAAAGCTGAAGTTTGTAATGCGCAGAAATATGAAGTTATCTGGATATTTTGAATATGGTTATGATGCACGTATTCATCATATCATTTTATCCTATATGCTCGCACTCTTTTCAAGTTGGAATGGTATGTGAATCAAATGCAGAAAAAATTCATAATACATCCAAATTATAGAAAAAATTCATAATACATCCAAATTGTAGAAACGAATTCATAATACATTCAAGAACAAATTAGTGCTAGTTTGACATAACCTTTCTTCTCTGTATAGAGTTAGTGTAAGATGTTCTGTCTCTTGAAAACTGCTGTTTTTATCACTAATAGCTGAATTTGTGACATAAATCCATTGTTTGGTCCCAAGTCTGTAATGTACGTACTATCTTAGAATGCATAACTCTGTTGAAACCAACTTGATCTTCCATAAAAGACACACACATGGGAACCACTGTCTATATCCCCACAGAATACCAGTTCCAAATCTTCTGTACCCCATTGTTTTTCTGAGGCAGATGTATCTAAATACTGCTATGTTTTCATGTTGCTCACTCTTGTGTCTAATTCCTTCTGGAATGTTTGTGCTTCATTTGTAAATGTGTCACTGTAATTAAATTCCATTACTCTTTAAAGCTAGTGCCTTTTTTGTGCCTGCCATTAATGTCTTTGTGAGATTTTATTCAGAAGGATAAATTTTGATTTTTCATAATGTATTCTTATTGTGCATTCTTAATGAGTGAGATTTAACTGACAAGGTTGAAATGTTAACCATCACTTTTAGAAGCTGCAAGTAAGAAGTAGTCACTATTCAGGCTGTCTACTGGTCATTAAAGTCATGAAAAAGTCATGAAATTCAGCAGGTGGTCATGGTGGTTTTTTTTTTTTTTTTTTTTTAGTGTATTAAGCTGTCATAAAATAGTATTTTCATAAGTACTATCTTGTCTGATCTGAAATAGTAAGATGCACTTAACACCATAACTTTTTTAGTATTTCTGTTAATCATTGCATTAACAAAATGGTTTTAGTTTGTCAGGTTGATATCATTTACATGATTAACTGAAATTTTATTTCTTTATTTTATATTTAATAGAATTCTGTATTTTGTTTTGGTACACAGTTATTCTTTATATTGAGTTTCATTGGGTGCATATTTTTAATGCTGGATCTTCTTGTCTCTCTTCTTCATATACTCTGCCCACAAAAACAATATTCCAAAGATGGTTTTCCTTTAGACTCATTATTTCAATAAAGTCATTGACTAGAAGTGTGTAAAAGTGTGAAACATTCCTTTTCACTTGCTTACTTGAAGGATTTGTAAAAGCCATTCTCAGAGATTTCTTTTGGTTTGGTAATGTTGATGCAATTATGATAGTGTTTTTCTTTATTTCTCCTAAATCTGCTGCTAAAGCAGCTACAATCAGAAAACAGTAATGTACAAAATAATAGTTAAAAACTCCTCCAGATAAGCAAAGTGCAAAGAAAATGGTTGTCATTGTGCCACATTGTCGAAATCATGAATTTAACTGAAGAGATCATGAAAAAGTCATGAATTTGGTTCATTGGAAATCAGTAGACACCCTGCTATTGCTACACTTTCATGTAAATCAACTAGGAGAGAGAATTTGCATTCCTTTTAGACTTCACACAACTTCATGGTATTTCACTCGTTAGTTGTTGTTGCCCGTTTTAGAGTAAATGCTTTCATCTGGCAATAGTAACTTAACCTCTCATTCTGTAGATTTTCAGTATGATGAACAGCTAGCTCACAGGAACTCTCTGAGCAGCTTAGGGTACAATCAAAATCATGTTTGAACTTAAGAAACTTCTCAGGAAGGTGTTTGAAAACAAATATATTTGTGATACCCTTGCAACCTAAGCGAGCTACAAGCTAGTTTTCCAGTTGATTCAGGGTTGGCATCCCCGTGGGAAAAGCCAATCTTTTTGTGTATAAAAATTTCACATGTTACAGTGCTCTTTGGCCTATTATGGCCTCTTTTACCAGGAATTTAATTAAATAAACAACAACCTGAAGCCATTGTAGTCATAACCCAGCTAATTTTTCGTGATGTTCCCCCCCCCCTTTTTTTTTTGTACCCAATATACTAATGTAATTTTTGGAAGAAACATTCATTAAAAGGAATGGTCTACAGTCCTTTTTTTTTTTTTTTTTTTTTTAACTTAGTGCAGTAACTATTTTTTTACAGTCATGGAGACCAGGAGAAATTACCCATCTCTAATGTAGAGGTATTGACTGCTTTCAAGAAACAGAAAGAGCAACAATCGCAGCATCTGTGTGTCATTCAGGATTCAAAGCCAGACTCATCATTTGACCATTGGGATGGAATATGCCAGTTTTCTATGCCATAGACAAATGGAAAATTTTCCATGATTGTAGCTTATATCTACATCATTAACTTGCCCATGAATATTTTAAAATTCTGACAAAGTGAATGAATTATTGTAAACGAATATTTTAAACAAAAACTCAACATGGGTTTAAATTATTCATTTCAAACACACTCGCACAAACGAACAAACAAACAAAACCATCTATATAAGGCATAAGTGTAGATGAGCTTAAATATAGAGCTACAATCTGTCTTTTGTTTCTCCAAAGAAAAACTCCAAAGGTTATTCATGAGGAAATGAATGAGGTGTATGATATTGCCCATCTCATAGCATTGTAGTGGATTGGTACAGAAATTCAAGTGTGACAAGTGATCATCCACAGCAAAGAAATTCCTGGAAGACCAACAAGTGCTGTGATGGAAGAGACAGTGGTGAAAGTCCAGTTACTAATCATGGAGGATCAGCAGATAACAATCCAATCGCAGGCTAATGAGATCAAAATTAGTGTATGCTCTGTGGAGAAAACATCATTCACAGCCACTTGCATATGAGTTAAGTAGCAGCCAGATGAATTCCACACCTTTACAGAAGAGCCACACAGCAACTTTTGGCCATGGCCAATGATGCCCCAGATGGCTTTTTTTTTCTTAACTAGTGTCAATAGATGAAAGCTGGGTTCATCATTTCCACCCAGAAACAAAAGTAAGCCCCAAACAATGGACACATGATGAGTCACCGCCTCCCAAAATGGCAGCGTGAGTCCAAGCATCTGTTGGAAAGGTGATGCTCAGAGTTTTTGGGGATCAACAAGGTGTTAGTTTTGCTGATAACCATTTCAATGGGTTCCAGTATCATTGGAACATAGTATGCTGACCTTTTTGGCAAATTGCATGAAAATGTGAGGAAGATAGGTGAGAAATGCTAATGAAAGGCATCTTGCTGTTACAGGACAATTCACCTAAGCATGCCTGCTTTTGCTTCCACGCCAAAAGGCAGTGAATATGTTTTTGATATTTTCCCCCATGTACCCTATTCTCCTGACCTTGCACCTCCTGAATTCTTCCTTTTTTCCATTCTTGAAGTAATTTCTATGGGCCAAGCATTTTTCTGATAATGACTCCATCATTTCCGTTACAGAGTTGTGGTTCAAAGGGCAAACTGAGACATTCTACAGAGAAGTCATTCATAAGTGTATTCATCACTGGGGAAGAAAGTGTGTCTCTTTGGGTGGTGACTATGTAGAAAAGGATTAATCAACCTATCGAGTTTCAGCGTTCCATTATGGTAATGGAATGTTGAAACTCGATAGGTTGATTGTGTGTATGTAGGTAAATATGGATCTTTATTGAATGCTGATTCATAACATTCAAGAGTGCATTCTGTTTTGTCATGAAAATGCTATTAGCAACATATGGAGAACTCAGCAAACTTGCAAATTATGTTATCTTCTAGTGTGAACCAAATCTATTTTCCCTCATTTCCATCCTGGTGGGCTAGCCACTACATCATCAATAGTGCATTTTGACGCCCAGCCGAAGCTTACTTCAGTTGCTTTGAAATTGATTGTATTATGTGGTGTAATGCTCTGGTGAACATTAGGGATTCCTTTTATTATTTTGTTTATTTAAATCAGAATAATACAATTCTTGGGTTTTCCAAGAAGTTTTATCTTCATAAATAATATTTACTGACCATATTTTCATTCCAGAAAATGTCTGTACTAGAAATACTTCTTCTCCATTTGTAATTTCCTTTTTGTACAGTATTTCAAATCTTTCCACTATAAACCATATCTAATTTACATTAGTTACCATATAGATACATATTTACCTCAATATATGACATAAAGGTATACACTCACTCAAGTTTTCCGTAGATACTTCAATGAAGAGAAATTTCGTGAGATTAGAACAATGCTACAGTGATTCTGCTAGGTAAAGGAGGAAACCTTGAGGATCTCAGGAACTACAGGCCCATCAGCCTCCTATCACTTGCTTACAAAATCTGCACTAAGGCATTGTCACATCATTTGAAGGAAATGCTGGACATTGTTCTACCAAGAGAACAAACTGGATTCAGGAGTGTCTACAGTACTATTGATTATGTTCATTTGCTAAGAGAACTAACTGAAAAAATGAGGGAATATGAACTTCCATTATATATGACCTGTATTGATTATGAAACGAGGTTTGATTCCATGAAGCCTTTGAAATCCTGTGGTATTGAAGATGCATAGAGTAATATTATTGATAATATCTACTATATAAAAATGCAAGTGAAAAGGATCGACTGTTCGAAGACACAGTATGTATGAAAATTGGAAAGCAAATGAGGTAAGATGGAACCATATCACTCGAACTCTTCAATGACACGTTCTAGAATGATTTTGAGTAATTGAACTGGTGATATATTGCTGTTTTCTCCAGATGAATTTTCGGAAAATCAGGGCCTGATTTTCTTTTAAATTCTACCTTTCGAAACCATCAAATATCTATGCATTGTTGTTCCAAGACTGAATCTTTTCTTGTACTTACTTGATACAAAAAAAAAAAAATAATAATAATAAAAAGGAAATTAAAGGAAGTAAGTATACATGAATGAACAAACACCCATTGTTGGAAAAAATGAAGGAAAAGGAACATAAAGAATAAGTCAAGTAAATTATGATGCATATTCTTCGTTTATTTATTTTTATTATAATTCAAGGTGTGTGATTACCTTTGTTTTTCTTCCTTTCTCTTCGTTCCTTGTGAATTCTCGTGAAATGTATTAACGAGTAGTATGTCGTCATGGATTTAGTCTTTTCCCCCGTGATATTGGATAAGTAACTTTTGTTGGTAGTATAAATGCTTATTGGTAGATTAATGATGACCATAGTGATGTTTAATAATAATGCTTCGATAATTGTTAGAATAATGTTGTTGTTTTTTTATTTGTACTAGTGCCTTAATGTATTGTATTCATTTCTTGTAGATTATTAGTGATTATTTGCATTTCTTTATTTTTAACAAGTAGAATAATTAATATTACCGTAAAGTTATCATAATGTATTTAATTTTTGAGTATTCTGTAGTATCAGAGTGGCTGGGATATCTGTAGGTTTGCAAGCGCAAATATTGATTCGTCTGCATTCTTGTTTCATGTCTACATTATAACAATAAGAAAAAAAAGGGAGTTCGTTTTGCAGTCTTGCTCTCGTTTTCAATATTTCCCTAAGAAATCAAAATTATGATTTTGTATGTGATTTTGTACAAATCAAATTATGATTTTGTATTTTGTATATGTACTTCTTTTTTGTGTGCCAGTTAACATTAAGCAAAGCATGAATTCTGCCTGCCATTTTATTTTTCTGTTTCTTTGAGTCTTCAAAACGTTCGTGAGAATTGTCACCTAACCTGACATAACTCTGCGCTCCCTGTTCCCCTTCAGGATTCCCAGAATTTAACAAAAGTTAGAGGTCAGCAGCGTAACCTTTACATGTACCCAGCATCTGCTATAAAGAAATAAGACAAAGCATTGGATCCTTTTTTCTATCTTGTTGCTAAGGCGAACAGACTTACGTAAGGTTACATTGTGTTGACCAGGGGAAAGTCAGCTCTCGCTTTTCATCCCCACCTCAGCTTCGCCTCTCTCCTCTTAGGCGAGGGAGTTTTTTTTTTTTTTTTTAGCCAATCAGGTGGTGACAGCATGAAGAATGGCTTAGTCAATGTTACGTGAGAGAGTTTGAAGTAGTTACGACACGCATTAAGACTGAAAGTTTTGTTGGGGTCAGACGCTTTGGGTCCGTGTCCTGGTGAAACCCCCATTATGAAAATGTTGTGAAGGAGCCTCTGAAATTTCGAGTCCGGAAGGACACTGTCCTTCCCACCTTACCCTCTGTCTATAGTGAAAATGGGCCTCTTTACTGCATTGCTCGTATTGAGCTGCGAGGCGTACGTACAATGACGAGTTGAACACTCTTGCTTTTCTTTTTTATTTGGCAAATGTGTAGTGCTATCAGCATTTCCCTGGAGCACAGCAGGGAAAACATAGCGCCAGCCATGCCAATGCTGTCCCAAAGGGGCAAATCCCAGCTAGACGTCTGTTAATGGAAAATATTCTCAAAGAAGGCCCAGCCAGCAAATTGCACCACCGCAGTCTTCAGATAGCCGCTGCAACAAAAAAAAATGGGACGCCGAGAATTTCCTGGAAAGTTCAAGTAAATTAACAAAAAAAAAAAAATCCAGCCCAGGTTCATCTTACAATTTTTTTTTTTATTTATTTATTTATTTTTTTTTTTTTTGCTTTGGTTGATTTTTTTTTTTTTTTTTTCCCCTCCTCCTGGTCAGAAGGACCCCAGCATCTTTGGCCCTGTGAACAAAAGGAAATGCCCACTTTGATATCTATTATCTCAACCTGTAGGAGACACTTGGAACCGGAAGCCACAGTTGTCTAAGCATCCTCCAGCCTCAAAAATCGAAGAACTCTCCCTGCGAATTGTTATAACGAACTTTTGGAGCTGGCGCCTCAAAAGAATGTAGTGAAGCCCTAGGTGGAGGTTGCCTCATACAGATGAAATTTTTCTGTTTCGGAAGACCCTCCCCTTTCCACATCTAGAGCCATTAAAGTAAAGGTAATAGAAATTTCCATTTCAATTTTATCACTAGTATATGTAAGGTCAGGTGATGCGTAACATCACAGCCTCTCCTTGACAAATGTCAACCCCGCCTTCTCGTGGTACATCCTGTTCCCACTAAAGGGGCTCTGACGACCGCCAATAGCGGTATAACTATACCATCGGGATTAGAGGAAATGCTATCCCACACTCACCAACCCGCTTGGCCAGCGTGGTGAGTTATGGCCAAACCCCTCCAAAATGACTCCACAACTTAAATCTTGGCCCTCAGTCTCCGGCAGCTGGAATGTACCTGGCCAAGGCAGCGGCCAGTGCGACATGAAGGCAGAGGGTGCTAAGAATCCCCGGAGGACCGGACTAGGCTGCCATCTGATGCTGACCTTGGCGACGTATAACGGACGCTCCCTATCTTCTGATTCAAGGCTTCTTGAATTGGAAGAGGAACTACAAAGGATCAAGTGGGACATCGTCGGGCTAAGTGAGGTAAGGAGAAAAGGAGAAGATCTCATTGAACTGAAAAGTGGACATCTCTTCTACTATCGTGGGACAGATACTGGCAGAACTAGTGGTGTTGGATTTATAATAAACAAGAAACTGAAGGATAAAGTTGTAGAAGTTGAAAGTTCCTCTGACAGAGCTGCACGACTCGTTATCCAACTCTCGAGAAGATACCAGGCTCAGATTATTCAAACTTATGCACCCACCACAAGTCATCCTGAAGAAGAAATTGAAGAATTTTATGAGGAAATTCGTGATCTAAATAATAAAGGTAAGCAGCACTTGAAGATAATTATGGGAGATTTCAATGCAAAAATAGGGCAACGGCAACAGAATGAAACTTCAGTAGGTAAATTCGGTCACGGCAACAGAAACCAGCGTGGAAATACTCTCGTAGAGTTTGCAGAGGCAGAAGGGTTTTTCATCTTGAACTCCTTTTTCAAGAAAAAGCCACACAGGAAATGGACATGGAGACATCCAAATGGGATGACAAGTGAAATTGATTTTATTATGTGTAACAAAAAATTCGTCATAGAAGACTGCAGTGTGCTAAACAAGTTCAACACAGGCAGTGACCATAGATTGGTGAGATGTAAGATGCACCTCAACACTAAACTCGAACGTAGGAAGCTCATAAGACAAACAAAATGTATTGACATAACCAACCTTAAAAAACACCATAATACCTTCAAATTGGAACTGAAGAACAGATTCTCTGCTTTAGAAGGCCTAACATCGGAAGAAGTGGATATTTCTGAAGTTAACAGAAAAGTAACCATAGCTCTTATGGAAACAGCAACAAAATTAGCTGGGTCTAAGAACAAATTGCATGTGAACAAATTATCAGGAAAACCAAAATGTTGATGCAAAAAAGAAGAGAGATGAGGACAACTAAAGAAGATGTGACTTCCAAAAGTGGAATATATAGAGCTATGCAAGACAGTACGAAAAAGTATCACCGAAGACGTAAGGAAATTCAACTGTGAGCTAGTAAGGAAAGCAATTGAAAACAACCAAAGCCTAAAGATAGCAAAGGGACATCTCAGTAAGGGAAGAAAACAGATTATGGCACTGAGAAAAGAAGATGGTTCTGTAACAAGAAATAGAGGCGAAATTTTGACAAGAGTGAAAGATTTCTACTCCAAACTATATGAAAGGGATGATACATGTACTCCAGACATCATGAAAGGTACCAGTACCAGAGTTCTTCCAGTCCTTCCAGCAGAAGTTGCACATGCAATCAAGAACATGAAGCGGGGAAAAGCTCCAGGAGAAGATGGAATTACTGTAGACATCATACAAGAAGCAAGTGGAGAAATCGAAACAGTACTCGCCCAAATTTTCACTCGATGCCTTAACGAAGGGAAAATTCCTGAGGATTGGAACAAGGCTACAATGATCTTGCTACATAAAAAAGGTGACATTGAGGATCTCAGAAACTACAGACCTATCAGCCTCCTATCAGTGGTTTATAAAATCTTCACTAAAGTTCTTTCACACCGCTTTAAGGTGACACTGGACAGGGCTCAACCGAGAGAACAAGCTGGATTCAGGAGTGGCTACAGCACAATAGATCATATCCACGTACTGAGAGAACTAATTGAAAGAGCGAGGGAATATGAACTTCCATTGTGCATGGCTTTTATCGATTATGAAAAAGCCTTTGATTCGGTGAAACCATCAGCAGTTGCAATGGCTCTGAAATCCTGCGGTATTGAAGATGCATACATTAATATTATTAATAACATCTATGAAAATGCAAGTGCAAAGATTCGGCTGTTTGAAAATACAACACACATAAAAATTGGAAAAGGAGTGAGACAAGGTGACACCATATCTCCGAAGCTCTTTAATGCCACATTGGAAAATGTCTTTCAATCACTGAACTGGGAAAACAAAGGGATAAAGATTAATGGAGATTATCTAACCCACCTTCGTTTTGCTGATGACATAGTCATTTTTGCAACTACCCCATCAGAGCTACAGAGTATGATCCAGGAACTTGCTGACAAGAGTAAAGAAGTGGGATTAAAATGAACTTTCAGAAGACAAAAGTGATGTACAATGCTTTTACAAGAAATGAAGATTTGTCGATTGATGGAGAAAAGCTGGAGATAACAGACACGTACAGTTATCTTGGACAGCAGATATCAAGTGAGGGTCACATTGGTGAAGAAATTAATCGGCGTACAAAACTTGCCTGGAGAGCTTTTGGAAGAAACAGCATAATTTTCAAGAGCAATATGCCATTATGTCTTAAAAGAAAAAGTGTTTGATCAATGCATCCTTCCAGTGCTTACGTATGGTGCAGAGACGTGGACCTTAGCTAAAAGAGACATACAAAGGCTGCAAACAACTCAAAGAAGCATGGAGAGGTGCATGCTTGGTGTAACCAGGAGAGATAAGAAGAGGAACACGTGGATCCGAAAAATGACAAGAGTGGAAGACATCATGATCAGAGTTAAATCCCTGAAATGGCAATGGGCTGGACATACTGCCAGAAGAACAGACCATCGATGGACAGCCGAAATTTTAGATTGGATTCCAAGGGACAGGAAAAGACCCAGAAGAAGACCACATGGAAGATGGGTGGATGAAATTCGAAAGTATGCGGGAGTGACATGGAGGAGACTGGCACAAGACAGACCGTTGTGGAGGAAACTTGGGGAGACCTTCGTCCAGCAGTGGATTGATAATGGTTGACAATGATGATGATGATGATATCATTCAAGTGGCTCAAGTTGGCGTGGAACTCTAGGAATTTGAGGAATATAAAAAGATTAAAAAAAAATTCAATGTGTTGATTTTGAAGTCTAAATTTTGAGTTAAAGGTATAAAAAAAAATGTTTTAAATCCAATGTTGCAGTAAGCTAGAGAAGCTGTCAATTTTTTCATTTTGGTTAGGTTAAATATTAGATCAAGGCTGAGACCATTTCAAAAGGAAAAAAATGAGAAAAACAAATATCTGCATAATTTTGTGAAATATCTATGTTCATATGGCTTTAAAAAAATGAAAGATGTATTTCGTAAATTTTGGTGGTTAAAATTTAAAAAAAATTGTAGTGAGCATGTGAAAACCAAACTCATTTCTCAAAAAAAAAAAAAAAAAAAAAAAAAATTCAGCAGTAGGGATAAATGGCTAGCAGTGCATTGTGGTTTTGAGCCTGAAAACATGATAACCAGAAACAAAGTGTGTATTAGTGTGAAATATTATATGTATATGTGTGTAGTATGCATGTTGGTAGAAAGAATTTTTTTTACATTTTAATAACACAGAAAGGTTGAACGTATGTTAACTTTGTTCTAAATTAATGTGAAAAACCATTTTAAAAAGGAAAAAGGTAGCCAAATTTACATTACATATTTTTTTTTTTACTGAAATCAGTGGTGAAGTCTTGTTGTGAGCAGCACAGCCCATTATTGGAAAATAAATAATGACAGAAAATGTTTAGTCATGTGTTTAAGGCTGAAATCTTAGAACCTTTGCACTTACCCAAAAGGATAAAAATGCATTTAGGACTTTAAATCATCTTTTTCACAATTTTGGGTAGCTTGTAAAAAGAAAATTAAGGCTATGCAGGTATTGTACTGGCTTTTCTAAGTTTTCGCCAATTTAGTCGCCAAATTCAATTTGTTTTCATCGAAGTGTTATAACACTATGAAAAGGTAATCGCCAAAGTGTTATAACACTATGAAAAGGTAATCACCAACACTTTTTTTCCCATTGCCAAAGTGATTTTCATTTTCGCAAATTGTCAAGATTGCGATCGGCAGCATGACCCCTGCTATGCACAGCCAATGTTGTTGAGCAAATTTGAGCTCAGGTGATAATCTTGCTATTTTTGCCTTCAAATAAATGCAGCCAAAGTTGGCTTTTCAAACTTAATGCTTGAGTCAGTACATATTTTATGTGTCGTTGTATTGCATAATTCTTTGGTAGTGCCAAGAGAACAAAATCCCCCTGCAACTGGCAGGGTTTTTCCACAGGAAACATTCGGTGTGTATTTTGTTGGCCACTTCATCAGTGTTGTTTTGCTAATTTGATCGCGTGCCAAAAATTTAACTGTAGTGTTGTTTGAATGTTTTTTCTTAAGATTTTGTTTTGGTACCAAAAAGTCTTACCAATTTTGAACCTTCAGTATTCAGCACTAATAATTTTTGTTTTTCATAACAAACTGGTTTTTCTGTGACAATACAAGACAACACACACCCAAATTGATACCTTTTTTTTTTTCCATAACACTGGGAAGACAAGGGAATCAAGATTGATGGAAATTACTTAATCCACCTTTATTTTGCTGATGACACTCATTTTTGCAAGCACCGCTTGTAAAAGTAATATGCTTACATGAGTAAAAAAGTGTGTATAAAATTAACTTACAAAAGCAAAATTGCTGCTTCTACGAGAACTGAAGATTTAGAGGTTGGTGGAAAATATTTTAGAATAACTGAGATGCATGCGTTTAAATTGGATAACAGATATCAAGGAAGAGCCACACTGAAGAAGAAATTAATAGGCATGTGAATTTGGCTTGAAGGCACTTGGGAAGAACAGTACAAATTCCAAGAGTAGTTTACCAATTTGTCTTAAAAGAAAAGTGTTTAATCAGTACATCCTTCCACTTCTTACATAACTGAAAAAGACATACAGAGGCTGCAGATAAAACAAAGAAGCCTGGAGAGATCCATCTTCATGTAACCAAGAAAGATAGGTAGGAAAAGGAACTCATGGATCAGGAGAATGACAAGAGTTGATAACATCATGAGGAAAGTAAAGACTCCCAAGTGGCAATGGGCTGAACATATTGCTAGCAGAACTGACTACCCAGTTGGAAAACTGAAATACTAGGCTGGACACCAAGGAACACAGAAGACCACATGAAAAAAGGGTGGATGAGACTTGAAAGCATGCTGTAGTAAAGGAGAGAATTGCTGAATACACTTGTAAAAGCAACTTGGGGAGACTCATCCACCAGTGTAGAATGTGAATAGTTCATGATGATGATGATGATAAGCCTTTGAATTTTTATTTTTTTCCTGTCTTATAAATATTTTTTTATTGACCAAAGAAACAGTGAAAGTAAGTAATTTTTTTTTCCTTGGTGCCGTACCATGGTTCCCCCAAGCAGCTTCAATGGTTTTATGTTACATAGTGTTTTTTTTTATATTATTGGGTTGTCAGAAAAGTCATGACATATTTTAGCCATGTTTTTCAAAGATCATTTATTGATAGAAAGAACAAAGATCAATCAATGATATAATGCTCGTTTTGTTCGATAACCTTTTGCCATCTTTCAGTGAGCTGCAGAATGCCTCGTTCATAGAAGGACCTGTCTTTCGTGGCGAAAAACTGTACAAGGTGCTGATTTACAGCCTCATCTGAATTGAATGTTATACCACGCAAGGACTGTTAAAGAGAGCAAAACAAGTGGAAGTCTGACGGCGCAAGGTCTGGCTAGTATGCTGGGTCTGGCAACACATCCCACCCAAGCTCCAATAATTTTTGGCGGGTGATCAAACTTGTGTGTGGTCTCGCGTTGTCCTGATGGAACACAACACCTTTACGATGAACGAGCTCTGGACGTTTCTGGATGATGGGTTCATTCAAACTGTCCAATTGCCGACAGTACACATTCGAATTGATTGTTTGGTTCTGTGGTAGGAGCTCGAAAAACACTGCACCTTTAAAATCCCACCACACTGAGACCAGAACCTTCCACTGATGAATGTCTGCTTTGGATGTCATTTGAGGTGAAGCAGCACGTCGGGACCAAGACCATTTCATTTGCACAGCACATTGTTTTACACAATCTACTTTTCATCACCAGTTATCAGTTGCTTCAAAAAAGGATCATTTTCCTCACGTTTAATGAGCATATCGCAGATGTTTATGTGCGCCGTCAATTGAGCTTCTTTGAGTTCAAGAGGAACCCACACATCGAGCTTGCTTACTTATCCCAGTTTCTTCAGGTGGTCGTGAATGCTTGAATGATGGATGTGCAATGTGTCTGCAATCTCTCGTGTCGTGTAACATGGGTTTGACTCGATCAATGCCTTGATTTGGTAGTCATCAACCTCGGTTGGCCTCTCGGACCAAGAAGCATCGTTAAGGTCAAAATCACCAGCACGAAATTTTGCAAACCACCGCTGGCACTGACGTTCTTGTAGAGCATTATCACCGTACACTTTACGCAACTTTTCACAAGCTTGACGCGCGTTCTTCCCTTTACGGAAGTAAAACAGTAAAATATGGCAAAAATGCACAGTTTGGTCTTCCATCTTCAACTTGATGTCAAATCTCGGCAAATCAACCAAATCGCTCACTATTCCTTTTAGACTGCAGCTAGAACTGGCACCTGTCGAATGCCATAGCGATAACAGAGCTGTGCATGCCTCTAGTACTTCCAAAACCGCCCAACCGCCATCGGGTGCCAAAATACGTCATGACTTTTCCGACAACCCAATACATACAGGGCCTCAGAATTTGAGGGGCCTCCAAACTACCTCCAAAAATCAAATATATTTTTAAGTCCCTTCATACTAAATTAATGAAAAAACAGACTGCTTTGTTAACGATTATCTGGGGCAATATTGCAACGAATCAACAAAGTGTGCACCTCCCTGCAATCTTCCATGGGCCATTTGTCATTAGTTCTACCAATTATTGACTTCATCCTGAATTTTGTGAGAAAAATTTGAGCTGTTCGAAAAAAATCGAACCAGCTGCTATGGACATAAATGGATTATGAATCTTGAAGAAGGAAGAAAATACCTAAGAGCCAACTTCTAGATGATTCATCAACTCCAGATGTTGTTTTTAATAATCGAGATTCCTTCATCACTCAAACATTTTACGTAATATGTGACAATCTTGTTTCACAGTTGCAAACCAGAAAGAAATCATATGAGGAATTAGACTCTAGATTTGGATTTGTCAACAAGAATGATTTAAGTGGTGTGATGGAAGCAGCTGAATTGTTGCAAAAGCAGTATTAAAATGAACTTGGAGAAGACTTTGCTGAAAGGTTCCTTCAATTTTGAATGCTGATGAAACAATTCATTGAGAGAACAGATCCCCACATTTGCCTTGGGAGTTGAAAATGTGGGGATCTGTTATATCTATGCATTGTTGTTCCAAGACTGAATCTTTTCTTGTACTTAACAGATCCCCACATTTTAAGGGAGTTGAATTTAATGAATTAAATACGAAATTACACCATTGTACAAGACAAATTTGGAAGATGGGAATCCATTTATTGGTGTAAATATGACATAGATGTTAAGTCAGATAATATCTGAAAACTTGAAAATTTCGTGGTACTGGAGCGGAAATCGAACCTGTGTCTCCAGGACAGTGCCCGAGTATGTTTTCAAGTTTTCGGATATATCTGACTTAAAATCCATGCCATATTTACACCAATAAACGGATTTACATCTTCCAAATTTGAGTTGAATTTAGTTCATATTTTTCCCAACGTTGGCAAATGCCTCAGGATTTTTTTTAACAACACCAATTTCCAACTGTTCAAGTGAATGCTCGTTTTTTGTTCTGAAAAGAACTGAGTGCAGACTTAGAGCAAGTTTAAAAGAAGTGTCAATTGATGCTCTTGGTATTACTGTATATTGAGAGTGATGTAACAGCAGATTTAAGTTTTGATGATTTTGCAGCCACTAAAGTTAGAAAAAAGCCAGTTTTTAATGTCCTGCTGCCAATTCAACAGTTAAAAATTATCAGGTACTTTTTAGACATTTTTAATTCATACATTTCTAATGGTTTGTCTAAAAACGGAATGTGACTTATAATCACGCTCCTATAATAACATGTAGGTATGGTTTGTTTTTTCTTGAGATCTCATATCACGGGTGAAGCCTATATTCGGAGCAATACGGTATATTATACATGAAAATCATTTCAGCAAAACATGTAGAATTTACTAAAAAATATTTTATTATTATTATTATTATTATTATTATTTTATGAGAGCAAGATTTGTGAATCAATATTGATAATTTTGTAGGGTTTATTTTTACATAACTAAAAATAGGAAAAAGTTCAATTGGCACTACTTTATTTAAAGACTGTCTTAATAATTTACATGGACTGTTGCAATAATTTATCCCACAATATATGCAGTCAGCTGTAACATTTTGTGAGGGATTATTACTTCCACCAAGTTAAACTACCATCAGTTTATCATTTCCATTTAAATTTATGGTAAATAGAGGTTTTAAATTATATCTCTGGGAGGATAGTTATTTGTTTTGTAAATGATAATATATAAAAAAAAAAAAAAAGAATTCCAGAGTAATTAATTACAGCTGTAAACTCTGTGGGTGTGGGGAAATACAAGTGGTGTGAATGCCTGTCTATTACAAGTCACATTGAAAATTTTAATTGAGGGGGGCCCCAGACATAGGATGTGCACAGGGCCTTGACTGACCTAAGTCGGGTCCTGATTACATAGTGTTGTAACATATATCATATTATTAAAAAACACTATGCAGTATGAAACCAAAAATATATTATTATGAATCTATAACTTCTATTTACAGTAGCAAAATACTGTTCTTCACGTGTTTATACTAGCAATTTTAAGCAGAAGTCAACAGGTTCCTGGTAATATTAACTAAAAGCAAACTACAAGCAGCACAATCAAAAGGACTTACCCCAACTTTGAAAAGTAGGCCTACATCCATTGTCGTCCGGCTTCCTCTGCTAATGAACGTATATCAGCAGTGGACAATGGATGTAGGCCTACTTTTCAAAGTTGGGGTAAGTCCTTTCAATTGTGCTGCTTGTAGTTTTCTTTTAGTTAATATTGCCAGGAACCTGTTGACTTCTGCTTAAAATTGCTAGTATAAACATGTGAAGAACAGTATTTTGCTACTGTAAATAGTAGTTATAGATTCATTTCCTTTAGCCACATATTATTCACTATGTGCATTTATGCACTTAGGATTTTCTAATATATTATTATTTTGGTTTTACATTACATAGTTTTTCTTTTTTAATTAGGATTTCAATTTTCACATAATCTTTAGTTATTCTCTTCCTGAAAGTTCCTTCCTAGAGCAGTGTTATTCACTTGAACAGTTGTAGTGTTTAATGTCTTTGAAGGCTGCTTGGAATTCAACATCACTGGTGCATGCTATTAAAAAGCAGTCACTGCTTATTTCAGAATTATTAAAAATCTTTGGGTGGTAATATTCATAATTTTTCAATAACATAGCCAGTTATGTAATTTTTAGTTGGTCATTTATTCTCTTCTGATAAAATTATGGATATTTTTATTCATAAGAGTAATTCTACAAATTTTATGTTCATTGTCTAAACATTAGTGAGTTATTTGCTTTTCCCAGTAGCTTCTACTCATTTCTATTCTCCAGATTTACTCATTATCTTCATTTGCCATATTTCCTTTTTAAGTGCAGCTTATCTGAAGGGGTCATTTTTTAAATTCAGTTAATGAATAAATTAATAAATAATGAACTTATGTGACAAATTTATATTATAAACAATGAACTTACATGACAAATTTATATTATAAACAATGAACTTACATGACAAATTTATATTTGTAGGGAGCGCATCAGAAACATTGAAGCCACTGAGGAAGCCAAGCAACAGTTGCTGAAAGACAGAATGACAAAGAAAGAAAAAAGCATGTCATTTGTACCAACAAATATGGCTGTCAACTTTGTACAACACAACAGGTGTAAGTTGCTTTTACAAGTGATATATTTACGTACAGAAATATTCCATTTTGGCTCATCACAATAATTTTGAAAAAAATAAATATTTTCATTAACATCTTATTGAGACAAATTAAATTAGGAACATACTGTTCAATTTTATTTCTTGATGTAGTGTTGTTTTTGTGGTTTGATTTTTCTGTCAGTGATGATATTTATAGAATAGGAATGAGTTCATGTTAACTTGCATATACTTTTATATTATTCTTTTTTTCATGTTTTATATAAATTATTCCTCCATTATTTCTCTTTTTCTCTCTCTCTCTCTCTCTCTCTCTCACTAGTTAACATTGATGAAGGAGATAATCTGAGATCCAGGGCAAAAGAGCGACAGCCTGCGCCTGTTGTGAAACCCGTAAAGAAGCCTATGCATATTGCAGAATCAACTGGTAAGTTAATTAACCTTAGTTTGGATTTGTTTCACTGCTAAAGTTTTGTCAGCAGTATATGCTGCCATTTTCATAAAATATAGTAATGTAGTTACATTAAATGCATTTGTTTGCTACTACTGTTACTTAAATACATTTGTTTGCTACTGTTACTTAAATACATTGTATTTGTTTGCTACTGCTACATTACATTTGTTACTTAAATGTAGTTACTGCATGTAAAAATTTATTTTACAGCATTAACATACATGAGATTCTTCCGCGGATTCGCGGAATTCCGTTTGTTTGTTTTTTGTCATCATTTGGGTTATTCTCGAGATCGATGCAGAAGTGAAGAGAAGGGGGGGCGTTTTCCATTTGGGTATGGTATTTCGTCTTTCAAAACTTTCAAAAACTGAAGTTAAACGGAGTGACGATTTTTCTCGTAATCATAATTTCTTTTTTCTCACGATGTTGCCTGTTCCCAATATTGTTATTAAATGTCATTTTATTGCATAAATGTTTGTATTTCAGCATGAAACTGTGGGCAACGATTTTCAAATACGGAAGTTAAGACGGCGCGAAAATTTCCCTGTAGTCTTCAGGCAAATATTCTTCCTTGGATTCGAAGAATTCTGCCATTTCCGTTATCATTTTGGGCATTCTCGAGATCAATGCACAACTGAACAGAAATTTTGGGGGGTAATGGTGGGGAGAGGGTTCGTTTTTCGTTTGATGACGGGATTCCGTCTTATAAAACTTTCGAAAACGGAAGTTAGATGCAGCGAAGACTTCTCCTGTAATATTATTTTTTTCTCGTGATGTTCCTTTTGCCCAGTTATTGCTCTTAAATAGCCTTTTATTGCACAAATACTGCATTTCAACCTAAAAATGGACGAAGAAGTTTCCGAAAACGAAAGTCGGTCGGAGCGAAGATTTCTCCCGAAATCGCATTTTTTTTGTTTATTCCCTTGATGTTCTCACTATCCTGTGTTGTTGTTAAGTGTTACTTTCCCCCATAAATGTGTGCACTTACGCTTGATAAGGGAGGGAATTTTTCCAAAACCGGAAGTGACAGAGTTTGAAAATTTGTTAGAATTGATGCATGGTGTTCAAACGTTTTCATATTCTGAAAGTCACACCATTTATCTACAGTAGCGAAAGCTTTGATATCGTGTGTTTGTGGTCCTCAGGCTGAAAGTTCTTTCAGCATGATGGATAAATTATTGTCATCTGAGGGAATAAAAGGGGAGGAGGAAAGAAAAGTGGTGAAGAAATGGGAAAGGAATTGTATCAACAGAAAGAAAAGCTAAGCAAAGATTGCTGTGCATCTGCAGAGTCAAAAAAAGACAAATATGGCCATGGAACTTGCTGAGAAGAAAGCAACACAAGAGGAAAATTGAGCTAATATTCTAGCAAGTACAAAAAAAAAAAAAAGGAGAAATGTGTTTGAAGCAGTGTCTTTTAAAATCACTTTATTTTGTTTTGAATTCAGTAATTTTATATTGTGAATACAGTGAACAATTCCATCTTGCTCACGCTGCTTTATATTCACACTTTCTTGTCGCATGTTCTGATTTTTTTCGCCCGATTAAAAAGTTCAGCTTTTTTGTTCCTTGGTCAGTCTCATGTATGCATTAAGGCTACCAGGGAGCTAAGATTTCTTTTTGATCTTGATGAAATTTTTATTTTTATTCCCCGAGCTGTGGAATGTTATTCTCATGTTGAATGAAAATATTTGTACTAAATCAACTATAAAGCTTCACTATGTAGGAAGAAGAAGTTCACCTAACTGACAAACCCTTTGCTTGCTGATTCTTATTTTCCACATTGATTTACACTTTAAAGGTATTGTTATAAAATTGTTCTGCAGAATTTGCATCATCTCGTGTAGTTTTCATTATACCACAGGAAATGCTTGCTTCATCTCATGTAGTTTACAATATACCACACAAAATGCAGTCACTTTTTGCTCACATAATTTTAACTAAGGGTCATTTCCATGTCAAATCAACACAGCACTCAACCTTGACATCTCCGATTTTAACGAAAATTGGTGAGAAGGTAGTTCTTACGTACTAAAGTAAAAAAAATTTTATTTTTTTTTAATTTTCCTTTGGGTTGTTTTGAAAATAAAAAAGGGTCAAAATTTTGAATTTTTGTGCATTTTTTAAAAAATTTTAACCATTCAACTTTTAATATCTTGAGATAAAAATGTGTTATCCAGTTGATTCTAGTGTCAATAGAAAGCTAATTAAACAAGCTTTAACATAATAAAATTTTCATCATAAAATTTCCCTTTCAATTAAAAAAATTTAAAATTAAAATTTTTCAAAAGGTGACATTTAAATTTTTCTCAAAAAATCATATGTTGAATTTCTTGATATCCTTGATTTATATAATTTTGGGAGTAGCAATCTAAAAACTTCTAGGGTTACAAAGAAATTTTGTTTTCAATAAGTTAATGTATCACATCTATTCCTATCTGTATTTTTTTTAATTACAATGCCTGGATTAAAGTTTATTGTGTAACATTTGGTTGGAGACGGGGGCAATGTTTACCAATATAAGATACCTTTTTAATGCTTAATTTCTTGATAATGGTTAAATAAGATTCCTCATTATTGCTTTATTGACAATAAATTAAAAAACTCTGCTTTTGCCAGTGTGACAGTGGTCTTTCCTTCTAAAAGCCAAACAGATTTGTCCTTAGTGTAATGTTACAGTTCAGATTTACAAATCAGAAACTTAGAGCTGTTCAGGGGCATATTTAGAGGGCATCCCCACCTCCAAAGTTTTTTTTTTTTTTAATTGAAATGGGACCTGTAATCTTGTTTGATTAATGGGATTTGTAAAGTTACATTTTTTCTAATGTAAACATTAGAAAAATGCATCAACTTACATTGAAAAAAATGTTTTACATTTTTTCTTCTATTTTCCATTAACTTGTATTTTGTTCTGGTGGATTTTAAAAACTTCCATTTTTTGCATTGCTTCAATTTGTAGGAAGCATATATATTATTTTGCAAGGCAAAATATCCCACTCTGAAAATTGGATTTTCCAAGATTTGTGATGAATGACAAAAAAATTGTGCTCTTGCTGGCACAAATAGTATGCACATTATCCGTGTACTACTATTAAACAAAATGTTAAATTAATGCTAATTAGATAACAAAATAGAAGAGTTATCTGCCTAGAGTGATGCAGGTCAAAAATGTAAACATGTAAAGACTACACAGTGAGAATTACCTTCACCAGCTTGCTATTTAGGTGAATATAACAAAATACTCAGGAACTGAAAATTTGAAACGAATTTTAATGATTCGTTAATGTAATTGATGACATAACTTAGAAGCAGTGAATATCCACAAATTGTTCATCTAAGACATTTTATTATAGCAGCTTCTCATAATGAACTAAAAGCACATTTGCAAGCTTGTGAATTTTTGGAAATATGTGATCTCGCTCTCTCTCTCTCTCTCTCTGTCTCTCTCTCACACACACACACACACACCACGGTAACAGCGCTTGTGATGGCAGCAATGTTACGTGTACACCTCAGGGAACTTTACAAAGGCCATATAATAATGCAGATTATGACACTTTATGAATTAATAACTGGACAACCAAACACATGGCATCTAGTGATTTTGAATACCTCCGTGAAAGTCAGTATGAAGCTGAAAAAAGCTGTTACAGCCACATTTTGAGACGTCAAGAACAGTACCCAGTAGTCACAGACTTTGCTGTTTTATCCCAGTGGACAAAAACAGAATATGAGTTAGTTTATTCAAATTCTACAGTCAGCAAAATAGATTATATTACTTCTGATAAATGTGTATATACCTTCAAAGAACTTGCCAAGACCTGACATATTGCAAAAAGTGGATAAAAAGACAGCAAGGACGAATTTACAAAATCTTACAAGAAGATGCTGAAAATCTCAGGAACACTTCCAGTGCAAGAAATTTTAATTTTGCCAACACAGTTAAAATGACATAGAAAATTTATGCTGATTATGGTATTTACACCAGAGTGCAATTGTTTCCCAGTTTGAAGTGAGCAGTCTAAATGAAAAATAACAAAGCAACACACAGAAAACATTTTCATGTGATGTACTTGATGCAAACTTTGCTCTTTATTTTACATAAAAATAGTTTTCTGCAGTGGTTACAATATAAAATTGTCATTACTGAACAAGAAGATAAATTTTTGAAGATTTTAAAATTAGATATCAGCACCAAGTTCAAATGCATTAAGTAAACTATTTTCAGCAAATAATGTACCCTTGTTTAAAGCTGAACTGCTAAGATATTAGTATGAAAGTTTTGATATTTTTTTATAAATGTTACATAAAATGATTTATAAGCAAAAGAAACCCATCACCAAATGTGCATATGCATTCTTTTTTATTCTGCTGGTTGGCTAGATTATAAAGCTTCTCTGTTGATCAGTGGAACATGCATATTTTGGTCATATGGTTAAATTTACCGAGCATGTAAATTTAATAATTCATAATAACTATTGTTGCCCTTTGATTGCCACTCTCAAATTTACATCACCTTATCACGATGTCATGTAATTTCACATATCATTTTTTTAAAAAAATGTCGCTTTTTGAGAAATTCAAGGTCAATTTTTTTAATTGTGTGACCTTGAAATTTAAATTTTTAAATTATGCATTAAGTAATATAACATTTTAAAGCCAATGAAAAGAGGTTTTTAAAAAAATAAACCTCATCACTCTGTGTTGAAAAGAACTTCATTTTTAAGTAGTTTTACGACATACAAAACACCAAAAGTTGGCAATTTTTTTAATTTTATGACCTCATATCTCATGAAATTTAAAAGGTATTGTGCTAAAAATTGTCACACATTCATTTCTTGTGTATATTAACGAATCTACAAAGTTTCATAAAAATCCAAAGGGGTCAGGTCGAAAATGCTATTTTTCTGTGTTGATTTGACATGGAATGACCCCTAAGTGTTACACAGATTATAGAAAAAGGGGTGTTTTTTTTTTTTCACACAATATAAGAATAATGAAAAATTCTTTTATATTCATTTGACACTAAAATTGGTGCATAGAAGTGGAACATTCTTGAACCCGTGTTGGAAGCTGTTGTTTTGTTTTCTCGCTGACAAGATTCTTCTAAACAGTCATTATGAATTAATTATATTGAAACAATCTCTTATGCATTATTTAAACTTATTTTTGCAGTGCATGTAAGATTATTTCCTGTGCTTTACTTTTAAATCTTTTATATTTCTGTTTCATAATCTTATGTTTTACAAAACTTCTTTTGTATATTTTTTTCATTTTATGCATGTTTTTTCTCCTGCAAACTTTTTTTTCTCCGGAGTTTTAATCACTTTTCACAGCCTTAGAAATTATTAAAAAATTAATTTTGCATGTTAAATCCAACTTTTTAAAAAGTCTAAAATGTGTTTACATATTCATTTTTACGGTTTCAAAAATTCCAAGAAATTATTTAAATTTCACTTTTTATTCTTCCTAATGTCTTTAGACTGGGTGTGTTTCATTTAATTTTTTTTTCTTTTGTGATTTGGACTTTTTCTTACATTAAAAAAAATAAGTATAAGAAACAATTTTAAATGAAAAATAATAAACATAAAGTATGTAACAACTATGGTACTACTGATGTATCATATCCAGGACTATCCGTAGACCTGGGCAAGCAGGGCACATGCCCTGGTCCCCACACCTCAGGGAGCCCAGCCCTTCAGAGAATCCCACTCTTCTTAGGCACAAAAAAAATAAGATAAAATGAAACGTGCAGAATAAAACAAAACAATTAAGCATCGCCTGCACAATCAAGCCAATGTTATTGACAGAGTTATATAAAAATGAAATGTAGTATCTGTGTACACAGCCATTGAAACAGAAAACTTGTTGCAAACCTATGAAGCGTGGACCACAATAACAATAGAATAAGATAAAGAAAACTTAATAAAACAATAAATAATTATTAGAACATTACAGATTCCAATGAGGACAAAATAAGTACATTACAATTGAATGTGCAGCAATGTGTGTGAAATGGACCTTTATGGCAATATACTAAAATATTAGACTATGAACCTCATAAAAACAAGAGACTAATTAAAGAAAAATTTTGTATCAAGAAAAACAGTTCCATTAATGAACCTTCAGAAATTATAAATAATATTTTCAACAACTTAATTCATAAATAGTAGACTTATAAGATACATAAGCAAACGGTTTTAATTTAATAACTAGCAACTGCAAAAGGAACCTGGCAATAAAATTTAAATTCTTTCTGTGTAAACAAAACTTTTGATATAATTTCTGTACATTGACAACAGACCTTGATAAAATCTAGAGGTCAGAAACGTCTGTAAAAACAAAAAAACTCAGAAGATGTGAAAAATAGTTGAACATTCTCAAGTTAAAATAGAATTAAATACACTGGCGGAAAGTGAAAAAAGAACACCAAGAAGGAATTGGCGGACGATCATGAAATTTACATATGTTAATTGGGTCGAGTTTACGTAGGTGTGATGTTAATTTCGGGACCAACCGGCGAGCGCTTACGCCACAGCACGGCATAATATGCAAATTATCGTCAGTGGTATTTAAGGAGTACGACGAAGTGAATGTAATCAGTCATCAGCGTACGGACACGTGTGAAGACCCTAAAGAAGCTGCAATGCCTGGACATGGAAGACGTGTACGATTTCAGCAGTTATCGGACTTTGAGCGAGGTCGTCTATTAGGACTCTGCGAGGCCGGGTGGTTGTATCGTCGTATTGCAGAGCGAATCAGACAGGAAGTATCGGTGGTGGTACGATGGTGGGGTAGATGGTCCGAGGAACATTACCACACGAGAAGACGTGGAACCGGGAGTCACAGACAGACTGATGAGCGGACCGATCGACGTATAAGAAGAGCGGCGTTGTCAAGCAGAACATCCACTGCAACGCAAATCCGAGCTGCCGTTGCACCTGAGGTGACTGTGCGAACAATTCGCAACCATCTACTGGATGCAGGACTACGTGCATGTGTGCCTCTGGCATGTGTACCTCTGACTCTAGCCCACCGTCAGGAACGGCTGCAGTGGTGTCGCCAACATCTGCACTGGAGAATGCAATGGCGATCTGTCGTGTTCAGCGATGAAAGCAGATTCTGCTTTGGAGCCTCCGATGGCCGTATGCGTGTTCGCAAATGCACAGGGGAGCGTCTCCACCTTTCTTGTATCCGCCAGCAACACACAGGGCCTACACCTGGTCTCCGGGTACGTTAAACCGCACCCCCTACATCGACATCATCATCCAGCCCGTTGTTGTGCCATTTGTAAGGTAAGGTAGGTCCATCGTGGTGTTTTCCAGCAAGATAACGCATGCCCACACACGGCACATGCAACGCAACATGCACTTCAGGGTGTGAGACAACTTCCATGGCCTGCACGTTCACCGGATTTGTCCTCCATTGAGCACACGTGGGATTTTATGGGACAACGACTTATCCAGTCTCCACGGCCAGCCACGACCATCCCCGATTTACGTGTCCAGGTTGAGGATGCTTGGAACTCAATACCCCAAACTTACATCCAACATCTGTACGACAGACTCCATGCCAAAATTGCACAGTGTGATGCAGTTCATTGCGGTTCAACCTCGTACTAACCATGTTACATGAAAATGTAATTGTTTAGTTTACCAGCAAATACATTTGTATTTTGCCATAATGTTTTGATCACGTTGTCCTCTGTATTCCGTTATTATGCTGTGTAAATTTCGTTGGTATCATACGTCTCCTTCTTGGTGTTCTTTTTTCACTTTCCGCCAGAGTATATTAATCTGAGCAAATCCTTCAGTAAGTGTTTTAATTCTGTAAATAACATTTTTATTTTTTTTATTCTACGAGCAAAAACTATTTGCAAAATCTGCCAATAATTTGGAAACTATCTGTGTACAGTGTACGCTCGTACATCTTCATTCTGCTGCTCTAGTTATTTGTATGGGATAATCTGAATACATGTAAATTAAGCCAGCCAGTTGTCCTGGATTAGTTGAGATAGTTCTGGATTCCGATTTCTCCAGATACCCATATGTACTTTTTGTACTGATTCATTTCCGAATTTCAGTATTGCTTTAAGAATTTTGTTTGTCATTCCAGTTTCTAGTGTGCCTCAGCAAAGCAAATTTCTATACATTTTTTTTTTAATAATTCCAGTCTTAGAAATATAATTTCTCAAGACAGGTTATCTAATTTGGCATTACTATAAAAAGAACATACATAGGCCTACTGTGAAAATCTGGTTTACAGCAACATAATTAATTAATATACACAATTGACATGGATTAGGAACATCAAACAGAAGTCATCGCTCTTTCCACATTTATAAATTTATAAGCGAGTTGTGAAAAATTCGCATCGGCTGTCACCGGGAATCAAACCCAGAGTCTTCCAGTTACGCGCCGGACATGCTACAATGAATTTTTGAGAATTTTTGCACGACTGACTTATGAATGTGGAAAGAGTGATGCCTTCCATTTGAAGAACATAATTAATGTTTTTGGTTTTTTTTTCTGAAATGAAGGCCACAAAGATACATTTTCTAGAATAAACTTGTGATCATTTATGAATTTTGCTTGTCATTTTACATCTTATATCTGCTGGTTTATGAACAGAAGCATCCAAATATACAAAATCTTGTACATAAAAGAAAGGCTGTGCTTTGTGTTCAGAATTTCAGTTTTACTTTCCGCAAATTTCATATCATTGCATTCATCTCAATACGCTCAATGGACAAAACATTAGAGATACCTGCCTAGTAGCATGTTGGGCCTCCTCCAGTGTGAATAACAGCCTGCACATGACTTTACTAGATGCTGGATGGTTTCTGGAGGTAAGGCCAGCTATGCCTGTTGCAACATTGTCCACAACTCCATCAGAGATGTCAGTTCAGGATCCGTGCATCTGATGTTCTGCTGCACAGCATCACAGAGAGTTTCCACAGGGTTTAAATCCGGAGGACCTTGGGGACCACTAAATGGTTCCAAACTCAGAGAAGTGTTCCTCGAGTCATGCCAGTGTGGTTGTGGCCCGGTGGATGGCACATTGCCCTGTTGGAGCAGATGATCAGCCATGTGATGATCAAAGGCCATGAAAGCTTGTAAGTGATTAGCCAGCACAGCACATGCTTGTAGCGTGCCACAGTTAAGGACCTCTCCAGACACACTAAGAGACCTAATGTGTCCCATGAGAAAGCTCCCTAAAACATCAAAGAGCCACCATTGCCTTGAACAGAACTGACCTAGCATAACGGGGCCATGGCCTCATGCTGTCAACACCCTTCCAGTCAGCTTGCTACAGCTGAAAAATGGGATTCATCTGACCACACGACATAGCATCACTCTGCGGAGATCCAGTTTTGGTGTTCCCAGCGCTAGGCGAGGCATAAGGTCTGATGACGATCAGTGAACAGTGGCACACGAGTAAGACGCCAGCTCTTGTAGCCCAGGATATGAAGCGTGCGCCATACCGTTCACTCACTGACACTGCATGGGCCTCCAACATTTAACCTGGATGTGATTTGCACCACCATTGCCAAGCGATCAGTTTGTAGAAGCCTGGATAGTTTCCATCGACCCCGGTCATCAGTGGTTTTCATAGGGTTACTAAGTTGCCCTTAGTAACCCTACGGTTCTTACCTCTTGGGTGATAGAATGACCCACCTGTCTTGCACCGATAATGCATCCACATTCAAAGCAGCTCGGATCACCACGTTTACATATGTTCAGCGATTACATTACATTGTTGGGATATCGTGCTGTCTGCCTATTTATCACCTGCATTCAGTTTAGGTCTGTTCCACGTTGTGCTGGGAATGCCCATGCCAACTGCCCATCACCTCTATCTCTAATGGTTTGTCTACTGAGTGTATTTACTACAGTAACTACACTACATATCACTAAGCTGTTCCCTGAGATTCAGAGATTAGCTCCACAAAGAAATACAAACTACCAGATGAATTTTGAACTGATTATTTACTTACTGTTGCCATATCAAACTTCTCCATTTACAGGGATCTTGCCACACAACTCAGTCTTTACTGACATGCATCACATGACGTACACAAGACCTTCTATATTTCATACTCATAATCTTTTTCTCATGCAGACACTCCTGAATCTGATCCTCCCATGACTTCCTTGGCCTTCCTCTGCCTTTCTTTCCTGCCACTTGGACTGAAAAAAAATTTCTTAGTAAGCATCTCATCACTCATTCTTTCAACATGGCCAAACCACCGAAGCATATCAGTCTCCACCTTGCTAACAACATTTTGCTTCACATTACACGACTGCAACACATTTTCATTTTTCACACGATCAGAATGTGTTTTTCCACAAACTCCCTGTAACTGATGCATCTCTCCAGCACACAAACAACTCCTATATCTCTTCTGTAGTATCCAGGTTTCACTGCCATACATTAGAGTAGGAACAATTTCATTTTCATACACAGCCATTCAGGACTCTCTTGAAAACCCATCATTTCTGCGAAAACCTCCCAAAGCAGCTGTGACTTTCAATGAAGAATTCACTCGCCTATTAATTTCACCATCTAATTTGTTCTCAATGCCAAACATACTTCCTAAATGCACAAACTCATTCACCTGGTCAACCACTGTGCCATTTAAACTTAACTTATGTTCAGTACTAACAGTTCGTCACTCAAAAACTATAACTTTGGGGTTTTTTTCCTTATTTATACTCAGTTTGAATTTCATACAAACTTCGTACATCTGGGACAACATACTCTGCAACTCAATTTTGTTTTCTGCCAACAGGGCTGTCATCAGCATACTGCAACGTGCACACACGGATATTACCAAGGCATAAACCAGTATTGTCCATCTTGGCATCACGTATGCATGTGTCAATAAATATATTAAGCAGCCATGGGGACATTATGCAATCTAGACAATACCTAGCTACATATAATTTTTTGGCTTCAATGTTTCAGCTAGATTCTTTATAAAACCAAACTAAATATCATTTGTTACTATAATTAGCACAGCAATCAGACATCTCTGAATTGCCTATACTTACTGTTTCTCATGTAACATTAATCACATCAGAAAACTTGAAAATTACATCGTCCTGGAGTGGGAGTTGAACCCATATCACCTGATTTCCGTTCAAGCATATTATCTGTTACACCACAGAGGATCACAGAGTTTCAAGTATCTGAGTGTTAACAGTATCGGAATATTCTCCAACTACTTGTTAGTCAAAGCAAATTCTCTGTCTTTGACTGATAATTAAGTTAACAATGCTACATGGAAGTAGAATTTGCTTAAACTAGCAAGCTGTCAGAGAATATTCCAATACTCTTAACATCAGATACTAGGGACTTTGTCGTTCTGTGTAGCTTAATGTATACCATGCTTGAATGGAAATCAGGAGATGTGGGTTCAAATCCTGCTCCAGGCGATGTGATTTCCAAATTTTCTGGTGTGATTAATGTTACATGAGAATCAGGGTCACTTTATCCATTAGGCCGGGTAGGTGTAGTGCCTAGGGCCTACAACGAGTGTGATATTACCATGTCGTAGTGAGCGAGGGGTTCCTCCTCGGGGTGCTCCGTGGTAACAATGGCACACACAACAGCAACTAGAGCCTCTGTGAATCTTGGAAAGGTGCCAGCTAGTTCTGTGTGACATTAGCAAAAAGACCCTAACTCACTGGGTTTTGTTCCAGAATCCTTAGGTTGAAAGACTAACTGGAATCGTCAGCTGTGGGCTAATCATCCACACTGATGTACTTACCTGATTAAAAAGACAAAAATAAATCAATATTCGGACTCAAGTGTGGGATAAGGTGGACTTACCAAACTTGAAAAGTATGGTCCACCACGGAATTGACCTGGACGTTCTAAACGGCATATGAGAAAGAGATCTTGGCTGAGTGAATGTAAGATTGGTGTATGGAATACTAGAGGTATAAATGGCAAGATGAATGAGGAGATGTGAATAAGTATAGATTGGATGTGCTGTGTGTAAGTGAAACCAAAAGAAGGAAATTGGGGTAGAAGAAGTGAATGGCACGGTGAGTGAGTGGTCTGGAGTATTGGATAATGTGCGAGGACAGGCTGGTGTAGGTGTGATTTTAAGTGAAAAGATGAACAACAATTTGATTCATTATAGCTGCATAAGTGAGAGAATTCTGGATTCGTTTGAAAGTGAAACTTCAGAGAATTGTAATTGTCGTAGTGTATGCTCCTTGTGACTCAGAACCTTCTGATAAGAAAGAAGATTTCTGGAATGAGCTAAAAGCTGTTTTGAGCCAGTTTGGTGCTAAAGAAAAAGTTATAATAGCAGGGGATTTCAATGCTAGAGTAGGTGTGCAGAATGCAATTTCTGACAATGTTCTGGGTAAGTTTAATGATCCTTGTGTGAATGATAATGGTGAAAGATTAATTGAACTCTGCATTGAGAATGGTTTGTGTGTATCTAATACATTTTTCAACCACAACTATATCCACACATATACTTGGGAATATCGTACTCTTGGTCAAAAGAGTGTGATAGATTTTGTTGTCTACAATCAGTGTCTGAAACACTTAGTTGTTTACACCCGTGTGATGAGAGGTGCGGATGTTGGTTCTGATCATTACTTGGGCAGGGTTGGTCATTTTGCCGGCAAAAATACCTTTTTGCCGAGACAGTGACAAAAACTGGTAAAAACCAGGCAAAAATGAAAAAAACTGGCAAAATTGGAAAAAATGTCTTTAAGTAAAAAAACAGATGAAAAACTTATGAAATAAAAGAGAAGGAATTCATGTTACCTGTTTTAATTATTTTTACCTCACTTGAGGATGTACAAAAAATGCTATACTTGTTTTTGTTTTTGAAGAATGCTAAAACAAAACAACAGTTTTGTTGCTGTTTCCACACCAAGTCTGTTTCGAATATTGGAATGAATAAATGCAAAGTTCGAAAAAGTCCTTTCAATTGCAGCTGAACTTGCAGGACAAATTTGAAGGTGAGCTACAAAATCACAAAAGTCCTTTGATATGTCACAGGCACCTGATACACTGTTCCACCATTTTTCAGCAGCAGTCAGTGAAATTATCACATTTTCTGAAAAGTACATCAGAGGGAATGGCCTATCTTTTAAATCAAATTTTAAAGCATAAGGCAGAAACTCAGAATTTATATCTTCCAGCCATTTTCTTGCAATTTCTTTCTGCTCATTGCTGAGATATTCACCTCTATATTTTGGATGTAGTAAGTATGAAGCCAAGTGGCATGGTTGAATAGCTTTCTTAAACTTTTTCTCAATTATAGCATAGTGAGGATGTAAGACATAATTTCTTAGCAGGGAACACCATAAGCTACAAGCATCAGCTATTGTAGCAGAATCACTTTGTAAAATATTTAAAGCATCTGCTACAGGTTTCAATTGCAGAAACAGATCTTTGACTTGACGATAAAGATTAAAATCTTGTATATTATGTACTATGTTTTGGTCCATTATGTCCTTGTGATCATTAGAAATAATTGTGTAGGCACTGTGTTTGCGTACAAACGGTTCCAGACAACTAACCTGACTATTCCACCGAGTGTTGCATGGTGACTGTGGTCTGACAGAATCAGCACACTCTTTAAGCCAAGCTCCTGGAGCATGATGGTTTCGAAAATATTTCTCGATTTCAACAACATGCTTCAACACTTCTTATATTCCCATACGCAAAAAAAAAAAAAAAAAAAAATAGATGAGCATTTTTCAAAATATTTAGTATTTACAAACCAAACGTAACAACAATTATTGAATTCCCCCCCCTCCCACCCACCCCCTCACCCCCACAGGTGGCAAAAACGTATTTTTGCCAGGCTGGTTTTTACGGCGGTTTTTTCCACTGTGGCAAAAACATGCCAACCCTGCTTGGTAGTGTCGCGAGTGAAACTGAATGTTGGCTGAAGGAACAGGAAGAGGCCCATGATAAAAAGAGTAAAGGTTGAAAGGCTCCCTGAAGATCATTAGCATTATTCTGACTTACTCAGAGAATGACTGAAGGAGCTGAAGTCTTGTAAGAGGGATGTAGAAAAGAAGTGGGAATGTTTTAAGAACTGTGTGGTCACTGCTGCTAAAGAGGTCTGTGGCACCACAATAATGGGTAACAATAGAGGTCATGCTTGGTGGAATAGTGAGATTGAAGAGGCAGTCAAGAGAAAGAAGGAAGCCTATTTGGGGATGTTGCAAGGTAGAGTTTATGTGGATGAATATCACTGTAAGAAGCGTGAAGCTGCTAAGCTGGTTCGCCAGAGTAAGGCAAAAGATGGGAAGAAGAAGGTAGAAAGGCATGAATTGGCTTTTTGGAAAGATAGGAAGACTTTCTGGAAATACATGAGACTCGGGAAAAATAGGGGAAACAAAGTTGTAAGTTGTGTGAAGAATAGGGTTGGGGAAATCATGAGAGCCCAATGAGTTAAGTGAGAGATGGGGTGAATACATCTGTGAGTTACTAGATCAGGAAAGCAAAGATGATTCTGAGACAGGAAAAGTGTTTGGTAAGATTGTTATTGAAAAAGTACAGGGTCTTACATCAGAGGAAGTGTGGGATGTCCAGAGTGGTTTTATGCCTGGTAAAGGCTGCAGTAACCAAATTTTCATGATGATTGAAAAGTATCTGGCTGTTGGTAAGAAAGTTTTTGCTGCCTTCATAGATTTAGTCAAAGCTTCATCATCATCATCATTGTCAACCATTATCAATCCACTGCTGGACAAAGGTCTCCCCAAGTTTCTTCCACAACGGTCTGTTTTGTGCCAGTCTCTTCCATATTACTCCCACATACTTTCGAATTCCATCCGCCCATCTTCCATGTGGTCTTCTTCTGGGTCTTTTCCTGTCCCTTGGAATCCAGTCTAAAATTTCAGCTGTCCATCAATGGTCTGTCCTTCTGGCAATATGTCCAGCCCATTGCCATTTCAGGGATTTTACTCTGGTCAATGATGTCTTCCACTCTTGTCATTTTTCTGATCCACAAGTTCCTCTTCTTATCTTTCCTGGTTACACCAAGCATGCATCTCTCCAGGCTGCTTTGAGTTGTCTGCAGTAATTGTATGTCTCTTTTAGTTAAAGTCCATGTCTCTGCACCATATGTAAGCACTGGAAGGATGCATTGATCAAACACTTTTCTTTTAAGACATAATGGCATATTGCTCTTGCAAATTATACTGTTTCATCCAAACGCTCTCCAGGCAAGTTTTATATGCCGATTAATTTCTTCATCAATGTGACCCTCACTTCATATCTGCTGTCCAAGATAAATGTAGGTATTGGTTATCTTCAGCTTTTCCCCATCAATCGATAAATCTTCATTTCTTGTAAAAACATTGTACATCACCTCTGAGAAAAAAAAAAAAAATGAAGGAAAGCTTACAACCGAGTAATAGGACACTTTTGTGGAAGGTATTGAATGAATATGGTGTTACTGGGAATCTACCTAATAGTGTAAAAGCCATGTATGCTGGTAGTAGAGCTTATGTAAGAGTGAATGGTGTTTTACCAAAATGGTTCTCTATTGGTGCAGGAATCAGACAGGGTTGTGTAATGTCACCATGGCTGTTTAATATATTTATGGATGTGTGCACGCGTGATGCCAAAATAGATAATAGTGGTTTATGTCTTGGTGATATCCGTGTGTGTAGATTGCTGTATGCTGATGACACTGTCCTCTTGGCAAAGAGCAAAAGTGAGTTGCAGAGTATGTTGTCCCAGATGTATGAAGTTTGCATGAATTTCAAACTGAGTATAAATAAGGGAAAGACCAAAGTTATGGTCTTTGAGAGAGAAACTGGTAGCACTGAATGTAAGTGTAAATGGCATTGTGATTGACCAGGTGAGTGAGTTTGTGTATTTAGGAAGCATGTTTGACAGAGAGAACAAATTAGATGGTGAAATTAGTAGGCGAGTGAATTCTTCATTGAAAGTCATAGCTGCTCTGGGAGGTTTTCACAGGAATGATGAGTTCTCTAGAGTCCCGCATGGCTGTGTATGAAAGTGTAATTGTTCCTACTCTGATGTATGGCTGTGTATGAAAGTGTAATTGTTTCTACTCTGATGTATGGCAGTGAAACCTTTGAGTACTACAGAAGAAGCATAGAAGTTGTTTGTGTGCTGGAGAAATGTGTTACTTACGGGGGTTTGTGGCAAGACATGGTCTGATTGTGTGAGGAATGAAGATATGTTGCAGTTGTGTGATGTGAAGCAAAATGTTGTTAGCAAGGTGGAGACTAATATGCTTTGGTGGTTTGGCCATGCTGAAAGAATGAGTGATGAGATACTTACTAAGAAAATCTTTTAGCCCAAGTGGCAGGAAGGAAAGGCAGAGGAAGGCCAAGGAAGACATGGGTGGATCAGATTCATGAGTGTCTGCACGAGAAAAAGATTATAAGTATGAAGCATAAAAGAACTTGTGTAAACATGTAATGGATATCAGTGAAGCCCAAGTTGTATGTCAAAATTGCTGTAAATTGAGAAGTTTGATACAACAGTAAGTAAAAATATCTGGTGGTTCGTATTTCTCTTTGGAGCTAACCTCTGAATCTCAGAGAACAGCTTGGTAATATGTATGTGTATGTATATGATAACATAATTTGCCAGTTGTGCTGGGAGTTAGAAATGGTCCCTCAGGATTAGAGGGATGCTATCATTGTTCCCTTGTATAAGGGAAAGGGTGATCAGACTGATTGCAAGAATTTTCTTGGTATTAGCTTACTGAGTGTGCCAGGGAAAGTATTTGGAAAGGTTGTTATTGACAAAGTATGAGGTCTTATATCAGAGAAAGTGTGGGATGTACAGAATGGTTTTATGCCTGGTAAGGGCTGCACTAACCAAATTTTTGCATTATGCATGATGATCGAAAAGTATCTTGTCTGTCGGTAAGAAGGTTTTTGCTGCCTTCATAGATTTAGAGAAAGCTTATGACAGAGTAAATAGGATACTTCTGTGGGAGGTACTGAATAAAAATGGTATTACTGGTAATCTACGTAACAGTGTGAATGCCATGTAGGCTCGCAGTACAGAATGTGTAAGAGTGAATGGTGTTGCATCAAAGTGGTTTTCTGTTTGGAACTGGAGTCAGACAAGGTTATGTGATGTCACCCTGACTGTTTGGCATATTTATGGATGCATGCATGCGTGATGCCAAGATGGATAATACCAGTTGATATCTTGGTAATATTCGTATGTGCAGATTACTCTATGCTCATGACACAGTTCTGTTGGCAGAGAGCAAAAGTGAGTTGCAGAGTATGTTGTCCCAGATGTACGAAGTTTGTATGGAATTCAAACAGTATAAATAAGGGAAAACCCAAAGTAATGGTTTTTGAGTGAGGAACTGTTAGTATCAAATGTAAGATAAGCTTTAATGGCACAGATATTGACCAGGTGAATGAGTTTGTATATTTAGGAAGTATGTTTGACAGAAAGAACAAATTAGATGAGGCAAAATTAGTAAGTGAGTGAATTCTTCATTGACAGTCATAGCTTCCTTAGGAGGATTTCACAAGAATGATTGGTTCTCAAGGAAGTCCCAAATGGCTGTGTGTCAAAGTGTAATTGTTCCTACTCTGACGTATGGCAGTGAAACCTGGGTACTGCAGAAAAGACATAGGAGTTATTTGTGTGTTGGGGAGATGCATTGCTTATGGGGTTTGTTGTAAGACATGTTTTCATCATGTGAGGAGTTGTTGCTTATGGGGTTTGTGGTAAGACACGCTCTTATCATGTGAGGAATGAAGATGTGTTGCACATGTGTAATGTGAGGCAAAAATGTTTTTAGGTGGAGACTAATATTCTTAGATGGTTTGGCCATGTTGAAACATTGAGTGATGAGGTGTCGACTAAGAGAATTGTTTCAGACCAAGTGGCAGGGAAGAAAGGTAGATGAAGGCCAAGGAAATCATGGGAGGACCAAATTCAGGAATGTCTGCTTGAGGAAAAGATTACGAGTATGAAGTATAAGAGGTCTTGTGTGCAGCATGTTGTGAATGCTTATGAAGCTCGAGCGGTGTGCTGAGATCGTTGTAAATGGAGACATTTGATAAGTAAATTCTAGTTCTATCAGTTAAATGTTTATTTGGCAGATGGTCTTTCTTTGAGGAGCTAACCTCTGAATCTCGTAGAACAGCTTAATGATATATATATGTATGTATGCACATGGTAAGAGAAATGCAGGTGTCCAGAGGACCAGAAAAAAAACTGGAGATTCTTTAGAAAAGCAACAAAAAAGGCATCGAAATACAAAAAAAAAAAAAAAAAAAACATCTAGAGAGATATATAGGTGAACTTTTGAAAGTTGCTGATGAATATGCTCAGCAAGCATATGTCATCTGAAGAGTTATCAGTTATGCCTTAGGGCAATTGCTTTTTTTTAAAACTGGCAAAAATTATTTAAATTTCTTACATAAATGTTTCAATTTTCAATAGTACTGTTAAGAAATATTATAAACTCTGACTTTTATTTAGTTTATTAAATTGTACTTTCTTATATCAGATCAGTTTTATCTATACAACACAAGTAGCTTCATTATTTTGAACAATTTAATTTCAGGTAGGCCACCATATTGATTTTTCACTTTATCGAAATCGCAGTCCCTACAAATTAATTATGAGATTTCACTGTAAAATAAATTTTCCCTTTCATATTTTTGTCATTTGAACAATAATGAATAACAAAAATTAGTTTACAAAATTTAGCATGCATTGCATTAGCATTTCATCGCACCGAGTAGTTGTTGCTCAAGAAGAATTTTTTTTTTAATTTTAGAGTTTTATTAATTAAAATGTTTTGTAAACCAACCTGTTTGCACACATATACATGCACATACTGTATATATATGTGTGTGCTAATGATTACTACATACGTGTGAATTTAATTTTAATGTGATTTGATCCTTGAAAGAAGTTTGTTGGACTGTGAAAAGTATTTGATTCTTTTTTCTTTTTTTTTTTTTTTCCCCAGAGGTGTATGTACCATGCTAGGGTTGGTTATGTTGTCATGTGTACAATCTTATGCATATTTGCATGTATCGTGAACCAGTGGCAGACCCAGGATTTTGTGTCAGCAGGAGTTCAGAGGCATTCATGTTGCATTACAATTTATGAGTACTTTTTAAACTAATAAAAATATTGTAACATGTGCATGCAAACAATGAAATTAGCATAAAAAGAAGTAAAACTTTTGGACAGAGGTCTCTAGAAATAAAAGTGCCTAAGACCTACAAAGGTTTTAAAATGGCCCTGGTGAGAAACTGTTAATGCAGGCAATTCAGAGAAGTCTGATTGCTGTGTTAATTATAGTGACATATTTTCCTCATATTATGAAAATATTTCTTCCACACAATATATCTGAGTGACTGGGGATTTACTTAACAATGCGACATGGAAGCAGAATTTGCTTCAACTAGCAAGTGGTCAGAGAATATTTTGATACTCTTAACACTCAGATACTTGGGACTTTGTTATCTTGGGTGGTGTAATAGATAGCATGCTTGAACATAAATTGGAAGATGCGGGTTCGATTATCACTCCAGGGTGATGTAATTTTCAAGTTTTCTGATGTGATGATAATGTTGCATGAGAAACAGTAAATACAGGCAATTCAGAGATATCTGATTGCTGTGTTAATTATAAGTAACATATTTTCCATGCATTATGAGAAGAATATTTCTTCCACACTATATAGCATTGCATGCTTGGTGTAACAAGGAAAGATAAAGAGGAGGAACTTGTAGATAAGAAAATTGACAAGAGTGAATGACATTATGACTGGAGTAAAATCACTGAAATGGCAATGGGCTAGACATGTTGCCAGAAGAATGGACCACTGATGGACAACAGTAATAAATTTTAGACTGGATTTCGAGGGACAGAAAAAGACACAGAAGACCAAAAGAAAGATGGATGGATGAAATTTGAAAGCATGCCGGAGTAACGTGGTTAAGACAGGCTCAAGACAGACTGTTGTGGAAAAAGGGTAGACCTTCATCCAGCAGTGGATTGATAATGGTTGCCAATGATGATGATGATACAGCATTTGTTACTTTATTAATTCAAGGACCTTCACCTATGACATGCTTAATTTTTCATATTCATTAATATTATTTCTTTGCTGCTGTCAAAGTTTTGGTGTTTTGAACAGCAAATTGACGCAGCCAATGTTGGTGACACAAATTTTCCAGACCCATTGTTGGAAGTCTGAAGACCTTCCAACATATTTGTAATTTAAGGTCCACTCAATTCTAGCAATTCATTGTGTGATGCCCCCCTCCCCCATATTGTTTATGCAAATCTTAAGCAATGTTTGAGCAACATTAACATTTTTAGGCCAGTTGTTTTGTCTGTTGATGCATGTAACTGGTTTCATGTTTTTTTTTCTAAGCCTCTTTTTTTATTTCAATAAAAGGATGACTTTGCACAATACGTTAAATGAAATGAGAAACTCCGTCTATGTACGATCTTTTTTATTGTTGCCTTGTCGAAATATATAATATTCCATTTATTTGTCTCTGGTTGTACAGTTTGTATCAGTTTTTCAAATAGTCAAAATTGTCACTTTTATGAACATTTTGATCGTTATTTAAATTTATTTTAAAGAGACTTCAAAATAAATTTCAGTGAATTTTCACAAACAGTTGCGAAACCTAAGAAGTGCTCCTAATTTTGACTATTGTATTTGGGTAAGAGTGTTGGAGTTTTCCTCCAAGAATAACTGCAGTGAAGACAGAAGTACTTAAAATAAAAGAGAGAAAGTGTGTATCTGTTTACTGAACACTGTTATTCTTTTGATCAGTAGTATTGCACACATAAGTCTTCTCTTCCAGTTATTTTTTGAAGGGAGGGACAGGGTAAAGTTATTTTTTGTTGTTGTTGGAAAGTCACAGCATCTGTAAATTGGGTCTATTGATGACTGCCTAAGAAGAATTAAATTAAAGTAGAAATTCTTTTAGACAGTGTATTTGCTAGATCAGTTTTTCCCCCTGACATAAGTAATTAATTTTTTCTTTTCTATTTTCCAGGAGCAAAATCTAGCAAGCATAAGAATGATGATGAAGAGAAGGCAACAGATGATTTCCATTTTGAAAAGTTCAAAAAGCAGTTTAGACGATACTGATGTAAATTTAAAATGAAATGCATACATAAGAAATAAAGTGTATAGCACTCTATTTTCCTTTATCTCAGTGGAAGATTCAAAACGGGTATTCAGACAAAAATGGATACAGAATACTTCAGAAGGATTAGGACTACTGAACACCAATCAGTTTTTCCAATAATAAGATTGGAGCTGAAAAAGCAGTTATCTTTCTCACTAAAAGCATTGTGACAGTAACTGTAAGAATGAAGTGACTCCGTTCTTTAGCTCTTTGTGTATTATAAATGTATGCCTACACTACCAGAAAGTTTATTTTAAAATGTGACATCATGGGAATAATGAGAAAGATGGAAAGAAATTCTATTTTAGAGAAGTATATATATCAAATTGAAAAAAAAAATTGCGTTTACCTAAGGTGTTGAAAAATATATAAAAAAGAAAAAAATCATTTTTTAAATTATTTTATGGATTAAATTTTGTTTAGAAAAGTGTTTATCTAGTTGACAATTAAAAAATTACAGATTCATGGGGGAAATGTATTATTTAATGAAGGCCTTGTGACTGGAAATATGTTTTCTGACTTGTCATGTACCATGTGACTTGTGCAACATATTAGGTCTATGGTTTGAGAGATTTTTTTTTTTTTTTAGAATAATCATCAATCGATGACACAAAAATTTGTTTAAGTAGAATGTTGAAAAAAATGTAAAAAAAATCACTTCAGAAATTATTCTCTGAATCTGAATGAAATTTTATTTAAAGAAGTGTTTATACAGTCAACAATAGAAATGTTCTATTTTAAAAAAGTATGAATTGAAAACAAAAAACTTCCCATTTATCTAAGGTGTTAATATATATATATATATATATATATATATATAAATAAAAAATCACTCTAAAAATCATTTCATGGATGAAATTTTGTTTAGAGAAATGTTTATCTAGTTGACAATTGAAAAATTACAGATTCATAAAAAAATGTATTTATTAATGAAGGCCTTGTAATTGGAAATATGCTTTCTGACTCATCATGTACCTTGTAACTTTTGTTCATGCAACTTAATACTAGATCTATAGTTTGAGATCATTTTTTTCAGTAAACATGAATCAATAACACAAAAATTCATTTAAGTAGAATGTTGAAAAAATGTTGAACAAATCAGTTTACAAATTAATTATTCTCTAAATCTGAAAGAAATTTCATTTAAAGAAGTGTTTATACAGTCAATGACAGAAAGGTTCTATTTTAGAGAAGCATATATCAAATTGAAAGCAAAAAAAAAAATTAATTTACCTAAGTGTTGAAATATATATAAAGGAACTAAAATAATTCTGAAAATCATTTCATGGATGAAATTTTGTTTAGAGAAGTGTTTATCTAGTTGACAATTAAAAAATTACAGAATCAGGAAAAAAATCATTATTTAATGTAGACCTTGTGACTGGAAATATGCTTTCTGACTCATCACGTACCTTGTAACTTTCATTCATTTTACTTGAGCAACTTAATGTTGTGTTTATAATTTCATAGAATGTTTATTTATTTATTTATTTATTTATTTTTTGAGAGTAAACATCAATCAATGACACAAATTCTTTTAAGTAGAATGTTGAAAATGTAAAAAGGAAATCACTTTAGAAAGTATTTTCCGATTCTGAATAAAATTTTATTTAAAGACGTGTTTATACAGTCAACAATAGGAAGGTTATAGAACCACGATAAAAATTAAAGAATAAATTAATAGAAATGATGGTGCAAAAGTATTTATTTTTATTTTTAAAATTAACAATTTTTCACTTTAAGTATGTTGTTATACTATTTCAAATTCTTAATTAGGTACTTGTGTAGTTCTGAAGCTTGCATGAGAAGAATTAAGGATTTGAAATGAGATTGCAACTGTAACCACAATATGGCATTTAACAAGATTCAGGGCTTAGTTTTGGTCATTTTTTCCCTATTTATCTTAATAGAAGTCAAAAAAAGTGTTAAAAAATCCCATTCAACATGACCAGATTTAGAAACTTGAGGATAGAGTGACATTTTACTTAGATGTTCATACCCCTACTGTAACATCAGTGTATGTAAGACCAGAATATTCATGTTAAGGCCACTTTTCCCTGATTTTATGTGCAAAGCAAAATTTCATGCAAGAATCTTACTTTACATTTTTAGTTGTCATAGAAATCTCACAATGAAGAGTAACTTCATGGACCTCCTGGGGTTGTCAACTGTTTTTCATCAAACAACATAATTCAGTTCATCTACATGTATGGAAGCCTTCTTTAAGATCTTGGGATGAAGTAAACTGCATATTTGGCATAGCATTGCCATTAGTTAAGTACTGTGGTCCATTTTTCATTCTTAAATTCATAAAAAAAATTATCAATTTATATGCACATAAAGTTATATTGCAATAGCACCAGTTTTTCTTTTTTGTTAATGAAAATCAATATGAATTTTAGAATGTGTTGAGCATTGGTTCTGTGCAGACTCTAAAACTTAAATTTTACCATGCTTGTTTTTATGCCTGTTTGTTGCCTCTAATTGTTGTTGTAATTGGCCAAAATAATTCATATTTTACAGAAGAGCCATAATACTGTATGATGTTCTTAAAAGAATAAATATTGTCTCTTGTCTTGGTGTATTTATTTACCCACAGTGGGGTGACACTGATTCTAGAATACAACAGTATTTTTCACATGCTTTGTATAGCATAAACTTAATGTTATATTAAATGGTAGCAGGTCACAGTGTCCTGTAGCCCTTAACTGGCTGTCAAAATGGAACGATGCATCTCATATATCAGGTTGTGTCTTCAATTAGACACAACCTAATATAGTTCCATTCACAGAATCAAGTGTTAAAATGTTGTTACCCAACATTCATCAAAACCATTACTTTGTAATAAAATGTGTTGTTATATAAAGATAAATTGACAAAAGACCACTTACATGTAGAATGTTATCACATTTAGTAAAATATATTGTTATTTGAAACATGTGTAAATACTGTCATTATAATAAAATGTTTGTTGTGAATTTAAGACAATCTTTTACTTCTATTTGATTCATATTTAAACATTTGTTCATTATTTTGATTTGTAAAGTCATTGACTATGATGCTGTTTATACTGTGCACACCCAAACATATGTGCTGTGATGTGTCTTTGTCAGTGAATGTACATGTGATCATAAGTGTGTGCATATATGAATGTCTAAATGTACAGGGTGACCAACCATGGGAAAAGGAATCCTGCATTTTTTAATGTCAATCATAATTAATTTTGACAAACCAGAGAGCAGCAGGTGAAGTGTGATGTGTACACTTAAGAACTTGATTCCATATCCAAACAGAAATCATTGCTCTTGCCATGTTAATAAGTGAGTCTTGGAAAAATTATCATCGGCCTCCACCGGGAATCGAACCCAAAGCCTTCCAGTTATGCGCTGGACATGCTACCACTGCACCCACAGCGGCCGCGAATTCTCCAGACTCGCATGTGAAAATATTTGTTCGTTATTTTGTTCAGTTGCTGCTTTCCATCTTTGGTGAATCATCAGCATTGTGCGGGGCTCCATGAAGCAACTTGCCACGTAGTTTGGCAGTTGATCACATGTGAGTCTTGAGAATTCGATGCCGCTGTGGTGCAGTGGTAGCATGTCCGGTGCGTAACTGGAAGACCCTGGGTTTGATTCCCGGTGGCGGCTGATGAGAATTTTTCCGCGACTCGCTTTTTAACGTGGAAAGAGCAATGATTTCTGTTTGGTGTTCCTGATCCACGTCGAGTGTTTGAATTAATTATCCATTCGCCTCCTAGTTATGTGTTCAGTTGCTGCTTTCCATCTTTGGTAAATTCCCAGCATTGTATGGGGCTCCATGAAGCAATCTGCCATCTAGTTTGGCAGTTAATCACATGCGAGTCTGGAGAATTCAAGGCCACTGTGGTGCAGTGGTAGCATGTCCGGCGCATAACTGGAAGACCCTGGGTTCAATTCTCGGTGGCGGCCGATGAGAATTTTTCTGAGACTCATTAACGTTTAAAGAGCGATGACTTCTGTTTGGTGTTCCTGATCCACGTCGAGTATTTGAATTTACGAGTCCATATCAGTGTAACCTTGTTCATTTACATGATGCATCTGTCTGTTGCTACATTCACTAACAGTGTTTCTATGCTTTGAATATATGGAGTCCAAGCTCTTCATCAATTAACAAGAACAATTCTAAAGCAATATTCTTACACTGTAGTGTTTAAAAAACAAATATCAAAGTAAAGTGCCAGTGTTTGAAAATGCATGATGCATAGGGCTTGAAAAATTACATTCCCACCTAGACACAAGCAGAAAAACTTTACCTGCCCTTGTAGTAAAGAAGGATGCCCAGGAAAATTTTATTTTTTGAGACAACCAATCCGAACCTCATTTTTTTATTAAAAATATTGTAAACATTTTTATCTATCTTTAGTACTTCTGTTTTAATTGTGTTAAAAATGTTCAAACATCAGATATCCATTACATAATGTACCTTGATCAACAGAAACTGAAGTGATAAAATTGTTCTTTTGGATAAACTTGAGTGCCTGTATCAGAATGTTCATAATTTTCCCGACGTGCTGGGGTTCATTGCCAGTTATGCCATCCTCTGGAAATGACTATCTTCTTGTGCTGCTTCATATAGCATTGCAGATCTTCAAGATCCCATGTCACTGAATGGAGATGTGTCCTAGAGTAGGATTCTCATCCAGAAATTGCACCAGACTGAGTTGCCAGTTCAATGCTGAGAAGTGACTATGAGAGACCAATATTACTTTTTCCATGAATTTTCAGTAGTCAACATGACCTTTTTTCAGCAGTTTTTTTTTTTTTTTTTTGGTAACTAGACTACTGTGTCAGATGTTTTCTAGCCTGACAAATTTCAGTGTGTTACACAATATGCAATAAATAAAAATTGTAAAAAAAAAATGGCTTTTCTTTTTCTAACAGAGATTATTTCATGCAAATATAGGCCAAATTATCAGAACATATTTCAGTGTTCCTTGCTCAGTAATGCCAACCAAATCAGTTTCCAGCGACAGGGAGCAACACTTCATTATAAATTATGTTGAAAAAAATGTGACACATAATAAAAACAGAAAAAAAAAAAATCATACAACAGTCAAACAGAAAAAAAATACATATTAAACATTAGCTATTTGTCAGAACAAGGACTCTCATAATTAGGGCTAGGATTTATATGTAATAAACATTTCAAAATATGTAAATAAAATGTTTATTAAAAAGAAAGAAATATGTAGGGAAAAATCACTAAAATATAAGATATATTTCTTAACTTTCTATAATAACTTTACTTATAGAGTCATAAGGAATTAAATATTACTTTACTCAAAACCAGGGTTTTCAACTAACTTACTGCTATTACAACTAGCAACAGCATGCACTTCAGGTTGTCGAAAACAAAACTACTCCTGTTTTCTCTCAAAATACCTTTAAATTGGCTGAATGACTTCTCGATGTCCCATGAGGTGGTGGGCGAAAATTTAAACCCTGGTATATCCAACAGCGAGAATTGCTTATCTTTTAAAACAGCGCAACTGCCAGTTGAAGTTCCCAGAATGTTTTTTTTTATAGTTGAATTGTTGGCACCGTAGCGTAAAGCGAACGCACTCTGCTATTTATCGAGAGATCTGGGGTTCCATCCCAGCGGTGTCTGATAAACAATTTTTCAGTTGCTATTCGTTGTTTATAAAATAACGTGGAAAGAGCGATTACATCGTATATTTACATTATCTCCACGTACTTGAAATATATTCACCCTTTCTATCGCGCTTTGGATTTATCAGCTGTAATTAAACAGCTTGCTCTGTTGAATGCCACTAGATGGCAACACATCAGTTGCTGAGCCCATCAATATGGATTTGTGTAGTCAGATGCTGACTGTTAAACCACGAATAGCGCTGTGAATTGTTGGCACAGTAGCGTAAAGCGAACGCAGTCTGCTAGTTATCGAGAGATCTGGGTTTCGATCCCAGCGGTGTCGGATAAACAATTTTTCAGTTGCTATTCGTTGTTTATAAAATAACGTGGACAGAGCGATTACATCGTATATTTACATTATCTCCGCGTATTTGAAATATATTTTATAGGACTTGATTTTTTTTTTTTACACTATTCATCTTGTATTTTATATTTTCTCCTATGTGACCAGGTACCTTTCCTAATATTTCAATCTTCTCTTCAAATTTATTCGCCGCCCCGGTGGCACAGTGGTCTAAGGCGCTGGCCTCTGATCATTCGTCCGTAAGGGGTCCGGGTTCGAATCCCGGTGAGGCATGGATGTTGTGTTTGTCTTACGGCACTGGCTCTCTCCCTTCCCTGGAACCAGTGACCCTAAATTAGGGACGGGCGACTGCTAATAGCCCATTGAGTTGCTCACGGTGGTCGTTAAACCTCCAATCAAAAAAAAAAAAAAAATTTATTCAAATTATTTATCAAAGGAGCACTTGAAGTTTCATGTTCTGTGGTGGCCTGATCTAATACAGTCAAGTGTGTCTTTAGGAAAGTCAATTCCTCTAATAAAGTATCACTATCCAGCAGAATCGTCCGAGTCAAATTGAGCCGCCCCTGTGGCGCAGTGGTTTAAGCGATGGCCTCTGATCATTCGTCCGAAGGGGGCCTGGGTTCGAATCCCGGTGAGGCATGGATGTTGTGTTTGTCTTACGGCACTGGCTCTCTCCCTTCCCTGGAACCAGTGACCCTAAATTAGGGACGGGCGACTGCTCATGGTGGTCGTTAAACCTCCAATCAAAAAAAAAAAAAAATGAGTGATTACTTCCTTGATTTTGCTGAAGTTGTCTCCATAATAATCTGCAACTTGTAACCAAGTGCCCCAACGCGTAACGACAGGCTGAGGTGAAAGCTGTAAATCTGGGAACTTTTTGGTTGTGCTGGGAACTTTAAAGTTCCCAGCAGAACCGAAGCGTTTAAATAAATTGACCTGTTGAAATCGACGAATCGGTTTGTGGAAAATTGCAGTGGATTGTTTCAGCAATTCTGTGGAGCCCATGTGCAAGACCAGTCAAATGAATGATCTTGGGGAAGGGTACTCAAAATGCTGTAGCTGCTTTCATCTTGTGGGGTGCAGCATCAGTTACCAATTGGTGTATTTTATCGTATTTTACTCCATCTGGCCATAAAATACGCAACGGTTTATTGATCAATTTAGCGATCGTGTGGTGGTTACAGTTTGCTATTTCTCGACAGTACTGATTCATTCAGATGTCCAACAATAATGTTTCCGTTATATATCCATGGGCATCTGTTGTTTTGTCAACTGAGATCCAAATAGGAAACTCCGATTTTCTCCTTAATATTTAGTACCGTTTTGTTGTACATCATCTGCAAGTAATTTTTCCTTAAAGTAGATTCGTCTGGAATTATTTGACCTCAGTATTTTTTAAAGAAACTTCTAAACACTTTCGACAATGGGATATTTGAACACACTAGTGTACGGCATAAATTTGAACTGTCTTGTTTACTGTTCCCTGGAACTTTTGCAAGCAGCCTTTATTTCAGCAAAGGGTTTTTCACTTTGTGTTTTGTTTTTCATATGTTTTCTGGTTTTAATGTGTTGCGAAACTTGAAAACGCTGGTCACAAGAAATAGCCGATACATGCACCACAGAACAAAATATTTCCGCCATTTCTCAGTCCTTAATCGGGAAACTCGTTAATAAATGCCTTTAAGTGGGATTATATAGTTGATTTAATTTTGGGCATGTCGATTTACTTAAACAAATATTCCCAATAGTTGTGCGACCCCAAGCCAAGAGACAATAAGATAGAAATTGATAAATAAATGAAAAATACAATAGCAGCTTAACCCTGGCAGGTAACAAACTTGAAATCCTATAAATGACACCAATGCGGGATCTGAGCCCAACCGCAATTTCACTAACATGTGCATCCCGTCTCAAATTATCTTGTAAATATGCACCCAAGAACTTTACAACTGCCTGAAAGTCAAGGGGCACTCCATTAAATAATATCCCATTTGCAATATCCACTCTTCGCCTACATTGCGAAAATAGTACACTAGTAGTTTTGGAAAAATTTATTGTTAAGGAATTACAGCAAAACCAACGAAAGTAATCCTGAAGTTTTAGATTCACACGTGGGATCAACTCAGAGTGTCCCCGGAAAAAAAATAGGCTTGTGTCATCAGCATATAAAATAGGAGTAGCACTTGAAGTAATAGTAAATAAATCATTAACATGAATTAAAAATAATAACGGGCCCAAAACCGATCCCTGAGGAACACCATGACGAACCATAAGAGCAGAAGATCGAACACCCTGTATTTGTACAAATTGCTTCCGGCCTGTTAATAATTTTGGAATAAAGTCATAACAACCCCCCTGATGCCAATATTTTGTAACTTAGATAACAATGTGTCCGTCGTGACAAATGGTATCAAAAGCGCGGGAAAGATCACAAAAGACCCCCACCGCATTAGTGCCGTTATCAAGACTAAAATGTAAATAGTTTAATACATCCAAAATAGCAGTTTCTGTCGAAAACCCCTCACGAAACCCATGTTGGCTTTTATTTAAAATATTTTTTTTTATCAATATAAGATAACAACTGTATCAGTATTAATCTCTCTATAATTTTAGCAAACACAAGAATTACAGATACTGGTCGATAATTTGCAACATTTGTTACTGATCCCTTTTTATGTACAACAGTAACACGACTTAATTTCAATGGCAACGGGATACACCCTGTATACAAAATACGATTAAAAATATGGGTCAACGGAACAAATAGCTCCCCTGAAACAAACTTTATAACCCTATGATGTACATTATCAGGCCCCGCACTTTTGGACTGGTCCAATTCACTCATTACCCTCAAGTGGTCATCATCCACTGGTTTAAAAAAGAATGAGGAATCAGACAAAGGAGGTAGGTAATCAGAGAAATGGTTAGTATAATGAGGAATTTCAGACAACAGAATGTCCGGCAACTTCAAAAAATGTGTATTAAAAATATCAACTACCTCTCCTAAATTAGACGTCCTAATTCGAATATATTCAATTATAGTTGATGATTGGGCATCCCTCGAGATTGCCAACAGTTCATTAATTGAACGCCAGATTTTCCTACCGTCAGTAGTAGTACCGAAATAATTAAAATAATAGTTTTTTTTAGCCAGTCTTAATTTAAAATTATACCAATTTCTATACCTACGAAAATTAAACAAATGAATTGGGTTCCTGGAACGGAGGAAAACAGCAAATAACTTATTTTTTTCTATTTAAGCAACGTAACAAACTCCGGTTAAACCAATGCTTCCTGCAACGCGACGTAACTCGAACAGGAAAAACAAACTTCTGTCAATGATGTGAACGAAATGATTTTAGGAAGAAACTGGACACGAAATTATGCATTAAATGACAAATGGCTGAGTCTGCTTTCATCTCTCATCTGAGATGAGGAAGAAGACTTGTGCTGGCAACTGCCGGCTTTGATGTGTTTTTTTTTGTTGTTTTTGGTTTTTTGATTGGAGGTTTAACGACCACCGTGAGCAACTCAATGGGCTATAAGCAGTCGCCCGTCCGTAATTTAGGGTCACTGGTTCCAGGGAAGGGAAAGAGCCAGTGCCGTAAGACAAACACAACATCCATGCCAAACCGGGATTCGAACCCGGACCCCTTACGGACGAATGATCAGAGGCCAGTGCCTTAGACCACTGCGCCACCGGGGAGGCCCGGCTTTGATGTGCTGCGTAACTTGCCATCTGTCGGCTCACAGGTTGCTACAACAGAAAATATTGGGAGTTTTGTGTAAACACCGCCGATTTAAGTAAAAATTGTTTAAAAAAAATTTGAAAATATGTAATATACTGTATGTAATAAAAGGGTATGGAAAACAATATTTTTTTTAATTTTTTTTTTGGATTGGAGGTTTAACGACCACCGTGAGCAACTCAATGGGCTATAAGCAGTCCCCCGTCCCTAATTTAGGGTCACTGGTTCCAGGGAAGGGAGAGAACCAGTGCCGTAAGACAAACACAACATCCATGCCTCACCGGGATTCGAACCCGGACCCCGTTCGGACGAATGATCAGAGGCCATCGCTTAGACCACTGCGCCACCGGGGCGGCACAATAAATTAGAACTGCATACACAAATTGTCACGGCGTAAATGGCAATATCATTCACTTTTTAAAAAATACCCCCCCCCCTCCTCTTAAAATTATTGAGTGTACTACAGGGTGATCCATTTAAACCAGTACCCTGAAAAAACCTTACATTTTTGCAAGGGATCGCGCAAGGAACTTCTTCTTTTTTTCAATAGAAGTAGCAACTCCTGGAGAATTAAAACCGCCACCGTGAGGAAGATTGTTAACCGTAACTGTAACTCAGCTCGTGATTTGTTTGTTGTTGCGTTGTCATTCACTTGCGTGCATTCGGAAACATGCGGTACTCTGTTCCAGAGCGTGTTTTTTAAGTGAAATCGTATTGTAAATAATTTCTCAATGTCCTTTGCATTTTCTTCATGCAAAAAACATGCACTTCGTAAAAATTTTAGATAGCGAACTTCCGTTTCACCGTTAACTCTCACCCCAAGTAGCTGCTTCTTTTGTTTAATGGGGAATACGCACTGCAGGGAGGGGTTGTGGAAGGCTTCGGGCGCAATAAGCGCTGTGTTACGTACACTCAGAAAAAGGAGTGAAAGGAAAAGAAGATGCATTGACAAATACGACAATGAAAGATAGCCTGTGACTAACGAGGGAGGCGGAGCAAATTGGTCAGTACTGCTTTTGGGTGAAAAACCACTGCTTGTTTTCTGCTATAAAATGAAATAAGGTTGTATGTAGGAGGAACAGAAGTATTTTGTTTTTTTCCACAAGGCTATTTAACATTTAATAAGTTATAAGAGTTGCCTTGTTGAGCCCCCACCCCCACCCCCGTAGGAAAGATGCCTTGCTTACCCGCTTCAGCCGGGCCGGCATTATCTGCTACTACAGTTGAAAACGGCTATCTGCCCACTTCATACCAAATACGCACTACAAAAGAGAGCAGGTCCAACTACTGACATTGTTAACAGCCAACCTCTCTTCCAGTAAAAATGAAGGTTGGGATAAGACTTTTGGAAATGCCCTAGTTCTCTTAATAGTGAAGCCGAAAAAGTGGAAATTTTATTATGTTTTTTAAATGATACCCATGTAATTTCAGCTGTGTGTATTTTTAAATTGCGTGGTTTTTGGTTGCCGAAATCGCGTTAATATCAAACTGGGGTAAATTCTACTTCATCACGAGTGAAGTTTTCAGTTTTAATGTTATATTTTACTCTGAACTTGCATTAAACATTTCATGAATTTCAATTTAAAATAGAAATGGAAAGGTGCCTCAAAATAATGAAGTTTAGAAATCCAACATTTTCTCACAAATCGGCAGCAAGTTACGATGCACAGCTAGAAATATTTGTGACGAAAAACTGTGATTCATCTAAGATAAAATGCATTGCAATAGCCTTGGAAAGCGCCCGCTTTCCCGCACTTCAAAGGCCGCCGCTCACGGTCGTACTGCTTTACTGAAGAGGGCATTTTTTTTTATTGGAGATTTAATGACCACCGTGAGCAACTCAATGGGCTATAAGCAGTCGCCCGTCCCTAATTTAGGATCACTGGTTCCAGGGAAGGGAAAGAACCAGTACCGTAAGACAAACACAACATCCATGCCTCACCGGGATTCGAACCCAGACCCCTTTCGGACGAACGATCAGAAGCCATCGCTTAGACCACTACGCCACCGGGGTGGCGCGAGGGCATCTTCAGACACCTTATTCTAACCTGATTGGTTAAAATAGTCTTATTATGCGGATATGAGATCTTGCCTGTTCTGCGTTCCGCAACTCAAATGCCCCTCAAGGTAATTCCATTTCATCAACAACCACGCTGAATGACAGTCAGGGCTGTAGTTAGGACCCAGACCGGAGGGGGGGGGGTGTTACATCACAAACTAACCTTTTCCAGGAACACAGACCCAAATTTGTGTGTGCTTTTTTTGCTGCCTTTGTTAATTTACTTGACTAACAAATAATTTTTCCACACCAAAAAGCAAAAACAATAAAAGGAAATACAAAATATGAGAAACGACGGGCTGAAAGAAAACTGAACTCTCTTGAAATACACTCTTTGCAAAAAAAGGGGGGGGGGAACGAAGCACGCCTAGAAAGTCATTTGATCCTGATGAAACTCCGCATGCAAGGACCTCAGGGTGATACATAAATAATAAAAAATATCCACCGATGACGAAATAATGGCCTTCCCCAGCACATAAGAACCGCGCGTCGAGGAGGGTATATCAAGAACAAAGCTCGCACTCGGGGACAATTCTGACAGCGGATTGCGGTTGCATTAACCTCCGTGGATGGTAAGGATGCCTCGACGTCAGATTCGTGCACAATACGAGCAGTTGATCGAGTTTGAGAAAGGACGTAAAAGAAAATCGACTTTGAGATTTCAATAAAAATCATTTTGGGGTCCCCAGAACATGATTTGACTGTTTTCCGCCTAACTAAAACCTTATTGCAACTAATGGAACGTAATTTAATATTTGGAGGTATTGTGATACCCTAATGTGCTGGTTAGATTTTCGTAGAAATCGGGGAGACGGATGTAGCTGTTCGTCGTAGAAATTCCTTCGATTAACTCAAAGATGTAACTCAAAATTTATGGCATCTATTGACATGAAATTTAATGCCGAGAAGGCTTGTCAGAAATTCACGGGCTGGTTAGATACCGGTTGAAACTATGAGTTGGCGCTTCCGATGGTATTCATCTTCAATATTTTTATGTAATTCAAGATCTATGACACCTGTTCACATGAAATTGAATGCTTTGGAATCTTATCAAGAAGAGACGGCAGATTATATTTCCATTGAAACTGCAGAATCGGAATAGGACGTTCGCCTCAGCGATTTTATTAATGTCTGGCTCCACCAATTTTATAGAATGATCTGAAACAATGCCGAAACATTGAACAGTAAAAATTGAAAATTTTAGCTTTGAAATCATTTCCTATTATTGGAATACGTGATAAGTTTTCAGCTCTGTTTACGTGTGAGAAAGTTCCCTGATGGGCGACTGGCACGAATCACTGGTGTCTGCCCATCACTCATTCGACTATGTTTGCGTTCGAGCCCCGCGCAAGATATGGGGGATGCAATTGCCTTACGAAGCTGGCTCTTTTCTTTCCCTGGAGCCAGTGGACCAATATTTGGCACTGGCGACTTGTTATAGCCTGAGAGGAGGATTTTCGGTGAAGGCGACTACAGATTTTCGACCTCTGCTTTATAAGTAATTGGGAGTAAATTGATTCGTATAACATTTTATCAACGACAAACATTCTACTATCACAGCGTATTGTAAACAGGAACGCTATATTCATTGTTATTGATAAAGCTATGTCTAGTAAAGTTTTTTTTTTTTGTCTGTTTGTTTGTTTTATATTGTCAAGCTAATTTTCAGTGATAAAGCAGCATCTGCACGGGCAGACCATCTGGTCTCAGATTCTCTTCACAGTGAAATGTTTATTCGTCTCCTGTAAGCAAATTTGTGACACATTCCATCAATGTGTGGGAACCGAAAAACGAAGAGAGAGAGAGAGAGAGAGAGAGAGAGAGAGAGAGAAATGCAAGAAGACAGAACGCTTCCCAGCACGTGTCGGAATTCGATCGCGGCGGAATCGTAGGGTACCGAGACTGTGGATTATCGTGCCGCAAAACTGGTACTCGCGTTGGGCGAAGTCCAACCACTGTGATGCGAATTTGGAATCGATGGGTCCAGGAGGGTACGACGGAGCGAAGGGAAGGATCACAACGGCCCCGACACACCAACGCCTGAGAGGACAGACATGTTGTGCACATGGCCCTTAGGGATCAAACCAGCACATCACGGACCCTAGCCCACGAATTAGGGTCTGTGGCACGACTACAAGTATCCGGACGTACGGTGCGAAGTCGTTTGCAACGGCACCCATTGTTGCGCCTACCTTTAACTCTACAGCACAGGCGTCTGAGGCACCAATGGTGCGCTGAACGACGCAGATGGACGCGAGAATGGCATGACATCGTCTTTTTAGACGAATCCCGCTTTTGCATTCAGCACCATGATGGCCGTATCCGTGGAGACCGGCTCCTGGAGTTTTGCATTTTGCAGCGTCCTACCGGCCCAGCACCTGGAGTAATGGTGCTGGGCACATTGGAAGTGCATCCCACATGCGTCTAGTAGGCATAGACGGAAATTTGAACAGCCACCGTTATACCTCCGAGGTGTTACAGCCTGTGGTTTTTCCACAGGGCCTCCGAGTGGCCACCTATCAACAAGACAATGCGTGACCGCACGCCGCAGGCAACGTCCGACATTTCCTTGATGCTCAGCATGTTCCATTACAGTCTTGGGCGGCGCGACCACTAGATCTTTTGCCTCGTAGCACGTCAAAACATCGCAGGTCAAAACATCGCGCGACATAACATCTTAGGTCAAAACATCGCGGGCACAAAACATCGCAGGTCAAAACATCGCGGTGACAAAACATCGCAAGCCATAACATTGCGAGCCATAACATTTCAGGATCAAGCATTAATTAAACGGCTTTTTTCTTTTCATTTTTTTTTCTTTTGTATTTTTCTAAACATTTGATTTTTGGTACGAAAAATTCGTTCACACACTAATTTAATTTGCGGAAGACTAGTATGTGGCACTTATCAAAATATTTCAGGAGGGGGCACTAATTAAACTCTCATCTCATACAAAATTTTCGTAAAATCTACAGTTTTCAATTTAAAATCACCAAATTTGGTATAGTAACTCACGGTGCCCTTAACTTAGACCGTACACAGTTTTTGGAAGTGGTCGGAGCCCAGGGTCGAGGGGCCCCCATAGAATGTTTTTTCCTAAAATCTACAGTTTTCAATTTAGAACCACCAAATTTGGTGTACTACCTCATGGTGCTCTAACTTAGCACGCAGAGGGCTTTTGGAAGGGGTGAAGGGCCCGGGTCGAGGAGCCCCCATAGAAAATTTTCGTAAAATCTACAGTTTTCAATTAAGAACCACCAAATTGGGTATACTACCTCATGGTGCTCTAACTTAGACCGTAGACAGTTTTTGGAAGTGGTCGGAGGACGGGGTCGAGGGGCCCCCATGGAAAATTTTTGTAAAATCTACAGTTTTCAATTAAGAACCATCAAATTTGGTGTACTACCTCATGGTGCTCTAACTTAGAAGGTGACGGTTATTGGCACGGGTGGAGGTCCGGTCCGAAGGGGCCCCTACAAAATTTTCGTAAAATCTACAGTTTTCAATTTAGAACCACCAAATTTGGTATACTACCTCATGGTACTCTAACTTATGCCGTAGAGTGTTTGGGGAAAGGGGGTGGGTCGAGGGGCCTCATAAAATTTTCGGCAGTTTACAGTGTTTCTTCAAATTAAAGTGCAGTTCTCGCTTGCCTTACGTAGAACGTTTTCTCGAAATTGTTTGGAGTTCCCAATTCTACTCTCAAAAAAAAAATATATATATATATATGCCAAGAAACGGCGATCTTTATTCATACCCCCCCCCATCGTTGAACTTTTGTGGCCAGTTGCCGTAAACTCGTATGAACACACATAATTCGCAAACTGGGAAAACTGACATACATTCAAAGTGCTCCTCGGAGGAACAGCAATTTGTGCTCGGTCCCTTAATGAAAAGCATGTGGCAGTTTTCCAAGTTGCTGAAAGATGTGTGGCAGTTTTCGTGTGTGACGGTTTATCGGAGACCAAGAATTTCAGAAAGTTCTTTGGATCGAATTAAAACTTTAAATTAAAAAATCCCGTATCAGCGGCGGGGTAGATTCGATTTAGGACGGAACAAGATAGTAATTCCACAACTTCATGTATGTTTGAAATGTGAAAAGATAAAGGAGAGTAAAAGACTGCAGGAAAAATATCTGATCTTGAAAGTGTACTAGGTGCTTTAAAGAATGAGAAACGCGAGGTTATTAAATATCTTTGCACAAATCAGAAATGCATACATCATTTCAAGGTTCTGGTCAAAACAAATTATTCAACTCAAGAAGCAATTAAAAGAAATTAAGAGAAACTATAGTACGTTGGAAAGATTAGGTAAAGGTATCCATGATATATTTACGACGCCCAAGTGATCTTACGAAAGGAAGCAATGGATAAAATGGGCACCTAAGTTGTACCAAAATGCATCGTAATAAGAGCTCTCTTTAGAAAAATCATATATGACTTCTGGAGGGGGGGGGACATTATTCCATTACTTTGAAAAGAAGGTGCTCAAAATTTCCCCGTAATCCAGGCATTCAACACGATGTCTTTTTGTTGATGGGGGAAAAAAGCTATGAAAGTTTAAATCGCTCCGTATAGCTGTATGTTTTAAGCTTTGACAAAATTCATATTGACTCTAGGCTATACTACGACACCAGAATGGACAAAATTCTTTGCCCTTTCAAGAAAGCCCAATTTTTCTTAACCCGAGGATTATTATCGCAATGGAAGCAGCCAATATTCTTTAACTTACAAATGAAAAAAATATTGCTTTTTTTTAATAAATCAAGGTTTGGAATCTACTGGGGTTGAACTAAAAGTTATTTCTCACTTGGGATGATGCAATACGTTGTGGGAGAACTTGAAATTTCTATGGACAGGTCATTTTTCGATAATCCTTTTTTTCAGGGGTCAAAAATATGGGTATTTGCTGACAATTTTAGCTTTTAGATCTTCGAATATGAAACATTCTGCTTAATGATTTCAAAACAAATATTCCTTCTGTTTTAATTTTTTAGTGATGTTCGTTGGATTTATTGGGGTATTTTGTCATTTGATGCTGACCTTGGCTACCTATAACGGACGCTCCCTATCTTCTGATTCAAGGCTTCTTGAATTGGAAGAGGAACTACAAAGGATCAAGTGGGACATCGTTGGGCTAAGTGAGGTAAGGAGAAAAGGAGAAGATCTCATTGAACTGAAAAGTGGACATCTCTTCTATTATCGTGGGACAGATACTGGCAGAACTAGTGGTGTTGGATTTATAATAAACAAGAAACTGAAGGATAAAGTGGTAGAAGTTGAAAGTTCCTCTGACAGAGCTGCACGACTCGTTATCCAACTATCGAGAAGATACCAGGCTCAGATTATTCAAACTTATGCACCCACCACAAGTCATCCTGAAGAAGAAATTGAAGAATTTTATGAGGAAATTCGTCATCTAAATAATAAAGGTAAGCAGCACTTGAAGATAATTATGGGAGATTTCAATGCAAAAATAGGGCAACGGCAACAGAATGAAACTTCAGTAGGTAAATTCGGTCACGGCAACAGAAACCAGCGTGGAAATACTCTCGTTGAGTTTGCAGAGGCAGAAGGATTTTTCATCTTGAACTCCTTTTTCAAGAAAAAGCCACACAGGAAATGGACATGGAGACATCCAATTGGAATGACAAGTGAAATTGATTTTATTATGTGTAACAAAAAATTCGTCATCGAAGACTGCAGTGTGCTGAACAAGTTCAACACAGGTAGTGACCATAGATTGGTGAGATGTAAGATGCACCTCAACACTAAACTGGAACGTGGCAAGCTCATAAGACAAACAAAATGTATTGACATAACCAACCTTAAAAAACACCATAATACTTTCAAGTTAGAACTGAAGAACAGATTCTCTGCTTTAGAAGGCCTAACATCGGAAGAAGTGGATATTTCGGAAGTTAACAGAAAAGTAACCAAAGCTCTAATGGAAACAGCAACAAAATTAGCTGGGTCTAAGAACAAGTTGCATGTGAACAAATTATCAGGAAAAACCAAAATGTTGATGCAAAAAAGAAGAGAGATGAGGACAACTAAAGAAGATGTGACTTCCAAAGTCAGGGATCATAGCATACTTCTGGAAAATTTTAGGTAGGAATTTTAGGAATTTTTAGAAAAATTTTAGGAAAATTTTAGGAGTGTATTTCAATAAAAACTAAATGTATATTTGTATACATCTAGTAAAACAACTTTGTATACATTGTAAAGAGTTTGCTTCACACCCTTCAACCATATATACTGATAGACTGCGCATGACATCAAAATTTCTGGCTCCAACATAAAATCACATGACAACAGTCAAAAAGATGGGTTACACCTGCTGTGCTTATGGTTGCTCTGAGCGATATAGTAAAGAAAGTTCTATGATTTTTCATGGGTAAGAAACGAATTAAATACCTAAGTCAATAAAGTTCAATTACTTAACCAGAAACTTGAAGCTATTGATATAAAAATATAGTAACTTAAGAAAAAAATGGAATGCATGTTCCAAATTCTTCGCAAATGTTCATCACATTATAAATCACAAAATGTAAACAACACGGTCATGCATGTATATAGCTCATAAGTAAACTTACCTGAAGAGTTTTCATTATATATGAGGCGCATTCACATAATACACTGAAAACACTGAAGTTCTGCAGCGTAAATTAGTAATCATAACAGCATTTTTACACGAAATTTGGAGTCTGATGATGACGTGCTCAATGTTTGAGCCATGGCGGCTTTGATGCAGCTATTGCCAATGTGCAGTCCATTAGTATATATGGTCGAAGTTAACACCCAAATTTTTTGCATAACGTCTAATGTCTAAAGTTTAAGTATGATTTACTTCAAATGTTCAGTTCTTATCTTTTCACGTGTTATTATCATATTCAAGTATATTTACCACATTCAAGTTTCACTTTGAACATTAATATGCTGTTGAACCAGAAGCAATTCACGATTTTCACAGTAAAGTTTTCAGGTTTCACATTAAATTATAATATCCTAAAAAGGTAATTGAAAACCAAGAACTATGTACAATTGTTCACTGAATTACTTTTTTCATATTATTGTTTTAACCTTTTCCTGATTAGCCTATCTTTTTCTGCTTTTACCACAACTAATTTACTTTCAGTTTTCTTTATTTCAGCTGAACCTTGTATGATCAAGTTAGAGGCAACTGCTATTTCAACAGTATTTTGTTTTTCTACAGCTTTTCTCATTCTTTCTGTTCCCTCTTGAATTATTGCTAGGGAGGCTTCTTTATCGTTTTTAAGTCTATTTATTTCTGCATCATTTTCTTTTATTTTGTCATCAAACTCAGCTTTTCTTTTTTTCTCTAGCTGCTTTTCCTTATTTTTCCTCTCTTTCTGCTTCCTTTCTTTTACCTTTTTTGATTCTTCTTCCTTCAGCTTATCAACATACTCTTTATAAAATTTATGTGAATCACAAACACTATTTAACAAATTTCTTGTTATGGGAACTTTACTTACACATCCATAGTGTTTAATGGCCCCTTTAACTATTCTTAATGATGTTATAGTTGAGTCTTTTAAGTTAGCCTTGTCCTTCCTTAACAGAGCAGTGTTAACCGAAAATCCCCTTTCTGCATCAGCATTACCATGAGGTAAAACTAAAATTGACTTGATGAGTTTAGCAAGATTTGAGTATTTTTCTTTTCCGCTAGAGTCTTTAATACTAAATATATTACGCCAGTAATGATCAATCCGCACTGGAATATGCCCTTCCTCTGAAAATTTCACTAGTTCATCTAGAGTTGGCTTATCGCAATTTAAAAGTTTCCACTCTTCTCTTACTCTATCAATTTGTTCCTCAGAAAGATGCAAAACACTTGAAATTCTGGTTATTTCCAAAAGTCCTTCAGTGACTGAAAGTTGAGTTGACTCTTTCTTTGGTTCTTTTACCTTTAAAACTTCTATGTCTCTTAGCTTTTGATTGCAGAATGGCAAATTTGACTTTAAATATTTTGTGGTTGCAATTAGTGATGATCTTACATCTAAGAGAAATAATTTCTGCCTGGTCTCCTGAACATTCCTGAGGAGATTTTTTGTCTTCATACCAACTTCTAACTCCCCTAGTTTTTTCCATGAATTTTTGTTTTCAAAATCTACATTCTTTAGGTCTTCTCCAAATTTCCCTGCTATAACATCATCTTGGATAAACTGAGCCATAACATTCCTCATTAAAGTATTTAAATCAGAATATAACTGGTGTATTTTTGGTTCTTCACTCTGATAACATAATGAAAACTTTTCAAAATTTTGGTGTGAAAATGAAATTAATGCTAAATAGCAAGGAGTAAGCTCATTTTTCAGGAAACAGTGAATTCTTTTATACCTTGCCGAATTGCGCAGTTGTTTTTCAAATATTTTTTGAGATGGCAAGAAGTTTAAAAAATATTCTGTAATATTTAGCCATTGATCCAAGAGCCTCTGGGCTACAGAACCAACGGTTAACCATCTGTTGCTGACATGACGCAAAAGAAATTTGGCAGTGACCAATGTTATATCCTCGACAGATTTATAATCCTCTCGTCTTACAGCACTACTCTTTAAAAAGTAATGCATATCAGTAGCAAATTCGTCAAAATCTATATTTAAGCTTGTCAAAAAATTTTAAATGCATTACTAACAACATGCAGGTTGCAAAAACCTAGTTCCAAAGATTTCTGGCCTGTTTCTTGTTTTACAACTTCATTGAATTTGCGTAAAAAGCACTTATTTACATTTGGGCTGTCCATGGATACACAAATAATTCTGTTCAACGAAATATTGAAGGATGATAACACATCAAGAATTTCTTTTAGCAAAATATCTGCTGTTGCATGACCCAGAAAAACGCTTGTTAGGTATCGGCAAGAAACTGAATTTATTTCTGAAGACCAGTACCTGAGATACACATCCAACTGCCGTTTCACTTGTGTATTTGTAGTTTCATCAAATGCTATAGTAACCTTTCCTGGGCTACTAGATGCAATGTCTTTTTTCAAATCCTCTTCAAAATATTTTGACAATCCATGTGATATCACATAAGCAACTTTTTTCTTTAAGTTGCATTTTGGCTGCAATAGCAGAATCAGGAAACATTTCTTTGAAAAGTTCAACTGTTTCAGTGCATGAAACAAAAGACATTGTCCTTAGCAACTTTCATGGCCCATAATGCTTCGGCTTTAGCCAACTGTAAATCATGACTCAGTACTTCACTAATATTTGTTTTGGGCTGAAGATCCCGTCCTCCAAAGGCTTTCAGGATGGACTTATTTTGAAATTTACTTTGAAATTTCTGCAAATGTTTTTTTCCTTTATGATGCGCTTTTACTTGTGAAAAGCCACTATTAGAAATGTTGAAAATTTCTGAACACAATATACACTTAGCAGAAAATATTGTTTCAGTTGCAGAACACCATTCTTTCAACTTCACTCCGTCCAATTCTTTGGCGAGCCACGCATCTTGAAATTTCGTTTTGGATTTAGGCATCTTAAACACTTGTATTACTAACCAGAAAATGAAAGGGAAGTACAAAAACACGTTCCAATATTGCAAAACCAGACAACTTCCCGAAATTTGGCTGCGAGGATGTCAGAAGATATGAAAAAAAAAAAAAAAAGCAGGTCACCACTAGAGAACTGAACCTGCACACAGCACAGAGAACACCATAAAAGACGTAAAACCAGAAACTATCATACGCATCTCACGCAAGTTCAGTCAAAGCGAGTCGGAGCCGAGATATATTGCGCATCGAAGGTCGCTGTCGCCGACGCATGATCGAAGGTCAATGATCACGTGCTCTACTGCCTGCCAAGATAATACTCAGCTACCATCACATCGTCATTACCGGAGGTTACGGAAGGAGACCACATGTTTCCTCTTTGCTTCCACCCACCTGCGGTTTACAATAACAAAACATCAGCAGAAAGAGGAGGTTCCACAAGGCATGTACAAAAATAAAGTACGATCTTCTGCGTGCCACGGAGTTCGTCTGCAAAGCGCAAACCAGGGGTGAAAATGACCCCTCCCCTTTTCCCTTAGATCTCTTGTTACTCTCGAAAACTGTTCGAAGGCAAAAATGGAACGCCCGCCCCGAAGCAAGTGCATCTCGATGGCGTCATTTTTCCCTCCTTCAGCAGCACAGCATATAGGCTGTGTTTCTACAATAACAGGTCTTTTTACCTTACCGTAATGGTAAATTTATTGGCGTTAATAACGGTTGTGTTTTTAATAAAAATAAGCTTACGAAAATTTTAGGATGAATAGCAAATTTTAGGTCTAATTTTAGGAATTTAAGGAGGGTCACAAAATATTAGGAATTTTAGGAATTTTAGGAGGAATGCGATCCCTGCAAAGTGGAATATATAGAGCTATGCAAGACAACACGAAAAAGTATCACTGAAGACGTAAGGAAATTCAACTGTGAGCTAGTGAGGAAAGCAATTGAAAACAACAAAAGCCTTAATATAGCAAAGGGACATCTCAGTAAGGGAAGAAAACAGATTATGGCTCTGAGAAAAGAAGATGGTTCTATAACAAGAAATACAGGCGAAATTTTGACAAGAGTGAAAGATTTCTACTCCAAATTATATGAAAGGGATGATACATGTACTCCAGACATCATGAAAGGTACCAGAGTTCTTCCAGTCCTCCCAGCAGAAGTTGCTCATGCAATCAAGAACATGAAGCGGGGGAAAGCTCCAGGAGAAGATGGAATTACTATAGACATCATACAAGAAGCAAGTGGAGAAATCGAAACAGTACTCGCCCAAATTTTCACTCGATGCCTTAATGAAGGGAAGATTCCTGAGGATTGGAACAATGCTACAATGATCCTGCTACATAAAAAAGGTGACATTGAGGATCTCAGGAACTACAGACCTATCAGCCTCCTATCAGTGGTTTATAAAATCTTCACTTAAGTTCTTTCACACCGCTTGAAGGTAACACTGGACATGGCTCAACCGAGAGAACAAGCTGGATTCAGGAGTGGCTACAGCACAATAAATCATATCCACGTACTGAGAGAACTAATTGAAAGAGCGAGGGAATATGAACTTCCATTGTGCATGGCTTTTATCGATTATGAAAAAGCCTTTGATTCGGTGAAACCATCAGCAGTTACCACGGCTCTGAAATCCTGCGGTATTGAAGATGCATACATTAATATTATTAATCACATCTATGAAAATGCAAGTGCAAAGATTCGGCTGTTTGAAAATACAACACACATAAAAATTGGAAAGGGAGTGAGACAAGGTGACACCATATCTCCGAAGCTCTTTAATGCCACATTGGAAAATGTCTTTCAATCACTGAACTGGGAAAACAAAGGGATAAAGATTAATGGAGATTATCTAACCCACCTTCGTTTTGCTGATGACGTAGTCATTTTTGCAACTACCCCATCAGAGCTGCAGAGTATGATCCAGGAACTTGCTGACAAGAGTAAAGAAGTGGGATTAAAAATGAACTTTCAGAAGACAAAAGTTATGTTCAATGCTTTTACAAGAAATGAAGATTTATCGATTGATGGAGAAAAACTGGAGATAACAGATACGTATGTTTATCTTGGACAGCAGATATCAAGTGAGGGTCACATTGATGAAGAAATTAATCGGCGTACAAAACTTGCCTGGAGAGCTTTTGGAAGAAACAGCATAATTTTCAAGAGCAATATGCCATTATGTCTTAAAAGAAAAGTGTTTGATCAATGCATCCTTCCAGTGCTTACGTATGGTGCAGAGACGTGGACCTTAACTAAAAGAGACATACAAAGGCTGCAGACAACTCAAAGATGCATGGAGAGGTGCATGCTTGGTATAACCAGGAGAGATAAGAAGAGAAACTCGTGGATCCGAAAAATGACGAGAGTGGAAGACATCATGATCAGGGTTAAATCCCTGAAATGGCAATGGGCTGGACATACTGCCAGAAGGACAGACCATAGATGGACAGCCGAAATTTTAGATTGGATTCCAAGGGACAGGAAAAGACCCAGAAAAAGACCACATGGGAGATGGGTGGATGAAATTCGTAAATATGCGGGAGTGACATGGAGGAGACTAGCACAAGACAGACCGTTGTGGAGGAAACTTGGGGAGACCTTCGTCCAGCAGTGGATTGATAATGGTTGACAATGATGATGATGATGAAACATGGATTTAATTCCTTCCCACGCTTGCTTCGTGCACTTAGATATCGGAGGGGATTAGATTACTCTTGCGAAGAGAGATGGCACCGCAACTATGCCACAGCCTCCCTCTTCGGGAAGCAAGGTGTGCTTCGCTAAAAGAACCAGCCTTTGTACCAATAGCCCTGAGTTTTTACGCTCTTTTACCTCCTCCACATTGCGCCGTTCTGTGGAACAATAGCAAAACAACCACTCCATCTCCAGATGTTTAATTGCTGCGGTTTACTTTTAAAGACCAAACCCATTGTCCTCATTTAAGGAAGTAGTCTTGTGGGGAAGGAATCACAATGCGACGGGCACATACTAAGATTGCTTCCCTCATGAACAAGAGGGGGTGAAAAACTTAACTATACCAATGCTTCTTCATAAGTTCCACCGCCCAAATCCAGATGGCTTTGGGAATTGTGAGCTATTCTTACAGATCACATGTCACCCAGTGACGAGGCACATTTTTCCGTTTTGTGGAAAAACGAATTTTAAGTCAAAAGTCGGAAGAACAATTCACCACAAAATAAATGTGTTGTTGCAATTATCTTACCATTTATTAATCAATACATGAAGCAAACTATTGATCAGTCAATAAAATGAAATTAATAAATGAAAAATAAAGGTCCTTATCATTCGCTGAAAATAACTTAAAAACAGTATGCCATGACTTAAAGGAACTGCAACCACATTAACTTGATACTTTAGTTGAATCTTTACTGGATGTTTTTTACTTATATAACAGTGGACAACACAGGCGCCGACTTGAAAAATTATTGGGGGTTCCGGAAATTTTTAATCGAATTACCAATTCATTTTTCAGAGTACTTAAGTCTAATTTAAATTTCATTCAGTGAGATTATCTGGCACAATAAGACGCCTGAAATGCTAAAATGAAGCAAATTATAGTTAATTACAGATTTTTTGTTCTCTAGATAATTATTTATTTCATTTATTTTGCTTTTGTAGGCGCGGCATTATCATATACAATACACAGATACTATGTGAATATTCAACTCAATTGTCTTATAAAAGTAACTAAAACATGTAAAATATATTTTAAGTTTTTTTTCACCGATTTTAAAAATTCCAAACTTTTTTCTTCAAATGATTTCTGAGTTTAAATAAGAGATTAGAAGGGAGAGGACATGACATCAGCCCCATGCACTACGTTTTCCGTGGGCTCTACTTCGTATCAGCCGTGTATGCCCAGGATGCTCAACTTGGGCTGCTTCTGTACTTATACTATGGGGAAATCGTTGACTTTGAAGAGGTTTCAGAGGCACTTGTGCAACATGTACAATCAGGAAAAAATGAGGCCGAAATATACATGCACATAACTAAAAATTTGCAAAAAGTTACAGAAATACTGTTTAGTATTTTCTAAAAAAATTAAACAAAATTATGCTTTGTCGAGCGGAAGTGCATATTGCGTATTAACCAATCACGGCCTTGCTAAAGCTGTGGGAGTTTTGTTGACCTTCAGAGAATGCTGCTGAGAGTAAGAGACGGCCGCTATCAGCCTGTGCTCTAGCACAGGTCTTCAGCAAGTGGTCTTCAGTAAGTGACGTCACGCCACTGAACCTCCCCAACCGGAGGGCCCAAGAAACCAGATGATCAGACTTGGCTTTACCAGCGGTTGCTGATGCCATCTTCTCTCTATTCTAACCTTCTTTTTTTCTGACTGCCCGAAGATAGGGCGGGTCAACAGACTGTGCAACATATTTCCACCTTTATCACTATGACCTCAAATAGGTTCTTTTCTCTGATTGTAGAGCTAGACTTTTGTATTTTGTGGGAATCCAGACAAACCGAAGAATTTTCTAAAGGAGGCAGTTTTAAACGCTCTTAAACAACGGCACTTGATGTATTGTCTGTCGCGTAAAATTTTATGAGCACGAACAAACACTAATTCTTTTTTGAGGCACAATAAACAGTCTGAGGAGTAAATTTCTATACACGTTTTTTATATCTATAATAAACGGGGAATGAATAATAAAAACCTTGAAGAATTGATAACGAAAACCAAAATTTATGCACATATGCGTACGTGTATTTTTTCCACGAAATACGCGCAAAAATATTAGGGGTTCGAGGAACCCTCAACAAAATCATTGGGGGGTTCAAAAACTGTCTCGAACCCACGAAGTCGGCGTCTATGCTAGACAATATAAATATATTTACACACAATGTTGAATAATCCAATAATGGATCCCGGGAGATTGGTACCCGGCAAATTGGTGCCCAGCAAACTCGTACCCATGCAGTTCCGTTCCCTCCTGTTCAGTTTTAATGCCTGATTTTCAGGATTTGGCATCATCTTCACCTCTTCTAACTACTCCGATACATTTTCCCCTCTTCAAATTCGTAAATTATTTCACAAATTGAAGCAATCACGGCATTTTCCTAAAATTGAATTTTAGAAAACTCTCGTACCCGGGAGATTGGTGCCCTTCTGCTAGTGAGACGTTACGGGTACATATACAAATTGCATTAACGGAAGGTCTTTCCTCTTTGGTGATTGTCGTTGTTGAACAGCTGTTCTCTTGGCGGAAAACTCCTATTCTTTCTTCCACCGTTAGCAAAACACACTGCATAAAACTCCTACACCTTAGACACTGAGTCTCCACTTTATTATGACCACCTGACAGTTTTAAGCAAATGAGCTATGGCTGCATTCTGTTGCCGCCTGAGGGCGAAGCTCGTATAAAAAGGGAAAGCTTAGGGCTTGCGACAGTAGTAGAAGGGATTTTTGGGTGACGAGATGGGTAAAAATACGCTTTGACAGACTTTCAACGTGGGATGATTGTAGGAGCTCGGAGCCATGGAGCGAGTATCACCGAAACCACCGCATTCGTGAAATGTTCCAGAGCAGCTGTTGTTAAAGTGTTTAAAGACTGGACTGTCAGCCAAAAAACTGGGTCTCTATATACGTGCAACGTGTGGACGTCATCGACTAGTGGCTGCTTGGGCAGAACGGAGAGTGTCCAGACTGGTAACAGACAACAGAGGGGCAACAGTGCAGCAAATTACAGCCCATCTTAATCAAGGATCCCCTCAAATGATCTCTGCACGCACTGTTTACCGTACACTGCATCAGATGGGATATGGCAGCCGAAGCCCTGTTCGAACACCTTTGCTGTCTGCAGTTAACAAGAGAAAACGTCTCCAGTTCGCACAGGAGCACAAGGATTGGACAGTCGATAATTGGAAACAAATTATGTGGTCCGATGAATCATGTTTTCAGTTGCACCATGCCGATGGCCGAGTGAGAATTTGGAGGAAACAGCACGAAAGCATGGACCCCATATGCATTACTACAACCCTTCAAGCTGGTGGAGGCAACGTTATGGTTTGGGGAATGTTTTCCTGGCATGCTTTGGGCCCTTTAATTTGTGTTGATCAACGTCTGACTGGCACATCATATCTAAACATCGTTGCGGACCAAGTGCATCCTGTCATGTGGATGGTTTATCCCAATGGCGATGGCTACTTTCAACAAGATAATGCCTCCTTCCATAGTGTTCGTATTGTAGAGGATTCGTTTCAGGAACATTCCGGTGAGTTTACTTTGCTTAGGTGGCCCTCACAATCTCCAGATCTCAACCCCAATGAGAATTTGTGGGATGAAGGTGAACGAGCCATCAGACAGCTGGATCCACAACCTTGTAATCTCACACTCCTGGAAAGTGCTATTCATCAAGCATGGTCTCAGATTCCACAAACCACCTATCAACATCTCGTGGAGTCCATGCCACGAAAAATCGACGCAGTGTTAAAGGCAAAAGATGGCCCACCGAAGTACTGAGGGGTGGTCATAATAAAGTGGCCAGCACTCAGTGTATAAGGGAATGTATACGCAAATTGCATTTCGTACTAGATTTGTTAAAGTGTAGGAGTTATTATGGTGGCATAAAATTATAATAGGAGATTCCTACTTACAGAAAATGGCATGTAAGATCCACTTCACTATAAACCGCCAAACAGGAAAACTCTCACATGTTTTTCATTAAGGGGCCGGGTACGAGTTGCTGTTCCTCCGAGGGGCACTTCGAATTTGTGCCAGTTTTCCAAGTTTCCGAATTATGTGTAGCAGTTTTCCAAGGATACATTGACATGCACACTGAACTCGGTGGACAGATACATACAGTATAGACATTCTGTGTTTCAACGACAGGAACGTACATAGGTGAACTAGGAACTCAGCGAATAAACCTCCGAAAGACAAACGCAAAAAACCATTGCCCGGGATTCTAACACAGTCCCCTTCCATTGGGCGAATGATCAGAAGCCATCGCTTAAATCACTGCTGCCACCGGGATGGCGGTAGGACAAACACGACATCCATGTCTTACCGGGATTCGAACCCAGACCCCTACGTTGGGCGAATGAACAGAAGCCATCGCTTAGACCACTGCGGCACCGAGGCTACTCCCCAAAGAGATCAAGAGCGACGTATGTCACAAATTAAACATGCAAAAATATTATTTTACATGTTCAAATAATTACATATAGTGTCTCATTCCCAAAGAGATTAAGAGCGACATACGTCAGAACAAAACATACTGTTGTGACGTGTATATTTATATATATATATGTATATAGTCCTTCAAAGTTCTCGTATAAAAACTATAGGCGTACAATATATATATATATCATCATCATCATTGTCAACCATTATCAATCCACTGCTGGACGAAGGTCTCCCCAAGTTTCCTCCACAACGGTCTGTCTTGTGCCAGTCTCCCCCATGTCACCCCTGCATACTTTCGAATTTCATCCACCCATCTCCCATGTGGTCTTCTTCTGGGTCTTTTCCTGTCCCTTGGAATCCAATCTAAAATTTCGGCTGTCCATCGATGATCTGTCCTTCTGGCAGTATGTCCAGCCCATTGCCATTTCAGGGATTTAACTCTGATCATGATGTCTTCCACTCTTGTCATTTTTCGGATCCACGAGTTCCTCTTCTTATCTCTCCTGGTTACACCAAGTATGCACCTCTCCATGCTTCTTTGAGTTGTCTGCAGCCTTTGTATGTCTCTCTTAGTTAAGGTCCACATCTCTGCACCATACGTAAGCACTGGAAGGATGCATTGATCAAATACTTTTCTTTTAAGACATAATGGCATATTGCTCTTGAAAATTATGCTGTTTCTTCCAAAAGCTCTCCAGGCAAGTTTTGTACGCCGATTAATTTCTTCATCAATGTGACCCTCACTTGATATCTGCTGTCCAAGATAAACGTACGTATCTGTTATCTCCAGCTTTTCTCCATCAATCGATAAATCTTCATTTCTTGTAAAAGCATTGAACATCACTTTTGTCTTCTGAAAGTTCATTTTTAATCCCACTTCTTTACTCTTGTCAGCAAGTTCCTGGATCATACTCTGCAGTTCTGATGGGCTAGTTGCAAAAATGACTACGTCATCAGCAAAACGAAGGTGGGTTAGATAATCTCCATTAATCTTTATCCCCTTGTTTTCCCAGTTCAGTGACTGAAAAACACCCTCCAATGTGGCATTAAAGAGCTTCGGAGATATGGTGTCACCTTGTCTCACTCCCTTTCCAATTTTTATGTGTGTTGTATTTTCAAACAGCCGAATCTTTGCACTTGCATTTTCATAGATGTTATTAATAATATTAATGTATGCATCTTCAATACCGCAGGTTTTCAGAGCCATTGTAACTGCTGATGGTTTCACCGAATCAAAGGCTTTTTCATAATCGATAAAAGCCATGCACAATGGAAGTTCATATTCCCTCGCTCTTTCAATTAGTTCTCTCAGCACATGGATATGATCTATTGTGCTGTAGCCACTCCTGAATCCAGCTTGTTCTCTCGGTTGAGCCATGTCCAGTGTTACCTTCAAGCGGTGTGAAAGAACTTTAGTGAAGATTTTATAAACTACTGATAGGAGGCTGATAGGTCTGTGGTTTCAGAGATCCTCAATGTCACCTTTCTTATGTAGCAGGATCATTGTAGCGGTGTTCCAATCCTCAGGAATCTTTCCTTCATTAAGGCATCGAGTGAAAATTTGGGCGAGTACTGTTTCGATTTCTCCACTTGCTTCTTGTATGATGTCTACAGTAATTCCATCTTCTCCTGGAGCTTTTCCCCGCTTCATGTTCTTGATTGCTTGTGCAACTTCTGCTGGAAGGACTGGAGGAACTCTGGTACTGGTATCTTTCCTGATGTCTGGAGTGCATGTATCATCCCTTTCATATAATTTGGAGTAGAAATCTTTCACTCTTGTCAAAATTTCGCCTCTATTTCTTGTTACAGAACCATCTTCTTTTCTCAGTGCCATAATCTGTTTTCTTCCCTTACTGAGATGTCCCTTTGCTATCTTTAGGCTTTGGTTGTTTTCAATTGCTTTCCTCACTAGTTCACAGTTGAATTTTCTTACGTCTTCAGTGATACTTTTTCGTACTGTCTTGCATAGCTCTATATATTCCACTTTGGAAGTCACATCTTCTTTAGTTGTCCTCATCTCTCTTCTTTTTTGCATCAACATTTTCGTTTTTCCTGATAATTTATTTACATGCAACTTGTTCTTAGACCCAGCTAATTTTGTTGCTGTTTCCATAAGAGCTTTGGTTACTTTTCTGTTAACTTCAGAGATGTCCACTTCTTCCGATGTTAGGCCTTCTAAAGCAGAGAACCTGTTCTTCAGTTCCAACTTGAAGGTATTATGGTGTTTTTTAAGGTTGGTTATGTCAATAGATTTTGTTTGTCTTATGAGCTTGCCACGTTCAAGTTTAGTGTTGAGGTGCATCTTACATCTCACCAATCTATGGTCACTACCTGTGTTGAACTTGTTTAGCACACTGCAGTCTTCTATGACGAATTTTTTGTTACACATAATAAAATCAATTTCACTTGTCGTCCCATTTGGATGTCTCCATGTCCATTTCCTGTGTGGCTTTTTCTTGAAGAAGGAGTTCAAGATGAAAAACCCTTCTGCCTCTGCAAACTCAACGAGAGTATTTCCACGCTGGTTTCTGTTGCCGTGACCGAATTTACCTACTGAAGTTTCATTCTGTTGCCGTTGCCCTATTTTTGCATTGAAATCTCCCATAATTATTTTCAAGTGCTGCTTACCTTTATTATTTAGATGACAAATTTCCTCATAAAATTCTTCAATTTCTTCTTCAGGATGACTTGTGGTGGGTGCATAAGTTTGAATAATCTGAGCCTGGTATCTTCTCGAGAGTTGGATAACAAGCCGTGCAGCTCTGTCAGAGGAACTTTCAACTTCTACAACTTTATCCTTCAGTTTCTTGTTTATTATAAATCCAACACCACTAGTTCTGCCAGTATTTGTCCCACGATAGTAGAAGAGATGTCCACTTTTCAGTTCGATGAGATCTCCTTTTCTCCTTACCTCACTTAGCCCCACGATGTCCCACTTGATCCTTTGTAGTTCCTCTTCCAATTCAAGAAGCCTTGAATCAGAAGATAGGGAGCGTCCATTGTACGTTGCCAAGGTCAGCATCAGATGGCAGCCTAGTCCGGTCCTCCGGGGATTCTTAGCACCCTCTGCTTTCATGTCGCACTGGCCGCTGCCTTGGCCAGGTACATTCCAGCTGCCGGAGACTGAGGGCCAAGATTTAAGTTGTGGAGTCATTTTGGAGGGGTTTGGCCATAACTCACCACGCTGGCCAAGCGGGTTGGTGAGTGTGGGATAGAATTTCCTCTGATCCCGATGGTATAGTTATACCGCTATTGGCGGTCGTCAGAGCCCCTTTAGTGGGAACAGGATGCACCACGAGAAGGCGGGGTTGACATTTGTCAAGGAGAGGCTGTGATGTTACGCATCACCTGACCTTACATCCCGTCATTTTATATATATATATGGCGGGGTTGACATTTGTCAAGGAGAGGCTGTGATGTTACGCATCACCTGACCTTACATCCCGTCATTTTATATATATATATATATATGGGATGTAAGGTCAGGTGATGCGTAACATCACAGCCTCTCCTTGACAAATGTCAACCCCGCCTTCTCGTGGTGCATCCTGTTCCCACTAAAGGGGCTCTGACGACCGCCAATAGCGGTATAACTATACCATCGGGATCAGAGGAAATGCTATCCCACACTCACCAACCCGCTTGGCCAGCGTGGTGAGTTATGGCCAAACACCTCCAAAATGACTCTACAACTTAAATCTTGGCCCTCAGTCTCCGGCAGCTGGAATGTACCTGGCCAAGGCAGCGGCCAGTGCGACATGAAGGCAGAGGGTGCTAAGAATCCCCGGAGGACCGGACTAGGCTGCCATTTGATGCTGACCTTGGCTACCTATAACGGACGCTCCCTATCTTCTGATTCAATATACATACATTCTATTAAGAAGAAACTGAAGCTAAAAAAAATTTTTTAACTCATACCAAGTACAACATAGAAAAGGTTATGTATTGACCGGTGTGAGTAAAAAAAAAAAAAGAACAACTGAATGCAGAAAGTGTCGAGAATACTGAGCCTTGGCTTTATCAAGGACCAGCAAAAACTCTGCATTTTCTCACTTCCATAAAGACCTATTTGGAAATGGGTTTCTGCAAAGTAATGTATGCAAGTAAAAAACCCACCTAAAATTATATTTATATATGTCATGTCCTCCGCAGAATTGTATGACCTAGCTTTAGTTAACAATTTAGATTGCATCCATAAGTCTCCTGGCCCGACCCATGCTTTCTGGGTGGTGTAGTGGTTAGCATACTCAGGCGTTTTCTGGAAGACGCGGGTTCGAGTCCCGCTCCAGGACGATGAAAATTTTCAAGTTTTCGGATATTATCTGACTTACCATCCTTGTCACATTTACGCCAAAATCGGATTGTCATCTTCAAAATTTGTATTATATGGCGTAATCCCGTATTTCTTTCATGATTTATCTGCTTCTCCGGGCAAACACGGGATAAGATTCTTAACCTCCAGATTCGCTAAACATGAATGCCGGTTGCTTCGACTAGCGAATCCTGTGATGGTTAATTCAAATTGATCGGAAACTTGAAACTTGGTCGTTCTGGGTGGTGTAGTGGTTAGCATACTCAGGCGTTTTCTGGGAGACGCGGGTTCGAGTCCCGCTCCAGGACGATGAAAATTTTCAAGTTTTCGGATATTATCTGACTTACCATCCTTGTCACATTTACGCCAAAATCGGATTGTCATCTTCAAAATTTGTATTATATGGCGTAATCCCGTATTTCTTTCATGATTTATCTGCTTCTCCGGGCAAACACGGGATAAGATTCTTAACCTCCAGATTCGCTAAACATGAATGCCGGTTGCTTCGACTAGCGAATCCTGTGATGGTTAAATTCAAATTGATCGGAAACTTGAAACTTGGTCGTTCTGGGTGGTGTAGTGGTTAGCATACTCAGGCGTTTTCTGGGAGACGCGGGTTCGAGTCCCGCTCCAGGACGATGAAAATAAAAAAATTTTCAAGTTTTCGGATATTATCTGACTTACCATCCTTGTCACATTTACGCCAAAATCGGATTGTCATCTTCAAAATTTGTATTATATGGCGTAATCCCGTATTTCTTTCATGATTTATCTGCTTCTCCGGGCAAACACGGGATAAGATTCTTAACCTCCAGATTCGCTAAACATGAATGCCGGTTGCTTCGACTAGCGAATCCTGTGATGGTTAAATTCAAATTGATCGGAAACTTTAAACTTGGTCGTTCTGGGTGGTGTAGTGGTTAGCATACTCAGGCGTTTTCTGGGAGACGCGGGTTCGAGTCCCGCTCCAGGACGATGAAAATTTTCAAGTTTTCGGATATTATCTGACTTACCATCCTTGTCACATTTACGCCAAAATCGGATTGTCATCTTCAAAATTTGTATTATATGGCGTAATCCCGTATTTCTTTCATGATTTATCTGCTTCTCCGGGCAAACACGGGATAAGATTCTTAACCTCCAGATTCGCTAAACATGAATGCCGGTTGCTTCGACTAGCGAATCCTGTGATGGTTAAATTCAAATTGATCGGAAACTTGAAACTTGGTCGTTCTGGGTGGTGTAGTGGTTAGCATACTCAGGCGTTTTCTGGGAGACGCGGGTTCGAGTCCCGCTCCAGGACGATGAAAATTTTCAAGTTTTCGGATATTATCTGACTTACCATCCTTGTCACATTTACGCCAAAATCGGATTGTCATCTTCAGAAAGAAGATGATTATAGAAAACTCAAATTGTAAGAGTGACATAATGAACTAGAAATAATGTTCAGTAATTAACAAATAGTCAAGTTCGCCTGAGAGAGTATTCAAACCTGAATATCAATACAGAAGTATTACAAGTTCTTAAAGCGCAGATTCTTGAAAGAAAACTTGATTATAAAAACCCACTACTCTGCTACTTCTGACTACACAAAAACGAGAATAAAATAAAGACAATAATAAACTAAATAAATGCTTTGTGAAGGTTATGTTACATAAACAATTAGTTGCAATATGTACAAAGTATTTCAGAAGTGCTTTAAGTGCATAATTAAGTAGTTAATAAGTCCTTAACTGCATTGAAAATACAGCGCAGACTACAAGTAAAACGAATCGGGCGGCTGCTTAGCCTAAGTTCCCTGAAAAACGCGCAAAAATACCTAGAAAAGTAAGAGTTAAAATACGCAAAAAAGTTGATAGACTTGCTAGTGCCTAAAAACTTAAAGCAAGAAAAGAAAAAATGTTCAAGAAGTTCAGATATTGAACCCGGAATACTTAAAAACCAAAAGACAAAGAAGAGAGCTTACCTCTTATGCAACTTTGCTTCTTTCACACTAGAGGAAACATGGTCGACTTTTCTCCCCAAACTTCCTAACACCCCTGCCTCTCCCAATTCGCTGGGGGCAGTGTGGGTGGGGCTGATGGCCTCCACACTCTGAAAAAATCCTACTCGCAGAGAATTTCAACCGGAGAAAAAAATATATATAATTAAGATTGTGGACCTGTATGATCAGAAAGAGTAGAATAAACTCTCCAGAATACATGAGAAATATCATGAAATGCACAAGTAGTGTATTTAATAACCTTTGGATGTATTTAATCACCTTAGTGAGCTTCTATAGACTATTCAGAATCCTATTAATTTTAATGTTAGTTTTACTATTTTTAGTATAGCTATTCTGGTGAGTGAATAACTAGTTTTCTTTTATATTCATTTTTATTTTCTTATATAAACAGATTTTTAAGTTTTTTTGTGATTTTATCTATATTATTTAATTTTTTATTTTTAATAGGACCTTCTTATCCATAGCACTAAGGTTCCTTTTAGTAGTTAATACTATCCTCTAGCCAACTTCCAAAAGGCTTTCATTGGTCAGAATCATGTTATTAACTGTGTAGAAAATTAAAGCAGATCTGTCAACCTTACTCTATTATTCAGAATAATTTTTCTTAAAGTTCTTTTAATGAAAGAAGTAGGAATTTTGTTCTCTCTTCTTTCTGTTTAATAGTAACAGATGAAGAGCATGGGTCGGGCCAGGAGAGTTATGGATGCAATCTAAATTGTTAACTAAAGCTAGGTCATACAACTCTGCGGAGGACATGACATATATAATTATAATTTTAGGTGGGTTAATTACTTGCATCCATGACTTTGCAGAAACCCATTTCCAAATAGGTCTTTGTGGAAGTGAGAAAATGCAGAGTTTTTGCTGGTCCTTGATAAAGCCAAGGCTCAGTATTCTCGACACTTTCTGCATTCAGTTGTTCTTTTTTTCTTTTTACTCACACCGGTCAATACATAACCTTTTCTATGTTGTACTTGGTATGAGTTAAAAAAAATTTTTTAGCTTCAGTTTCTTCTTAATAGAATGTGAATTCTGAATTTTCATAACTGCTGCGTTGCGCGTTTTGATCTTCAGGATGTTTTGCACTTTCGTTTCAAATTGTAAAGTTTTTCTTATGTATTCGGCTTTGCTCTATAGTATATATACATACACACACACACATTGTGTACTTATGCTATATATATATACAGCCCCCTCCAACAAGAATTCCTGAGTGCGCCACTGCGTAGGCCTAGACCTTTTAAACAGTTTATATTCTGCTTATGTCACATTCATAAAGTTTACTTATCAACTCACGTTAATAATATTGCGCTTTTACTTAGGCACTAAATATTAATTCATAGGCCCTAAGCCTAGGTCTTTTAAACGGTTTTTATTTTACTGATGTCACATTCACAACGTTTACATATCAACTCATGATAATAATAATATTGCGCTTTTACTTAGGCACTAAGTATTAATTCATAGCCCCTAGGCCTTTTAAACAGTTTTTATTCTACCAAATTTTATTGAAAATTCTTAGAAAGGCCTAGGCATAGGGCCTTGCAATTAATGTTTTGTGACCAAGTAAAGGAGAAACATTGTTTACTTGATTTGTAATGTAAATCTTTTTACTATGAGCTCCGCGGATTATAAATTGCAAAAAAGGTCTAGGCTTAGGGTCTGTTAATAAATATTTTGTGCCTAAGTAAAAGAGCAATACTGTAACCTTGACTTGTTATGTAAACGTTCAGAATCTGAGCTCGGCGGATACAAAATGGCTAGAAATGCCTAGGCCTAGTGCCTTGCAGGTAATGTTTCGTGGCCGAGTTAAAGGAGCAACATTATTAACTGGATTTGTTATGTAAACGTTAAGAATATGAACGCAATTATACAAGCTTTAACTTGTCATGCAAACTTTATGAATATCAGCACGGCCGATTCAAGTTTGCTGACAATCCTCTTCAATTTCGCCTGCCCCCAAAAGAGCTTCCAAGCCGCACAGCTTCCGAGGGGTTCGCTACAAACCGGATGGCGAAAATACCGTCAAGATTAAGAAAGACGTAGCTGAAAGGAAAGATGGCCGCCCCGGTGGCGCAGTGGTCTAAGGCGCTGGCCTCTGATCATTCGTCCGTAAGGGGTCCGGGTTCGAATCCCGGTCAGGCATGGATGTTGTGTTTGTCTTACGGCACTGGCTCTCTCCCTTCCCTGGAACCAGTGACCCTAAATTAGGGATGGGCGACTGCTTATAGCCCATTGAGTTGCTCATGGTGGTCGTTAAACCTCCAATCAAAAAAAAAAAAAAAAAAAAAAAAAAAGATGTTCAAACAAGCGACCAGCCGATCGTCCGCTAGTGCAATAAAACAATCCCTCCTGTGTGAGGGGGTGGGAACAAAGTGCTGTTGAACAAAGAACCACCGATAGGGAAGCTCATCCTTCAGGCATTTTTTCCGGCGTTCTAGCAATGAAATAGCTTGCCAAAAATTGTACTGTGGGACGATTTTATTGCTTCGGCAGAAAAATTTCGCGTGTGTGAAACGGAACAAAAAGAAATCCCATACTACCTCCTTTTCGGAAATAGAATCAGTCTTATTATGATTCTATTGTTTCACCGAACACCATAGCTTTAAAAGATCTACAAATTGACGTCAATATGTATATGCCCCCGTAACGTCGTAGCAACAGAAGGGTACCAATCTCCTGGGTACGAATTTTCCGGGTATGAATTTGCCGGGTACCAATCTTCCGGGTATGAATTTGCCGGGTACCAATTTGCTGTTCCCCTGAAATAATTACTTTTCTGTAGGAACTTTTTTATTTTATTTCATTTATTTATTTATTTATTTTTGAGAATTCCGTGCAAATAATTATATACAATACCTGAAAGAGACTATTTCGAACTGGTAAAGTACGTAAAATCCCTGGAAAAACATGGAATTGCAATCGCAACAAATTGTAAGTTTAGGGTAGAATGGATTTTGGAGCTCCTAAATTTAAGAGTTATGTGCAAGATGTAACTACCTTAGCAACGACAAATGAAATCATGTAATTATTTTTATTCATTTTTTTTCGAGGTTTAACAACCATCATCAGCAACTCATTGGATTGTAAGCAGCCGCTCGTCCCTAATATAGAGCCACTTGTTCCAGAGAAGGGAGAGAGCCTGTACCCCAAGAGACAAACACAACGTCCATGTCTCACTCGAACCCAGACCCATCTGGGACAAACGGTCAGAAGCCATCGCTTAGATTATTGCGCCACCGGGAGGAAAGGCATGCAATTACTTCCGTATTTTTAAATTGTGAATTTTGAAATTGAAAGTCTTTAATTAAAAGAATAAAACTTGAAGAGAAAAACTTGTCTGTTTAAGTTGTATGAAAAATTAAATCATTAAAATTTAAAATAATTTACATGAGAATGTAGTTCAAACCTGTCAATCGAAACCAAACAAAATGATTTTGAAATGCTTTTCTTTTTCATTTACCGTATGAATTTAATTTTACTAGATTCTTGCAGAAAAAACAACATGACACAAACCCTGGACACGGCGAACTTTTAAATTTCTTTTCTTTTGGACGAATTTGTCGTTCAAACATCTATAGAATGTGTGGTCAAGGAATATTTCTTCATGGGAAATCACTCCCAGATCATTTTACTACTTGTTTGATGACACCACATTGAAATATTCTTGCATCTTCCTATAAGGCCTGCGACCTGAGTTCAGGACCAGTTTCCGGCAAAGGTCTTTTTAGAATATTTTAATAAGCGCAATATTATTTACTTGATTTGTTATGTAAACATTTTGAATATGAGCTCCGGCTACGTATAATGAACGCTCCCTATCTTCTGATTCAAGGCTTCTTGAATTGGAAGAGGAACTACAAAGGATCAAAAGGGACATCGTCGGGCTAAGTGACGTAAGGTAAAAGGAGAAGATCTCGAACTTAAAAGTGGACATCTCTTCTACTATCGTGGGACAGATACTGGCAGAACTAGTGGTGTTGGATTTATAATAAACAAGAAACTGAAGGATAAAGTTGTAGAAGTTGAAATTTCCTCTGACAGAGCTGCACAACTCGTTATCCAACTCTCGAGAAGATACAGGGCTCAGATTATTCAAACTTATGCACCCACCACAAGTCATCCTAAAGAAGAAATTGAAGAATTTTATGAGGAAATTTGTCATCTAAATAATAAAGGTAAGCAGCACTTGAAGATAATTATGGGAGATTACAATGCAAAAATAGGGCAACGGCAACAGAATGAAACTTCAGTAGGTAAATTCGGTCACGGCAACAGAGATCAGCGTGGAAATACTCTTGTAGAGTTTGCAGAGTCAGAAGGGTTTTTCATCTTCAACTCCTTTTTCAAGAAAAAGCCACACAGGAAATGGACATGGAGACATCCAAATGGGACGACAAATGAAATTAATTTTATTATGTGTAACAAAAAATTCGTCATAGAAAACTGCAGTGTGCTAAACAAGTTCAACACTGGTAGTGACCATATATTGGTGAGATGTAAGATGCACCTCAACACTAAACTCGAACGTGGCAAGCTCATAACACAAACAAAATGTATTGACATGACCAACCTTAAAAAACACCATAATACCTTCAAGTTGGAACTGAAGAACAGGTTCTCTGCTTTAGAAGGCCTAACATCAGAAGAAGTGGATATTTCTGAAGTTAACAGAAAAGTAACCAAAGCTCTAATGGAAACAGCAACAAAATTAGCTGGGTCTAAGAACAAGTTGCATGTGAACAAACTATCAGGAAAAACCAAAATGTTGATGCAAAAAAGAAGAGAGATGAGGACAACTAAAGAAGATGTGACTTCCAAACTGGAATATATAGAGCTATGCAAGACAGTACAAAAAAGTATCACTGAAGACGTACGGAAAGTCAACTGTGAACTAGTGAGGAAAGCAATTGAAAACAACCAAAGCCTAAAGATAGCAAAGGGACATCTCAGTAAGGGAAGAAAACAGATTATGGCACTGTGAAAAAAAGATGGTTCTGTAACAAGAAATAGAGGCGAAATTTTGACAAGAGTGAAAGATTTCTACTCTAAATTATATGAAAGGGATGATACATGTACTCCAGACATCAGGAAAGGTACCAGTACCAGAGTTCTTCCAGTCCTCCCAGCAGTGAGGACAGTTGTACATGCAATCAAGAACGTGAAGCGGGGAAAAGCTCCAGGAGAAAATGGAATTACTGTAGACATCATACAAGAAGCAAGTGGAGAAATTGAAACAGTACTCGCACAAATTTTCACTCGATGCCTTAATGAAGGGAAGATTCTGAAGATTGGAACAACGCTACAATGATTCTGCTACATAAAAAAGGTGACATTGAGGATCTCAGGAACTACAGAGCTATTAGCCTCCTATCAGTAGTTTATAAAATCTTCACTAAAGTCTTTTTTTTTTTTTTTTTTTTATTTTTTGATTGGAGGTTTAACGACCACCGTGAGCAACCCAATGGGCTATAAGCAGTCGCCCGTCCCTAATTTAGGGTCACTGGTTCCAGGGAAGGGAGAGAGCCAGTGCCGTAAGACAAACACAACATCCATGCCTGACCGGGATTCGAACCCGGACCCCTTACGGACGAATGATCAGAGGCCAACGCCTTAGACCACTGCGCCACCGGGGCGGCTCTAAAGTCCTTTCACACCGCTTGAAGGTAACACTGGACAAGGCTCAACCGAGAGAACAGCTGGATTCAGGAGTGGCTACAACACAATAGATCATATCCACGTACTGAGAGAACTAAGTGAAAGAGTGAGGGAACATGAACTTCCATTGTGCATGGCTTTTATCGATTATGAAAAAGCCTTTGATTCGGTGAAACCATCAGCAGTTATAATGCCTTTGAATTCCTGCGGTATTGAAGATGCATACATTAATATTATTAATAACATCTATGAAAATGCAAGTGCAAAGATTCGGCTGTTTGAAAATACAACACACATAAAAATTGGAAAGGGAGTGAGACAAGGTGACACCATATCTCCCAAGCTGTTTAATGCCACATTGGAAAATGTCTTTCAATCACTGAACTGGGAAAACAAAGGGATAAAGATTAATGGAGATTATCTAACCCACCTTCGTTTTGCTGATGACGTAGTCATTTTTGCAACTACCTCATCAGAGCTGCAGAGTATGATCCAGGAACTAAAGAAGTTTGATTAAAGTGAACTTTCAGAAGACAAAAGTGATGTTCAATGTTTTTATGAGAAATGAAGATTTATCGATTGATGGAGAAAAGCTGGAGATCACAGATACGTACGTTTATCTTGGACAGCAGATATCAAGTGAGGGTCAGATTGATGAAGAGATTAATTGGCGTACAAAACTTGCCTGGAGAGCTTTTGGAAGAAACAGCATAATTTTCAAGAGCAATATGCCATTATGTCTTAAAAGAAAAGTGTTTGATCAATGCATCCTTCCAGTGCTTACGTATGGTGCAGAGACGTGGACCTTAACTAAAAGAGACATACTGAGACTGCAGACAACTCAAAGAGGCATGCAGCGGTGCATGCTTGGTGTAACCAGGTGAGATAAGAAGAGGAACTCGTGGATTCGAAAAATGACAAGAGCGGAAGACATCATGATCAGAGTTAAATCCCTGAAATGGCAATGGACTGGACATACTGCCAGAAGGACAGATCATCGATGGACAGCCGAAATTTTAGATTGGATTCCAAGGGACAGGAAAAGACCCAGAAGAAGACCACATGGGAGATGGGTGGATGAAATTAGAAAGTATGTGGGAGTAACATGGAGGAGACTGGCACAAGACAGACCGTTGTGGAAGAAACTTGGGAAGACCTTCGTCCAGCAGTGGATTGATAATGGTTGACAATGATGATGTCGAATATATTTTCATTTGTTCGTATTAGTTTGGGAGATATTTTCTTCTGGGTATTTTCATTTGCATCTTCAATATTTTGGGATACCCATAAAGAAATCCGGAATGCGCCACTGAGCTCTTGGTAACATGTGATTGACCCAGGTAAAGTACTTTTATATGTCGGAACAAAGCGTTTACAAGACCCGTTGTGATTGGGGTGTAGGAGAACTGGCCACCCGGAGGAGTGCCCACCGGAGAACTGGCCACAAAAGATTTAAGGGGCAGTATAAAAATTGCGTTTTTTGACCGCTTCGTGGCCACGATCTGAGTCATATAAAGTTTCCGTAATTTCGTCTTTTCTTAATTGCGATAATTAATGTAATTCTTTATAAAAATGTTTATGATCTGCAACTCAACAAAAGATTTCAAGGTTTACAAAGTACGCACAAGTCTGCAAATTATCTGAGGGCATGTGCTGAGTGCTGACTCAGAAAACCTGTTGGGGGGGGTACCAAAAGGGTAAAATATAAATTTTTTTATGTCCGATCGGGAAATTTTCAGTAATTACAAGCTACAACTCAACACATTATCTGAGGGCATGTGCCTACTCAGCAAACCTGTCGGGGGGGGGTATAGGGGGTATATTCCAAAAGTGTAAAACATCATAAAGAATTTCTGGTCCGATCAGGAGATTTTCAGCATTTAGAGCCTACAAATCAACAAATTATCTGAAAGCATCTGCTGCCTCAGGAGGCCTGTGTCGGGGGAAGGGGGGGGGGGGTAACACCAAAAGTATAAAACATAAAGAACTTCTGATCCGGTCGGGAGATTTTCAGCATTTACAACCTACATCTCAACAAACTCTCTGAGGGCATGTGCTGACTCAGGAAACCTGTCGGGGGAGGGGATTAATACCTAAAATATAAAACAAAGTATTTCTGGTTGTAAATGGTGAAAATCTCCCGAACCAACGAGAAATTTCTTATGTTTTATACTTTTTGGTATTACCCCTCCCCCTACCCTGACAGGTTTCCTGGGTAGGCCCATGCACTCAGAAATGTTGTTGAGTTACAGCTTGTAAACGCTGAAAATCTCCCGATCGAACTGGAAATTCTTGATATTTCATATTTTAGGTTTTCAGATCCCCCCCCCCCCCCCCCCCGACAAGTTTCCTGGGTTTGCTAGAAAAATATCGTAAATAAGAAAATACGAAATTATGGACATTTTATGTGTGTCAGATATCTCGGGAGACGTAGCCATGGAGCAGTTTAGAACGCAATTTTTATACGGCCCCTTAAATTTTTTATGGCCAGTTCTTCGTGCGGCCACTTCTTCGGTGGTCAGTTTTCTGGTGGCCAGTTCTCCGCTTTGTCTTTTGCCCGAAAATCATGGGAATGTCTAAATTTCTTACTGAAAAAGGAAATTAAAAAAAAAAATTATGAACAATAGTTGCTCAAGTAGTGGGGAATATAGCCACACGAAGTTTGTTTATGCGGAACAATTTTATGGCACTGAAATTCCAATGTGTCCAGTTCTCTGTGTAGCCAGTTCTCCGTGCCCGTTGTGGGGTTGTGATTGATAGGGAAATTTTATATCAAGTTTGTTAAAACATATAAAATTCTACTCAAGAATAACCGACTTACTTTGCCGGTAATAGGTATAATCAATATTTGATTCTAGCTGCAATACATCGAATATTTGATCCGATATTAAAAGAAAATATTCTGCACACGACCTCTTCCCTCTGAACTACAGCCGGATGGCGGGAGCTTTTACAATGCCTGGGGCGAAATTTTATTGCGGGGCCCGGACCAAAAATTCATTGTGGGCACTAGGAAATAAATCTCATATTTTAATAAAGTCGTTACGTGAAAAATGTCCTCAAAGAAAGAACACACAGGATGTGAAATTCACAAATTTTGACGGTGACAACGAATCCTCATCCCTCTACTCCAGAGCCGAATGCTTTACCAATTAAGCTACCCCGAAAGAATTTATTGTTGCAACTTCTCCGTTTTGACATGTGCTTCACTTCTGTAGTATGTTATAAAGAAAACTATCATAAAGAAAGTTCAGAGATAGATAAGAGGGAGAGAGAGATAAGAGGGAGGGAGGGAGAGAAGAGGGAGGGAGACAGAGAAAGAGAGAGAGAGGGAGGGAGACAGAGAAAGAGAGGGAGAGAGACAGAGAAAGAGAGAGAGTAAGAAGTGTTGAAATCTACGATTTTCTTTCCGGCGAGATGGGGTTGAAATTGTATTATGACTCTTATAAAAACTTCCTTACAAAATGATAAAAAAAAATACCTGCATAGCGAAATTTTTTTAATTGCGAATATTTTAGAATTAATAAGGATTCCTCTAAAATAAATTCGTACAAATAGTTGTTTTTCCCCTGATACAAGGTTTTAGTGATTGATTTTTAATGCAAAGTGGAGCAAGTGACAAATAAGCGACTTTTTAAACTTTTATACGCGCTCATATATGATTTTTTTTAAATTTCCAGTAATGTTTTTAAAGTCACTGAATAAATGGCTTCTATATGTAACCCGAAATTAACTTTGATGTTGTTCTTTTTATTTCTTTAAATTTAAGTATCTGGTTTGCACGCAAATTGTTAAATACATAAAGGTAAGGGCCACAAAATGATGAAATTTAATTTGCTATTTATCAATGCGGAAAATAGAAACGTAGTTTCTATAATCACTTAAAATCCTCAAATTTAAATATTTGTACGGAGAAGGACGATAACCTATTCGAAAATGGAGGGATTGCAAACGAAAAAAAAAAAAAAACTTTTGAAAAAGAACTTTTAAGGGCTTCGCACCCCAAAACTTACACACAAAAGAAATAATTGTTAAAAATTCTACCAAAAATGATTTTTTTTTCCTAAACTGCGGAGCCCCTTGAAGGCATGGGGCCCGGGGCGAAAGCTCCAGTTGCCCTTATGGTCCAGCCGGCTTTGCTCCAGATCTTTACAGAGGAAAGGGCTAGTCCGTCCCTTTGAGGAACTGAATGCCGACCCGTGTCTGAAAGGGTGGGTGGAAACCGGTGCCTGAGGCTAAATTCACGCATAGCGTGAATTTAGCCTCACAGACTAGGTTCACGCTCCTTCTGTGATTGGTCACTGTGATCTCGCAGGATGGGTCTGGGCGGTTCCTGCTTTGGCACATTAACCAATACCGGTCCCGCTTTAATTCTGATATTTCCAAATTTTTTGTTAAAATTCACGTCGTGAGATGGCGCATTGAGCCTGTTTCTCGCCCAAAAACAAACGGTCGTAGTTCGCTTAAGTAGCTTGCTTATAACTTTCGCGAGCTATTTTTTTTTTAATTAATTTAAACTGAATATTTTTGTGTATAGAATTGAGAAGGTGAATCTGAAGGTACATTTTTGAAGCAACAGTTCTACGAAAAAACTGGAATGGAAAAAATTGAATGAAGAAGACCATTTGAATTAAACATATACATAATACGATCGGCGGTCGGTTCTGTTTTTATTAGGCGATAATGACAAACTGGTGATACGATAGTATGCTATTTATCGTTAGTTTGCATATTCACGTAATTTGTTTAAAAACGACAATAAATTTAATTGCTTTCCACAGAATTTTTAAAGCTCTTCAATTTTTTTCTATACAATTTTTTCTTAATAGTTGCCATGCATAATGTTTCTGAGCACCACAATTGCTTCCATTATCAGAGCTTACCTGATGCAAAAAAAATCTGATGTAGAAAAATTAGGATTTGAAGCATTTTGCTTCTTTGAAAAATATCTCCTGACGAAATATTCACATTTTTGTTAATTCATAATGAGCAGGAATATCGATAAGAAACATTAAAGTCTTTTATTTAATATGTTTTAAAAATCAACAATAAATAAGTTTACACATTGACGAACCCAATAATTGTGTGTAATCTCGAATACATTAAGATCTCATTTTAAAATTCAAGGAATTATCTCCTGCCATTAAAAAATGCGTATATATCCGTATCAATTTGTTAAGTTTAGTCATGAAATTAAAAGGCTATTCGAAACACCTACTGCGGAAAAAATAACTCTTTGCTTTCCTCCTAGAAAATAAACTAAAAGTACACTAAAGTTTTGATAATTTCAGAGCATATCCTTTCAACAAAAATGATAGCTTAGAAACTTACTTCAACAAATTATACAGTCAGTGGCTATTGAAATTTCCAAACATGAAGTGCCAAAGCAATTTAACAAAAAATAAAACATTTCAAATCCGAAGACTACAAAAATGAGAACTTTTTATAGTATTCCCGTAATGAATAATCCCTTGCAGTGGCGCACCCAGGAGTTTTTGTTGGTGGGGGCTGTATATATAGTTTATATATCAAGAATTTTTGTTGGAGGTGGCTGTATATATATACAGCCACCTTTATATATATATCATCATTGTCAACCATTATCAATCCACTGTTGGACAAAGATCTCCCCAAGTTTCTTCCACAACGATCTGTCTTGTGCCAGTCTCCTCCATGTTACTCCCGCATACTTTCGAATTTCATCCACCCATTTCCCATGTGGTCTTCTTCTGGGTCTTTTCCTGTCCCTTGGAATACAATCTAACATTTCGGCTGTCCATCGATGGTCTGTCCTTCTGGCAGTTTGTTCAGCCCATTGCCATTTCAGGGATTTAACTCTGATCATGATGTCTTCCACTCTTGTCATTTTTCGGATCCACGAGTTCCTCTTCTTATCTCTCCTGGTTACACCAAGTATGCACCTCTCCATGTTGCTTTGAGTTGTCTGCAGCCTTTGTATGTCTCTTTTAGTTAAGGTCCACGTCTCTGCACCATACGTAAGCACTGGAAGGATGCATTAATCAAACACTTTCCTTTTAAGACATAATGGCATATTGCTCTTGAAAATTATGCTGTTTCTTCCAAAAGCTTTCCAGGCAAGTTTTATACGCCGATTAATTTCTTCATCAATGTGACCCTCACTTGATATCTGCTGTCCAAGAAAACGTACATATCTGTTATCTCCAGCTTTTCTCCATCAATCGATGACTCTTCATTTCTTGTAAAAGCATTGTACATCACTTTTGTCTTCTGAAAGTTCATTTTTAATCCCACTTTTTTACTCTTGTCAGCAAGTTCCTGGATCATACTCTGCAGCTCTGATGGGGTAGTTGCAAAAATGACTACGTCATCAGCAAAACGAAGGTGAGTTAGATAATCTCCATTAATCTTTATATATATATATATATATATACAGTATATGCACCCAAGAGCAGAGTAAAAGACTAAAATTTTACACCTAAGAATGCCTATGATTTATGTACGGTTGTGACGTACGTCGCTCTTAATTTCTTTGGGTCTTTGGGAAGAAGACACCATGTAACAGAAGACACTATATAATTTTTGAACATGTGAAACAATAGTTTTAAATGTTTAATTTGTGACGTACGTCGCTCTTAATCGCTTTGGGGCTTTGGGAAAAAGACACTATGTAATGTTTTGAACATGTAAAATAATATTTTTGAATGCTTAATTTGTGATGTACGTCGCTTTTAATCACTTTTTAGCTTTGGGGAAAAGGCACCATGTAATAGAAGACACTATGTAATTTTTTGAACATGTAAAATAATATTTTTGAATGTTTAATTTGTGACGTACGTCGCTCTTAATCTTTTTGGGAAGAAGACACCATGTAATAGAAGACACTCTGTCAGACACTATGTAATTTTTTGAACGTGTAAAATAATATTTTTGAACATAACCGAAGCCAAGGGGGTGGTGTTCGGGTCCGGACCCCCCCCCCCAAAATTTCTGGCTACGCCACTGTTTTTGAATGCTTAATTTGTGACGTACGTCATTCTTAATCTCCTTGGAGGAGGCTTAAGCCCCGTCCGTGGGTTCGCCACTGATCCCTTGGATTCTTTCCTGTAAGTACACAGGTAAGAATCAGAGAGAGAGAAAAAAATAATAAAAGAGATGATACGGCCGTAGCTAGCAGGGGGCAGGTGGGGGCTCATCCCCCTGAAAGGCAAGCATAAACTCCTGGAAGATGGACGTTGTTGTAAATTCTCTGAACTTTTATTTTTGGTGGTTTGTAAAAATTACTCTTGTGTTCCACTACAAGCATACACAGGGCCGGCTGGACCATGGGGGCAACCGGGCGGTCGCCCCGGGCCCCGTGCCTTCAGAGGGCCTCGCAGTTTGGAAAACAAAAATAATTTTCGGTAAAAAAAATTTAACTAAATTTTTTTTGTAACTTTTGGGGCGCAAGGCCCTTAAAAATATATTTTTTAAGGTTTTTTTGTTTGTTTCCAATCTCCCCATTTTTTAATATGTCATCCCCCCTGTTCGTCGTATGGACACTGAGATTTGCAGTTTCGACATGATTTAACCACCTTAATATTTTCGGCATTCATGAAATAGCAAATTAAATTTTATCATTTTGTGGTGCCCTACTTTTATATATCCAACAATTTGTGTGAAAACTTAATACTTTAATTTAAGGAAATAAAAACATCAATACCCAAGTTACTTTCGGACTACACATGGAGGCAACTTTTCCAACATTACAAGAAATTGGGAAAAAAAAAAAAAAGGCAACTTTCATATATGAATGCGTATAAAAGTTTAGAATGTCACTAATTTGTCAGTTACTCCACTGTGCATTAAAAATCAATCACTAAACATGTATCAGGAAAAAAAACCCGTTTATACCAATTTATTTTAGAGGGATCCTTTTTATATTTCCTATACAAAACTATTCGCTAAGCAGGTATCTTTTTATCATTTTGTGAATAAGCTGTTATAAGAGTCACAATGCAACCTAAACATCTTCTCCTGGGAAAGAAAATCGTAGATTTTAACACTTTTTACTCTCTCTCTCTCTTTTTCTGTTTTTCTCTTTCTCTCTCTCTCTCTCTCTCTCTCTCTCTCTCTACTCTCTTCCTCTCTCTCTCTCTCTCTTTATATCTCTCCCCCTCTCTTTCTCTATTCTCTTCCTCTCTCTCTTCCCTCGTGTCCCTATTTCTCTTTTTTTTTCTCTCTCTCCTTTCTCTCTCTCCCTCTCTCTTTCTCTATTCTCTTCCTCTCTCTCTCTCTCTCTGAACTTTCAGTCCGTATTATGGTCTTTTTCTTAAACGTAAAGCAAATACTTCTTTGTTTGAGATAATCATTTTGTCTTTACGGTAGTGTTCGTGTGTCTTCCTCGCGAACGATAATTTTTAGAAACGACTTTATTAAAATATGCGATTTATTTTTTAGTGCCCACAATGAAATTTTGCTCTGGGCCCAGCAATGAAATTTCGCCTAGGGCCCCGCAAGAGCTCCATCCGGCCCTGAGCATACATACCTTATTTATTCGTGTATTGAACATTTTTGTAAAAGCAAAATCGAAGTGATACAGTACGGCATTACGAACGATGAATGACTGAAAAAAAGCTTCTCGGGCTGAATCTGTAAGAAGAGTTGCGCCAATGATTCTGAGGCACATGACTTGTTGGTGTTAAAGGTAATAAGAGAGAGAAATGCCCATTTCATTTTCGAAGAAACGTAAAATATCGAAGAACGTGACCATTCCACCCACCCAACCCCCGGGAAAAAAAGATAGACAGGAGGTAGGAGGGGTTGTGAGCAGAGGCGGAGATAGAAGATGGATACGTAGTTGCACAGAAGGATATAACCCAAGTGACTATGAGATGCAAAGCTGGTGTTATGAAACTTCTATGTAGCTAATTGCCTGCAAGTAATGTTGAGGGAAGAGCTAAATATGAGGGATAATCAGAAAGTTAAGACCACATAGTATTTAATAGCGATAACTGGGACCAAATGAACTTAACGGATATCTCACTTCTCCACATAGTCTCCCTGTAGGTCGATGCACTTCTTTGAACGTCCAACTAGATTCTTCATTCCTTGGAAGAAGAAACTTTTCGACTGCTGCCAAATCCAGGTCTGCACCGCTTCCTTAACCTCATAATCATAGGTGAACGTGCGACAGCGTAGGGCGTCTTTAAGTGGATTGAAAGTGTGATGATCGCATGGTTCCAGATCAGGACTGTAAATGAGATGTGGAAGACGTTCAAACCGCAGTTGTTGCATTGCCTCCGCTGTTGTGGCCACTAAATGGGGACGCGCATTGTTATGGTGCAGCAAGGCTGATTTTGACAGCATTCCTCTTATTTTTCTGCGAATTGCAGGTTTCAGTTTCTCTCTGAGCACAGCACTGTACGTTGCACTGGTCACTGTTTGTCCGTGTTCCTGAAAATGCGTCAGGATAAGACACTTCATGTCCCAGAAGAAGGTCGGCGTGATTTTCTTGCCGGAGGGCTGTCGTTTGAATTTGTTCTTTACTGGAGAAGACGGGTGTTCTCACTGCATGCTTTCTCTCTTGCTTTCAGGTTCACAGTGATGAACCCATGTCTTGTCGCCGGTGACCATCCTCTCTGAAATGCTCGAATCTTTTTAATAACGTTTCATGAATTGGGTCGCAACCTCCACTTGCTGTTATTTGTGCAAATCAGTAATCTATTTGAGTGCTCAACTTGCGCAAACTTTACGGTACCTCAAATCATCATGTACTATGACGTGTGCGGATCCATGGTTGATATCAAAATGTGCAGCAACAACGGCCAACGTAATCTGTCGGGTTTTTTATTAAGACATTCACCCTGTCGATTCGGGCTGGTGTGCACGATGTTGACGGTCAACCAAATCGAGCTTCATCGGTTGAACTTGCACTTCCCGCTTTAAACCTTTCTACCCATTCAAAATCTGTTCGTTAAGTCATGATGTTTTCACTTTCGTATTGAGCTAATGTACTTAGGTGAATTTCAGCAGGTTTCACTCCCTCTGCCCGAAAAATCTCACTACAGCGCTTTGTTCAACACTGGTGCAATCCCGCAGCAGAGCATCCATATTTATTTCACCTTGGTCTCAACTGGAATAACGGCAGAGCGCTGCACTGTGTGTGTTTGAACTACCCATAAGCCATTGTGAACATGTATTCCGTCAGCTTCTATCCGTTGCGGATACCATGTAACTTCCAAATTTCAGTTACTTTTTTATTTACCTGCGTATACATTTCTCTAGGGTTTAGAAAATAGTGATAAAAGGAAATCGTTATGCAAGAGAGGGAGATCTTTCAACTTCTTCGTATTTATTGTTTTGCGGTCAGTAGGAGGGTTTTACGATGCATGTGATGGAGAAAAATGGTTTGATGGCGCGAATCTGAGGGCTCTTGGTTTCTGAGTGGTTAAGGGAGGAGGTTTGGCTGTTTACCACCGTAAGAAGAGGATATCTCAGAGCACCAGTGAAGGAGAACGCGTGGAAAAAATGGAGAAAAAATTAGAACCGAAGAAAGGGAGTTGAAAGATTCAAAATACGACATCAGTAACTCCGATACTGTTACGATGATCCAAAGAAAAGACCAAAAGAGTAAACTAAAAAAATAAATACCCTACTCAAAAGAATTAGGGGACCAAGAGATATTGTAAGGAAAGTCATGTGTGCGACTCACGTTGTTGAACGCAAAATATTATTTTTATGTAAGATACAGTAGAATATTCAATGATATAGGCATGAAAAAGCACATTAGCGAATTTTTATGCAATATTATCATTTAATGCACATCATGCGATATGTTATACGTATGCAACAATACGCATATTTGCACAACAAGAAAAATGACTTTTTGAAGGTGGCGACTGACCTATTGCAGGGTGTGTGTTCCACTCGAACGGCTAAGACCACTGCACACCTGTGGGGCATTAACCTGATGAGATTTTGGGGGTATCTTCGCCAATCCTTAACCAGGGCAGTCTCCAATCTACAAAGAGTCAACGGAAGTACCGCCAGCAGAGCTGCAATACGTCTTCCAAGTGCGTTCTAGGCATGTTCAATTGGATTTGTCAGTTGAGCATACTGGCAACCCCATACGCTGGTTTCCCTCCTCTTTAAGTATGCTGTTCACTAGCCGAGCTGTATGAGGTCGAGCGCTATCGTCCACGAAAAAGAACGAATCATCGACGGCTGCAGCATACGGAATGACATCAGGTCTGAAAATCTCGTCTCTCTATAGCTGAGCCGTCAGACTACCGTTTCGGATGACATACAGGTCCGTACGTCCACCAATACTTAGGCTTTCCCAGACAATCAATCCAGTAGCATTTTTCCGTCTGTTTTGACAGACTGTTGACAAAAGATAACGGTCGTTCCTGGTTGTAGTTTCATGTGGACGGCCTTGACCTTGGTTTCTTCGAACACTTCCCGTATTTTGGAATTGTGTCCACAGTCGAAAAATAATGTTTCCTGACACTTCAATGCAAGGGTGCTAAAAGGGCATTTGCCTCCCGCGTGCAAGGCCCGGTGTTTCTTTCAGAACTTTTTGACGGGAGAGCGGGGGGGGGATGGAACCTTAGAGGGAGCAAGTTTTCCATTTGCCATATACACGGTCGTGTCAAAATAACATGACCACCCCTGGAATCACACTGTACCCGCCCAGTCGCGTCTCAGAGAGCACGTGACAAGGTCTGCCACACGGAGATATAAGCGGCCATCCTGGACAGATGAGCCGTAGTGCCTTACGTGAGCACAATTGGCAGAGGTAGTGATTTGACGGACGTTCAAAAAGGAATTATCATCGGCTACCGCGCCAATGGTGGAAGCATCTCAGAAACAGCAGACATCGTGTGCTGTTCGCGAGGTGCTGTACTAAGGGGTACCAAGAATGAACCGCTGGCGCACTGAGTACCTCCCGACGTCATAACTGTGAAGCCTCAAAGGAGAACGTCGCCTCCGTCGACTGGTAAAGGGCAATCGGCGAGCAATAGTGCAACAATTTGTGAAAACACAAGTTTGTCCTTGACAGGATCATATCCGCGGCCCCCTCGTTCCGGAGTAAGATGCTCTTCCAACTAAGCTACACGGACGGAATGTATCGCTGCAGATTTGTTGTCTTCACATGTGCTTTAACCTCTGTAGTACATCTCAAATTGACCACGCAAATGTACGCTAGGGCACACAGGTACGGATCTCCGATAATAGTAGAGCGAACACTGTTACGCATGGTCTCCGGAGTCGACGCTGCGTCAAGGCGCCCATGTTAACTCAGGTCCATCGGCAATGACGCCTGCAGTTCGCATGGGACTACCGTCATTGGACAGTGGAAGAGTGGGAAAAGTTGCCTTCTCCGACGAATCGAGGCTTCTAATCCACGGAAGTGACGGGCGGTGGTGGATACGGCGTCAGACACACGAGAACCAACATCCGGACACGTTTGTCGGTCAAGTTCAGGCCGGCGGTGGCAGTATGCATATCTGGGGGACATTTTCCTGGTATGATCTGGAACCGCTGATACCACTTGATGGCTACCTGTCCATCCTCGCTGACCACATGCATCCCTTGATTTTGGACGTTTACCCTGGCGGTGATATGTAACACAATTACTTGCTCCCATGATTATGTGTTTAAGAAATAACAGCCCCTTTGGTCCTTTGAAAAAGTTCCAAATATTTCATCTTTCCTTACCCTTAAATTTCCAATGTAAGCATTATTTCAAAATAATTAAATATAAATAGTATTATTTTATGTATTGATTGTGTGGTATATGAAAGCATTTGAAGAGTAATGTCACGTACCTATGCAGTGTTTCTTTCAGGACTTTTTACCGGGGGGGGGGGGGAGAACATTAGAGGGGGCAAGCTTTTTATTTATTATAAATATATATAATTTTTAACTACTATATCTGCATGTATAGAGGTAATTATTATATATATAGTACAGGGGAGTATTTAGAAGGGCCTTTGACCCCCCCCCCCCAAGTGTTTCATTTTTTTTTTGTTTAAATCTACTATTAGAAAAAAAAAATTCATTAATTTAACAAAAATGCATCAACTTTTATTAGAAAAATGCTGTAATATTTTAATTTTTGTTAACTTTAATTTTGTTCTGGTAAATTTCAAAAACTCGTTGCTCTCCTCCTCCCTCCCAAACAAAATCCTATATATGCTCCTGATATAGTAATTACTTCAAACATTTCAAGAACAAACTTTCTTCAGCTGAACGAGAGGGGGGGGGTTGATTAAAGGTGTGGTTGTTTGTTTCGGCAGGCTTGAAATTTTTATCTATTAAAATGTATTCAACACACTTGATTCTGAATCATGCTTCCCTGACTGCGAGGTATGATTAGTTTACTTATTATATTTTGTAGAATGGCATGCGTCTTAATACACTTTTTAGCAAAATAAACTAAAATACTTAAACAAATATTAAAAAAATTATAATTGGAGAAAAATTTTGTAGTATCAAAAGAAACGAAACTTCCTATTTCATTATACCCTGACTTTAATAATATTTGGCTTGGTCAGATGTTGGGGGGGGGGAGCACCCAACCCCCATTTATGTCTGAAAGAAACACTGTATCTATGTATTTTTTAGTTTTATGCTGTTGTTTTTTATTCTGTAATTTGCTTCACTAAGTGAACTAAAGCCAAAGTAGAAAAATTTAGTTTCTCAAAATCAGTGACAGTTTTGGTATTTGAGCATTATACGAATGTACGTGATTCTAAGTTTCTGATTAGCTGCAGTGGACATTTGTTTGTTGTTGGTTACAGGTTGAATTATATTTTAAGTAAGAGCTTTTGGATCATATGTCCTGGAAAAATATCCAAAAGTCCTAGAATTTTGTGATTGAAAAAGCGTATGAACCATGTAAAAGTTAAGGTAATAGTGCCAAAGACTGATGCATATGTTCCAATGGGTTTTGTTCATTGGTGCATAAAAGCTTTCTCTGTGCCTGGCGAGAATTGCATGCATACAAAACTTCGAATCCCAATGTGCATGCATACAAAACTTCGAATCCCAATGTGCATGCATACAAAACTTCGAATCCCAATGTGCATGCATACAAAACTTCGAGACTTCCTCTTTCTATCACCATGTACTGTGTTTTCCGTACAGGCTGCGTTTATTAGTGGATGAGGATCCACTAAATAAAAATTTTGTGTATATTTATTATATATTTTAAAACAAAAGGTTTTCATATCCTTGTGAAACTTTGAAATGCTGTATCTCAGTAAAACTAAGTTCCTTGTACGTTGTTCACTTTTCACAAAATTAGGAGAGCTGATAAAGTACCAAGTGCTGATTCAGCTGTCACTTTTAAAGATGTGAATAAAGGAAATGACCCTACAATTTTTTTTTTTATACAAGACGAAAACAATTTGATTTTCTAAATCCTGAGCCAAAAAAAATGAGTAAGTAGCCATAACCTATGTATTATAGTAATAATTCCATGATATGTGTGTGTCTTTCCAGACCATCCAGAAGCACCCTTGTGACTTTAAAGGCTGAAACTTTGCACTTCAGCATGACAAGAAATTTCTCGTTGAACTGTGATGTCACAAGATGGCGCTGGGCATAAACAAATGTCTGTTCCTCCACGATTCCCATAACGTTTCAACGTGAATGGTGCTCATATTTTGCAGTTTTTTCATTTTGTAACAATTTGAAGTTAATTCAACATGGTGAAAATGCCAGGGTCCCCTCACATCCAGTAATTTTGTTATGAAACACGTCGACGGAATATATAGTCGGTTGGTATTATCCTGACGTACTAAGTTTTTTTATTTGTTTTATATTCTACTAGTTGATTTAGCGTTAGTGCCAAGTGAAATATTCACTAATCTTTGCTTGTTTCAGACAACTGTTAACATCGCAACCCCCCCATAAAACGCTGTCTCGATTCTCTCAAAGTTGTGACGTACAAGAAAATGTATATAACCAAAGTTCCACTGTATGTCTATTAAGTGTGCAATAATATTTTGGTAGTTCTTATATGTTAATATTCTGTGTCTTATCTATTTGGTATTCTCCTTATATTTCCTTGCACCCCTTATTATTATTTTACCTTCCCATCTGAACAGTGGAGCCTTTAAAACAATAAACATATGTATTTGTAGACGACATTGCATGTGATGGAAAGAATTTTTCTAAAGCTGATAAAGGATGTCACTTAGAGATGGGATTGACTATTTGAAAGAAGTGTTTTGTGTGGATTGATATAAAAAAAATTCCACTCAAGACATTTAATTTTAATGGTCTGAATTGCAACAGTAAGCAGATCTGAAGTTCAGGCTACAAATACTGTAGGTAAGCTTTGTTTTATTTTCTTGCAGGCATGTTTAGTGACCGTAAAAAGTTTTACATTTGTATGGGCATCAATTCCTGTCAAGTCAAGTTAAACTGTGTTATAAAAATGATTAGATAACAAGAAAGCATAGTTGAAATGTGTATATGGTGTTTGCATATGTAGTGTTCTCCATAGATTTTTATTACAGCTGGGTGGCAAAAGATTTTAGCTGGATGGTACTTTTAATGACCCCTTCCTCAATCAAGAAAATAGAAGGATGTTTTGCTTAACATTATTATACTTGTTAAACATCTTTAGGGTGTGGTAGGCATTAATGTAACACAACATGATAAAAACAATAGAAAATTGTACCTAAATGATAAAAAAAAATCAGTTATATTCACAGATTTCAGCCAGTTTTCATCAATATTTGTGGTGCATGTGGGAATAAGTTTTTCTATATTGTGAAAACATTCATTAAAGAAAATTTAGCTGGGTGGCCGAGAAAATTAGCTTGGTGGGCCGCCCAGTAAAAAGGCTCTAGGGAGAACAATACATATGCTATTCATAGTTACAATTTCTGTTTGCCCCCTCCTGAAAACTAAACTATGGGCATCTGTGTTTGTGGTGAAAGGTATTGGAAAGAAAAATAATTTTTTGAATTGGGTGTTTTCAGCAAAAAAAAAAAAAATTAATTGACAGCACTGGCAGTTTTTTATTAACTTCTAGAGACTTGGCTAATGTTATACAAAATCATTAGTAACAGGTATTGGCGAAAGTGATCCCCCTGGTGGCGCAGTGGTCTAAGCGATGGCTTCTGATCACTCGTCCGAAAGGGGTCCGGGTTCAAATCATGGCGAGGCATGGATATTGTGTTTGTCTTACGGCAGTGGCTCTCTCCCTTACCTGAAACCAGTGGCATTAAATTAGGGACGGGCGACTGCTTATAGCCCGGAAATGCAATTTCACGACCATTTTTAAAAAAATCTTTCTCTGTATATATATGTTACCGCTAAAGCTCGAAAGCCGTTAATGTGCACATTACCTAGCTAATCTGCAGATTAACTGATTTGCTCCGTTAACGTGCGGAATTAATAGTTCTCCGCATTTTACCTAGGTAATGTGCACATTGACGGCTTCTGTATCGTTAAAGTTCAAAAGTTTGTTTCTCTCATTTCCTTTCCCTCCACTTTTAGTTTGGTTTCGCCTGTTTCTCTAATTTCCTTTCCCTACACCTTCCCCCTCTCCCTCCACTTTTAGTTTCGTTTCGCCAGCGTCTAGTCGTCGCCGGTTGTTTTTATTTCTCATAATTGGCGTTGGCTGCCAGTGCGTAGCATAGCTAATTCAGTTTTCAAATTCGTTTCTGCCTGTTAATGCGGGAATTTGTGTTGTGATTTTTTTAAATCAGATAAATTTAACTCCTAGTATGCAAGCAAGCACCGAATTGGTGAGTAAAATGAAAAGATTCTTCGAAAACCTCTATAGCAAAGATTCAAAATATAATAGTGTTTTAATGACAAAATGAAAGTATGATTGCATAATTAAAGATGTAAAGCGAATAAAAGTTTCCAAGAAGAAAGAATCATCTCGAGATTATCGAATAATTCAAAGGTATGATGTGTTGACTGTACAAGGCTGTGAAAAATTCATTGAGCCGTTGTCATATGCGCGAGAAAGTGTGAAAAAGTTTGTCCATGCCGAAGAATTGTTTGACATATTGTATTCTACTCATTTGTCAATTGGCCACGGTGGAAGAGACAGAATGATCAAGCAATTAAATATACTTTATAAAAACATAACCAAAGCCCAAATAAACATGTTTTTGGATTTATGTGAACCTTGTCAACAAAAACAAAAAAGGTGCGAAAAAGGGATTGTTGTAAAGCCGATTATTTCATCGCATTTCAACAGCAGATGCCAAGTGGATCTCATCGATTACCAATCTCAACCAGATGGAAAGTTTAAGTTTCTTCTCGTATACCAAGATCACTTAAAATTTGTTGTATTGAAGCCGCTCATATCAAAACGGGCGGATGAAGTAGCCTATAACTTGCTTAATATTTTTCTCCTTTTTGGCGCTCCAAGTATTTTGCATTCTGATAACGGACGCGCATTCTGTAATAAGAATGCGCGTTAGTAAGTGTAACACAGTTGTGGCCAGAAATCAAAATGGTTCATGGCAAACCTAGACACAGCCAAAGTCCAAGGAAATGTAGAACGAGCGAATCAAGACATTGAAAACATGCTCACTACTTGGATGGCTTATAACCAAACTAACAAGTGGAGTGAGGGTGTACGATTTGTACAATTCATGAAGAATCGTGCCTATCATTCTGCATTTAAAAGAAGTCCATACGAAGCCATGTTCGGTTGTCCCGCGAAAGTGGGATTATCTTCTTCTATTATACCACAAAGTGTATTCGATGAATACTGAAGAAGACATTCGATGAATACTGAAGAAGACCTTGAAAAATTAGAAGATTCACAAGAGACTGTGATTATGGGATCACAGTCAAATCTTACTCAAGAGGACATTCCGTTATCCCCTGCTTCTACAGAATCACCTATAGAAATACAAGAATTTATCGATAGTAATCTTAAACTGCCTTCTACACTGTTGATTGAGGATACAGTTATGAAGAATATTCAGTTTTATAAACTTGGTACTAAAACGGGTATTTTAAGACAATTGTATGCAAAATCTGAATTCAGTGTTTTGCAAAATTCATTTCCTTAATTATAATAATATTTTAAACCGTTTGATTCTTTCTATTATAGTTTTTTAATTGATTGATGATTGATTCTATCAACTAATTTGTTGATTGTATTAACTTGATTCTTTATATATCGAAAAATAAATAAATAACATTATGTTAATTTAAGCGTACAGAAACATTGCTGTTGTTCAAGCAAAGATCTTATTTTCACTTTAACAAGTGCCTAGTAGGTAATGTGCAGATTATCTAGGTAATTTGCAGATTACCTAGGTAATTTGCAGATTACCTAGGTAATTTGCAGATTACCTAGGTAATTTGAGCAATGAAACAATTTTCGGCACTTTAACGGATCACCCTAGTTAATCTGCACATTACCTAGAAAACCTGTAGAATAACTGATTTCTGCACTTTAGCTGTAACATATACATATCGGTATATGTGTAGCGCTGCCTCGGATACAGATCCACAGCAGCGCTACACAAATACCAATATACATGTACTATATATAGCACTATCTATACATGTACCTTGGATAGGGATCCAAGCAGCTCTTGCCAATGTCGGTAGCCAGTGGCCAAATGGTGACCAGATATTTTGTAGTGGCTAGTAATTTTTTTAATATAGTAGCCAGCGATGGCCAGTACATCCACCCCCCAATTCAGCAACTATTTTGTTCAACTTTTACCCTCATTTGTGAATGAATATCAAGTTGTTTCCTTGCCCGTGTTCCTGCAGCTGCTTCGAAAATGAATGGAACTGGAGGTTGGCTTTTTACAGCAGTTTCGCAAGGGCTGGATCCAAGGCAGCGGTATGTGTGTGTGCACACACACACACATGTTAAAGAAAGGAAACACTCCGCCCCCTCGTTTTTTCCACAAAGTGCCCTTTGCTAGTAACAAAAAACTGACTCATCATACTTTGGCTATGCCCAAAGTAAGGCATAGTCAAAGGATATGTAATGAAATCATGTAGCACCATTGTGCTACACGCTTTCATTACAATCATTCTTTAGCATTTATACCTCTGTTGCGAGGTGTAAGCATCACATCATTTGCCAGCAGAGGATCGCTGTGGTCCAACACCACACACGTCTGGCATCAAATCAATCTTCCACATACAATTTCGATGTTCAAAAACAGAAATGTATTTACTAAAGAATCTATATTATTTGTCTTAAAATGTTACAAAAAACCCTTGATGTCAATGTAGAGAAATAAAAGATTTAAGAAAAGGAACTAGTAAATATTGGCAGCTGGCTATTCCAGTGTCTCACCTCACTTGTTTTGATGCCCAACAACCCCAAAATTGTTACTGACAGATGACTTTTCTGTTGCAGGAGTTTTTAAGTGATACAAAACCATGATGTCAATGTAAAAAAATAAAGGTTTAAAACAATCTGAAAAAAATACAGATGTGGTCTAGTCAGAAAGCAGCTCTCCGCAACATGTGGCCAACAACATTTCACTGTGTGCTCTACCTATAGAGAGGTAACACTTTCTCATAATCCTTTAGAACTAGGTAAATATGGAGAAATGCATCAGTTAGAAGGTATTAGCCCCCAGAGATATAGGTTTTTGTACTTATAGTTTGGATAAAATTACAAAGAAACATGGTGAAAAAACTCACCCGAGCTCTTTCCATGTAAACACACTTGCTTTTGATGATCAACAACCCAAAAATTGCTTCTAACAGGGGACTTTCCTGTCGCAGGAACTTATTTTGTTTTTAAGTGATACAAAGTCATGTTAATGTAAAAAAATCAAAGCTTTTTGTCTCCAAATTCACCTGACACGAACCCAATCGAACATTTGTGGTTCAAATTGGAAAAGGGGGTTTGTGCTAAATCACCACCACCCTGAAATCTACAGGAACCAGAGGGCATGCTATTGACATTATGGTACCAGATACCCCAGGATACCTATCGCCACCTCATCGAATTGCGATGCCTCGCCGAGTGGCCGCTGTTTTGTGGGCTAACGGGGATCCTACAGCTTATTAGATACATGGCCATAATGTAATGGCTCAGCGGTGCATTTAGTTTGTATACCAACATACTCATTGTAGTGTATAATTATGATTGTAAAGTCTGAGAAATTTAAATCTGTGTAAACCACAGCAGTTGCAGCATCTTTATTTCTCTGTATAAACGTGCACATTAAAGGAATTAATTTTTTCTCACTGACATATATTTTTTTTTTTTTTTGTAAAATAAAACTTTGCATGCTGAATACTTTTTTTTTTTTTACTCTGGAACATGTATATTTGAAATGTCACTTTAATAACAATTATTCTACTTAATGTGAAGTGCTAACCAAGATAACAATAGTATAAGATAATTTAAAGAAAAATAAGACAGTAAATAATTTTTAGAATATTACAGATTCCAATGAAGACAAAAGTACATTAGGATTGAATGTGCAGCAATGTGGTGAAATGGCTAGATTCGTTTTTTACCTTCAACCAGAAATGAGGTAATTAGAATTCACATGGTTTCAACTTTCATCAGATTTATGTTATCGAGTGTGGGTACCATATTTTCCATGGACTTTATTAGTTTTATATATTTATGTATTATCTTGAAGTGGTGGCCGAAAATGGGTAAACAGAAAATTTAAAGCAAAAAGGAAATTTTGTGTAAAACAAAAAAGAAATTGAGAATAACAATTTATTTATTTTTTAATCTACAAGCAAAAGCTATCTGTGAAAGAAATCACAAAAGCAATAATACATGTGTGTAATAATATTAAACTAGAATTCCTGGTGTTGCTTTTATGCACATGGTAATTTACACAGACACACACAAATCAAATTAATACAAGTTGCAGAAAATCAACAAACATCTTAGAAACCAAAGGAATACATGAAAAGCAGCAGAAAATATGTGACCTTTTTCAAACAACAGGGCCACTGACAAACGAAATGTAAGTCATTTTGGCTCATTTCACGAAAGAAATCACAAAAGCAATAATACATGTGTGTAAAGTATTAAACTAGAATTCCTAGTGTTGCTTTAATGCACATTCTTCACAAAATAGAACATCAATGTCTATGTATAAAAAAAAAGCAAGCAATATTATTAACTAAAAGCTATACAAACATTTTTCCAAAAACAAGGCCAAAAATTTGCTACACAAAATTACCATAGAGAAATTATATGAAATACCTAGGACTCACTGTTGACCAAAAAATTATTTGGGACAAACATATCAAGAAAGTTTTAATACTGAAAAACTAATTGTGTTAAAAATGCAGTGATTCTACTTCTTAGACAGACAAGTAATTATGCAGTTGAAATACAAAATGAGATTATGAAAAATGCCTATGTAGTTCCAGTTATTACATATGGGGCAGTTATAATGGGCAACTGCATTGAAAGACGCAAGCGCCTTCTAAAACTTTTCATAACAGAGTAATTAACATAATCTTCCAAAACAAAGGGACCACATTCTTTGAAATTATTAAAAACATATCAAAACAATCGATGAAGTTATCTTGAAACTTGAAAAAATTATGAAAAAATAAAGATACACACTAATGAATCAATAACAGAAGCAGTAAATTATTCTACTCTCATACAACAAAAATATACAAAACCCTAGCATATTATAAAAATTCTTAAAAATAAAATCAATAAGAGTAATAAGCTACAAGATAAGCAAAAACACAACAGTATACAAAACAACAAAGCACTGCTAAATCAACCAATAGCACCAAATCATGGCTCTGTTTGGTCAGATAATGGGAACTGAGACCAGCATAAAAAGCTGAAAGAACAAGTAAAACCAGTATTCTCATCCCTTAGGACCTGTGCTAGTAGTTGTTATATCATCATCATCATCATTGTCAACCATTATCAATCCACTGCTGGACGAAGGTCTCCCCAAGTTTCCTCCACAACGGTCTGTCTTGTGCCAGTCTCCTCCATGTCACTCCCGCATACTTTCGAATTCCATCCACCCATTTTCCATGTGGTCTTCTTCTGGGTCTTTTCCTGTCCCTTGGAATCCAATCTAAAATTTCGGCTGTCCATCGATGGTCTGTTCTTCTGGCAGTATGTCCAGCCCATTGCCATTCCAGGGATTTAACTCTGATCATGATGTCTTCCACTCTTGTCATTTTTCGGATCCACGAGTTCCTCTTCTTATCTCTCCTGGTTATACCAAGCATGCACCTCTCCATGTTGCTTTGTGTTGTCTGCAGCCTTTGTATGTCTCTTTTAGTTAAGGTCCATGTTTCTGCACCATACGTAAGCACTGGAAGGATGCATTGATCAAACACTTTTCTTTTAAGACCTAATGCCATATTGCTCTTGAAAATTATGCTGTTTCTTCCAAAAGCTCTCCAGGCAAGTTTTGTACGCCGATTAATTTCTTCATCAATGTGACCCTCACTTGATATCTGCTGTCCAAGATAAACGTACGTGTCTGTTATCTCCAGTTTTTCTCCATCAATCGATAAACCTTCATTTCTTGTAAAAGCATTGAACATCACTTTTGTCTTCTGAAAGTTCATTTTTAATCCCACTTCTTTACTCTTCTCAGCAAGTTCCTGGATCATACTCTGCAGCTCTGGTAGGGTAGTTGCAAAAATGACTATGTCATCAGTAAAACGAAGGTGGGTTAGGTAATCTCCATTAATCTTTATCCCTTTGTTTTCCCAGTTCAGTGATTGAAAGACATTTTCCAATGTGGCATTAAAGAGCTTCGGAGATATGGTGTCACCTTGTCTCACTCCCTTTCCAATTTTTATGTGTGTTGTATTTTCAAACAGCCGAATCTTTGCACTTGCATTTTCATAGATGTTATTAATAATATTAATGTATGCATCTTCAATACCGCAGGATTTCAGAGCCATTGTAACTGCTGATGGTTTCACCGAATCAAATGCTTTTTCATAATCGATAAAAGCCATGCACAATGGAAGTTCATATTACCTCGCTCTTTCAATTAGTTCTCTCAGTACGTGGATATGATCTATTGTGCTGTAGCCACTCCTGAATCCAGCGTGTTCTCTCGGTTGAGCCATGTCCAGTGTTACCTTTAAGCGGTGTGAAAGAACTTTAGTGAAGATTTTATAAACCACTGATAGTAGGCTGATAGGTCTGTAGTTCCCGAGATCCTCAATGTCACCTTTTTCATGTAGCAGGATCATTGTAGCGGTGTTCCAATCCTCAGGAATTTTCCCTTCATTAAGGCATCGAGTGAAAATTTGGGCGAGTACTGTTTCGATTTCTCCACTTGCTTCTTGTATGATGTCTACAGTAATTCCATCTTCTCCTGGAGCTTTCCCCCGCTTCATGCTCTTGATTGCATGTGCAACTTCTGCTGGGAGGACTGGAAGAACTCTGGTACTGGTACCTTCCATGATGTCTGGAGTACATGTATCATCCCTTTCATATAATTTGGAGTAGAAATATTTCACTCTTGTCAAAATTTCGCCTCTATTTCTTGTTACAGAACCATCTTTTCTTAGTGCCATAATCTGTTTTCTTCCCTTACTGAGATGTCTGTTTGCTATCTTTAGGCTTTGGTTGTTTTCAATTGCTTTCCTTACTAGCTCACAGTTGAATTTCCTTACATTTTCAGTGACACTTTTCCGTACTGTCTTGCATAGCTCTATATATTCCACTTTGGAAGTCACATCTTCTTTAGTTGTCCTCGTCTCTCTCCTTTTTTGCATCAACATTTTGGTTTTTCCTGATAATTTGTTCACATGCAACTTGTTCTTAGACCCAGCTAATTTTGTTGCTGTTTCCATAAGAGCTTTGGTTACTTTTCTGTTAACTTCAGAAATATCCATTTCTTCCGATGTTAGGCCTTCTAAAGCAGAAAATCTGTTCTTCAGTTCCAACGTCAAAGTATTATGGTGTTTTTTAAGGTTGGTTATGTCAATACATTTTGTTTGTCTTATGAGCTTGCCACGTTCGAGTTTAGTGTTGAGGTGCATCTTACATCTCACCAATCTATGGTCACTACCAGTGTTGAACTTGTTTAGCACACTGCAGTCTTGGATGGCGAATTTTTTGTTACACATAATAAAATCAATTTCACTTGTCGTCCCAATTGGATGTCTCCATGTCCATTTCCTGTGTGGCTTTTTCTTGAAAAAGGAGTTCAAGATGAAAAATCCTTCTGCCTCTGCAAACTCAACGAGAGTATTTCCACGCTGGTTTCTGTTGCCGTGACCGAATTTACCTACTGAAGTTTCATTCTGTTGCCGTTGTCCTATTTTTGCATTGAAATCTCCCATAATTATCTTTAAGTGCTGCTTACCTTTATTATTTAGATGACGAATTTCCTCATAAAATTCTTCAATTTCTTCTTCAGGATGACTTGTGGTGGGTGCATAAGTTTGAATAATCTGAGCCTGGTATCTTTTCGAGAGTTGGATAACAAGTCATGCAGCCTTGTCAGAGGAACTTTCAACTTCTACCACTTTATCCTTAAGTTTCTTGTTTATTATAAATCCAACACCACTAGTTCTGCCAGTATCTGTCCCACGATAGTAGAAGAGATGTCCACTTTTCAGTTCAATGAGATCTTCTTTTCTCCTTACCTCACTTAGCCGGACGATGTCCCACTTGATCCTTTGTAGTTCCTCTTCCAATTCAAGAAGCCTTGAATCAGAAGATAGGGAGCGTCCATTATACGTAGCCAAGGTCAGCATCAGATGGCAGCCTAGTCCGGTCCTCCGGGGATTCTTAGCACCCTCTGCCTTCATGTCGCACTGGCCGCTGCCTTGGCCAGGTACATTCCAGCTGCCGGAGACTGAGGGCCAAGATTTAAGTTGTAGAGTCATTTTGGAGGTGTTTGGCCATAACTCACCACGCTGGCCAAGCGGGTTGGTGAGTGTGGGATAGCATTTCCTCTGATCCTGATGGTATAGTTATACCACTATTGGCGGTCGTCAGAGCCCCTTTAGTGGGAACAGGATGCACCACGAGAAGGCGGGGTTGACATTTGTCAAGGAGAGGCTGTGATGTTGCGCATCACCTGACCTTACATCCCAGTTGTTATATACAAGTTTATATATACATAATTGCATGTTTGTTTGTATGTCTGCAATACAAATCTACAGTTTTCAATTTAGAACCACCAAATTTGGTATGCCATCTGATGGATGCCCTTTTCCCTTTATAGCTGCCCGCCATTTTTCCTTTATAGCTTTCCTATCATTCTTTTTGACAGGACTCAAAAAATTTGCATTCAGGCAACGAAACCTTTTAGCAATATAATTTATTGTGTCATTTGTTTGGAAAATTTAAATGCAAAATTTGTAGGCATTGTTTGTAAATAAAAAAAAGTGATGGTGAAATGCAACTTTCAAAATCATGCAAATTTAATTTGCAAGAAAACAATATTTAAAATTTGTCATTTGAATATCCAGTTTTAAAAAATACATGTAGGCCTACTAAAAATTACTCAGTTTTTTTTAACAATTAAATTTTTTTTAACAAAAAACAAACATACAAGCTGCCAGGTATACACAGTTTAAAGATGCAATTCAAATTGGGAGTGATTTTTTACAATAAAATATACGTACTTGGGGGAGTCTTATTTTTCTTGGCCCAGGGCATTGAATTGTTTACACATGCCTCTGTGCATTTACCCACTTGATTTCCATAATTTTTGGACTCGATTTTGCACGTACAGCCAGTTTGTGTGATCTTGATGTACAAATTGGAATATTGCATTACCCAACCCCAAATTATTAATGCAACAAGAGTAAATGAAATGGCAAAGCAATCTGTGCTTGTTCTTGATTTTGGATGTAACATTGTTATAGCGTAATCTTTGATTCCAGTCTTGATATGGAAGGAATGAATGGATTTCAAAAGGCACAGGTTATAATGGTGTACAGGGTTTGTACATATTTACAGAAAAAAATTCCAGGTGAACTGTGCGGCATAAATATTCATCACATAATTCCACATATTATGTGAAGGATATTTCTTCCATACAATTTACCTGACTGACTTGAAATTTACTTAGCAACGCTACAAGAAAGCAAAATCTGCTTCAACTCACAAGTGGTCGGAGAATATTTCGATACTTAACTATCAGATACTTGGGACTTGATCATCCGGGTTGGTATAACGGACAGCATGCGCAAACAAAAATTGGGACACTTGGGTTCAACTCTCGCTCCAAGGCGATTTAATCTTAAAGTTTTGTGATGTGATTAGTGTTACGTGTGTAACAGTACAGGCAATAAATTCTAGGAGTTTAACAACAAATAACAGGAGCATATATTTTTGGTTAAGAACAGTTTTGTTTTATAATTTGCAAAATGAGATATTTACTATGCATTTGGAATTCTTACCACCAGGGGATCACTTTTGCCAATAACTGTTACTAATGATTTTGTATAACATTAGCCAAGTCTCTAGAAGTTATATAAAACTGCTGGTACTGTCAATTATTATTATTATTATTTTTATTTTTATTTTTTGCTGAAAACACCCCAATTCAAAAAATTATTTTTCCTTCTTTGAATAAAGCTCATGTTGAGAAATGGCTTCCTAGGTTAATTGAATTAATAATCTAAAGCAACTTTTATGGGAATTTTACTAGGAAATTTTTTCATTAATAGCAAATTTTTGGAGAAAACTCTTCTTCTTCAGGCTGTCTTGTTGTTGTCACTTTTTACTTGTCACTATCACGGTTACGGTTAACCTTGACGGTTTAGGTTATTTTTCAACAAATCCTGCCAGATGTTAGGCAGGGAAAATCCTTTGCAGTCATTGATGATGGAATTTTGATTTTTCTCAATCTCTATTCCTTCTTTCAGTTTTCTTTTTTGGAAATTGCTTTGGAAACTGATTACTTTAAGGGAATTCCAATCCATGCTGTGCCCAGTTTCTCTAACATGCCTATCTAATCCAGTCTTGTTGGAGCAATTTTTTATAGCTGCTTTATGCTCAGCTATACGAGTTTCTAGTCTGCAACCTGTTTCACCTATGTAAGATAGTCCACAACTACAATTTACTTCATAAACTACTCCTTGCATTTTTAAAATATCTTCTTCTCTTTGAACTATTTTAGGGAAATTTTTTTTTAACTTTGTTCTCTAAACTTGGAGCTAGCCTAATATTGTATTTCTTACTAATTCTCTTTAAAGACTCAAATAAACCTTTGTGATAAGAAATTTTTCTAGTGAATTTTACTTGTTGCTTTTGTGGGTTCTTCGTACCATTAAAATTCAGAAGCTTCTCAATTTCTTCTTTAGGATAGTTATTCTCTGCAAGTATGACTTTAAGCTCTTCTTTATGGGCTTCTTTTTTATCTGCAGTAGAAACTATTTTATTAATTTTTTCTAAAAACTGACTTGCTACATTTTTCTTAATAGAAACTGGGTGATACGAATTGAAATCCAGTAGTCTTTTAGTATTCATTGGTTTTTTATACCAACTAGTGAGGAATTTTTCATCTTCATAATAGATAGTAATATCTAAGAAGTTTATTCTTCTTTCTTTTTGAAGTTCAATAGTGAACTTAAGGGAATCATCTAATTCATTGAATGAGTCTAGAATTCTTTCTGGAACAATTTCTGAGCAAGACAGCCTGAAGAAGGAGAAGAGTTTTCTCCGAAAATTTGCTATTAATGAAAACATTTCCTAGTAAAATTCCCATAAAAGTTGCTTTAGATTATTATTTTTCCTTCTTTGAATAAAGCTCATGTTGAGAAATGGCTTCCTAGTTTCTTAATTCAATTACTAATCTAAAGCAACTATTATGGGAATTTTACTAGGAATTTTTTCATTTAAATAGCAAATTTTTGGAGAAAACTCTTCTCCTTCTTCAGGCTGTCTTGTTGTTGTCACTTATTCCTGTCACTATCATGGTTACGGTTAACCTTGATGGTTTAGGTTATTTTTCAACAAATCCTGCCAGATGTTAGGCAGGGAAAATCCTTTGCAGTCATTGATGATGGAATTTTGATTTTTCTCAATCTCTATTCCTTCTTTCAGCTTTCTTTTTGAAAATTGCTTTGGAAACTGATGACTTTAAGGGAATTCCAATCCATGCTGTGCCCAGTTTCTCTAACATGCCTATCTAATCCAGTCTTGTTGGAGCAATTTTTTATAGCTGCTTTATGCTCAGCTATACGAGTTTCTAGTCTGCGACCTGTTTCACCTATGTAAGATAGCCCACAACTACAATTTACTTCATAGACTACTCCTTGCATTTTTAAAATATTTTTCTCTTTGAACTATTTTAGGGAAATTTTTTTTAACTTTGTTCTCTAAACTTGGAGCTAGCCTAATATTGTACTTCTTACTAATTCTCTTTAAAGACTCAAATAAACCTTTGCGATAAGAAATTTTTCTAGTGAATTTTACTTGTTGCTTTTGCGGGTTCTTCGTATTATTAAAATTCAGAAGCTTCTCAATTTCTTCTTTAGGATAGTTATTCTCTGCAAGTATGACTTTAAGTTCTTCTTTATGGGCTTCTTTTTTATCTGCAGTAGAAACTATTTTATTAATTTTTTCTAAAAACTGACCTGCTACATTTTTCTTAATAGAAACTGGATGATAGGAATTGAAATCCAGTAGTCTATTAGTATTCATTGGTTTTTTATACCAACTAGTGAGGAATTTTTCATCTTCATAATAGATAGTAATATCTAAGAAGTTAATTCTTCTTTCTTTTTGAAGTTCAATAGTGAACTTAAGGGAATCATCTAATTCATTGAATGAGTCTAGAATTCTTTCTGGAACAATTTCTGAGCTATCTATTATAAATAAGATGTCATCCATGTATCTGCTTTATATTAGTTGGAATTTTTGAAATGCTTACTTTCTCTTTGCAGAACAACTACTTTCAATTTGGGAAAACATTTTTCATTCAAAAATTGGGGCTAGCTATGGGCTCCCCGCTCTCAGCTATTATGTGGGAAAACTAGAAGAAAATATACTAGTACAACCCACATACTTCTGCTTATACAGCAGATACATGGATGACATCTTATTTATAATAGATAGCTCAGAAATTGTTCCAGAAAGAATTCTAGACTCATTCAATGAATTAGATGATTCCCTTAAGTTCACTATTGAACTTCAAAATGAAAGAAGAATTGACTTCTTAGATATTACTATCTATTATGAGATGAAAAATTCCTCACTAGTTGGTACAAAAAACCAATGAATACTAATAGACTACTGGATTTCAATTCCTATCATCCAGTTTCTATTAAGAAAAATGTAGCATGTCAGTTTTTAGAAAAAATTAATAAAATAGTTTCTACTGCAGATAAAAAAGAAGTCCATAAAGAAGAAAAAGTCATACTTTCAGAGAATAACTATCCTAAAGAAGAAATTGAGAAGCTTCTGAATTTTAATGGTACGAAGAACCCGCAAAAGCAACAAGTAAAATTCACTAGAAAAATTTCTTATCGCAAAGGTTTATTTGAGTCTTTAAAGAGAATTAGTAAGTACAATATTAGGCTAGCTCCAAGTTTAGAGAACAAAGTTAAAAAAATTTTCCCTAAAATAGTTCAAAGAGAAGAAGATATTTTAAAAATGCAAGGAGTAGTCCATGAAGTAAATTGTAGTTGTGGACTATCTTACATAGGCGAAACAGGTCGCAGACTAGAAACTCGTATAGCTGAGCAAAAAGCAGCTATAAAAAATTGCTCCAACAAGACTGGATTAGATAGGCATGTTAGAGAAACTGGGCACAGCATGGATTGGAATTCCCTTAAAGTCATCAGTTTCCAAAGCAATTTTCAAAAAGAAAGCTGAAAGAAGGAATAGAGATTGAGAAAAATCAAAATTCCATCATCAATGACTGCAAAGGATTTTCCCTGCCTAACATCTGGCAGGATTTGTTGAAAAATAACCTAAACCGTCAAGGTTAACCGTAACCGTGGCAGGAATAAGTGACAACAAGACAGCCTGAAGAAGGAGAAGAGTTTTCTCCAAAAATTTGCTATTTAAATGAAAAAATTTCCTAGTAAAATTCCCATAATAGTTGCTTTAGATGAGTTATTTTTCCTTCCAATACCTTTCACGACAAACACAGGTGCCCACAGTTTAGTTTTCAGGAGGGGGCAAACAGAAATTGTAACTATGAATAGCATATGCAAACACCATATACACATTTCAACTATGCTTTCTTGTTATCTAATCATTTTTATAAAACTTTCAACACAGTTTAACTTTACAGGGACTGATGCCCATACAAATGTAAAACTTTTTACGGTCACTAAACATGCCTGCAAGAAAATAAAACAAAGCTTACCTACAGTATTTGTAGCCTGAACTTCAGATCTGCTTACTGTTGCAATTCAGACCATTAAAATTAAAAATCTTGAGTGGAATTTTTTTATATCAATCCACACAAAACACTTCTTTCAAATAGTCAATCCCATCTCTAAGTGACATCCTTTATCAGCTTCAGAAAAATTCTTTCCATCACATGCAATGTCGTCCACAAATACATATGTTTATTCTTAAAAGGCTCCACTGTTCAGATGGGAAGGCAAAATAATAATAAGGGGTGCAAGGAAATACAAGGAGAATACCAAATAGATAAGACACATAATATTAACATTAAGAACTACCAAAATATTAATACATAAGAACTACCAAAATATTATTGCACACTTAATAGACATACAGTGGAACTTTGGTTATACATTTTGCAGTACGTCACAACTTTGAGAGAATCGAGACAGCATTTTATGGTTTTTTTTTTTTTTTTTTTTTGCGATGTTAACAGTTGTCTGAAACTGAATGTGAGAGGACCATGGCATTTTCACCATGTTTAATTAGCTTCAAATTGTTACAAAAAAAAAAATGGAAAAAATGCAAAATATGAGCCCATTTCACTACTCACGTTGAAACTTTATGGGAATCATGGAGGAACAGACATTTGTTTATGCCCAGCGCCATCTTGTGACATCACAGTTCAACGACATATTTCTTGTCATGCTGAAGTGCAAAGTTTTATTTAACCTTTAAAGTCACAAGGGGGCTTCTGGATGGTCTGGAAAGACACACACATATCATGGAATTATTACTATAATACATAGGGTATGGCTATTTACTCATTTTTTTGGCTCAGGATTTAGAAAATCAAGTTGTTTTCGTCTTGTATATAAAAAAAAAATGTAGGGTCATTTTCTTTATTTCATCTTTAAAAGTGACAGCTGCATAGCCTTGAATCAGCACTTGGTACTTTATCAGTCCTCCTAATTTTTTGAAAAGTGAACAACAAACAAGGAACTTAGTTTTACTGAGATACAGCATTTCAAAGTTTCACAAGGATATGAAAACCTTTTCTTACTTTAAAATATGGAATAAATATACGCAAAAATTTTATTTAGTGAATGAGGCTGACACAACTAGGTCAGCCTCATCCACTAACAAACGTAGCCTGTACGGAAAACACAGTACATGGTGATAGAAAGAGGAAGTCTAGAAGTTTTGTATGCATGCACATTGGGATTCGAAATTTTGTATGCATGCAATTCTCGTCAGGCAAAGAGAAAGCTTTTATGCACCAATGAACAAGACCCATTGGAACATGCACCAATGAACAAGACTCTTTGGCACTATTACCTAACTTTTACATGGTTCATACGCTTTTTCAATCACAAAATTCCAGGACATAGGATCCCAAAGCTCTTACTTAAAATATAATTCAACCTGTAACCAACAACAAACAAAAATGCCGTCCGCTGCACTTAATCAGAAACTCAGATTTTTTTTTTTTTATTGGAGGTTTAACGACCACAGTGAGCAACTCAATGGACTATAAGCAGTTGCCCGTCCCTAATTTAGGGCCACTGGTTCCAGGAAAGGAAGAGAGCCAGTGCCGAAAGGCAAACACAACATCCATGCCTCACCGGGATTCGAACCCGGACCCTTTTGGGACGAATGATCAGAGGCCATCGCTTAGACCACTGCGCCACCAGGATGGCAAACTTAGAATCACGTACATTCGTATAATACTCAAATACCAAAACTGTCACTGATTTTGAGAAACTTTAATTTTTCTTCTTTGGCTTTAGTTCAATTATTGAAGCAAATTACAGAATAAAAAACAGCAGCATAAAACTAAAAAATACATAGGTACAGTGTTTCTTTCAGCCATACATGGGGGGGGACTTAGCCCCGCGAGAGACATCTGACCAAGCCAAATGTTAATAAATTCAGGGTATAATGAAATAGGAAGTTTCATTTCTTTTGATGCTACAGATTTTTCTCCAATTATAATTTTTTCAATATTTGTTTAAGTATTTTAGTTTATTTTGCTAAAAAGCGGATTAACATGCATGCCATTCTACAAAATATAATATGTAAACTAATCATACCTCATAGTCGGGGAAGCACGATTCAGAAGTGTGGTGATATACATTTTAATAGATACAAATTTCAAGCCTGACGAAACAAACACCCACACCTTTAATCAACCCCCCCCCCCCCCGCTCTCGCGTTTAGCTGAAGAAAGTTTGTTCTTGAAATGTTTGAAGTAATTACTATATCAGGAGCATATCTAGGATTTTGTTCAAGGAGGGAAAAGGGGAGCAACGAAAAATGGAAGTTTTTGAAATTTAGCAGGACAAAATTAAAGTTAACAAAAATTAGAATATTATAGCATTTTTATAATATAAGTTGATGCATTTTTGTTAAAGTAAGGAATTTTTTTTTTCTAATGTAAGTTGCATTTTAACCAAAAACAAAAGAACGAAACACTTTGGTGTGTGTGTGGGGGGGGGGTCTAAATACTCCCCTGTACTATATATATAATAATTACTTCTATACATGCAAGATATAGTAGTTAAAATTTTTTATATATATACAGGGTGTACACAAATTAGTTGGGCAATTTTGTAAGTGAATAATGTGCGAAATATTAATTGTAATACCGGTTCAAATGCAGACGAGTCTTAGTGTATCCTAAGTTTGCGGATAAGAGGCCATGTCCACGTCTCAGTGAGCTGTAGGTCGCGGTTGTTCATCATTCGTTCTGTGTTCGCATACTGTGTTCGCATAATGATGGAGACGTATACCGGCGGTGAAAAGCGAAATGCTGTCTGTGGTTCCATGAAACGTATTCTGATGTGAAAGTGCAATGAAATTTCTGTCGAGAATATTACAAAAGTGCGCCGAAATGAGACTCCAGTTTGGATTGGTCGCGGAAGTGTTATTCCATGGCCTGCATGATCACCAGTTCTTTCACCCCTAGATTTCAGTGTATGGGGTTAAAGACCAGGTTTACCGTCCGCCGCTTCCGAAATCCATTCCTGAATTGAAATCACGAATCAGCACTGCACTTGGTTTGATCGACGTGAACATGCTCATTAACACATGGCAAGGACTGATGTACCGATGAGACATTTGCAGAGTAACGAAGGGCAGCCACATCGAACATTTGTGAAAAAGGTAAACTTGGTGTGTTTCACTAGATCTTATAATCTTGTTCACTCTCATGTGTGCCTATATAACTACACATAATAAACCATTCTTTTTGCCCAACTAATTTGTGTACACCGTGTATATATATATATATACACTGACGGAAAAAAAAATCCCAACACCAAGAAGGGCTTGCGTTAGATAAACAACAGTTGGTAGGTGGTGAGAGTACATCTGTAAGATGACGTCTATGACGATGATGGGCAAAACACGTAACAATATTAACAAATAAAGGTAACTTGATCACGCTAGTTACGTTAACTGAAAAATTTTACAAAAAGTTCGTAAGTTGGAAGCTTTCGACCTTATCTTAGGTCTTCATCACGCCAATGGAGGACTAAGATTGTTGCCAGATTCTACATTTGAATTTTTCCTATTTTTGTTGCCAAAACTTAGAATTGATCTCCAGATCAACGGAATGTAGAGAGGAGATTCGTAGTTGCAAGTCATTGAGTTGAAAATAATTTCTATGCTTTCACGGTAACGGAGGGCAAAACGATTGTCAAAAGAAGCAATTCGTTTTGCTTCGTTCCAGTGGGGAACTGCAGATGTGTCTTCCATTGTCAAAATAGACAAGGCAGTATTAGGATTGGCTTTCGAAACATCTTCTCTATGTTCTAAAATTCTATGGCTAATGCTCCTGTATGTGCTTCCAATGTATAAGTTATCCCCAGTAGAAGAAGAGATAGGAATGCAGTAAACTCCTGGGAGGTTCAGGCTTTCAACTTTGTCCCTATCCCTTTGTAGAAGTTTCAAGATGTTTGGGGTAGATTTAATGGCAAGATGGTAACCAAAACTTCTAAAAGAATCTGTAACTTATAAGCATAGGAAGGATGGTAAGGAACAGAACCACAGAATTTCAGGTCGTCTTTCTTGTGAGGAAGGAGGCTTTCGATTTTCGAATGGTTTTCATATTTCTTTATGAGGGAGTTGACTGTAACAGCAGGGAAACCATGGGAGAGGGCTATTGTAGAAATTTTGGAGAGTTCTTCTTGAAGAGAGAGTTGGTTGTTGCAAATGATATGAGCCCTGTGGATGTAGGACTTCAATGCTGCAAGCTTGTAGAGATGCAGGGTGCAAGATTTGTAGGGAATGATGTTAGTGGCCGCAGAAGGTTTTCGATAGACGGAATGAGTAATGGAGAGATCAGCGTTTCTGCAGGTAGATACATCCAGGAAATCAATTTTGTGATTTACTTCCTTAGATATAGTGAGCTTAATGGAAGGAAATTTTTCTGTAATGGAGTTGATCAGTATCTGTAGTTCAGACTCGGAATGTGGCCAGCTAATGAAAATGTCGTCTACATATCTTAACCATAGGGAAGGTTGAAAAGGGTGTGGAGAAATGATGGAAACTTCAATATGTTGCATGTAGATTTCGGCAAGCAGAGGGGAAAGAGGTGTGCCCATGGGGAGACCAGATTGTTGCCTATACACAATTTTGTTGAAAACAAAACAACTGTGTTGATGCATAGTGTGGAAACAATCATAAAGATCTTTGATAAGAGGACCGGGGGTTCAAAATGAAGAATCAATTTCTTCATGAGGAGCATGTAGGAATCAAAATATGGTACAGAGGGAAACAAAGATTCTACATCAAGAGTATACAGATTATCACAAGGAGAAAAGGAATTAGGAAGGTTGTGGATGAAGTTTGAAGTAGAGACAACTGTATGAGGATGGTTGGCTGCGAGCGATTTGCATTTGAGGACCAGTCTCTTTTCAAGGTTTACTGCTGGAGAAAAAGAATATTCCACTAAAGGTCTGATGGGGTTACCAGCTTTATGCAGTTTCACTTGCAGGAAGAGCCTGGGAGTTCTAAAGTAAGGAGGGGGTGATATATCACCAAGGAAGGATTGAAGAGTTTCTTTCTTAGCTAATCTGTCAACTGAGTTTTTGAGTGAGTTGGTGGTGTCTGACTGCAAAGGGATGCGGTTAGCAGATGTAAGAAAAGAAAGCACTTTTTGGTTTAGAGTTTCTTTACCAATGATGACTGGGCAACCGACTTTATCTGCTTTGCATACGGCTAGGTCATTTTCTTGAATAAATGACCTGAATTCTTTTAAACAAGAAGAAGAGTACTTGATTGGCACAGAATTTTGCTTGGATAAGATAACAGCAGCGTTGGCACGAAGGATAGGCTGCTGAACAGTCTCAGTTCTGTGGATGGCTGATTCTATAACAGAAACAGTTTGTGGAAGATTGATAGGAAGAGCAGGTGAAAAATTTGGGCCAAAACTGAACTTTCCTGCTACATTAGCTACTAATCACTGGCTGCTACCACTCATCCTGCTTTGCTTGATATTTTCATGGTTTGCATCAACCAAACCCTCTCAACAATTGAAGTAAATGAATATGCTCACCATACAAAGAAATTCAATTTTCTACTCTCCAAGCAAAAAAGTCAAGCAACATCTCCGTCATCAGCCTCTACTGACAAGCCAAAGTATGTAAATCTTTCTTCTGTCACTATTCCTCCTAGCTTGGATAAATTCTTATCATTAGGCCCAAAATTTTCACCTGCTCTTCCTATCAATCTTCCACAAACTGTTTCTGTTATAGAATCAGCCATCCACAGAACTGAGACTGTTCAGCAGCCTATCCTTCATGTCAACGCTGCTGTTATCTTATCCAAGCAAAATTCTGTGCCAATCAAGTACTCTTCTTCTTGTTTAAAAGAATTCAGGTCATTTATTCAAGAAAATGACCTAGCCGTATGCAAAGCAGATAAAGTCGGTTGCCCAGTCATCATTGGTAAAGAAACTCTAAACCAAAAAGTGCTTTCTTTTCTTACATCTGCTAACCGCATCCCTTTGCAGTCAGACACCACCAACTCACTCAAAAACTCAGTTGACAGATTAGCTAAGAAAGAAACTCTTCAAACCTTCCTTGGTGATATATCACCCCCTCCTTATTTTAGAACTCCCAGGCTCTTCCTGCAAGTGAAACTGCATAAAGCTGGTAACCCCATCAGACCTTTAGTGGAATATTCTTTTTCTCCAGCAGTAAACCTTGAAAAGAGACTGGTCCTCAAATGCAAATCGCTCGCAGCCAACCATCCTCATACAGTTGTCTCTACTTCAAACTTCATCCACAACCTTCCTAATTCCTTTTCTCCTTGTGATAATCTGTATACTCTTGATGTAGAATCTTTGTTTCCCTCTGTACCATATTTTGATTCCTACATGCTCCTCATGAAGAAATTGATTCTTCATTTTGAACCCCCCGGTCCTCTTATCAAAGATCTTTATGATTGTTTCCACACTATTCATCAACACAGTTGTTTTGTTTTCAACAAAATTGTGTATGGGCAACAATCTGGTCTCCCCATGGGCTCACCTCTTTCCCCTCTGCTTGCCGAAATCTACATGCAACATATTGAAGTTTCCATCATTTCTCCACACCCTTTTCAACCTTCCCTATGGTTAAGATATGTAGACGACATTTTCATTAGCTGGCCACATTCCGAGTCTGAACTACAGATACTGATCAACTCCATTACAGAAAAATTTCCTTCCATTAAGCTCACTATATCTAAGGAAGTAAATCACAAAATTGATTTCCTGGATGTATCTACCTGCAGAAACGCTGATCTCTCCATTACTCGTTTCGTCTATCGAAAACCTTTGCGGCCACTAACATCATTCCCTACAAATCTTGCACCCTGCATCTCTACAAGCTTGCAGCATTGAAGTCCTACATCCACAGGGCTCATATCATTTGCAACAACCAACTCTCTCTTCAAGAAGAACTCTCCAAAATTTCTACAATAGCCCTCCCATGGTTTCCCTGCTGTTACAGTCAACTCCCTCATAAAGAAATATGAAAACCATTCGAAAATCGAAAGCCTCCTTCCTCACAAGAAAGGCGACCTGAAATTCTGTGGTTCTGTTCCTTACCATCCTTCCTATGCTTATAAGTTACAGATTCTTTTTAGAAGTTTTGGTTACCATCTTGCCATTAAATCTACCCCAAACATCTTGAAACTTCTACAAAGGGATAGGGACAAAGTTGAAAGCCTGAACCTCCCAGGAGTTTACTGCATTCCTATCTCTTCTTCTACTGCGGATAACTTATACATTGGAAGCACATACAGGAGCATTAGCCATAGAATTTTAGAACATAGAAAAGATGTTTCGAAAGCCAGTCCTAATACTGCCTTGTCTATTTTGACAATGGAAGACACATCTGCAGTTCCCCACTGGAACGAAGCAAAACGAATTGCTTCTTTTGACAATCGTTTTGCCCTCCGTTACCGTGAAAGCATAGAAATTATTTTCAACTCAATGACTTGCAACCCCGAATCTCCTCTCTACATTCCGTTGATCTGGAGATCAATTCTAAGTTTTGGCAACAAAAATAGGAAAAATTCAAATGTAGAATCTGGCAACAATCTTAGTCCTCCAGTGGCGTGATGAAGACCTAAGATAAGGTCGAAAGCTTCCAGCTTACGAACTTTTTGTAACAGTTTTCAGTTAACGTAACTAGCGTGATCAAGTTACCTTTATTTGATGACATCTATGCAAATTTCGCGCTCGGCTCATACATGTGGCGCTAGTAGTGCCCCTCGGAACATGCAAAGCAGGTTTGCTGTAAATACGCGCTGTAACGTTCGTGAGCGTTAGTTATCGTTGAGATTCGACGTAGTGTGTTGATGTTAGTCAAGAATGCCTTTAAGAAGACGAAGAAGCCATTATCAACAGCTCACGGAGTTTGAACAAGGTTGTGTAATAGGGCTACGAGAAGGTGGATTTTCTTTCCGCAATATTGCAGAACAACTTGGCAGGAATGTAGCCACTGTGCATGATTGTTGGCAGCAGTGGTCAAGGGAAGGTACTGCCTCAAGAAGACCGCGTTCCGGCCGGCCACGTGGCACTACTGAGAGGGAAGACCGCGTTCCGGCCGGCCACGTGGCACTACTGAGAGGGAAGACCGCCGTGTACGGCGTATGGCCGTGTTGCATCGCACCACGTCTGCGGCAGCAATTCGAGCTGCAGTTGCCACCACAGCGACACAACGAACTGTTACAAATCGGTTACTTGAAGGACAGCTCCGAGCCAGACGCCCTGTAGCGTGCATTCCACTTACTCCAAACCACTGCTGTTTGTGACATCAGTGGTGTCAAGCTAGAGCTCATTGGAGGACGGAGTGGAGATCTGTTGTGTTTTCTGATGAAAGCCGGTTCTGCCTGGGTGCCAGTGATGGCAGTGTGTTGGTTAAAAGGAGGCCAGGTGAGCGCCTGCAACCAACCTGTCTGCGGCCGAGACACACTGGACCTACACCGGAGTTATGGTCTGGGGAGCAATTTCCTATGACAGCAGGAGCACTCTTGTGGTTATCCCACGCACCCTGACAGCACAGTTGTACGTCGGTCTGGTGATTCAACCTGTTGTGCTGCCATTCATGAACAGTATTCCAGAGGGTGTTTTCCAACAGGATAACGCTCGCCCGCATACCGCTGTTGTAACCCAACATGCTCTACAGGGTGTCGACATGTTGCTGTGGCCTGCTAAATCACCAGATCTTTCACCAATCCAACACGTATGGGACATCATTGGACGACAACTCCAGCGTCACCCCCAACCAGCATTAACCGTCCCTGTATTGACCGACCAAGTGCAACAGGCATGGAACTCTATCCCACAAACTGACATCCAGCACCTGTACGACACAATGCATGAACGTTTGCGTGCTTGCATTCAACATTCTGGCGGTTACACCGGTTATTAATGTACCAGCATTTCACATTTAAAATGGCTCTTCTCGCGCTTACATTAAGCTGTGATCTTGAAACCTTAATCGATTAAATATGTTACCTATACAAATGTATTGCCGCCATTTCATTCCTCTACAACTATTTTTTCATGGTGTTGGGATTTTTTTTTCCCGACAGTGTGTGTGTATATATATATATATATATATATAACAAATAGATTCAGGAGCGGCTACAGCACAACAGATCATATCCACGTACTGAGAGAACTAATTGAAAGAGCGAGGGAATATGAACTTCCATTGTGCATGGCTTTTATCGATTATGAAAAAGCCTTTGATTCGGTTAAACCATTAGCAGTTACAATGGCTCTGAAATCCTGCGGTATTGAAGATGCATACATTAATATTATTAAGCACCATATCTCCGAAGCTCTTTAACGCCACATTGGAAAATGTCTTTCAATCACTGAACTGGGAAAACAAAGGGATAAAGATTAATGGAGATTATCTAACCCACCTTCGTTTTGCTGATGACATAGTCATTTTTGCAACTACCCCATCAGAGCTGCAGAGTATAATCCAAGAACTTGCTGACAAGAGTAAAGAAGTGGGATTAAAAATGAACTTTCAGAAGACCAAAGTGATGTTCAATGCACACGAAATGAAGATTTATCGATTGATGGAGAAAAGCTGGAGATAACAGACACGTACGTTTATCTTGGACAGCAGATATCAAGTGAGGGTCACATTGATGAAGAAATTAATCGGCGTACAAAACTTGCCTGGAGAGCTTTTGGAAGAAACAGCATAATTTTCAGGAGCAACATGCCATTATGTCTTAAAAGAAAAGTGTTTAATCAATGCATCCTTCCAGTGCTTACGTATGGTGCAGAGACGTGGACCTTTAACTAAAAGAGACATACAAAGGCTGCAGACAACTCAAAGTAGCATGGAGAGGTGCATGCTTGGTATAACCAGGAGAGATAAGAAGAGGAACTCGTGGATCCGAAAAATGACGAGTGGAAGACATCATGATCCGAGTTAAATCCCTGAAATGGCAACGGGCTGAGCATACTGCCAGAAGGACGGACAATTGATGGACAGCCGAAATTTTAGATTGGATTCCAAGGGACAGGAAAATACCCAGAAGACCACATGGGAGATGGGTGGATGACATTTGAAAGTATGCGGGAGTGACATGGAGGAGACTGGCACAAGACAGACCGTTGTGGAGGAAACTTGGGGAGACCTTCGTCCAGCAGTGGATTGATAATGGTTCACAATGATGATGATGATGAACAAATAGAAAACTTGCCCCTCTAAGGTTTCATTTTTTCGCACTGAAAATGAAGAAAGAACAGAGAAAGAAGAAGAAAATGGAGAAAGAACAACAAAGAAAGAGTTTTTCAAATCTTACTCTTAGAAGCAGATATAGACAAAAATAAGATATACGTATACGCCCCTGGTGGAAAATTATGCACTATTTAAGCAGGAGGTATTTTCAAAAAGGTTATGGAGGTGGCCGGTATCGGTCTACGGAGGAATTTTTTCAATCAAGTTTCGAGCTGAGATTTTATTGCAAATACATCAGAAGCAAAAATAAACACTTACGCCCCCTGGCGGCCAAATTATTTCCCCAAAAAATACGAAATTATATGCAAAACATTTCTCCTCAAAAGCTGTATCCAACGTAAGAATTTTTCAAATCGGACTATTAGAAACGGAGATATTGGGAAAATCACGATTTACTGTTGCGCCCCCTAGCGGAAAATGTTTGTATCATTTGAAAAAGGGACTGTAACTAAAGTAGCCTTCATTATAAATGCCATCGAAATGAAAAATATTTTTTTTTTCAATTGGATATTTGCAAACAAATGTATGAAATAAAATGCATTTTAAATTCGATATGATCTTCTTTTGCGCCCCTAGCTGTGAAGTTGTGCATCAGAAAAAAAACCCGGAACAAATAGATCATTCTCACATTTTAAGCTTCGCAATACAAAAAGAATTTTACAAATCGAACTAATAATTACACAGATATGGTCTTCCCGCGGACAGACAAAGTGATGACATAAGCACGACACCAAAAGATGCTAACAAAACGCAGTTTCAGTCCTCCTAACAGACAAGACTCTCCCCCCTCCCCAACACGTTTTGGACTGGTTGGGGAGGAAGATTTGTCAGACATAAGTTATGTCAGTAGAAAAATCAACTACAAAACATCAAGCAGGGACAAAAAAAAAAAAAAAAAAAAAAAAGGCTGGAATGGATAAAATTTCTGGACATGTAACAGAATTTTAGGACATTTCCAGGACACGTACAAACCGTGCTTTTATGAACAAAAAAAAAAAAGTTGTGGAGGGGAAGGATTCCAGTTACCATGTTTTATATTTAGGTATTTTATGACTAAACCGTGTGTTCATATATTTTGGGTGAAATCGGGCATGTATTTACTTTAATGTACGAGAATGTCAGGTGGAGACCATAAAAAAAAATTTTATTAACAAACTTTGAATATAAGGCCTTGGGTTTTATTTTGAAGGATTTTCTTTCAGACGTAGTCTGTGCCAAATTAAAAAAAGCATAAAGTTCATTTCTTCAACAAACGCTCAATCGATTGCATTGAAACAATTGCGATTTTTCACCTATTGCTTGCTCTAACTCAGGGATTTAACATCTCTGGAGCAAGTGAGTGTTTTAAAGACCTTGCAAAGGAATGCCAGGTAGGAGTGGCACCACCAATATGTATATGGTATATCTAAAAAAAATTCCATAATGTCATCTCCCCCTTTATATGCTCCTAGAGTAAACTTCTGGATACGCCCGACACTTTTGCTATTTATTTTAACATTCTGTTATGCTCATTTTAGCCTCTATGCTAGTCTTTGCACCATTAAATCCCACTGCCCTGTCTCTCCTGCAAAAAAAAATTAACATTTCCCCTGCCAAATCAATTAGCTTCAGAAAAAATGTATTGAAATATGAATTCAGTAAGAAGGGATGTACTGCAATGTTAAGTGCGCTGCCCCGGTGGCACAGTGGTCTAAGTGATGGCCTCTGATCATTCGTCCGAAAGGGGTCCGGGTTCGAATCCCGGTGAGGCATGGATGTTGTGTTTGTCTTACGGCACTGGCTCTCTCCCTTCCCTGGAACCAGTGACCCTAAATTAGGGACGGGCGACTGCTTATAGCCCATTGAGTTGCTCAAGGTGGTCGTTAAACCTTCAATAAAAAAAAAAAAAAATGTTAAGTGCATGACATACATTATTGGCCATTTACATGCTTACATTTCAACATGTAAATTTTATAGATACTCTGCAACTGTGTCAATATATTTTAACACCTATTATTGAAATTTATATTTTTTTTTCAGGGTACCTAAAATCTCCCAAAGGCATCGCACGTTATAAAAACTTCGCACGAGTTTATCCGTAAATTGGTACAGAACTTCATATAACAGCCTCGAGGCAAAACCTAATGTTCTGAAAACAATAACAAACAAACAAAAGGGGCGGGATGCGTGGCCCAAATTCATATTTTACATACTACAAAATATATGCTTGTTCACAAGAATGCCAGTCAGTCCACAAATCCTTACCTTGACATTTTCGTCCACAGGGCATGTTTCCGTTTGTTTCTCGGAAATCTATAAAAGGAACACTGATTTTTCACAGTCTAGTGATTACAGTAAGCTGCAAAACATAAAAGCACATCAAATGAATCCAATTTCACCTTAAAGTATCAATTGTACAGGACTATCGAAAGCCGCCGCCAACGAAGAAACTAATGTTAACTAAGATGTAAACAACCTGTGTCACGACGTATATCTGGTTCAAATTGTATTTCTGCCCGAATGAAACAGCACAAATCGAACAACTTAACCTGATCGCAGTATCCATCCAAATATGAATATTAACTAGATAAAAGTTTTAAAGAAAACTACTTATTCTCTCAAACTTACCTCTTCGCTGCGTACTGCGTAGCCGTAACCATTATCCACCATCATTATTACCGCCAAACTGATAAAGCCGACTTTCAATGCCGTTCGCCAATTGGTGGGTGCCGGTTTTATTGCTGCCAATGAGATAACTCGATACATGTGGGCTGTCTCGAGACGCTAGTTCGTTTTCGTTACTATAAATCGTAGAATTGTGTTTCGAAATTCGAATGTGTTGGTATGTGAGGTTTTTATGTGCTGGCTTTGTTAGAAAGTTATTTCTACCTTCCAGGCGCTAAGTTTTATTGTATTTTCGCCGATATTATTGTATTTGGAGTTATATTAATAAATGATCACTGGATATTTCAGCTAGTATGGAAGGGGAAACGTCTCATTCGCCAACATCGTCGCCAATTACTTCCAGCAGTGAACGGATCGGTGTGTATTTTTTACGTATTTATTTATTGCTGCAAACGTATCTGACTGTAAATGTATTTTAACATTGTTTAACACAAGCACCCGTCATAATATTTGCCCTTTTTAGGTATCTATCACCTGCAAAGTGCGTATATTTACTAGGGATGGGAAATGTTCTTTCTACTGAACAGTTCTTCCCTGCTCCTGTTCTTTTTTCAGGAGCTGTTCTTTTATCTATTCTTGTTCAGCTGAGCTGTTCTTTTATAATCTTTTGCTTCGTACAAATGTGTATAAATATGTCGACCACAAGCCTTTTTCAGCTCAATAATTATGAAAATAGTTTTTTTAGCTAAATAATTATGAAAATAAGTTATAACTAAGTAATTTGTTAATCAATAATAAACAAAACAAATTACAACTAGGAAAGGCTTACTTAGGAACTCCAATGAGCACCGCACTTAATTACTCAATCTTTTCATTTATTTTTCCCAGGGTGTGGGTTCCTTCGTCTTTTCTTTTTACAACCTGTATTAAGAACTGAAGTCCCTGTGTGATATAACATTACATCTCCTTGCGGCACTTGTCTTAATTTTGCCTTCACAACTTTTGCCCATTCGAAAGGAGAGAGAGCAAAAATGCTCTGCTTTGTGTTTTTTCTGCACTAAAAAACACTGAAATACAATTGAAAACACCTTGCTAAAAATACCTACACTGCTGAGTAGACACCCTACACAAAATGGAAATTCTGGGAATTTTTTTACCTTAAACGGGATTCCTAATAATTCTGGGTTACTGTCGCTTTCCTTGAAAGGCAAACACGACACGAACGCACTTAAAAAAAAAAAAACACTTAAATACACTACAGTAATCCTGCGCCTTTCAAAAACGAAATCGGCAAGAATATCGTGAATAACACCCCTGCGTTCCCACGATGAGTAAGTAAAACTAAAAATTTGTTGGACCCTTACCTGATAGCTTAAAAAACTATAATTAAATTTGCTTTACCTTTGGATGCAGCTCCAGCGAATACTTAGCTACACTTAGGTACCTGAAATAACATTTAAAAAAAAATACTGACTTAATCCAGCACAAAATATGTACTTTGAGAAAAAAAAAATTAGTATGAGCAGTTCTGAAAAGAACTATTTTTGCGAAATATTTATGACAAAGAGGCAGAAGGACACAAAACGTAATCCCTGGCAGTTTGTTCCGTGCATAAAAGAACAGAACACAAAGTTAGAGAACAGGTAAGGACTCGGGAACGTATTAACTAGTAAAGAACAGTCAGTCAAACTGAACCTGTTCCGGAAAGACATTCCGAGTCACTCCCACGTCACTGACGTCGGTAGCAGAATAGGAGCTGGCGAGAAAGAACAGGTTCTTTCATTTCTCCCGTTCTCCTTACATCTATACGGAGTAGAGACTCCCGTACTCGAGAGAACAGGTTTTTTGGCAACGGAAGAACAGGCTGTTCCCGTTCAGTTCAAGGAACTGGTGCAAAAGAACAGGTTGTTCTTTTACTACCCATCCCTAATATTTATGTGCAATTCACTAATGATATTCTATAAAAACAACCATTCACTTACCAGAAAGATCTTTGTCATTTTTCATCTTGTAACACTTCCAGCACGTCAATTATATTTTTGTTGGCTTTCTGAGGTTGAACTGACTCTTTGCCTATGATTTTTCTTCTTCCGGGGATGAAACGTCATACTATCTTTTTTTTTTTTTTTATATTATTTACTGAACAACACACGCAGGTTTCTTTTTGCCATATGAAACGTAAGTATAGCTCATCATCACGATAAAAAACCTCACACATACACACACTATAACCACTCATTCATACATTCCGTTAAAAACCCCTATGTACATATTTACACTATATACATTCACAGGCAGTTAAACCATTTAATCACAATTGACAAATTTTATAAAAGGGATACGAGGTACTTGGTTTGGAGGGCTCTACCCCCAACTTCGGTAATTTTATTTTCTGGACCTCAATAGTCGGTCAGTGTATCCTCGATGTTACCCCTGAATAGCTCTTAGAAACTAGGGGAGGGTTACCCCACCCTCTTGAAAATTCGTGGTTGTGTACAGAATCATTGTATAAAGCATGATACTAATGTTTACAGCTCTACGTCCATTTTAACATTTTGGGGGAACCCCCCCCCCCCCAAAAAAAAAACCAAGTGTACCTCGTATCCTCGGCAACTTATTTCTTCAAATTAAAGTACAATTCTCGCTTGGCTTACACGGAACGTTTTCACGAAATTCGTTTAGAGTTCCCAATTCAGTTCTCAATATAGGCCCAGAAACGTCTATCTTTATAGACCCCCTCCCCCTTGAACTTTTGTAGCCAAGTTGCTGAAGATGTGGGGCACAGTTGCCGGTAAATTGCTACACCGGAACACTGCCACACATCTGTGTTCCTGTGTGGCAGTTTACAGTGAACAGTTTGTTCTGGGGGTATTTCTTCCGGGGGCATTTTTTCCGCTTTTCAGTTTTCGGGGGTATTTTTACCTACATCCCCCCGGACTGCATCGTTGGACGCAAAACCAGCTTCTCAGCTAATTACGCATCGTGTTGTCCTTCGATATGTTGCAATGCTGATTCATGATTCACCCATAGCTGTGAAATCTCCTCCTCATCTTCTTCACTTCCTTCGTTTTCATCTGCTATTCCTCTAAATTTAGTAGTTATCTGTTCGTCAGATAAATGTTCAAATCCAGGGTCATGTATGTCGTAGTCCAGCCATTTGGAGATATATGTTTTATCAAAGCTTTCCCCTCCGGTAACAGATTTTACTTATTTGGTTAATTCTATGATGTTAGGACTTGTATTTGTTCAGAAGCACAATTTCCGTTAGAGAGAAGTTTCCTCCATGATGTACTGATTGATAGTGATGGGTTCCACTGAATCCCAGGTGCTTGCCACGTCATAGTCAAGAATTGAATAGCCTTGCCAGAAAGTCTTTAAGTCACATCCTTCTTCAATTCTTTTTTGTAATAAAAAATATTACCACAGCTAAAAAAAACACCTATGTTTTAGTGACAAAAAAATTACCACAAAGTCGCGGCACAGATAACCGGGAGTTGGCTGTTTATCGTCTTCCATTTAATAATGCAAAGTAACCATGATTTATTGTTTTGAGTTGACTGTTGACTGCACATATCTAAATAGGTGTTTTGGGGTTCGCTGTATTTTGGCTCATTTCTGGCATTTTCGTTAGCTTCTAAGTGTTTGCTGCCCTTGGTTTGTGTTCGTGAATAGGTAAGAATAAAAATAAATACGCTAATGTAGCCAAACCTCTCACGTAATTATGTAACTTTATAGCTTCTGTCATACAATTTTAGTATTGAAATGCCATGGATTGTTCCCAGGGCGGAATTTACACATATAGCCGTCCTAGTCCTGCGCACTCACCCACTATGGCTTACAGCGCCGGTTGAAGGCCGTTTCCATGATGATCATTTAATTAAATTTAAATTAACATTTTTAACTTTAATAAACAATATTCCAACTGCTCCAAAAATGTTCTCTTTACCAAACATGTAACTCCTTGGTTTGAGAACTTACTTCATTATGAGTTTAGCTGTTTTACTTTTTCTAAGATTGGGTTTTATGATAATATTATTAGTCATTGTCCAGGAAACTTATAATTTTAATATTTTACATGTATGTGTGTGTGTTAATTTTTTATAAATATTGTGTGCAATAGAACAATATAAAGATACTTTTTATTTACACATCACTCCAGTACATAATAGAAATATTAGCATCAGTAAAAAAATCAAAAAAATAATTGAGCAGAGTTGATAGTCCCAGTCTATCCCTTAACTGTTCCATCTGCATAATATTTTGTAGCGGATGCAGCTTTAGATGTAAAAGACCATACTGTATGAATGACAGAAGCTCCTGCTGCATAACATCTTTTACTAAGACTTAAAGAGTAGAACTTGGAGAAGCCAATTGTTTATAATGATATCTTTTAAACATACACAATAGTTATTTCTGTATGTACAAGTAGGTATTAAGATTTTCTTGTAGTCTTGCCAGTCCTGTTGAAATTAGCATGTATACCATAGAAATTAAATTTAGTTTTTGTACTTTTCATTTCGATGGTAAAGTAACTTTCCTATGCTCACTCTGTTTGGAATTCACTCCGATAAACATATTTAACTCAATTTTAATCTGAAGTACTTTGACTTATTTGTCACATCTCTGAGTTCTTTTGTTTTTACAGACATTTCTGGCCTCCAGATTTTATCAAGGCCTGTTATCAATGTATAGGAACTGCATCAAAAGTTTCATTTACACAGAAAGAATTTAAATTGTATTGCCAGGTTCTTCTTGCAGTTACCAGTTATTCAATTAAAATAATTTCCTTGTGTATTTTGTAAGTCTACTATTTTTGAATTAAGTTGTTGAAAATGCTATTTATAATTTTTTAAGGTTCATTAATGGAACTGTTTTTCTAGATATAGAAACTTTCCTTAATTAGTCTCTTGTTTTTATGAGATTCATAGTTCAGTATTTTAATATTTTACCCTAAAGGTCTATTTTGCACACATTGCTGCACATTCAGTTGTAATGTACATGTACTTTTTTTGTCCTCACTGAAATCTGTAATGTTCTAATAATTATTTATTGTTTTATTAATTTTTCTTTAAATTACCTTATTTTACTGATATTGTGTGTGTGATTCGCAGGTTTGCCGCAAGTTTTCTTTTTTAATGGTTGTGTACGCAGATAATTTTATTTTTTATACAACTCTGCTCGTCACTCATTCTTTCAAAATGGCCAAACCACCGAAGCATATTAATATCCACCTTGCTAACAACATTTCACTTCACATTGCACAAATGCAGCACATCTTCATTCCTCACACAGTCAGAACATGCCTTTGCCACAAATCCTCCATAAGTAATGCATTTCTCCAGCACACAGACAACTCCTATGTTTCTTCTGTAGTACCCAGGTTTCACTGCCATGTTCTCAGTATTTTATTTTGTTGTACCACTTTTGTTTCCATGGTAGTTACAAAAGTTTGTTTTGTGAATGGCAGTCACATTTAAATACTTTATAATTGACAAGGGTACAAAAATAAGTGATAATTTAGATAACTTTGGTATGAGCAGAGTAGGAGAATGTAGACTTACGTTGTATGCGGATAGTTTCCAAATTATTAGTGGGTTTGCAGATATTTTTTGCTTGTAAATTAAAAAAAAATGTTATTTACTAATACAGCAACTGAACACTTACTGAAAGCTTTTATTCACACTAATATACAGTAGTGGCCAAAATTGTGGAAACCTGTTGGAAAAAGTGTAAGTTTGAGGTTTGATGGCTCATATCACCACTTTTTTTTTTAGTAATACCACAAAGTTATTTATCAATGGAAAGATAATTTCATCAAGAATATAGTGCAACAAAGGTTGTTCAATTGTCTGTATTCTATGAAAAGTTATAGCCAAATAACCAGAAAAAGAAAGCACAACCTGCTTAGGTTGATATGAAGTAGCTTTCCTTCATTTGAATGTAGCCAATGAGCATGAGTGTTTAGAGAGCCAATCAGGTGTCATCTTGTTTTGGCTATGAGCCAATCAAGTCAGTAGGATTCAGCTATTGATGTCATGTATTGGAGCTAAGAGGAGGGCATTTGTCAGTGTGTTATGTGATTGCTCTCAAGTTAGTTGTTTTGTTGTGTGTGTGTGTGTGTGTGTGTGTGTGTGTGTGTGTGTTCTTTCATTCAGTGAGCTTGTAAAACATAATAGAATTAAAGAAATGGCGCAAAGAGTTGACTGGTCACCCAGAAAGTGATGTAAAATAGTACTATTAAGTGAACAAGGCTTCAGTTATGAAGAAATTAGAAGAAAAATTGGTGGAAACTTAACCAAAGGGGGCATTTCTAAATTTTTGAAGAGGTATAAGGAGACTAAGTTACTCAAAACCAAACTGGTAAAGGTAGGAAAAGGTGCACAACAGAGCAATTGATGATAGAAGAATTAAGAGACTGTGACAGAAGAAAATCATCTGGGTGTATACAAGATGAAATGGCGCAATGCAATGTGAAGTTGAGTGCAAGGACTGTTCGGCGCAGACTGCAGGAATTTGGTCTAAAAGTTAGAATTCCACGAAAAAAGCCATTTTTATCTCTCAAACAAAGGTTGAAAAGATTAAACTGGGCTAAAACCCATGTTACCTGGACAGCAGAACAATAGGACAGTGTTATTTGGAGTGATGAGACCAAAATCTCCCTGTTTAATAGTGATGGCATAAGATACATAAGGAGAAGAATTGGAGAAGATTTGCATTCTGATTGCATTACATGTGGCGTAAAACACCCAGTTAGTGTTATGATCTGGGGTTGTATGACATCAAAAGGTGTGAGCAGAGTTTGCATGATTAATGGGAATATAAATGGCCAAAAATACATTAATGAAATACTTGAGCTCAAACTGAAGCCTTCTGCATGTGATCTTTTCCAAGATAATGAAGCATTTATATTTCAGCAGGATTCAGCTCCATGTCATGTTGCTGCTGTGTGCAAAAAGTGGTTTCAAGATAATCATATTCCACTGCTGGAATGGCTTGGGAATAGCCCAGACCTTAACCCCATCAAAAATCTATGGAGCCGACTAAAGAAACTTGTTAGTCAGAAGCAACCCAGCAATAAAACCCAATTAATAGAAGCAATAATTCAATTTTAGTTTCACATTATAACAGCTGCAGAATTAAAAAACTTTATTCACTCCATGGGAAGGCAGTGGCAAATCCTGGTATAGAAGGGAGGCCATGCGGGCTGGAAATATGTAACATTGTACGTAATTCTCTGCCTGATAGCAACCGAACCATATCAACCCTTATAAGTTTTAATTGCAATAATTCACTGTTGTGTATAGAGGTTGTCAAATCCACCCGAGCTCCAAGAACTGTCACTTTTAGAAAACAACAAACACGGCCAGCAAAATAGTTATAAAATTTCTGTAGCGTGCCAGCCATGGATACAAATCATACTGAGAAATCTGAAAATTCCAGGTAGAAGTAGCTTTTTTTATCCCTATGTATACTCTTAAGCAGGGCTCAACAAATACGTTCTAGTTCTATGAGCCAGTTCCAAAATTTAGGCGCCAGGTGAAACGAAGTCAGTAACGCATGAACAAAAACATTCTTTGGTTATGACGCTGGAACGAAAAGTGGCAAACCATATTTGTTGTGAATTTTTTTTTCTTTTTACCCAAACCACTTATTGCAAAATAAAGTTCGAATTTGCTTCACAATTTTCTTTTTCCATTCTTTCAGTAGATGATCTCAAAAAAATTTAAATTTCAGATTTCGATTTTATAAAATACTTGTGGATGTCATATTTTGTACATATTAATTCAAAGTACCATATTTTTTTCCTTCATGAGATCTGCAAGGGCATGTAAGCCAAAGGCTGTGAAAAAAAAATAATCCAACACACAATTCGCAGCAGCATATGATTCATAGATCTGGAAATTCTGAGAAAAACAATTTCTTCCTTCGCATAATCCGCGGCATGTCTCAGACCATGATATTAAAAAAAAAAAAAAAAGACAGTCTATACCTGCCAACATTGGCAATAGCCTTGTTACTAATAACTGGGTAGCATACATAGACTGTATTTTACAAATAAAGGGAAGACTAAGTCCTCCATTGGCGTGATGAAGACCTAAGATAAGGTCGAAAGCTTCCAACTTACGAACTTTTTATAAAAGTTTCAGTTAACGTAACTAGCGTGATCAAGTTACCTTTATTTGTTAATATTGTTACGTGTTTTGCCCATAATCGTCATACTGTATTTTACGAAATGATCCATCTCTTTGTAAAAAACAAATATGTGCCCCAACAAAACGTTACAACAAACAAGGACTCTAATGAAACAAACTTAGCATGTGAAAAACACAAAATTGATTCCCCAGTGAGGGCATGATTGCAAGATTTAAGTTCGAAACTTCCACCAGTAAAAATCAGTAAGATGTGTTCAGAATTCCACAATGCTTGACAGACAGGAAATCTAAGCAACTGAATGCACAGTGCATGAACCTCCACTTACAATATGATCAATACTGCCTATAAAATTGCCATTTAAGACAAGATGGGACCAAAGAAGGGGGGAGCTGGACATTTTAACTGGTGAAAAATCAAAACAGATAGCAAGAATGCAGACTACTGTTAGTCTGTCTTTTGTTGACTCTGCAACTGCACAGCATCGATTGCTTAATTTTTCTTTCTGCTGCTATCATTCTCTCCCATTTCTTCATTGTTGCTTTTCTTCCTTTTCTTGATTTTTGTACCCACTGATAACAACCATCAGCCTGAGGACCATGAGCGCATGATATCAAAGCTTCAACTGTTTCAGATATTAATACTTTTGAACACCATGCATCAATTTTTACAAATTTTCCAACATCGTCACTTCCGTTTTCGGGAATTTCCTTCTTCTCTTATCAAGATTAAATGCAAAAACTTATGGGGCAGGGATATTTAACAACGCTGGAGAGTGGGAACATCACAAGAGAGGGAGTGGGTCAATAGTGATTTAGGAAATTTTTCTCCTATTGTCAAGGTGAAATGCAAAATTTTATGCAGTAAAATATTACTTAAAAATACTGGACACAGGCAACATCGCGAGAAAAAAGAAATTGTGATTACGGAAAAAATCTGAACGCCGTCGACTTTCCGTTTTCGAAAGTTTCGTAAAGATGGAATTCCGTCCTCCGACGGACATCTACCCCCCCCCCCCCCAACACACACAATTCTGTTTACTTGTGCATCGATCTCCTGAGTGGCCAACATAACGAAAAAGGCGGAATTTTTCGAATTCGCGGAAGAACCTCAAGCCTGAAGATTAGGAGGCAATTTTCGCGGCGGCGTCTAGCTTCCATTTCCACAAATTCTTGCCTACAGTTTCTAGCTGAAATACGAACATATATGCCATAAAATGATATTTAACAAGAATACTAGACACAAACGCAACATCCGGAGAAAAAAATTACGATTAGGGCAAATTCTTTTTACTCCATTTAACTACTGTTTTCGAAAGCTTTGAAACACGAAATACCGTCCCCAGACGAAAAATGACCCAACCCCCAAATTCTCTTCAGTTTTGCATCAATCATATCTGATAGCGATCTAAATGATGACTAAAAAAAAAAAAAAAAAAAAAAAAACGAAGAATCCTGCGAATCCGCTTAAGAATCTTGTGTATATCGTAAAATAATAGCAAAATATTTTTTTTAAACAAAATGAAAATTCGTAAAATCCATAGTAGACAATAAATCAGTAGAAAATACGAACATTCCGTGGTAATTGGCATGGCCGCCCCGGTGGCGCAGTGGTCTAAGGCGTTGGCCTCTGATCATTCGTCCGTAAGGGGTCCGGGTTCGAATCCCGGTCAGGCATGGATGTTGTTTGTCTTACGGCACTGGCTCTTACCCTTCCCTGGAACCAGTGACCCTAAATTAGGGACGGGCGACTGCTTATAGCCCATTGAGTTGCTCACGGTGGTCGTTAAACCTCCAATAAAAAAAAAAAAAATAATTGGCATGCTTTAACAGTCGTATAATCGACACCACGTGATCCGCATCTATCATGTTCATCGTGAATCGTAATTTCCAACAGAAAACTGCGATTCACAGGACCGACTCAGAAATCCAAAGATGCAAGAAAAAAATGATCGTCTTATTGAAAAAGTGTCATTTTGAAGTACTTTTGTGTTACTTTTAAGTAAAGAAAGAACTAAAATCGTTAGCTGTTGCCGCATTATCGCAGTTCAATAGTTAGACTAAAACATCCGTTGAAATTGCAGACAGTCCATAGCATTGTCTTATTTCTGAATACGTTTCAACTAAATACCGAAAAAACCTTAACTAATACAATCAGCACACCAAAACTAAGCGATACGATTCGCAGAATGGGTACACGCTACGGAATAGCTCTGCGCGATTCCCGAGAATGATGGATTCTCACATCGCGTAGGCTTCCGCAAGCGCAAATAGTAACGCCTTCCTTGCGTCATATTTTCTCTCAAAATACTTCTAAGTAAAAGAAAAAATATGTATTCTTACAATCTCTTTGCAGTCTTCTATCTCGCTGTTACGTTATATTTTTTTCTGTTACCGCATTTTCGGTACTTTCCCAATAACACCACCTTCTCTTGACAATTTAAAACGACGCACCGTTGTTTTTTTTTTTTTTTTTACCGGTGTCCGCAGCACCTAAATTTATAACCTTTTAATAGATAATCTATGGATTACACAACAGAAATTACGGCATTTACTGCAATATATTACGAAATCTCAACAAAGAAAATTAGGCGCCACGGCCCGAATTTTAGGCGCCTGGGCGACCTGACACCCGGGATTTGTCGAGCCCTGCTCTTAAGGTTAGGTAAAAGTGGGCATGATCTCCCGTCCTTTATTATTTTCATCTTTTCCATTGTAGTCTTCCTTGAAAAAGGTATTTCTAACAAATCTTGGATAATACTTTTATCGACATTGCATAAACTCAAGGTTCAATGAGAAAGTTTTAAAATTCTAGAAACACTGTTTAAGATTTAAAGAAATAAACTACACAATTTGTAATGAACACAAGGGGTATGTATCACTGCACTAGTCACTAACACCATTTACTGCATGACACACAATTCAAAATCTACAATTTCACCCAAAGAAATAAAATGCTGTTTTGTTGCTGCCTGCACTCAACGGAAAAACTCTTTCCAGAAAACGTATGGCGTGCTTGCTGCCGCATGACCTGATAAGCTAACAGAACCTGTTTTCTCCATCTCTTTCTCGTTTAGCTGTTGAAACCCACGCATGCGCTAAAACATAATTCTGAACCGGAGTAAGGCTGTGAGCTCTCAGCATCCCTAAATTCCGAGTTTCCCATTGACTTCCCAACGACAACGAGGGGTGAGCGTGAGCCATTGAATGAATGAAGCTAACATGTGCTCTGGCGTAATACAGCTGATTTCAGCATTCCAGCTTTTTATTAAATGGAATTTTTTTTTCGTTTACATAAGATGTAAATGAAAATAAATACAAATATTGCAGCTTTTATTAAATTGAATTTTTTTTAAATTTCAACAGTTTTAGTGGTCTGGCAGGGCACTACTAGCCATACTGCAGCATTCACCACTGTTGTAAGGCTGTAATTAATGCTAAAGTTTGCCCAACTAAGTATTAACTGACATGGTGAGAATTTTTGTATATCTCATTTTTTCTATGTGTTTCACGTTTCTTCTTTATAACTACTGTTCTAATATAAAATCCTTCATAAAAATTATTGCATTACATTCTTGATGAAATTATCTTTCCATTGATACATAATTTTATGGTATTACTCCAAAAAGAAGTGGTTATGAACCATCAAACCTCAAAAATACACTATTTCCAAAAGGTTTCCACAATTTTGCCCACTACTGTACTTAATTCTAATTTGAGCTTTCAATTATTTTTCACATCTTCTGAGTTTTTTTGTTTATAGACATTTCTGGTTTCTAAATTTTATCAAGGCCTGCTCTGAATGTACAGGAACTGTATCAAAAGTTTTGTTTCTACAGAAATAATTTATATTTTATTGCCAAGTTCCTCTTGCAGTTGCTAGTTATTAAATTTAAACCATTTCCTTATGTATTTTGTAAGTCTAGTATTTTTGAATTAACTTGTTGAAAATGCTATTTATAATTTTTGAAGGTTTATTGGTGGAACTGTTTTCTGGATATCATCATCATCATCATTGTCAACCATTATCAATCCACTGCTGGACGAAGGTCTCCCCAAGTTTCCTCCACAACGGTCTGTCTTGTGCCAGTCTCCTCCATGTCACCCCTGCATACTTTCGAATTTCATCCACCCATCTCCCATGTGGTCTTTTTCTGGGTCTTTTCCTGTCCTTTGGAATCCAATCTAAAATTTCGGCTGTCCATCGATGATCTGTCCTGGCAGTATGTCCAGCCCATTGCCATTTCAGGGATTTAACTCTGATCATGATGTCTTCCACTCTTGTCATTTTTCGGATCCACGAGTTCCTCTTCTTATCTCTCCTGGTTATACCAAGCATGCACCTCTCCATGCTTTTTTGAGTTGTCTGCAGCCTTTGTATGTCTCTTTTAGTTAAGGTCCACGTCTTTGCAGCATACGTAAGCACTGGAAGGATGCATTGATCAAACACTTCTCTTTTAAGACATAATGGCATATTGCTGTTGAAAATTATGCTGTTTCTTCCAAAAGCTCTCCAGGCAAGTTTTGTACGCCGATTAATTTCTTCATCAATGTGACCCTCACTTGATATCTGCTGTCCAAGATAAACATATGTATCTGTTATCTCCAGTTTTTCTCCATCAATCGATAAATCTTCATTTCTTGTAAAAGCATTGAACATCACTTTTGTCTTCTGAAAGTTCATTTTTAATCCCACTTCTTTACTCTTGTCAGCAAGTTCCTGGATCATACTCTGCAGCTCTGATGGGGTAGTTGCAAAAATGACTACGTCATCAGCAAAACGAAGGTGGGTTAGATAATCTCCATTAATCTTTATCCCCTTGTTTTCCCAGCTCAGCGACTGAAAAACACCCTCCAATGTGGCATTAAAGAGCTTCGGAGATATGGTGTCACCTTGTCTCACTCCCTTTCCAATTTTTACGTGTGTTGTATTTTCAAACAGCCTAATCTTTGCACTTGCATTTTCATAGATGTTATTAATAATATTAATGTATGCATCTTCAATACCGCAGGTTTTCAGAGCCATTGTAACTGCTGATGGTTTAAAAACTCTTTAGTCTCTTGTTTTCATAAGATTCATAGGTCAATATTTTAATATTTTGCAGTGAAAGTCCATTTCAGACATATTTCTCTGCATTCAATTGTAATGTACTTATTTTGTCCTCATTGGAATCTGTAATGTTCTAATAATTATTTGTTTTATTATTATTTTTTTAATTATCTTATTCTACTGTTATGGTGGTTTGTGCTTCACAGCTTTTTAACAAGTTTTCTGTCTCAGTGGTTGCATATGCAGTTACATTTTATTTTTATACCACTCTGATCATGAGTAATACTTAGGGCTATAAGTTGTCACCCTTCATCCCAGTGGCAGAAATGGTGTGGCATGGCAGCAGGCGCCGCAGATTACATTAACCCTTGCAGATTGCTTTCAGAAAGTTTCAAAAGTTTTTATTATTTCACAAAAAAGTCAAACTTTCTTAACTATGTGTTCAACTCAACTCCTGGAGCAATTCTGCGATGGCCTACACAGATTTTCGGAAAGGTGTGCACTCTGTTTTATTCTATTTCTTTAACATTCATTGTTTCTAGCATTCCCTTTAAATTTAAAGCAAAAGACGGGAAATGTTTGCATAATTTTAACGTTGGATCCCGCTTTCAGACGTGAAGTTATATCAACAAATCACGTAGGCAATTGTTTTATTTCATTTTATTTTAAGTTTCTTTGTTCTTTGTCTTACAAATAGATAACTTTGAGTTGATGAGATATATTGCTTTCTTTCAATAGTGAAGCTAGGAAGCGATGCTTTTACTCACTTGAAACGGCTTCTCCGTTCCCACCATGTTCATTTTGCGTTGCATTTCGGAAGCTGATGGCCACAATTTTACTTTTTTGGTGTCTGTATAGCTTCATTTCATTTAAATTTATGTGATTTTTTCATTTTTTTAACAAGAGCAATATTTTTTCAATGCTTTTAACGTTCCGTTCTTCGTTTTCTCGACCATGAGTATTCTGGAACTAGACGTCCAATTTTTTGTTTCTTTTTGCTTCCTGATGGCTTTATCTCAGTAAGATTTATGAAGTTTTTCTTCTTTTTTCTCAGAAGTCACATTTTCACACATTTTTTTTTATCGGTTTCACGAGAGTGTTATGTGGCATTTCTGAATCTAGCGGGCGCAAATTTACTTTTTTTACCTTTTTTTGGCTTCCTCATAGCTTTGTTTGAGTTAGATTTAAGAGGTGTATGTGTGTGTGTTTTCAAGAGCATACTTTTTAGTGTTTGCAACATTTTGTTCTCCATTTCCATGGCATTCCGGAAGTTGAGGGTAACAGGGTTCTTTCTTTTTTTTTCTTTTTCTTCCAGATAGGTGATATTTTTTTTTTTTTTTTTTACTAAAACCTTATTTCTAAATATTTTTAATGTCTCCTGTTGCACTTCCACGACTGTACTATGCTGCATTTCAGTAGCTGACAGTCACCATTATTTTTCTTTTTTCATTTACTGTATTGGGTTGAGGAATAAGTAGGTCGTTTTTTTTAAACGTTGGAAAACTTTATTTTGCAACAACAAAAAATAACAATTTAATCAATAATGTATTTGCCACTAGTATTTACAACTGCTTCCCATCGTTCAACAAGTTGTTCGATGCCTTGGCGACAGAAATCTGCCGGTCGTGACCCGAAGAAGTCGTCCAACTACGGCTGCAATTCCACATCATTATTAAACGACACACCGCACAAATTGTTGGAAAGCAATCGAAACAGATGAAAATCGGACGGAGCCAAGTCCGGAAAACAGGGCGGGTGCTACAGAACTTCCCAATTGAGCGCTTGAATGGCGGTTTTGGTCATATTGGCGATGTGGAGCCTAGTGTTGTCATGTTACAGCAGAACACCGTATTGCAGATCAGGGCGCTTTTGTTGCATTGTGTCATGGAGTCGATGCAGTTGTTGAACATAGAGGTCCGTGTTGACCATCTTGTTGTTCCGAAGAAGTTCATAGTGGACGATGCCGTGCCAATCCCACCAGACACACAACATCGTCTTCCGAGGATGCAACTCTTGTTTTGCTCGCTGCATTCCGTGTTTCGTGCGACTGAGCCATTCTTTTCGCTGCTTCATGTTGACGTACAGACACCATTTTTTTTTCGGTGGTAACGATGCGGTACAGAAATCTTTCCTGGTGACCATGAGTAGCCCTCTAATGTGCAAGCAAACTGGCAGCAATTGTGGAACGTTTATTTCTGTTGTTGTCGTTCAAAAAGTGCGGAACCCGAGCGCCAAGCTTTTGAATTTTTCCCATCGCATGAAGGTGATTCACGACTGTCTTCTGATCACAGTTTATTTGCTCAGCCAATTCTCTGGCCGATTGACGCGGATTTTTGTGCAGCCGCTGGTTCAATTGCTCTTCATCGAACTCAACCGGGCGATCCACGTCCTTAAGGTCGAAATTGCCGGATTTAAAGCGCAGAAACCACTGTTGAGCCATCCTTTCAGTCACAGCATCTTCACCGTAGACAGCACAAATTTTGCGAGCAGCTTTCGTGGCTTTGGTCCCTCGATTAAACGCAAAGATAAGCAGATGTCAGTAATGCTCCTTTTTGTCCACTTGACATTCCATTTTAATGACCTGAAAACCAAATAAAATTAAACCAAATCACACACACTGACATGTAGAACGAACACATATCTGTCACGTTGTATATCACATGTTGCCACAATATTTTATTTTGGCACACAAATGGAACTGTGGAAAAAACCGACATTATTTATTCCTCAACCCAGTACTTCCAGGTAATTTCATTTCTGACTGATAATGGGAATTTTTTTTTTTTTTTTTTTTTTGCTTTTGGCTTTAAGAAAACTCTTGTCTTGTTTTTCACTTTAATTTCATAAATTTTTTGGGAATGATTTATATCAGTAAAAATGCTCCCACCACATTTTAATGAATATTCACTAAATTTTTCTCAAAAACTGTTAATTTACAAAAGGGATTCCAAATGAAAATCCTATACGGGCCCCAGTTTTACAAACAAATGAAACGTGACAATGATGGTGTATCAATCAATCTCTCTCTTTCTGTACACACACACAGTATATATGCAGTTTTGATTGTGGTGAAATCTTATTTATTAATCATGGATTTATTTCTGAATAAAATGAAAATCTTTTTTTCTTCTCAGGGAAAAGCTAGTTTGACTATTGTGACTAAATACTAATTTGTACAAATATCAAAATCACAAATTTGCTCATTTTTTAAAACTTTGCTTTGTTGCAGTGTACAGTGGTAAATTTTGTAGAAAAATTAATATTTAGGCTTCCCTTTATCTTGCAGACCGTTTTTAGTTTTTCCTTTCTTCCTTGCTGACTCCTGAAAAAGACTGTGCTTCAGGGCCCTTCCCTAATTTAGAGCCACTGGTTCTAGGAAAGGAAAAGATCCAATGCCATAAAAGAAGTACACCATCCATGCTTCATCTGCGACTTGACTGTCATCCTAATTTGGCTGAACAGTCAGAAGCCCGGTCTTAGACCATTGTGTTACTAGGGTGTTTTGCTTTGCACACTAGGTGATAGGTCCAAAGTGAAATACACCACATACAGTGTGTGTGTGTGGAAGAAATATTCTTCTCATAATACATGGTCAATACATCATGATAATTAACACAGCAATCAGACATCACTGAATTAACTGTAATTACTGTTTCACACATAATATCAATCATTTCAGAAAACTTGAAAAATTAATCTCCCTGGAGCGATGAAATAGCATGCTCGAACTATAATCAGGAGATGCGGGTTCGTTTTTCGCTCCAGGGCGATGAAATTTTCAAGTTTTCTGAGGTGATTGATATTATGTGTGAAACAGTAATTACACCAATTCAGCGATGTCTGGTTGCTGGGTTAATTATCATGAAATACACCATTTAAAGGCATACTTAGGAAAACTAGAAACTTCTATCCATTATAAAATTTATTGGTGTAATATATATCATCATCATCATCATCATCGTCAACCATTATCAATCCACTGCTGGACGAAGGTCTCCCCAAGTTTCCTCCACAACGGTCTGTCTTGTGCCAGTCTCCTCCATGTCACCCCTGCATACTTTCGAATGTCATCCACCCATCTCCCATGTGGTCTTCTGGGTCTTTTCCTGTCCCTTGGAATCCAATCTAAAATTTCGGCTGTCCATCGATGATCTGTCCTTCTGGCAGTATGTCCAGCCCATTGCCATTTCAGGGATTTAACTCTGATCATGATGTCTTCCACTCTTGTCATTTTTCGGATCCACGAGTTCGAAACAGTACTCGCCCAAATTTTCACTCGATGCCTTAATGAAGGAAAGATTCCTGAGGATTGGAACACCGCTACAATGATCCTGCTACATAAGAAAGGTGACATTGAGGATCTTGGAAACTACAGACCTATCAGTCTCCTATCAGTAGTTTATAAAATCTTCACTAAAGTTCTTTCACACCGCTTGAAGGTAACACTGGACATGGCTCAACCGAGAGAACAAGCTGGATTCAGGAGTGGCTACAGCACAATAGATCATATCCACGTGCTGAGAGAACTAATTGAAAGAGCGAGGGAATATGAACTTCCATTGTGCATGGCTTTTATCGATTATGAAAAAGCCTTTGATTCGGTGAAATCATCAGCAGTTACAATGGCTCTGAAAACCTGCGGTATTGAAGATGCATACATTAATATTATTAATAACATCTATGAAAATGCAAGTGCAAAGATTAGGCTGTTTGAAAATACAACACACGTAAAAATTGGAAAGGGAGTGAAACAAGGTGACACCATATCTCCGAAGCTCTTTAATGCCACATTCGAGGGTGTTTTTCAGTCGCTGAGCTGGGAAAACAAGGGGATAAAGATTAATGGAGATTATCTAACCCACCTTCGTTTTGCTGATGATGTAGTCATTTTTGCAACTACCCCATCAGAGCTGCAGAGTATGATCCAGGAACTTGCTGACAAGAGTAAAGAAGTGGGATTAAAAATGAACTTTCAGAAGACAAAAGTGATGTTCAATGCTTTTACAAGAAATGAAGATTTATCGATTGATGGAGAAAAGCTGGAGATAACAGATACGTACGTTTATCTTGGACAGATATCAAGATATCAAGTGAGGGTCACATTGATGAAGAAATTAATCGGCGTACAAAACTTGCCTGGAGAGCTTTTGGAAGAAACAGCATAATTTTCAAGAGCAATATGCCATTATGTCTTAAAAGAAAAGTGTTTGATCAATGCATCCTTCCAGTGCTTACGTATGGTGCAGAGACGTGGACCTTAACTAAAAGAGACATACAAAGGCTGCAGACAACTCAAAGAAGTGTGGAGAGGTGCATGCTTGGTGTAACCAGGAGAGATAAGAAGAGGAACTCGTGGATCCGAAAAATGACAAGAGTGGAAGACATCATGATCAGAGTTAAATCCCTGAAATGGCAATGGGCTGGACATACTGCCAGAAGGACAGATCATCGATGGACAGCCGAAATTTTAGATTGGATTCCAAGGGACAGGAAAAGACCCAGAAGAAGACCACATGGGAGATGGGCGGATGAAATTCGAAAGTATGCAGGGGTGACATGGAGGAGACTGGCACAAGACAGACCGTTGTGGAGGAAACTTGGGGAGACCTTCGTCCAGCAATGGATTGATAATGGTTGACAATGATGATGATGATGATGATATATATATGTATATACAGTATTATATATATGCTAAGTTTAGAACCTGGAGAAAGCCAAGTTAGTATGAGTATGCTAAGTATTCATACTAAGTCGGCTTCTCAATCTTCTTTTACATACAATGTAGAATACATTGTATTGGGTTGATGTGAATGAAATGTCTGGCACGAACGAGCAGTGGAGGCAGGCCCCTACCACAGCAGAATGGAACTACCCACAAGTGTTGCAGGTCATATGTCACAGAGTTACTAAATAGCAGGTGTGTGAAGAACAAGGTTCAGGTGTGGTTTGTTTGGACGTAACGTTACTTGCAAAGGAAACATGCAGATGCTGGATTTGAGAGTCATCTTCCTGTATAAATTTAAACTGGGCCATTCTGCTGGAATTGCCGCTCAAAATGTTAACAAAGCTTTTAGGGAGAATACAGCCAATGAGTGAACCATTCAGCAATGGTTTGTGAAGCTTTGAAGAGGAGATACTGACCTGCAAAACAAAGCACGTGGTCACCCACCTGTTGCCATTTCTGATGATGTTCTGTTACGTGTGGTTGAAGCGGACCCCCGAAAAATATGTTGTGAGGTAGAGGTAGGTGTCCACCAGATGACAGTTGTTTGGTGCCTGGCTGTGCTAGGTAAAATAAAAAAGCTGGGCATGTGGCTGCCGCATGAGTTGTCAACTGCCAACAAGAGTAGGCATTTGGAAGTCTGCATGTCGCTGCTTGCCAGGAATAAACAGGAACCTCTACTGCAATGAGTCGTCACCTGTGATAAGAAGCGAGACCTTTATGATAATTGGAAATAATCTGCACAATGGTTAAGCAAGGCACAGCCTGCTGGACGGCATCCTAAGCCACCCCTGTGACCAAGAAGATGATGCTCCTTTTCTAGTGGTCCACAGCCGGGGTAATTCACTGGAGTTTCTTGGCAAGAGGCCAAACCATCACTGCAGAACGTTATTGTGCTGAATTGCACAGATGCACTGGAAATTGCTGCAGAAACGAGTGGCTTTGGTCAACAGACATGGTATTCTTCTACTCTGGGACAACGCCTGCCCTCATGTCGCACAACGAACGATGCTGACACTAAGTGCCTTAGGCTATGAAGCACGGCGTCATTCTGCTTATTCCCCGGACTTGTTTCATTGAGACTATCATCTGTTTCATTGTCTGGATCACTTCCTGTCTAAGAAACTGTTCACGACAGACAATGAGGTTCACAAACTGTTCACGACAGACAATGAGGTTCAGAAACTGTTCACGACAGACAGTGAGGTTCAGAAACTGTTCACGACAGACAATGAGGTTCAGAAACTGTTCACGACAGACAATGAGGTTCAGAAACTGTTCACGACAGACAATGAGGTTCAGAAACTGTTCACGACAGACAATGAGGTTCAGAAACTGTTCACGACAGACATTGAGGTTCAGAAACTGTTCACGACACACAATGAGGTTCAGTGTGCAGTTGATGACCACAAGACTTTTTTTTTTTTTTTGTTCCTTGATCATGGCCTTGCTGGACAGATGGCAACTATGTGTTGATGCATAGAGGGATTATTTTGCTTAGGTAATTTGTCCTGCTTTTCCGTTCTCACCATCTATGTGTGCTGGTCCTTCACTGAATATTTCATTCGCACCAACCCAATATGTACACTAAGTTTAGAACCTCAAAAAAGTCGTCTGGTCGACATGCTAAAGTTTGGTATGGTATGTTTATTTATTACACCAATAAATTTTATAATGGATCGAAACTTCTAGTTTTCTAAGTATGTCTGTGTGATAGTTTTGTAACCTACTATCAGTTACATCACAACTGTACTTCACACCCTCCCCACTAGGTGGTGTAGCTATTGATAATTAGCACATATGCTAGTAGGTGTTTTCAATAGTCAAGTAAACGTAAACAAACTAGTTGTGTTTCCTACTGAACATTTCACAGATCTTAATATATGAAATAAAATGCAAGTGAGATATTTTTGCCATTAAAAATGCCTATATAAGATGTAGCAAAACCAGATGGAATACTAAGAGACATACTGGGTTGTTTTAGAATTTGTCAAAATGAGTAGGGTAATGGAGTTCCAGCCCCCGAAATTTTGTATGTTATAATATTTTACTTGTTAATGAGGGTGTTTCTCGCTATGTATAACAGCTGAAGTCCTTGCAGAAGCAATACTTCGCCCAATTGAATGGAATATATTCTCCAGCATTACCCCACGGCTCACCACTTGGCTGCGTTATGCAGACGACATATTTTTTGTATGGCCTCACGGAAAAGAGAGACTTCCGATGTTCCTGGATAAAATCAATGATATGCATCCTACAATCAATTTCACAATGGAGCTTGAACACAACAATGCTTTTCCTTATCTGGATGTTCTATTGAGAAAATTGCCTGACAACCGCCTCAGTACACAAGTCTACTACAAACCCACGTTTGTCCCCAACCTGATGCTTCACGGCTGTTTCTGTCCTGCAGAATACAAAACTGCTACTTCCATTCTCGAATTCGAAGAGCCTTTACCATTTCCTCCGATATCCATTCTATACAACACAAATTGAAAGCATCATCAAGTTAGCCACTGATGCAAGATATTCGTTGAATCTGATGCGTAACTTTATCTAAAAAGCCAGGGTCAAACATTCTAATCTTCCTGTGCCACAGATACGTTATTTAGGCTCAATTCCCTGCATACCAAATGTGTCTTGCAAACTCAAAAACGCCCTGAAGAAGATGAACTACGGCATCGGCATAAGGTCTTTTGCATCTTTATATACTATGCTAAAGGGAGGTAGTGAAAAACCACCTCTCTCCTGCGAAGTACGTGTTTAGTTTATGCGGTCCCCCTACAGTATCTGGACTGCTCTAAATGATACTACATTCGAATGACCAAGCGTTCGTTTGGAATCGGAGTCAACGAACATAAAAGAGAGACAAAATACGGTAAAGTAGCCATGGCACTATCCAGAGAAGTGAAATTCAAGTCCGCTACTGCTATGTGGGATGATATAAAGAAATTAGCTACCTAATCTACCCCTAAAGGTACAGCCATTCGGGAAACCTTGGAGATCATTACCAACAACGATACTTGCAATGATTGCGTCTCACTCGAGTTGCCACGAATTTGGAACCAATTCTTCAAGTAAAGCCTACCAGGATATCGTGCGTGCAACCAACGTGATGCACCATATCTTTAAATGAATATAACGTATCTATTGTTGTCAAGTTTCCACGTTCAAATTTTTTTTGTTCTATTTTTCAGTTGCAGTTTCTGTCTAACTTCCTTGAAAAGCCATCTGTTTGATATGCAAAAGCTTGGAAACGCTAATGTGTCTACTTCCTATGCCAATAAATCAGATCACTAGTACAGTGTTATTATTTACTGCTATTTATGCTTTGTTCTATTGTTCTTTAGTACATGTTTGCTAATGGTTTTGATGTAGGATTTGTAAGGACAAGTGCATCCATCTTGTAAAACATTGATTTTTTTTTTATTTTTATTTTTTTTTTTTTTTGTAAAATAATTCGCATACACAAAGGTGGGTCTTGCTGCCAACTGCATTATTCACAGTTTGCAGGAGGAAAAAATTTGGCAAAAATACTGGCAATTACCTTTATTTGCAGTCTCTGCAAATTATCAGTTTATAAATGAAGGAATTGAATTCATAAAGAAAAATTGCTGATAGTTTTGGGTATCCTAGACAACTAATAAAATAATGGAATATTGAAGTACAAAATAAAATGAATAATTATTCTGTAGCAACTAAAACACAAATCAAATATGTGAATGGCTTCCCATATGTCAGAAGTGTGACAACAGAAATTAATAAGATATGTAAAACATATGATGTTCAAATTGGAAGCAAAGTCAGTGCCATCAAGAACATTATGTTAAAAAATAATGACAAATCAGCAAATTAGAAAAGCAGGTGTTTACTCAATTCCTATTACATAAAAAAAATCTTCCAATGTATTACTGAAAATCCTCCAATGTCGTATATAGGCAGCACCAAAAATAAGTTAAAATATAGGCTGAAACAACATATAAAAAATTGGCAGAAAAAGGAAGAGAAAACAGCACTCAGTCAATACTGCTTAGCTAATCAGGAATTTCCAAAGTTTGACAAGATTAAGATAATAAAAAGTTGTAAATCTGAAAGATACCTGAGGATTGCAGAATCTGTGGTAATTGAAAAAAATAAGAGCTTCAGTATGTAACCATAATGATCCAAATGTAATTGGTAACAACTGGAAGAATTTAATAAGAATGGAACAGAAAAAATAGAAAAGTTAGAAAATTGAAATCTAAAACAAACAAGACAGGGCGCCACAGCGGCCAAGAGAATGAAGCTTCAAGAGTTGATATTGCCCAAGAGTCACTCACTTGCTCTGATGCCACCGCGAGTATAGGTCAGAGTTTCCATCCCCCCTGATGATGGTAGCGGGTAGCTACAGAAAGTACTAGGGTTGGAATGTTGCTGAGGGTGGAGTGTGGTATGGGAGAGCTCCTTTTGCGAAGCCATTATGCAAAGGTCATGAGATCTGTGCAAGTGGAAGACTCGGTTAAAAAACATTGATGTAGTTGACCGAGGTGGAAACATCTTATATATATATATGTATATAGTGTGTTCATAGAACATTTGTTGATTGTATAATGAAATGTATGAATCTATGTATGACAGGAAAAAAATGATAGGTTTTTTTTTTCGAATGTAGACATGTAAATGGTACCACGAGTGTATCTAGTGAGCATATATGGCGTGACTATGTTTTGGTATGAAAATTAAGAAGTTTTTGATGAGGATTACCACATGACGCCTCTGGAAGGAGAGGGGGGCTGTATACGACAAAGAATAGAATAGAATAAAGTGAATGACTTCAGCTAAGAAAAGTGAAGAGTCCCCACCATGCTACCTCTAGAAACATGAGACATTGTGATCACAACTCACATGCTGGAAATGTTGAATTGGGAGCAAGACCATGAAATGGTAAGTTACCCTAAATGTATTGCAATGAAACATTTTCACCAGTAATGAAAGCAGACAGTTTTCGATGCTTAATTGCTTTTGCAGCTATGAAAAAATGGCAAATACACCATTATGATGTAGAAACTGCTTCATTGTATGCAAAATTAGAGCATAGGATATATATGGAACAACCTCCTGGCTTTGAAAATACACAGGAAAACAAAAAGCTAGTGTGCAAGTTAAACAAGGCACTATATGCCTAAAACAAAGTGGAAGAATATGGTTTTGGACTATCAGAAACTATCTGTTGAAATGTGGATTTAAAAATTTCAGATCTGACCAATGTACCTTTAGCTGTGATAAAGGTAACTCAAAATAATTTTTAGGTTTACATGTAGATGACATGATTATCATTAGTTCAGATAATGAAATACTAAAAGAAGTAACTGAAAAAATCAGCAGAAGATTCAAGCTTAAAGAAAGTGATGATACAAGCAATGTTCTAGGGATGGAAATCATTCAGAAGGAAGGACAGATCATTATTAAACAACAAATCTTTTTCGGAGAAATTCTGAAAAGATATAGTATGGAAAATTGCATTCCTGTAACTACACCACTTGACTTAAATCAAGACCTGGAGAAATATGAAGAATCAAAAGGATGTGATGTTAAAAAATACCCAAAACTTTTGGGATCACTTATGTATCTTGCTACAAAGATAAGACCAGATTAAGCTTATCCAATAACAGCTCTATCAAAATTTACTAAGGACCCAAGAGAAATACACATGCAAGCACTCAAGCGTGTTCTAAGATACTTAAAAGGAACAAAACATTACTGTTTGTTGTTTACCCAAGGTGATCCAAAACTGGAATGCTACAATGATGCTTTGTGGAAATGTGGGAAACAAGATGGGCGAAGATCAGTAAGTGGGTGCCTATACCTAGGTAGCAATATGATGGGGATTTGTTCTTAGGAGAAACTGGATACAATTCCTGGAATTGTGTTCATTGCCCATTTCACCCTCCAAGTGAGCAGTGCAGTGGGAAGATTGGTGCTCCTTTTGCTTAATTTGTGTTGTTAAACAGTGATCAATCTCATGTAGCCATCAATTAGGAAATCATTAAGTATAAGTGACAAAAATGTCTTAAGAGAAAAATGTTATCCATAGAAGACGAAAAGTAACTTATCATCAGAGAGATAAAAAATGGGGAAAAATTGCCATTTGTTATAATATATATATATATATATATATATATATATCATCGGGATGTAAGGTCAGGGTGATGCGTAACATCACAGCCTCTCCTTGACAAATGTCAACCCAGCCTTCTCGTGGTGCATCCTGTTCCCACTAAAGGGGCTCTGACGACCGCCAATAGCGGTATAACTATACCATCGGGATTAGAGGAAATTCTATCCCACACTCACCAACCCGCTTGGCCAGCGTGGTGAGTTATGGCCAAACCCCTCCAAAATGATTCCACAACTTAAACCTTGGCCCTCAGTCTCCGGCAGCTGGAATGTACCTGGCCAAGGCAGCGGCCAGTGCGACATGAAGGCAGAGGGTGCTAAGAATCCCCGGAGGACCGGACTAGGCTGCCATCTGATGCTGACCTTGGCTACTTACAATGGACGCTCCCTATTTTCTGATTCAAGGCTTCTTGAATTGGAAGAGGAATTACAAAGGATCAAGTGGGACATCGTGGGGCTAAGTGAGGTAAGGAGAAAAGGAGAAGATCTCATCGAACTGAAAAGTGGACATCTCTTCTACTATCGTGGGACAGATACTGGCAGAACTAGTGGTGTTGGATTTATAATAAACAAGAAACTGAAGGATAAAGTTGTAGAAGTTGAAAGTTCCTCTGACAGAGCTGCACGACTTGTTATCCAACTCTCGAAAAGATACCAGGCTCAGATTATTCAAACTTATGCACCCACCACAAGTCATCCTGAAGAAGAAATTGAAGAATTTTATGAGGAAATTTGTCGTCTAAATAATAAAGGTAAGCAGCACTTGAAAATAATTATGGGAGATTTCAATGCAAAAATAGGGCAACGGCAACAGAATGAAACTTCAGTAGGTAAATTCGGTCACGGCAACAGAAACCAGCGTGGAAATACTCTCGTTGAGTTTGCAGAGGCAGAAGGGTTTTTCATCTTGAACTCCTTCTTCAAGAAAAAGCCACACAGGAAATGGACATGGAGACATCCAAATGGGACGACAAATGAAATTGATTTTATTATGTGTAACAAAAAATTCGTCATAGAAGACTGCATTGTGCTAAACAAGTTCAACACAGGTAGTGACCATAGATTGGTGAGATGTAAGATGCACCTCAACACTAAACTTGAACGTGGCAAGCTCATAAGACAAACAAAACCTACTGACATAACCAATCTTAAAAAACACCATAATACCTTCAAGTTGGAACTGAAGAACAGGTTCTCTGCTTTGGAAGGCCTAACATCGGAAGAAGTGGATATCTCTGAAGTTAACAGAAAAGTAACCAAAGCTCTTATGGAAACAGCAACAAAATTAGCTGGGTCTAAGAACAAGTTGCATGCAAACAAATTATCAGGAAAAACCAAAATGTTGATGCAAAAAAGAAGAGAGATGAGGACAACTAAAGAAGATGTGACTTCCAAAGTGGAATATATAGAGCTATGCAAGACAGTAAGAAAAAGTATCACTGAAGACTTAAGAAAATTCAACTGTGAACTAGTGAGGAAAGCAATTGAAAACAACCAAAGCCTAAAGATAGCAAAGGGACATCTCAGTAAGGGAAGAAAACAGATTATGGCACTGAGAAAAGAAGATGGTTCTGTAACAAGAAATAGAGGCGAAATTTTGACAAGAGTGAAAGATTTCTACTCCAAATTATATGAAAGGGATGATACATGCACTCCAGACATCATGAAAGATACCAGTACCAGAGTTCCTCCAGTCCTTCCAGCAGAAGTTGCACATGCAATCAAGAACATGAAGCGGGGAAAAGCTCCAGGAGAAGATGGAATTACTGTAGACATCATGCAAGAAGCAAGTGGAGAAATCGAAACAGTACTCGCCCAAATTTTCACTCGATGCCTTAATGAAGGAAAGATTCCTGAGGATTGGAAAACCGCTACAATGATCCTGCTACATAAGAAAGGTGACATTGAGGATCTTGGAAACTACAGACCTATCAGCCTCCTATCAGTAGTTTATAAAATCTTCACTAAAGTTCTTTCACACCGCTTGAAGGTAACACTGGACATGGCTCAACCGAGAGAACAAGCTGGATTCAGGAGTGGCTACACCACAATAGATCATATCCACGTGCTGAGAGAACTAATTGAAAGAGCGAGGGAATATGAACTTCCATTGTGCATGGCTTTTATCGATTATGAAAAAGCCTTTGATTCGGTGAAACCATCAGCAGTTACAATGGCTCTAAAAACCTGCGGTATTGAAGATGCATACATTAATATTATTAATAACATCTATGAAAATGCAAGTGCAAAGATTCGGCTGTTTGAAAATACAACACACATAAAAATTGGAAAGGGAGTGAGACAAGGTGACACCATATCTCCGAAGCTCTTTAATGCCACATTGGAGGGTGTTTTTCAGTCGCTGAGCTGGGAAAACAAAGGGATAAAGATTAATGGAGATTATCTAACCCACCTTCGTTTATGCTGATGACGTAGTCATTTTTGCAACTACCCCATCAGAGCTGCAGAGTATGATCCAGGAACTTGCTGACAAGAGTAAAGAAGTGGGATTAAAAATGAACTTTCAGAAGACAAAAGTCATGTTCAATGCTTTTACAAGAAATGAAGATTTATCGATTGATGGAGAAAAGCTGGAGATAACAGACACGTACGTTTATCTTGGACAGCAGATATCAAGTGAGGGTCACATTGATGAAGAAATTAATCGGCGTACAAAACTTGCCTGGAGAGCTTTTGGAAGAAACAGCATAATTTTCAAGAGCAATATGCCATTATGTCTTAAAAGAAAAGTGTTTGATCAATGCATCCTTCCAGTGCTTACGTATGGTGCAGAGACGTGGACCTTAACTAAAAGAGACATACAAAGGCTGCAGACAACTCAAAGAAGCATGGAGAGGTGCATGCTTGGTGTAACCAGGAGAGATAAGAAGAGGAACTCGTGGATCCGAAAAATGACAAGAGTGGAAGACATCATGATCAGAGTTAAATCCCTGAAATGGCAATGGGCTGGACATGCTGCCAGAAGAACAGACCATCGATGGACAGCCGAAATTTTAGATTGGATTCCAAGGGACAGGAAAAGACCCAGAAGAAGACCACATGGGAGATGGGTGGATGAAATTCGAAAGTATGCAGGGGTGACATGGAGGAGACTGGCACAAGACAGACCGTTGTGGAGGAAACTTGGGGAGACCTTCGTCCAGCAGTGGATTGATAATGGTTGACAATGATGATGATGATATATATCATCAACCATTATCAATCCACTGCTGGACGAAAGTCTCCTCAAGTTTCCTCCACAACGGTCTGTCTTGTACCAGTCTCCTCCATGTCACTCCTGCATACTTTCGAATTTCATCCACCCATCTCCCATGTGGTCTTCTTCTGGGTCTTTTCCTGTCCCTTTTAATCCAATCTAAAATTTCGGCTGTCCATCGATGGTCTGTTCTTCTGGCAGTATGTCCAGCCCATTGCCATTTCAGGGATTTAACTCTGATCATGATGTCTTCCACTCTTGTCATTTTTCGGATCCACGAGTTCCTCTTCTTATCTCTCCTGGTTACACCAAGCATGCACCTCTCCATGCTTTTTTGAGTTGTCTGCAGCCTTTGTATGTCTCTTTTAGTTAAGGTCCACGTCTCTGCACCATACATAAGCACTGGAAGGATGCATTGATCAAACACTTTTCTTTTAAGACATAATGGCATATTGCTGTTGAAAATTATGCTGTTTCTTCCAAAAGCTCTCCAGGCAAGTTTTGTACGCCGATTAATTTCTTCATCAATGTGACCCTCACTTGATATCTGCTGTCCAAGATAAACGTACGTATCTGTTATCTCCAGCTTTTCTCTATCAATCGATAAATCTTCATTTCTTGTAAAAGCATTGAACATCACTTTTGTCTTCTGAAAGATCATTTTTAATCCCACTTCTCTACTCTTGTCAGCAAGTTCCTGGATCATACTCTGCAGCTTTGATGGGGTAGTTGCAAAAATGACTACATCATCAGCAAAACAAAGGTGAGTTAGATAGTCTCCATTAATCTTTATCCCTTTGTTTTCCCAGTTCAGTGATTGAAAGATATTTTCCAATGTTGCATTAAGGAGTTTGGGAGATATAGTATCACTTTGTCTCACTCCCTTTCCAAATTTTATGGGTGCTGTATTCTCAAATAGCCAAATCTTTGCACTTGCATTTTCATAGATGTTATTAATAATATTAATGTATGCATCTTCAATACTGCAGGATTTCAAAGCCATTGTAACTGCTGATGGTTTCACCAAATCAAAGGCTTTTTCATAATCAATAAAAGCCATGCATAACTGAAGTTCATATTCCCTCACTCTTTCAATTAGTTCTCTCAGTTTCTGGATATGATTTATAGTGCTGTAGCCACTCTTGAATTCAGCTTGTCCTCTCAGTTGAGCCATGTCCAGTGTCACCTTCAGGCAGTGTGAAAGAACTTTAGTGAAGATTTTATAAACCACTGATAGGAAGCTGATAGGTCTATAGTTCCTGAGATCATCAATGTCACCTTTGCTATGTAGTAGGATTGTTGTAGCATTTTATCTGTCCCACGATAGTAGAAGAGATGTCCACTTTTCAGTTCAATGAGATCTCCTTTTCTCCTTACCTCACTTAGCCCGACTATGTCCCACTTGATCCTTTGTAGTTCCTCTTCCAATTTAAGAAGCCTTGAATCAGAAGATAGGGAGCATCCATTATACGTAGCTAAGGTCAGCACGAGATGGCAGTCTAGTCCGGTCCTCCAGGGATTCTTAGCACCCTCTGCTTTCATGTCGCACTGGCCGCTGCCTTGGCCAGGTACATTCCAGCTGCCGGAGACTGAGGGCCAAGATTTAAGTTGTGGAGTCATTATGGAGGGGTTTGGCCATAACTCACCACGCTGGCCGAGCGGGTTGGTGAGTGTGGGATAGCATTTCCTCTAATCCCGATGGTATAGTTATACCGCTATTGGCGGTCGTCAGAGCCCCTTTAGTGGGAACAGGATGCACCACGAGAAGGCGGGGTTGACATTTGTCAAGGAGAGGCTGTGATGTTATGCATCACCTGACCATACATCCCGTATATATATATATTTATATATATTAATGGGTTTGATTATAATCGATTATTAATTCAGTGTTCTGATTATGCTTTGCTTCATTTTTAGATTCCCTTGAACTTGGATCTAGAGTATTTGCAGGTTTGACTATGATGAATTATTAAATCAGTGTTCTGATTGTCCTTTTCTTCATTTTTAGGTACGCCTGATTTCAGAGTCTGGAGTAGAGTCCTCGCGAATGTTCAGGTTCCAGGAACTGTGAAGTATGTAGGAAAAATCCAAAGTGGCAACGGTTCTTGGATGGGTCTAAGTTTAGACTATCCAGTTGGAAACTGCGATGGAAGTCTTGGCGTGGAAAAAATGTTCACATGTTCCCCAAATCATGGGGTTTTTCTTCGTGTAGACAAAGTTACACAAGTGAGTTGAAATCGTCAAATTTACATCTTGATGTTATTTTGTTTGTTTGTATTTCAGGAGGGGAAAAAATGTAAAATTGTAGTTATGGAAGTAATTCCTAACCCACTATTTTAAAGTGTTTTTTTTTTTTATGCTTTTGATGTGCTAGCTTTTACTGTATAAGAATTCAATGAATGAGCAAATTTTAGGAATAACATTCAGGTTTGTTGTTTACACTAAACATAACAACGGAAGTACTTGATGTACTAAAAAACACCTTGTCTATTTTTTATTTCATTTTTTTCATTCAAAGTTCATTTTTCAGGTTCTGCTGTTCAGTCAAAAAAGTATTTAATGCATTTTGTTCACTGATTTTGCTACTCTCCCATCCCATGTGTTTTATCTTAAATAGCATTCTTAATAATATTGCATTCTTAATTTTACGTAACTTAAACATGAATTTAATTTTATTGCTGCTCTAAACAGGGTATCCACATTCTGGAAAGTCTGGGAAAGTCAGGGAAATGAAAATTGGTCAGGGAAAGTCATGGAAATGCCTGAAATGTTGGTAAAAGTCAGGGAAAATCAATGATATTAAAAAAAAAAAAAAGTCAGGGAAATTTCAATCACAGTTAGACTACAACTAGTTTTAACCTGGCGTCGGGGAGTGACTCCCTCATCACCCAACACACTTGCACTTGGTGTTGCAGACAGCCACTAACTTCCCTTTCCTACTAATGTAACCATGTATTTCCTACCTATTATTGTAAGTTGTGTTACACTACTTGTTAACATTTCTCTTTTTATTTTAGGTCAAAGGAGTAGAAGAAAATTTGTGATATAAGTTTATACCTTGTTAAAAGGCAAATTAAGACTGCAGCAATGTCAAAGCGTTGTGTGTTTAATGAACAATGGTTGGATGAACAATTAAATCCTGAGTTTTCTGGTTTAGGATAGCTGCTGTGAACGGCGACAATGAATCAGGATTTTGTAAAGTGTGCTGTAAAACTTTCCAGCTAGGCAACATGGGACGTCGGGCAGTCTCCAGCCACGGAAATGGCCTTAATCATTTGAAAAACATCCGTGCTAAAATGTCTCAGCCCAGTCGTGCTTCTTTCACTTCCTCTGTGAAAAAGAACTCTCTTGGTAATAACGAACTCTTGCCATCAGCAAACTCAGGAAATGTTGAATCAGTACTTCTAGAAAATATTAAGTCTAACAGGGTGCCCACGCGTCCTTGAAAACCTGGAAAGTCCTTGAATTAAAAAAAAAAACTTTCAAGGCCTGGAATGTCCTTGAATTTTAAAATCCCACAGCTGAAAAATTTCGACCGGAATTTCCGATCTTTTTCCTTTTGTTATTTTTCACTTTTTTTCTGCAATCCCCCATTGACATCAGAAGTAAAAAAAAGTAAACTTCAAAGCAGCTGCGTCACTGGGAGGAAGGGACGAACAATTAAATCCTGAGTTTTCTGAACTTCAAAGCAGCTGCGTCAAACGAGGAGTTAAGTAGGTCAAGATTGAACCCCTCCCCCCCTCCCCCCATCTACTGTGAGAGGAGATAAGTGTTTGCTATCCCAGAGCACTTGTTCTGCGACGGGGAAAACTATCGTATCGTTTCTTTCATTTTCCTTACGGCATGGCGGGATTTCCCCTTCTTGTTTCTTCTTTATCTGCTTGAAAGCGGGTTCATTCGATGCTGTTGATAGGTGCATTTCACCAGCCCCCCACCACAGTCGAACAGTTTTAAAAAGAGGTGACCTTGAATGCGCACAGCACGTTCACTCAAAGGGTTAATTAAAAAAAAAGTGCATAATTTAAAAACTTTTCATTGGATCGAAGCGAAATTTGCAGGGTAACCACCTTATAAGACCAAGCTATGGTATCTGTCAAAAATTCAGCTCTGTTAAATGAAAATTTGAAAAAAAAAATTTTTTTTTAATTTTCATCGTTAGTTAGGGTAAGAGGCAGTTCAACAGATGGCCCATGGGACTGCGAATGAAATGGTAGACGTGATTGACAAATTGTGCATGCCGACAGATCCTGCTTGCTGCTGTTGTTCCATGAGAACAAAAAGTTGAAGTTATTTGTTTGTGTTGGTTCATTTTCCGTATTTTGCTTGCACTTTTTTTCTGGCCACAGAGTATCATATTACTCTTATGTATCTGGCAATAGCATAGGATTACACACAATGCTCATGGTATTACTAAAGTGGAATTCCTTACATTGCTTTTCCAGAAAGTTCTTTGCAATGTGCGTGTAGCGACTGAAAAAAAAAATCTTTGATTTTTGTTGGCTTAGTGTTTTGCTTTGAGATGTCTCTAGTTGTCATCTAATTGTTAGATATTGGAATTTTCTTATTTTTGTGTTTAATAAATATGATTCGTAAGTGCAATTTCAGTGATCTTTGGTTGCACAATCCCAAGTATTCCACGTGGGTTGGTAAGGATTGCGGCAATAATCATGTTGGGAGATGTTTCTTATGCTTAAAGAACATCGATATTTCGTCAATGGGAGAATCTGCATTGCGAAGCCACATGAAAAGTAAAAAGCATGTGACCCGTTCAGAAAACAAAAGTCGAAATTCCACCTTAGATGGACTGTTTGAAAACGTGCTGGCACCAGCATCACAAACACCATCGTCACCAGAGCCATCTTCATCATCATCAGCAGGTTGTTTACCCAGAAAAGATCCTACAAAAGCCGAAATATTATGGGCTTTAAAAGTGGTAGAAAGCCATTATTCGTACAGATCATGTGCTGGAATTGACAAGTTGTTTCGATTAATGTTTCCAGACAGTGAAATGGCTCTCAACTTTTCTTGTGGGCAAACAAAATGTTCATATATTTGCTGCTTTGGCTTGGCACCCCATTTTAAATAACTTGTTGCAACAGATTAATGAAAGCAACGATTTTGTTGTTTTATTTGATGAGAGTTTAAATAAATACTCTGAACAAAAAAAAAATGGACATCCATATAAGATTTTGGGACAAGAACAGAGTAACATCACAGTATCTGACTTCTGTCTTTTTAGACCCCGCAAGTGCAGAAATTTTATTAGACAAGCTTCAGCAATCTTTGAAGGATTTGCCTTTAAAAAATACAGTTCAGTTTTATGGATGAGCCGAATGTGAATTTAACGCTTTTTTCTTTATTTTAAGATGATTTATCGGCCAATTCAAATGCATCTCTTAAACACAGGTACTTGTGAGTTTGTCTTTATGTTATATTGGTGCTCTTTTGAACGAGTTTTTAATGAGCAAAGTGTAGATCCAACATATATATGATCTTCATCTTGAATGTCTATTGTCTTCAGTGGGATGACATATACTCCATATCGGTTGTCCAAAGGAACAATGTCTGTATCATTTTTTATTCCTGATAGTACATTGTGTGTTCGTACACCGAAGCCAATATTGTGACTATGACAAACGTTTTTGAGTATATTGATGATGCTGAAAACGGTGCTTAATGAGTTATAACATATAGAGACTTACACCAATTTTTTTCCTTCATACATAATTTTTAATACGTTGCTTGACACGTAATATATTTATCGATGTTAACAAACCATTCACGAGATATGATGTCCATCACGAGCAGGTGACAATATCAAGAAAACCACATAACATTAATGTATTCAAATCATACTCAGTTCCATTCTGCTAATAACATCTGAAGATGAGTCAGTTGCAGACCTAAAAGTTCTAATGTTTACTACATGAATTTAATAATTAACTTCATCACATTAAATCATCTAAACAAACAAATGTGTTATTTGAATAATGATCGTGTAAAGACGGTGGAAATCTGCCAACTTTGTACCGAACAGTTCATTAAATCATACTCACATTTTGTATTCAGTTAGTTATGCTGTGCTGAAAGAGAAAAAATATATATTTAACAAAGTTTTGGAAAATATTAAAGGTGCTTGAAGAGTCTTTGGCTTTTGTTGTGAATAAGTTGTCTGAAGGTCGCCCCGGTGGCGCAGTGGTCTAAGCGATGGCCTCTGATCATTCGTCCAAACGGGGTCCGGGTTCGAATCCTGGTGAGGCATGGATGTTGTGTTTGTCTTACGGCACTGGCTCTCTCCCTTCCCTGGAACCAGTGACCCTGAATTAGGGGCGAGCGATTGCTTATAGCCCATTGAGTTGCTGCTCACAATGGTCGTTAAACCTTCAATAAAAAAAAAAAAATGTTTGAAACCTGTATTATCTACTGCTTTGCAATATATTTATGATCTTCTGTGGTGTTACTTTTATGTAGTGCAGTTGACTTTTCCATTGGAATAAAATCTCCATGACCAGTAAAATATTATGTTATAGCAAAATTTTCTAGAAATGGAGTTAGAAATGTTATTAATTTCAATCTACAGGTGCATTTTATTTTTTATTTTTCCAATCAAAAAATTTTAATCTAAGCAATTTTATTTATAAAGTGAAAATTATAAAACTGGAAGTAATGAAATTGTCAAATCAAAGTTTTACTTGTCCCTTGACTTTTTGTTTTTGGATTTAATTGCCACTATGAGCAGCTCTATAAGCAGTTGTCCATTCTTAATTTTTGGCCATTTGCTCCATGAAAGGGAGAGAGTCGGGACAAGCACACCATCTATGCCTGATCTGGGACTCGAGCCTGGGCTCAGCTCAGACAATTGGCCAGAAACCAAAGCCTCTGATCTCTTGGCCATTGGGGTGGTCTTCCCTCTTCTCTGTTCTTGATTTATTGCAGCAGAAGATTGCAGTTAGGCTTTGCTTTGAGTTTTTTTTTACCAACACATCTGTCTCATTTAAGCACTCAAGTTTTCTTTGGTTTGAGTTGGAAAAAGTATTGCCACCTCATCAGAATTAAACGCATTGTGGGAACTGCATGAGCTTGTATGGACGGTCATTCATGCTCGACGTTGGCACAATACCTGGCTCATTGCAAAATGTTTTCAGGATGACACCGTACTGTTATTTGAAATGATTTAGTCATTCAATGCTGACTTGAAAATCATAGCCAAAAGCAGAGGCAAACTACTGTGCTTTTTCATGGATTAACATCCCACTAACTAGTGCACTGAGGGAATGGACGTCTTGGACCAAATTAAGAATGCCGAGTCAACATTTTGAAATTGTGTCAGCAGCATTCCCTTTATTTCTGGTCGAATAACTGCCTTTTCCAATCGGTGTTAAATTTTATCTGTATCTTTTAAGAAAGTCAATAGCATTGATGGAATGATGTCATTCCATCAAAACACTTCAGAATCATCTTTGTCGAACAAAATTCACTCCAGAAATAACTTCATAGGTGATTTTTTCTTTTCTTCTCGAAGAACTCATTTTGAAAATCGAGCAAGGAACAATGTAAAGAGCACGAATGAGTGTAGAAAAAGACTGAGCAATAGGTCTGCTTACTAGGGCTCCACAATGTTCCTTTTATCTCTGAACCAGTTTGAGTAACTTTTGACACAATCAGAATGGTAAATGACTTGCCTGCAAAGGGTTTTTGTTTCTTTTAACAAAAGAATGCAGAAATCCAAATTCAACATTTCTATTGGAATTGTAAATATTGTTTTAAACATTTCTTGATAATACAAATATATTTTTTGGTTTTAATGAAAAATTTGAAAAACTTAATTTCATTACATTGAAATTAAAAATACATTACCTTAATGCAACTTTTGTTGTGGATTGGTCATGTTTTCATTAAATCGGAATTTGTGTTATATCGGCTTTCTATCTTTTGGGAATCTACTGCACTTTTGCAAAGAACAGTGTTAGCTTAAGCTGCATCAATGTGCAATATAAGAATGGGTGTGCACCACACACACACACACACACACACACACACACACACACACACACACACACACACACACACACACACACACACACACACACACACACACACACACACACACACACATCAAGTCAGAAACTTGTCTAATAATCAGTTGTTCTCAAGCAACTATAAACAGCTGACTGCTTATTACATTTTTTATGACACAGAGAAGGAAAAACAATGAAAATTTTCATGTACAGATAGTTTTCTGATGAAGAAAAATTGCTGCGCCGGTGGAGCATGGGTCTAAGTGATGGCTTCTGATCATTCATTAGAGATGGGTCCGGGTTTGAATCCTGCTGAGGCATGCATGTTGTATTTGTCTTACAGCACTGGCTCTCTCCCTTTCCTGGAACCAGTAGCCCTAAATTAGGGACGGGCGACTGCTTATAGCCCACAGAGTTGCTCGTGGTGGTAATTAAACCTCCAATTGAAAAAAAAAAAAAAAGATGAAAAATTGAAACTGAACATTGTGCTGAAATTTTTTATTTGGTGTCATAACGTTGAACCATACAAGGTCACACTACCCTTGGATTTATGGAAAAGTCGTGGAATTTTTTTCTGAAAAAGAAAATTGGTCTAAGTGTTTGGATTGATTGCATCACTTTGTTCTAGCTCCCTGTGGCGGTTGCTTGCAATGACATTACTTCCTTCCATGGAGTGTGCAGACAGAATGTCTTCTCATGTTATGATGCGGTGCAAGATGTATGAGTGCCATATTTTTAACAACCTTGGTTTGCGGTATGCCAATTGTGTGTAGTTGGAGTCACTCACTATAGCATGTGGAAATCTTCTCGCCAGTCCATGATGACCCTTTCTTGTATCATGCGCTTTCCTGACTGAAGGTAATTGATATCTGGCTTACATGCAGCCAGTGTACATGGAAATAAAATGACTACAAAATAGGGAATTTTCAGTGCCACAACAAAATTATTTTGTATTATCATTGTGCCAAGTTCCAGATTGCTTCATTTAAAAGTTTTATACAGATCAATTTTTATATGGAGTAATTTTGCCACTTCATTAAAGATGTAACACACACGGAAGAACACTCTGTAACAGCGGAACCCACAGGACTTTATGAGAATTCTAAATGAATAGTAAATTTCACCCCAATTTGCAAAATATAAAACAAAACACTATGATTCTTGATGCAGGTTTTTTTTTTTTTTTTCAAAGGTATGCGTGCCAAATTCTTTTATTATCTAAACAAACTCGTAGTGCCCTTAACAAGAACATGCAAATTCCTGTCTTAAAAGTTTAGATTCTGACAGGGAAAAAGTGCTTAAGATACAGAAATGTTAAAATTTTATGAAATTACTGTTCTTTATAAGCTTGGAAGTCTAGGTATTAGTGTATTTCATGTGCAATATATTTATTTATGGACTGTAATAATGGGGTTTCTGTGTTTAGTGCAGTATTGATTTGCTATGTATACACATGTAGTATGTGCATTTCTCAGTAGCTACAATTTTTTTTTTTTTTTACTTGTAGTTTGACTGGTGGTGAGTGCATTTAGATTCTGATGATGAGTTTTGAAAACTGAAAGACTGTGTTGTGGAGTTCTTTTATGAATCAGCTTTGCTTTTCAAGGCATACAGTTTTTGTGTGTATAAGATTTTGAACTTTTTAAAATATTCATCACTTTTTGTACAAGGAAATATTGTCAAGTGTCACAATACCTTACTTCGATTAGCGAATTTTGAAAGAGGTCTTGCTTTTTACAAGACTTGTCTTAAGTCATTATTATTTATGTACCTTATGTGCCTTTTCATAATCTCGTAGCCTGCCCTACTAATTAGTGTTTAAATGAAGGTTAGATGTTCTCAGTTACAAAGTTGTTTAAACATTATTATTGTTTTAAACATATTTGTTTGTTAAAATCGTTGGTTTGCTTTGAATGTACTTATAAAGAGGTTTGTTTCTTAGTCTTTATTGAAACCAGGAGTTTTTAACATTGCTTTTTTCAATTATTCACTTGCAGTTACTTTTTGTTTTGCTTTAAAAGCATAGTCAGCAGATATTGTATTCAATAAAGACCTGGATTATTTTCTCTGAAAGTTTTGTGCTTTTTGATTTCTAGGCCTCAGTATAAGTAAAATGCATAGTTATCAAACAGACATGACAAAGTCCAGCATACTAGTGCTGAAGCAGCTGACTGGGGTGAACGGTGAAGCCCAGTGTTCTCAAAATCAGCATGAAGTTTGGCTGTGGAGCAATTGCAAGTTGTTGATGAAAATAATTGATGTAGAATTGAAATGAGAAATAGACAAAGTGAATTGAAAGGTTAAAATAAGAGTTAGTATGAAATTGGAACCATACAACCAATTGGAATGCCTATTAAAATTAGACAGTGAAAAGGTAAAAACTTAAAAATGGGTGAATATGTGAGAAAGACCTGAAAATGTTTTCAGCTATTTTTCTCAGTGTAATTTTTACGTGCCCAAGGAGTACAATATCAGTACTTTTACAGATGTGTACTACGTTCTGACTTCAGGGCAGATGGCTGAAGAACTCATTTGGCTCAAACTTTCTGACAACGTAAGTCTGTGATGATTGTTTCTGCAACTGTGCAAATGATCAGCAACCTACCAGACAGTTGTGCACCTTTTTGCATGAATAAGGTTGTCATGTTGGTGTTCATTACTGGCTGCAGCCTCTCACTTTGATGTTTTGTATTTTATGGTTGTGTTTCCCCTTTGATTAGCATCTTCACTTTCATGAATTGAAGACACCAACACTGTACACACCACACACCTTGATTAGCCTGGCATGAATGCTGAAAGCTATGAGCCATTCTTTGATATGAACGTGATGGTAGCTTTTTTTTTTTTTTTTTTTTATCTTTGTATCAATTATTCATTAGTACTTATCTGTAAAAAAAAAAATGGTTGTGCATAAAACTTACTACGAAGCTGCAATTTACAGATCTTACAAATTACATAAACACAACTGTTGGTATGCATATTACAGCCCTGTGGTCATTACTTTTGGTGTGACCCTAGTAATATTCTAAAGCATAAGAACTTCTGCATGTATCGTCACTGCTCTGCAACTGTTGCAGATGCCAATTTTGTTAGCACATAATGTTGTTATGGGGTGCTGATTTAATAAATACTTGAAATGTCAGGTTCTATGACTGTCGCAGGGAAGAAAAACTAACATTTTGCATTGCAAACAGAACTTTATTTTTTCTGATTAGAGGGAATGTTTTTGTTTATTACTTCCAGTGGGGAATTCGTGACTTTGGCTCTGCATAACATTTCAGGCTGTTACCTTGTTTGCTCTTACATTCCAAGGAAATGCGGCATCCCTGATTAACTTTATTACTCCAATTTCACTAACTGCCTCTTTTCTCTCATTGCTGATGTCAGGGAATGTACTTTTAACGAACTTCCATGTGATGCATCTTTCACTTGACTGGTTTTGCCTCAGACAGAGGCTGTTCTTTGCATCTGCTGAAGTGTTTTTGTAGGCTGTTTTCTGCCGATAAATGGGTTGTGAGTGACTGGCTTGTGATTTACTGTCTCTGTTCAGGGCATTGATGCATTTTCTTTTGTTGGGGATGTCATTATTGTTTCCTAGAAATGATGTGTGAAAGGTTGTGTGATTTTCTCTTGTCCTTCTAAATTGCTTCCATTAGGTTTAAATGCTCTCTTCTTACCTGACCCAAGTAATTAAGGTGTAGTTTCATAGTATAAAATAACATATTCATATAACACCAGAAACACATCTTGTGTGCAGTGCAAGCCACCCATTAGCATTTAGCCAGGAATTGAACGAATAGTAAGTAGAACATTCTCGTAATGATTTTTGTGTGGGCAACCAATGTGTCATTGACAGTGATTTTTTTCTATGTGTTTCCCAATGTCCACAATTCATCGGCATTGTGAAGAGGTCTCCCAATTATGTCCCCTATGTTCTCTATCGGGGAGAAGTATGGGGATCATACTGGCCAGGGCAACGCCTATACACCTAGTAGGGCGTTACATTGTTGAAAATGTGTATCAAGGACACCAGGACTACAGCAATAAAACGATCCACAGCACCTCATCGATTTGCCATGATGTCATTGTACCTGCCAGGTGTATAAGCGGTGATTGGCTGTTGGAACATCATGATAGCATCCCAAACCATACCACCAGGCTGAGCTGCTTGATGCTCACAGATGGCAGCAAGGTCAGCCCAGTGATACATTGCCTCCAGACTCGATTGATGCTGAGACAAATCCGATACTCATCGCTCAATATATGGTTCCATTCATTCCACCATGCACGTCTGGTGCGGCAACTATTCGTGACGATGTGCTGCAGCGAGTGGTAATCAATGCCTGGCCAGAGCTTCAGATCTCCGATTTAAAGTCCGTGTTGATACGGGGATGTCCATAACTGCCTTTACACCTCATCAAATGTCGTCCGCTATGGACTATGGGGCTGTTATGGCTTTCCATTGAATGCAGATATATGCGTATTTTGCCTGTATATTTTGTGAGCAACGTATTCTGTAAGTATTGTTCTCTGGTTGTAACGGTCGTAAGTACTGTACTAATGGTTAAATACATACATACATATCACTAAGCTGTTCTCTGAGATTCAGAGGTTAGGTCCAAAAAGAAATACAAACTACCGGATATTTTTACTTACTGTTGTTGTATCAAACTTCTCCATTTACAGCGATCTTGACATACAACTCGGGCTTCACTGATATCCATTGCACGCCGTACACAATATCTTTTATACTTCATACTCATAATCTTTTTCTCATGCAAACACTCCTGAAACTGATCCACCCATGTCTTCCTTGGCCTTCCTCTGCCTTTCCTTCCTGCCACTTGGGCTGAAAAGATTTTCTTAGTAAGCATCTCATCGCTCATTCTTTCAACATGGCCAAACCACCGAAGCATATTGGTTTCCACCGTTTATGTGATCCCCCTACAGTATCCGAACGGCTCTAAACGATACTACATTGGAATGACCAAGCGTTCGTTTGGAATCGGAGTCAACGAACATAAAAGGGACACAAAATACGGTAAAGTAACCACGGCACTATCCAGAGAAGTAAAATTCAAGTCAGCTACTCCCATGTGGGATGATATAAAGAAACTAGCTAGCTACTCTACCCCTAAATGTACAGCCATTCGGGAAACCTTGGAGATCATTACCAACAGCGATGCTTGCAATGATTGTGTCTCGCTCGAGTTGCCACGAATTTGGAACCAATTCCTCAAGTAACGCCTTTTCTCTACCAGGATCCCACGTGCAACCAACGTGATGCCCCGTATCTTTAAATGAATATAACGTTGCATCTATTTATTGTCAAGTTCCCGTGTTCAAATTGTTAAGCGTTCTATTTTTCAGTTTGCAGTTTCTGTCTAACTTCCTTGAAAAAGCCATCTGGTTGATGTGCGAAAGCTTGGAAACGCTTATGTGTTTATTTTATACGCCAATAAATCGGATCACTAGTACAGCGTTACTATTTACTAGTTAGAACTATATTTGCAATCAAAAGGATTGTAGCAAATGGTATACTTCACAAAGATTATAGCAAATGGTACCCAATACTTCACAAAGATTGTAGCAAACAGTACCTAATACTTCAGTTGAATTTATTTCAATAAATAATAGTAATAATATGGTTAATAAGTACTGTTTTTATTTAACTATTTTAGTCACATTGCCACTTTATGATTTTTAGGGCTTGAACCTAAATTTAGAGATGAAGAAATTCCAAATGGAGTCAATATGCAGTGGGATTCTTCAAACTAAGTTTTTTTTTTTAAATTTGCTAAAGAAATTTATGTCTATAAAGTAGCCTTTTGTTTTTGTTTCTTTGATGGATGACAAATTATTCCAGCCGTAATCAGATATGTGCTGTCTATGGTATTTTGTTTAAATGCAAGACTGAGCTTTGTCTCAGTTTCTGTCGTCTGTGAAAAGGCCATATTATTCATCATTGTGTACAATAACTTGCTAGCCGAAACAGATGTTCTTAGTAACTGCCATGAGGGAATAGTCGCATATAATTGTGGTAGTTTGGGGACAATATTTTGAACTAGGTTTATAGGCTCATATACCTATATACAGGGCTATTCAAAATTATTGTTTGGGTTTTAAAAAATTGCTGCACTTGAGATAGGAACATAAATGTTTTTAAATTATGCAAGTAAACTCGCCGAGTTTTATTTTGTACCTTATAAATACTCGATATGAGCAGATTTTTTTCTGCATACATCTAAATGAAAGTTCATTTTTTCCATGCATCTCAGCATTGGTGGTGTAGATGGCCTTAGTGATATGCTTCTTAAGTTCCGCAATAGTCGCGGGTAAGAGAAGGACAAAACTTTTATCTTTCACGTAGCCCCACAAAAAAGGTCACATGGCATTAAGTGTGGAGAATGAGGCGGCGAGGACAGGAACTTCTGATCTATATCGGTCCCACAACTGAGCCATTGCTGCAGTAAGTGCTGGTTTAAAAATGCCCTGACTTCCTGTTTGAAATGAAGTGGACCTTCATCTTGTTGCAGTATGAAATGAGTACTGTCCTCTTGCAGCTGGGCTAGTAGCCATAATCTGAGCATATCCAGATAAATTACACCTGTTATAGTCGAGGAGTAATTGGTTTGGAAATTCCACAAAACACATTCACTTTGGTGAAATCATGCTTATGTTGAACGTAATAATGGGGATTTTCCATCCCACAAATTTGAATATTGTGTCTACTAACTTTTCTACACATTCATAAAGAAAAAATCTGCTGCAAAAGCCTTCTGTGTCTATAAGATCTTACAGTGCAATGCAGAAATTCCTCCTTAGGCAGTAATCATAATGCTTCAAAGCTTGCACCAGGTTAGGCAATATGGCTTCATTCAGAGCTGCAAACAACACACACCAAACTCTTGGTTGTAGTATGCTGAGTTCCCTGCTAGCTGTTGCAGTTGCTTTTTTTTTTTTTGGGGGGGGGGGGATCCTGTTGGTAGGTTTCTCTGATCTGTTACACTTTTGCATGTGACGGAAAGGGATGACCACTGCTGTTTTTCCTTACACAAGCACCCTGTGTCCTTAAATTGGGCATAACACCCGTAAATTAAATTGTCAGAGGCCGGATCCTTCCCAAAATTCATAGTGAAGTGCCGCTGGACAATGGAAACGGACTGACTTTGGAAAAACAAAAGGCTTTCTATTGGATACCATCTCGTTAACATGTAAGCTACTGTCTGGCAATACGCTCTTGTGACAATCAAATGCCATCTGGTGGACGCATCTGTAAGCTACTAAATGGCAAAAGGTTAAAATTAATTTTTTTTTTTATTATTATTAGAGTTTTGCTGTCCACCAGTATGGTTATTATTGTGTTGTGTTAAATACACAACCCCAAGTATTGAAACCCTTACAGTCCTTTTGAGTAGCCCTGTATATATGTGTAGGACAGCTGATAATAAGTGATGCACATGCACGTAGCAGCAAGGAGTAATAAACAACCCACAACCTTCAGCAACAACAGTGGCAAGTTTTACTCCTCACAGCGGTTGTGAGTCAATGTGTGTTAACGTGACATCATGGCATGAGGATATATCAATGAAATTCGAAGAATGTGTAGTGATTGAATTTTTAACTGCTGAAAATGTAATGGCAACTCAAATTCATCGAAACTTTCATCTGTGTATGGTAAAAACACTGTTGACAGGTAAAACTTTGGTAATTTATAGTTAAAATAACGATAGTGAGTATTTTGAAGTTCAAGATATCTGTCAAAACTTCAATTTATGTGGAACTTTGTGTTATACGAGTTCGTTATATGTGGGTTTGACTGTATTTTAAGTTGCTGTCAGTACTTTTAGTGGGTAATAAAGTTAAATATTGCATTATAAATTGTAACCTTTTACACATACATACATATCACTAAGCTGTTCTGTGATATTCAGAGGTTAGCTCCAAAAAGAAATACCAACTTCCAGATATTTTTACCTATTGTTGTCGTATAAAACTTCGCCATTTACAGCGATCTTGACATACAACTCGTGCTTCACTGATATCCATTACACGCCGTATACAAGATCTTTTATACTTCATACTCAATCTTTTTCTCATGCAGACACTCCTGAATCTGATCCACCCATGTCTTCCTTGGCCTTCCTCTGCCTTTCCTTCCTGCCACTTGGGCTGAAAATATTTTCTTAGTAAGCATTTCATCACTCATTCTTTCAACATGGCCAAACCACCGAAGCATATTGGTCTCCACCTTGCTAACAACATTTTGCTTTACATTACACAATTGTAATACATCTTCATTCCTCACACAATCAGATCATGTCTTGCCACAAACCCCACGTAAGTAACGCATTTCTGCAGCACACAAACGACTCCTATGTTTCTTCTACAGTACCCAGGTTTCACTGCCATACATCAGAGTAGGAATTATTACTGTTTCATACACAGCCATGCGGGACTCTCTAGAGAACCCATCATTTCTGTGAAAACCTCCCAGAGCAGCTATGACTTTCAAAGAAGAATTCACTCGCCTACTGATTTCATCATCCAACTTGTTCTCTCTGTCAAACATGCTTCCTAAATACACAAACTCACTCACCTGGTCAATCACAGTGCCACCAAACTGGCTCAAAACAGCTTTTAGCTCATTCCAGAAATCTTCTTTCTTATCAGAAGGTTCCAAGTCACAAGGAGCATACACTACAACAATTACAATTCTCTGAAGTTTCACTTTCAAACGAATCCAGAAAATTCTCTCACTTATGCAACTATGGTGAATCAAGTTGTTCTTCATCTTTTCACTTAAAATCACACCTACACCAGCCTGTTATCTCATATTATCCAATACTCCAGACCACACACACTCACCGTTCCATTCACTTCTTCTATACCAATTTCCTTCTTTTTGGTTTCACTTACACACAGCACATCCAGTCTATACTTATTCATCTCCTCAATCACCTCACTGATCTTGCCATTTATACCTCTAGTATTCCATACACCAATCTTACATTCACTCAGCCGAGATCGCTTTCTCATACGCCGTTTAGAAAGTTTAGGTCGATTCTGTGGTGGACCGTCCTTCTCAATATTTATTTTTGTCTTTTTAATCAGGTAAGTACATCAGTGTGGGGGATTAGCCCACAGCTGAGGGTTCCAGTTGGTCATTCAACCTAAGGATTCTGGAACAAAACCCAATGAGATGGGGTCTTTTGCTGCAGTCTAAAAGGAATAGTGAGCGATTTGGTTGATTTGCGGAGATTTGACATCAAGTTGAAGATGGAAGACCAAACTGTGCATTTTTGCCATATTTTACTGTTTTATTTCCGTAAAGGGAAGAACGTGTGTCAAGCTTGTGAAAAGTTGCGTAAAGTGTAGGGTGATAATGCTCTACAAGAACGTCAGTGCCAGTGGTGGTTCGTTAAATTTCATGCTGGTGATTTTGACCTCAACAATGCTCCTCGGTCCTGGATGCCCACCGAGGATGATGATGACCGAATCAAGGCATTGATCGAGTCAAACCAACCTTACATGACACGAGAGATTGAAGACACATTGCACATCCATCATTCAAGCATTCACGACCACCTGAAGAAGCTGGGATACGTAAGCAAGCTCGATGTGTGGGTTCCTCATGAACGCAAAGAAGCTTAATTGACGACGCATATAAACATGTGCGATATGCTCATTAAATGTGAGGAAAACTATCTTTTTTTGAAGTGATTGATTACTGGTGACGAAAAGTGGATTGTGTACAACAATGTGCTGCGCAAACGATCTTGGTCCCGATGTGCTGCTTTGCCTCAAATGACATACAAAGCAGACATTAATCAGCGGAAGGTTCTGGTCTCAGTGTGGTGGGATTTTAAAGGTGTGTTTTTTGAGCTCCTACCACGGAACCGAACAATCAATTCGAATGTGTACTGTCGGCAATTGGACAGTTTGAACAAATCCATCATCCAGAAACGTCCAGAGCTTGTTCATCGTAAAAGTGTTGTGTTCCATCACGGCAACGCGATACCACGCACAAGTTTGATCACCCGCCAAAAATGATTGGAGCTTGGGTGGGATGTGTTGCCACACCCGTCAGACTTCCACTTGTTTCTCTCTCTTCAACAGCCCTTGTGTGGTATAATGTTCAATTCAGATGAGGCTGTAAATCAGCTCCTTGTTCAGCTTTTCGCCACGAAAGACAGGTTCTTTTATGAACGAGGCATTCTGCAGCTCACTGAAAGATGGCAAAAGGTTATCGAACAAAACGAGCATTATATCATTGATTGATCTTTGTTCTTTCCATCAATAAATGACCTTTGCAAAACATGGTTAAAATACGTCATGACTTTTCCAACAACCCAATAATTTTGAGAGGTCCTAGAGTCAACTTGAAGAATTGAATTTTTTCCTCTTGCTATTGAATGATATGTAGACAAAACAGCAAGGTGAATAATCATCAGGACACTTAAAGTAATAATTAGTGTTGTAGTATGTTATAAAAATAGGATATTTATGTTTTTACACTTGCCTTTGGTATACTTATATATAGCACTATGTTCCAATGGACTGACTTGATATTTCAGAAATTATTGTACACGAATAAAGTAACTCACTTTTAAAAAAAGGTAATACTGTACATTAAGATGACATTCACATTTCAGAATATATCTTTAATTGATATAGAAGCATGCACACGAAATGTAAATAAATGGAATTTCTCAAGTATAATACTTAAAAAATTAACATGGATTATCAGAGAACACAACACACACTACATTTACAAAAAACATTACAGCAGAAGGAATGACACAAGTTGTGTGGAAACATTGAGTCCTCTCTCACCAGGTGTTTTTCCATGAACTTATCATGTGACGCTGTCAGTACAAAATTCAGGGAAGTGAAATAATACAACTCTTACTCTATGAATCGAAAAAATGTTTGTGACTGCTGTTAGACATACTAATGACTTATTTTTTCAACAATAGTAAGTATGTGAATGATGCAAACTATTAGCACTTGTTATTAGGAATGGCCACTTGCACTAGTTATGTATTAATGTAAATCATTAATACTAAGTAACTTGTACAAAATTCTAGCGGATAATGCTTACCTTGGCATTCCTTTCTAGCGATGGGAACATTTCACGCACGTGTTTTCCGGTCTTTGTTGATGCTATTGTCCTAAAGTCCGTTGTATGCGATGACTGGCTTTACTTCTCACACTTTTCGCTGGGTATACTCATTGGATCTTTGCCTTAGGATTCCAAACACATCAATTTTTACCGTTCTTTATACTCGAAATTTTCGCCCATCCTCTGGGCATCCTCAGAAGCGTGGCGACTTTACCACCGATGTTCGTGGTTAACTTCGTGCTAATGGAGTCCGATACTGCTTGTTGCCATTCGTTGGATATACTTTTCTTGGATATATTTCGTTATCATGCCCGGCTGGCGCCATCTATGTTTCATTAAAACAACTTTTTTTTTTTTTTTTTTTTTAATTTCTTCTCCCATCCTGTTTTCTTGTCTTTTTTGCCAGTTTTTCTTTTGTTGTTGTTTTTCTTGTCTTATTAGTTCTTTCCACAGGCCCGATAATGTGCTAGGGTTGTTCTGGTTACATACCCTTGCTTTATTTTTATAGATTAATATTGCTTCTTCCCTCCTCATTTGCCTTTCCGATTTTTTATTCTTTTTTAGCATTTTAATTTCATCGAATTTTGGGAATGTCCGGTTTTCCATGCAGAATTGCACTAAAGCAGTTTTGGCTTCTTCTTTTTTTGCCAATTTAGATATGTGTTGTTTAAGTCTTTTTTTTTATCTGTTTTTTGTACTTCCAATGTACGATATTGGGGGTATGTGTGCAATTGGAATTTCGTAGGTTCCTGATTCTTCTAGCATTTTTTCCTCAGTTTTTTTGTTGACAGTCATACTTTTCACAGTGTGCACTGAGCTTCCTCGTTGTAAGTCATATTTAGCACAGTGCCTATTGATTTCATTACTCACTCCTTCCAAGTGTGGGAAAGCTCCAATGTATTTCAATTTTTTTCTTCCTCATCTTCCTTTGGTTGTGCACTTCTTGGCCTTCTTTACTCTGAGTCATATGCTTTTTACTCTCATGTATCCATTTATTAATTAGCTTGCTCGGGTACCCATACTGTTGTGCTATTTTCGAGATAAACTCTAGCTCTTGATTTTTTAACCTGTTGTTAGATGTGTGTGTGTACGCCCGCCGTATCAAGTTTACTATGCTGTTTTTTTTTATGTATCACTGGATGTTGTGACGAGTATGGTATCAGTACAGGTATGTAAGTTGCTTTTCTGAACACCGAGTATTCAAAACTATTTTTGTTTTTCTTTAGTTGGATGTGATGTATGTGGAGTCCTGTGGAAGGAAAGTGTGCTGGTGAAGTATGTACATGGTCTTGGGGAAGATCTTAGAACAGAAGCTGATGGGCCTCTGTTTTAAGATCTTCCCCCAAAAGCCTCTAATGGGTAGGGGACTGAGTATCATTGTGTCTTGATTCAAGGTACTTCACATTATGTAATCCTGTTTACATAAACTGTTCTCTCATTTCCCATCCTGTAACTGAATGGAAAGGAGAAGGTAGAGATGCTATGCCTGTGAAAAACCTGTCCTTGAAATTATTGATCATAAAAATTAAAACAGAGTTAAATAAATATGTAAAAGAAATATATAATACAAGAATGTAACCTTAGTTCATGTGTGAAAGTACTGGTGCTGTGGCTGTTATTATTTAGCACAGGGGTTTCAGAGTTGTGGATTACTCTTTGTGCTTCAGTTGATGCTCGTGATGTACAATATAATAAGTTTGTTTATTATTATAGCGAATAACTATATTTCTCAATCAGAATAATGGAAGTGCTACTTCATGTGTTTCTGATAAATAAAGATTAAGGTGAATATGTGATTTTGTCATTTATTCAGGAGTTCATTTTCATTGATAATACATTACAACCCAATATTAATACAAAGCAAAGCTTACATTGTTAAAATGTAATGTACAATATTTCACAGCCTTTAATGTGTAATCATATCTATTTCAGTAGAACAAGCTTTACAGGATAAAAATGTAAAGTATGAATCAGAGGAACTTGATTCATTAATGGTAAGAAACTATTGTAAAGTTACTGAGTAATAATTGGGCTCTCAAAACAGCTAATTTTAGTAAGAATTCTGAAAAATGTATGCTCAGTATTTAAATATACCATTAAAAAATGATAAATTTGCATATAATATTGGGTTGGTGCAAACGAAATGCCTGGCAAAGGACCAGCACATATATAATAAAACATCCTTGCAAGCTGATTGAAAGGTCACAGAGGTGCCTCATACCACAGCCAAGAAACATAAGTATTACCCTCACCTGCAAGTTATTTAATGATTCATCTGCATAAGATGACAGAGAATCACTGAGAACTAATGTCACAAAACAAACCACTGGTTGGGAAATATAGCAGATTTATCCATTTGTGAATGTAAAATTGGCAATCTGTAAATGCATTTAGTGCATGTACTTAGCACTTCACTGTAAGATTTCAAACAATACTGCTGCTGTGTTAAACCAGGAACACAATATCTGCCTGGCAACCGTTGTCATGTACACTGTCAAAGAAACTACTGCATTCAAGTGACAAAAGTAAGCTTTTTGAGTAAATTAGCTAATTTGTATAGGCACATTGCACATAGAAAAATATGTGAAGTTCAGATTGTGTTCATTTTATTCCTTTGGAAGACTTGGGAAACATAATGCTGAAATTTAAAAATTTAATTACAACATAATGTTAAATACAGGACTTAATGTTAACTGTATAATGCGTGGGAAATGTAATCTCCTGACTTTTCTATGACTTTAGATAATAAATTCTTGATCAAAAATTTTTCTCTCAAGGTGGTTCCACCTAAAATCTCTGCCTTAGGATTCCAATGGTAAAACTTTTATTTACATATTTTCTTTGCAATTAATGTATTCCCAAGAATGAAAATTTGTGCATCAGTAAAACAGTTATAGCATGGGATACTTAATATTTGCTAAAACATAACCATAATTAAGGAATCCAACATTTGTCTACTGACGTCATCAAAGCCATCTATTAACAGGTCTGAACATATACTCAAAGAAAAATGATTGATTTTTACTATAATTATGGTTATGTTTTAGCAAGTATCCCATGCTATAACTTAAAGTTAGTTTTATCGATGTGCAAATTTTCATCCTTGGGAATACATTAATTGCAAAGAAAATATGTAAAGAAGTGTTTTACCACTGGAAACATAAGGCAGAGATTTTAGGTGGAACCACCTTAAAGCACACTGCAGTGCTCATATGATAATGTCTCTGCTGAAATACAATCTAATAATCTAATATTTTCTTTGTGTTCTATGGCCATCTCCAATTCTTGTGCATTACAATAAAAGCAAATCAATTAATCGCATTGATTCTGTCATACAGAAAAAGGCTACTACAAAAGAACGTACCTTATTATCTTACTTCTTCACTAAAGGTGCTTTTTTTCTGTCATTTTCTTATAAGCAATATTAGTTACTCATATCCCAAAAACTTAAAAAAAAACACAAGTGCTCATTGCAGCCTATTAGAGTATGGCATAAAACTAATACTACTATGCTATGGTTTAAAATCAATTTTTACAGCTAAAAGGAACTATGTATACAAAATTAGAAAATTATTTCTTAACTAATAAATCCTTTGAGATACCCCCTAATACATATACTTTTGTCTTGAGACTTTTCGTATGTTGTCACAAACATATTCGAAAGTAAGTCTGTCGTAAAACAGCTATGACCGCGGCACATAAGCAACACACCAGTTAAAGTTCTCTACGGGGCTCATCCATGCATTGAAAAAACAGCTGGGTTCTTACATCATGTTTGAAAATGCTCTTCATAGGTTCCTGTGCTGCCATCTATGAATCAGTTAGGTATACTGTACTTTTTTCTTTTTGCTCATTATGTTTTTCTCTTTTAACCAGTCTTCCATATCTGGGTGCACACGGCATTATGACTTAAGAATGAGCTCCAGTGGGAGTTCGAAAGATCTTGCCTTTTTAACTTATCATCTTTTAGCCTTTTAACTTATGTTTTATTTGTACTTTGGGACCTGACTGTATTAAACTTACTGCCAATGGCTCAATCGTACATAGTGGAGATGTTTTTAATCATGTGAGACAGTTGTTATTTTAAATGTGTATCTTCCATATCTGTGGTATATTAAACTGTTCCTAGATATTGCAGGCATTATTTTTTCTGTTTTTCGATTGTAATTGCCTCGGAGTACCCGAGTTCTCATTCACTGCAGTGATTGTTAACTGTTGTGATATCTTCACATTGGGAAATAGTTTTTTGCTCCAAACAGTACTGTATCAGTGCAGTCTTTTCTTCCTTTCTTTCCCAATTCTTTATATGTTGATCAAGATGCTTTTTTAGTCTATTTTTTGTGTGTATGGTACATTCTTGTAGTAGCCTTTTTCTGTATATGACAGAATCAATGTAATTTGAATGGTGTGAAGGATGATGAGGTTTTCAGTTATAAAAAAACTCAATATCAAAGATTATATGAAATCAATTAATCTTGTGTGAACTACACAAAACTTCAGAACATATGAATACTTTCATAATTTCCTTCAAATATCAAAATTCTTATTCTTCTAAAAAATTCCTACAGTAATATCCCTGGTGCCCACAACAACCAAATGCAGATCAGTACATGTGATGGTAACAGCATTTCTCTTAAGCAGCTGTGGGAACCCATTCTGCACTAAAGAACTGTTTTAGCTGGTACCTGATTATATGGCAAACAACTGATCAACCAACAGAGTTCACATGGAAGCCATCGCATGACACTCAATCATTTCAACTAGGACCATGGAAAACAACCTAAAACCAGGGATAAGGGGAGAGGGGAACTATTACAGACAAGTTCTTAATATCAGGTGATATTACAGAATCTCTGGGTTAAATGCCCTACATGTGTGAAATGTGCGTAAGCACTGCACATACTAACTACACTTTTATATAAATTTCTAATAGCTACTAAAGTACAAAGCACATTGGTGCATAACTCTGTTTAGCACAATGGTGCATAACTCTGATTAGCACAATGGTACATAACTCTTAAGTTTAGCTCAATGTTATCATTATTAAGTGTCATTTGTAAAAGTTTAGCACAATGGTGCATAACTCTGTAAAATCTGTCCTGCATTAATACTTAACATTATGGCTGACAAATGAAACACAGTAAGACCAATAAAATTTTAGTATGTTGGAACATATGACAGTTGCAAATTTTGGAACACATTATATATGTAATAACAATTGCATGAATCACTTAGGTTCTCAATCTCATATGGGTTAACATCAATTAGTATATACTCCTGCAATTTATAGCAAGTTGGTGTGCTTTCCTCAATAAATAATTATTAGAACCTTTGGTATTTCTTTTCCTGAGGTTCAAACCCCACTCCCACTTGTTTATTTTGCTCCACTTTGCAGAGAATGCCTCTGGCACTACAGCTCCAAGACTGAAAGGGTGAACTTTGACACCACAAATTACTTATGGTCTAAAATCCAGTGTTTCAGTTGTTGATGCAATTTAAGCATTACTCAGAGTTAAGTATGATTGCCACATAAATTAAAAATATGTATCACAACCATTTGAAAGTTGCAGGATATTATAAAAGTAACTTTTTTTAATTTTCAAAAAATTTCAGCAATTTCATATTTTGTTAAATTTATTAAATGTAAAGAAAGTGTATATATATATAGCATTCTCTGCAAAGTGGAGCATATATATATTTGCTCCATCATCATCATTGTCAACCATTATCAATCCACTGCTGGACGAAGGTCTCCCCAAGTTTCCTGCACAACGGTCTGTCTTGTGCCAGTCTCCTCCATGTCACCCCTGCATACTTTCGAATTTCATCCACCCATCTCCCATGTGGTCTTTTTCTGGGTCTTTTCCTGTCCTTTGGAATCCAATCTAAAATTTCGGCTGTCCTTCTGGCAGTATGTCCAGCCCATTGCCATTTCAGGGATTTAACTCTGATCATGATGTCTTCCACTCTTGTCAATTTTCGGATCCACGAGTTCCTCTTCTTATCTCTCCTGGTTACACCAAGCATGCACCTCTCCATGCTTTTTAGAGTTGTCTGCAGCCTTTGTATGTCTCTTTTAGTTAAGGTCCACGTCTTTGCAGCATACGTAAGCACTGGAAGGATGCATTGATCAAACACTTCTCTTTTAAGACATAATGGCATATTGCTGTTGAAAATTATGCTGTTTCTTCCAAAAGCTCTCCAGGCAAGTTTTGTACGCCGATTAATTTCTTCATCAATGTGACCCTCACTTGATATCTGCTGTCCAAGATAAACGTATGTGCCTGTTAACTCCAGCTTTTCTCCATCAATCGGTAAATCTTCATTTCTTGTAAAAGCATTGAACATCACTTTTGTCTTCTGAAAGTTCATTTTTTATCCCACTTCTTTACTCTTGTCAGCAAGTTCCTGGATCATACTCTGCAGCTCTGATGGGGTAGTTGCAAAAATGACTACGTCATCAGCAAAACGAAGGTGGGTTAGATAATCTCCATTAATCTTTATCCCCTTGTTTTCCCAGCTCAGCGACTGAAAGACACCCTCCAATGTGGCATTAAAGAGCTTCGGAGATATGGTGTCACCTTGTCTCACTCCCTTTCCAATTTTTATGTGTGTTGTATTTTCAAACAGCCGAATCTTTGCACTTGCATTTTCATAGATGTTATTAATAATATTAATGTATGCATTTTCAATACCGCAGGATTTCAGAGCCATTGTAACTGCTGATGGTTTCACCGAATCAAAGGCTTTTTCATAATCGATAAAAGCCATGCACAATGGAAGTTCATAGTCCCTCGCTCTTTCAATTAGTTCTCTCAGTACGTGGATATGATCTATTGTGCTGTAGCCACTCCTGAATACAGCTTGTTCTCTCGGTTGAGCCATGTCCAGTGTTACCTTCAAACGTTGTGAAAGAACTTTAGTGAAGATTTTATAAACCACTGATAGGAGGCTGATAGGTCTGTAGTTTCCGAGATCCTCAATGTCACCTTTCTTATGTAGCAGGATCATTGTAGCGGTGTTCCAATCCTCAGGAATCTTTCCTTCATTAAGGCATCGAGTGAAAATTTCGGCGAGTATTGTTTCGATTTCTCCACTTGCTTCTTGTATGATGTCTACAGTAATTCCATCTTCTCCTGGAGCTTTCCCCCGCTTCATATTCTTGATTGCATGTGCAACTTCTGCTGGAAGGACTGGAGGAACTCTGGTACCTTTCATGATGTCTGGAGTGCATGTATCATCCCTTTCATATAATTTGGAGTAGAAATCTTTCACTCTTGTTAAAATTTTGCCTCTATTTCTTGTTACAGAACCACCTTTTTTTCTCAGTGCCATAATCTGTTTTCTTCCCTTACTGAGATGTCCCTTTGCTATCTCTAGGCTTTGGTTGTTTTCAATTGCTTTCCTCACTAGTTCACAGTTGAATTTTCTTACGTCTTCAGTGATACTTTTTCTTATTGTCTTGCATAGCTCTATATATTCCACTTTGGAAGTCACATCTTCTTCAGTTGTCCTCATTTCTCTTCTTTTTTGCATCAACATTTTGGTTTTTCCTGATAATTTGTTAACATGCAACTTGTTCTTAGACCCAGCTAATTTTGTTGCTGTTTCCATAAGAGCTTTGGTTACTTTTCTGTTAACTTCCGAAATATCCACTTCTTCCGATGTTAGGCCTTCTAAAGCAGAGAATCTGTTCTTCAGTTCCAACTTGAAGGTATTATGGTGTTTTTTAAGGTTGGTTATGTCAATACATTTTGTTTGTCTTATGAGCTTGTCACGTTCGAGTTTAGTGTTGAGGTGCATCTTACATCTCGCCAATCTATGGTCACTACCTGTGTTGAACTTGTTTAGCACACTGCAGTCTTCTATGACGAATTTTTGTTACACATAATAAAATCAATTTCACTTGCCGTCCCATTTGGATGTCTCCATGTCCATTTCCTGTGTGGCTTTTTCTTGAAGAAGGAGTTCATGATGAAAAACCCTTCTGCCTCTGCAAACTCAACGAGAGTATTTCCAAGCTGGTTTCTGATGCCGTTACCAAATTTACCTACTGAAGTTTTATTCTGTTGCTGTTGCCCTATTTTTGCATTGAAATCTCCCATAATTATCTTCAAGTGCTGCTTACCTTTATTATTTAGATGACGAATTTCCTCATAAAGTTCTTCAATTTCTGATTCAGGATGACTTGTGGTGGGTGCATAAGTTTGAATAATCTGAGCCTGGTATCTTTTCGAGAGATGGATAACGAGTTTTGCAGCTCTGTCAGAGGAACTTTCAACTTCTACAACTTTATCCTTCAGTTTCTTGTTTATTATAAATCCAACACCACTAGTTCTGCCAGTATCTGTCCCACGATAGTAGAAGAGATGTCCACTTTTCAGTTCAACGAGATCTCCTTTTTTCCTTACCTCACTTAGCCCGACGACGTCCCACTTGATCCTTTGTAGTTCCTCTTCCAATTCAAGAAGCCTTGAATCAGAAGATAGGGAGCGTCCATTATATGTAGCCAAGGTCAGCATCAGATGGCAGCCTAGTCCGGTCCTCTGGGGATTCTTAGCACCCTGTGCCTTCATGTCGCACTGGCCGCTGCCTTGGCCAGGTACATTCTGGCTGCCGGAGACTTTAAGTTGTGGAGTCAATTTGGAGGGGTTTGGCCATAACTCACCACGCTAGCCAAGCAAGTTGGTGAGTGTGGGATAGCATTTCTTTTTTTTCTTTTTTTTTTGATTGAAGGTTTAACGACCACCGTGAGCAACTCAATGGGCTATAAGCAGTCACCCGTCCCTAATTTAGGGTCACTGGTTCCAGGGAAGGGAGAGATCCAGTGCCGTAAGACAAACACAACATCCATGCCTGACCGGGATTTGAACCCGGACCCCTTACGGACGAATGATCATAGGCCAGCGCCTTCGACCACTGCACCACCGGGGCGGCCAGGATAGCATTTCCTCTAATCCCGATGGTATAGTTATACCGCTATTGGCGGTCGTCAGAGCCCCTTTAGTGGGAACAGGATCTACCACGAGAAGGCGGGGTTGACATTTGTCAAGGAGAGGCTGTGTTGTTGCGCATCACGTGACCTTACATCCCGAGTACTGTATATACTCGTGTAAATGTCGACCTCCCCACCGATTTTTATCTGAATATTTGCAGGTTTTGTGTATCCCGTGTATAAGTCGACTCCCCGATTTTTATGTGAATATCTGCAGTTTTTGTATACCTACCTGTCTTTTGAATAAATAAAAAAATAAATATTTTCCGATGATGCGCCCGCATACGGAAATGTGAACCTACTATTTATTGTTGTAGCTGGCTCTCGCAATGTTGCTTGCGGCAGTTTCCCGCAAAATGTGGGTGGAATTGAGGCACAATTCTGGGAGATGATAGGGCTCACCACTCTGGTTAGAGAGTTTTCAGGGGAAGGTTACACACTTTAACAATATATGAACCCACCTTTGCACATTGTCCCCACCGCCCTTCTACTTTTTTGCGAGCGAGTTTTCTACAGTTACTTCATTCATGAAGAGTAAAGCATTTGCTACCGGAGCAAACGAATCGTGATGCATTTACCAAACATCGTAAGGCACATCGTTATTTAAGAAAAAAAAACACGTCCTTGAACATATTTGGGGAGCATAAATGGGTCTTGATGTCAACCTGATAGTTTTTTTGTAGCCCATGCATGCCGTAAAAAATAAATGTGTAACTTTTGAAGTTTTCAATGGATTTCTTCAAAATTTAAAATGAATCTTTATTTTGATGTATTGTAGACACTGTAAAATTTGCACGCAACTATTTAAAAAATTAAAGAAAATTTGTTCTATAAAATTTTCTCCCACACCATGCGCAGCGTAGCAGCTGTCGGTCAACTGCTGAGCTGGACGGGTGTATGATTGACAGAGAGGTCGTTTATCTACTCCCGAGTTTCATCCCCCTCTCCACCGTGTTTGTGGCAAACAATCGGCTTTAGTGACAAAACCAAACATCACCTCATTCAGTAAAGATGCAATCCTTTTTGCTCGCTCTTGGTCTTTAGAAAAGGTTACTGTTTGTTTGATTTTTAGAGCCGGGCAACTCAATTTAATAACAAACGTAAGTAGGTTGTTAAACTAATGCACTTTTTTACTATCAGTGGCAATGTTATTCTGAGCGATCAGCCAAGTTTAAACACTCATTTTCGGGATGCATTGATCAAGTTACCGCTGTTCTGTAGATTGCCACGCCTCTCTTCTCCGCCGTCGATAAGCAGGGGCAGCGGTCTCCTTTTCCAATAGTCTGTTCTTTTCCCACTTCATCCTCCCGTCGAGACTTCAGCACAGTCGTAGGTCACGGCGCGATGCAACTTAAACTACTGGCTGACGCGTTCACCTCTTTCCTCTATGTGATTTACCAGCAGGGCAGTCAAGGCCAAGGAGGTCAAGGCTATATCGACAGATCTAAAACGGCTTTGAGACATCCTTGCAAAATGAGTTTTTTTATTAGTGAATAAAAAAAACTCGTACATATAAAATCAAGAAAATTCTTAGCAATAACTTCTTCTGTACCAGTAACACCCTGAAAATGACTAAATATACAACTGCAAATGAACTGATGGTGCAAAGGGCTAAGTATGCGCATTTCCATAAGAAATCAAAATTTTGGTTTTCAACCTATCAGAAATATTTTCCGTGTATAGTTCGACCCCTAACTTCGACCTAAATATTTCATTAAAAAAAATCTACCTATACACGAGTATATACGGTAGTTGCTACCACTCAATCAGAAGTGTCCAACCGCAATTATCATTAATTGTGGTACTTCTTCTTCTTGCTATTTCGATCCCTTCTAGTTTCCTCTTTACTATGTTTGACTGGTGGGCGATTATTCTTACTGAGTCTCAATTTATGGAGTGCCCACTTGCTTGTATATGTCTGCCTAGCCCTGTTTTGTTACTAATGTTCCTAATAACTGCTTGGTGTTCTTTCATTCGGACTTTAATACTTCTCCCTGTTTCTCCTATATAGCTGAGTCCGCAGTAACAATGGATGCATTATATTACTCCTTCTTGCAGTTGGATGTCCACTTTTTTCTGCTTTAAAACCGGCAGGAATTTCTTTAATTTGTTAGTTAGATCTGGAGCAAGCCTGATATTATATTTTGCTCCGATCCTCTTCAGTTTTTCGAAAAGTCCCTTGTGGTACATAATTTTGCTGGTGAATTTGAAGTTGTTTATTTCCTGCCAATATTTCTTTTAATTCTTTTCTATGAAGATCTTTTCCAGCATCTGAAGAGACCAGGACTTCAACTTTTTTCCAAAAATTGTCTTGCCGTATTCGACTTAATATAGTCAGGGTGGAATGAGCAGAAGTCTAACATGTTTCCTGTGTTAGTGGGTTTTCTAAAAAGCTGAGTGAAGATTCTCCCCTCTCTTGAGGTCAAGGTTAAATCAAGGAAACTGATGCCATGGTCTTTTTCCAGTTTCAGGGTGTACTGCAAGGAATTTTCTAGCTAGTTAAATTCTGCCAGAATCTGAGAGGGTAGAGATCGGTCCACATTATCTACAATAAACAGGACATCATCCATGTATGTTACATAGAGAACAAATATTGAGGGTTGAGAAACTCTCAATATTTGCTCTCTATGTAAGATACATGAGATATTGAGGAACCCTCAATATTTGCTCTCTATGTAAGATACATGGATGATGTCCTGTTTATTATAGATAATATGGACCAATCTCTACCCTCTCAGATTCTGGCAGAATTTAACTCATTAGAAAATGCCTTGCAATACACACTGGAACTGGAAAAAATCCATGGCATCAATTTCGTTGATTTAACCTTGACCTCAAGAGAGGGGAGAATCTTCACTCAGCTTTTTAGAAAACCCACTAACACAGGGAAGAGGTTAGACTTCTGCTCATTCCACCCTGACTATATTAAGTCGAATACCCGACGCATGTGCTGTGATGTAGGGCGCATTCGTAACCCGAGTTGATTCCGGAAGGAACTACAATGTGAAAACGACACTGGATCGCAAGTTAAGACTAACTCATTGTTTTATAGACAGGGAGGGAAGAAAACCCGGTTTCGTGATAGAGGCGCTGATATTCTTACAGTAAGGACCCACAGTCGCCTTCGGTTCTGCAAACCTTTAGGTTGTTTCTTTTGACTTCTTCGTCATTTGCGATGTCTAAACTTTTGTGTATCTTACATGATTATTTTTTGAAGAAAATTAGGAGTGAAGAAATTCCCTCAGAATCGGTTGCAAATGAAGAAGCCGCTGTGCGAGAGGCCTCGGACCTAGAATCATCTGAAGTTAGAGAAGTCCCAAAAACTGAAATAAAATCGAGTCCAAATGACGTTGCATTACTGGTAAGTAAAAATTTGAACAAGTACGAGAGATTTAAAGCGTTACAAGACATTCGGGTGCCAGAAAGTAGCTTCGATTTTCTTGCGACTGCTGTCGGGGGAAAAATCTCAGATTCCAGATTAAGTGGCTGGAAAGATGGAAATGGTTATCCTACTCCCAATTGGAAGATGGAGCTTATTGCAAATACTGTGTCTTTTTTTTCCTTGAGTGGAGCAGGAACTGCATGCCAGCCGCTAGGGCAGCTATGCAAGAAACCGTTTAAAAATTGGAAACATGCTGTGGAGAAATATAAGTATCATCAAACCACGAATTACCATAAGCAATGTTTAAAGGCTGCCCAAGATCTGGAAGATGTTGTTTTGAAAAGAAGTGAAACCATTGATCATAGGCTAAATGCTGCTGAAAAAGCCGAAGAGGAAATAAATCGTAACCTCATTGCTCCTGTTATTGAAACAGTACTTTTGTGTGGCAAACAAGAGCTGGCTTTGCGGGGCCACTGTGATTTGGGAACTTTCAAATTAGATCAAGAACCTACTGAGAATGAAGGAAATTTTAGGTCAATTCTCCGTTTCAGACTTAAGATTGCTACAAAAGAGACTGGCACGAGTGATTTTGTGACTATTCGTGAACACACTGGGAAAAATTCTCAGTATATAAGTCCTACAATTCAGAACGAGATAATTGAAAGTTGCAATAAATTGCTTACAAAAAAAGTTGTCAACATGGTAAATGCATCAAAATGCTTCTTAATTTTAGCGGATGAAACTGCTGACCTTGGGGTAACTGAACAATTTTCTTTAAGCCTTCGCTACGTTAACGACAAAACAGCAAAGATTAACGAAAAAATTTTGCAGTTTGAGCCAGTGAGTGGTAATACCACAGAAAAAGAATTAGCTCAAACAATAATAACCACATTGGATAAATTTGGTGTGGAAGCCAAGTACCTAAGGGTCAGGGCTATGATGGAGCATCAGCAATGGCAAAAAAATTTAATGGGGCTCAAGCAGTCATGAAAGAAAAATTCCCGTTTGCTGTGTCTGTTTATTGTGGCTCACACAGCTTAAATTTAGCCATTTCTGGGGCATGTAAGGTTCAAGGCATTCGCAATGCCATGGGTACAGTAGAAAACGTTTATGAATTTTTCAGTACCCCTAAGCATCAGTCATTCTTGCAAACAAAGGTAAAAAATATACTTTCAGATTCCATAAAGGAGAAACTAAAGCGTTTATGCCCAACAAGATGGGTAGATAGACATGATTCCGTTAGCACTTTTTTGGAGCTTCAGCTGGCAGTCTCAAATGCTTTAGAAGAAATGAGTTCCTGGAATGACAGGGAAACGTCATCAAGAGCCATGCAGATTTCGTTGGCAATAAAAGATGTAGAATTCAACATTAGCGTTCTTGTCATTGATGTGGTTTTTCGGTACTCAATTTCACTGTGCAAAGCATTACAGAAAGAAAACATAGATTTAGTTGAAGTTATAAATCTTGCAGAGGATTTAAAACATGAAATACAATCAATGAGAAAAAATCCTGTTACAAATTTAAAAAAATATTTCAAGATTTAATTGAAAAATCAAAATTACTAGATTTTGACATCAACGTACTACGTTTATGTAACAGGCAAATGAATCGTTTCAACGTAGACACAGATTCTGCTGCAGATTACTACAGAATCTCTGTATTCTTGCCATTTTTAGATTCGTTCGTACAAGAAATCGATCGAAGATTTCTAATGCATAAAACAGTTATTAAAGGTTTTCAGTGTTTACTGCCTTTTCACAATTTCTTATCTTTTAACGAGAACGACTTAGAAGGAACACTGCACTTTTATTAAAGTAAGGTGGATGACAGCAAAACTGTGAAAGCCTAAACAGCTATGGAGAAGACGCCTAAGTAGCTTTAAAGTAAATGCGGAGTTACGCAATGCAACTGGCGTTTTGAAACAATGCAATATATCCTAATGTACATAAACTGTTGAAGGTTTTATGTGTTTTGCCAGTATCAACAAGCTCTGTGGAACAGTCTTTCTCAACCCTCTGGAGAATAAAACCGTACTTGCATAGCACTACCTCTGAAGACAGATTGAATGGTTTAGCAATTTTATATGTACACAAAGATATTAAATGGTTTAGCAATTTTATATGTACACAAAGATATTAAATGGTTTAGCAATTTTATATGTACCCTTAGTGCAGATGAAGTTATCGCTGACTTATCAGAGAAAAGCAGGAGACTCAGATTCAAAATGGAATCATAGGAACCAGGTATGATTAAAAAAGTAATTATCCTTAATTTTACAGTTCTTAAGATCCATTTTTAAATTACTGCGTATTAATGTTATATTAGAAGTCATACTTTTGGCTTAACAGCTGTATCCAGGATTTCAAAGTCAGGTAGTATCAAAATATTTTAATCCAGCGAATTGTTTATTTTCATATTATGATTTGTGTATATGCAAGAATATATATATATTTACAGTTCGTTATATTGTATTTTACAGATCTTAAGATACATTTTTTAAATTACATATATATATATATATATATATCATCATCATCATTGTCAACCATTATCAATCCACTGCTGGACGAAGGTCTCCCCAAGTTTCCTCCACAACGGTCTGTCTTGTGCCAGTCTCCTCCATGTCACTCCCGCATATTTACGAATTTCATCCACCCATCTCCCATGTGGTCTTTTTCTGGGTCTTTTCCTGTCCCTTGGAATCCAATCTAAAATTTCGGCTGTCCATCTATGGTCTGTCCTTCTGGCAGTATGTCCAGCCCATTGCCATTTCAGGGATTTAACTCTGATCATGATGTCTTCCACTCTCGTCATTTTTCGGATCCACGAGTTCCTCTTCTTATCTCTCCTGGTTATACCAAGCATGCACCTCTCCATGCTTCTTTGAGTTGTCTGCAGCCTTTGTATGTCTCTTTTAGTTAAGGTCCACGTCTCTGCACCATACATAAGCACTGGAAGGATGCATTGATCAAACACTTTTCTTTTAAGACATAATGGCATATTGCTCTTGAAAATTATGCTGTTTCTTCCAAAAGCTCTCCAGGCAAGTTTTGTACGCCGATTAATTTCTTCATCAATGTGACCCTCACTTGATATCTGCTGTCCAAGATAAACATATGTATCTGTTATCTCCAGTTTTTCTCCATCAATCGATAAATCTTCATTTCTTGTAAAAGCATTGAACATCACTTTTGTCTTCTGAAAGTTCATTTTTAATCCCACTTCTTTACTCTTGTCAGCAAGTTCCTGGATCATACTCTGCAGCTCTGATGGGGTAGTTGCAAAAATGACTACGTCATCAGCAAAACGAAGGTGGGTTAGATAATCTCCATTAATCTTTATCCCTTTGTTTTCCCAGTTCAGTGATTGAAAGACATTTTCCAATGTGGCATTAAAGAGCTTCGGAGATATGGTGTCACCTTGTCTCACTCCCTTTCCAATTTTTATGTGTGTTGTATTTTCAAACAGCCGAATCTTTGCACTTGCATTTTCATAGATGTTATTAATAATGTTAATGTATGCATCCTCAATACCGCAGGATTTCAGAGCCGTGGTAACTGCTGATGGTTTCACCGAATCAAAGGCTTTTTCATAATCGATAAAAGCCATGCACAATGGAAGTTCATATTCCCTCGCTCTTTCAATTAGTTCTCTCAGTACGTGGATATGATCTATTGTGCTGTAGCCACTCCTGAATCCAGCTTGTTCTCTCGGTTGAGCCATGTCCAGTGTTACCTTCAAGCGGTGTGAAAGAACTTTAGTGAAGATTTTATAAACCACTGATAGGAGGCTGATAGGTCTGTAGTTCCTGAGATCCTCAATGTCACCTTTTTTATGTAGCAGGATCATTGTAGCGTTGTTCCAATCCTCAGGAATCTTCCCTTCATTAAGGCATCGAGTGAAAATTTGGGCGAGTACTGTTTCAATTTCTCCACTTGCTTCTTGTATGATGTCTATAGTAATTCCATCTTCTCCTGGAGCTTTCCCCCGCTTCATGTTCTTGATTGCATGAGCAACTTCTGCTGGGAGGACTGGAAGAACTCTGGTACCTTTCATGATGTCTGGAGTACATGTATCATCCCTTTCATATAATTTGGAGTAGAAATCTTTCACTCTTGTCAAAATTTCGCCTCTATTTCTTGTTATAGAACCATCTTCTTTTCTCAGAGCCATAATCTGTTTTCTTCCCTTACTGAGATGTCCCTTTGCTATCTTAAGGCTCTGGTTGTTTTCAATTGCTTTCCTCACTAGCTCACAGTTGAATTTCCTTACGTCTTCAGTGATACTTTTTCGTGTTGTCTTGCATAGCTCTATATATTCCACTTTGGAAGTCACATCTTCTTTAGTTGTCCTCATCTCTCTTCTTTTTTGCATCAACATTTTGGTTTTTCCTGATAATTTGTTCACATGCAACTTGTTCTTAGACCCAGCTAATTTTGTTGCTGTTTCCATTAGAGCTTTGGTTACTTTTCTGTTAACTTCCGAAATATCCACTTCTTCCGATGTTAGGCCTTCTAAAGCAGAGAATCTGTTCTTCAGTTCCAACTTGAAATTATTATGGTGTTTTTTAAGGTTGGTTATGTCAATACATTTTGTTTGTCTTATGAGCTTGCCACGTTCCAGTTTAGTGTTGAGGTGCATCTTACATCTCACCAATCTATGGTCACTACCTGTGTTGAACTTGTTCAGCACACTGCAGTCTTCGATGACGAATTTTTTGTTACACATAATAAAATCAATTTCACTTGTCGTCCCAATTGGATGTCTCCATGTCCATTTCCTGTGTGGCTTTTTCTTGAAAAAGGAGTTCAAGATGAAAAATCCTTCTGCCTCTGCAAACTCAACGAGAGTATTTCCACGCTGGTTTCTGTTGCCGTGACCGAATTTACCTACTGAAGTTTCATTCTGTTGCCGTTGCCCTATTTTTGCATTGAAATCTCCCATAATTATCTTCAAGTGCTGCTTACCTTTATTATTTAGATGACGAATTTCCTCATAAAATTCTTCAATTTCTTCTTCAGGATGACTTGTGGTGGGTGCATAAGTTTGAATAATCTGAGCCTGGTATCTTCTCGATAGTTGGATAACGAGTCGTGCAGCTCTGTCAGAGGAACTTTCAACTTCTACCACTTTATCCTTCAGTTTCTTGTTTATTATAAATCCAACACCACTAGTTCTGCCAGTATCTGTCCCACGATAATAGAAGAGATGTCCACTTTTCAGGTCAATGAGATCTTCTCCTTTTCTCCTTACCTCACTTAGCCCGACGATGTCCCACTTGATCCTTTGTAGTTCCTCTTCCAATTCAAGAAGCCTTGAATCAGTAGATAGGGAGCGTCCGTTATAGGTAGCCAAGGTCAGCATCAAATGGCAGCCTAGTCCGGTCCTCCGGGGATTCTTAGCACCCTCTGCCTTCATGTCGCACTGGCCGCTGCCTTGGCCAGGTACATTCCAGCTGCCGGAGACTGAGGGCCAAGATTTAAGTTGTAGAGTCATTTTGGAGGTGTTTGGCCATAACTCACCACGCTGGCCAAGCGGGTTGGTGAGTGTGGGATAGCATTTCCTCTGATCCCGATGGTATAGTTATACCGCTATTTGCGGTCGTCAGAGCCCCTTTAGTGGGAACAGGATGCACCACGAGAAGGCGGGGTTGACATTTGTCAAGGAGAGGCTGTGATGTTACGCATCACCTGACCTTACATCCCATATATATATATATATATATATATATATATATAGTTATGATTTTGAAAAACCTATATACTAATCTGCCTCTATCAGATATAATCACTATATATATATATATATCATAACTATATATATATATATCATCATCATCATCATCATCATTGTCAACCATTATCAATCCACTGCTGGACGAAGGTCTCCCCAAGTTTCCTCCACAACGGTCTGTCTTGTGCCAGTCTCCTCCATGTCACTCCCGCATATTTACGAATTTCATCCACCCATCTCCCATGTGGTCTTCTTCTGGGTCTTTTCCTGTCCCTTGGAATCCAATCTAAAATTTCGGCTGTCCATCTATGGTCTGTCCTTCTGGCAGTATGTCCAGCCCATTGCCATTTCAGGGATTTAACTCTGATCATGATGTCTTCCACTCTCGTCATTTTTCGGATCCACGAGTTCCTCTTCTTATCTCTCCTGGTTATACCAAGCATGCACCTCTCCATGCTTCTTTGAGTTGTCTGCAGCTTTTGTATGTCTCTTTTAGTTAAGGTCCACGTCTCTGCACCATACGTAAGCACTGGAAGGATGCATTGATCAAACACTTTTCTTTTAAGACATAATGGCATATTGCTCTTAAAAATTATGCTGTTTCTTCCAAAAGCTCTCCAGGCAAGTTTTGTACGCAGATTAATTTCTTCATCAATGTGACCCTCACTTGATATCTGCTGTCAAGATAAACATACGTATCTGTTATCTCCAGTTTTTCTCCATCAATCGATAAATCTTCATTTCTTGTAAAAGCATTGAACATCACTTTTGTCTTCTGAAAGTTCATTTTTAATCCCACTTCTTTACTCTTGTCAGCAAGTTCCTGGATCATACTCTGCAGCTCTGATGGGGTAGTTGCAAAAATGACTACGTCATCAGCAAAACGAAGGTGGGTTAGATAATCTCCATTAATCTTTATCCCTTTGTTTTCCCAGTTCAGTGATTGAAAGACATTTTCCAATGTGGCATTAAAGAGCTTCGGAGATATGGTGTCACCTTGTCTCACTCCCTTTCCAATTTTTATGTGTGTTGTATTTTCAAACAGCCGAATCTTTGCACTTGCATTTTCATAGATGTTATTAATAATATTAATGTATGCATCTTCAATACCGCAGGATTTCAGAGCCGTGGTAACTGCTGATGGTTTCACCGAATCAAAGGCTTTTTTCATAATCGATAAAAGCCATGCACAATGGAAGTTCATATTCCCTCGCTCTTTCAATCAGTTCTCTCAGTACGTGGATATGATCTATTGTGCTGTAGCCACTCCTGAATCCAGCTTGTTCTCTCGGTTGAGC